>CM076574.1:498813717-500059888 GCA_034641835.2 Pinus albicaulis
CTGATGGCTTGAGTTTGGATTTATCTGCGAAATATACTGCTCCATCAACTTTGTCAGTGAAATCTTCAAAAAAATCTTTTCTAAATGTCATGTGACATGTTGCTCTTGAATCTAGCAACCAATCATCTCTCCATGAAGTAAATGAAACATCAAAGAGGTTTTCAGTTACTCCATTGTTACAATGTGCTAGAACATAGTGAGCGGATTCAGGTGCTTTACCATTGTCTTTGTCATTGGTTTTACCTTTGTCTTGATTTCTGTGCTGCTCAATTTTGTTCCATGGTGTTCTGCATTTGGGTGCATCATGTCCATCTCTATTGCGGCGTGTGCAATGAAGATGGGATTTGTCAGCTTGTCTGCCCCCCCTTTCTGTGAAGTTCCTTCTTCCTCTTCCTCTTCTGCCACCTCTTCCTCTGAATGAATCTGGAGCATGATTCTTTTCTCTATGTGCCAAATATGCAGCCTCTTCGGAAGATGAAGGGACTGTCATCTTCCCAAAAGCTTTCTCTCTTTCTGCAAACTTCTGCTCAAGTTTATCAAAGGTGATTTATTCAAGGTTTCCACTTGCTTGCAAAGACTCAAGATAATGTGAGTAAGTCGGATATAATGCCTTAACATATGCTATGAGAGGTATGTCCATTTTTACACCGGTGTTTTGAATGTCATGCATTATAGATCTTATTTCTGAAGCTAAAGCAAGGGGATCATCATTCTTCATTTCAAGACTGAACAGCTTAACCATCAATTGAACATTTTCTAATTCTGAGTGTGAGTCATAGAGTTCTTTTAGTTTCTTCAAGGCTTCAAAGGCATTTGAGAATGATGAAATATGGTGACTCACCTCTTCACTTACTGAAGCTGCAATCAAGGCATAGGCCTTGCAGTTCTTGTTTTCCCAGATGGCAAGCTCTTTGTCTGAAGTGGGCTTCTCTGGTGGATTTTCTGCTTGTCCTTCACAGATTCCTCTCCACAGCTCATTAAAAATTAGTGTGTGTTTAATCTTCCGAGACCATTCAAGATAGTTCTCTTTTCCAGAGAGAACTATCCCAACAATAGAGATGAGAGAATGCATTATACTGCTGGAAAAATCTTCTGAAGAGGAAACAAATTCTGCTATAAAAACTTCAAACTCTTGAAATATTTCAAATACAGGGGCAAAAACTCTTGCTGGAAAAAATTTTCTGAGTTTAAAAACTCTTTCTGGAAACTATATCTGCTCAGAAAACTTTGCTGGAGACTGAATTTAAAAAAAAAACACTCTATGCTATAGACTGATTCTGCATAAAAAAAATGTATTTTTTTTTGTGTTGGGAAAAAAATGTATATAAAAGGATGATATGGAATGGTGAATGGGGCGTATGGGGAGTGATGCAATATGAGGGGCGGTGTATTAGAAGGTGGGGGGGGGGGGGCGTATTATGGTAAGGTGGAGGCGTTTTATATAAAATGTGAATGGAGGTGTTTTATGGCAAACAGTGGTCGGATATATAACCAAAGGCGTTGTATATATGTATTAACAACAATGCAATGCAATGACAGTCATAAGGTGACAGCGTTATGAGAGGGGCGGACCACAAATACAGCGTTTTAATATACAAAACGATGTCAAACAGCGTTATGAGAGGGGCGGAAAACAAATACAGCGTTTTAAATATCATGCCACAACGTTTACATATCATGCCACAGCATAAATAACACAGCGTTTAATATAATGGAATAGACACGCGCTATATGACAAACTGGAGGGCGTATACAGCTTTAATACCTGTGTTGACAAACTGGAATAGACAGCGTTCAATATAATGGAATAGACACGCGCTATATGACAAACTGGAGGGCGTATACAGCTTTAATACAATGGTGACAAGAGGGTCTAGAAATATACGTTATATGAAATGTGAAATGGAAGCAGCGTTAGTATTATAATACCACAGGAAATGAAACTGTATGAGACCGGAGTGAGCGTATAGCAGTGAACTGAATGCTGGAGCTGCGAGTCAAGGGGGAGCGCCGCGGCGTTGTGGAGTGATAAGGGTGACAGCGTATTACTGTAGAGGGGTTGGATTGTGATAGCAGCGAAGGGGTAGGCGTGGGGAAAGTGAGGAAGAGCGATAGGTGTATAGAGTGTAGTTGCAGGTCGAGCGAGCGTAAAACCTTGTTTGGATATACAGCAACTACATTTGGATATACAAGCGCACGAGTGAGGAGGAATGGGAATGGGAATACGGCGGGGAGAGTGAGGGAGGGGAATAGGAATGCGGCGAGGAGGGTTGTGAGGGGAGAGGCGTAGGGGGAATGAGTGAGGCCCAAAGAATATTTACAAAAAAAATTTGAATTTGAATCTGAACGATTCTGGGAGCTACAGACTGACGAAACACACAATTCTGGATTAATGAGCATGGTCTGCGGGGAGAGTTTGGGCTGCAAATGTCAGTGCTATTTAGGGAAAAAAAATGCAGATAACGATCCTAGCGATTAATGAGCGACAAAAATATTAAAAAATATTAAGCGAGCAAAGGGTAGGAGTTACACCACGGGCGGGAAATGCCAAATGTGGGTAGCTACGATACCATGTCAAACCAGGAGGTAACACCTCAAAACTGGAATTGTGTATTAGCTGAAGAATGTACATGCTTATATAGATGGGAAGTGAGGCTATTGGGATTCAGCTCCCAATGACTCTTGGCCTCCCTTATTTCCTAATAATAAATAATATACAAAAATAAATGTGCACACCCATCCATAGGATTAGGTGTCAACAACACTTTTTGCCCTTTTTTGAGAAAAAACTTTCATTTTTTTCGGTTCTTCAACTTTCTACAAGCTAAAACAATTTTTTTGTTTAGAATTTCATTTTGCGATAAAAATAAAAGTTGCCAGAAATTTTGCTAGCTTTCTATTACTTATTTTTTGGAATTTTTTTATACACATTTGATATGTCAACTTAGCGTTTCTTTGAGTGTGTGTTTTTAACAATCAACGGATTCATAAGAAGTCATGTTAATACACAATCTTGTATTCTTTGAAAATTTGTTTTTTTGAGAAACAAAATGTATTACAACAATCTAGACAGAGTCTAATTCAGTTTCGTCATATTTACAAAGCCAACGGATGCATAGCATAATTACTAGAATTTTTTGAACTAGTCCAATATGAAAAACTACATATTTTGAATATGTTTCGCGACGCAAGAAATTTCTTAACATATAAGTTATAAACTAAAAATCCTTCAAGAAATTCAGAATGTTTCATGGAGTTTAATCAGTCCAAAGTTGCAGAAACGTATTCAGGGCTTGGCTCTGCGTAACTAGTGATGCATTAGTTTGGCCGAACTCTTAAACAAAGTTCGGCTGAACCGTTTTTTGCGCTGATGGCCCATTAATCAAACGAAAAAGTAGTTCGGCGAACTATTTCTTAAAATTTCAGCTAAAATTTTACTTAAATTTCCATCGGCCGAAAAGTACCACCGAGCCCCTCTAAAAAAACATTTTGTGGCAATATAAATTGCCTCGAAACCATTCTTTATTTTTGCATATTTTCGCACGTTTGGTCTGATTTTACAAAAGTCTTGATCAATTGTTTTGGGTTTAAGGACTTTTCTTGGAGGTACATTCAAAGGACTTTTCTTTGAGACACATTATTTTCGTACATTTGATCTGATTTCGAAAGGATTTTTTTGGTGTTAAATAATTTTCTTGGAGGTGCGTTCAAAAGACATTTCTTGGAGGTATGTGATACAGTTTTTTGGGCTTCATTTTTTTTAAGTATGGATTTGGGCTTAATTTCGAAAGGACATTTTTTGGTTTTGGGTTGAAGTAAATCTTAATGAGTTTTTCTGTAACTTTTTAAATGAAATTTCTTTGTAGCACTTGGAAGGAAATATTTTGAACTTCGATTCATTTTTATAAGACATTTTCTTCTTGAATTTTTTAAAGTAAGTGTTTTGAATTGAAGTATGTATTTTTTGCAAAATTTTTAAAATGAGTTTTTTTTTTAAATTAAATCTTTTGTGATGTTTTTTTTAATTGAGTTTTTGTCTAAATTTTTGAAGGACATTTTTTGAACTTCATACTCTATTATCATGGGAAATAGAAGAAATTGTACGAGAAAATATGATTGAAAAAGAGACACTGAGGAACGTAGAGAATAGACGAGACAATCTCGCAAAAGAAAGATAGAAGCACTCTCAAATATTGAAGGGGGAAATCAACCTCAACTAGAAGTTGAAACAGGTATGTAAATGTAAATATTATGATTTCGATATATTTGAAATTTTCCTAGTGTAAAATGTGAAGATTAATTTTTATTTGATAAACTAATTTGAAAAATATTTTGCAATGTAAACAGAGAGAGATATTCCTCAAAACATTGATGACGAGATACAAAATTTTGAAAGAGAAAGTGAAAGAGATATTGAACCAATGATTGAAGATGGTGAAAATGATGAAAGAAATTCAAGTGAAGAAATTGAATCACAAGGTATGTATATACATATATTTATTAATTTAGTTATTTATTGAATATGTAAACTTATAATGTACTATTCATTCGAATATGTACAAATGAAATCAATGTCGATGACGAGATGTTAGAAAATGTTGACACTCACGCATATGGAGATAAAAAAAGCTGACCATTATATACGATACCGTGTTAACCACATTTTTGAGAAGTATTTCATAAAGGAAAATGTGACAGTTCAAGCCCAAATTTTGAAAGGTGTCCTATCATTAAGGAAATTAAAAGAAGCTACGACTTTATTGGGTATTCGAAAATCAACCAAAGATTTAAAAAAAAAAATGAAGTAAAATGTGATACAAAATAGAAATAGTGCTATAAATTCAATTAGAATATCTAGACAGAAAAATGTTTCAGTTGTACATAGAGCAATACATATGGCAATGGTTTTGTTAAGTACTAAAGAGAATCTCTTGGTAAAATCTATGGCATGAGCATTAGGAACCTCGCGAAAAACTTTGCACAAACATTGGAAATTTCGTTTGCAAATAGATGTAAATGATGAACTTGCTTGTTGGAGAGCTATTTGCAGGCAACCATACAAAGATAGACTTGGAGAAAATGTTAAAAAAATAATATATGAATATTGGAAGAACAATTCGTGTGTTTCGCCAACTACAAGGCATGTTATGCGAAGAAGAATAGCATGAAATTAGTATGAAGAACATGAAACATTTCTTGGAAACCACTCAGATAGAGTTTTTCAACAAGTTCAAAGAAGAGAATCGTGAAATTCTTGTTTCAATCAGTGCTTTTGTTCAACAAAAACCATGGTATGTAAAACCTATCACCGTACGCGACACGTGTTGTTGTCGTTATCATGTGGAATTTGAGTTATATTATGACACATTCCTTGATTTTGGTAGAACATTTTGGAAGGATTCACCTCCTCCTTCCACTATCCGTGATTTCATACCTAAAATTCTATGTGAAAGAGAAAGCGATGAACTATTTTACGAAAATAAATGTTTTGGTGGTAAAAAATGTGATGATTGTGGAAATTTGACTAAATTTCAAAACAAATATCGTATTTGATATAAATGATCAATCATTGTCCAACATGAAAGTGAAATGGAAGAGATATGAATATATCCATACATCGATTCAAGGTGCAAATAGTGTTAAAAGAATTGAATTATGAGAAGAAGAAATTTTTGTGATAGACTTTTTGAGAAAGTTTGAGGAAGAAATTTACAAATACAACAAGCATTCCCATAGAGCTCGATGGCAAGACTTGCAATTCAAAAAATCCCGTGAATTTTTTCCACCAGGGACCATTTTGTCAGTAATTGATTTTGCAGAAAACTACACATTTGTAACACAAAAAGAAATTCAGAGTGAATACTATCATTCTGACCAAGTCTACATTCTCATCCATATTATATATAGACATGCTGAACAAAATGTCGATCATATATAAAGAACCAGTGAAAATCGACATATTATTAAAGAATATCACTTTTATATCAGTGATGATCGTACACATGGTACATATTTTGTACAAAATTATTTTGGAAAAATTTATGATTCCTTGAAAAATCATGGAATAAAAGTCAATGAACATTGGATATGGTCAGATAGATGCATAGAACTATTAAAATATGCATAATCATTCTTTTGGTTGTGTTGTCTTCATAATAAAACATGCATTAAACATTGTTGGAATGTCTTTGAGACTGGCCATGGAAAAGGAGAACATGACGGTGCAGGGGCATGCATAAAACGAGCACTTCGAAGAAATCAAATGAGCCCCTCTGCAAGCCTACTTGTGGACGCGAAATAAGTTGTTCAATGGTGCATCGCTGCTCTAAGCCATGAGACTAACAAATCAAGGGAAGTGCGAAGGTACATTCTATTTATTTTTTATTGGATATCTAATTTTAAATAGTGTACATTTATCAAAATGATTATTTTTTATTTTATTTTGTTGTCATATTTACATTCTTCGTTAAATTTTCCATATAAAGTTCTTTTTGGCATATTGGAATCGAAGACATAGATAAATCAATTGAAAATGATGTTGAAACAATAAAGGGGACTTGAAAATTGCATTCAATTAAAAGAAAGTCGTCCAGAAATATGGTTGCATTGTATAAAAGAAACTATTCCTGTTTTTTTTCATGTTTGCATAGACAACACAAAATATAATGATGTTTGTGAAAACAAAATGTATGTAAAAGATTGGAAACATACAGAGCTAAATACAAAGGGAAAAATGTTTGTTGCAATGTTTGAAGAAATGCAATCAGATGAGACTACAATATCATCCGATGGTGATCGAGTTTCTGATCTTGTTAGAGAAGGTAACATTTGAATTTTTTTCTAATGATAAAGATCTAGAAATAAATTTGAATATGTATAATTCTGTTAAGTTTTTTTATTGTTCAGGAGATGTTTTTACTGTAATTGCACATATTGACAACGATGAAAATGTGGAGTATTATTTGATGCATTGCACTGAATGAAAAATAAAATTATTACAAGACTATAATGATCACGGATTTCCATATGAAAGAGGATCTATTATACTGAAAGGTTAGTTTTTCAAAAAACTAATCAAAGTGGGAATTTTATTTACTTTGAAGACTATGAACCTGATTTCATAAGTTGTCAATATAGTCACTTGGTGTGTGCAACATGCATAAATTTGATCGAGGTTCAATCAAACAAAAAAAATGAAAATTAAGAAATGGAAAATGTCAAAATCCAATCATGAACGGATTATTAAAGATGGCATTCCATTGGATTTTTTTTGATTGAAATGCCCAACCATTTATTCTCTTTGGATTATATGTTCTATAACTTCCAGTAATCAATTAAAAATTGAGCTGCCATGTTATGTTATCTATGCAAGTTTTTGCACATGTACAAATTGTTTTGGTACATGCACACTCTAGTATCAACTAAAAGTAGCTTTTCTATACACGCATTGATGAAAAATGTTGCATGTATTGGATATATATATGTGTGTGTGTGTGTGGGTGTTCTAGAATGCAATTAACTGTTCAAGTAGTTTTACTATGTGCATTGATGAAAAATGTTTCACGTACTGAATATATATGTTCTAGAATGAAATTAACTGAAAGTAGTTTTTCTATGCGTGTTGATGAAAAATGTTGCATGTACTGGATATATACACGAACTCAATGCACGCCCAGTTTTTCTTGTGGGATTTTTTTGTAAAAAGTATCCACAATGTAAATAAATTATCTGCAGTATAATTTTGTACAAAGATTCCTTTCAGACAAGAGACTGAGAGCACTTCTTCGACTTTTGGTGGGATTTTACCCACATCTCTATTCCTGATTGAAAGTCTAGTACAAAATTTGTCTATCCAATGGTAGAATATGTTCTATGTGCATTGATTAAAAATGTTGTGCACGCATTGGATATGTGTGTGTGTGTGTGTGTGTGTGTGTGTGTGTGTGTTTTAGAATGCAATTAATTGTTCAAGTAGTTTTCACATGTGCATTGATGAAAAATGTTTCACATACTGAATATATATGTTCTAGAATGCAATTAAAATTGAATGGAAAATCAATTTACCAATTTATAAATCAACAAGGCTACCTAGTTGAGTGAATTAATGACATTGACCCCAATTCAACAAACATATATCTACTTCTTATATTTCCAATCAAAATTAAAGGGATTTATATGGGAAAGATGCAGAACATATCGCCTATGAACTACTTTAGTACATAGCTCAATGAAGATATCATCATGTGGGAAAATGTTTCAAGAACACTTGATCATACTTAAAAGTAATCTTAAGATTGTTTTAGATTTTTACATACTACATACTATTGTTTGAGTGAATTTTTTTTTTAAACTTACCAAATGTACTTCAACCATCCAAAACATGATTTTTAAAAACTTTTTGATTATATCAAAGCAAATTACTTCACATGTCATGCCAATTGTAGTTCAACTATCCAATAAAAACATTAAACATTTAACATTATATCACATGCCAAATGTAGATTGAAATGATATCCAAAACATAGTTTTAAATATTTTTTTTATTATATCACAACATTACTTCACATGCCTAATGTACTTCAAACATCCAAAACTTGAGTTTTAAAAACATTTTGATTATATATCACAACATTAATTCACATTCCATGCCAATTGTAGTTCAACTATCGAATAAAAACATTTAACATTATATCACATGCCAAATGTAGATTGAAACCATCCAAAACATAAGTTTTAAAAACTTTTTGATTATATATGGTGAAACATTACTTCACATGCCATGCCAATTATAGTTCAACTGTCCAATATAAACATTTCAAATTATATCACATGCCAAGTGTAGATTGAAAGCATCCACAACTTAACCTTTAATTTAACAAAAAATTATAGATCACAACATTACTTCACATGCCAAATGTACTTCAACCATCCAAAACTTGAGTTTTAAAAACTTTTTGATTATATCTCAACATTACTTCACATGCCATGCCAATTGTAGTTTAGCTATCCAATAAAAAAATTTAACATTATATCACATGCCAAATGTAGATTGAAATCATCCAAACCTTAAGTTTTATAAACTTTTTGATTATATATCATGCAACATTACTTCACATGCCATGCCAATTATAGTTCAACTATCCAATAAAAACATTTAACATTATATCACATGCCAAATGTAGATTGCAACCACCCAGAACTTAACTTTTAATTTAGAAAAAAACTAAAGATCACACCATTACTTCACATGCCAAATGTACTTCAAGAATCCAAACCTTAAGTTTTAAAAACAAAACAAATGATAACACATCATTACATAACATGCCAAATGTAGTTCAGAAGCAAAACATTAATTTATAGATGACAACATTACTAGGAGTTCAACTATCCAAAACTTAAAAGTTTTAAAAACAAAACAAATTATATAACAACATTAATTCAAATTCACATGCCAAAAGTACTAAAACCATCCAAAAATTAACTTTTTGGAACAAAACAAATTATAATAACACTATAATAAAATATGTCCAAAAATTGTAGATCTCACAAACTGTATCAAGTATCAAGTTATATATTTATATGACTGTGCATATAGATAATATATAAAAAAATAAATTTAAGACTAGAAATATTGAAATAAAATCTACAAATCATGTCCATCAAATACAAATGGATGTAATGTGTTTCCTATCAGAGTCTCAATCCATGCACTATCTTTAGAAGCATGGGGAACCTATACACAATGCACATACAAACATTAAAATTTGATGTTTTAAAAATGAGTGAGAATATATAGAACTTCATGTAAAAAAATAAATAAATAAAAAATCATGCAATACCTCATGAGGTTCCCTCTCCATTTGTTGGCTTGCCACAAGTTCCCCCATGGGAACATCTCCAACAGTAAAATGTACAATATACATGTACAGTTATATATATATATATATATATATATATATATATATATATATATATATATATATATATTAAAAATTTCGTATGAAAATGCACATGTGTACATATATAAACTTATTTAAATAATATTAAAAAAAGTTAGAAAACTTGTTCAAATGGTTGAAATAGTGTGGATGTTCATTCTCCGTCGCTAGAGTCCGTTGATTAAATAAATCTTCTATAGAAACCTAAAATTCAAAATTTTAGAAGTATAAAATAACTCAAGATCAAGATCTCAATTTATAATAAAACTTAACAAACTTCAATTTATAAATTATAACTTTTAAAAACATATATATATTTAAAAGTGAAACATTGAATACTTCTGCAGGTGAATTTGGGACATCTCCTAAGAGAGGCTCCAAAAGAAAATCTCCAAAAACCTAAAATTCAAAAAAATTAAAATAACTAAAGGTATAGATATATATATATATATCTCAATTTTTAATGGAACTTTTTGAGGTGGAATATATATATTACTTAAACATAAATTTTATAGTGAAAATTTGTCCATACTTGTTGTGGATGTGGCACATCTCCTAAGGAAGTAGAAGGTACATCTCCCAAGCAAGAAGAAGGTACCTCCATCCCAAAAACATCGGACGGAATTGGAATCTGTTAAAACATTTTATTATTATATATGTACATATACATGTGTGCACAATTATTTATTTTAAAAATATCACTTAAAAAACACTAACATTTGTCATCATATCTTGATGGTGAGACCCATCTTCATTGTTTGAACCAGAGGCCCTGAACGTGATATTAACATTTTCGTCATTCATCATGCGTGACAACTGCAAATGGTGTTTTAACATATAATGATACATTTTTTTTAGATTAATGTACATACAAATAAATGTATACATGTACATACACATGTATTTATTACAAATTGTACACATGTATGTGTTAAAATAATTGATCCCTAAGGTCATTAACACATACCATTCCCGTGCCCTCTTCCTCATGAAGAATTAGGTCTTGCCAACCATTATGAAAATTCTTTGCATATATTCAGAGATCTTCAACATTCATGTTGTCAATCTCTTCATCTGTACAATACACAAAGTTGGCACATGCATTCTCACGTGCTCTTTGTCGATTTATACAAACATAGACTCCACCCAATCCACTGTAAACATTGTCGATCATGAGATCCCTTGCTTCTCGACTTATTTGAGAAGTCACATCCATCTTTGACCACAGAGTTTCGACCCGAAAAGTTCGACTCACCAATGGTGGCTCAGGGTGAGGCAACTCCACATCTCGCCTAGCGCCCCTACGGTCACATAATCGACCTTTCCTTGGACCAAAAAATTCTAACGGAAGGTCATTGTAATTGGGTTTCATTTTCAAAAAAAATTCTGCATAAAACAATTTTGAAATATAAATAGGAACCTCATCATTCCATGGGAGCCTTCCATAGGCCGCAAGGTGCCTATCATACAAATAATGAGCTATATTGGGGTGCTTGAAATATTGCACTTTCAACATTTTTCTTTTTGGCCCTTCCTTGAAATTAAACATTGACTTCGCCATATCATTTATAACTCTTTGTTTTACATCCTCCCATTTATAGGGACCCATTACTATTTCCTTTCTCTTTCTCATGACTTCTACAAATGTATCAGTCGTTGGCCCAAGATTTTTGTACACATTTACTATTTCGCCCAATGAATGTGTAACTATTTTGAGGCTTTGTCGACTCTCAGCAAGTAGATTCAAAGCCACGAGATCTCTCCACAATTTTCCATGAAGTTGTTGATGCTTTTCTAAGGTGCATTGCGCCATGTTTCTTTCCCATGGTATATTAGAAATGTCAGCCGGATAAGTTGTGGTGGGTAGAAAACCTTCTTCTTGAATGTAGCATTATGCCCTGCATCTATTTTGACCAATATTTGGAACATTTTCAGCCTCTGCATCAATATATTTAAAACTTTGTATATTAGAAAAAACACATGTAAACAAATTTTTACAAATTCAATGAAAAAAATATTGAAATTGATAGCAACCTTGACATGGTTGGCTAGCATCTTCTCCACCTTGAAACTGTTGAGAACCAGAACGACCCTGCTGAGAACCAACACCACCATCCATTGATTGGCCTCCGAGAGAATAAATATCACCACCTTCACGCAACCTGCTACCACTTATTGATGGCCCTCTATGGGGAATTGAACCACCACCAACCTCTCGAGAGGAGAGAGAAGCTTCATAAACAAATATGAATTTATATTCAATTGAAAAATACATGCATACATATAAATACACGTGTACATATTGATTGATTAAATTGTGTTAAAACCATAACA
Source organism: Pinus albicaulis (assembly GCA_034641835.2). Taxonomy (NCBI): domain Eukaryota; kingdom Viridiplantae; phylum Streptophyta; class Pinopsida; order Pinales; family Pinaceae; genus Pinus; species Pinus albicaulis. The sequence goes on from CM076574.1 coordinate 498,825,990, forward strand.
TGACTGGGTGAAACATAGGCATCCATGACTGGAGTAGAGACCCTTCTCTTCGTATTAGCTCCTAAAAAATAAAAAATGAAACTTATTAACAACTAATTTAACTCACAAAGTTGATAAAAAATCAATTCCATATGTGCACACATGTATGGAGATTTAAGATTATATTTAAATTTACCATGAACATCTCTCGATCCCGATCCCTGATCCCCCCCTCTCGTAGAGATATGGAATTCTGTTGATCTTCTTCGTTCATCCTCCATGATATATATATATATATCTACGGTGGACATTTACAATTATTTTTTTAAATAACTAATTTAAATTAACTTCAAAATAAATTTCAAAAAATTAAAGTAATTTAGTGTAAACAAATTATGTAAAACACAACTTTCAAAGAACTAATTGATGTGTGAAACTCAATTTAAGCAAAAAGAAGTTATAAAAATGATAAGTTCACCAAATTGTGTTTTACATGAAAATTAATGTAATTTAGTGTAAACAAATTATGTAAAACATAACTTTTAAAGCACTAATTGATGTGTGAAACTCAATTTAAGCAAAAAAAAGTTATAAAAATGATAATTTCACCAAATTGTGTTTTACATGGTGGGAGCACACTTGGTATAAAATTGAAAAAACACATTGTCATTAAAAAATAAGTGAAACTCCATTTAAACAAAAAAATTTTGAAGTCCCCGCATTTTAATTTCATAAAAATGTGAAGTTCACCAAGTTGCGCTTTACATGGTGTGGTGGGAGCACACTTGGTATATAATTGAAAAAAGTACATGGTCATTAAAAAAGACAAATGTATAAGTACACAACACACACATATCCAAGATATGTTACAATGTCGATCAATAAATTTTGAAGGAGAGCGTCTCAACACTAATTCATCTTTGAGAGATGAATCTTGAATTTTTGAAGAGCTTCTCAAAACTAATTCATCTTTGAGAGATGAATCTTGAATTTTTGAAGAAGAGTGTCTCAAAAATAATTCATCTTTGAGAGATGAATCTTGCATTGGCATTGCCCCGTATAATTCTAATTCATCTATTAATTCATCTTTGATAGATGAATCCTGAATTTGCATTGCCTCACGCAATAAACCAGCAAACATCTTATTCACATTTGTACAATGCTTTATACTAAAAAAATGAAATTGGCTAACAATATTGTTTACTATTCCATGTAGTTCTTTTAGCCTCTCCTTCTTAACTTGGTATACGCCATTCATCTGGTTGCACACAAGTTTAGAATTGGTGAAAACTACAATTCCATTTGATCCATACTCCATCGTTGTTCCCAAACCTTCTATCAATCCAATATAATATGCCTCATTGTTTGTTGTTCTTCTTGGTATATTCATTTTACTTTGGACGACTTTTCTAGTCGCAATATTGGAAAGCACATATGTAATCACTGCATTCCCTGGATTGGGATAGCAAGAAACTTCTATGCATAATTTCCATTTTTCAACCATATTTAATAGTTTTCTTATCCCTAAAAAAAAATTCAATAAAAATATATATATTAAATCACATTTATTGCAAATGCATGGGAGAAATGAAAACTTATATTTAGATCTATTCAGTAGATTTGATCGTAGGTACATTTACTAGATATGTCACCTTCTTCATAAAAGATAGATCCAAGAGGCTACTCGAATTCTTTGGCTGCATTCGCCTATAGAACTACCATGTATATGAAAATGAAAATTCTAATTAGATCTATTCTAGAAATTGAATGTAGGGGTTATTTACCTGTTAAAGTTAAAACCTATGTTTTGTATCAAACCACTTTTGGTTTCAATGGGAAACTTTTTATGGCTAATTTGTGTTTTACATGTCAACATAAAAGGTTTTTTTCTCTCATCTGCTTTGGAGACCATGGATATGGAAAATGAAAAACTATATACTTGGTTAAAACCTATGTTTTGTATCAAATTACTTTTTGTTTCTAAATACTATATACATGTTGACTGTAGGGGCATTTAGATCTATTCCAGAGATTTACTGTAGGGGCATTTACTAGATATGTCACCTTTCATAAAAGATGAGATCCAGAGGCCACCTGGCCCTTTACAGACTCTGCCTATAGAATTATCATGGATATGAAAATGAAAAACTTCTAATTAGATCTATTCTAAAGATTGAATGTAGGGGCATTTACTAGATTAGTTTAAAACCTATGTTTTGTATCAAATCACTTTTGGTTTCAATGAGAAACTTTTATGGCTAATTTTTGTTTTACATGTTGAATATAAAAAAAAAAAAAATTCTCTCTCATTGTTTAAGACCATGGATATGAAAATGAAAAACTATATACTTGGTTAAAACCTATGTTTTGTATCAAATTACTTTTTGTTTCTAAATACTATATACATGTTGACTGTAGGGGCATTTAGATCTATTCCAGAGATTGACTGTAGGAGCATTTACTGTAGGGGCATTTAGATCTATTCCAGAGATTGATTGTAGGGAAATTTACTAGATATATCACCTTTCATAAAAGATGAGATCCAGAGGCTACCTAGCCCTTTACAAACTCTACCTATAGAACTACCATGAATATGAAAATGAAAAACTTCTGATTGGATCTATTCTGAAGATTGAATGTAGGGGCATTTACTAGATTAGGTTAAAACCTATGTTTTGTATCAAATCACTTTTGGTTTCAATGGGAAACTTTTATGCCTAATTTGTGTTTTACATGTTGAATATAAAAGGTTTTTTCTCTCTCATTGTTTGAGACCATGGATATGAAAATGAAAAACTATATAATTGGTTAAAACCTATGTTTTGTATCAAATTTTTTTTTTTTTATAAATACTATATACATGTTAAATATAAAAGGTTTTTTCTAAGGTTTTTTCTCTCATTGTTTGAGACCATGGATATGAAAATGAAAAACTTCTATTTAGATCTATTCTAGAGATATGGCAAACATACATTGAATATAAAAGGTTTTTTCTCTCATTTTTTGAGACCATGGATATGAAAATGAAAAACTTCTATATTTAAAACTATTTGAGAGATTGATTGACTTGTAGGGGCATTTACTCTTAGGTTAAAACCTATGTTTTGTATCATATCACTTATGGTTTCAGTGGGAAACTTTTATGGCCAATTTGTGTTTTACACACGTTGAATATAAAAGGTTTTTTTCTCTCTCATTGTTTGAGACCATGGATATGAAAATGAAAAACTTCTATTTAGATCTATTCTAGAGATATGGCTAATTTGTGTTTTACGTACATTGAATATAAAATGTTTTTTCTCTCATTTTTTGAGACCATGGATATGAAAATGAAAAACTTCTATATTTAAAACTATTTGAGAGATTGATTGACTTGTAGGGGAATTTACTCTTAGGTTAAAACCTATGTTTTGTATCAAATCACTTATGGTTTCAATGAGAAAATTTTATGGCTAATTTGTGTTTTACATGTTGAATATAAAAGGTTTTTTTCTCTCTCATTGTTTGAGACCATGGATATGAAAACGAAAAACTTCTATTTAGATCTATTCTAGAGATATGACTAATTTGTGTTTTACATACATTGAATATAAAAGGTTTTTTCTCTCACTATTTGAGACCATGGATATGAAAATGAAAAACTTCTATTTAAAACTATTCCATATATTGACTATTCCAAAGATTGATTGTAGGGGCATTTACTCTTAGGTTAAAACCTATGCTTTGTATCAAATCACTTATGGTTTCAATGAGAAACTTTTATGGCTAATTTTTGTTTTACATGTTGAATATAAAAGGCTTTTCTCTCTCTCATTGTTTTAGACCATGGATATGAAAATGAAAAACTTATATTTAGATCTATTCTAGAGATATGGCTAATTTGTGTTTTACATCATTGAATATAAAATGTTTTTTCTCTCATTGTTTGAGACCATGGATATGAAAATGAAAAACTTCTATATTTAAAACTATTCGATAGATTGATTGACTTGTAGGGGCATTTACTCTTAGGTTAAAACCTATGTTTTGTATCAAATCACTTATGGTTTCAATGGGAAACTTTTATGGCTAATTTGTGTTTTACATGTTGAATATAAAAGGTTTTTTTCTCTCTCATTGTTTGAGACCATAGATATGAAAATGAAAAACTTCTATTTAAATCTATTCTAGAGATATGGCTAATTTGTGTTTTACATACATTGAATATAAAAGGTTTTTTCTCTCATTGTTTGAGACCATGGATATGAAAATGAAAAACTTCTATATTTAAAACTATTCGAGAGATTGATTGACTTTTAGGGGCATTTACTCTTAGGTTAAAACCTATGTTTTGTATCAAAACACTTATGGTTTCAATGGGAAACTTTTATGGCTAATTTGTGTTTTACACATGTTGAATATAAAATATTTTTTTCTCTCTCATTGTTTGAGACCATGGATATGAAAACAAAAAACTTCTATTTAGATCTATTCTAGAGATATGGCTAATTTGTGTTTTACATACATTGAATATAAAAGGTTTTTTATCTCATTATTTGAGACCATGGACATGAAAATGAAAAACTTCTATTTAAAACTATTCCAGACCATGGATATGAAAATGAAAAACTTCTATTTAAAACTATTCTAGACCATGGATATGAAAATGAAAAACTTCTATTTAAAACTATTCCAGAGATTGACTGTAGGGGTATTTACTCTTAGGTTAAAACCTATGTTTTGTATCAAATCACTTATGGTTTCAATGAGAAACTTTTATGGCTAATTTGTGTTTTACATGTTGAATATAAAAGGTTTTTTTCTCTCTCATTATTTTAGACCATGTATATGAAAATGAAAAACTTCTATTTAGATCTATTCTAGAGATATGGCTAATTTTTTTTTTACATACATTGAATATAAAAGGTTTTTTCTCTCATTATTTGAGACCATGGATATGAAAATGAAAAACTTCTATTTAAAACTATTCCAGAGATTGACTGTAGGGGAATTTACTCTTAGGTTAAAACCTATGTTTTGTATCAAATCACTTATGGTTTCAATGAGAAACTTTTATGGATAATTTGTGTTTTACATGTTGAATATAAAAGGTTTTTTCTCTCATTGTTTAAGACCATGGATATGAAAATGAAAAACTTCTATTTAGATCTATTCTATAAATATGGCTAGTTTTTGTTTTACATACATTGAATATAAAAGGTTTTTTCTCTCATTGTTTGAGACCATGGATATGAAAAAGAAAAACTTGTATATTTAAAACTATTTGAGAGATTGATTGACTTGTAGGGGCATTTACTCTTAGATTAAAACCTATTTTTTGTATCAAAACACTTATGGTTTCAATGGGAAAATTTTATGGCTAATTTGTGTTTTACACATGTTGAATCTAAAAGGTTTTTTTCTCTCTCATTGTTTGAGACCATGGATGTGAAAATGAAAAACTTCTATTTAGATCTATTCTAGAGATATGGCTAATTTGTGTTTTACATACATTGAATATAAAAGGTTTTTTCTCTCATTAATTGAGACCATTGATATAAAAATGAAAAAATTCTATTTAAAACTATTACAGAGATTGATTGTAGGGTCATTTACTCTTAGGTTAAAACCTATGTTTTGTATCAAATCACTTATGGCTTCAATGAGAAACTTTTGTGGCTAATTTTTGTTTTACATGTTGAATATAAAAGGTTTTTTTCTCTCTCATTTTTTTATACCATGGATATGAAAATGAAAAACTTATATTTAGATCTATTCTAGAGATATGGTTAATTTGTGTTTTACATACATTGAATATAATAGGTTTTTTCTCTCATTATTTGAGACCATGGATATGAAAATGAAAAACTTCTATTTAAAACTATTCCTGAGATTTACTTTAGGGGAATTTACTCCTAGGTTAAAACCTATGTTTTGTATCAAATAACTTATGGTTTCAATGAGAAACTTTTATGGCTAATTTGTGTTTTACATGTTGAATATAAAAGGTTTTTTTCTCTCATTGTTTGAGACCATGGATATGAAATGAAAAACTTCTATTTAGATCTATTCTAGTGATATGGATAACTTTTGTTTTACATACATTGAATATAAAAGGTTTTTTCTCTCATTGTTTGAGACCATGGATATGAAAATGAAAAACTTCTATATTTAAAAATATTCGAGAGATTGATTGACTTGTAGGGGCATTTACTCTTAGGTTAAAACCTAGGTTTTGTATCAAATCACTTATGGTTTCAATGGGAAACTTTTATGGCCAATTTTTGTTTTACACATGTTGAATATAAATGGTTTTTCTCTCTCTCATTGTTTGAGACCATGGATATGAAAATTAAAAACTTCTATTTAGATCTATTCTAGAGATATGGCTAATTTTTGTTTTACATACATTGAATATAAAATGTTTTTTCTCTCATTAATTGAGACCATGGATATGAAAATGAAAAACTTCTATTTAAAACTATTCCAGAGATTGACTGTAGGGGCATTTACTCTTAGGTTAAAACCTATGTTTTGTATCAAATCACTTATGGTTTCAATGAGAAACTTTTATGGCTAATTTGTGTTTTACATGTTGAATATAAAAGGTTTTTTTCTCTCTCATTGTTTTAGACCATGGATATGAAGATGAAAAACTTCTATTTAGATCTATTCTAGAGATATGGCTAATTTGTGTTTTACAGACATTGAATATAAAAGGTTTTTTCTCTCATTATTTGAGACCATGGATATGAAAATGAAAAACTTCTATTTAAAAATATTCCAGAGATTGACTGTAGGGGCATTTACTCTTAGGTTAAAACCTATGTTTTGTATCAAATCATTTATGGTTTCAATGAGAAACTTTTATGGCTAATTTGTGTTTTAAATGTTGAATATAAAAGGTTTTTTTCTCTCTCATTGTTTGAGACCATGGATATGAAAATGAAAAACTTCTATTTAGATCTATTCTAGAGATATGGCTAATTTGTGTTTTACCTACAATGAATATAAAAGGTTTTTCTCTCATTGTTTGAGACCATGGATATGAAAATGAAAACCTTCTATATTTAAAACTATTTGAGAGATTGATTGACTTGTAGGGGAATTTACTATTAGGTTAAAACCTATGTTTTGTATCAAATCACTTATGGTTTCAATGGGAAACTTTTATGGCTAATTTGTGTTTTACATGTTGAATATAAAAGGTTTTTTTCTCTCTCATTGTTTGAGACCATGGATATGGAAATGAAAAACTTCTATTTAGATCTATTCTAGAGATATGGCTAATTTTTGTTTTACATACATTTCAAATATAAAAGGTTTTTTCTCTCTCGTTGTTTGAGACCATGGATATGAAAATGAAAAACTATATACTTGGTTCAAACCTATGTTTTGTATCAAATTACTTTTTGTTTCTAAATACTATATACATGTTGACTGTAGGGGCATTTATATCTATTCCAGAGATTGACTGTAGGGGCATTTACTAGATATGTCACCTTTCATAAAAGATGAGATCCAAAGGCTACCTGACCCTTTACAGACTCTGCCTATAGAACTACCATGGATATGAAAATGAAAAACTTCTAATTAGATCTATTCTAGAAATTGAATGTAGGGGCATTTACTAGATTAGTTTAAAACCTATGTTTTGTATCAAATCACTTTTGGTTTCAATGGGAAACTTTTATGGCTAATTTGTGTTTTACATGTTCAATATAAAAGGTTTTTTCTCTCTCATTGTTTGAGACCATGGATATGAAAATGAAAAACTATATAATTGGTTAAAACCTATGTTTTGTATCAAATTGCTTTTTGTTTCTAAATAATATATACATGTTTAATATCAATTGGATGCACATAACATGAAAGTTATGTGCAAATGATGGATGATGAATGACCTAAGTGAATCTCCATATCAATTGGATGCAAGTTATGTGCAGATGATGGATGATGAATGAGGTGATGTTGATCATAACCTTTACATCTATATGATAGGAAGCTTGATATACATAATAAGGTTTAGACTAGATATAATTTTGGAATTCAAGTTATGTGCAGATGATGGATGATGAAGGACCTAAGTGAATCTCCATATCAATTGGATTCAAGTTATGTGTAGATGATGGATGATGAATGAGGTGATCTGTTGATCATAACCTTTACATCTATATGATAGGAAGCTTGATATACATAACAAGGTTTAGACTGGATATAATTTTGGAATTTATATTAGTTGGAATATTTCAATCAACAACTAAACAGAGTCGTCTATTACCAACAAACAGATATTAAGATACTTGAAAGAGACTACAAACAATGGAATATAGTACAAAATTGACAAAATTTGTAATAGAATCATATCTGACTACTTGGAATACCATTAGAAGACTGATGGTGGGATTAAAAAACACATCCTACCCACTGATTTCTAGTGTGAATTCCTAGTAGGATTCTTTGACCGTGCAACTCAGAATATGACTTGTGGTTTTGGAGCACACATCTCCATTGCTCCTAGTATCTTTTATTATTTCCGTTGGAATGGTGGTCCTAGTACCAATTCCAAAATGGAGATATTGGCTTTATGGGGACTCTTTTATTGTGTTATGTGGATATTTGTTAAATCCTTAACAGTCTTTGGTGACTCTAAAGTTTCTATTGAATGGCCAAAACGCGGGACATGCTTCAACCCTCCACATGTATCAAATTGGTTACAATGCATATGGGAACTCACACAACGTTTTGAGGAGCTCACATTCACTCACATCTAAAGAGTCCATAACTCCACGATGGTAGAGTATCAAAGGAGGGCCTCACCATGTTGGCGGGCATGATATATTTTCAGATTTACAGGAATGATATTTACTTGGGTTATGGGAACATTCCCCTCTATTCTTATGTTTCTTCAGTTTTTAGTATTCTTTGGAGCTCTAGATGATTGGCTCTCTGTTTACATTGACTATTCCTACTTAGATTTTTGTGCAAGATTTCTGATATGTTATATTTTGCACATGTGATGCCTTGCTTTCTTCTTCTACGTGTTTATATCTTGGGACTGTGTTCTATTTAGCTGGTTTCGGCTTATATGCCTCTCATAGATCAGTTTTTGAACTTTTTCTAGTTCCTTCAAGCTCTCCTAACCACTTGCCTATCTATATTGTGATTTGTAGTATATCATTTGAGCAACACTGCTCACTTGTAACCTATAATCATGTAACTATTTTATTTAATAAAAAACTGTGTTTTTTACTTGCCTGGAAATAATAATAAAAAAGCCCTTGCTTTACAAAATAAAACACAATTCACCACCACGTAGTTACACCATAAGAAATTCCCTTTGAGGAGTCTTTGGAGGGTATGGAGGCGAACACTACAAGGCTATAGGTGGCCAATCGACATGGAGAAAAAATACAACAGCCAAGCGACATGGAATTTCAAGTAAATTTCAAGTAATTTTAAAATAATTTAGAAAGATAGTAAAAGTAAGATGATATTGTTGCGGAGATATGACTTTGACATTTAAAGTAGTGCTTTTTTCACCATTCAATTGCCAAATAAACCAAAGAAATTCTCTAATATGGAGCAATTACTTACCTGGAGCAACTCATGAGTAGCGGCGCAACTCCTGAGCAACAATTCATGGGCGCGGGCGCTAAATCAGCAACATAGCAGCAGAGTGCGAACAGACTATGCGAACAGAGATGCACCACAGAAACTCAAATAGACTATGCAAATAGAGATGCACGAACAGACTATGCAAAGAGACCATGCGAACCTGCAACCAGACTATGTGAACAAAGGCGCAAAAACGAAAATGGTTCGCAGGTGATATATTTATAAAACATGAGTTCGGCCGAACTGTTAGTGTCGGTTTTCCCATCTCCGGCAAAAATTATGTTTTCCCATGCGGTCAGTGTGACGTCAATATAAACAGTAGCACGAGTTCGGCTGAAATTTCTCATACAGTTCAGTCGAACTATTACCGAAAACAAATTTCCGCCCCTGATTCTCACAAAAGTGTAACCCAACTTCACATTTTTACCCACATGTTAGAAAAATATATATTACAGAGCAATGAAACACATATAATATGCGGAAAACACAAGCACACAAAACACATAAAACTAGAGAGACACAAATATACGTGGTTCACCCGGTTTGGGTTACGTCTACCCCGAACAACTAGTCCTTCCTTTATATTATCCAGCAAAATGAAGAGACACAACCTACAGCAAATCCGATGTAATATCCTCTGTTTTCTCTCGCAGTCTCCCTATCTGTTTCTTGCTCTGAGAATACACATACAATACACAGCCGTAATACAATACCCTCATACAAGTGAGGGGTTTCCTTCTAGGGAAAAAAACCCCAAACTAAACATAACTTCTACCATCAGATCATCCACCTACGGCCCAGATTGACTAGAAATTACTATACTTTTACAAGGCAAGTTTACATCTATTTTTAGCTTCAGGGGTGCTGCCCCCGAAACCCCTGCCAGGGGACTACTGGCCCCCGGACCCCGCGGGGGGCACAAGTCACCCCCACACCCCCCCCCCCCCCTCCCCCCGCCCCCCGCTGCAGGAGTGTACAGTTTTCTTGGGGTATACATCTGGCTAAAACAAGGATCTCTAAATCGAGATGAAAATCAGGCTCCACGCCCAACAATACATGAATGTAATAACCCTAAACATCTACATAGGCCAATCCAAATTAAGATGAAACATATAACATCAAGATCTTAATGCAATAACTCTAATCATCAAGTTAGCTAACATATAACAACAATGAGTTAACCTATAACACACTCATCAACAACATATAACATAATCATCAAATTAGCTATCATGTAACAATTAGCAAGTTAACATATAACGTACTTATAAAAAACATATAACATAATCAGCAAGTTAACTAACGTAAAACAACAATAATGCATATAAAAACGCGTTACTATCATTCATGACTGTTCGACACATGTGCATATGACCACACTGATTCACTAACATTTATCATGTATGTAACCATAACATCAACAAAATGAAAAACATGCATATAACAATCCATTAACTAACATACCTACATGCCAAACATACAATACCTGTATGACTAACTTCTCTTATCCAAATTCTAGTCCTACAACTTCACTTGATGACTTGCATCTCTTGCTCTATCTCAACCAACACATCAGCATCATAACATACCAAAACATCACGATGACCTAAAATTCCTACAATGACCTCATGGAAAAAAGTATAACCACGACAGTGCATGCATAACAACTTATAGACGCTGACATGCATAACAAATGCATAACCGACATGCACTCATGACGATCACATCTAGCAACAACACCATCAACTTCCATATGAAATCCCAAAAACAATAAGGAATTCCACCATGCATACATAACAATTACATATACTACAAGCATAAGGAGCACATATGCAATCGACATGTATGCATGAAAAACACATTCAATGCATAACCAATCATATAGTCATGATAACACACTTCACAAAAACAACATCCTCTTTCACATGGAGACATTGCTACAACCATGACTGACACCATGCATATGCAACAAGAATATAGACCACAAGGATGATTAACACATGTGCAAGTTGAACCGACATGAATGCATGACCAACACACACTGCCCATCTAGTCCAAGGGGTGAACTGTGCTCTGATACCACTTTGTACCACCCTCCTCCCACATATACCCAAGTACCACTAATATTTTAGACTATTTGACCCCTTTTACTCCCTTTATATAGGAAATGTTGTTTCTGGGAGGCTCTGGATGCTCCCACAACATAGGAAACATGAATCAAGGGAAATTTTCCCACAAACCTATGCATTCGTCTAATGAATGAGCCACCTTCGGAGCCTAAATCCAAGGTCATTTCCCTGAACTCAATGACAAGATCAGAAATGAATATAACAGTGGAATAACGATGCACAAGAAAACACTTGAATAGCGACTTGACTGCACCCCTACTAGACATGATAGGCATTTCGTCAAACATATCACAAATATGTAATCTATAGGTTTAAATAACATATATGACCATAGGGGTCTCATACTTATCCGAGAATCACCAAGAAGCATTGTTTTCTCTTCACATTAACTTCATTATCATCTATTTAGGCATAGATACATTTTTCATTCAATTACGAAACAAAAAATGATGCGATCCATACTTCATCACCATCATAAAACTCAGTCATAACTAGCATATAAGAAACATAAATTACAAGCACATAATAGCCATATAAGCCACAAAATAACAAGCATATTTATCCATCAATACAAGAGGAAAAGAGCTCTTATTTCCATAATAAAAATGCAACCAAGTTTGGGACTTCCATGTTCCACTCGACCATAGACATGATTGAGCCAAATCTCTCTTCATCCAGTCACCCACGTGCCATATTCGAACCATGAATGTGGGATGTCATAAACCAAATCCTTCAAACCAAACGAGGGCTTCCATAGGTCAAACCACCTTAACCCTCAACCATTGATTCCACCTCACAATTGGACATCACAACCATCACATATTAGTCTCTGCCTAAGCTGTTCCAGGGCTCCAAAATTTTTGTTCCAACCTGGCTTCCAGGACTAGTAACTCAACCCATGGTTTCCACAAGGCTCCAGAGCATTTGTCCAACCAAGGCTCCAGGAATAGTAACTCAACCCAAAACTATTGTCAAGCTCTAGAGCATTTGTCCAACCAAGGCTTCCAGGACTAGTGACTCAACCCATGTTCTTACAGGGCTTCCAGAGTGTTTTTCCAACCAAGGCTCTAATACTAGTAACTCAACCCAAGCTATTACAGGGCTTCCAAAGCATTTATCCAACCAAGGCTTCCAGGAACTAATAACTCAACCCACAACTAAAGGAACATGAGAACCAAAAAATTAACAATGAAATGAAATGAACCCACAACACCGTGGCTATCTAGGAAATGACAAGGCTAGGAAAATCCATTATCGATCCAGGAAATTATCCATCCCAATGACATATCATAACCAAGAAACTGCATGCATGTGCCATGCAAGGAAAATATATCAAGAAAAACATACATGCAACTCGATACTTGCAAAGAAATCCAACTATAATTGTTGATCCCAGTGTCCTCTTGTGTTTTCCTATCTTTCCTTTTCCTTCTTGCTCCAAATCCAAAGTATGCCACACTCCTCCATGAGTGCTCCATGTTAGGAAATTATAGATTACATAGCAATGTAACACATAAAATATGCGGAAACACAAACACATAAAACATATAAAACAAGAGAGACATATATATACATGGTTCACCAAATTTGGGCTACGTCTACCCTGAACAACCAGTCCTTCCGTTATATTATCCAGCAATATGAAGAGGCACAACCTACAATAGATCCGTTGTAATATCATTTTTTCTCTCTCACGACATCCCTTTCTGTTTCTTTCTCATAATACACACACAATCACACAACCGCAATACAATACCCTCATAAAACAGAGGGGTTTCCTACTAGGGAAAAAACCCTAAATTAAACATCACTTCTACCGTCAAATCATTCGCCTAATGAATGGCCCAGATTGACTAGAAATTACAATATTTTACAAGGCAATTTTACATCTATTTTTAGCTTCGGAGGTGCTGCCCCCAAAACCCCCTGTCTAGGGGGGGGGCTCCAAAAAGTCGCAGTTGCCCCTCTTGGACCCCCCAGGCAGTGTTTAAATGATGGGTGGTGTTGCCACAACATTAAGAATAGGGGTCCAATGCGGTGATATATCTAAATAAAGAAGATAATTAGGCTCCACACCCAACACTCCAAGAAAACTCTAAGTATCCAAGGGTATGTGAGAGAAAGAGAGAGAGAGAGAGAGAGAGAGAGAATAGAATGAGAGCCATAAGTGTTAGCAAAACCTTTCCAACTAATCCTCATAAGCATTTTTATCATTGAGGCATCTATTTTCTTCAATTTCTATTATTTTCCTTCATTTTCCTCCTCACATGCAATCTATTACCTTTCACCTTCCTTTTCTCCCATCTTCCTTTATTTTCAATAATAAATGCTAATTAATGTTTCACGTCTTTCCAAAGTCTTTGTCATTTCCTTTGTCAATTTCCTTTAGCCATAATAACCGAAATGAACACCTGCTAAGATATTTTTCCCACCATTCATCTTTGAATACGTGTCTTATGACCTTGGTCTTATATATTTTACATGGATTTTTAACGAGGGTTGTTACATTTACCTATTATTTACTCGTCACCACACTTTTCAATAAAAAAGTTTAAAAGAGGTATTTCCTATAATCAATCAAAGGATCCCCTAGAATAGATATGTATACCATATGAAAAAAAGAAAATCAAACATATTAACATATTGACCAATAACTATTTATTGACATAGTCACATTCAATCTATTTTTCAAAATATTTATCACTACCAACGGTTTTGGCCTTTTAATTCATTGATATATGGTGATAATAGTGGTTCTCTCACTTATTTTTGAGTCTAGAAATAGAATATTAAAAATGTATAATTAATCTATTACATTCTTAAAGTTGACTCATACAATATAGGTCTTAGTAGACTCTAATCATCATCATAAAGAGGTTAGAATTTTCTCTTTTTAAATATTAAATATTTATATGTTTAATAATTAAGTTTAAATATAAAATTATAAAATAAAATAATCACAAATATAAATATCTTTGACTTGAGGATAAATCACATTAGTTGGTTTGAAAATCCTACAAATGTAATTAATCCTTAAGATATCTCATTTACATTAATTAAGGATCATAAAAATATAAAATCTAACATATATATTCTTGTTATATCTAATTCAGATAAATGTCTTTCAGATTAATCACATCATAATGATTTTTAGAACCAACTAATGTGGTTCATCTTAAGGACAAGGTGAAGAAAATAATCGATCTTAATGAATAAATAGTGTGGGTGCATCATTGCCCGTTATTAGTTACTTAGTTAGTTATTAAAATTATTTTTTATCATTAAGGAATATTTAAAAAGGGGAGGTTATTCATTAACGTCCGTCAAATCATTATGATGTGATTAATCCAAAAGACATTTATCTGAATATATATTCTTATCTATAATTATATATTAATTAATTAATTTTAATTTTATATGAAATTATTGTATATTAATTAAATAAACTTTTATAATTTTATTAATTATATTTCTTGAAACAGTTTCACAGTTATTAAATTTAAGTACGAGGGTTTTCCAATGCAATGAGTGCTAAGCGGACTATTCAAAAATCATGAGAAATTAGTCACTTAAGACTACCTCTCATGGAAATGGTCATAGATGAATGACTTACTTAACGCAGTTGAATCCCAAAAAAGATATCTAATATAGTGGTTAAATTTTTTAGCAATATAAAATAATGTGAATCCATGATAACAAAAAATATCGAGCGTTCAAATCCCACGTGAGTTTACACATGTCAGTTAATTAGATGTTAGAATGGAGTGTGCCTACATGCTAAATTGGATTAGTTAATGAAGTTTTAGAGTTTGGAACTTGAGCCGCAATGTAGTTGCCCCCTTTTAAGTTAAATGCGGATCAATAAATGTTGATTTTGGAACATGAGTTGTAGTTTTGTTTGCCCCTTTTAAGTTAAATGTTGATCAGGGAAGCGATATATGGATATAAAAACAGATGTTGACATCTTGACGAAATCACATACATGAACATGGTGTTGATTGGTTAAAATAAAATAAGTAAATTTGTATGCCTCTCGATGGAAATTGTTCAGGTAAACGAATTTTCTACAACATGTCGACACATACCTATTGCCCTCTCTGTAAGGAAGCAGCGGAGGTATTCATGGAAGTCGGACAGAAGAGCTTCGACAAATTAATTGACTTAACATGATCCCAGTGTTATTAATACAAAAATAAAATAGAGCGAATTGAGAGAGGCGGGAAGATTAAAGTTCTCGGGTCGCGCGGTGTTGGTGGTGTCAACATGCAGAGCCTTTTCTGCATGTGAGAACGCCGATGTTTCTTGCGAGGGAGGCAACAAGAAACAAAGGCCTCGCTGAGAGACTGGAAGACTTTGCATAGATGGACAATGCGCTCACGCCCGACGGAATGAAGAACGCTGTATTCAACATTAAATCTTTCTCTGACCTCTAATTCCACTCCCTCCATACACTTTGTGGTGTGTACTCGTGCTTAGTCACCTGGTCATTCATTTATATTCATAAACTCCATTTACTTACTATGTTAATGTTGACATTTGACATTAATGAATGAACAGAATTGAGGAAGCAACAGTTACCTCATTTGAAGAGAAATCAATAGGTGCGAGGAATCGATTTCCTTAGCTGTTGATTGTGGGGTTCGCACTTCCACTGATGGCATACATTTCCTAGTGGGTGTAATCATTGTTCACCACATGAAAGTAGTTGTGTCGGAATCTGTTTTTCATCATCATGGCATTAAAATTACTTTACAGATGAACTTGTAAACTCTATTGTTTTCTTAATTAATTATCAATACATGAAAAATAAAATGGAAAATTTGTGAAATCATATCGCTTTGGATACCTGGGTATGCGTTCCAGGAGGCCTTCCCCGAAATGGTTGAAGGAAACTATTACTTGCATGTTAATGTCTTGTGTATAAAAGAGATATGTCCATCATACTGAGCCAACTTTGTTCATTCTAATGCATTTGTCACCTAAATTTTGATTATAGTTAGTCTCTCCGTTGTCACTGAAGCCTCTATGTTGTTGACTCTACACTGTGCCCACTACACTGCTTCCAACTCTGATTTGGGATGCTTAGTTCCCAACGCTGCTAGCCACTGCATCTATCACTCTGGCACCTAACTGCACAAACGGTGACTGTTCCATCCTACTACTGCTGCTATGGGCTCCAGTAGTAAGGAATTTATCAAGGAGGTGGGCTCTTCAAAGATCCTGCCCATCTTGTAGCTCTATAGGGCTAAAAAATAAAATCAACCCACCCTCACCCCTGAAGGTATCACGGTGATCATGGAAAACTCTTCCTCCAATCTGAAGGACAGTTTATTGATCTCTGCAAATGCAGCCTGCTAATCTTGCTTCTCCTATTTTCCCTTCTTCCCGTGCAGACACTGGGTAACGTAGTGACCAAGTTCACCACGCCTGAATCATTTTATTTTTGGAATGTCCTTCTTTCTTCTATGTTGCTCCTGCTTCCCATTTTATGCAAGGGCTGCATTCTCCTCTTCCTTCACCTCTTCTTTTGTCGCATTGTTGTTGTTGCCTTCAATATTTCTCTTCACTGAGCCTCATCTCAGCTCCTCTTTTTGCAGATCTTCCCACGTGTGATCCCACTTTGGTCCTACCCAAAATACTTTGGGAAAACACTTTCCATTCTTCTGAGACATCATTTAAAGCTATCCACACCATCTTTGTAGGATGAGGTGCTAACCCTACAACTTCCAACTGATCCTGGACATCCTGAAGCCGGTGGATAAAGTGTTCTATGTGTTCTCCCTTCTACACACATGTACTCCTCAGATTTTCTTCCAGCTACATCTTTTGTTGCTTGGAAGATCCTTTGTACAATGTGGCAAGGGATTCCCACATTTCTTTGGTCATCCCAAGGGCCACCATGTGAGATACGACATGATCCTGAACTCCATCAAGGATCATCCTCTTTGCCTTATCCATTTTCTTCTTGTACACCTTCAACAGATCTAGATCTGCGAGGACAACCACCACACTATCAATGTAGGTTTTGAGATTGTACTCATCCAGAAGGAAGGAGATCTTTGCCTTCCAAATCACGTAGTTAGACGCTCTGTCTAACCGATATTGATCTCTCAACCCAGCTAATTCCATATCGCCAAACAATAATGTCGAACTCTGCCTCTAACCCTCTCTGTAGTTGTTGACTGCCTCTATGCACTCCCTGCTAGAGTAAGAAAAATTTCTCTCAACCACTGCTACTCTGCATGGAAAAATAGAATTTCTTTGGCTATAAATTCTCGAAGGACAAAATTCCCTTAGTGTGCTCTTCTTTCCTCGTGATGCTTTTCTGCTGCAGAAAAATTTCATCCCAGCTGAAGATCTGCTCTGCATGGAAACTATTGTGCTGCTCCCTCTACCTTTGGAAAATATCGATCTAGAAATATTGTGCTCTATCACTCAAAGACACAAATTTCCTCAAAAATCTTCCTTGCTATCCTTCAGACTGTGCAACCGCTGGGGTTTTGAGCAGCTGCCTACACAGTGCCTCGAATCACCCTTCTTCCCTCTTCCAAATGAGATATATGGATTTGTCTGTGCTATTATACTATGTGAAAATTTGGCTACCCAAATCATACAACAGCAACTGATATTACTTCTTCTAATTGTTTAATTAAACGAACAATTTACTTGCAGTTTCCTATGGAAAATATCGAATTAAATACACTGCAGCCTACACAGAATACTACAGAAAATACAATGCATGAATGATAGAAACACACACACAAAAGTACATTGTTATTTTTGGAAAATCGTCCCCGAAAAAACCCAACTTGGGAAAACTGGTGCAACAGTTGAGGTTTTTAATATTATTCATTATTAATCTGAGTACAAATATTTTGATTCCAAAACCAGCTATCCGATACAAAGAAAAACTGATGAAAATTATAGTATGAAAATCTCACGCTGATACAGAATCTGGCACTGCTCTAGACTAGAGACAAGCTACTTTACATTGTCTCTACGCAATAACTGCATTTTCCTACGCAGTCACTATGTCATAGCTCCTGGGACTACATCGCACCTCCAATTGTTCTCTCTTTGACTGGAAACTCGGCCCTATGGCCTTATGGAATCATACCTCGGCTTCCGACACTTGATCTCGATTGTCTCTGAGAAAAATAACTGACTCCCTCTGAAGCTCTGCGCCTCCTCTGCATGGCTTTGCACTGCCTCTCTGTGTCTCTCAACGTCTTCTCTGCTTTTCACTCCCCAAATCTGGAAACATTCCTCCGGTCTACTATCCCTTCCCCCCACTGCAACGATCTCACTCAATCTCTCTCTAGAAACTCAGTGTTGCCTCTTTGAGAATTCAATCACCTAGCAAAATCGATCTCTGCCAATCTCAAGTGTGTTCTCCAACTGCCCATAGAGCTCCTTCTTATAATCTCTCATTGGCATATCAACGACCAAGATTATATCTTCATCAATGGCTTAGATTATCTAGGACTCGTTCCATGTCTTTATCTAAAATATTTGCAGCCGATTTAATCAATACTCTTTAATTATTCTCATTTCCTAAGCTTAGACTTAGGAATCCATTTAAAATCATTAATTATTTTAATCAAATAATTTCCGGTCAGAATTTCCCCAAACAGTTTCTGGGTATTGGAGAATGCATGTGTATTAGTCTCTCTACAAAATATCAAGGCTAGAGCACATTTGATGCTAAAACAATAAACAACTTTCACGTTCCAACTGACCATAGACATGTATGAGCCAAATATCTCTTCAGCAAGTCACCCCCTTGCCATATTCCAAGCATGAATGTGGGATCTCATAAACAAAATACATCAAAGCCAAACCAAGGCTTCAAGATGGCCAAACCACCTCAACCCTCAACTAGTGACTCCACCTCATGGTCGGACATCACAACCATCACGGATTGGTCTCTACCCAAGATGTTACAGGGCTCCAGAGTGTTCGTTCCAACCCGGCTTCCAGGACTAGTAACTCAACCTGTAGCTGCTATCGAACTCAAGAGCGTTTTTCCAGCCAAGGCTCCAGGACTAGTAACTCAACCCAAAGTTGTTGCTAGGCTCTAAAGCATTTTTCCAACCAAGGCTTCCTTGACTAGTAACTCAACCCACCTAGGGATTCTAGAGAGTTTGTCCAACCAAGAATTCCAGGACTAGTAACTCAACCCAAGTTGTTATAGGGCTTTCAGAGCATTTGTCCAACCAAGGCTCTAGGACTATTAACTCAGCCCAATCCATTACAAGGCTTCTTGAGCATTTTTTCAACCAAGACTTCCAAGAACTAATAACTCAACCCACAACTAAAAGAACATGAGAACCAACCAGAAAAAAAAACATGAAATGAACCCACAACACCATGGTTATCTAGGAAATGGCAAGGCTAGGAAAATCCACTTTCAATCCAATAAATCCTCCATGCCAATGATAGATCATAACCAAGAAACCATATGCATGTTCCATGCATGCCAAAACTAACAAGGAAACCATACATGCAAATCGATACCTACAAAGCAATCAAACTGTAGCTGCCGATCCTTAAGTCCTCTTGCATTTTCCTGCCTTTCCTTTTCCTTTTTGCTCCAACTCCAAATTATGCCACACTCCTCCAAAGTGCTCCAAGAAAACTCTAAGTATCCAAGAGTATAAGAGAGAGAGAGAGAGAGAGAATAGAATGAGAGCCATAAGTGTGACCAAAATCTTGCCAACTAATCCTCATAAGATTTTTTATCAGCGAGGCCTCTATTTTCTTCAATTTAAATTATTTTCCTTCATTTTCCTCCTCACATGCAACCTATGACCTTTCACCTCCATTTTCTCTTATTTTCCTTTATTTTCATAAATAAATTCCAATTAATGCCTCATGCCTTTCCAAAACCTTTTCCATTTTCATTGTCAATTCCTTAAGCCATAATAACTGAAATGAACACCCGCTAGGAATTTTTTTCCCACCATTCAACTTGGAATATGTGTTCCATGACCTTGGTCTTATATATTTTACATGGATTTTTAACTAGGGTTGTTACAGAACCCTACCCCTTGGCGGAACACCATCCTCGGTGTTCAATGACACCTACAAACTTGCAAGCTACTAAAAGCAAAACATACTGCCTATGGAGCTTTATAACAAAACTTGTTGCAGTATTTATAATGACCATTGTTGATCCATGACAAACATATCATTTTCTGTAGCTTAATAGCATAACTCATTACGGTATTTACAATAACAACCACATTTTCTTCAACCAGAAAATAATCATACTCTTTGTGGAGATTTATAAATCCAACTCGATACAGTGTTTACATTAATATACACATATACACATATACACATTTTCTCAACCAACAGATAAAAGGATATGATTCTCATATCAGCAACAAGGAAATCTAGAGGCTCACACCTCCATCCTCAAAGTAATACCATGATTCACATCCTTCCAAGGAAGTCTAAAATCCATAACCAAAGCTTAATTTGCATCTAATGTCCAGCGCTACAATATTGTGCTATTGTACCCTTAGTGAACAATTACTAGCTCATTGTTCCAGGGCACACTACCAATGTGCATCCAATTCCATTTGTAAATGCTAATGACCAAAAATAATCCATCCTCGGCCTCCCCTTCTCTACTACATAGTCCCTCGGGAAATCCGGTCACCCCCTTCTGTGCAGTCACAAACCTTCCAAATTTCACTAACACCCCCATCCTGTGTAGTCCATCTCTTAACAAGGCTTCCTCGCATCAGAAGATACAAAATCCAAGGCACATACCTACCTCAAAACCATCATATTGGTCATACAATGCTCATTGCAATCAATGGACACTATTGGGTACCAGTGTCCCACAACAGTATTTCTCCTACATTGCTTTACCAACATACTGTTGCATGCTCCAATTCCTTTTACTGACGTTGCTAGTGCTTGCAATGAGTTGGTCAATAAGGTACTCTTGCAATCATGTTTACTTTATGTCATAGCAAATCAAATAAGATCTTTAACCAAATCATCATGAATAGACATATCACATCTAGTTAGCTCAAAACACAACCATCATAGGTTAAAATCGTGAATCACATGAAATCACCATCAACCATAAACATAAATCACATGTAACCATCATAAGTCAGAATTACAGATCACATGCATAATAAAACTGAAATAAAATATAGATACTTATCCTTCGACGATCCTTAATTCTGCCTTTGTTTTTTTGTGCACACACTGGATTGGTTGCCACACCCCGCAAGCACCCAATGCCTTTGCTTCTCTTCAATCAAGTACACATACAAACAATGTACATCACAAACATACATCCACACACAGTGTACAAAACCACACAACACATACAGGGACACAGACATACAACACATACACCTACACCTAGTGTACAATATAACATAATACATGTACCTACACCTAGCGTACAACACAACACATACACCTGCACCAAGCGTAAAAAAAAACACATACACCTACACCCGGTGTACAATACAACACATATACATATACAAAGTACAACACATCGAACACATGTCACGATACCATGAATACACCATGCACATACATAGTACCACATGCCCACAACACAACATGTACGACATGCACACAATACCACATGTATATTAGTACCATATGCACAACATGTACACAATACTACCTGCACGATGTGTGCACAACATCACATGTACACGGCACCACCTGCACAACGTGCACACAATACCAAATGTACACTACACCACATGTACAATGTGTACACAATTCCACATGTACACAACACCACATGCATGACATGTACACGACACCACATGTACACAACACGACATGCACGATGTACACGGCACCACCTTCACACAACACTACATGCACAACATGTACACAACACTACATGTGCACAACACCATATGTACAACATGCACACAACACCATATGTACGTATCACTGCACGTACAACATGTACATAACACCATACGTACACAACACCGCATATCCAACATGCGAACAACACCATATGCACACAACACCGCATATCTAGCATGCACACAATAGGATATGTACACATCATCGCATATCCAACATGTACATATGACCATATATACCTAGAACTACATATGAAATATACACACAAAAATATATATACAAGAGGCATACAACATCATATGTACACCATACGTACAATCACTGAGTATACAACATGCGCAAAATATACACAACAACAATACTGCACATCCATAGACCACATAGTGACCCCACAAGCATCCTTGTTTCTAGTGTCTTTCCACTATCCATGCTTATCCTAGCATGTCGCAAATCACACTACTTTCACTTCGTTGATGTACCCCTAAGCATTACCTATCCATAACATAAACATAGGCATAGTACAAACATATAATATTAATTCATGTCCATAGGATACTGACCTTGTAGATATGTCAGGATTACTCTTCCCACTTAATTCCTCATAAGAACAAGAACCTATTCATATCAATCACCTGCACAAGCAATCATTCCTCCATAAGAAGGATCCTTGAAAACTCTGTCATACAGTGACATATATACATACATACATACATATATATAATCATTAGCATAAAATAATCATGATCCATGATGACCCTGTCAGACACGACATACATACATGTATACATATATAAATGTCAGCATAATCATGATCACAACATAATTACCAGATATCATAAGGTCTAGGTTAAGAGAAATTCATTTATTTGTGCACAAAATGCACAACATTCATAACAACAGTTCCTGACATAGCCAAGGCATATAACACCTCAAATCCATTCATTTTATCTCCCGTGTTACATTTCTCGTGATTGTTCAGCAATCTGAGGAAATTTCAGCCTAAAAGTGGCCTCCTAAGGAAAATTAATAAAAAAATAGTTAAAATAATAAAATAATAGTTATGGATTTTGGAGGGATAAGAAGAAAACTAAATTTTTAATTGTATTTTTGGCTCATCTCCTTATACGTTTACTCAAATTTCAAGTGTAGACACTCGTTGGATGCGGAATTAAAATCCACATCCAACGAGTACCCATTATGCATACTTTTGAGAACACCCACATTGATAAAAAAAAATGAAGATACATTAAAAAAATGTGTATCTTCAATTTTTATCAATGTGGGTATTCTCAAAAGTATGCATAATGGGTACTCGTTGGACGTGGAATTTAATTCTGCATCCAACGAGTCTCTACACTTGAAATTTGAGTAAACCTATAAGGATATAAGCCAGAATTACAATTAAAAAAAAAAAAAGTAGTTTTTCTCATTTTCCCTCCAAAATATTTACATTTACTTCTTTTTAAATTTAAACGATTTTGATTGGTTTACCAATTATGACATGGAAATTACATAAAAAATTTATGGCCGCTTTTAGGCTGAAATTTCCTCTAATGCATTGTTCATTTATGTCAATGGACCCAACCAATCCAACCGGTTGTCATATTATTACCTTCAACTACCCTTATACATGCACTAGACTTAATCCAAGTCTTGCATTATCTTTTGGGTACCACACAGTTCTCCCCGAGCTCCATTAAATTTCCTCTTTTTCCAACCAATTCCCATACTCTCAAAACATAAAACACAAGAACAAGAAAAAAACGAGAATAAAACCATGAAAAGAACAAAAGGAATACAACATCGCAACAAAGTGGCAAGGCCTTGCACCAGACATAAACAAAGCTGAAAATCAAGCGCAAACAAATCATAAAAGAGTGAAAGCACAAGAATAACAACAAACACCATGACTCAATCCCCCATGGTTTCCCAAAGCTTCCAAGGGAAATCTCAACCCGAGGCTTTCCAAATATTTCATGGTAGTCACTTTTGCCATGAAATCCCCTGCATCATACTAACATAAACACATAACTGTCAGTGTGTAATATAAACATAAAATATACCAGTTACCTTACCTTGTTATTCCAAGCACACTGCCTTGTGTCTGAACACATACATATATGATCTCTCAAGGAACTCAAATCCCTTGACGAATGCAACCATAACTAGAAACCAAATGTTATACCTGTCAAATACATGTTCATAAATATAATATACATCCACAAAATGCTAGAAAAGATTAGGTTTAAGAATAATCCTTGGATGCAAAGCAATCATTCATTTGGAATTAGGGTTTCCAAACATATCCAAAGGAATTCTTAGCCAATTGCTTTCTTTTGTCATTTACCTTGTTGCAATTAAGTCTTTATTATGTGTTATCACATCACCCAGCTATTAGTTATATGTAATCAATAAACTCACAGTCATCAGTCATAATACATAATTCTACAACTATCACCTACTTATACTGAAGTACACATCATTTATCTCAACACATAGTGTGTTAGTACAACCATCTTAAAACAAGATCGTTAATTCATGCAATATTATAGACACGTGTTGATATCATGCAACTAATCAAGCATTCAAACAATAGATAGATGACATAATAGACACAAAAAACCAAATAGACGTCATAATCAAACATTCAAACACCAAATAGATGACATAAGCAAACTCATGCCTTAATGTATCTCAGGGGAGGTTATCTTGTTTGCGCAATTAATCTAGATTAGCATGATATAAATTCACATCACATCAACTTAGACATAAATAAGGTCATGATATCCATAACAATAACTAGTTGACATGTTGACATCATAACCTCATAAACAATTTTCATTCATGCATAACACACATATGCACAGTGAGTCTAGATTATTACAACACAATATCACAATATATATTGACCCATACATGAATGTAATAACCCTAAACATCTGCATAGGCCAATCCAAATTAACATGATACATATAACATCAAAATATTAATGCAATAACCCTAATCATCAAGTTAGCTAACGTATAACAACAACGAATTAACCTATAACACACTCATCAACAACATATAATATAATCATCAAATTAAATATCATGTAACAATTAGCAAGTTAACATATAACATACTTATCAACAAAATATAACATAATCATCAAGTTAACTAACATAAAACAACAATAATGCATATAAAAACAAGATACTATCATTCACGACTGTTCAACACATGTGCATATGACCACACTGATTCACTAACTTTTATTGTGTGTGTAACCATAACATCAACAAAATGAAAAACATGCATATAACAATCCATTGACTAACATACCTGCATACCAAACATACAATACATGTATGGTGAATTTCTCTTATCCAAAGTCAAGTGCTGGAACTTCACTTGACGACTTGCATCTCTTGCTCTATCTCAACCAACACATGAGCATCATAACATACCAAAACATCATGATGACCTCAAATTCTTACAATGACCTCATGGAAAAAATTATAACCATGACAATGCATGCATAAAAACATATAGATGCTGACATGCATAACAAATTCATAACTGGCATGCACTCATGACGATCACATCTAGCAACAACACGATCAACTTCCATATCAAATCACAACAATAAGGACTTCCACCATGCATACATAACAAGTACATATGCTACAAGCATAAGCAACACATATGCAATCGACATGTATGCATGAAAAACACATTCAATGCATAACCAATCATTCACTCATGATAACACACTTCACAACAACAACGTCCTCTTTCACATGGAGATATATTTACAACCATGACTGAAACCATGCATACGCAACAAGCATATTGACCACAAGGATGATTAAAACATGTGCAAGTTGCAACCGACATGAATGCATGACCAACACACACCGCCCATCTAGTCCAAGGGGTTGAATGTGCTCTGAAACCACTGTGTAACACCCTCCTCCCACATCTACCCAAGTAACCATCCAATCGAGTTAAACATGTGCAAAGAGTTACTATGATCTGATTCAACCTCCTAGGTGACCATAAGGAAGTGGAATCGACGAAAACACATCAAAAAATCCCTCCACATCAGCAACAGAACTCCCATGAGTCAACCCAACCACTCAGGTATCCACCCCTGGGTCCCACTGATATTTTAGACTATTTGACCCTCGTACACTTCCTTGATATGGGAAAGGGTGTGTTTGGGAGGCTCTGGACACTCCCACAACATAAGCATGCATACATCCAAGGACTTTTTCCCACAAACTTGTGCCATCGTCCCCAGGATTTGAGCCACTTTTTGAGGCCTAAATCCAAGGTCACTGCCCAAAACTCAATGACAAGTTCAAAAATGAATATAATAGTTGAATAACGATGTACAAGCAAATACTTGAATGAGGACTTGACTGCACCCCTACTAGCCATGATAGGCATTTCGTCAAACATATCACAAATATGTAATATACATGTTTAAATAACAGATCTGATAATAGGGGTCTCATACTTATCTGAGAATCACCAAGAAACATTGTTTTCTCCTCACATTGACTTCATTATCATCTATTTAGGCATAGATACATTGTTCATTCAATTACGAATCAAGGCATGACGAGAGTCATACTTCATCACCATCATAAAACTCAGTAATAACTACCATATAAGAAACATAAATGACAAGCACATAATAGCCATATAAGCCACAAAATAACAAGCATATTTTCCCATCAATACAAGAGGAAATGAGCTCTTATTTCCATAAGAAAAATGCAACCAAGTTTGGGATTTCCATGTTCCACCCGGCCATAGACATGATTGAGAAAAATCTCTCTTCATCCAGTCACCCACGTGCCATATTCTAACCATGAATGCGGGATTTCATAAACTGAATCCTTCAAACCAAACCAGGGCTTCCAGAGGCCAAACCACCTCAACCCTCAACCATTGATTCCACCTCATGGTTGAACATCACAACCATCACAGATTGGTCTCTGCCCAAGTTGTTCCAGGGCTCCAAAATGTTTGTTCCAACCTGGCTTCCAAGACTAGTAACTCAACCCACGGCTGCCGCCAAGCTCCACAGTGTTTGTCCAACCAAGGCTCCAGGACTAGTAACTCGACCCACAAATATTGTCGGGCTCTAGAGCGTTTGTCCAACCAGGGATTTCAGGACTAGTGACTCAACCCAAGAGGGCTTCCAGAGCATTTTTCCAACCAAGGCTCTAAGACTAGTAACTCAACCCAAGATGTTATAGGGCTTCCAGAGCTTTTGTCCAACCAAGGCTTCTAGGAACTACTAACTCAACCCATAACTAAAGGAACATGAGAACCAACCAGAAAAACAAACAATGAAATGAACCCACAACACCATGGCTATCCAGAAAATGATAAGGCTAGGAAAATCCACTGTTAATCCAGGAAATCCTCCATGTCGATGATAGATCATAACCAAGAAACCACATGTATGTGTCATGCATGCCAAATCTAGTAAGAAAACCATACATGCAACTCGATACCTACAAAGCAATCCAACTGTAGTTGTTGATCTTGGTGTCATCTTGCGTTTTCCTGCCTTTCCTTTGCCTTCTTGCTCCAAATCCAAAGTATGCCACACTCCTCCAAGAGTGCTCCAAGAAATCTCTAAGTATCTAAGAGTATGAGAGAGAGAGACGGAGAGAGTGAAAAGAATGAGAGCCATAAGTGTGAGAAAAATCTTTCCAACTAATCATCATAAGGCTTTTTATCATTGAGGCATCTATTTTCTTCAATTTATATTATTTTCCTTCATTTTCCTCCTCACATGCAACATGTTACCTTTCACCTCCCTTTTCTCCAGTCTTCCTTTATTTTCAATAATAAATGCCAATTAATGTTTCATGCCTTTCCGAAGTCTTTGCCATTTCCTTTGTAGATTTCCTTTAGCCATAATAACCGAAATGAACACATGCAAGGATGTTTTTACCACCATTCATCTTTGAATTTACTGATCACCACCAGACTTCCAATAAAAAAATTGAAAGAGGTATTTCCTATAATCAATCAAAGGATCCCCTAGAATAGGTATGTATAAGATATGCAAAAAAAAAAAATTAATCATACTAACATATTGACTGATACCTATTTATTGACATACTCACATGATCTAATTTTCAAAATATCTATCACACTACCATCTTTTTTGGCCTTTTAGATCTATGGTGATTAGAGTGGTTCTCTCACCTCTTTTTGAGTCTAGAAATAAAATATTAAAAATTCTAAGTAATCTATTACATTCTTAAAGTAGGGTTTTAGTGGACTCTAATCATCATCATAAAGAGGTTGGAATTTGTTTTTTAATATTAAATTTTTATATGTTTAATAATTAAATTTAAATATAAAATTTTAAAATAAAATAATCATAAATATAAATAATTTAATCTCATTAAAATCCTAAAAAAATATTTCATTTACATTATTTCTAAATCACAAAAAGTCTAAAATCTAACACATATATTCTTATTTATAATTATATATTAATTAATTAATTTTTATATGAAATGATTATATATTAATTAAATAAGCTTTTATAAGTTTATTAATTATATTTAAGAAATAGTTGAGCCATTTCTATATCTATTTATACTTAATGTCTGGATCTGATCTGATGTCGACCACATTCTTTTACATGTGATTTTTACCGAAAAAATTTCTACTAGTTTCAAAGTGGTTAAATTGTTGATCAGAATAATGTAAATTCCGTGATAAAATAATGTGAATCCGTGATAATGAAAAAAACTAACGTTCAAATCCTTTGGGAGTTTACACGTGTCGATTAATTCGACGTTAGAATGGGGTGCGCCTGCATTCTAAATTGGGATTGGTTAATGAAGTTTTAGAGTTTGGAACTTGAGCCGCAATGTAGTTAAATTCGGATCAGTAAGTGTTGAGGTTGGAACGGGACCCGCAGTGTTGTTGGGGCCTTTTAAGTTAAATGCTGATCAGGAAAGCGATATATGGATATAATTTGAATTTGGCAAAGATTTTATAGAATCTTGTTTATAGTTGTTAAATTTTAGTATTTTGAGTGTTTTAAGGGTTTTTGTTAGTACAATCCATTTCCACTATAAAAATAGATTCTAAACACTTTAACTAATTTTGAATGTCTTAAAGATTTTTGATAGTGCTAATTCTCTATATATCATGATCTCTTTTCGATCGATTCTGCTAACAAATATTATGAAAGAGATGACTCTATACTAGACGTTACTAGTTGGAGAAGAAAGTATGGGATCAGAGATGAGATGCTGCGACACTAAATCTTAAAAACTATAACTGCAGCGCCAGTCGACCACTCATCTTCTTATACGTGTTGCCCCTTCTTATATAATAAATCCAGAGTTGTTAAAGGAACAATTTTCGTAGCTCGGTAGACAACTTCTTTTCGTAGTAGGTATTTCTGTTGATACATATAAGTCAACTCAATTGGCCATCCAAGGACAACGGAGAAGAGTACTGTACTATAGTGTTTCGCATGTGGGTGAGAGTACTGTACCAAGAACACAGCCACGTGGGTGAAAGGCCTGGAATTTGAGTTTGTGTGAATCGTTTTTTAACTTTTTAATCGTATTTGACGGTGATTAAAAATTCTGCGGGTCCTGCAATTTGACGTTTCCTTTCGAGTTGGCTTTATGGGATTTGGAATTTGACGTTTCCTTTCAAGTTGTTTTTATGGGATTTGGGATTTTTTAGGTGTTTTTTTTTAATTCTTTTTCTAATTTTTTATTTTAAGATTTGGTTTGAATTTATTGAAATTACAAGTAGTTTGATGGGTTAACTCTACACAGCCTAAGTGCTTTAAGGGTTTTTGATAGTGCTGAATTCATATTTATAGTAAAAAAATCAGTGTAAATAACACAAATTAAGATTTCACTTCAAAATTTTCTCCTAGATTCCAGTACCGAAACTCCAAAAAGTGGTATTAAAGACAAGCGATGTCTATTGATGCCACAAATTTGATTGAACAGGAGATTTCTTGCTGGAATCCGGTAAAAAAAAATTCAAAAAGTTAAAATGCTTGTGTTTGAATAATTTTTTATGATGGAAATGGATTCAGCAGCATCAGGAATCCCTGGGGCACCCAAAATCCTAAAGTTTGATAGCTATAACCCAGATTTTCAAATATTTCTACAAGATTTTGTCATAATCTTGTTGTAATTTCTATTACTTTCAAAGCAAATTTGTGAGTTTTTTTAGACTACCCTATGTTTATTTCATTTCAAATGTGTTTGACTGCTAAGAAATTTATAAAAAAAAAAAAACTGGAAACCCTAAATTTGTCATGTAAGTATTTAAGTTATCCCTCATAAATTTTTTAGATAGATATTAATTTAGAGAATCTGTTTAGTTGCAACATTTATATTTTTGTCCATCAATTAGAAATGCACTTATTTCTTGTCACTATTTTTGGATGATTCACTCGAAATGAGATTTTTATATACACAAAAAAGAATAAAAAAAAATATTTAAATAGTAGCATTCTCTAATTAAACAAGATTAACGTTCATTTCATGGTGTTATAAAATTAAACTACTAAGTTATTATGCTTAAAAAATTCTTCCTCTAAATATTATATTAAAAAAATAAACATGAAAAACAAATAACAATCATCAAATTTTTACTTGGGAAGAAATTAAAATTCCAAAACTACTCTACAATATCAAAATTTACTAAAGAAAAATTTAAAACCATAAATTTGACAAGATTAAAATACAAGCTTAGAAGAGTTCAATAACCACTATCTCAAATATAAAGATGTACAAAATCACTACTTTATTCCATAACTGAAATTGGATTTTTTACTTATCATAGATACCTTTCTTTAGTTTTAAGAGATAAATATAAGGGAAACTGTACCAAAGCAAGTTGTTATTTCTAACTTTACAAATAAATTGTTTTTCCCCGTAGCAGCTCTTACCTTTCTGTACTTTTAACTTTCTTTACTTTTAAGAGATAAATATAAAGGAATCTGTACCAAAGCAAGTTGTTATTTGTAACTTTACCAATGAATTGTTTTTCCCATTACAGTTTTTTTTTACTGTTATGTTCTTTTAAATAATGTTAACTAACTTGCACTATTTTTTTAATGGACATAAAATAAGAAGTAAAAAAAAAAAAAAGCTATCACCAAATAAGTGAAGGAAATTTGAAATTCCAAGGCGAGATGAGATCACTCTCCTAGGTTAGCCAACAATCACTCTCAGATCAATTAAACGGCCAAAAATCACAGTTGTTCAAAACTACAATTCCTGATAGGGGACACGTCTGTAACTCCACTACACGGTCATAAATACACAGACAGAAGAAAGTAATCGGTTTGCTTCATTGCTAGAACTATTGTGTAATTTAATTGTGAGTGGTTTTTTATTTTTTATGGATATATTTTTTTTATTTTTTTATTGGTTTTGTTAATTTTTTTGGAACAGTAAATTCCAACTTTATAATCTACATAATCCGAAATTTTTTGTATGAATTAAATAGATTTGTACATTGTAAAAATCTTTAAATCTAAAATTTCACACCAAATTTCAACAGAACGTCTGACGGTTAAACTGCTCCAATTATCTTCTATAACTTCCAACAATACTTGCCTTGGCCGTGTCTATATTCAATCTCTCTAAACAGTGTTTTTACTATGTATTGTTGGTGTGATTTAAGTCTCCAATGCTTAATGGTTAGCTGGGGAGAATTGATATTTACAGGACTTGTGGTTTAATCCCGGGTAAAACTATCCATACCTAAGGACGGCTCCGGGCACGATTTAAACAATAAACAGTGTTTTTACTTTTATATGTATTGTTGATGTGCCTTAGGTATGCCAAAGGGCAACTCCAGGCACTATTTAAACAATTAACAATGTTTTTATTTTTATATCACTACATAATAACAATGTAAGAAACAGTTGGCTGTTTCTTACTACTCCAAGATACGACCCCTGATCCAATATGAAATGCATAGCCAGAGGTAGATCGTCCGTCATCTGGATTTCCTGCCCAATCTGAATCAGAAAAACCTGTCAGTGCAACATCAGATTCATCAGTATACATAATACCTAAATTCACTGTTCCCTTTAAGTATCGGAGAAATTTCTTTGCAGCATTCCAGTGATTTCCTGAAGGCTTAGCCATGAATTGACTAAGAATACTGACTGAGTATGCAATGTCTGGTCTGGTAGTGGTGAGATAGTTCAAACTTCCCACTAACTGACGATATAATGTTCCATCTGCCTCTTTTGATCCATCTTCTTTGTACAACTTTGCATTCTGCTCTAAGGGAGTTGACATAGCTTTGCAATATGTCATATTGAACTTTTTAAGAATCTCCTTTGTATATTTGCTTTGAGTGATCAAAGTTTTACCAGGCTCTCTCCATACCTCAATTCCTAAACAGTAATGCAATTCACCCAAATCTTTCATTTCAAATTCCTGTGACAACTGAACTTTAATTTCTTCAATTAACTTGTGAGCACCGCCTGTTATAATGAGATCATCCACATACAAAGATATTAAAGCAACATTTCCTTTTTCATCTTTCTTAACATACAAGTTAGGATCATTTTTGCTTTTCACAAATCCATTCTGAAGAAAGAAGGTATCAATCTTTACATACCATGACCTCGGCGCCTGTTTCAAACCATATAATGCCTTTCTTAACCTGCAAACCAGATGCTCCTGTCCCTATTTGACAAACCCTTCAGGTTGAACCAAATAAACTTCTTCCTTTAAATCACCATTTAGAAAAGCAGATTTGACATCCAATTGATGTATATTCCAATTATGTTTTGTGGCTAAGGCAATCAGTAATCTAATTGTATTCAACTTAGCTACCGGTGCAAAAGTGTCTTCATAATCAATTCCCTCCTTTTGAGCATATCCTTTTGCTACTAATCTTGCCTTAAATTTATCAATTGTACCATCTGCTTTAAATTTCGATTTGTACAACCATTTGCTTCGAATTGGAACTTTATTTTCAGGAAGTTCCACTAATTCCCATGTTTGATTTTTCATAAGAGAAGCATACTCATCATTCATAGCATTTATCCATTGTTCATGTTGTTTAGCTTGCTCATAATCAATTGGTTCAACAACATTCATTATATTAGACATTAAGGCATAATCTCTATACTTTGCAGGAAGCTGAGTTTGTCGGGACGACCTTCTTGGTGCTTCAATGCTTGTGGGTGTTCCATCCATGATTCTTCGGCTTTGAGGTGAATCACCCTCTCGTGATGACTCACTGCTGCTGGATGTGCTCATACTGCTCTCATCCTGATCCTATACATGTACC
Source organism: Pinus albicaulis (assembly GCA_034641835.2). Taxonomy (NCBI): domain Eukaryota; kingdom Viridiplantae; phylum Streptophyta; class Pinopsida; order Pinales; family Pinaceae; genus Pinus; species Pinus albicaulis. The sequence goes on from CM076574.1 coordinate 498,859,880, forward strand.
GGTACTGTTCTTGCTTAATCAAAGTATCAAGTTTGACATGAGCATCATTAGATATATGCCATGCATCATTCTTTGTATTACTTTTATCAGCCTGCTCATGAAACAGCACATCACGACTTGCAAATAGTTTATGGGAACTTGGATCAAACAATTTATAGGCTTTCTGATCCGCACAATACCCAATGAAAACACACTTGATTGACTTGGCATCAAGTTTTCTTCTGTTAGCCTTAGGAATATGAGCAAAAGCAGTACACCCAAAGACTCTGAAATGACTCACATCAGGTTTATAACCATGAATAACCTCAAAAGGAGTTTGAAAAACTAATTGCTTAGTGGGACATCGATTCTTCAGATAAACAGCAGTGTTAATGGCTTCTGCCCAGAAACCATTAGAGATGTTCTTACCTTGCAGCATACTACAAGCAGATTCCACCAAGGTTCTATTCCATCGCTCAGCAACACCATTTTGCTGAGGGGTATGTGGCACTGTGAACTGTTGTTGAATTCCATTAGATTTACAATAGGTGTTAAATGCTTTTGACTTATATTCACCCCCTTGATTAGATCTGAGTATTTTAATATACTTACCTGTTTGTTTTTCAACCATAGTTCGAAACTCTTTAAAATACTCAAATATATCACTCTTCCTTCGAATGAAATAGACCCAGGTGTACCTAGATCTATCATCAATAAAAATAACAAAGTATGAAGCACCACCAAGAGACCTAGTTTGCATAGGTCCACATACATCAGTGTGAATTAATTCAAGTATATCATACTGTCGTTTCTCAGTATGAATAGGAAACTCTTCTCTATGCTGCTTACCAAGTGCACAAGCTTCACATGGTAAATGTTCACACTTCATAACAGGAAGACCTTCAACCATTGATTTCTTTTGCAACAATGATAAATCATTGTAATTTAAGTGCCCATACCTGTGATGCCATAATTCTGCTGTCGATGTCTCTTTGGATGTCAATGCAACATGGCGCTTCACTGTCACATCCAATCTATATAATCCTCCAACCCTGGTACCTGTAGAAACAACCCTGTAGTGGTCCTGAACATCTTTCACTATACACCCCAATTTACCAAATTCAACTTTTAAATGATTATCAGTGATAATGGAAACAGATATCAAATTCTTTTTGAGAGCAGGTACATACATCACATTATGAATCTGTCGCATTTGTCCATTAGGTAAGTACACATTTATTATGCCATAGCCTTGAACTTTAAGTGACCTGTCATCTCCTAGGTAAATGTGTGTACCATCAGATTTCTCATTATCGCATTTCTCATAATATTTATAATAAATAAATAAATATATTTAGTAGAATTTTAATATAATAATATATAATTAATTTGAATATTCAAACTAGCCGTTTCAAATTGTAATTAATATTTAAATTAGTAGACTACTTTTATTTTATTTTTATTATTTTGTTTTAATTATTAAAACTAGCCGTTGTGGATTTCTTAGTCAAAATAGCTGTTATATCTGTTTTCTTTGCATCTCCTACATCTATTTAAACTTAACGACTGATTTGATCTCTCACCTAGTCCTGATGATGAACCACACTGGTTGGTTCGAAACGCGTCGACTTTATTCATGATAATGTGATTATTACCGAAAGATTTCTTCAGAATTTATTGATGGATCACAGAAGCCAAAAATCTACTAATACGAATCTTTATTACAAGTCATGTGCGTTGATGCACCAGAATCTATGAACCAAGCATTCTCATCATCAGTTTCAGCAGACAATGCAGCATCAGAAAGAAACAACTTAAGATTTTTAAATCCATCATTCACTGAGGTGTCTATGTTTATGTAATTTCCATTATGCCTTCTATGTCTTTGATTTGATTCATTATTCTTTCTTCTATAGCAATCTTTAGCCAGATGTCCAGGTTTTCCACAATAATCACATTCAATGTTCCTCTTAACATAAGAATCAGGAGGTGTCATACCTTTCTGCTTTGCTTGAAAACGGCCTCTGTTCCTGTCCCATGGTCTCCCTCGGAATGGTCTTTTGCCTCTTGCAGTCAAAGCCAAATCAGAACCATTTGACTCCAGTTCAAAAATTTTCATTCGCTCTTCTTCTTGAAGAAGAATTCCAGCCAATTCTTCAAATGTAGGAGGTGTCGGTCTAGCTGAGAGAGCTGAAATAAAGACTTTATAGTCTGGGACTAACCCCTTCAAAGCAACAGTTACCAAGTCGGTACTAGACACTTTTTCACCAATATCACCAAGCTTATCACTCAAGTCTTTAATTCGGGAAACAAAGTTGCTAATGCTTTCATTGGCTTCCATTTTGATAGATAGCAGCTTTGTTTTTAAAAATAAAATACGGTTTTCATTAGTAGTTTCATACAAACCTTTGAGAGTGTCCCATGTCGCCTTGGAAGTTTCACAGTCCCGAATGTGAGGAATAATATTTTCCTTCACTGACATGCGTAGCAGCATGTTTGCTTTCATTTCACGCTTATCCCAATCTTGAGTGGCAGCAGGAGGTTGAGGCTTGGGCTCGTCACCTTTGACAATCATCTAGAGATTGTATGCCCCAGTACTGTGATCAGCTTAAATTTCCAATTTACATAATTTTCACCATCAAGTTTTGTAGATTCATTTAAATAGGAGTCAGCAAGTGGATTAGCCATTTCAACAACAATGATCCAATTTAATGTGCTGGAAATTAATTTACGGCAGTGATCTTGCACCGAATTGGAGCTATACGCTTTCTTAAACGAGCTTCAAACAGAATGTTTGCAAGTCGATTTTGGCAAACACTTCAAAACTTCAAAAATAAAATTGGCACTAGCGCTTGTTAAATGAGAGGGCAGCATATATTGTTAAATGAGTGGGCAACATATATATAGAGCTCAGCATATATATATAAAGAAGCTCAGCAAACTTTAAAAAAAAATATTGTTGCAAAAGCTTCACGCGCGTTGGCACGAGCTGCAAGAGCAGCAATGTTCAACGCAATCTTCAAACAAAACTTGTCTTCACGCTGCACACTCTGATAAAAAAAATGTTTGCTTGCGTACCAAATTAAAATTACTTGTGATCCAAATTAAAACAAACTACTCCATGCACTTTACAATCCGCAGCTTGTTACTTGTGATCCTGCAGTGACACCGCACACTTGAACGCAGACAAAAGATTTGGAAATTTGCTGGAATAATCGTTATCCCAACAACAGGTCAACGAACACAGGTTTCTGCTCTGCACGCCGAGAAGGAGGGAGCATCAATCATTTGTTGCACTTTGCTTGAACGCAGGATTGCTGCACGCTGAGAAGGAGGGAGAAATTAAAAACGATCACTTATACCGGGCACAGATCATCAACAATGCAGCGATCAATCTTTACGCTTTCTGCAATTCGTGACACCCGCTGCGCAAAACAGTTAACGGCTCCAAGACTACGGCTCCAAGATCGATGAAGGAGTCTGCTGATGCCTCACGCGATTTCTTCTTTGCTGCTCATGTCGGCCACGAACAGCAAGATTTTGGATCGCACAGCACGCTGTCTCAGCAGCGAGAAAAGAAAAAACAACTGGGTTTCGAAAGCGGAGCTTCTACTCCAATACCCAAACGCACAGCTCTGATACCAAAATAAAATAAATGCACAGCAGAAACGTGAGACAAAGCTCATACAACTCAATGAATACAATTGCTCGATTACATCACTCTTATATAGGAAATTGCACTCACCTAATCTTCCTGAAGAAGAGGAAACAAACCTAAATATGTGCAACCAATTCCTAAATAAACACTCTCGTTCAACCACTCAAAACTAATTCTATTTCTACATTATTATGGTACACACGCCTTGGGGTCTCACTTACACGGTCATAAATACACAGACAGAAGAAAGTAATCGGTTTGCTTCATTGCTAGAACTATTGTGTAATTTAATTGTGAGTGGTTTTTTATTTTTTATGGATATATTTTTTTTATTTTTTTATTGGTTTTGTTAATTTTTTTGGAACAGTAAATTCCAACTTTATAATCTACATAATCCGAAATTTTTTGTATGAATTAAATAGATTTGTACATTGTAAAAATCTTTAAATCTAAAATTTCACACCAAATTTCAACAGAACGTCTGACGGTTAAACTGCTCCAATTATCTTCTATAACTTCCAACAATACTTGCCTTGGCCGTGTCTATATTCAATCTCTCTAAACAGTGTTTTTACTATGTATTGTTGGTGTGATTTAAGTCTCCAATGCTTAATGGTTAGCTGGGGAGAATTGATATTTACAGGACTTGTGGTTTAATCCCGGGTAAAACTATCCATACCTAAGGACGGCTCCGGGCACGATTTAAACAATAAACAGTGTTTTTACTTTTATATGTATTGTTGATGTGCCTTAGGTATGCCAAAGGGCAACTCCAGGCACTATTTAAACAATTAACAATGTTTTTATTTTTATATATATTGTTGGTATCCTTTTAGTGGTTAGGTCAGGAAATTTGGTCTTTACAAGTCTTGGTCTAATCCAGAACAAAACTATGTATAACTAAAAACTTACACTATTAAATAATAAAATAAACAAAAGGTATTGCTGGTGCGCCTCACATGCAAATTCAAATCAAACGGAGATAAAGACCGAAATAAACAGACCTTTTGCTTCATATTCGTGTCACTCCACTATGCAGATACCAGCCTGTTCCCGGGCTTTCCCACAACTTTTGACCCAGATAGCTAGCCGCCAGGCCCGCCGCCATGATTAAGATGATATGCGTTCAAATGCACCTACACCGTTTACTTATATCTCCTAACGCTTAGTCAAAGTTATGATCTTGATCGCAAAACTAAGTCTGTCGATTTCATGAAAACCGGAGAATGCACTCCACTACCTACCATCATCATGCACGTGAAAGTTTAAAGTCGCCGACATACCCGTATTCAGAAGTTCTTTTTCTTAAAAAATAACTTGCGAGGGAAAGTTGCTTCATATGTGTGAAATCAATGTTTGGAATATCCGGATTGTGCAGCCGCAGCGGATATGACTGTGTGAATCTTTGTGTTGTAAAGTCCAGTACGTGGGAATAGGACTTGACTTTTTCACATAAATTCGTCTGTGACCGTACATCAAAATATATGATAGGGACATGAAAAATTAATCGGCCCGGGAACCGCAAAAATAGCGTCCGCTTTACGTGTGACATGCGTTTGGAAAGAAAGAGAGCACTCAGGTTGCTGTCTTCTTCTTCGACTGTTCCGCAGGAGATGGGCGGGAAATGGTGTCCTGTGAAGGTGACATCAATGCTTTATCTGATTACTTTTCATTGTGTCACGCATCGTTTACGTTTCATTTTGTTTTTGGTTAGGTTGCAAGATGTTTTTCAGATGTTGAATTAGCAATGGTATAAACTGTGATGGCTCATAAACATCAATTGTTCATTTATTTTATATAGTATTGAGAATTTGTTGTATCAATATAAAATGGATGTTTTACATGTATGTGAAACTTGAAAAAAATGGTTTAAAAATGATGATTGATATTACATATAAATTAAATGGTTGATAAACATTAATTGTTATAGAAAGATTTATATATAACTTAATTTATATAACTTTAAAATTTGTAATGAATCGTCACTTTCAGAAATAGTAGTGGAGATCCCGGTAGAATGAAATTAGGAGGCAGGATCTAGAAACCAGTCATCAAAGAGGAAAGCAGGACATGAAATAGAAGATAATCAGCTGCAAGAACTCATTCCAATGGAGGTTGACCAATCCAAAGATGATCTAAGCGTAGAAGAGAAAATATTGAAACGCCTTTTGTTTGAGTGGCGAAATATTGATGATCGATTTATCCCGGCAGAACAGAAGATATTGTACAAGGAAACTTTCGAACATTATCTAACAGCTCAAGCACAGCGAGAAGCCCAAGAACGAGAACAAGCAGCCAGCAAGAAGGAACCAACCCCTTCTAAACCAGAAAAAAAGAGAGGACGGAGAACCCTGCAGGAATCAATACAATTAGTTGGTGAAATGCTGATCAATAATGGCAAGATAATACCGTTAACAATGGTATTTCAACAACTACCCAAAAATTCATAATGAAGGTGCTCTCCTGGAATATAAGGGGGTTGAATAGAAAAAGGTAAACAACGTCATTTGAAAGATAAATTACACGAGGAGAAGCCTCAGGTTATGCTGCTACAAGAAACAAAAGTCACAGGGCAAAGGCTCCAATCCATAATACAATCTTTTAAAATGCAATACGAGGTTATTTCGATTGATTCAGTGGGCACATCGGGAGGAATTGCCATAATCTGGAACGAAGCGGAGATCATAGCAGACGGATGGATTGGAGTTCCCAGAATCTTAACAACAACCTTCCGACAGATTGGATTAGAGGACAGAATCCTTATCTCGGCTGTTTACGGACCTTCAATTCCAGGAGAGCGAGCATCATTTTTGCAGAGTATACGTAAGTTAAGTACAATGCATAATGAAAAATATTGGATTTTAGGAGGAGATTTTAATATGATTTTAAATCTTTCTGAGAAAAAGGGCAGGATAAGAAGGGAGGACCCATAAATGGCTCTCTTCCAATAAGTTATAAATGATCTACGTTTATTAGATCTTCCAACTGTTAATGGAAAATACACCTGGAATAATTGCAGAGGAGAGCAGCATCAGATCGCCTCCAGGTTGGATCGCTTTTTAGCGACTGAGGCATTGGTGAGCTTGGAAATTTATTATGAGGCTACAATTCTCCCCACTCTGGGCTCTGACCATTGGCCGATTAGGCTGGAGATTGAAGTGAAAGCAAGTCGACAGAACCGTCCTTTCAGGTTTGAAATTTTCTAGCTTCGGGACCCAGGATTTATGGAAAAAGTTAAAAACTGGTGGAACTCAAACCCAATCAGGGGTCACAAAAAAATGCACTCCTTTCAGCTACGCCTGAAACAATTAAAAGATGAAATCAAACGTTGGAACTGTTTAGAATTTGGAAATATTCACCAGGACCAAATCCAATTGAGAGAAAAAATGAAGGAGATTCAACAACAAATCATCCTCCATGGTCGAACAGAGGAGTTAGTGTTGGAGGAAGGTAGTACTCTCAGTCAACAAGAAGAGAGACGAAAACAGGAGGAGATACTATGGAAACAGAAATCTCGAGTTAACTAGCTCAAAGAAGGAGACCGGAATACAAAATTCTTCCATAGAGCCATGCTACAGAGGCGCCAGCATAACAGAATATTTTCTCTAAAAGCTGAAAATGGCAAGAGGTTAATTAAACATGAAGATATGGAACGTGAGCTGGTTAATCATTTCCAGGATCTGCTAACTGAACTTATCCCTAATCGCCAGGCAGCGATTCAGAAGATCAATACTCACATCCCTCGAGAAAAAAACCTTGCTCTTCTACGAGGAGTAAATTTAAAAGAGGTAGAAGAGGTGGTCTTGCAGTTACCTAAGAATAAAGCCCCGAGGCCTGATGGATTCACAAGTGAATTTTTCAAAGCAGCTTGGCCATTCATCGGTTCAGATATCTTGGAGGTTGTTGAAGAATCACAGAGAAAAAAAAAGATGTCCCCAGCGTTGAATGCTACCTTTTTGACCCTTATTCCCAAGCATCAAAATGCAGATACTCCAGTAGTATTTCGACCGACAGCTCTCTGCAACGTCATTTATAAAATTCTCTCCACTATTATGGTCAATCGCCTAAAACCTTTGCTGCCTATGTTGATCTCCCCCGAAAAAACTGGTTTTGTTAAAGGGAGACAAATCTTGGATGGTATAGTTGTGGCCCAAGAAGCAATCCATACCCTCAAGAAAGACAAAAATAAAGGATTATTAATCAAATTGGATCTCTCCAAAGCATACGACCGTATAAGCTGGCAATACTTGACAAAGGTGATGCGAGCCTTTGGGTTTGATGAAAGATGGCTCCAATGGTTACGTTTATTTATATCCTCCCCAGATTTATCAATCCTCTTGATTGGTAGCCCTTCTGCTCCGTTTAACTGTTCGCGTGGTCTCAGACAAGGAGACCCCCTCTCTCCATTCTTATTCATCATCATTGCAGAAGGCCTAGGTAGACTAATCAAAGCTCATGTAGCCGAAGGAAAGCTACAAGGTCTGAAACTGTGGGGACCTCAACTGTCACTGACCCACCAACAATTCGTAGATGATATTTTACTATTCTGTATGGCATCACTAAAAGAATGCAGAACTATCCTCAAAATTCTCAAGGTCTTCATGCAAGCTTCTAGCACTGAAATCAATAATGACAAGTCTAATGTCTATTTCTTCAATTGTACAGAATTGATGCAAAATTATCTTACCAGAACCTTAGGCTTTCAGCGATGATCTTTCCCTCTAAAATACCTAGGTATGTTATTAAACTCGGGACCCACCCGAATAGCAGACTGGAAAGATATTATTGTCAGAGTGGAGAAAAGAATTCAAAATTGGGCCTTCAGAACCCTGAATGCACCTGGGCACCTCATCATGTTAAAATCGGTACTTCAAGCCTTACCCATATATCAGTTGTCGGGAAGAGCTTGTCCGAAAGGAATATGTGTTCAACTGGTGAGCATCTTCAAAAAGTTTTTATGGCAGGGTGCCCTAGCCAATAGAAAGTGGGCGCTCCTCTCTTGGGATAAATTAATCAAGTCGAAGGCAGCAGGAGGATTAGGACTGCGGGACCCTTTTAGTCTAAATAATGTGTTAGGGGCGAAACTCTGGTGGTGCTGGCTCATGGGAGGGCAAGACCTTTGGAAGAGAATATGGAAAACAAAATATGATATGCCACTAACAGTCTCAGGCCGAATGAAAGTTGACAGGGCACCAAAAGGCTCCTCAATATGGAATCTAGCAGCGATGAACATAAATTTAATCCGCGCAAATAGTTTTTGGGAAGTAAGAGAAGGAAATATAGCGCTCTTCTGGGAAGACTCTTGGCAACAGCAGGAAAAATTATTCACTCGACTGGATCTAGGGGAGATTTTCCTATTCAAAAACACTCCCAATAACAGGCTCATGCAGCAGTACTGGTGTGATAATCAAAACGGTATGTGGAGGAAATGGAAGGATAAACATGGGTGGTCGTCAGCTCCAGCAATGGAACAGTGGAACAATTTTGCTAAAGAGCTCAGTACCCACAAACTTAGAATAATCCCAGGACTAGACATCCTAAGATGGGGACATCAAATAAGAGGGTTGTTCACAATTAAGGAAGGATATTATATCCACACTCAAAAAGCTCTGGATAATGCGCGACCAATATGGAAACGAATCTGGGAAATGAGACATTGGCCAAAGGTGACTTATTTCATATGGTTAGTAAGTCATCGCAGAATTTTAACCTAGGAGAACCTACAAAAGAGAGGTGTAATAGGCCCATCGCGCTATCCATTTTTCCAAGCTAAAGAAGAAATGATAGATCATCTGCTTAGTCTCTGCACAAAGGTGCAGCCTCTATGGGATAACCTAGCTCATCTGTTTAGGTAGACGGATAAAAACAATGAAAGCATAACGAAAACCATAGTCAATTGGAGAAAAGTAAGATTTCATTGTCAGGTAATTAATAGAGCATGGACCCTTTCATTCGGATTCTTACTCTGGAATACATGGAAAGAGATAAAATAGAGAGTCTTTCAAGAAACAGAACAACCAATGAATCATGTATGGAAACGCTCCATAGACAACATTCAGGAAACCATCTTAACAGAAAGTTAGAAGGATGAAGATTGGCAGACAATAGGTATTGAAGTTCTAATCTTAGAAAACCTGAATCTCAAGCCGCAGATGCTCTGCAAAGGTCTTTGGAAATTTAGACCTCCTATTCAATCAATTGAGGAGCATTGGCTCACCCCCCAACCAGGATTTCTTAAACTCAACTATGATGGGGCTTCGAAAGGTAATCCGGGACAAGCAAGATCAGGTGGGATTTTCAGAAACTCTTAGGGGGCTGTATGTAGATTCTACGCACTGGACTTAGGCCATGCAACAAAAAATGAAGCAGAACTTATGGCGGTCAAGCAAGGCCTTCAGATTGCAATTAGAGAACAGTATCAGAGAATCATAGTGGAGGGAGATTCAGCTATGGTCATAGGGGTGGTCCAAAAACAACAACAAGGCACACCTTGGGACAAAATCTCCCAAAGCTGGCGAACAACATCCCTAATAGAAAAAGTTAGTCAATTGGTGAAACGCATACAATACTTTATCCCTCAACACATTAGAAGAAAAGGTAATGCAGCAGCTGAGTACTTGGCTAACTGGGGATGTCAAAATGTTGAGTGCCACATCGATGGCCGCCCAACAGACTTGATCTGGAACGTGGAACTTCACTCTCTCCAATTGATCGTGGACAAGGATCTTCAACCCCCCGATCGGGGTGTACAGTTGTTAGTATGAAATCTTGGAGGTGGCTACTTGGCATGCGCTCCCACTCCATGCAATTAACACCATTAAAGACGGACCGTCAGTCTAGTTGGGAGAAGTGTGCGAATGTTCAGATAGGAATGATGGCGCAGAATGCACAAGTTGTCTGGACAGGATGCAGAAGGCAAGTCTCGATTAAGGTAAGTGCCTCCCCTCCACCCCTTCACTCATTCATGCACAGCTGATTGCATGCAATAGTCTGCAGGCGGCAGAGGAGGAGGCTCAATGATTTCCACTTTCGCAATTGCTCGATCCTGTCAGGGTATGTTTCAGTAATTCTCTTAGCTCTACTGATGCCTGTTGAAGTCGTTTTGTTTAGTTTGCAGTATACTGAAGCTCGTCTGGGTTTGAGAAAGAAATTTTGGTGGATTAACCCTAAAATGAAACATGTCCCTCCTTGTTTCCGAGACCCTTGCATATGGCACGTCCAGGCTGTAAACTCCGGTTGCATGTATGGTAGTATAAATCCTAATATTCTGTTTGCATGTCATGTTCAGCCTAGGAATTGTTCTCAAAGGAGCTTGTTAAGTCAGGCTTCTCATCGAGTCAATGTTCATATTCGCAAGTACTGTCATTCTTGTTTAACTCTCTGTTTTGGTATTATGAGCGTCATTTTCACCTTCAGGACCTATTCCTATTATGACCCTATGCCAAGGTCCAGAGGAGTTCAGAGTAGATTAAGGAAGAGGATAGGGAGTCTTTGGCCTTTAGCCAACTATTCTGGCCCGCCCCTCAGCCTGATAAATTTGATTTCAAGACATTATATGTATTACCCTTTGTTTATCTTACAGAATTAGGCATACAAAGTGACAGTCAAGACCGCTTGTTTACGCAGAGGGGGTTAGACAAAAGGAGTATTTACGTAATATAGTCACTATACAAAGTGGTCTAGAATCTTTGTATCGGATTCATAGTAAAGTGGTGGGGTTCGCATTAACTGTATGATATTGAACTAACCGGTGCACGGAAGGTGCATGTTTTCTATTAATAGAACTCCTCACATATTTGCTGTTCAATTTTGTATGTCAGTGTTATTACATAGGTCCCGTCCAACAATGGGGAAACGACGCCAAAGGGTCAATACTGCCAAAGGAAAACAACAAGCTCAATTAGAATCCGCTCCTAAGAAACGGGGTTGCAAAACCAACTTGGAACAGCTGGAAACTCTAGCAGCAAATTATGTGATAGGAATTCCTCTGAAGTTCTCCATGAAATTCGGGGGTGGCAAAAGGAAATTCAGATTGAACCTGAAGACAATGAGGCAGAGGCAGAGATCCTTGATTTCAATACAGATCTAGGCAATACCCGTGGCCGCCTTACATTGTTCAATCAGACTATCCACACCTACTGGATAGTAAAATGTCTGATAGCGAAAGCTGCCTAGTGTTGACCGGATTCATGAGGGAACCGACCGGTAAAACCGGACAACCGCACCAGACTTGACTTTGGAGATCCGGGACCGGCAACGACACATGAGGTAACAATACCATACAGATCGATGGCAGATTAGATGATAAAGTGGGCCGCATGGAAAAGATCCTTCAGCAGCTCCAACAAGCAGAAATGCCTGGGTCCAATGTCAAAGACCCTGCCCCAGTCTCTTCATCTAATGGATAGGAGCTTTAGCTAGTTAGAATTTTGATGAATTTTGAGTCAATTATGAACTTTTCTTATATTTTATGAATGTACAAACTGCAGTAGTAGAACAGTTAGCTCAGGAGACTTTTAGACGTATGAGACAATATCAGTACTGGGATGCTCATCATGCTTTTAGATGGCCAATAGACTTGGTTTCCCTCGAGCAGGTTGAGGCGAAAGACTGATTTTTATATTTTGTAACCTGTCCTTCAAATATAAATAGAAATGGTAAGGTCCCACCGAATTTACAAAAAAAAAAGAAACTAGGAAAATTGGATCTGCCTGTGTAAAGTATGTAGGACATTCACAATGATGCAATCCATCAAAGCTGAATCCAATGTTTATGATTTTCGGAAATTTTAATCATATTTCACGGAAAATAACCTCATAGCGAACAATTAAGTTAAATTCCATTTCGGAGTGAGTTCTATTTGTACGATGAAAAAAATGCGGTTCAAAGTATTAGTCTGCAAAACATGCTACTTGCCATAGAGTATCTTGTTCTTAACATGCTATCAATGTTAACGGTAGTCTGAGAAATGGTGACTGAGGGACATTTATAGTCCAATTATTTACTGATGGACTTATATTTTTAAAATTTTGGTCATGTTATTTTATTATTTATAAATATATTTTTGTTATTTATCAAAAATATATTAAAATTTTTTAGAATTTTTTTTTTTAAAATAAAGATTATTTAATTTGTATTAACTATAATTATCATTATCAAATCCTAAAATATTCACAAAATTTACCATTAACATAACCTTTTGGCTCTCAAATATCCAAATTATTGGCGAGCTCAGCCAATATCAAAATTGAAAATATAAGATGCTTAGCACTGATAGGATTAAAAAAAACACTCCAGGTGGAAAAGATTTCTACTGTCAATTGGCTTCTTTTTATCTAGCTCAAGAAAGTGGTTTGTAAATAGATATTTATACAGTTGTAGAGGAGAAGCGTTACCGGTCATATACATCTCACTTCTCTGAGCGCAACAGTTTCTCAGATGGTATCCTTACCATCGCATCAAAAAAGGTAGAGAACAAGAATCAGAACTTCCAAAAATATATGAATCAATTTATGCATCACTAGCTTCGCGAATCTCTGATAAAATCGTAATGTTTCTGGTGATTCTCCCTGTCTCAGATGCCCATGTGCAGCCAACTATGAGGCAGATATCACGTCATTTTCTCCTCGGATTCCATTCGCTGCATAGGTACGATATTTATATCTGAACATGACATCACTGATAAGGTTTTGTCTCAGTGAATTAAAAGCTGTCAACAATCGTCGTGTCAACCAGATAATTATGCACACTGTAGGACCGATAATTGAACTTATGACATTGAATATCAGAAGAGCATGTGAAGTTCTTTTTCCTGATGTCAAATCATGATGTTTGATTAATCGTGATATGAGTCGAACACATGTTTCTCTCATTCTCAAATTATTAATGAAATTATAACGATAATATCAGTACTGGCCAGTTCAGAGACATTGAATTTCTTTCATCTTCATCTTTATCTTCATCTTCATGTACTAACTCCACCGAAGTTCTTTATTTTCCATTCATCTTATCCATCTGATGACTCTTTTTGTTGTTATTAATAATTGCAATAACCTAGTCATATATCTTCTCATTTTTAATATCTAGTAATAACCTAATTTTTATGAGGTAGAGTATTTAATTGTTTTATATTTTCGTTTTTTTAATTGAATGATTAATATAATATTTAGTGGTATTGTAATTTTTTTGTTATTTAAAATATATTTTTGAATGTATAAATAAATTTAATATTTTAAAAAACTAAATTAACAAATATTTTTTCAAAAACAAAAATATATAAAAATTAAACAATACTTTATCAAGTTAGATATCAGATTATAGGACAAGAGATAAGTCTAAGTATAAGTCATTTCATTACTAAAATTTGATTAGATCTTATTTTCATTATTTCTTATATAGAGTTTACTACTTTGGTGATTGAATGGGGTATTTATTCTCCTCCCCACCTAAATTCAATTCCCACAAGTAACATGTTGTAAATATCTTTTTAAATAGAAGTCTACTCTCCTATTCTTCACAAATCTCACAAATTATTAATTTTGAAGTAAATCACACTAGAAAAATTAAGATTTATATATATGAAAATTGTAATTTATTAGAATGATTTACCCTAAAATTAATAACTTATATTAAATTTATAGAAAATATTGAAATGAAATAAATTTATTTCAAAAATAATAAATTTTATTTTAATTATAATAAATAATTTTATTTAATAAAAAATAAAATTATAACAATTTTAATTTCATTCTATTAATGATTGCATCTAATTTCACTAAATTAGTGTGAGGAAATGTTATCACAAAATGTTAAATATTTACTAAATATTAATAGTAAAAATAACAAAAAAATTATTTTAAATATGAGTTTGTCTTGAAAAACAAATGTTTAATTAATTAATGATAAAAAAATATATATGTTGATGAATTATTAATTAAATTAGGAAATTAATTATTTTTAATTAATTGACAATGATAAAAAAAACATTTTCTTTTGATAATTAATTGTAGTGTTAGGTATTCAATATTATAGTATACAAAAATATTAACCATTTAATTCCATATAGATTAATTCTTTCATATTAAATTACAAAAATTATATGCTTTGAGATATATTAATAATTGTTATATGAATTTAATAAATCTCAATTTAAGATAAATTTTATTTTATTTTATTAAATGGTTTGTAATATTCATTTGTCTCATTCATATAATTATTTTATTAAATATTTTAATTTATTTTATTTCTACAATTATGTGTGATTCATATAATTATTTTATTAAATATTTAATATAAAGCAATTTTACATTTTTATATTTTTATTAACTTTTTATAAAATATATAATGATTATGATTAGTATCCACTAAGAGATATGGTTTATCCTATGGTAAGAAGACAAGTGATTGCTCTCAATTTTTAGCATTTTATTTCTATGTTTTAAAAGTATTAAAAGAAACATTTCTAAAGCACCATAGTTTTATTTATTTAAAAAAGTCAAGAAAGTTGGTAGAGTGAAAAATACTTTGAGAATTAAATAAAAAATGAGTATAAGGTGGAGAATCTAAACGAATTTTTTTTCATCTTCAAACCTCTTAGTATCACAAAGATAAAAAGCCCTTTTATCCCATTGTGTTTTGGAATTGATTAAACAATCTGTATTTTCCTATTAACGTTAAGATAGAGAAAGACAAAGATATACTTTTGAGACGGATATTGATAACCTTATTAGAATATCTTAGTTTACTTGAAATACTTGGATAGGCAGGTAAATGCACTCCTTGATTTTAGTAAAGCACTCTTGAGTACAAGCACTCCTTCATTAGATAAAGAACTCTTGATGTGAAATCATTGGTTCAATTTTCAGCTCCTATCGAATTGATATACTGAACATGATGAAGATATAGTCTTACCAAACTTTAAAAAAAAAAATTCAATTCAACTCAAATAAGCTTAATTGAAATTATCTAAACAAACCATCGCAACTCATAAACTCATCCTTTTACATCTTTTACATAAATAAAATTGAAAAGGTAAAATTCCTAGGATAGAAAATTCCTCATTATAACCACCATCGTGAAAATCCTAATTAGCTAATTAATTGATTAGTTTTAAATGTAACATATTCCTTAAATTTTGCAAAAGAAGATTAGAATAAAATGAGAAGTAATACACTAAACCCATTTAGTTTGCGTAGACCATCAGGAAAATAAACAAAGCTTAGTTAAAATAATATAAAGGGTATGGAAAAGTTTTTTAAATATTTATATAAATTATTTTAATTAATTAAAGTTGAAGTAACGAAAAAAATAATTATATATATTTTATAATTTAATTTTAAATATATATTTTTTAATAATATAAATTATTATAAATAATATAATAATTTAATTTTAAATATATTAATTTTTAATAATATAAATTATTATAAATAATATGTTATAAAAAATAGCAATTTTTGAATATTCAACAATCTGATTATAATCATTTAACTTTAATATAAATATATATAATTTATATTATAAATATATAATTTAAATATTTAAGCACTTTAATTTGAAGCTTTTATTGTAATTTTTACAAGATACAATTATGGATAACTATCTCAATTATTTTGTAAGAAAAATGTTAGACATAGTTGCAATAATCATGCCATGATTTTTAGATATTTGTGTAATGATTTTTTATTATTAAAGGAAACTCACTCAAAATTAAATTATTTTAAAATAATAGAAAATATATTTTTCCCATAGTATTATAATAAAATATTTGCATAAAAAAAAATGGAGAAGAATAAGATGAATAAATAAACCTAGTAAGAGTTAATTCCCACCATTATTTATGTGTTCTTTGGTAGAGAAAATTGTAAATGTGCAAACATAGTAGTGGTTACAACCCACCAAAATTGATCCAAGTCCTTAAGCTATAGCATATATCAATTTATTAGTCAATACAACCCACCAAAATTGATTCAAAATCTTAAGCTTGAGTAAGAAATTAATTCCTCCACTTCATATATCAATTTATTAGTCCCTCGTAGCCCCAAGAGTTAGCTCAATTAGTCAAGTTCATGTTGTTAAAACACATTTTCTATTGAGAGGTCATTGGTTCAATATTTTCAATTCCCTAAGGGCGATCCATGGTTGAGCTGGTAAGAGAATATCGATTTATTAGTTCCTATAAAGGCAAGACTAAAGAAAAATTTCTCCACTTCAAATATCAATTTATTACTTCTCGTCAAGGAAATATTATAGCAATTGATTTTCCTAGAGAACAATTAGTTTATACTCTTTGGCAAGCATGTGGGTGGAAAATTCCTTAAACTTGAGTAGTGGTTACAACCCACCGAAAATGGTTCAATTCCTTAAGCTTGAGTAAGAAATTAGTTTCTCCACTTCATATATCAATTTATTAGTTAGTACAACCCACTAAAATTGATTCAAGTCTTTAACATTTAGTAAGAAAGAGTCATTGATAGCCCCCAGAATCAGCATTGATTTCACATTGTTAAAGAACCTTTTCTGTTGAGAGGTCATGGGTTCAATTCTCTCGATGCCCTCGAGGTCAATTAGCTCCATGGTTGAGTTGGTAGGAAGTGATCCCTTTGGGTGGATTTTCTTGTTACAAATATTCCATAAACGAAATATTCCATACACATAATAGTCACACCACATAGACAAAATAAAAATAACTAGAAAAATCGATATCTCTATTGAGCACTTTAGTTTAACATTGAATAATGAAAGTGATAATGTTTAACTTTGAAAACTAAATATTTATTTTCTAATATTATTAAAAATACTATTTCTCAACACATACCTATTTCAAATTTCTAGTCATCTTGAGATATCCATTTTCCCTGCTTTGTCAAATTCATATAATTCATCAAATTATTCTAGGTTAATGTGGACACAATTATCTTGTATGCAATTTTTTTGAGAGCATAATTTGCAACTTGAGTGGTAGCAACTAAATTTCCCTAGAGAACATCAATGGATTTTCCTCTTGACCACTATTAGTTTCGCATTGACCAATACAAATTATGATATTTAACTTTGGAAAATAAGTCTTTATTTTTCAATATTGTTAAAATTTTATTGGAGCGCAATTTGAAGGCATTATTACAACTTTTACACAATACAATACCATACAATCTTTAAAAATAATTCATCCTAAGGTAAATAGGATATTATCATTAGTTATTACCCACCTCAATTTAAGAAAGTATTTGCTTCAAATGTGGTCAGGAATAAGATGTAAACAAATAGATTTATTAAGAGTTATATTGTTTATCGCTTTTTGAGTAAAAGTTGTTTGAACAAAATTTTGGATCTGTCCAACATTTCTAGTGAACACTCAACTCATCCTTATGAACCAAATGGAAGCACAATGATAAGGAAAGAGTTACTACCCACCATTGTTTATGTATTTTTCAATAGTTTAATAAGTAGGAATAAATGTAAATGTAGAGACCTACTAGTGGTTACTACTCACCAAAATTTATGCAAGTCTTTCTAGGCAATTAATTTCCCCACTTAAAATATCAATCTATTATTTCCCATCAAAGTAGGACTATGGCAATTAGTTTTCCTAGAGAATTGTTAGTTTAACATTGATCAATGGGTAAACCCACAGAGGTGGGTTACACTTTCTGGCAAGCATGTGGGGGCAAAGCAGGAAAAAAAAAAATCAATCAAACATTTTTAAGCACTAGATTGAGCAATATTTTAGCTCTTGATGGAGCAATTTGAGCACTTTAATATTTCTCAATCGAGCTATAAAACAAACTCTCGATCAAGCCCCTGTGTAACCTGTAGTTAATTTTAAAAACTTAATTGTGCTCTCTTTTCCACCACCCTAAAAATATCTTGAAAAAAAAAAAACTTAAAAAGCTTACTAAGATTCAAAGTGGGGAGCAAACCCTATTGAAACTATTCATTCAATTAGTGGAACTATCGTTGTGTCATTACGCACCCTATTCGAAAATAACAATGGGAATTTTCTATCCCACCAAGAAATTAAGTTTCAAGTAGTCGAACAAAGAGGGTCCAAGTCGTCCAAACCATTATTGTGTTTACTCTCATGGTTTTCTCAAATGCATCTAAAATTTACTAGTTCCCTTCACTTATGATGCATCTAAAACTCCTATCATCAATTCAAGGCATTATTGTGGAAAGCAAAAACTAGATCTCCTTCCCTCATCGAGGCAAAGGTAGAAAAATATGTGTCCAGGCATCCAATAAGTTAAAGTGGAAAGATATGTGTCCAAGCATCCAATAATTAACTTAGAAACACATAACTAATCACCATCGGGGCGTGCATTACACACAAACACATAACTAATCACCATCGCGGCACCGGTGGCCCAATCGGTAACACCATCTGGTCGGTGAAAATATGCGGCATGGATCTCAATTTAAGATTTTCAAAACAGTAAATATGAATGGAAAAGATCATTATAACAGATAATATTAGTTAATATTATAATTATAAATAAATATATAGAGAGTTTTATGGAGGTTTTTAAAAATTATATTTTATAGGCAACACAGGTTGATCAAGAAAAAAATTTTTAATAAATTAAATTAATAACTCGCACATTTTATTCAAAGGTTTTAATAAATAGTTCAATAAAACAAATTTAAAAACATTTGAGATATCTAAAGGGTTAAATTAATATGAATATTGAATCGAATATATTACTCCATAGCCAAAAGATTATGTGGTTAATTACATGTGGCATCAACTTTTTCTGTATTCAGGTTTTTTGGTTTTTTTCATTGATTAAACCAATTGTATTATATGACATTTTCTTTAAGTCGCGTTGATAGATTGTTCTCTTTTGTTAAACAAAATTTAAACTTTTCAATTAAAAATTAAGTGAAAAAATATCTCTTATAAACGATGTATTCTATTGTTTTATTAATTTAAAATAATTATACATTTTTTCAATATTTATAATAACTATGGAATAAATAACTTATTAATAAAAATAAAAATAATATATATAGAGTTTAAAAAATATTATTATGATAAAGACAAAATATAAATTATTTTAATATAATAATTTTTAAAAATATAAAATAAAATAATTGAGTTTAGAGGTTTATTTTACAACTTAGTATGAGGGGATATGTAAATTTATTTGTCTTTGGTATTTTTTAAAATAAAAATAAAAATAAAAAATTATGTTCTAAATAGAAAATTAATGTCAACTATAATTGAAAAAAACTAATATGATGTAAAGTAATTAAAAGTAAAAAAATGTGTGAATAAGATGTATAAATCTTACATTTTTCAAAAATATTTTAACAAAAGATTTAAATAAACTATTTGAAGATCTATGCTAACTAATTTATGTTGATATCAACTTCATATATATATATATATATAAAGAAAAAATTTATATGATTAAAATCTTTAGTTTATCTTATATATATAAGATTTATGCATTCAAAAATATGATTTAAACAATGAAAATATCAAAACATTTAGCACTCCTAAATATTTCTACTTGAAGAAATTTTATCCCTCTACGACTCATACGTCAGTAGCAAATAGATCTATGCTAGTAATAATAACATTTCAAAATGTGATTCATGTAAAACACACATATAATAATGTAAATCTATAGATATCAAAAAATTTATTTTTCATTTTTTTTACCATCTATTCATCAATTTCCTTTTCAATAAAAATATGAAATAACCTCGTCAAAAGGAAATGAAAGACGACAAGCCTCCTCACTCAAGTTTAGTAATATAAAAATACAATTCTCCATAGATGATTTCAATACTACAATAGATACATTCCTCAATTTATAAGAAATATACTAATAGAATAATATTTTGATATATGTCCGAGATGAGACCACTTGCCTATAAAAGCAAATTCCCAAATTAATTCGATCCTCTCTGTAGTTCATGTTGGAATATGTAATTCCTACTTGTCTTCAGTTGTGATTCTCTCTATGTATAGAGTTTGTTCCTATTCTATAGGTTAGTTCCTAGTTTAGTGTGAGGTTGAGATATTCCCTCAACCAAATTATTGTGCGTATAAGATAGCTTCTCTATCTTGAGACTATACCTCATGTATATATATGTAGCTCTATTTGTTTGATTTATGATATAGAGCTTGTATGCTTAGTTTCTAAGTTGGTATCAGAGCCCATACGGGCCTGGCCTTGGCCCCTCCTGGGTCGACGAAAATAAAGAGTTCGATTAGTATTTTGTATGTTTTCCATCCATGTTGTTGCGTGACTGCAAATCAAAGCATGCATGTTGAGGCTCATTGGACGTTGTCGTCTGAGGTTGTGTGAGTCTGTGTTTGCGTGGAGATGGACGCTGCCGGAGCCTGAATGCTCTGAGCTGGGCTGAACAAGAGGAGATCTGCTTCATTCCAGTTGTTGGGTATGACAGAGATGGGCATCCCTGTCCATTGTGCGGTGATTCGGGTGACAAGCGGCAGAGGAGTATGCTTGCTAGATATGTTGGCTAGATATTTCTTATGCCTCCAATTTTAAGCTGCCAAATATCACCATCCAGAAACCAACCAAATATCTGTCTATGCAGGCAGACATATTACTGTTTGCTTTTACCCTGCCTATGCGGTAAATAAATTAATAAATGAGCTAGACGAAGCAGCAGATGAGGATCATCACCAAGATCTCAAGGCCGAGTCAGAAAGCTGCTTCTGGGATTCCGACGAGGTTCTCGTCTCCGAGAAATTCTTTGACACTTCCCTTGCAGGATTGGAATCTGATTCAAAGCGCTTTGATGCTACTGATTTAATTTCTTGATCTTGCAGGATCTTTGTTCAAAATCTTGTGCTGGAAGCGTGTCCCATTTGCATCGTATTCCTTGTGCCGAAACATGGCATTTCTACCTGGGAGAGCCTCTCACGGTCTTTGAGCTTGACCCTAATGGGATGGTGAAGCAAACTGTGTTGGGTCCTGATCTAAGAGCAGGTCAAACATTGCAGTAAATTGTGCCACCATTTGTTTGGTTTGGCTCGTACCCAACTCATGATATAGAGCTTGTATGCTCAGTTTCTAAGTTGTGTTGAGCCTTCATGGATGTGTTGAGCCTTTATGGCTGTGGTGAGCCTTCGTGGCTGTGTTGAGCCTTCGTGGCTGTGGTGAGCCTTCATGGCTGAGTTGAGCCTTCGTGGCTGTGTTGAGCCTTCGTGGTTGTGTTGAGATTTTATGGCTGTGGTGAGACTTCATGGCTGTGTTGAGCCTTGGTGGCTGTGATAAGCCTTGGTGGCTGAGTTGAGCCTTGGTGACTACATTGTATCTCCTCAAGGCTGAGCACCTGAGCGGTGGAGGTGAATTACTACTTGTCGAAATGTGAACTAGCAAGCAGGTGAAAGGGTGTTGCTCGTGTATGTTCATGAAGCAACGTGAAGCAATCAGTTTTCAGTGATCTGATAGGGATCAGATCGAAGACAACGTGTAGTGTATGATCTTGGATCTGCTCACAACAATAGTGTGGGTAGTGTTCTGGTGAACTGAAATTCAGGGCAGTCTGTCCGCAGCAGTGAATGGTGTGGCCATGTGTTGAATGTTTGCATGCCTTTTTTTTCTTCATGGATATTGTATTACTGTCATGGTTATCGCTTGTGCTTATATTGTCATTTGGTATTGTTTTTATTTGGTATGGGTAAATGTGGAAAAGTCTTGAAAATTTGTATAAATATTGAGATTTGCAACCTCAATATGATGTCATTTTGTTAGAATTCTCAAATTTAATTAATGATAGGTAAAACATGGAGACCAAGACCAGCTTGCCAAAGTAAAATGAAGATGCCAAAGTGCGGTGTTTAAGAAGGTGAATGGTATGGTGAACGGTAAAGGAGGATGGACAATCAAGTTTGTGAGAGTTTGTTTTGTGTGAGTTTCTTGGAATAGACTCATGAACATGAGTATGAGTCATAGTTTGTAATTAGAAGCAAATCTACATGTCATTTATTTTTTGTAAGTGCTGTAAGACCCAGAGAGGCATGCATACCCATTTGTTATATGTTCCCTCTGTCAGAGAGTTTTAACACCCTAGAAGAGTGTGTCATGTGGGATGGATACACTTAGGTGGGCCGTATTGGTTTTAGACTCCATAAGGTGAAATTTTATATCAAGGGGGAGTTAATCGAGAGGTTGGATGAACCATGTATGTGAAGGACTTCCTAATAGACTAGCGGTTGCAGTGGTTAGAATGCATGCATTTTGGTAGATGTGATAAAACTAACTATTGATCATATATCTCTCCAGGTAAGAACCTGGAGAGTGTACACACTCATACACACACTCTGATCATTGAATCAGATGAGCCTAAATTATATAGGCTTTCACACTAACGGGATGGTTTCAACCACTCCCTCGATATCAGGATATGAGATCTATGATTAGAATCTCAATCCTATCTTTATCATAACAACAACCTAACTATGGATTTCTCCATTAATTCCAACACTCCGCCTTAATGGAGAAATGGTACTAAACAATAACATACGCCTGTTGGTCTAGTCTCAACTAGGCTTACAATAAAAAAAACATAAAAAAACTTGACAACAGAGGATTTCATTTTCGTCTTTATGCTTCTAAGTCCATATTTGTTCATTCTAAGTCAAGGCTTCATCTTCACTTTCCTCACCATGAGGTAGTGATGCATTTTCACCTCATTTCTTCCCCAGTGATGGAAAGCTTGAACGCTTATCCTCGCCCTTTTGAAAGTTATGACAGGCTTAATAGGAAATTGTTTTGTCTCACCATTTCTGGTGTCATTCATGTAAATTTCAGCAATGTTGTCATCTGGACACACATAAATATTCATGAGATTATCACATTTTAAATTCTCTGCAGCTCTGTCTTCTTCTGCCACGTCTTCACCATCACCTTCATGTGGCTCGTCCAATTGATCTTCACCACTTTTTTCATCTTTACATCCTTCTTGAAGATCAACTTGTGACTCTTCAATATCAGGATCTTGCACAACAGATTGTGTCTCTTGTTTCTCATGGTCATCAACAGAACCACATTTTTTTTCTGAAAAAATGCTACCCATGCTACTTGGCTAACGCCTACAAATTCCCACATGAAAATATCATCATCATCGTCATCAGAATAAAAAATATCTAAAAATATAGACATGTTGTTAAAAGGTCCAGCTTATCTGGTTTTATCTTGCTTCTAGGTTGCGACTCCACTTGGTCCTCTAACGAGCTCCAACAACCCTGTTACCACGTAGGCGGGAATCCTCCCTTTGGCATCTCTTCAACAGTAGGACCTTGTATACCATGCCTTCTGTGCCACGCAAGTCTCAGTGCTCTCGGCTCTTGCGACGAGCAACAAATGACCTCTCAACAAGCTGGAAACACTATCGATATCCAATTCTGATGCATGAAATTTAGCGAATTCTCATATCACACTTTTCAATGCTCTTCTCATCAAAGGAACATTAAAAAAATCCATTTCAAAGAAATTTTAAAAGAACCCCACATATGAAAGGAATGATGAGAAAATATCCCCTCACTATTAGAACCATTAAAAAAATCCCATCATAGAGAAATAATTCATGTGCTCTTTATGAAAGATCGTATGAGAACAAGCCTTTCATAAAAAAATTCAACATTGCCACTGTTTTCCCCTAAACATTTCAACGTATAAGAGGTCCCACCAAGCATAACCAACCAAACCCAATTTAAGCTTCAATGCACCACATTACTACAGAATACCAACTTTAAGCAACCAAACCCAATTTAAACCGCGTTAACCAGACTTACGGGCAGCATAGATTGAGGAGGTGAAGATGGTGTAGACCACAAACAACGTTCCTTAAAGGCAGAGAAGGCAACCCAACATCGACCTCTTCTTAAGAACGCAGTCTCCTCCCACGTAGGCTCGACTCCTCTGAGCAGCCAAGGACAATGCTCCTCCTCTGCGTTCCGTAGGCTGGGAATTCACTTCCTGCAGACTCCTCCATTCTGATAACATTAAATTATCTGCTCTTATCAGCAACAGATTCGATGCCCAATTGGCTGATAATTTTGTATTGTTTATTCCATGAGAAGAATTTGTTGGAATGAAACAAAATACCATGTTTCCATCACAGTATTCTTTATCCATTCATGTCCTTTTCTGTGCAATTTCGTTGCTCGCAGATCTAAATAGTGGCCTCCACACAGGCTCTACTGTGCCTTCAGAAAGCAAGGTTCTGCTGTGCCCAGGAAAATCTCTCACTCCACCATCGAGCGAGAAAAAAATATCTGATTATCTGCGATTCTCCAAATCATTGCAGACACAGGCAGCGTAGGAGCTTGACTCTTCTCCTGCAGATATGTACGCAGTTGATCGCAGAGCTCTAACACACATCTCACAACACGCTCTAACACAACTTGGCTCTTCAATTCACCTATTAAGCTACAATTCTCTACAGCATCCTCTCCCACAGATCTATTTAGCTTTGACCTGAAGCTCTGATACCATGATAAAACTAACTATTGATCAAACAGCTCTCCAGGTGAGAACCTAGAGAGTGTACACACTCATACACACACTCTGATCAGATGAGCCTAAATTATATAGGCTTTCACACTAATGGGATGGTTTCAACCACTCCCTCGATGTCAGGATATGAGATCTATGATTAGAATCTCAATCCTATCTTTATCATAACAACAACCTAACTATGGATTTCTCCATTAATTCCAACATTTCACAAAGCTTGCAAACCAATTATGTATACGAAAAAAGATATTATCCATTGGACTTAATCCAATCTATAAATATTACATTATCACGAGTGGACCAATAGGCCCGAAGGTGGAGGTAACATGGACACTAGCTAGCTTGGGAGCGGAATCGGACAAAGTGGAACTAAACCATTGAATCTACGAATCTACTTACATTGTGGTGTCATCTCGGAAGCATAATAAAAGGAATGCAGGAGGAAGAGAAAATGAACAATATCACCATTTCCACTCTAGCACATCCATCAACAAGACCATCGAGGAGAGGGGAAAAGAACCATCACATAACCCCCTTCTATTTTAGAACCCACACGTACAGTCCATACAACTTGTCAATCAAAATTACTAGTTAAATGACAATTGATATCTTCTTAATCAATGGTATTATCAGAGTACAATGGTTCAAATCGAGACATTTTTTTGGTCGAGCTACATTTTCCAATTGAGACATTGTTATTTTAACCTGTCAATATTTCAATATCTTCGATTAAGTTATTTCAAATTTTATATAAAGTTCTCAATTGAGTTTTTTAAGTGTTTGATTAAGCTTTTTAGGGCCTGAAAATAAATTTGTATCTCTCTTTCTACAATTTACAAATTTCAATGCTATCTTGTAACATGATATAATTAAGACAATGTTTTTCTTTAGGTGGTGGAGTTAATCACATTGGATTCACAAAGGAATCCTCAATCCAATAGCATATGAGTTTGACATTTATTAATTAATATGATATTTTTCATCTAATTTCTTTTAAACCTTGTGCATGAAATTTTTATGTGTGCGTGAGAGAGAGACCAAGTTATTTCACAGACATGTTAAGATGTGCTAAAATGACAAGGAGAAGCATTTAATTTAATGGAAATTTGATAGATTATAAAAGTAATATTTTTTGAAAAAAATATCATTATGACAACAACATCATTCTCCACAAATTGAATGTTTAATCCAAATAGAAATTCACAAAGTTTATATGAATTAGATAAAAGAGTAATTTTAAAATTTCATGTCCACATTCCGCCAAAAGTAATATATCTTCATGAATTCACCCAAATACAAGTTCTGATGTTAAACTTTAGAAAATAAATATTTATTTCTCAATATTATTAAAAAAATACTTTTCAACATATACTCATTTTAAATTTTGAATCTTTTTGCAATATCCATTTCCCTGACACATTCATATCATTCATATAAGTTACAACTGAGACTCAAACTATTTTAAATTAATTTCCACATAATGTTTTTATATAAAAAAATTAAAGCATAATTTTTTACTTGAGTTGCAAAGACTAAACTGGCTTATAACACTTGTTTAATTACATAATAATATAACATTATTCAAATAATTTTATAGATGATATGACACTATAAAATTGTCTAAATATACAACATTTTTATAAATTACTAATACTTAGGCTTTCCATCATGATATTTTTTTTATTTAAAAAAATAACTATACCAAAAGCTTTAATGTAAAAGTAAATACATAGATAAATAAAAATGTTAAAATGCATTTTATTTTAATGGTATAGCAATATCATTAATTATTATTTATTAAAAAACCTTATTTAATTTAAATTTATTTTTAAATTAATTTTGGTTTATTTTTAAATAATTGACATGACATAGTCAATGTTGTTATCATTTTTATATTTGTAACTTAAAAATATAAATATATAAAAATATATAATATTATAAAACATTCTATTTTATAATATATAAAATTTCAATCGTATATAATATTAATGGAAGATTAAAATACCTAAATATAAGAGACTAAAATCGTCTATATAATTCATGAATATAGTATCTAAATCTTTAATATTACTGTAAGACTCTTTCTGGTTGTGTAAATATTATTTTAATTTTATTACGCAAAGATTTGGTAAATTTTAGATTAGGTGAAAGTAAAAAAAAAAAAAAACTCGAGAAGTTAAAGCTGGTTGTTTACTTCTTCTTGTTTAATGTTATGCTAAATCATAATTATAGGAGAAGACCTCAAAAAGAAAATCTTTAATTTTCCAAATAGATGGGACAATTACATCCTCTTTCTTTAGAAATGATTAAAACATCTTAGCTTTGGGAAATGCCAAGGAAGGCAGGAGGAGATAAGAAGGCCTGAGGAAATAAGGTGGAGAGAAGAACGACCTTGAGCAAGAAGTTGCCAAGGTTAAGCGAGTGAAAACCCTGAAGCTAGAGAGTTCTTGGGAGTCTTGAGATTCAAGAACTAATACTATTTTCCAAAAAACTTTGGAAAATTAAAGAGGCTCGAGGCTAGATAGTTCTTGGGAATCTTGAGGTTCAAGAACTAATATTGTCTTCCAAACAACTCTGGAAAACTAAAAAGTCTCGAGGGAGAATTAGACGTAATTACCAATCTCGTTAGTTGGGTGGAAGAATCTTATATCTAGTTTAAGGCTTTAAATATGAAACGTAATTAGACGTAATTACCAATCTCGTTAGTTGGGTGGAAGAATCTTATATCTAGTTTAAGGCTTTAAATATGAAAATAAGTACACTGAACTTTCAGATTGAATATAATTATGTTTTAAGGAACAATGTTTTTCTATGTTCCATTTGTATTGAAGAATTGGAATAATCGGTCTCGAATTAAGTGTTATGTAAAATGTTTTGAGTATTATTTTAATGTATTCCTTCTTCTTTTAATATATGTATTTTGTGTAAGAAAAGAGATAATAATTAAAAAATCAATAGAATTTGTTCTTAGAAGGGTTAAGTGTGAACCCTTTCTATTTTAAAAGAAAAGGAAATCTTTTTGTGCTTAAAGGGAAATGTATGATAGGAAACGATGGTAACAATGAACCTTTTTTATTCTTGAAACCATAATGGGAAACATGAACTTTGGTTATTAATTCCACAACATATCTGAGTATAAACAAAGATAAATAACTTGAAGTGGATGAGAGAAATCCTAGTGTTATAAAGGGGAATAATTCTTGAAAAAAAATGGAAATTTTGAACATTCAAACTAATAAGTAACAACTCTTAATGTTATTTGGGAATTTTTAGTAACAAATTCTTGATGCAATTAAATTAAATTGGAAGTAGGTTAGTTTCGTACTTGGAGCCAAAGGTTCATTCCGAGAACAATCACACTTCCAAATGCATATACATATACACCAGAAGTAGCATAGATAGAGCTCGACGGGGCCATGCTTCGTCTACTTTATTGGCACCTGTCATAACTACTGTGACATAATTTAAAAATATAATTTACATATTTGTTCTAGTAATTTATATATTCTAGGAAATAGTAATTCGATGAAACGGCTAGTTGGAAAATTGTGAAACAAATTCTAAGAAAAACAAGTTATTACTAGTTCCATGTCTCAAGCAATGCAAACAAATAATTCAGAACACTAGTTATAAGACTCGAACCCATAGTTCACACCAAGTTTACCAAATCAAGAACCAATAGTGGTAGAAAATAACAATGCAAAACTAGTCATCAACACATGTGTCAACATGATTTAAGCATGTTAACAATCAAGCGAATTAAATCATTGATAAAAAGGAGTATCACGTAAAGTATTACCATTCTAAACAAATATATCGAAATTTACAGATTGAGGGTTTAACCCGTAAGGCCAAGCAGATTCCTTTTACAATCTAGAGCAACAAAAAACTCTTTAAGACATTATAAATACATATCCTGATACTTGTCTCTGATTTTTTACAAAAAGGAGTAAAAACCCTCTAGGGTGGAATATAATTTCCTTGGTAAGAACCTCGGGCTAGCATGTAGTCTGAATATTCAAATACAAGAAAAAATATTCAAGCTAGGAATGCAAACTTCTAAGTTTTAGAGTATGGGGATCGCGGCCCTCTAACCAGACAAACTTGAACATTCGAGAGAAGAAGAGTAATCAACCTGAAAGACATAAAGGAAACTGATATGGGTCGATTTTTCGCACTTCCCATATGTATACAAAACATAGCGACAATGACGTGAAGGAATGTCGAAACCTCACTTGTTGGACAACCAGAAGACATTATGTTAACAATTTTCTTAATGGTTAGAAATTGAGATGTAAGAAAAGAGTAGAAAGTAGGGAATGATAATTCAAGGTAACGAGAGCCCTCAAATATGAGAATAATTTACCTGATAACGAGAAACTGGTTTCTAAGCCGCTCAGTCGAGCCTCGTGCTGTAAGATGAAAGTAATTCAAACCGTGTAGGAGTTGTCGTAAATACTGAAAAGGAGTATATAAATCAAAGTAAATACATAAACCCTTGATGTTACCTAGAATGTTTTTGTTATGTGTGACTTGAGAGGAATGATGGAGTCCTTCAGCGGACAAACCATTTATGCAAGTTGGCACCTCTAATAACCAAATAAAATCACTGTGAGAATAAAAAAAAATCATATATATTGACAAAAATAAATAAGGAAACCCACCGAGACTTACCATGGATTACAATATCATTTTAGAACCAAAACTCGTGTCTCTGTAAGGTTTGGTTGCAGAGTTACAGTGTCAAAGATTCAAAATGACAATGCAGATGAAGATACTGGAGATAAGGTGGTTACGATTAATCGTCTCTGTGAAGCCCAAGCCATTTGGTCAGTACCTAGAGTAATCAAGGGAAACCAAGAGACCAAGTGTCCTATACAGAATGATCCTGATTCAATTCCAAGAGTGCTAGGTGGAGGTTCATGAAACTTTCCGGATGTGAAAACCAAGCTTTTGTATTAACCCAAGAGAATATATTTGTATTTACACTAATATTTATGCTCCATTACCAAGGTCGAAAGTGAATCCTGAGAATTATACAGTTTTGAATATTGACTATGGTAAAAGGAGGGTATTAGCCCATTAGGCTAGACAACATAATTCATTAAGTGGTGAAATTAAGGAGGAAAAGTTAATGTTTTTTTTTGTGGTGTTAGTGGATGTCACAAGTGGTATCTATGCGAGGTTGAAAATTTTTGGCCTATTTTGGAAATTAAATAATAATTATATTTCTGTTGCGTTCATAGAGAAGGTACAATGAGGAGAGGATTTGGAAGTACTCAGCCAGTGAGACCATCTGTAGAAATTCCCCCCACACCAATTGCAGGAGTTAATCCAGAAATGTGGGTAAAATTAGGTGGAGAACACCAAAACATCACCACTATGATTTTGGAAACAATTCAATAGTCGAGGGTTGAAATGGCCCATCGTTAGGATGATATTGAGAGATTGATGTGAGATCAGGAGCGAATTTGGAAGAGCCTCTCGAAGCGACAAAGTCATAGGCATTCCATACCAAACCCCAGTAATGAAGACAAATATTATAAGTGAAGGAAGAGAGGTGAAAAAATACTAGTGGGGAGACATATTGAGTGACCATAAGGGGATAAAGTTGAAAATAATGAAATGAAGAAGAATCTGATAATTTTGTAGTCTGTAAGAAAAGAAAAAAGAAAAATTTAGAATTAAAAGGGGAATTCAAAAAATTAAATTCCCGACCTTCGATGGAGTGGTAGAGGAAGTCATTGAAGCCTAGATGATTTATATAAACATTTATTTCCAAATTTATGAGTATGATGATAATTCAAAAGAAATATTAGAAATTTACCAACTTAAGGGAAAAGCCACACTTTGGTGGGAAGAGGTCAAATATTTCCATGAAATTGATGAGGAGAGAGTTATTTGGGGAGAATTTCAAAAATATTTTAAGGAAAAGTATCTAACTGAACAATTCTACAATTATAAGGAAAAAGATTCATTCCATGACCTTCGGTTGGGAAAGTTTTCTATGGATGAGTTTGTGATTATGTTTACATCCCTATTGAGATATGCGCCTTACCTATGTGATGAAAAATCCCAGGCGTGACCTTCTATGAGAAAATTACTAGCATTTATGAAAGAGCATATGGAATTTGATAATCCTAAAACAATGGATGAGGCCATTTGGAAGCCACATATTTGTTATCGACAGATGAAACAGAAAGGATAGGTCAGTAAGAGTTGGATAAATAAGAAAGGGAAGAAAAATTCTCCGAACATGAAAAATATGAAAGTGGGAAATACTTGATATGCATTCAGGACATAACATAAAAAATATGTTTGGAGGAATCAACAAAAAAATAAGCCACAAATTGAAACTAAACAAATGGAAGTATCCAGTAAAACATAGGTCAGCCAATCACAATGACCTCCTTTGTAGTGTTGGGGCTATGAGGATCCTCATTACTACAAAAAATGCTTCCATCACACTAGATTGGATCAAACTATCGATATTTAGGAGGCATATACAGTGGGTGAGGTGGCTAGAAGTATTACCAAAATCGTTGCTTCTTTGGATGACCATCAAGCATAATATCAACCGACTATTATTGAATTTAAAGGTAAGATGCATAATCATGTTGTGTCTATTTTAATAGATACAAGAGCAAGCTTGAGTTATATCAGTACTAAAATCATAGAAATATGTCATTTACAAACCCATAAATTTTAAAAATCCTTGGTTGGTGCAACTAGCCACTGGAGAAAAAAGAAGATTGTCGGAAAAATTAGATAATTTCCCTGTTAAAATAGCAAGCAAAAAAATTAACATAAATCTAAATGTATTTACCTTAGGGTCTTATGATATTTTAATTTGCATGGACTGGTTAGTAGGGCATTGGCCCCTACTAAACTACAAGGATAAAACTATCAGTTATCTCACTGAGGAGGGTGTCATATAAGATATAAAAGGGGTAAGTATTCACATTAAGTTGCAACCTATTACTGCCTCTGAAATAGGAAAATGTATTAGGAAAGGATTTCAAATCTATGTTGTGCAAATAGAATATTCCAATTAAAAAGATAACATTGTCACCTTATAAAATCTTTCAGTTGCTCATATTTTGTGGATGTGTTTCCAGAAGGAATTCCTAGATTACTTCCCAAGAGAGACATACAATTTACCATAGAATTGATTCATGGGGTTGTACTTGTGTCAAAACCCCCGTATCGAATGAGCATACCTAAACTAACCGATCTAAAGATGCAGTTGCAAGAACTGCTTGATAAGGGATCATTCTTCCAAGTGTATCACCTTGGGGTGCCTGTATATCGTCTGTGAGGAAAAATGATGATACTATTAGACTGTGCATTGATTACAAGACCCTCAATAAGTTGAGCATTAAGAAAAAATATTAATTTCAAAGGATTGGTGATTTATTCGATTAAGTTGAGGGTTCTATGATATTCTCTAAGATTGATCTATGATCAAGTTATCATCAAATAAGGGTAAAGGAAGAACACATTCCTAAAATGGATTTTAGAACTCAATACAGTCATTATGAGTTTGTGGTTTTTCCCTTTGGGATAACCGATGTCGCGACAAAATTTATGAGCCTTATGAATGATACCTTCCACCCTTATCTTGATAAGTTTTTACTAATTTTTATTGATGATATTCTTATATATTCAAGAAAATTGGAAGAAAACAAGAAAAATCTACTGATAGTTTTGCAAACACTACGGGAGCACCAACTATACACCAAATACAGTAAGTATGACTTTTATAAGAATCAGATACAATACTTAGGACACATAATTTTTCGTGAAGGGATAACTTTTGACCCTGAGAAAATAAAAATATCATGGAATGGCATGTTCCATATTCGAAATTTTATGGGCTTAGCTGGATATTACCATTGTTTTATTGAGGGATTCTCTAGAACAACTTATCCTATAAATTCTTTCTAGGAGAAAGAAGAGATTTAGGTGGATTGTTGAATGTTGGGGTAGCTTTGAAAAATTAAAATATTTGTTGACTTAAATCCCTATACTAAATACTGTAGATCCAGAGAAGGAGTTTTTCGTCTGCACTTATGCATGTCAAGAAAGAGTGGGAGGAGTATTGATGAAAGAAGGCAAGGTAATTGTTTATGAATCTCGAAAATTAAAAGAACATGAACAAAGATACTCTGCTTATGATTTGGAATTAATTTTTGTGGTACATGCCTTAAAAGCATGGATACATTACATAATTGGTAAATCTTTTGTGTTAATGACCGACCATAGCATCCTGAATAGTTTATTTAAACAACATAATCCTAATGCATGACAAGCTAGATGGACAACCTTTATAAGTGAATTTAATTCTGATATCAAAAATATAAAAGGAAAGGAAAAATGTGTGGTTAATGCATTAAGTATAAAATTACATTATATATATAAAATCTCTTATAGTAATATAGAGTTTGATTTTTCAAATCATATTAAGGAATTTGCGATCAAAGATCTAGAATATATGTTCTTGTGGAAACAAACTAAACAATTAAACAACTTTGAAAATAAAACAGAATTTGGCATAAACAAAAAAATTCTATTCAATTTTAGGGGAAGGATATATGTCCCTAATCAGAGGATTTTTAGGCAACTAATATTGGATGAATATCATAGAAGCCCCTATGTTGAAACCCCGAATACTAGAAATTATTTTCTGCTATAAAGAGAAATTATTTTTGGCCTAAAATAAGAAAATACATCGTTGAATATTTAGCTAAATACCTAAAATGTCAGCAAGTTAAGGTTGAGCACCAACATCCAACTCGTTTTCTCCACCTATTACCCATTCTAGAGTGGAAATGGGAAGATGTTACATTAGAATTTATAATCAGTTTTCCTAAAACTAGGAAACAAAATCACTCGATCATGGTGGTGGTTGATAAACTGAGTAAGGTAGATCATTTCATTCATGTTCAATCCACATACAAAAATCTAAAAATTGCAGACATATTTATGCGGGAAATCTTCAGATTTCATGGGATGTCGAAGGTAATGATTCCAGATAGAGATGTGAAGTTCACAACAACCTTTTGGAAAACTATTTTTACTAATTTCGGCATGCAGTTTCAGTTTAGTACCATATACACCCACGAAGATATGGTAAAACTAAGCAGGTGAATCAAGTAGTAAATGATATTTTAAGAATGTATGTAATGTAGAAACCAAGTAAGTGGGAGGAATACATTCATTTGGTGGATTTTGCAAATAACAACATCTATCATGAATCACTAAATATGAGTAATTTTGAAGTCATATATGGGAGAAGGTGTAAAACACCAGTTAATTAGAATAACCCAGAAGATAAGTTACTTTTGGGACCAGACCTGCTAGTAGAAATGGAAAAATCCATCAGAAAAGTCTGGTAGAACTTGAAAGATGCCAAGGATAGACAAAAATAATATGCAGATAGGAAATGACTTATAATGAATATCAAGTAGGGGACCATGTATATGTTCGAGTGAAACCCAGGAAAATAACTCTAATGTGGGGTGGGTATGAAAAATTAGTCGATCATTATTGTGAAACCTTCCAAACCTTGGAAAGAAATGGACTTGTTGCATATCAACTTTCATTACCCAGCCATATGCAAGTCCATAATGTGTTTCATGCCTCTTTGTTAAAGAATTATGTGTATGAATCTAGAAATATTATTAATTGGAAATATGTACAAGTGAAAAGGAAAAATAGTTTTTCCGTTAATTAATAATACTTTCTGGGAATTGGTATAAATTAATAACATTTGTATAATGTGAAACAGGTCGAACCACATGGAGAATTCCTAGTAGAACCCCTTCCCATTCTGGATCATAGAGAAACAACATTACAAAGGGGAGTTATCACCTAGGTTAAAGTGTAGTGGAGACAATTTAGCCCGAAAGAGGCCATATGGGAGGATGAAATCTTCATACGAGAAACATACCCTAACATGTTCCAAGGGAAAGGATGAACACCGAGAATGGTGTTTTGCTCAAGGTGGGGAAGATGTAACACCCTCCCTAGATGTGTAAATATTTTTCATTTACTTTAATATTCAAAGACTTAGTAAATTGTAGATTAGGTGAAAGCCAAAAAAATAACTCTGGAAGTTAAAGCTTATTGTTTACTTTATTTTAAAAACAAATGTTATGCTAAATCATGGAATTACAGGAGAAGACCTTAAAAAGAAAATATTTAATTTTCCAAGTAGTTGGGACAATTACATCATCCTCCCTTAGAGATTAAAACATCTCAATTTTGGAAAAATACAAGGAAGGAAAGAGGAGAGAGGAAGGCTTGAGGCAATAAGGAGGAGAGAGGAAATACCTTGAGCAAGAAGCTGCCAAGGTGAAGCAAGACTTTGATGGGGTGTTCTTGATATGGTCAGGAGCCAGTGGAAACCATGAAGCTAGATATTTCTTGGCTGGATCGAGAGTCTTGAGGTTCAAGAACACGTATTTTTTTCTAAACAACTCTGGAAAATTAAAGAGGCTCGAGGGGATAATTGGATGTAATTTCCAATATCATTGGTTGGTGGAAAAGTATTATATCCCGGTTAATTCTTTGATATGTTTTAAGTATGTAGATAGGTACACTAAACTTTATGATTCAATATAATTATGTTTTAAGAAACAATGTTTTTATGTGTTCTTTTTTATTACGGAATTGGAATAATGGGTCTCAAATTAACTGTTCTGCAAAAAAAAGAAAAAAAAGAAAAACTATTTTGATTATTATTTTAATATATTCCTACTTCTTTTAATTTATATCTTATGTTGAATAAATGAGACAATAAATTGTTAATTTTCCAATATTGTTCTATGTTGAATCAATTACTTTAGCCCAAATTACTTTTCATTCACAATGCATCGAAATAATAGTTGTGTAAATAACCACAAACAATAACTGAAGATAGAACAATGCATGCAGTGACAAAGAAGACAACAACACAACCATAATAGAAAACCTGACTGATCCAAGACCAGGGAAAATCTCCACTGTGGGGGAACCACTTTCAAATATTCTTCTTCAATAGATCGTCATAAAAAGTTTTCACCGAAGACTATGTTGAGCCCAATACATATATGTAGAAAAAATAAATAGATCATATCTATAGATCTACAAATCTGCAATATCAAAAGAAAAGATCTAATGAATCACTAAAACTAAGTGATCTCAACTGCAAAGTCCTAAATATAAATCCAGGATGTTATCGAAGACTGTTTTGAAGTGACTATGGCTGTGTGACAAAAGGATGAAGGCACTACACAATAAAATGAATGAGATCCAATCCAAATATTCTTATTAAATA
This sequence comes from Pinus albicaulis, assembly GCA_034641835.2. Lineage (NCBI taxonomy): Eukaryota > Viridiplantae > Streptophyta > Pinopsida > Pinales > Pinaceae > Pinus > Pinus albicaulis. The sequence goes on from CM076574.1 coordinate 498,896,334, forward strand.
TCTTAATAGTGGCCTTAACTTTCTCAGCTCGCGATTGAAGCACCCTTAACCGTGACATGTTCTATGCTCGTAGCTAAGGGTCTGATCAGCTCGAAGCCCTAGCCGCACCCTAAATATGGTCTTCCCACGGCTTTACCAACTCAATTGTGACCTTAACAAGGATTTTTTGTAGTTCTAGCTCAGTTTATCCACTACCTTCCTATGGTTATGGCCCATAACCTCCATATCAAATGCGAGACTGTGCCTGTGATCCTAATCCTTTGCGCGACCTTCTCCTGATGTGCATGTGCGAGCCAAAAACAGAAAAAATGAACCAATACCAAAATAACATGAAGAAAATATCATGAGCAAATGTGTTCAAATGATCTTGGGGTCTCTTATATTTATAACTTTGTGAGGGACCGCTTGAGGCTTTGATTGAATCCACATGAGTTTAGGCCAACCCATAAAATAATAAAATAATTCATAACTTGATTTATGATTGACCAATTAGGGAGATATATAGGTTGATTTTTATCATCTCGAAAAGAGGAATCTAATGAAATTATAATATTAACCATCTGAGTTTTCCAATGTGGAATTTGACTCTAGCTGAAAAAATTAACACTCCCTCTCAACTAGAAATAATTCCACTTGGTAATCTCTATTCTAGATATTTACATCAAGGTGTCATCATGGCTCAACTCCATCTGCTAAAAATTTCTTGAATCTAGAAGAAGAATAATGGGGGAGAAATATATTCTACCTAGACCTAGCAACCAGATAATCCAACACACAAGGAAGCACATCTTTGACCCTCCGTCCTCACGGGGAGCTCAGTCTAAACCCAGTATCATGAACGGGGGGGGGGGAATCTTAACCCAATCATGTTCCCTATTGATATTCCTATCAATGACTCTCATCATTCAAGTGGTAGAACACCTACATCATAATCGAATTTTTTTGTACACCCCAAGTACACTCTCAACTTGTTTTCCAAACGAGGAGTAGCATTCCCATATAGAATTTCTTGAGGGTATGATGCCAACTGGGGTATGCTCTGCATAGACCAGATAAGGGAGGAAAATATCTGACCCTATGAAGATAGGGGATTAGCATCTGAACCCTGGGTAACATATAGGAAAATGGCATATTTTACAGATATCACTCAACCCCAGGAGCCCTTCATCTCAATTCCTCACCCCGAGAGCTCAAGTGGGGTAGGAGGAGCTTTCACAGTTTCCTTGATCAGTGTTGCATCTTATCCGAAGGGGCTACATCCATCAGTCCAAGTTGTTCTCTAAAGACCAAGAAATTTCTTTTCGGTAATGCCTTGGTGAGAATATATGATATATTCTCGTTAGTCGATATGTGGTGGAGTCTAACATCTCCTCTCTACACCATGTCACAGATGAAGTGATATCAAATCTCAATATTCTTGTACTTTTCATGAAATAAAATATTCTCTTCCAAATGGATCCTACTCTTGTTATCACAGTATATCATTGTGGTATTTAAGACTTGACCAAAGAGATCACCAAGGAGCTTGCTTAACCACACAACTTGACAACTAGTCGTGCTATCAGTAATGTATTCTGCTTATGTGGTGCTCAAAGCTACCGAGTTTTGCTTCCTGCTCATCCAAAATATCATGGTATAACCAAGACTGAAACACCATCCAAATGTAATCTTTCTGTCAATGACATTACCTGCCCAGACAACATCAGTGTATCCATGAAGTTGGATATCTCCAGCAGAATATCTCAAAGCATGTGTGATCGATCCCTATAAGTATCTCAATACATTTTTGGCTGCAATCCAATGCACATTAAGGGGATCAGTTATGAACTAAATCAATGTGTTAATTTCATAACATATATCTAGAGAGGTGTTCACGAGGAACATCAAAGCCCCAATTAGTTGTCTATACTCGGATGGATTTTCCATATCAGGCTCGACTTCTTTTCTACACATCTTCTTGAAATTCATCTCCATCAGAGTAGTCATGGATTTGCACTTGGCCATACTAGCATCTTAACTACATACTTTCCATGTGAAATAAATATCTCAACAGGTCTTTGCCACACCTCAAGGCCCAAAAATTAGTGCATGAGACCAAGGTATTTCATCTCAAATTCAGATGATAACTTCCTCTTACATTTGATCACCAGTGGTTCACTTCATGTTATGAATAGAACGTCAGCATATAGAGCCAAAATTAGCAGAAAACATTGGACAACCTTAAAATAGAGGGTGGGATCATCATTGCTTCTTTTGAAACCGAGTTTCATTAGATAGTTGTCAATGTGAGCATACCAAGCTCGAGGAGTTTGCTTCAATCCATATAATGCTTTCTTCATCTAGAAAACATGAATTCTGTGATCTTCCACTTCAAATCCATGTGGTTGTTCCACATACACTTATTCCTATAACATACCATGGAGGAAAGCATTCTTTACATCCATCTGATGAAGGGTCCATCCTTAACTAGCAGTAAGGGAAACTATCAAATAGATAGTTGTATAACAAGCCATAGGAGCAAATATGCCATTGTAATCTTCTCCCTCTTTTTGAGAGAAACCTCAAGCTATGAACCTCACATTGTATTTCTCAATGCTTCCATTGATTCCATACTTGATCTTAAATAACCATTTCAAAGTCACAACATAATTCCCATGTGGTCTCAACACAACATCCCATACATCATTTTTTACAATAGATTCATATTCCTCGACGAAAGCATCCTTCCAAAATTGTTATTTGACTTATTATTCAAATTAGGATGGTTCATCTTGAATCATGGTGCTCGTAGCAGCTACATATCCTTGATACCTACAAGGTTCCTTCCTTTCTCTGAATGATCGACGAATGGGAATAATTTTTTCACTTTCCTGTAGAGTGTCGTGAAGCCAGAGCGATCTTTTCTTTGTAGGAGGATCACCGGGAGGTGGATCTAGAGGATCCATAGGCTCCATGGGAGTATCAATATCATCTGACTCTCGCATAGAAGGACCATATAGAATATCATTGTCATCATCATCTTCCTTGGGAAGCATAGGAAGGTCTCTTGCTTTACTAAGTGCATCGTTTTGATCGAATGTTACATCCCTGCTAATTTTAACTTTCATTTTACCAGGAATGTATATTCTGTAAGACTTATAGTTTTCACAGTAACCCATAAACATACCGTTTCTACATGTAGCTTCCAACTTTTTTCTTTTGTCTTTCGACAAATTAAATAATATTGGACATCCAAATATGCAAAGATGACTGATATCGGGTTTGTTACTTGTAAACATTTCTTCTGGAGTCTTGTTTCTCAATGCTTGATGAGGCACTTGGTTTTGAACATACAGAGAAGCATGTGTGGCTTCATCCCACAAAAACTTTGGTAACTTCTAATCATGAAGCATGGCACAAGAAACTTCCATTATCGATCGGTTCTTCGTTTCATGTAAGCCATTATGTTCAGGTGTGTAAGGTACAATAGTTTCTTTCTTGATCCCTTCTTTCTTACAGAATGATATGAATTCTTTTGACATGTATTATTCTCCATTTTCAGACCTGAAAACTTTTATTCTTTTCCTTGATTGATTTTCTACCAAATCTTTGAATTCATGGAATCTTTTTAAGGCTTCATCCTTGTGGTTGAGACAATACAACCATGTATTTCTTGAGAAATCATCAATGAAGGTGATGTAATAGAGATGACCGCCAAGTGAATGTATAAGCATCAAACCACATATATATGAATGAATGAACTGGAGGATGCCAGTTGTTTTGTTCTTACTGGAGGGGAATGGTAACCTTGTTTTCTTTCCACTTGTGCAAACTTTAAAAACTCCATCATGCTAACCTTGAACATCAGGAATACCTGATTCCGGTCTCTTAAATTTCGGAAGAGCATCATAGTGTATATGAGCCAACCTGTTGTGCCATAATTCACTAAGATTATTGGTGTTGTGAACCAATGCTAGAAGTAACATTCATGTGACTTTGTAGAGTCCCTCACATCTCACTCCTAATATGAATGCATCTTTCATAGGTGAATCAGTAGGAAAAATTAAGACCTTTCCATCGATGAAGGCAACCCTCATCCATTTATCTTCTAATGTAGATAAAGAAAACAAATTATTCATTAGACCTAGCACATACATAACATCATGCAGTAGTACTGATTCCCCAAAATTCAACTGATAGTTGACAAATCCAAATCATTTTACAGGATGAGTGGATTTATCTCCAAGAATAATTTTCAGCTTGGTTTCCCTCTCTACAAGATTGGAGAGGAATTATTTTTATCTAGAGAAGTGATGAGTGACCCCCCTGTCAACCAACCAACTATCCCACGAATCTGATGGAGAAGAACTAGTAAGTGCAGAAATGAGAATATATTCAGTTATATTCACAACATTGCTTTCATACCTGGGAGCCATTGACTTGTTTTGAGAATTATGTCCTTATTCATGGCCACTTGAAGAATATCTTCTCCGTTCATATTTTATGTTGTGGCTGCACCTTTGATTTTCTCTTCTTCTTTTATCATTGAAGTTACTTCTCATGTTGTATCGTGGCCTCTTTCTCTTATTAGGACAATCATGTGCATAGTGGAATTTCTTGTGGTAGTTGTAGCATTCAATATGGGCTAGTGACATGTCATTCCTTCATTTTGAGCTTTGAGGAGGAGGCATTCTGGAATGGCCTCCTTTTGATCTCCTTCTTTTGTTATGGGTGACATATGCAACAGACTCTCCTTATTTATGCTTCTAAATCCTCCCTCTTGCTATCATTATTGATTCTTCTTGAGTGATATTTCCAATAGTCTCATCAAATGACATAAGGATGTTGTTGTTACTGATAGTAGTGATGAAAGTTTCCCAAAAATAAGGAAGTTGTCTAATAGTTACGAAAACCAACTCTATGTTAAATACATTCTCTCCAACCCTTTGATGGGCCTCTAAATTAGAAATAAATTAACGTCCATATAGCCGTCCTTCAACACATTAAACCTATATATTTTGAATTATATGACATATTTTTAGCTTTAATATGTCCATTACGAAGGTTTAGATATAATTGCATATCTGTGCCTAATATTATTTACTTTTGTAGAATATTGTGAGAATATTGGGCAAATTATGAAGATTTGGAGAAGGAGAAAATTTAGGGACTTTCTCCCTACTACAGGAGGATCAATATTGGAGAATAAATTAATAAAATATCATGAAATTATTGAGATATCTAGAATTCCAATGATTGAGAAAATCAAGGAATGTGTTCCTTGCCATTTAATGCAAACTCTTATTGTTGGGAACCAGATCCACTATTTGAGGGATTTTGGAAGGGAAAGCTTCCTCATTTCAAGGATAATGTTCCCCATAAATTTTTATAAGTACCAATTCGAATTGGCCTCTAGGGGCATGTATTTTCCAGTCTTCTTGTGAATAAAATTTTTTGGTTAACACCTCCACTTTCATTTCTTGTAGGGATGTACTTGGATTGATTTGAATAGTGAAGATTGGTGCCATTGTTAGCTTCTAAAGCTTGATTTATTTCATTGGAATCTTATTTTCCTTGAGATTGGCCATCCGAGGAGCCTCAGATACCTTTTGTAGAAACGTTTCTTCTTCTTTTCACATCTTACTCACATACATCTCTTATTCTTGTTTTTCCTATTTCTATATTTAGTATTGATGCTTTTCTTGTTGTAGGATTGAGTTAAATGATTGAAATGAGTTATTTTGTAGGTTATTTATAGATTAAAAATCATTATTCATCCTTATAATAACTTTGGAAGGTCATATTCATCATTTAGATACCTGAATTTAGTTACTAGTTCACGAATATAGGAGTTCTAGAAATGCCTTGTAGCGAAATAGTAGTAATTTTCTGCTATTTTTTAGAATGGGTTAGTGAGATTCATTTGAGTTGATGCCACTTTTATTAGGTCATAGAAACATTAAATTTAATAACAAAATTTATCCCATTGCATTTCACTTGATTAGGTTAGGCATTTGATAGGTTAACTAGCTCACCAATTCTTGAATTTCCAGTTTTCAGAGTAGAAAGTTTTTGTTATTTTTTAGCACGTTTGAACAGAGATATTTTGGAGTGGTTCCACTTGGAAAGGAGACCTAATAAATCCTACTTAATAAAAAAATGTGTCTCATACCATTTTCATTTTATTTACTTATTCATTCAGTGATTTATCTCTAAAACATAACTTCGTGTGCAAAAACATAACTTCTTCTAGCACTATTGTAGCACATGTAAACTCGACCAGATTTGCTCCCAACACTTGGTTTTTGTCTCATAGGTTTGAATCATGAACGCTAGATCTAAATCCATGATTGAGGAATAACAAACACCACTTAGGACATGCATTTTTAAAAATTATACTAGGCCTATTTATTTGAATTCATGCCCTTAGGATTTCAATTACAAATTGTTGTTATTGCCTAGGATTAATTTCTTTTCAAAGAAACACCTCCATTTTTAAAATTATTTTAGGCTTTGATTTCATGACATTCACTCCATTACATCATATCAACAAAATAATAGCACATTGTATACTGCACATATAGTGTTGATAACTCTTAAGTTTGTATGAACCCCGGGTTGACAATTAAAGTTGGTATCATTGGGAGTTGCAACATTCTTATTGCAATATTGAGGCTCATCATTTTTTGGTTCCATTTCTGGGGAGGTGTATTCATTTTTTTCTTCCCTATTTGATTCATTTATTTTCTTTCTACAAGAACAAAAATACTTGCATTAGACAGATCTCATTTCAAAAATAGAAAATTTTATTGCACTAGCATTATTATTCAAAAAAATTAATTCAAAAATACTTCTACAACACCAACCAATCCCCCCCATTTGATCACGTGGTGTATTAAGAACCATATCACCATCCACTTTTGCAGGTAGAATAAGAATAGGTGGAAGAGAAGGTAGAAGAAATGGATGGAGAAGGTGACAATGAATAAGTTACTCTTGGATTCCCCATTCAAGATATTGATGCCAATGTGCATATCAAGAGCATCCCTCCATATTTCCTTCCCGACTTCCATGGTATGAGGTCAGAGGATCCGGAAACCTTTCTCTTTGAATTTTAAATACTTTGTAGATCTTATGGTTACTTAATAAACACTCAAAAGTTGAGATTGTTTCCGACAACATTGAAGGATAGTTCTCTTAAATGGTTCATGATTTCAGGTACTAATTCAATAAGATCATGGAATGCTATGAAAAATATATTTCTAGAAAAATATAAATATGATGATATTAAAGAACAAATTTTTATAATGAATCAAAAATAAGATGAGAGCCTTGAGGATCTAATTGAGAGGTTCATGTATAATGTTAAGAGGAAAATATTACATCATTTAGGATTCAACACACTAAAAACCCTCTTACTTATAAAATTATGGATGATTGGATTGATCTCCTTGATATCATGAGTAGAGGAGATGTATGTACAATTATAGTCAACCATGGGAGCCTAGTCAAATTGATATGATGCAAGGACCTACTTCACAATTTCAATGTTATTCACATCCATATCAAAGTAATTGGAGCACACTCTTTCCTTGGAAACCTTAGCCATCTCAACCCCAAAACCAATCTTGGAAACAAGGTTGGCAATAACCTTATGGGAGAAATCCAAAATATCCTCAATATCCTCCATACCCAACTCCATGTTATTCCTACCATCCACCTCCACCACAAACACAACCCCAACCACATTCATCTCGAAGATCTACTCCCGCTTAACTACTTGTACCACCATTTCCAAACCCACACAACGAAGTGTCTCATCCCACTTACAATGTTAAGGTACAATACTACCAAACATCCCCTCTTTATCTAAATGGTATCCATCTTAGCTCAAGAAGAGTATTGTAAAAAAGTGATTCTCTTGATCTCATTGAAGTTCCACAACATCCAGAAGAATAAGATTCAAATGAGGAGACCAAAGAATCATGGGCTGCACTTGATGAAGAGAAGACCTCAAAATTATAGTTTGATAAAGTTACATTATGTTCACAATTATATCCTCCATGTGGTCAAGGCCACAATCATAAAAAATAGGAATATTTGAATTTCATGGTAGAAGAGGACACAAACCGAGATCCAAATGTGCAAGTGGACCAGGGGCATCACAACTATATTGAAATATGGTTCCAGACAGTCATTAAGTAGTAGAAACACACTCTTCTTCAAAAGTACTTGATATCATCTCAGTCAAAGAAGTTAGTCTCTCATATTTAGGTACATTTCCATGAATGTATTTCAAGCCTACACATGATTCTATTTGTCATCTTGATGTGCACATGGCTCCATTGGAAGTATTCCTATACTTGAAAGAGATATTTTTTTCCAAGTAGTGTAGGATAGAAAAAAAATAAAAAATGGAAAAAGAGAAAAAAGAAAATAATAAAATATCAAGTGAAAAATTCTTTTGAGCCACCTCAGATTGGCTCAATGACTGAAAAACTCCATGAGGCAGTCAATGGGTTGGAAAAATAAGAAAAAAGAGAAAAATAAAATATCCTAGGTTAAAACCTCCTTTGAGGCACCTACGCAGACCTATTAGTTGAAAACCTCATTGAGGTAGCTAGTAGGCCTAAGAAAAAATAAAAACTAAAAAAAAAATTGAAAAAATTGCTCCATATATCTCTCTCTAATGAATGCAGGTGCTTTCCAACATTTGCAAGCAACAAAAACAAGTTGGCACCAAAAGAACAAGTAGGTCCAAAATCTAGTCAAAGGAAGTCAAAATTGGACTTTCTCTGCATTTTATCATATGCTCTAAAAGGACCAAGTTCATGCCAATCCATCACCCTCATCCATTTCCAACATCCACCCATCATTTCCAATTTTTTCTCATTGATTTTCCTCATTGTCCTAAAATTCTACAGGAAGTCTTGTTTTTGCTACAAGAAGTCCTAGTTTTTAGCATAAATTTATTTTTATTATATCTCAGACATCGTTCATCCATTTACTGATCTGTTTCATGGGGAGGTGCATATAGATGATCGTAACATGTTCAAGAAATTTCATCAAATTCCAATGCACACTTTGTGAGAAATCGACCTCCATCACCTACAACCATTTTTAATATTTCTCGAGGTTCATGCATCCAATGGTTGATATTTTTTATGGGGAGTTGCATAAGGATGATGGTAACATGCTGAAAAACATTCAGGTCAATCCAGTCCACCGTTTGATATTTATGGATAAAACAATTCAGTTATAAGGGGGTTGTCTTGAAATGCTACAAGAAGTTCTTGAGGTGCTATAGGAAGTTACAGTGAGCTACAAGAGGGTGGATCGAAGACAAAGAACAATTAGCAAGGGCCATATGGTGTCAAAAATTCCATGGGGAGAATATTTCCACCATTTCCTACCAACCTCTCATCACTCATCCATCTTAACCACAGATATTTTTCACTCAAACCCTACACTCTGTCACCTCTATAAAAGATTTGTTTTTCTGAAAAAAACACAGAGTTCCTCCACTCCATTTTTTCAAGACCACACCACTTCCTCATCATCCTAGCATCATAATTTCATTACCTAAAGACCTATCCACACTCTCCCTCATCACCCATGCAAATTTAGGTTCCAAAACAAGAAAAAAAAGGGGGTTGCTATAGAAAGAAGCAACTTCTTATAGCAATCCCTGTGTAAGCACCAGAAAGGCCTTGAAGTGGTTTTATTAATCATCCAGCAAGATAGGAAAATATGTGAGGTGACTATGAAGAGGCAATGACACTCCAAGAAGGAATTTCACTAGCAACAACAACCTAGACATGATAGAGGCATCTACAGAGACACATCAAAGTTATCCATCAAGGTATAATCAAATTTTGGAGACATGCAAAAAGAATAGAAAAAAGAGTCAAATCCCTCGGATATCATGATGTATATGGCCCAGCTATAACATGCAAACGTCTCCAACAAATCAGCATCATACGGAGGTACAATTATGTAATATTCTTTACCTCTTCTTGTGAGCGTGTTATGGTTAGAAATTTGTTGTCTAATGCATTAGAGATGAGGTTTTATAAGCTAAGTATGGGTCAGTAGTCTCGACCACCCTCAACTAGTTAAGTGTAGCTAACACCCTCACTCATGCAACCTAGAAAATCCAAATGAAGGAAAGTAATAATTACAAGGAAATTGGACCATATCACCAAGCACACCGAGCCCACTAACATATAAAGAAATAAAAAAAACAAGTATCAACTTCAGATGTGTCGATGTTCATTCTGAAAATAGTTAGAGAGGCTAATTAAGTCATTAAAGGTTGAGCTAGATGCTATCAGGGGTTGTCTAGGATGCTACAGAAGAGATATAGAGTTCATTTGCATGTGCTACAAGATCAGGCCTGGCTGCTACAAGAGAAACATGATTATTATAGGAAAAAAGGGTTGCCACAAGAGACCAAGTAGGTGCTACAGGAGATAGTCTTCCTAATATAGGATTGTCTCAGGAGGAAAAGTGGGCCCTATATTTCCATTATTGGTCACAAATATCTAGAATATTGGAGGAGTCTTCAAGGAATGTGTTATTACTTGATGTCACACCTCTTACAAACAAAAATTTAGTAAATTTTTTCAAAATTCCTCGACTAAACATCGTACAGCAGAACCATAAAAACTTTTGAGGTATGGAGTTTTCTTGTAAAAGAGAATACACTTATTTTAAAATTTTAATACCTCACTCATAAACATGAAACACTCATCCTCTTTCCATAACTTGAAATCCTAAGTACTCTGAAATTGATCATTGGCAGCAGAATTCCCTTGCACAAAAATTGAGAACACGTGGACAATTTTTGTGGACATGGATAAAGAAACTTTGAAAAGATAGTCAAGGATGGATCTACAGGAGAAGAAGAGGTTGGGAAAGAAAATTAAAAGGTTTAAATAGAAGAAAAAGTGCTAAAAAAAACCAGAACAAAGGATACAAGGAAGAAAGAATATTCCCTACTACACGAAGGAAGAAATTTGCTACAGGAAGGAAGAAAGATGCTACAGGAAAGAAATTTTTTTCTACCGGAAAGTGTTGGACAACTACAAGAAATATCAGGGAGGCCACCAGAGCCATGAATGAGGCACAATTAGGTCACTAAGTTTCTGAGAGGATGAGCAACACTTTCATGAGGGGGGTATGATGGGCCTCTAAATTAGACATAAATTAAGGCCCATATGACCATCTTTAAACACATTAAACCTCTCTATTTTTCATTAGGTTACATATTTTTAGCTTTAATATGACCATTAGGAAGGTTTAGATATAATTTCATGTTTGTGCCTAATATTTTTTTTTTTGTAGAATATTGTGAGAATATTGGGTAGATTATGAAGATTTGGAGAAGGAGATAATTTATGGAATTTCTCCCTACTACAGGAGGATAAACATTGGAGAATAAATTAATAAAATATCATTTATTGAGAGATTCTGGAACTCCAATGATTGAGAAAATCTAGTAATGTGTTCCCTGTCATTTAATGCAAACTCTTAGTGTTGGGAACAAGATCCACTATTTGAGGGATTTTGGAGAGGAAAGCTTCCTCCTTTCAAGGAGAATGCTTCCCCATCAATTTTTATAGGTGCCAATTCGAATTTTCCTCTAGGGGTATGTATTTTTTAGTCTTCTTGTGGAAAAACCTTGTTGTTTAGCAGCTCCACTTTCATTTCTTGCAAGGATGTACTTGGATTGATTTGAATAATGAAGATTGCTTTGTTAGCTTCTAAATCTTGGTTTCTTTCCTTGGAATCTGAGTTTCCTTGGGATTGGACATCCAAGGATCCTCAAATTCATATTGTACAAATTGTACTTCTTTTCACGTCTTATTCACATGCATCTCTTATTCTTGTTTTTCCTATTTGTATATTTAGTATTGATGTTTTTGTTGCTGTAGGATTGAGTTGAATGATTGAAGTGAGTTATTTTTCAGGTTATTTATAGATTCACAAAAATTATTCATCCTTATAATAATATTGGAAGTTCATATTCATCATTGAGCTACATGGATTTAGTTACTAGTTCACGAATATAGGATTTATTGAAATGCCTTGTAGTCAAATAGTAGTAATTTTCTGCTATTTTTTTAGAATGGGTTAATGAGCTTCATTTGAGTTTATTCCAATTGTATTAGGTCATAAAAAAATTAAATTTAATAACAAAATTTACCCCATTTCATTTTAACTTTATTAGGTTAGGCATTTGATTGGTTATATAGCTCACTAGCTCTTGAATTTCCAGTTTTTAGAGTAGTAATTTTATGTTATTTTTTAGCACGTGTGAACAGGGTTATTTTGGAGTGATTCCACTTCGAATGGAGACTTAATACATCCTACTTAACAAAAATATTTATCCCATCCCATTTTCATTTGATTTATTTAGTCATTTGGTGATTTATCTCCAAAACATAATTTCCTGTAGGAAAAACATAACTTCATGTAGCACTCTTGCAGCACATGTAAACTCAACCATATTTTCTCCCAAAGGTTGGATTTTGTCTCTTAGGCTTGAATACCTGATTGAGGAAGAATAAAAACCACTTAAGACATAAATTTTTACAAATTATATTAGGCCTCTATATTTGAATTCATGCTCTTAGGATTTCAATTACAAATTGTTGTTCTTGCTTAGGATAAATTCCTTTTATAAGCAACACCTCCATTTCTAAAATTAGTTTAGGCTTTTATTTCATGAAATTAACTCCATTACATCATATCAAGAAAAAAAGGACACATTTTATGCTTCACATATAGTGTCGATACCTCTTAAGTGTGTACGAACCCCAAGTTGATAATTAAAGTTGGTAGCCTTGGGAGTTGCAAAATTATTGTTGCACTACTAAGGCTCATTACCCTCTGCAACTGACATCTAAGACGAGATATTATGATAATGTAATACTAAAGAGTTTCACATTTTTTCATGTTCAGTTCCTTGAGTTGATATTTCAAGGTGATGATATTTTTTATATTGTTCACTTCATACATGTTGGATATCTTGTCATACATGTCTTTAGATTTTCTTAAATTCCCAACATATGCAAGTAAATGATATTGTTATCCGTCAGCTATGATTTTCGTTGATTTGGAATCACCTTTATTATATTTTTTCTTGACGGTGGTGGAGTCATCTTATGGAGGCTCGGGCATTCTTCCTTGAATTTATTCCAGCACATCATTGTTGTCGACAATGATCTTCAATCTAACTTTCCATGCAACAAAGTTAGATGCATCACCCAGTTTCTCGTGCTCCTTGAAGGTAGAGGAAGAAATATTCACCTTGGCTTGTAGATATGCTTTCTGATAAAGAGGGCTTCACTGCATGTCTTCTCTTGGGCTTGTCCTTCACCTAAACTCTGATACCATGTTAATTTTCCAATAATGTTCTATGTTGAATCAATTACTTTAGCCCAAAATACTTTTCATTAACAATGAATCCAAATAATATTAGTGTAAATAACCATAAATAATAACTAAAGATAGAAAAAGGCATATAATGATAAATAATACAACATCACAACCATAAGAGACAACATATTGGTCAAAGACCAGGGAAAAACCCCACTATGGGGGAAACCATTTCAAATCTTCTTCTTCAATATATCTTCATAAAACATTTTCAGCAGAGAGTACAATGAACCCAATACATATATGCAGTGAAAATAAACAGATCAGATATATAGATCTTCAAATATACAATATCAAAAGCACAGATATGAAGAATCACGAAAACCAAGTGATCTTAGCTGCCAAGTCCTAGATCTGAATCTAGGATGCTTTTGAAGACTATTCTGAAGTGACTGTGACTACGTGACAGAAGGATGAAGGCATTGCACAATCAAATTAATGAGATCCAATCCATATCTTCTTATGAAAACTCTTAACCACGACCTTAACTCTCTCAACCCATGGCTAAAGCACCTTTAACCAAAACTTGGATGCTCTGTGCCCACAACTGAGGATTTTATCAGCCCAAAGTCCTAGCTGTGCCCTGAAGACGGTCTAATCATGACTTTACCATCTCAATGACAGCCTTGACAAGGCATGCTCACGGTTTTGTCTCAATTCAACTGCTACCTTCCCATGGCCTGCCTATAGCTATGGCCAAGAACACCTAGATCATATGTGATAATCTGCCTATGATCCCAATCCTTTGTGTGAGCTTCTCCCAACGTACCTGTGCAAGCCAAAAATTGAAAATACGAACCAATAACAAAATTGCATTAAGAATATATCATGAGTGAATGTATGCAAATGATATTGGGGTCACTTCTATATATAACTTTATGAGGAACTACTTGGGGCTTTGACCAAATCCGCCTTAGTTTATGCTGACCCATAAAATAATAAAATAATTCATAATTTGATTTTTTTCTCAACCGATTGGGGTGATCTATAGGTCGATTCGGTCCTCTCGAAAAGAGGAATCTAATGAAATTATAATCTTAACCATCTGAGCTATCCAATGTGGAATTTGATTCTAGTTGCAAAAATTAACACAAATTATAGACTCAATAGAATTTGTTCTGAGAAGGGTTTTGGTGTGAACCCTTTTTGTGTTAAAATAAATGGTAATCTCTATGTGGTTAAAGTGAAAGGTATGACAGGAAATGATGGTAACAATGAAATTTGTTACTCTAGAAACCATAATGGGAAACATGAACTTTGGTTACTAATTCCATAACATATTTGAGTATGAATAGAGATAAATAATTTGAATGATAATACATAAATCTTAATGTTATAAAGGGGAAAGTTCTTAAAAAAAAAGAATGAAATTTGGAACATGCAAACTATTAAGTATCAGTACTTAATGCAATCTGGGCATTTTTCGTAACAAATTCTTGATGTAATTAAAGTAAACTAGAATTAGGTTAGTTCTGCACTTGGATCCAAAGGATTTTTTCAAGAAAATTCCCACTTTCAAATTCATATAAATAAATACCATAAGCAGTATGGATAGAGCTCGGTGGGGCTAGGCTCTATCAATCTTGTTGGCACCAATGTTAAGGACAGTGAAAAAATTTAAAAGTATAATTTACATATCAATTTTAGTAATTGAGATATGTCAGAAAAGAGTAATTCAACGAAACAACTAGTCATACAGTCACGAAACGAACTCTCAAAAAAAGAATTTATTACTAGTTTGAGGTCTCGAGCAATGAAAACAAATAATTAAGAACATTGTTTATAAGAATCGAACCCATAATTCACATTGATTTTATGAAATAAAGAATCAATAATGTTGAAAATAGCTAGCGCAAAACCAAATATTAACACATGTATCAACTTGATTTAAGCATGTTAAGATTCAAGTGAACTAAATCATTAATAGAAGGAGTATCATGGAAATAATTACGATTCTAAATAAATATATCGAAATTCACAATTTAAGGGTTTAACTTGTAAGGATGAGTAGAGTTCTTTTACAATATGGAGTGATGAAAAACTTTTTAAGACATTATAAATACATATCCCAATACTATTCTCTCAATTTTTGCAAAAAGGAGTAAAAACCCTCTAGGGTGGAATATAAGTTCCCTAGTAAGAACATGAAGCTAGCATGTCGTCTGATTATTCAAATAAAAATTAAAATCTTAAACCTAGGAATATAAACATCTAAGTTTGAGAGTATGGGGCTCACAACCCTCTAACTAGATAACACTTAACATTATAGACAGGAATAGTACTGAGCTTGGAAGACAAAAAGGAAACCGGTATGTGAGTCAATTTGTCGCACTTCCCATATGCAGATAACCCATAGCAATAGTGAGGTGAAGGAATGTTGAAACCTATCACCTACAGGAAAACTATAAGAAATTAAGTTAACAACATTATTGATGGTTAGAAATCGAGAAATAAGAAAAGAGTATAAAATAGGGAAATCTAACTCAAGGGAATGGGAGGCCTGAGATATAAGAAGAATTTACTTTATAAGAGGTGAATATTTTTGACACCACTCATTCGAACCTCCTACTATATGAAAAAAGTAATTCAAACCCTATAGGATTGGTCGTAAATACTGGAAAGGAGTATAGAAATCAAAATAAATACATAAAACCTTGATGTTACCTAGAAGGTTATTATTATTCCTGACTAGAGAGGAATGATGGAGTCTTTCGGTGGGAAAACCCTCCATGCATGTTGGCACCTTTAACAACTAAATAAAATCACTGTGATAATTTAAAATAAAATTCCATATCTATTGACCGAACAAAATAAGGAAACCCGCCAGGACTTACCATGGAGTATAGTAGCATTTTAGAACCAAAATCCTTGTCGCGGTAGGGTTTGGTTTGCAGAGCTTTGACAAAAAAGAGGTGAAATGACGATGTTGATGGAGAGATGGGAGATAGAGTGGTTACCCTTAACTATCCCTTTGAAGCCTGAACTGTCTAATTGATACCAAGATACCAATTGTCCCATACGAAATGAACCTCAGTTAATGCCGATAGCGCCAAGTATAGGTTCGAGAAACCTCCGAGATGTGAAAACAAAGTTGTATTATTAACCCATGAGAAATATATGTGTATTATCATTTTTTACACTTTAAGCCTCCCATTACTATAATGGGATTCACATTGAATTATATATATATAATGGGATTTACACTAATATGTATGCTCCATCACCAAGGTAGAAAGTGAAACCTGAGAATTATACAGTTTTGAATGCTGACTATGGTATAAATATGGTATTACCCCATTAGAATAGACAAAAAAATTAATGAAGTGGTAAAATTGAGGGGAAAAAGTTATTATTTTTTTGTGGTGTTAGTGGATGTTATAAGTGGTATCAGAGCCACGTTGCAAAATTGTGGCCTATTTGAGAAATTAAATAGCAATTATATTTATGTTGTGTTCACAAAGAAGCTACAATGAGGAGAGGAGTTGGAAGTACCCAAACGATAAGACCAACTCTAGAATTTTTACCTATACCAATTTCAAGAGATAATCCAAAAATGTGGGTACAATTAGGGGGAGAACACCAAAACCCCACCACTATGCTTTTGGAAGCAATTCAGAAGTTGAGGGATGAAATGGATCATATTTAGGCTGACAATGAGAGATTGATGCGAGATCAGGAGCGAATTTTGAAGAGCATATTGGATTGGAAGAATCATAGGAATTCCATACAAAGCCCAGGTAATGAAAACATATATGAGGATAAAAGGAAGAGAAGTGAAAATATACTAGTGGGGAACCATATTTAGTCACCATAAGGGGATACAGATGAAAATTATTAAAATTAATAAGAATATGATAATGACTTAGCCCCTAGGAAAAAAAAAAGGTACAAGACAAGATTAAAAGGGGAATTCAAAAAAAATAAACCCCTGACCTTTGATGGACAGGTAGAGGAAATCATTGAAGCCTTGTTGATTAATATAAACAAGTATTTTCATATTTATGACTATGGTGATAATTTGAAGGAAATATTAATGGTTTACCAACTTCAGGGAAAATCCACGTTGTGGTGGGAAGAGGTCAAAGTTTTCCATGCAATTGATGAGAAGAGAATGACATGGGGAAAATTTCAGAAATATATTAAGGAAAAGTATTTGACTCGATCATTCTACAATGATAAGGCAAAGGAATTCCATGACCTTTAGTTGGGACAAAATTCTATGGATGATTTTGTGAGTAATTTTACATCCCTATTGAGATGTGTGCCTTACATAAGTGAGAAAAGGCCAAGGTGCAGTTTTTTATAACTAGCTTATGAGAATCTATGAAAGAGCATATAGAATTCGATAATCCTAAAACCATGGATGAGGCCATTCGAAAGGAACATATTTTTTATCAGCGAATGAAACAAAAAGGAGATGGTGGTAAGAGTTAGATAAATAAGAAAGGATAGAGAATTTCTCTGAGCATGAAAAACATAAAAGTGGGAAATATTAGAAATGCATTCAGGAGCCAACATAACAAATTTGTTGGGAGGAATCAACAGAAAAATAAGCCACAGAATGAAAATAAAGAAATGGAAGTATACAGTAAACCATAGGTCAACCAATCACAATGAACACCATTTCATTGTTGGGGGTGAGGGGACCCTCATTACTACAAAAAAAAATCCCCCATTGCACTAGAGTAGAGCATATTGCCAATATTCAGGAGGCTTCTATAGTGGGTGAGGTGGCTAGAATTATAACCAAAATCAATGCTCCCTTGGATGACCAACAAGTAGAATATCAACCAACTAAGATTAAATTTCAAGGTAAGATGTATAAACATGATGTGTTTATTTTGATAGATCTAGAAGTGAGCTTGTGTTATACCAGTTCTAAAATCATATAAATATGTCATTTACAGACCCATAAATTTAAAAATCATTAGTTGGTGCAACTAGCCACTAGGGAATAAATAAGAGTGCTAGTGAAAGATAATTTCCCTGTTGAAATAGCAGGCCAAGAAATTAAATTAAATATGAATATATTACCCTTAGGGTCTTATTATATTTTAATTGGAATGGACTGGATGTATTTCCGGAAGAAGTCCTTGGATTACCTCCTGTTGAGGGCCCCAAAATTTGTGCAACAAAATCAGGGAAACTACTCGGTCGGGGACTTAAAAATGATCCCTTTTTTGTTTGGAATGGTGGCTACGACTGGTTTTATGGGACCAATTTCCCAGTGAAATATAATTGGGTTAATGGATGGATTTTTAACTCTTTGTAACTTGGTAGATGGAAGTAATAGCAAGCTCATAGCAAATAATATATCTATCTATTATATATCGCAAGATGAAATATATTCTCTGTGCGATTTATAAAAATGATCTTTCAGTGGATGAAAGTGAAGATGATACAAACACTTAGAGATATGAAAATTATTTGAAGTAATTGATTTAATTAAATAGTTAATTAAATCAATTGGATAAAGCTTATATCGCAACTATTAAATGCATGGATTGAATATGTATCAAAAGATAACAGTCTAACATGTTCAGATGTGAGTTAATGCCAAACTATATTCAAATAAATACATGAAACAAAACATAATAAGATAAATCACCATTTCTGATTTGAAACAAAAATATAAAACATAGGATAAAAGTACCATGTATATCTTCACTCTCCTCATTTGAGAAAATGTACCTGGTCCAGCCCTTTCTATTTAGAAAACTTCAAGAGTACAAAAGTGCAACTTCTGTAAAGTCTTCCTTTCAAAATTTCAGGACCCCTTCTTCAAAGACATGAAGGGGTTTCTATGTAAAAATAAAAATTCTTAAAATAGTTATTACAATAAAAGTCGAGGAGGTTTAAACAACCCCCTTTAAACTAAGTGAAAATTAAACATAAAAAAAAATTAAAGGGGTGACTAGCTTGATGATTTTCCTGATGTCTTATCATCCATTCATTCCTTCTACTAAAGGATATTAAGCATAGGCTTAACCTCAAGAGGTTGTCCTGGCCTGATGCGCAGTTGTCCAGTGAAAATAACATCAGAAAGTGGAGGTAGCATGTAAGGAGGATGTATCTGTAAGACAGTGCAGCATAAGCCATTGGCTATGAGGCTTTACTAAGTAACTCTAGTACTTATCCCATTTTAGTTTTTCCATCTTTAAGATGCGTTCCTCTTTTACCTTTGAAAATTATTTCCATTGTCTTATCAAGTCTTTCACGATAGGAAGTGCACCGGGAGGACATCTATCAATAAGGTTTGCAATAATGAGATTTTGACTAACGGTTTCCACAATGTTAGTAGCCACATATTTTTCTCTGCAAATGGCTCTTTCAGCATGTTTCAACTGTATGACCAAACCATAAAAAATATTTCCTTTTTTAAGTCTTCAATCATGGGCAGGTTGGCCTTTCGGCCATCAGCAGAATCTTGCCAGGTGACATACTGTGAAACCTTATCATCAATCTCATCAAAACTAATTCTCCGGTCTAAAATTTGATTCATCAGTGAATCTCTTTGCTCACGCAATTCAAGAATATTTGATAATTTTTTACAAAAACTAACTTCCTATTGTGCCAATAAAGTATTTAGTACCAAGGCCTCTTCTCTAAATTCATCAACCTTTGGATTATCCTTCAGTTTCTCTACAAAAAAAAATTATTGATGAATTTGAGTATCCTTTGAAATAGTTTCATTTTGGTGTTGAATCTTCATTTGGTCCATGCTCTCTTGGAGTTGCGTGACCTGTACCTGTAGCTCAAGTTCTAATTGGATGATTATTTCATCCTTTTAACTCTTGAACCTCAAAAGCTTTATTAATAGTTGCAGAGGCATACGCTCCTGTCAACTGAGTTAGGTAAGTTAGATCATGTGAAGGATCTGCCTATGACTCTTTCTAGAAAAATTCCATTGGGACATATCCTTGGACAAGGGGTTGATATTTCTATGAGCTCCTTCTTTTCTTCTGTATGTTCATAATTGATTTATGTTTAGGACTGTAGAAAATATCTAGACGAGGTATTTCCTCAATGTTGAGTACAATTTCAGTAGTGGGGAGGGCTGGGATGAATTCCACATACTCAACGCTTACTAATTTGTTAGAGGGCCCAGCAGTGAACGGGTCTTGACTTTTAGTTTGAGGCATATGCACAATTTTTTGTTGATCAGTAATTGTAACTCCTTGGTCTCCCCAGAATTTTAGGCTAAACTCCTTCCAAACATCACCCAAATTACTTTGGAAATCTAAATCCACAGTTTGAACCTCAATATATTTATCTTGGTTAGTTTTACTAATGATTTTAGTATCCTTAGGTGTTGGTTCATTTTCCTTTTCCTTTTGTGTTAAGGGCTGGGAGACTTCTAGCATATTCAATGGAATTCCTTCCAATCCCTTGTTCATGTACTGTTTAAATTTTTGCAATTGTTGTGGATGAAGGTGTAGGGCTTCCAACTTCTGAATTGCAGGGTAATTATCATATGACTCAAATAATTCATCGAACTCATCATCTTCATGTACAAAATGCCTAATTTTAACTTGGGTAGTAAAATTATTGGAAACTTTAATTGGGTCGTATTGTCTGTTTGAAATTGTAAATAATTTCAAACATTCAATTTGGTTGATCTCTAAAACTGCATGCTTGTAATTTTCTAGACCATAAACACCACAATTAATTGGAAAGGAAGGCCATGATGCTTTCTCCAAACCATTTTCCAATGGAGGAAAAATCAGCTTGAGCCTCTTTTGACAATCTGGGGCTTTCTCATTAAAGACAACTTGAAAAAAAGGGAGAATGACTCCATGGTAGATTTTATAAAAATGGTTCTAAAAGTTTGACTCCCATAACATGATATGATATACATGAATGGGTAGAGGGTACTAGGTAGTCCATTTCTAGCCGAAGTCTGGAAAATCTGAAGTGAAACACACAACGTCCATGATATAAGCACTCATATAAAACGGGGGGAAAATGTTGGAGGAAATAGAATGATTTTTCCTATATTCCAAAATTTGAGTAGCAATATTATTAGACAGAATGTTTCCCTAATCCATAACATAAGAGTCTACAACTGATTCCATGATGGGAACCCATTCTACTGAAATTTTTTTAGTGTCCGGTTGACCAAAGAGCCTAGACATCATCGAAGCAACATAACAATAGGGACTTGCAAGGGAGTCAGTAGAATACATACCCTTGTCATCATTATTGTGTTTATTGGGGTTTCTTCTCCATTTATTTATCGGATTTGATTTGAGCTCGTTATTTCTCACGAATTGCACCATAAATTCCTTGGCATATACCCTGTTAGGGTCTGGGATGTGGTACATCAGCTTAAAGTCTTCATCTTTGAAGTAACCTATCATCGTTCCTCTGCTGGTTAGAAAAGCCATGTCCCCGATGTATTATCAATTATCCATCTTACCATATATGTGTATGGTAATATTTTAGGTCATGCAACAATTTTATGTAGAAAATAATTGGCCACTTATTTTGTAGTGGCTTCTAAGGAATCAGGATCATTAGTCATAGCTTTCCTCTGAACCTTGTGAGGTTTCTCATCCTCAAATATTTTTTACATGGCTTCCCATGAGGATGATCCACTTTGAGGTTTACATGTCATGGCTATAAACAGAGGAAGCATCTCTGTTCTCTCGCTTGCAGCAGCTGCATGATTCATAGGGGCCATTAGTTTCTTAGCTTTCTTGAGAGATTTAGACATCTCCAAAGAATTATTTTTATTTGGGCTCGCCTACAAATAGATGAGAAATGATAAGTGGAAAGAGGGAACTTTGATTTTACCAATGCACAAGTATCGTAATAATGGAAACAATTAAAAGAATGAAACTTGGAACATTATTAATATATGAATTTAATGCTCCTTACAGTCAAATTATTTTGGAGGCATGGGCTACAAAACCATTAAGTTATGCAATTAATGGTTGATATGGGTTGATTTTCCCATGTAATCATTTCACTGCTTAAAACCATATTTTTCACGTCATAGTGTTTCTCATGTGTGAATATTTTTAAAATACCAACCAACTTAGTTTTTCCGATTGCAATATCACAATCGCAATATCGGTGAAAATATATGGAGGGAAAAAGCGTTTATGTTGTGAAACTGCGATTTGCGATAGATTATATCACATCAGTGAATATGGTTGAGGGGGAAGAATAATTATGTTTGTGAAAATGCAATGTGATGGAGTATATCGCATCGGTAAAATATGGAGGGTGACAATAAGACCGTCGGGGTAGGGTTGCGAGATGCGAACACCAGAAAATTTGGCCCAATTTCCAATGGCCACTTTGTCGCTATTCCGACACATAGTCGTCGCAAGAGCAACAGTTCGAAGACGGGAAAAACATGGTTCGCCATTATGTTGCAATTTCGATGCCTTAACAAAGTGTCGTAATACTGACACTTTTTCCGTCACTTCCAAACAAGTGTCGCTCTTCCGACGTTTCCCAAATTGTCACTCTTTCGACGTTTGTAAACTGTTGCAATTACGACGAAATGTGGTCTGACGTTTTGAACGTTGCTCTGCCGACGTTTTTATACCGTCGCTCTTCCGACGTTTGTAAACTGTCGCAATTTCGACGAAATGTGGTCCGACGTTTTGAACGTCGCTCTTCCGACGTTTTTATATTGTTGCTCTTTCGACGTTTGTAAACTGTCGCAATTTCGACGAAATGTGGTCCGACATTTTGAATGTCGTTCTTCCGATTTTTTTATACTGTTGCTCTTTCGATGTTTTTAAACTGTCGCAATTCCAATGCCATACAAAAGTGTTGCAAGACCGACGCATTGCAAAAGTGTCACAAGACCGACGCTTTCCAAAAGCGTCGCAATACTGACACATTCCAAAAGCATCGCAATATCGACACTAGGAAGAACTGTCGCAATATCGACGGATTTCACAAGACCGAAGAAAATGGAAATCGTTCAAAACGTAGGAAGATCGATGCTTACGAAGCGTCTGTATACCGACGACGAGTTCAATTTAAAAAAAAAAAAATGAAACTTTAAAACAAGACAGAAAATATCCAATATTTTTTATGAATTTCGGGTGTTCCAATTGTTATGAACATAATTTGACCGTGAAATATTAATATAATAAACCACCCGGCAACGCTTCGACTATAAACAATCATATAAACATGGCTCTGTATTTCAAAAAATAGGTTTAAAATAGAAACAAGGAATTTTTTTTTTCTAAGTAAGGTTAATATATTAACAGTGGGAATAAAATTACAGCATGATCGAAGTCAAAAAAATTGCCCAGAATTATGGAAAATTTGTCAAAAAATAAAAAAAGAAGACTGCCCTCATATGGGGAAACCAGTCTTGAACATTTTTTCAGGTCGTTGCATTGCCCACGTAGGGGAACCATCATTTGATATCTTTGACGATTACAGTGTTTACAGAATTCAAAAATAAAATAGAGGTCCAGCACAGTAATAGAAGCAAAAAAATTCCCAATTAAGTGGGCCATGAAGCAAGAAAACCAAACCAAAGAGGAGCAACTACTCATCCGGTGGTTCTTTGAAAATTCAGCACCATCCTTCGGCAAACATAAAAATGAAACTTTAAAATACGACAGTAAATCTCCAATATTTTTTATGAATTGTGGGCATTCCAATTGTTCTGAACATAATTCGACCGTGAAATATTAATATAATAAGCCACCCCGCAGCGCTTCGGCTATAAACAATCATATAAACATGGCTATGTATTTCAAAAAATAGGTTTAAAATAGAAACAGGGCAAAAAAAAAAATTTCTAAGTAAGGTTAATCTATTAATAGTAGGAATACAATTACAGCATGATTGAAGTCAAAAACATTGCCCAGACTTATGGAAAATTTGTCAAAAAATCAAAAAATAAGACTACCCTTGTTGTACTCAACTTAGTGTTCCTAAATTGAGGTCATTAATTTTCAACCAGGGCTAGTAAACTGCTGAAGTGTGGTGCACTGTATGTGCCTAGGTATCTGTTTCTCACTACGTTGTGTTTAGTGTTTTTATGATGTTTTTTGTTTTATGGGTTTTTTTTTATGTTGAAAAAGAGCTAAGAAGTTTATACTAAAACAGAGTAAAACTATTCTAAACTAAGTGTGCACTAGAGGACAGAAAATGCAAAGCTTGATAAGGACTCATAGCAAAGAAACAAATCACAACATGAACTTAGTAACCCATATCATGAACTCATCCAATTCATTCATTTAGAGATATGTTGAAATAGCTTGAGAAAAGGATAAGTTTTTAGTGCAATTGAGGTTTTCCTAAGTCAACAATCAACTTACAATGTTACAACATCTCATCCATGGTTAAAGGTTTGTTGGAACATAATTGGAAAAGAACATTTGTAGCACAATAAGATTTCTACTCTAAACTAACTTCTAATTCTATTTTGCAACTCAATTTAGCACTACTAGGCCTTATTCAAAAGTTATAGATTTCTTTTTAGAATAGTCTTTGAGAAAAGGCTTGTTTGTGAAATTGTAAAAAGGTTGCAAAATACTCAAGGCCTTAAACTGATATTACTATCTTCTGTCCAGATGATGATGTATTAATATGAAGTTAGAACAAAAGAAGTTTTGTAGATAATGAAGACCATGGTATCTAAATTTAACAACTAATACAATTTAAAATGCAATGGATAACAACTAAACTAGAATGCTAATACAGTGAACTAAGACTAAACTAGAGTGCTATTATCTAACTTGAAATGAATTGGAACTGAACTAGAATGATACTAATATAGTGAATAGAGTTAAACTAGAGTACCATTATCAAGCTTGAAATATAGTGACAGAATTAAACTAGAATGACATCTACCTCCGGAGTATTGACTGAGCTAAAATGCAACTAATTCTATGAAATACTACAGCCATGTCTTGTTCAAGATGAGTGATATTTTTGAATAGTTCATACAAACAAGTCTTGTTGTATCATTCAGTGCAAATGGGCATAAAAACATAACAATACGCAGGTAAACCAAAACACTACAGCTAAGTCTTATCCAAAGTTAGTGATATTTTGGAAGAGATTAATGTGAATAGGACTAGTTGTAACAACTAATTACAATTGAACACAAAAAACGTAAAGTTCTAAATTGCTAAAATTATGCCTCATTCCGGATTAGTGATATTTTGGAATACTTCATGAGAACAAAGCTAAACTGTAGTATCCAATGTAAGCAAAGTTCAGAAAACTATTTAAATTGAGAATGAAACAAAGCTACGGCTACTTATCTAAACCAAATGCATAACACTTCACGGGTAGTAGGGGCCCTCTACCACCGGATCAGCATGCAGATCTACTCAAGATTGACTTAGCTTGTGCAATAAAATGATGTCTCTTTCATTAAAGGAGAAATTCTTCAAAACAGAGTATTTTCGGCCTTCCAAAATCTAGCAACAAAAACAAAATCTAACCAACAATTTCTCGGTCTCTCGAGTCATACTTATAATGAAATTACATAACTACTTCTTGAGAAAAACAGGGATAAGTGTCTTTCCCATTCCTAATCAAATTAAAACTCTTATTAACAGTCTTGTGCTTTACTGCAGACATCTGTAGAGTCCATGTTTTGATAGGAAACTGCCTCTCTTCTTCGTGCATAACCGCTTTGATACTTTAACTCAGACTTCGTGGGGAGAAACAAATGATGAGGGAATGATGTGGAATACGACCATATGTGTTTTTCCCTGACATGACACTTGGAACCTACGTAGACATGAAGACAGTTGTAGAATCAACAACTCGCTACATAATGTATGCATTCTGTAGCTAGGTGTAGTAAAAAATTACTACAACAATGAAATCATGAAAACATAGCAAGTTAGACATTATATACAATCTCAAAGCAATTTTAACTAATCTTATTGATAATTTAAGCCTAAAATTAATAATGGACAAAGGAAATGAAGTGGAATGTGGTGGAAGAGAAGAACATCTTTGAAGCTCAACATACCCCCACTGCTAGGTTCTTGCATGTCCTCATGCAACTATTCCATGAACTCTGAGACCTTTGCAAGGACATCCAACCCTCTTCTTCTGCTTTTCCTGGCAGCTAATGGCCTTTTGGGCTTCCATATGACTAACTTGAATCTCAAATTTGTGAGTGCCCTGGTTAACCTTTTATTTTTATTTTTTAATTTTTCACTGGCCTTGTACAACTTTTGCATTTGTAGAGACAGAGTTGAATTCATATCAGTTTTCAGCTTAACCTTCTCCCTTAGAATTTCATTCTCATTCTTGATATGCCTATTGAGTACTTCTAACTCATATTTATCTCTTCTTAGGATATCAATTGCAGATTTTGGTGGACTAGGAGTTCTGTCTCTACTTTCTGAAGCTCTCTTCTCTAGTGTCTCAACATAATTGTAAATTTCTTGCTGTGCTGGGTCTATTTCAGGAGCTTCTTTATCAAAATCCTCCTCATACTCATGCTCAGGTGTTTCTTCATCCTCAATGTTTATAATTCCAGTTTGTCTAGCCTCTGTTTTCTTTAGTATCCCTCTAAGTCTGTGGCTCTGTCTTGGTTGATATGGCCCTTCTCCTTTTTCTCTGGCAGATTTCCTTATTATCTTCTCTTTCTTAAGTTGCTTCTTAATTTGGGCCAATTTCTCATAAATCATTTCTTCACTATCCTCTTGTATTGTTTTACCAGTTTCAGTTTCATTTTTGGAGTTTTTCCATCTTCTTCTTCTTTTTGTAGATTTGTCTTCAGGTGGAGGTTCCTTAGGTTCTTCAAAGTGATTTCTCACTAAGAACTCATCCCAATTATCTCCCATTTTTCTTAAATGATATTCAATCAAGATTTTGACTAAACCATGGTGGTATAAGGTTGTTTCCAAAAATTGAACTCTCTTTTGAACACTTGAGGCCATTTTCTTTAAACTATGAAGCAAGAAAAAGGGCAAGTTGATTTCTTCTTCTAAGAAATGCATCATTAACCGAATATGGTAAACATAGAAGGTACCAAATCTACCTTCACAAGTGATAATTTTTTGCAAAATGAGTAACATGTTTCTCCATTTGTTCTTTAGTGCTGAACTAGGGATACCCTTTCTAAAAATGGAAACATCCATACCTGGTGACTTGAGTATTTGCTTCCATGTCTCGTTATGAAATTCTCTATTTTTGAACCGCCTTTCTCCTTGTCTAGGTAGTTCTGTTGCCTCTGCAATGAAAGCCTATGTAACAGTGAATTTAATGTCTCCTATTTCGACCTCGGCTCCATTGAAGGACCTTGCAAATGTTTTAGTCACCTCTTTGTGAAAACCCCTAAATTTCTCCAAAAATTGCAACCAACCTGCTTGCTGTAACATTTCTCTGGTTTGTGGATATCCCTCCAAGTACTTAGTTCCAACCGGTTCAGTCCTCACTATGAGACCCATAGTTTTTTTTCTTTCCAACCTTCAAATTACTACTCCTCTGCTCACGGTGAAAATGACTGTTAAAGAGATGTTTTTGCCCCACAGATGCTTCCTCTATTTTACAGACCGAAATGGTTAAGAGTTGGCTACAGGAAAGAATGATATGGAGTGGTTACGGAATGAGTATAATGAAGTGAGGGTGATGTAAATGAATTAATGAGTTGGGAAATATCTTGGAAGAAAAGACCAAAGAGATATTTCGTAGGAAATTCAAATTCATCATTAAATTCTTTGGCCTAGTGACGTGACTAATCCAATCACCTCAGTACTTTAACTGTTAAGTTTTTAAATGATGATCAGATATGGGATTTGGAATGGTGGAATAGAAGGAATTTTATCCAAATTTTTTATGAGAGGTTTTTTAGGCATGATCAACACAATTAATTAAAACAACTTTTTGAATTATACATAACTTAACTATACTAAAAATTTTCATGATCTGTCATTATAATAATTTCATAACTTTTACCTTTTCCTTTCCTCTGATTTTTGTGATCTTCATATGCTTTGTTCTCCCCTGAAAATCATTAATCTTTGAGTCTTCATAACTCCCTTGATTTTGCTTGTTGTCATGGATATGCAGGATCATTTTGTTGCAGATCAAATAATTACTGGACAGTGCCTTCAGGATCTCTGGCTGCAGAATGTCTGTATGGCTGCAGAATGTCTAATTAGCTGCAGAATGTCTGACTAATTGCAGAATGTACCTGTAGAAGACTTGAAACATGAAATGGAATGGTTTGGAGCATGAATGGAATGTTGTATGGAATGAGTGAAAATGGATAATGAAATATGGTGTAATGGAATATGAATGAAGTGAATAATGGAGTAAAATGGATCACAACTTATGAAGTGGAGTGGAGTATGAAAAGAAGCCTGCAATTCATGATGTGTATTATTTAATTGCATAAAAACATCAAACTTAAAAATCTAGGATGGAAATGAGGTGGACCATGGAGTGAAATGAATGAAGTGTGGATGAATGAATGAAATGGAGTATGGATGAATGGAGTGAGATGGATCATAAGTGAAATGGATCTGCACTTATGATTTTGTAATAACTGCTTGTAGAAAGAACAGATTTGAAAATCTAGAGTGTCAGAAAGATTCTGATTTTCACTCCACCTTTTATGTATAAACATGCCAATCAGTGATTGGTTTTCATGTTTATACTTTATTTATTTATTTATTTTATTTTTCAATCATCTGACTTCAGAAAATTTAATTAAGTTGATGAAAAAGAAAAATTCTTCTTCATTAACTTCACATCAATGTTTTCCTGGAATATCTTGACAAATTCTTCTCTTGAGAGTGGTTTGTGATATAGCTTCAATCTATGACCATTCACAAGAAAAGTGACCTCTTCTTCATCTATTGTCCTGATTTTTATTGCTCCATTGTCAAAAATTCTTATAATTTCATATGGCCCAAGCCAATGTGTTTGGAATTTACCTTGGAAATCCTTGAAATTTGAATCAAACAAGAGAGCCCAGTCACCTTCTTTGAATTTCTTTTCCTTGATGTACTTATCATGCCATCTAGTCCTTTGATGTTGGGCTCTGGTTTTCTGAACTGCATCTTGTCTGATCTCATCCAATTCATTAATCTACTCCAATCTGTGCTTTTGTGCCTTTGATAGATCAAGTCCTAGCCAAACTACCATTTTGAAAGTTTGAATCTGGAACTCTATGGGAAACAAAACTTTCTTTCCATAAACAAGTTCATAAGGAGTATGGCCTGTTGTGCTTCTCCATGTAGTTCTATAGGCCCACAAAGCTTCAGGAAGCCTATCTACCCAATCTCTTCTATGTAAATGGACAGTCTTCGTTAGGATCCCTTCAATGACCTTATTAGTAGATTCCACTTGACCATTTGCTTGTGGATGATAGGAAGTAGATTTTCTGTGTATGATTTTGTACCTCTCCATCATTTGTTCCACTAGCCTTGATGTAAATTGAGCTCTTTGATCTGTAACAATTTCTCTTGGGACACCAAAACGAGTAAAAATATCCTCAAAAAGAAAATTAACTACAGATGCTTCAGTAGCAGAAAGTAATGGCTTGGCCTCTATCCATTTAGTAACATAATCAGTGCAAACTAATATATATTTCTTTTGCCTTGATGGAGGACTAATAGGTCCTACAAAATCCAAAGCTCATTTTTCAAAAGGTTCAATATGTACTTGAGGCTGCAATGGCATCTCACCTAAAGGAGAAGGTTTCCCTACCCTTTGGCAACTGTCACACCTTTTGATATACTCTTTAGCATCTTTGAAAAGGGATGGCCAATAATATCCCAAATGAAGGATCTTATAGGCTGTCCTTTTATCAGCAAAGTGTCCGCCACAAGGTTCATCATGACATGCCTTGAGAATCTCAGGCATCTCATCTTCCCGAACACATCTCCTAATGATAAAATCTGGACCTGTCTTGTATAACTCATTAGCAACCCATGAATATTTTGCATTGTCATAAATGATCTTTCTTTTGTCTCTTGCATTCATTATTGAAGGAAATTTCCCTGAAACTAAATAATTAGCAATGTCAGCAAACCAAGGAGTTTGAGTAGAAATTGCAAAAAGATATTCATCAGGGAATTGATCTTCAACCGGAGTATTGTCTTTGATGTTTTGGAGTCTAGATAGGAAATCAACTACTGTGTTTTGTTTTCCAGGCCTATCTAGAATGGTAATGTTGAATTCTTGTAAAAGCAATAACCATCTTATGACTCTACCATTAGTAATTGATTTGTTCATTAAATATCTAATTGCAGAGTGATCTGTGTGAACAAAAGTTTCATAGCCTGTTATATAGTGTCTGAATTTGTTTATGGCATGAACAACAGCTAAAAACTCTTTTTTAGTTACAGTATAGTTTAACTCTGAAGGAGTCAAATTTTTACTGGTATAGTAGATGGCATAAGGAATCAAGTCTTTTTGTCCCAATACTGCTCCTAGAGCTGTATCTGAGGCATCTGTTGAAATATGAAAAGGTATCTTCCAGTTAGGTCCCCTTAAAATAGGTGCTTCAGATATTTTTGTTTTCAGGGTCTCAAAGACTAACTAGCAATCGGGATTCCACTTGAATTCAGAGTCTTTGGTAAGTAATTTGAAAAGTGGAGATGCTATCTTGGTGAAGTTTTCTATAAACCTTCGATAATATCCTGTAAATCCAAGAAAACTCCTAACATGTTTTTGACAACTTGGAATAGATAAGTTAGAGATGACTTCAAATTTTGACTCATCAACTCTAATCCCATCCCCTGAAATGTGATGACCCAAAACAATTCCTTCAGTAAACATCATAAAACACTTTTCATGACTTAGTGAAAGATTTTCTTCTTTACATCTCTTTAAGACTTTTTCCAAGTTTGCTAAGGCTTCTTCAAATGTGTTTCCATAAATTGTGAAATCATCCATATATACCTCTACACAATCATGTATTAGATCTGAAAAAATTCCTAGTACTGCCCTTTGAAATGTTGCGGGTGCATTGCATAGTCCAAATGGAAATACTCAGTAAGCATAGGTACCCCAAGGACAGGTAAATGTGGTTTTGTCTTGATCTTCCAGTGCTACTTGGATTTGATTATAACCACTAAACCCATCTAAAAATGAGAAGTACTTTTTGCTAGCTAATGTGTCTAACACCTGATCTATGAAGGGTAAGGGAAAATGATCTTTAAGAGTAGCTTTGTTTAATTATCGGTAGTCAATACATACCCTCCATTTACCATTTTTATTTGGCACAATTACCAAAGGAGAAACCCACTGACTATCTGAAATAGGATAGATAAAGTTGACATTCAATAATTTCTGCAATTCTTCTTTAACAATCTCCCTAAGATTTGGATTCATCCTTCTCTAAGGTTGTCTGATTGGTTTACAATTTTCCTTTATGTAGATGTGATGAGTGAAAGTCTTGGGGCTTATCCATTTCATATCAATGTACTCCCATGCATATGCAAAAGAATGTCTCTGTAATATCTTGACTAGCTCTTCTTGTTGAGATTTCTCTAGGTTCTTGTTTATGTTTAAAGTTTTGCCTGGAAATATCTCAATTGTAGAGCTACCAAATTTATCCATGGAATAGAGAGACATCTGCCTTGATGACAAAAACTCAATGTTGGATTCTTCTTGAAATTGTTCATGTTTATATTCCGAAGAGGATTCAAAGTTTTCCAAGGTATTCAGAATCTGGTTATCTTCACTAATTTCTGAAATGGTGAAGAGAGGTTGTAAATCTTCTTCATCCTCTATCCATTGAGTATCATCTAATTTTGTAATTGTTCTTGCTGGAGGATACAAGGTAAATTTCTTGGTTGAACTACCATCAGAGATGTACATATCACCGGATCTACAACTAATGAAAGCATCAACTGTAGCTAACCAAGGTCTTCCTAATATAATAGGATGTCCTCCTAGATTATTATTAGGAGTTAGGATCATAAAATCCACAGGATACTCCCAAGAATCTAGGGACACTGGAATGTCTTCTATTACCCCATCAGGTTTGATCACAGATCTGTCTGCTAATTGTAATAATGTGGGTGTAAAAAGAAGATTAGGAAGTTTCGGTTTATCCATGATTTGTCTACTCATGATATTGATTGCTGCTCCTAAATCAATAAGTGTGTTTTGGATCTCAATTCCATTGATGTGTATTTTAACAACTGGATTTCATGGGTCTAGATACTTTGGAATAGCAATCTTACCCATCATGATATCTGCTATTTTTCCTGCCAGTTGAATTTTCTTTATCTCTCTTATTCTTTTTCTTGTTTTCTTCATGCTCAACTCCTTTATTGTTTTTGCTAAGATTGGAATTTCCTTGATAGCTTGCAATAATGGGATCTTAATACAAACATTTCTCAGCTCATCTAGGAAATCATAATTAGGCACCATAATTTGTTTTTCTACACCCCTATCAATTTGTAATCTTTATGGAAAGGGAGGTGTAGAAGTGGATGTTGATGGCTGCTCTAATATAGGAGTTGAAATTATTGGTTCTTTTTGTTTTGATTTTTCAATGTTTGAGTCTTGGAAAGTTGTGTTCTCTTCAAGACTTTTATCTACCCGTAGAGAATCTTCCTTAGAATTGTCTTGCTCTTGTATGATTACAAAAGGTTTCCTCTTTTCAATTATTCTTCCAAACCTAAGTTGAACATCACTAAGGTCTAAAGGAGTGATCAAATAAGTTGGAAACTGTTGGTCTTCTATCATGTATGTGTTCTGAGGATTTTTATTGTTGGGGTTTGGTATGGGTTGGGCAGGCAATTGATTTGTTTTCTGAGGAAATGGTAATGGAAGTGGTTGATTTTGATGTTGTGGATTTTGAGGATTTTGTTGAGGAGAGAAATGTGGATATGGTGGATAGGATGGTGGATATTGGTAATACTGAGAGTATCTTCCATAGGGATTTTGTGTTCCTTGCGCCCAGGTTTGTGATT
The DNA here is from genome assembly GCA_034641835.2 of Pinus albicaulis. Taxonomy (NCBI): domain Eukaryota; kingdom Viridiplantae; phylum Streptophyta; class Pinopsida; order Pinales; family Pinaceae; genus Pinus; species Pinus albicaulis. The sequence continues at coordinate 498,929,648 of CM076574.1, forward strand.
GATTTTGAAATTGGGGCCAAGGTTGCTTCCAAGAATTCCAATTTGGTGGAGGTTGATTATACATTTGATCATGAAATCCTTGTGTTTGAGGTCCTTTCCAAGGCCTTCTAGAGACAAAATTGAGAGATTCTGTGGAACTTGTAGGAGTATCTTCTTGAAAGACAACTTTAAGACCAGGAAGTGAAGGACAACTCTTGGTCTCATGTTTTTCTAAACAAATTACACAAGTCTCCACAACTTTGGCATCCAAAGGGCACTCTCTCAGGGCATGTTTCTTTCTACATTTGGCACAAAAGATTGCTAAGGCATTAGATTCAAATTTTTTCTTGTTTTGTAACTTGAGGGTGTCTATTTGTTCACTAAGACTCCCCAAGATATCAGATTTGAACTCATCAAGCATATGTCCTATTTCTGCCCTACTTACTGTCCCAGAAGCAGACTTACTTGCCCTTGCAAGAGCAGGGTCTCTTGGTCCTTTTACAGTTTTAGATTTCCCTCTTGAAAGGTTGATACATAATTAAGCTATTTCAGGTAATGTGAGCTGAGATATATCCCCTTTTCCCATCATGTTAAGGATATCTAACCATTCATCCCTAATTGTTTTCAACAAGAGATCTTTTAAGGTGTCTTGGTCTAAGTTTTCCATTTTTTCTGTTTTGATGTTGTAATGAAATCTTTCCAACAAATCTTCCAAGTTTTCATCTTCTTTTTGTAGCATCTTAAACACTTCCTCCTTATGATTGACTGGCATACAATAATCCAAATACCTCTCTAGAAATGCTTGTTTCATGTCTTCCCATGTCCTAATAGAGCTGTTGATCAAACTCATAAACCACTTCAATGCTGCTCCTTTCAATGTTGAAGGAAATAGTTTAAGTTTTTGAGCATCTTGTAAGTAGTCATAGGTTCTACATAGGACTTCAAATTCAAATAGGAAGGTTTCAGGATCTTCAGTTTTAAGTCCATAAAATTTTGGAAGGACAGAGGGTGAAATTTTTTTCATAGTTGCATTGGTTTCTTCATCTACTATAGGAAACCCAAAAGAGCTTCCCATCTCTCTTCTACCTCTTCCTCTGCCTCCTTCTCCTTCTACACCTCTACCTCCTTATCCTCTACCTCTACCTCTACCCCCTCCAAATAGTGTGTGTTCTCCATTAAAAAATCCTCCTCCCCCCTCTTCTACCATAGTTGATTCTTCTGTAGAAGTTGAAAAGTTTATGTCCCTAGTAGGGGTTCCTGAATATCCTTCTAAGACAGGTTCAATGGGTAAATTAAAAGGTCTTTCTAATGGAATATCTGATCTTAAGTTCTCTAGAAGTCTAGGATTAGTAAAGGATGGAATGTGGGTTTGAGTTGGAGGTGTATTGATTCTAGGTCTTGGTGAAACAAGTGGTGTTCTAGGAATCAAGCTTCTGCTTCTTAGGAATCTACCCCTAGAGTCTCTTTCTCTATGCATATCATTGTTTTTGGGTGATAAGAAACAAGGCTACCTAGTTACACTTCCCCGGCAATGGCGCCAAAATGTTGTGCTCAACTTAGTGTTCCTAAATTGAGTTCATTAATTGTCAACCAGGGTTAGTAAACTGTTGAAGTGTGGTACACTATATGTGCCTAGGTATTTGTTTCTCACTATGTTGTGTTTAGTGTTTTTATGATGTTTTTGGTTTTATGGTTTTTATGTTGAAAAAGAGCTAAGAAGTTTACACTAAAACAGAGTGAAACTATTCTAAACTAGGTGTGCACTAAAAAACAGAAAATGCAAAGCTTGATAAGGACTTATAGCAAAGAAACAAATCAAAACATGAACTCAGTAACCCATATCATGAACTCATCCAATTCATTCATTTAGAGATATGTTGGAATAGCTTGAGAAAAAGATAATTTTTTAGTGAAACTGAGGTTTTCCTAAGTCAATAATCAACTTACAATGTTACAACATCTTATCCATGGTTGAAGATTTATTGGAACATAATTGGAAAATAACATTTGTAGCACAATAATATTTCTACTCTAAACTAACTTCTAATTCTATTTTGCAACTCAATTTAGCAACACTAGGCCTCATTCAAAAGTTATAGATTTCTTTTTAGAATAGTCTTTGAGAAAAAGGCTTTTTTGTGAGATTGTAAAAAGGTTGCAAAATAATCAAGGCCTTAACCTGTTATTGATAGTTCCTGTCCATATGATGATGTATTAAGAGGAATTCAGAACAAGAATATTTTGTAAATAATGAAGACCGTGGTATCTAAATTTAACAACTAATACAATTTAAAATGCAATGGATAACAACTAAACTAGAATGCTAATACAGTGAACTAAGACTAAACTAGAGTGCTATTATCTAACTTGAAATGAATTGGAACTGAACTAGAATGATACTAATACAGTAAACAGAGTCAAACTAGAGTACCATTATCAAGCTTGAAATATAGTGACAGAATTAAACTAGAATGACATCTACCTCTGGAGTATTGACTGAGCTAAAATGCAACTAATTCTATGAAATACTACAGCCCTGTCTTGTTCAAGATGAGTGATATTTTGGAATAGTTTGTACAAACAATTATGGCTGTATCATTCAGTGAAAATGGGCATAAAAACATAAAAATACGCAGGTAAACTAAACACTACAGCTAAGTCTTATCCAGAGTTAGTGATATTTTGGAAGAGATTAATGAGAATAGGACTAGCTGTAACAACTAATTATAATTGAACACAAAAAAACGTAAAGTTCTAAACTGCTACAATTATGCCTCATTCCGGATTAGTGATATTTTGGAATACTTCATGAGAACAAAGCTAAATTGTAGTATCTAATGTAAGCAAAGTTCAGAAAACTATTTAAGTTGAGAATGAAACAAAGCTACGGCTACTTATCTAAACCAAATGCATAACGCTTCACGGGCAGTAGGGGCCCTCTACCACCGGATCAGCACGCGGATCTACTCAAGATTGACTTAGCTCATGCAATAAAATGATGTCTATTTCATTGAAGGAGAAATTATTCAAAACAGAGTATTTACAGCCTTCCAAAATCTAGCAACAGAAACAAAATCTAACCAACAGTTTCTCGGTCTCCCGAGTCATACTTATAATGAAATTACATAACTACTTCTTGAGAAAAATAGGGATAAGTGTCTTTCCCATTCCTAATCAAATTAAAACTCTTATTAACATTCTTGTGCTTTATTGCGGACATCTGTAGAGTCTGTGTTTTGATAGGAAACTGCCTCTCTTCTTCGTGCATAACCGCTTTGATACTTTAACTCAGACTTCGTGGGGAGAAACAAATGATGAGGGAATGATGTGGAATACGACCATATGTGTTTTTCCCTGAGATGACACCTGGAACCTGCGTAGACATGAAGACAGCTGCAGAATCGGCAACTAGCTACAGAATGTCTGCATTCTGTAGCTAGGTGTAGTCAAAAAGTACTACAACAATGAAATCATGAAAACATAGCAAGTTAGACATTATATACAATCTCAAAGAAACCAGTCTTGAACGTTTTTCAGGTCGTTGCATTGCCCACGTAGGGGAACCATCGTTTGATATCTTTGATGATTACAGTGCTTACAGAATTCAAAAATAAAACAGAGGTCCAGCACAGTTATATAAGCAAAAACATGCCCAATTAAGTGGGCCGCAAAGCAAGAAAACCAAACCAAAGAGAAGCAGCTACTTATCTGGTGGTTCTTCGACAATTCGGCACCATCCTTGGAGGGAGCATGTCTTGCATCCATGGCTTGAGCCGGCTTCAAACATGGAGAGGTCTAGGATCTCCAGGTGCTATCTCCACATCACGAGCCCTACAAACCTGAGCCTCCGGTTCCTGCATATTCACGCCACCGCTTCCCTCCTGAAGGCCCGAAAGCTAGGCTTTTTCTGAGCTCAGACCCACCGGACAGGTGCATTGTTCCTCCACTTGGGCCTCTTCACGGAAAACCACGGTGATTGAAGCTGTGATTCATGGGCGGTTCAGAGAGAAATTAAAGGAAAAAATCGTAGTGTGCGTCGTGGGAGAAGGTGAAGCGGTGGGGAAATGAGGAGCAGGGGAGCCCATACGGTGGCCAGATCCTAGAACCTGACCCCGCCCACTTCTAGTGTTTGGATAATGGCCTGTGTAAAAATCACTAGAGTGGGAAGACGACTCGGTTGAGGGGCTGGAGGGAGTGCGCAGGGGTTGGCCTGTGGCAATGCATCCTTTGACGCAGGCGAGGCATGGGTGTAGTCTCAGCAGTGGGCACAAGACGAGGCGGAGAAGCAGGATTCCAAGAAACCGAGGAAGATAGACACAGACTAGACCGAGAGAAATGCAGATTTTCACCAAGGTCTAAGCAGCAATTCAGCTGGATTCTCCTTCCCATCATAGTGACCAGGCAGTGTAACCCAGCAACCGGAGAGCATCTGCAATTCAAAGGTTGCGGCTCATCTGAGAAACCATAGCGAAACACCATTTTATCGACCCGACTACGATGGCATCGAAGAACGCCCGTCATAAATCTCTCATTGATGAGAGCTGAAGGCCAGAGCATATTGGAGCATGCGGAATCGCTAACAGAAGTGGAGGTCTGATCTTGAACAACGTTAAAACTTAATGCGATTGATATGAAAACCTTGGAACTTAAATATCGGCTGATTGAACAGCGTTAAAACTTAATGTGATTGATATGAAAACCTTGGAACTTAAATATCGTCTACCAGCTAGGACATGGGTGGGCAGGTGTCTCCACACTTTGCCACATCCATGTCCCATCGCCTTAAACACCATCCAATGCAACCCGCATCCGGGAACAGGGCAAATTTTGATTGAAGCGCGGGTTTTGTTTAAAGTTTGGTGGTCCTGCACCACGGCAAACCAGAGCAGGACACGTGGCAGAAATTGATCGGAGCGGATCTTTGTTTGTGCCGCTCGCGCAGTGGAAATCTGGACCCGAAAAATATTAGGATGAACTTGATAATAAATTCGCGTCACAACTCTCTCTCCATACGCCAGCCCAAATTCAGACTCGAAAAAGATTAGGACGGAATTCATTTGATTTTTGTGTCACAAAATTGGCCGACGTCAGCAGGCTATTTTGGAACGCGAATTTGGTTTGAATTATGGTTTATCGCCATTTGAAGTCCGGCGGACTCCACGGCTAAAAGGTTTGTTTGAAGTTTTGACAAAGGTTTTGTTATATGTTTTATATAACGCGTGGCAGAATAGTTTTATTGTTTGTTAAGGTCCCACACTGGTTTTGGTAATATTTTGTTTTAAATGCGACGTATATATGTTTTATATATATATTTCATATATATATTAAAACATTTATAAATTGTGGACCCCAAGAGCATTTTAATAGATTTGTTATTTGCATAGTTTTGTTATGTTTTTAATATATGTGTTGCATATAAAAGAAAAGGGTTGTGAGCCTGTTTCAGAATGTAGTTGTAAAGTTTATTATTACACACAATAGCAGTGTAAGTGTTTTGAAGAGCACAACAGTGTGTAGTTTTAGAGACAGAGAAGAATTTTGAGTGCACTGCGTTTTGCAGTAGTCACATTTTGTAATCCCTCTTAGTGAGGAAGAATTTGTAATAGTTTTTTTTTGAAGGAATAGAAATTTTTCAAAGTGTTGAACTCTATTTCCAGTGAAGAAATTTCAATATTTTCTCTGTGTTAGAAGAGGAGAGTATTACTCTCTCCATTGTTATTTTGGAATTTTCAAATATTCCAACACATGGCTATAAATGAAGGAGATTGCTACGCATCAACATCAACATGTTTTCAAGTAGGAGCTGCCTAATTTTGTAACAAACTTCTCTCTGGATGTCAAAATTTGCAGACACTGAAGATTACTCAGGTGATGCCTGAAATTTCCATTGAATTCCTATAAGAATCTTAGATTTGTGACAGAAATCCTTTTTCTAATATATTAGCTTACTCCTTTTAAGTTTGTCTCATTCAAATAATAAAAAATGTTTCAAGGAGTATAATGAAAACTAGATTATGTATGAAGCATAAAATAATCATTGATGCTAGACTTGGAAGTTAAGAAGTATAATAAGAAGTAGATACACTTCTCTAAAGCATAATACCGTTTTTCTGAAGCATAAGACAATCATTGATGCTAGACTTGGAAGTTCGAATAAGACGAGATAAAACAACGAAAAGGCATTCCATTACTTGCATGAAATATGAGTACCGCCTTTTACCAGTAAGCTGGGAGCAAGGTCTAGATTTTGACTGGCATCGATTCTTGTGAACTCAAATTTCACTAAAAACATAGTTTTTTGTATGTTTTTCAGCACATGGTTAAAAATGATAGTGCATCAAAATCTATATTTTTGGGCCAAATACATAAGTAATCAAAAATTCTCTTTACCAAGTTATTTGCTTCATCAAAAGCCTAATATTCACATGTGACACTTTTGCTAGGGATAAATATCAAGTGGGTTGTGACATTTTAAAACTTGGTTCGCGGTGAAGTGCCCAAAAGGAAAGTCTATCAAAGCATCTGCGACCTGTGTCATTTCATAGTAGCGGATGATTTGATATCATAATGGAGGTGCTCCAATTCAAGCAGTGTAGAAGAGGCAGGAGCCTACAAGGCAGATCCAAACTTTGGAGAAGAGCAAGGCAAATCCTGGGAAGAATGAAGAATTTGGGAATCCGGGATCTCTTCCAGAGGCCATGATACCAAAGGTTTGTCCTGTTTGTAGATATTTCTCATCTACATCCAATATAGCCTTAAATTCCCACATAGATCACTGTCTATCAGGTGAGTCAAATGCTAAAAAATCTGGAACAAATTTTTCCAAGCCTAAAGTGAAGGTGAGAAAAAAATGATCAATCCTAGATATAATTGTTGCGGCACCTGTTTGCATGCTAGAGGATTTGGATTACAGTACTAGCAAAGAGAAATCGACCGCTGATGCACATCCATTGCCTTTGGATCAGCTCAATCTCAGAGACACCACCAAGCAGAGGCAACATCAATGCAAAGATCTCAACATTTAAAAATTAATGCAAAGATCTCGCGTAGTGGTAATGCATGTATTTCAAAAGAAACAAATAAAAATGCACATTCTAACCCATTTGAATAACCACTGTAGCAAGTGTTTACATGTAATTAGATCCAATATGTATATCGATGGAAAAAAATTAATATAATTACATTTTCCGTAGTAGAGGAAACTTTGCGAAAACAGAAAAGGAATATAAAACGAGGATGTCAAGATGTTTAGATGACTCAGTACAACAATTATTTGTGCTTAGTAGACACAACACTGTATTCTTAATGCATTTTCTGTAGAATACTAAACAGATTTGTCCAAAATTTGAGATGCAAATTGTAGTCTCTACTACGTTTGGAAAATTGGAGGTTTATAAAAGATAAACTGTGAACAGAATTGTACCACTATGATAAGAAGTTGTCAGAAGCATTCCTTCTGCTTCACAAACATGGAACTACCTTAAGAATTCTTATGGTTGATATAAATATTAGAGCATGGTAGTTAAATGTAGTATTTATGCTAAAATACTGAATAACAACTTGAGAGTGCTCTTCAGATACTGTACGAATGCACCAAATTAAAGTTGTACCATTACTAAAGATAAATGGCCAAAAATAGTCAATTTTGATATCGTGAAGTTATGTCTTTCTCGATAGAAAACTGGGGATAGGATGGCAAATATGAGAGAACTAAGTTCCAAGGACTAAAAAAACAAGGCCAACATAGTTCTGCCTTGAATCAGAGACAAAACAAAGCTGCCCAAAAAAGTGTTTGCCACTGTCATCACCCCGAGGAGCGCAAAGTCAGTTGATGGTGCCAACCATTTGATGAAGGAGAGAGAAGATTCATGGTGCCAATGGTTGTAGCACAATTTGTTGACATGAGCCATCATTGTAACAAAGCAGATTGTGGTGCCAATTGCTGTAGAAGTCCATTGAGAGTGAAACTATTGTAGTAGAGAAGTTTGAGAGCACCCATTGAAGCTCCTATATATAGCAGAGTCAACATTTTCCTATTGAACAAGTTTGTATAGTCAAAGCCACAGCAAGATCAGATAGCCACAATCCTAAATGAGAACCAGAGCCAAAGCTAAGACAAATTCACGTTTAGCAGAACAAGACAGCCATAGCAAAGGATCTGACCACAGAACCAGATCATGAGAGATAGCAATATTCTTGCTTCCACTGTGGAAATGTAGAAACTGTACAAGGGCTTTGCTTCCAGCAGATTTCATTGTGACAGTAATTTCTATGGTGTTGTAAGCGCTCATTAGTAGAATCTTAAAGCCATTCTAGAATTCTTTTAACCTGGAGAGGGTTTTCTCTGGTTATAAATCCTCATGTTCAAATTCCATTATGGATTGGTTGTGTTTGATATTATGTTTTTACTGTCTGCAATTGAATTTTTGCACAGAAAATTAGCAGTCTAAAGCGAGCAATTTTTCGATGTTTCTTTTGCTTCCTATTGTGAAGTATTTCGCTCAAAACTCTACTCGTTGTAACAGAGGTCTTGGGCATAGAACAGGGGAATTGGGTTTTTTGGAATCAAACTTTAGGTTAAGATGCTCATCTGAAGAATGGCACAGTGAGCCTTAGCATGGAGTTGGGAGTACCACTTTGAAGTGCAGGTAGGGCATTGTACAATAGACCAGTTAGATTTCTAGATCCTAATACAAAATTTTCTTCTTCTTTCAAAACGTGTTTCTCGTTTTCTGTAACCAATGTGGGTTTTGTTATTGTTTCAATTGGGGATGGATCAGCATTTTTTATTGCTCCATATGATCACACTCTAGGTAGCCCTGGAGGCTATTTGGGGGTGATGAGTCCAATAGGTCTCAATGAACTGTTTCCCTTGCCGAGGAATACTAGTGCAGTGGAATTTGATACTATTTTGGATGTTTAATTCCACGATCCTAATGGAAACCAGTACCTTTAGCTCCAGTACCTATTCACAAAAGAGGGTTCCATAGTAATTCATGCGTGCATAGAGGGTGAATTACAGGCATTGCAACAGGAGGTGTTTTTGTTGTTGCATTGGCCACTAGATTGTTTGTCTGGTTCTGTTACAAGCGCAAAGTATTGAAAAGGACAGACAAATTTAGTTCAGATATTTTGAAATTGCCTCGAAAATTCACGTACAAAGAGCTCGGCAATGCTACGAAAGACTTTTTTTGAATGTGATTGATAATCGATAATTGCAAGCAAGGGTAATCCCCTTGTGAAACCCAAATTTCTGAGCATTTTCTAAAACCTGATGACGAAGTCATTGTAATGAACAAGCGCCTAGGTCCATATTACGTCCAAATCTACCAAGCACCAAGATCTATAAAAAAAATCCACAGTATCTGCGAACTAAGAAGAAGAGGCAGAAAATGTATTATGCTTACCTGTTCGAATAGTGGTTGGGGTTTACCACGACAAAAATTTGACAGAGCCCATGTAGCATTTCTTATCATTGAAATTCTGGCAGTATCATTCAACTGGGCAAGCACCTGCCTCAGAGCTCCATGACTAAGGGCAAGATCCCTAAATGTTGCAGAGTCTCCAGCAATATTTCCCAAAGCCCAAACAACCTTACACGAACACCAGTTGAACTCAAATTTGGGTACTAGTTTTTTAAATCAAATTCCAAAATTACAGACATATAAAGATAGTTGGGAAGAATAATTTTATGCCTCTAAAATAAACGTGCTACCTGTTCTCGAAAATTATCATTCCCAGAGGTAAGAAGTTCCACAAATATAGGTAGTGCCCCGTAATCAATCACAACCTTTATATTCTCAGAGGTTCCTGAGACTATATTAGTCAAAGCCAAAGCTACTTCAAACTGCATTATCAATCACAAGGTATCACCATCAAAGCTATAATTTTAAGATAACAATTTATCTACCATTGAAACTATAATTTTAAAATATATACACCTAGTGATATAGACACCTAGTGAGAGTAGAGGTTAGGAAATTATAATAAGAATTATTACAAGATATCACTCACAGTGTAGTTGATTGTTCATTGTCTGCTGTAGCTATAATTTTAAAGAAGAAACACTTAGTGATATAGACACCACCAAGTGGTAGCAGAGGTTATGGAATTATAATGAGAATTATTTCAAGATATCATAGTACTCATAGTACAGTTAATTGTTTATTGTTTGGTGTAATAATTGTTTATTATTTATAAACACAATCAAACATATTATGAGGGACGATGATGAAATTGACAACGGTCTCATAACAAACCATAACGGGCACATCCCCTGGCAAGATAGACTCTGAATAAGAAAGAAAGAAAAACAAAGTGATTACTTACAGGATCATAGGCTTCCTGAAGAACAAGATCCAGAGCAGCATCTGTAACCCCTAAAGCAACACCTCTCTCTGCAAGACGAATTGCTACATCTTTCATATGTAGTCTAGCAAATTTTCTGAGCTCATCACGAGAAAGAGGATCAAATACAACTATCTCATCAAGTCTATTCAATAGCTCTGGCTTGAAATGTCTTCTAACCTGCAAAAATATTCAAAGGCATGTCAAAGCACTGCAGCCAACTTTGTGATAAAATTATATGAAAAATATGCATACACAGAGTCCAGGAGAATGAAATGGCAGGTAACTGGCAGTTTCCAAAATGAAACAACTAAAATGGTAGGTGTATTGGCAGTTGTGGAAATGCATCTACTAAAATGGCAGGTCTATCGACGGTTGCAGGTGTGTGGATTGTTGCTGGTATTTTCAGACCGATTCCATGGAAATATACCAGAAACTAGTGGTATGTCAAACCTAGAAGGTAACCTGAGAGACTATTACCGTCAGATTAAACAAGTAACAGGTGTCGTGCCTAGATAAGAAGTGTTGACGAAAAAAAATTGATCTCTTTCATAACAAAAGGCCTATCGGCCTAAATATCTAGGACATGTGGCACTCCATGATAAAGACACATGGTGTGTGGATTTGAGTTTTTCAGGTGGTCAAGTGGGCCGAAAATAGGTGAAATGTGGCACCACTCAGAGGTTGACATGTGCCAATTGGTACAAGTGGTAGACAATTGGCATGCTCAAACAACGAGGTGATGCAAGAATGACATGAGGGAGAAAATATCAGAAAAGCCCCAAATCCGGAGAACTAAAGCTCATCACCAACCTGAGATTGACAACTTTACATGATGTAACCTATGAAATCGTAAATGGAGAAATCATAATAACAATAAAGTAACCTATGTAACAATAAATTCGGATTCATCCTGGGAGTGGTAATGGGAGAAATCATAGTGAACAACAGGAAACATGCAGAGTTGCTTACAATCAAATAGATGAAAAAACACATACAAAAAACCTAGATAATAATCATGAGCAAGCTTAATATTGAATTATGAACTGTAAAGGAACTTAAAAAATGTGACATTACGAACCTGGTCAAGCGCACAAGAAAAAATATCCTGGACATGACCCTGGTTGACAAGTTGTATTGCTCATGATGCAAGAGGATTTGTACCTGCACTTCCAAGTCAATCAAAATCCATCATTATCTATATAATAAATACAAGTAATTGATGTAGTATTTTTTACTCTAAGATGCATTCTTATGATAATGTTAGAACATATGTTGAAAATGTCAAAACATACCTGAATAAGCTCCTCTTCGTTTCAAGAACAATTTATTGGAGTCGCGTGAACTTGGAACAAGCCTCCCACGATCTAAAAGAGTAGCAACTAAGTCAACAGTGACTTTTTTGTTGCTACACTGGATCGAGGGAGGTTTGCTCCAAGATTAAATCGCTCCAATAAATTATTCTCTACTAAATAGGGCCAACCACGTGAAGGTGGAAGCTCTTATGGCCCCTCCCCCCCCTCACATCACTCTCAATTCCCCAATACCCAATCTATATTTCATTTTTTACTTTCATGAGCATAAAAAAATATTCAATAACTAATAAAAAAACAATTCAACAAAAAGTACGCAAGGAAACATTGCAATTAATGCTTGACATAAAAATATTATGATAAATGAGTTTTTTATATAACGCAAAAAACGTTCCAAGTATGGTAACGTTTGTCTTATAATAATACAATATTTTACATTATCGAATTTTCTTTTTCTTCTTCCTAGAGATTATTTACCTAGTGCACCAGTTGTCGTCGCTGACCTAGTTGCGTAGTCACGATGTCTGGTCTCATCCAGTGACGGGGCATCGCCTACAAAAATAGATAATATTAAATTTTAATTATCAGTTTTTAAATATCATTGAACTAGTTCGGTAATATTAATAATAAAAAAATTGCAATGAGATTATTTACCTGGTGCACCAGTTGTCGCCGCTGACCTAGTTGCGTAGTCACGATGTCTGGTCTCATCCAGTGACGGGGCATCGCCTACAAAAACAGATAATATTAAATTTTAATTGTCGGTTTTTAAATATCATTGAACTAGTTCGGTAATATTAATAAAAAAAATTGCAATGAGATTATTTACCTGGTGCACCAGTTGTCGCCGTTGGGACTGTTGCCCTGTCTTCCTCTCTGGTGGTAAGATCCTCGAGGGAAACATTCTCTGTCATTTAAACAAAAAACGTTATAAGGACAACCATCAAGGTATAATTAGAAAAAATTATAAGTGGAAATTAATTACCGTCACGGCCCTCACTGATAGTAGCATTGTCGACCTGGTCCCTACTACAATGATCAGGTTGCACGTGAGGATCATCTACATTTGGCTCTAAAACTGGGTTATTTGTGTCGTCGGTAGTGTTGCTCCCCTGATTTAAACAAAGTTGTTAGACATTAAATTTATGGATGAAAACAAACATATTGAAAGGTTAATGTTTTACCGTATCAGGCATTCTGGATCTTGGGACCTGCCCCAAGCTTATGCGACGTTCAACTACGGCTTGATAGCCGAAATGGAAGCGATATTTTTATCTTCCTCTGTTTTTTCTGTTCCGAAGTCATCACCCTACATTACATATGTCTGTGTATTTTTAATCATATTTGATAGGATTACAAAAACGTTGGAAGGCGATACAATTAATTATAAGATGTTTAGCTACTTAATAACAATTCTTGCGGCCAATTTCAAGTAGCTGCCCTGGCCTAGCTTGTGATGGCCCTTTTTTCAATCCTAGCTTTGGTTTCCTTTGAGGTGTCAGGCAACCTAGCATCAAAATATTAAAGTCAGATATGACATAGCACACTTTTATTTTAGACATAGAGAAAATTAAAGCTATTGAATTAAAGTTGTAATTTACCTTGCGGGTCCAGTTGGCATTTTTCCTTCTTTCTTTGCCCTTTTCTCTTTTCTGTCATGGATGAGTGCTCTCCACTCACTCTCTGGAACTATGAGAGGACGCTCATATCTAGGGTTAAATTGCAATTGTGTCCTATAGGTGTCCCTGGTATATTTCAAATATTTGTCGGCTACCCGAGCCACCGCTGTTCTGTCAAATGTGCCGACCCCAAAAAGGGCTTCTAGATAATCTAGAAGTTCTTTTTTCAAGTTGGAATTCTGGGAATTCCACCCTGTGTGTATGGTTGGGCCAAAAATTACCAACACATGGCTCTCCAAAAACCTTTAGAACTCATTGTTTCCTACACAGAAAAAAAAGATATTATCATTAATTTAAATATGTTTTAGATAAAGTACATTAAATAGTTAAAATATTAAAATTTACCTGGGAGTTGTATGTGCTTTATAGGGACACCTTCATCGTTCACCAACAACGTGCCATTAATGGTCCCTGTGGAGCTGACACGTGTAGCTCCAGGAAACACAATAATGTAGTTGGCCATATCAGCCTCATCATTGCCAACACGTTCAGCGGTTGGCTGCGTGTCTACTTGGGCAGGGTGTGTTTCTTGGCTGGCACCTAAAGGAGTAGAAGGTGTACGAGAAGGTTTCTGGGCAATCTCTTGCCCATGTGTCCCACTACCACCAACATTGGATTCAGCAAGTGCCAGAAAACGCTACATACAAAAGAACTTTTTGTTAGTTTAGTCAATGTAAAAATTAAAAATCAAACTATCACAATTCATCTCATGCAGAACAAAAAAAATATCCTTTTGACTTTTTATTATTACCTGATATGTTTCTAGCTAGCTCATAATTTTTTTTATCCTCTCTTCTGTTTCAGGTGTTTGAGGCGCATCTATCAAAGTATTAAATTCCGACCTTGCATCTCGTGCCTTTTTTCGCAACAAGAACACTGGAGATAGGGATGACGAAAGCTCTTCCTCAAAGAGGGAATCATCAGGCGTACCATGGCTAGGTGTCTGCATATTTGAACAAAATTAATATTATTTCAATTATGTAAATAACTAAAATACCTGAAGATAGAGCAATGCTGGCACTTTACATGTTCTTCCGCTGGCCTCTTTCCGCGATCATCCTGTCTCGGGGTTGTTCCTGCACTGCTCTGATCAGTCTACCACATTGCAATAAAATTATAAATGTAAAAACTTGAAAACACAAAATGAAAACTGAAATAATTTCTAATAAGACACCGGAAGACAAAGTTAGAGTTTCAAATATGCCTTGCATTGAATTCAGTCCTGGAAACATGTCATTGCACATTAAGGCACCCAAACAAGAGACGAGTTGACAATGAAGACCTTGTTGAATATATTGTTGGAGCAACTTCTAGTAAACTTGTTGTGAAGACCTTGAGGACATTTTTGGAGCAACATTGTTGAAGCTGATGGTATAGCATTTTTGGAGACGATCTTGAAGGGCCTTGAAGTGAAGCTTTTGGAGCAACTATTGAAAAATCCTTAAAGAATTTAAGTAAGGCACTTTCTATCTTCCATCACCTTTTTCCTTTCAATATCCTTTAAACAATTTTTTTGATATTTAATGTTTGAAATCACGTTATAATTCCTTGATTATATGTGTTTGGGGACTTTCCCTTTGAAATTACCCAAAAATACCCTGGCAATTTTATCTTCAGGATGCATGTCTGACCCTATTGTTCAATATTTTGATTGATAGTAGTAAACATAGAGAGTTAGTGGGCTC
Organism: Pinus albicaulis; assembly: GCA_034641835.2. Classification (NCBI taxonomy): domain Eukaryota; kingdom Viridiplantae; phylum Streptophyta; class Pinopsida; order Pinales; family Pinaceae; genus Pinus; species Pinus albicaulis. The sequence continues at coordinate 498,944,651 of CM076574.1, forward strand.
TTGAATTTGTTTGGTTGGGCCATTAGATCCCTAAAATCTACTAGGGAGAACCCCCCTTGAGTTGGAGGAGAGCTAGCCCGAAGTGAAAAGAGGTTGGTGAGGTGACAATGGGGCTATTGAATTACACATGGTATCACACTTTAGCTTTAGGAATTTATCTTGAGAAGTGTGAGATTTTGCTATATCAATTCTCAAATTGTTTACAACACTATTGTTAAGAACTAATAAGAAGTGATGTTGAGGGTTTTTGGGTATAAGAAACAATACCATTTAAAAACTAGGGTTCTCAGTCCTTGGCATTCCTTCACCTGGGCCTAGGGGCACACAAGAATAATTTCACACTAAACCATGCAAACTTAAAAGTAACTTAACAGATCCATAAAGTAATAATAATCATAATTCATAATTTCCTATTGTACGATATAATGCAAATTATTCAAACATGAAGCAATGAAGACATACAATGTCTGAATTTCAAGATTGATGAACCAATACAAGAAGTTAGAAACTACAACTTTGATTCAATACTCTGTGTCCTAACTCCGGGAAGGAATCTAGTTTGTAGTACAGAACATGCATCGTGTATTATCAATTCTTAATTGACAACAACTAAAGGACATCTACCTCATCAATTCCTTCCCATTTTGTGTTTTTATGTTATATTCCTTATAAAAGTGTCAAATTTCTCTCAAAGTAAGCAACCATTGAATAAAATAAAAAATAGTTGAGATATGATTGAGAAATGGTCATTTATTTCTTGAAAGGATCTTCACAATTTCTTTGGTTGTTTTTCATCTCAAGAAATAAGAAATGACCTAAGAAACTATCGTGATGTGATATAAGAAACAACACAGTGCAATGGCCATTTCAAAGCCAAATGATGTCCATTGAGGACATGGCCTTTATTTGGTTCCTATTTCATAGGAGTTTCGGGTAGAAATGGAACTTTGTTGTACCATTTCCAGTAGTAAAAAGGGAAAACCTTCTTTTTCCATGGGAAATAATTTACCTTTCCTTTTCAAGATAATCTAAATCACAAAAAATATGAACTATACTGCACACATTCTTGGATAATGTGAAAGTGGAAAAGGAATACCCTACACAAGTGATGCACACATGTACATTTGAACACTAATAGATTTTTGTAGTTGAAATGCAATGCTTATTTTCATTTAAATGTAGGGTTTTTAAAGCGGGGAGAAATAATGGCTGCCAAATTAATAAGCGTTTCTTTGGGAAAAATTTAAATCTTGTATTGGGTGATGAAGATAATAGAGGGTATTGAATCTTGATTCTTGACATCTAGAGAGAACTCTACATCCTAACACAATCCAATGGAATTGACCAAAAAAACCAAAATAGAGTCAACCCTACTATAGGAGGAAGGGTCTGCAGTAAGAACTTACCATTTTGCAAGAGCTGAGGGCGAATGTTGTTCTGCAAGAGCTGAGAGCGAACATTGAGGGTGAATGTAAGGTGAATTCTATTCTGCAAGAGCTGAGGGCGAATGCTGTTCTGCAAGAGCTCACGGCGAATGCTTAGGGCGAATGTTGTTCTGCAAGAGCTGAGGGCGAATGCTGAGGGAAAATGCTGTTCTGCAAGAGCTGAGGGTGAATGATGTTCTGCAAGAGCTGAGGGCGAATGCTGAGGGAAAATGATGTTCTGCAAGAGCTGAGGGCGAATGTTGTTATGCAAGAGCGGAGGGCGAATGCGCGCGTGATATCAAACGTTAATGTAGCTATTGCGATGGATATAAGTTTCGTATTTTTAATAAAATCATTTTTAATTAGCACGCATATAAGTTTCTCAGACAGATGAAGATAATAGAGGGTATTGAATCTTGATTCTTGACATCTAGAGAGAACCCTACAGCCTAACACAATCCAATGGAATTGACCAAAAAAACCCAAATAGAGTCAACCCTACTATAGGAGGAAGGGCCTGCAGTAAGAACTTACCATTTTGCAAGAGCTGAGGGCGAATGCTGTTCTGCAAGAGCTGAGGGTGAACGTTGAGGGCGAATGCAGGGTGAATGCTATTCTGCAAGAGCTCAGGGCGAATGTTATTCTGAAAGACCTCAGGGCGAATGCTGAGGGCGAATGCTGTTCTACAAGAGCTCAGGGCGAATTCTGAGGGCGAATGCTGAGGGTGAATGCTGTTCTGCAAGAGCTGAGGGTGAATGCTGAGGGAAAATGTTGTTCTGCAAGAGATGAGGGCGAATGCTGAGGGAAAATTCTATTCTGCAAGAGCAGAGGGCGAATGCGCGCGTGATATCAAACGTTAATGTAGCTATTGTGACGGATATAAGTTTCGTATTTTTAATAAAATCATTTTTATGTAGCGCGCATATAAGTTTCATATTTTTATGTAGCGCGCATATAAGTGTCGTTATACCGACGGCGGAAAAAGCGTCGCTATTGCGACGGATGCCTCCAAACGTCGCAATTGTGACACTTAGACATTGTGTTGCACTTGCGAAGTTTGGAGGCAGCTGTCGCAATAGCGATGCTTTGGGGCATAGTTTCGCAATTGTGACGTCTTCCTCCAAACGTTGCAATTGCGACACTTTGTATAAGTGTCGGTATTGCGACACTTTTCTATAAACGTCGGTATAGCGACGGTTTCGGGCGGGATTGAAAAAACTTGGGGAAATTTCCGACATTTGGTCAAAAGCGTCGAAACCAAGTGTCGGAATTTCCCCCAAATGTAGTAGTGACAATTTGATTTTTGGATCTAGGAGATTTCCTTAGCATGCTCTCAGGGTTGTCAACTATTGTAGGAGGGTTTGGGTCAGGATGGGATCTAGTACAGATCCTTCTAGAAGCCAGAGTTTGGACCCAAAGTTCAGAGAGGTTGAGAGTTTATAATAGTTTAAAAAACAAACTAATCTGTGAAGGAAACACTTTATTCACAAAGTATTTTGACTGGGTTCTTTTTGAGGTTTGATGATATCAGGATTTCTCAATAATTTTCCCAGTGGAGTCTGTAGAGAACCAGTGGAGTCAGCAGGCCTACTGAAAACCAGTGGAGTCACTAGGTGGATGATTTTTAACAGTATTTAGGTTGGATGTTGTCCACCATCAGCAATCAGATACCAGTGTTGGAGAATATTTGAGTCATCTAAGTTTGAAAGGGGTTTTCTGAGTTCTTTGAGGAAATATTACACTGTTTTAATAACTCAGTTCCCCAGTATGGTCGCCACTATGTTGGCTCACCATGATTTGCAAGATTGGCAAGAAAAACTCTACAGGGAACCACATCAAACCACTTTGGAGTCCAAGGACCTAGCCTTCCTAGACTCAGAGAGGGCTCTCTCTATGTTTGTGATGAGAATGATTTTATCTGATTTTAGGCTAGTTATGAAGTTCTGGGGTTTTTTTTTTATGTTTGGTTGATAGATTGTTTGATTAATTGATTGACTGTTTCAGTAGAATAGATAGAATGTGAGAAGCATTAATCCATTGGGATATGGAGTCATAAAAGGATTTAATTTTGCATCAAATCTTTAAGGGTTTTCATAGGGAAAGATAACTATATCAAGTGGAAATTTTTAGATTAGATGAAATATGAAATGACATCAAGTTATGAAATTAGTAAAAATAAAGGGAAATTAAGAATCCTTTAACTATACTTCAACAAGAAAATCCTTTGGGATAACTATTTAAGAGGAACTAAAGAGCGGGGCAAACCACAAATTCCTTTTGCTAAACTCTACTAAGTAATCCTTAAGACAACAATTTAGCAATCCTAGAGAGCAGGACACCCCTGAATTCTCTAGCTATTACTTTCAGACAAAGTAAACATTTAAGATGACAGTCAATGAAACTAAAGAGAAGGAAACCCCTAAATTCTTTAATAAAACTTCAAAGAAGGCCTTTAAAATAACAGTTTAATAAAAACCAAAGAGGATGGAAAACCATAAATTTGGCTAGACTCTACTAAGTAAATTTCAAGGCAACAAGCTAGGTGGAACTAAAGAGTAGGAAACCCCTGAATTCTTTAATCAGACCTTGCATAAGAAAACATTAAGATGAAAGAAGTAGACAGAATTAAGGTGTCAAGATAGCATATCTTAATCTAAAATTTATGTTCTTTTATCAAATAAATGATGGACAATATGGAAAATAGAAGAGAAACATTCACAAAGAAGGATAACATCACTATTAACATAGCTCAAGAATCCTATGAACGTGCTTATATTACTGATGTCCTAAACAGTTACAATACTCCAGTGCAACAATATCTGCAACTCAAAGTCTAATCAAAATCCAGCCTAGCAATCAACCCAGCAACCAGCAACCAACCAACCAACAATAATGAAAATGCATGCAGTATTTATCTGCAAATGAGGAGATGATCCTAATCTAGGGTTTCAGGTCGTAGTTATTACAGATTAAATGTAATATTGACCTTTGTAACCATGCAAAGTTCAAGGAAAAATATCTGAAACTGACTCACTATAATAATAACTTCCTAATTTACTGTTGAGCTAAATTTAGGATATCTTTGACTTTTTGGCTTTTCATTAAACTTTTACAATAAATTTTGAGCTGCTAAAAATATCTTCTGACTGAAGCATTAACTGAGGTAGATTATTAAATTATAACTAGGTTGTAGGTGGCCAATGTGTTTTGAAGAAGTAAAGGTTGATTTGGCCTTTTTCATTCGAATCTGTCTTACTTTGTTGATGTGCTTCTGATTTGTCTTTAAGCTCTGATTAGTTTTCCTTTATCCTTGAACTCTTTACTGATCTTTTGTCTATTGTTTTCATATATTTATTTCTTCTAACCTTGTCTTCTGACTATATCTTTTATCTTAACCTTTTGATCCTTTTTTCCTCTCACTGTCATGATGAATTCTTTGACTATGACTGTCCCTTTAACCATGTTATTCACCTGTTTTCCTTTGTCTTCATTTTTACGCATCCACTATGAAAACCTCTTCATTTTTTGTATCCTTTGTTGTGGAAAAAATCTTGTTGCCCCTGTAGTGTTTGAATGATCATCAATGGTCATGATCCATTGTTGTTATGCTTGATCTTGCACTCCTGATCCTTAAATGAGTAAAGATTTCTAGATCGTCACCCAAAGAACCTTGATTCACCAATTTTTGTACCTTAGAGATGCAATTTATGAATTTATGTCATGTATAATCACCTGCACATTAAAAACAATTGTTAATTAAAACCTGCGTTGGGGACAGAGTCCAGGAAATGGAAGTTTTTTTCCTTCCACGTTTGTTTATGGCTTATTGGGTCTTCGAAAGAGCTGCAGGAGTTAATTCAGGGGACTGGGCTTATTGCAAAGGTACAGGGATTTGAATCATTCGAAATAGGTCAATGGTTTTGCCGTGGGCAGGAAGGTGTTTTCGGGGTTTATCGCATGGAGCATGGGCGGAAAATGGTATTTGGCGGAAGGATGCGATAGAATGGAGAGAGGACATGTGGAGGGGAGGACAGGAAGTAATACCACCAATTTTTCAAGGTCTGAAGGCTTTTAACCCCTGAGCATTTCGTATTGCGATATGGGGCATGGACCGTTGGATCGGGGAGGGGGGGTGAGATCTAACGGCGGTCAGGAGAGAATGGGTTCTGGGTTAGTTAGAAGGTGGGTCCTGGGTTTTTACACGTGAGGTCAATTTTAAACATAACACGGGGGTTTTTATAAAGTGGGGCCCAGGGTAGGTTAAGGTGGGGCGCTTAACGTATAGCAGTGGGCCATGGTTATATGGGAGCAGGTAAACAAAGGTTTAGAATGGGGGCTTAATAAAAAGGAGTTGGGGTGTTTTGAACATAGCGGGGTCGGGTATTTAAAATAAGAGAGAGCTTTATTTTAAATAGTGGGGCTCGAAAAATAAAATGAATAAAATTTAGTTTTAAAACAATGTAAAAAGATTTTTTTACATTGTTTTGAAGGAAAAGAGGGGAAAGGGTGAAAGGGAGGGGTCAAATGGAGCTTTTAGCAATGGGAATGGATTTTTAGGTAGGGAAAAGGGAAAATGAGGGGTTTTGAGGTTAAAACCTAGGTTTTTCAGAGCTTTGGTGTATTGATAGAGGAAAAATGAGAGATAATGGATATGTAAAAAGAAGATAATGAAGGCAGTGAGATTTCTGAAAATAAAATTATAGCCAGGGAATGTTTGTTTTCAGCAGATTGTAGAAAATCCATAGTCACCCAGTAATATTGTAGAATATAGGAGGATAACAGCAGGCACGGGGCATTTGGTAGGACATTGTAAATATATCCTGATTGGGTGTAAATGAGTTCAAGTTGTTGAGCCTTGCTAATGGCATCCTCCTTGGAGGTGGGTTTCTGTGTCGCCACATCTTTTGAAATCTCAGTTATGAGAGTTTTCAAAAATAATTCCAACAACACTCTATCGTCGAGTTTGGCTTTACACAAACTAGGGCGTCGCCGCCATTCATGAATATGGTCCGATATATGGATGACTGGTGTTTTCCTAAAATGTGTTAGCAGTTCCATTCTCAAATCATGATGAATGGGGAGATGAAAATAGGTGAGGAACGTGGTAGCGATGGTGCTAAAGGTTCCATTAGAAGCAGAAGACTGCTCAACATACCATTTCGCTACAGGTCCTATTAGGGTGTGTTGAAAAATTCTTATTCTAATAGTATCTTCAATGATACTTTTGGACGAACACCACAAATGGAAAGTCATGATAGGATTTCCTAGGTCTTCTGCTTGCTTCCCTTCGAATTTTGGTATATCCGAAGGGAGCTTCGTGGGCATGGGAGGCAAGTTAAGGCCATAATAAATAGGGTCATTATTTAACTTCGTTAGATCTAGAAGATTAAGTGATGCTAACAAGGGTAACTATGTATTGACTGTAATTTTATACTATGGAAAAACAAGTATCTGAATGTGATGGTTTAGGGGCGGTGTATCGGGAATATTACCCTATAGAATGCCCTGATGGATGTTTTGTTGATTCCCCAAAGGGGTAGCACTCCTCTGCCATCTAGGGGTTGTAGGAGGGGTTGAGTGAGGTGACCTTGCAGGGGTTTCCATTAGTGTGGTTTTGGGTGACCCTTGTGGGTTTCCAATCACAGATGCCTGGATAAAGGATGAACCGATAATGGTGACAGTGTGTCGTCTTCGACGCCTAAATGGCGGGATACCTGGGACTCCTCCCTCTAATGGGGGGAGGCCCAAGAAACATGTATATCAATGAGGTCTCGTTGGGTCTGTTATTGTGTCGAGTAGCTTCATCTTGGTGATATTTTTTGTTCGTTGGAGGGAGGAATATTTCTATCAAATAAAATATGATCACATGCATAAAAAAAAGCGAAAAAATAAGAGGTAATTTTCCTTTAATTTAAATCTATGTGATCAATCAAGAAAAAAATATGGTTTTATTTGTTATGCGTATGATACTCAAAAGCCTATATAGACCTACTCATCCTTACACTCTCAACGTAACTAGGCCTTGCAAATATAACTCATGATGGGTACTGGGGCTAACGTCTTGAAATAACTAGCGACACCTTCCAATAGCCGAAGAATCAAACAAGGTAATGGTATGAGGATCAAGTACTGCCTGACCCATCACCTATAGGGAAGGATTCCCTAGTTTTATCAACTAAACCGTCATCCCACATGAGCATTCGAGTCTTGAGCTTCTTGGTAACCAGCTACCAATGCCAAGCACTAGATGGGCCAAGTAGCCCCAAAAAGTACCGCATGCATTGGGCCTAAGCTTAACCCCCTCTGAAACGGGTCTCTGGAAACACTCGAGTATTCGTTCCATGGGCGGATAGACAAATTTGAAGCTCCCTAAAAAGTCAACATCTATGTTTCACCACGATGACTTATTGGATGCCTACCTCTGATGGTCTTGACCTGGACTATAATTTATTTTGTGGCCCATGTGGGGAGAATTTAGTGAGTTCAGTTAATGATAATTTTTAGAGAGTCTCAATTTTTCTTAGGGTGTGATTTGGTGAAGTAACTATAAGAAGGGGATAAAGGTCCCAACACACTGGATGCCTTTTGGTCCAATTCTTACTGATATTTCATGTGTGCTTTGGAGTGTACAATCGCAAGTGTAATGAGATGTGGATATGTGCTAATCCTTTACAATCCTTTTCTAATTACCCTAAGTATGATTGTTCCTTGCAAAAAATGATGTGTGGATTATGGTTCGCTTACACCTTTCCTAGTTAGACTATGTTTGCACTATAGGGAGATGGTAAATTGTCTTAGGAAAGTGTTCATGTGCATACCCAGGCTCGCCGTGAGGTGCAAGGGTGGAAAATATTACTTGCTTTATTTTTGAAAGTTTGGTCCTAGTCCTAATTCCCAATGCAAAATTGAACTAATCTAATGAAAAAAATGAAAAAACTTGAATTAGCTAAAGATATGTGGATATATGGGCTAATTACGCTATGTGTTTTATATCTTTTATCAACAAATCATTTTTTCAGACAACATATGTGGATTCAAGGCCACTTACTTTTTCCTACTTAAACTATGTATGATTTTCAAAAATAAAAAAATAAAATAAAAACTACTTAGTTGCTAAGCTAAATTCTAGTAAGTAAGAGTCCTAATCAGTCATAAAATATAAGAACATAGTGATGGAAAATATATAATGGGTTTCCAAGCACTTTACTGCTGAAAATTGGAAAAAACTAAGTAAAAATTAGCCTGCTGGCCTATCGCATGGGTTATCTTCCCACAGGCGTGGAGCGCGCGTCTGTCAGGGTGTAATGCGCGTGGTCAGGCAGAATGAAAAAATTCCCTCCTCTATTGTGCAAAACTTCTCACTAAGTGTGATTGGAGACACTGAGAGGATGTAGGAGTGGTTTGGAGAAAATTGATCAGGAAGAAGGACCTGCATCAAAAACCATTAACTCAACAAGAAATAATTCATTGGAGTCACCATTCTTGTGGTAGTGTATTCGACACATCGGCATACGAAATGCACTTTTCTTAATAGGTGGATTTCTTACCTACATAAGAGTCACAGGTCAAAATTGTTTTTTAAACGTTAGTGGAACAAGTTCAACATGTAATAAGCTAGGTTAGAGAGGAAATATAACATACTACATAAACAATGAAAAAAAACAAAACAATATACACAAGATACATGCTCGATATATAAAACACAATAATAACTCAAAATGGAGAGCTTCTCCCTTTATTAGGTGTTGGTGGTGATAGAAGATAGAATGTTGACTCTCTTATAGTGGATCCTTTGAGATATGGAGCTCAAATATCCAAGACAAGGAGGTCTCTTGCCCTCAAGTTTTTTGCAAGCTCCTCTTCCCTCTCAAAGGATAGTATATCAATGAAAATGTGGTGAAATCCTCTCTCTTGGACTAAGATGTTGGGTGGCCAAAAACTGAGTCCTTCCAATCCCTCTGTTGCTGGACTACACAAGCTGGTTTGCTATGGAGCAACATGGCCAGCATAACAATGTGTCTCATCTTCTTCTTCCAAAGGCTAGATTTTATAGACCACTTTCAAATTCTCCCTCCTTCTCTTGGCCCAAGATGGATGGTGACATAAGAGTGGGGGTAGGATTCCTTTGTGTTCTACATTAAAGCCTCAAGGTGGCTCAAAGACAACTATACTTGGTTGGGTTGAGTGAGAATATTTTTAACCAAGCATGCCAAGTGGTCCCAGATGGTGACATTCCCTCATCCCCTGCACCATGCGGCTATCGAATAAATAGCCACACTGTGTGCCAAAAGTCCTTGTTACCTATGCACTGTCCATAAATTTGTCCTTTGACCTTAGAAAAGATCAAATTTTTTGGCTCTTCCTAATGTATTTCTTCTCTAGAAACCTTTATCTATACCTTCTGCTTGACATTTTTAATGTCTTTTACTCGTACTCTTTTCTTGTGTTAACAGTTATCACCAATATTGTTTGAAAAATATCGTAATATTGCAGACTTCAAGGCATAATTTCATGGGTTATACATGAAGGCTCAGAAGGATTCGACGAGGACATGGCATCCTATGTCATATCTAGTCCGAAGATGATCTTTTCATAAATGCAACCTTGTTCAGTGTGTTATGGCCTAAATCTACCTCAGGTTGAGAAAGGCAGAATCTAGGGTAACATCAAACCACGCTTAACCTGGTAGCTAGCCCTACCAGATCGGGAGAGGGCTCTCTCCTTGTTAATCTCAGAAAAAATGATCAATGAGGCTTGAGATAACTTTATGTGAAGACTGATTTTAGGCTAGGTATGTGTGCAAAAGAGTTTGATTGATTTTAAGGGTGTTTTGTTGGCTCGAATGGAAAGGCAGATTTTGGGTCTGGGGAATGAGGCTCAGTTTTGCAGAGATCTCAATGGGGAAAGGCAGGAAATTGATTTGACACTTCCAATTGAAATAAATGGAGAGCTTTAGACAGGTGAGGAGTTGAAGAGGGCAAGAAACCTTCAAGGATCCTCTTCAAACAACTGAAAACATAAATAACTAAACAAACCCTAGGTAGAGCACTGCAATATCAATGGATTCTACCTTTATCCTTGTTTGTTTTAGTTAAGAAGAAATAAGAGAGAAAATGGCATACATAAAACACCAGTAAACTTACATTTACAGAGAGAAACACACTATCAAAGAAAGATGCCACATGAATCCCATAAAGTGCTACAAACCCTGGTCTATTCCTTTGCCAAACTGCAGAGATGAATGTACAATGATGCTCAAAGCATTCCCAAAAGTCCAACCATGCTAATGAATGAAAAAACATAAGATATAGGAAAAAAACAACACATCCTAGCTTCTAGAGGTCGAGATCATGAGTTTAGGAGCTGCTCCAACAAAATCTAAACTAAGAACTAGAAAGTAGGCAGTGGAACAGCTTGCCTCTAAAAATTAGGAAACTGATTCATTCAGTTGCAAATTACCTTTTGAAGGATGAATCTACCTCTATGAGTGAAAATTTAGCAAAATTACATAAAAATCCATCATGTTACATTAAATTACATCATGAGTTTGACAACTAGAAGGAAAAAAGTCAAACTGTGAAAAAACTAGACGAAAAACAGAGTTTTTGACCAAAAATGAGCAAAATTCCTCCAATGCGCCGCGCCTGATTTCCCTATGCATAACACCTGTTTGCAGCTGATTTTGGAGGCCTTCCCGGTGTCCAAATTTGGTCTAGGTGGGATTTTTGGAAATTTCTTCCTGTATACTTTCCAGCACATGTGGAATTTTTGAATTTGGCCTCCATTGGTCCCTCCAAAACTGAGTTCTCCCAAGATTGCTTCCTGTGTGTCAAAAAGGGGGCAGAAAGGTCATTTTTGAGGTGTTTTTGACCTTTTTGGAAGCCAAAAACCTGTCAAAATTTCTTGGCCATTGGTAGGTATGCATATTTTTCCATGAAAAATCCAAAAATGCTGATTATTCATCAAAAGGAGGTCTCCATAAAAAGCGAGCGCCAAGTGGCACGGCGCATAGAGCAGAAAAGTCTGTTTTTAAGGTCAAAATTTTAAAATTTACAAAAAGTGTCCCAAATTTTTTTGAAATTTGGGCTGAGTGTTCTTCATCAAGTGTTGTGTTGGGCCAAGGAAGCCTCAGCCAATATCTGAAGTTTATCATGCTCTTTTCGCCTCCTCGATGCCTTCTTCAACTTGGCCTTCAAAATTTTGATTCTTGCTTTGCAGACATGGTTTCTCGCCCAGTAATGATTAGCCATATGCCTCAACATGTTTTTCTCTTTTTTGGCCTTCTCCAAAAGCTTTTCCAAATGAATATTTACCATTTCAAGCCAAGTTTCACATCAGCTTCAATTTCTTGCTCAAGTGATGTCAACCTGGTTTTGCTCCTTTTGGCGGCTTTCCGGTTCTCTCATATGTTTTGCAGCTCCATAATGGTTTGCTGATCCTCTAGCTACTTGTTTCTTTGATCAAGGTATTTGATTATCCACTTGGCTCTTTGTAGGTTGAGAGACAAAGCATTAATGTCCGCCCATTTCTCCCGAATGATCTCTTTAAGATTTGAGCTTGGTGAGCCCAAATCGGTGTCATCATCCTAAATAAAAATGAAATATTTCTCTTGCCCTCCTGAAGGCCCCTCATCATGTAATGGCCTCTTTCCCTTGTCCTGTACCTTCTCTGTTGATGGAGGAAATGAGACCCCTTCCACCCCGGGTGGAGATAATACTTGTTTGGCTGCTGCAAACAACCTTCTAGTGCCCTATTGATAGGTGACAAACACCAGCACACTAGTGGTCTGTGTCTCATGACCCTCCTTCTGATGTGAAGGTCCACCTGTCTCATGAAAAGCTTCTGGAGGTACCTGAGGAGCTGTGAAGAACTCATGAGAAATGAAATCCTCCCATGAGATGTCCTGCAAACCAATATGATGCATGACCACAATTTTGATGAGTGCAAAATGATATATACTGTTATACTGTTGTTGAGGAGTTTTCTTTTGCACTAAGGTGGTCATTTTCTCAATATTTTGGCATATGAAGTAGGGGAGATTCATCATTCTCACCCTGGTAAAGTGCATCAACAATCTGATGTGATAAGCATATAGGCGAGAAAACCGGCCCTCACAGCTGAAATATTTAATTATGAGTTTCATCAAAGGAGTATATGAGTTTTTCAGGTACCGAAAGGGAAAAAATCTGCTGATTTGTCTCAAATAACCAGGCTTGATGTATGGCTCATAGTGTTCCCTGTCAATTTGCTGCCTTTTATTCCACTGCTCTCCGACATTTGGAATGCCGGTTGCTAGAGAGATAGACTCCGGTGTCAAGGTGAATGTCACACCTGCAAGAGTAACTTGGCCATTATGTAGATGAAGCACAAACAACCTGGCCAACTCATGATGGTACTGGACTCTAGCAACCATCTCACAAAACTGATAACAAGGCTGCTGTTGAAAACATGTGATAGCAAGAGGGCAGGCCTGCAGCTCGGTAAGTGAAGTAGGCTCCTCCCGTACATGTTTACCACCCTTGCGAGATCTCCTTGGTGCATGCATTTCGGTTGGAGAGTCACTGTGTGTTTCTTCATCTCGGTCATAGGAGGAATCTGACTCCATTTTTGCTAAAGTTTGTGTTGTCTTAGATGAGTATGAAGATATTTAGGTGTCTTTGACCTTTTGCTGCCAAGTGTATGAAAATGTACGAAGGACTATGAAGGGAGAGGGTAAGAGGGATTTTGGGAATGTTGCTGACTGGAATTTGGGGAATTGAAGGGTTTTATGGACAATTTTTAGGCTTTTGGGATAGCAATTGGGGTTTGGGAATTTTGTAGCTAGGGTTTGGGATAATGGGAATTGGGGATAGGGGTGAATGAATTTAGGGATATTGGGGATAGTAAAATGGGTTAATGAAACTAGAAAATAAGTGAGGGAATAAAAGGTGAGGGAGTAATGGCCACAAAAAACCAATTTACAAACCCTAAGCAATCATGTCTTGAGAAAAAATTGCAAAGAAGTAGGGTTTGAGATTTTTTTTTTTTATTAAATCATCATAAACATCTTAAGACACACTTTCATTAGCATTTGAAGAGTTTTTGACTTACATTGGACCAGAGGAAACCAAGCAAATTGAAGATTTGGATGAATTTGTGTTGAAAATGGCTTGCAGCTCTATGCGCCGCGCCTCAAACCCAACGTGCCGCACCTATTATATGCGTCGCGCCAGTATATTTTTGACATTGTGGAGGCCGACCCAATGCGTCGTGCCCACAAACTTGCACAATTTTGCTGCAATTTTTCTCCCTTTGTTCAACACGGCCTTCTCTTGCTCAATATTTCTTCTTTGAATGAAAATGAGCTCTTTGAATCATGAAAAATGACTTATATACAAAAGACTTTAAATTTCATTTCATAAAACCCACTTTTGTAATGTTTACATTTGACACTTTCTTTTCAAACTCTGTTTTAGGCATTTTGCTTCATTTTGCCTCTGATTAACTGAATGACTTGATTTTTGTTTGCCTTGCAGGGGATGGAGTTGCTTAAGCTTGACAAGGTGACCAGGGTTGCCATTAAAGTTATTTAAAAATGAGAGAACTTGAAATTACATCAAATTTATACATAAAAAGATAAAATACTATGTTTTTCCTCAAAACAGAGTTTTGAGGAAAAATGCATTTCTGAGCATGCGATTATGAAATTTGTTGGTACCGGAACTTTATTCAACCTCCTCATGTGCCTGCTGATCGTTATTGGACATTTTGAATAACTTTTTGATGAAACCCTAGACCTAATGAAACTGAAACCCTATAAATTACTCTTACAAATTTAAAGACAAAAAGTGACTGCAAATGATCTTGATGAATGGAAATGAGCCAACAGGTAAAGGACATGAGGGAAAATGTATAAAAAGCCACTACCGTCAGATGATCCATGCTCCTAATGGAATGCAACTGAATGAGTGAGACACCTAATATGCAATGCAACAAGAGAATTTGATCACTTACGGAGGGATGAAGATACCGACACTAACACAGTGGAGTGGATCAATCCAACCATAGGAGATAGGGAAGCAGAGAAAGACACCGAACAACATGTAGGTACAAGTGGAAATGATAAATACATAGAGAAGACAGAGTCATAGCATGACCAGGGTGGCCAAGACACTCCCAGCGATGTATAACTAGAATATTCACCATTCATCATTTGGAAGAGGGTCCCTACAGTAACTCTGACGAGCCAAAGGAAGAAGCAGAATGCGAACAAATGTAGCGGTGAAACACCACTTGTCCTCACTGAGGGGGACATCGAAGAAATATGGGATAAAGTACAAGAAGTGACAATGGAGTTGTGGAACAGGATCAAGGATCACTGCAACATTTTCCTAACTAGTTTCAAGGAAAAATTGGTGAAATTAAAGGTAATAGTGCATAAGGCCAAACAATCGGAGAAGACAGCAAAAAAAATAGAACAGATAGCCAGACAAAAGGAAATGTCAAGTCAATCAGCACAGCGAGATCATTGAATAGAAACAACATTTGGTTTAATAATTTTGCAGGTACTAGGAGGTGCACCGCAGTTTGAGGCTGCTAAAGATAGAGAGCACGTAAAAGGATGGATCATTTCAATATGAACATTTCCACCATACCCTTTCAAATATTGCATGATTTCCAAGAAATTCTAATAGTTGAGCTCACAAATCGATAACAACGCACTTCACTGATAAGTATGCATGTGGAGAAGGAAATAACTGCGATGAAAAAGGAGCTCGATCGGATGATCTAGGAAAGAGATGAGGCGCGCCGACAACAACAGTAGCTAGAAGAAGAAATTGGGAAGACTTGTAGTGAATTTCTAGATGTTAAGGTACACACAAAAGAGTCCCCAGCAAAGAACGTCGTGAAGCTCAGCTTCACAATCAATGATGCAAAGAATAAGTTCGTTGAGATGAAGTTTGAGTATGATGTGAAGATTGTTGCACCACAAATGACGTTGCATCCAGCCACACCATTGTAAGTACGTGAGCAGAGGGATATGGACCTAAATTTACAGTACAAGGAATCTTTGACACAGTGGCGAAGTGTGGAAAGCTGCAAGATGACACTATGGATATTTAGGCCTCACTACGGGAGGATCCAAATATGCAGAGGATTGAATAGGAGTTGAAGGCCAAGTAGAAGCATTTGGATGATATTTGGGAAACTGTGAAGACCTTACCAGTCTTGTAGAGGCTTTCTAGGATCACAGAAGGAAATAATCTCCAGAAACAGATCGAAGACCTTCAACATAAGGAGCATCTTTTGAAAACGCGGATTGGGTCATGTTAGGATGAGGCCATTCAAATTTCACAAAAAGTAGATGGTAATCTCAAGGAGATACGAAAGAGGTAGATATAAATACTGCAGAAGATTGTTGGACCAGCAACAGAGGCACTACTAGAGGAAGTGCGCAATGAGGAAAAGTAAGTAGAAGAAATAATTCAGTAGTATAATTCCGCCTACATGAGCATCACAGATAAGATTCGGGGCATAACAGTTGAGTGACTCAGGATGAGTCACATGTGACTACTAGGAGCCTGTTGGGCACAGCCCAAATTGGTCCAATTTTGTTCAAAGACTCACATTTTAAGGAGAGGAGTGCACGATACCATGAATTCATATCTACCACACAGAGTGTAGGGGCTTTGGGGTGGGTCAAAGCCCCTCATTTTGTAACTATTTTCGGGCTTTTAGCTAGTTGTTTTGTCCAACCCATGGTATATGGACCATAGCTTTGCAATGATGTAAATATATATAAAGGGATGTAATTTTGTGTAGAAATAGGAGTCATGCATAGTTGATGAGCACAAGTGATTGTATTTTCTATCTTTTTTCTATTTTGGGCCATAAGGGAAGGCTCTACAGCTTAATGCGCAGAGACCTTGGAAGAGTCTACAGCTTAGTGTGTAGACCACCTGCAGTAGTGTGTGTAGGTCAGAGAAGTTGAATGTACTGAAAAATACATCTTAATAAACAAGAATAAGTTTTGGTCATATTTTTTGTTTATATGTGTTATGTTGTTGTTTATTTATTTATGTGAAGTAATGGTTGCAAGTATATGTTGAATAACACAGTTTATATTGTTCAATGATATATTTATGTTCAATTGATGTGACGAAGTAAATGGTTAAGATATACATCATAATAGTTATATCTATGTTAGAATATTAAGTAAATACATAAGATACCATAAGCCATAATTTGTAGTACCTTGAAGATATCTAAATATTATTTTAACCACATTTACATGAGATCCTTTAGGAGATTATTCAAATCTTCATGCTATTGATACAACTTGCATAATATTATTTCTTGATGTTGCTAAATAAAGAATACTTCCAATCATGGATCTATACATGGTTTGATCTACTTATGGAGTCTCATCATCTTTGCTTAATTTGCAACCTGTTGTCATAGAAGTGCTTACTAGGGCACAAGTTTCTATTCCAAACTTTTTCAACCTTTCTTTAAGATATTTTGTTTGAAATATGAAAAATTTTCATGAATTTAATTGATTAACTTGAATACCAATAAAAATATATAATTCTTCTAACATGGACATCTCGAACTCTTTTTGCATATTGATTGCAAATTTCTTTCTCATGGTGTAATATTCCCAAATGGGAAGAGCGGGAATATAGTGAAAAATGCTAGAACAAATGTGTAAATCATCATTTGAAAGAAAGAGGCCAATATGGAGACCTTTAATATTTTATAATAGCAGCAAAATATACATAATAAATGGGCCATAAGATGCATAACAAGAAAGTACAAGCCTCCAATAGATAAAATCCCTCAAGATGAGGTACTGCAACTATGTATAAAAGCTAGAAGACCCTTACAACATTATTTTATTAGCTCTACTATGTAAAATTATTATACATAAGATCTAGGGCTGATATGTTCCTCAAAAGATATATCTATATCAGATCTAAGCACTATACAAGCTCCTTTAAAGAACCCCTTAAGGGTTTTCATCAAAACACCAAGTACAAGTTGTAGATATGAGATCTAAGACTGCAGATCTGTTGCAAAATATAGACTGGAAAGTGTGGCTGATCTGATTTTATCAATGCAATAGCCTCCTCCAATAGATCCTCTAAGTGAAAGGCAGACCCCCTTCACTAAAAAATCAACTCTCCAATTGGTGTGCTAAACCACCTTGTGTAATATCCCAAAATGGGGATGCAAATACATGAACACAACACTGGAAATAGTAGTGAATAATATCAAAAAAAATGGATGGAAACCATGGAGCCATTTTATTATGTAAATCAACATAAAATAAGTGCAATACACATCAAATAATCAAGGCAAACAAGCCTCCCATTAATACATATGCCAAAAGTGAAATGCTGCTATATTGCAGAATGTTCATAAACATGTACAGCGCAGTCATAGATGGTACACTACTACATGGGAATGTAAAATAACATAAATATGAAAATATATGGCTCATACAATGTGAGGAGTGAAGATCTAAGCTCCCAAACACAATTTCTAGACAATCCTAGAAGGATTGGCTGAAATATGCAAAAGTGAAAAAATGTCGGAGTTGCAATCCTAGGACTGAGTAGCAGCTACAACTCAAGAACTGGATGGAGATGTCTGAATATGATACATAAGTTGAAAAAAACTCCTTCAATGGATCTTCCAATTTAAAGGCTGATCCTAACACTGAAGATCTCACCCTCTAATCAAGCAATGAAACCCTTCACTGCAAATGCTCTTTGAAATAACGCAGTCAAGGAGAGGGACTGCGTTGTAGATGATGGAAAATGGTTGGCTTGATGCCAAAGATAGTGAAATCAGATCAAAGTATTCCTCACTGATCCTCAAAAGGAAATAAGGCTTCCTCCTCTGAAAAATAAGCTCCGGAATTGGTGTTGTGAAACCTCCATTGCAACACCCTGCAACACAACGTTATACTTCAGCAGAAATATTGCTGTAGCTGAAGGAGGTGGCTTGGCCTTAAGCCTAAATATGGAGAAATGAAGTAAAAGATCCTTCAAGAGGCCTCTCTTGAAAGGAAAAGGAATTCCTAAACAAGAATGCCTTGTGCTAAGCAGCACAACAACTCTACTAAACAGCAAGAGAATGCAAAATAGTCATACAGACCATAAAATCAATAATCCATAACATGTCTTGCTATGGCTGCCTTGCCCTCATTTTATGAAAATGGAAGCCCTCTCACCTTGGTTCCCACTCATTAGGGTTTCTTTCACCAAGGAATATTCCTCCCACTATCTCTGCGTTGTCTCTAAAGATGATCTCCACCTCCTATCCCAGCGTTGTTGACTTGGTCAAACTTGACCTTGTCCACATGCAAATTCCCCTTTTCACACATGAGGGTGTGAAATCTAGCTCCTATGATGATCCCTTTTCACACTATGGGGGATTTTATTCATATTTATGAAATTAATGGACCTCCTCACCCATTTATTCATCTCCTATGTGCAAACAACAAAAATCAATATTCGAATTAGTTGCATGCTAATTTTGGAATATTATAGTCCTCCCCTCCCAAATGTTGCTTGTCCTCAAGAAACTGCAAGGATAGAACTGAGAAGTCTTCCCTCCTCCTGTTGTATCACCCACATATGATATGCTCCTCCAAGGAATGAGATGTTGTCTCATCAATAAATCTTCATATTGCCCCTCCCAAGCATGCAAGCTAGCTGAACAACTATCATCATGAACAAGTAGAGTACTCAAGGAGGCAATAAGGTTTTTTCTAGAGGTCCCTTTGAGGTATGGGATCTTAAATGTATTGGCAAACATCATTCCCATGTGAATCCTCCATCCCCAAGCAATCATCCATACAAAATAAGTTTCCTCCCGGCATGGCAACTCCTAAAATTCCTCTTCCACCTTGAGCTCCTGCAATGTAGGTGGGCTGAAAATATAAACATGGTAGACAAAATATCCTACCCCACGTTGTCCTCCTCTCCACCTATGATAAGTGTAGAGTGTCTGCTGATCTTGGGCTGCAATAAACTTTCCCTCAAGTGGCAAGATGAAGACTAGATCTCCAAAGATCTCTTCTCCGATGTTTTGAATCATGCTGGCCCAAACCATTCCATATGTGATGGATAGGAAATCACCATAATATGGCATCCAATAAATCCCATGTCCCACCTCATGAAAATTCAAGTGTTTTGTTGTGGTGGCCATATCACCTCCCATGCTCCCATTAGAACATGTAATGCAAAAAGTGTGGGAATCCTCTTCCCCAAAGGACACATCCTCTTCCAAATCAAAATAAGAACAACATCAGCAGATGAAATCATGATTAGCATCAAAATAAGGGAAATAATAAAGGTTTCATGTGGTGCTGGAAGGTACCAACAGTTTCCTAAGTGGTCACAGTGCAATCTTCCCCACTGCAGCTTCATAAAATAGCATGGCAAGTTGTTTTTTGACAAATGGCTAGTTGTGTAAGTCATCACATCTACTAGTAAATAGTAAATGGATAAGTGTATCAACTGAGCATATAATAAGAAACCAAGCACTTGCCCAAATTCATACAAAATATGGTTGTCTCCATCATAATAGTTGGCCAAAAATTTCCCATGGAGCTCAATAAGAAGCTTGCCCTCTTGTGGAGCAATGCATTGTATGGAAATGGTAAGGGAATGCAAATACTATGTTAGATAATCAATAGATGCAAAAAAAATATTCTTACCATGTGCTAAAATTAAGATTATGTATGGATCCATAAATAATTCCTCCATAATGGTATGACATACTCCCATGAAGAGGAATGGACCAGGTGCTGCATGAAGATCCTCCTTCTTGTGCTTGGAAATCCAAGTTAAGAAGATCATATCAATGTAATAGATGTTTCCATCCACTACTCCATCACTCTCACCTCCTCCTTGTCCACCAAGTGCATCAAAAGTGAAGTGATCCTGGGGACACTCCATCAATAAGTCCAAGCTTTGAAGTGACATCGTTGTTGGCCTATGTAAATAGGCTCGTGCCATCTCATAGCTCCATTATTTGACATGCTCATTGCCAAAGACATCTCTCATAATGCTGCTACATATAAGAAATTCCTTCCAAGGTGGAAGTACCTCCTGATCATCTAAGGCTAAGGAGTAGCCCCTTTGCACCATGATAGTGCCATCTCCTACTCCTGCAACATCATGCAAGGTGTGAGAGCAAATCTGCCCTGCTCTAAAAGAACAACCCAAGAAAAGAAAAAAATTGCTGCCTCCTCATACCTCCATCATACAAATCATGTGCTGAAAACATAATGATTGATATGAAGAATGTCATATCAATACAATGCATCCATACTCCTTGCTGCCCCATGATGCAAGTATCTTGCCATACTTCCTCCACCCACATACCCTTTGAAAGAGGATATGTCACATGATGGCCAAACTCTTTCAAGAGTAGCCAACGCAGCCAAGCCTCCTGGTGCCTGGTGTCATATATTTGCAAGTAGCCTTCCAACTTCTTGCTCACCATCCACACCCATTAATCCAAATGTGGGTGCCTCCCATTATGCTCTACCTTGGTACTCTTCCAATGAAGACTACCATCCTCCCAAATCATATTTATTCTCTTGCATTTCATGGGATGTTGAAATGCAACTCCTTGGAGATCTCTTAGAGAAGATCTCGCATCAATGACCATCTTGAATCCATAAGGATCCAAGTGTGTTGGAGGCAAAACGTCCTCACTGCTACTTAAAGACAACGTTGTTAATATCTCCAATGATGTAGTGGTTGTCTCATACTCCAACACAAATATGAACACATGGTTATGTATGAGTTTGTTTTGGAAAAGGTTCATCCTGTCCTCCAAGATTTCACACCCCAATCTCAAGTGTTGTGTGCAACTCAACAAAGGCATATGAGGATAATGGTTCATCCTTTCCTTGAACAAGTCAAGGTTGCACAGCACAGTGCAATTCTGTTGCTTCTCATTAGCATCATGCAATGGTATACATCCCTCCATAATATTTGCAGTAACAATAGGAAATGGAAACTTAGGCATACCTTGGTGAAATTTGGAAGTATCTTGTATGGCTGCAAGAGTTCCTTCCTCCAATGTATTGTCTCCCCCAACTGTTGATGTTGAAGGCTGCTCCTCCAAGGTTTTGATAGCACTGGTACATGCCTCCATCAATGGTGGTGAGGACTTCTCCACCTCTGATTTTTCCTTATCAACTTTCTTAATCAACCTTTGAGTAAACTCTGCAAAAGTAGACACTCTTTTATGACTCAAATGGCTGAACCACCAAATGTGTGCTTCACCCTCAAGGTGCAGTGCTGTAATCTCTACCGTATCTCTTTCTACCACTGGATGTAGTAGTAATAATGCATCAAGTCTCCTTTCCCAAGCCCTTGTTGTAGATGACCCATCAAAAGTAGACAATAGAAACCTATTGCCCTTGATTCTCCCTTTGCTGCAAGGTCTTCTTTCTTCCTCCAGCTAGATGAACTACGGTAAAACTAGAGTCTCCTTGAAGGCTCTAGGTTTAGATTTGTATTCAGCAAGGTATTCACTTATAATCTCATGATCCAAGTTTCCTCCATCTCTATGCAATTTGTCCTCTTTTTCAAAAGGAAAGGGCATAGTCCCACTACTTCTTTCTTCTCTCCTTTGCTTGACCTCCTTGTTGAGGTCCTTCATGATTCTGAAAAGAGATGAGAGAAAACTCATTCTCTCCATCATTTTTATCTTCATATTTGTCTTCTTATTCTCATAATAGCATAATGTATGAGATCCACAGGTTGAGCCAAGACTATGCTATGATACCACTGTAATATCCCAAAATGGGGATGCAACAATACATGAACACAACACTAGAAATAGCAGTGAATAATATAAAACCAAAATGGATGGAAACCATGGAGCCATTTTATTATGTAAATCAGCAGCAAATAAGTGAAATACACATCAAATAATCAAGGCAAACAAGCCTCCTATCAATACATATGCCAAAAGTGAAATGTTGCTATATTGCAGAATGTTCATAAACTTGTACAACACAATCATAGACGATACACTACTACATGGGAATGTAAAATAACATAAATCTTCAAATATATGGCTCATACAATGTGAGGAGTGAAGATCTAAGCTCCCAAACATAATTTCTAGACAATCCTGGAAGGATTCGCTGAAATATGCAAAAGTGCAAAAATGCCGAAGTTGCAGTCCTAAGACTGAGTAGCAGCTGCAACTCAAGAACTGGATGGAGATGGTTGAAGATGATACATAAGCTGAAAAAAAATCCTCCAATGGATATTCCAAGTGAAATACTGATCCTAACAGTGAAGATCTCACCCTCCAATCAAGCAATGAAACCTCTCACTGCAAATGCTCTCTGAAATAACGCAGTCAAGGAGAGGGAATATGTTGTAGATGATGGAAAATGGTTGTCCTAATGCCAAATATAGTGAAATCAGATCAAATTCTTCCTCACTGATCCTCCAAAGGAAATAAGGCTTCCTCCTCTAAAAAATAAGATCTGGAAGTGGTGTTATGAAACCTCCACTGCAACACCCTGCAACACAATGTTATACTTCAGCAGAAATAATGTTGTAGATGAAGGAGGTGGCTTGGCCTTAAGCCTAACTATGGAGAAATGAAGTAAAATATCCTTCAAGAGGCCTCTCTTGAAAGGAGAAGGAATTCCTAAACAGGAATTCCTTGTGCTAAGTAGCACAACAACTCTGCTAAACAACAAGAGAATGCAAAATAGTCATACAGACCATAAAATCAATAATCCATAACATGTCTTGCTATGGCTGCCTTTCCCTCCTTTTATACAAATGGAAGCCCTCTCACCTTGGGTCCCACTCGTTAGGGTTTCCTCCACCTCCTATCCCAGCGTTGTTGACTTGGTCAAACTTGACCTTGTCCACATGAAAATGCCCCTTTTCACGCATGAGGGTGTGAAATCCAGCTCCTATGATGATCCCTTTTCACACTATGGGGTATTTTATTCATATTTCTAAATGTATGGGCCTCCTCACCCATTTATTCATCTCCTATGTGCAAACAACAAAAATCAATATTCGAATTAGCTGCATGATAATTTTCGAATATTACACCCCGCAACTCCTCCTACAGAAATAACGCAAATATGGAAGAAAATTGCACTGTAGGGATGAATATATGGTTGTCCTGATGCCAAGATCTAAAAATATGCTCAATAGCCTTCAATACTGAACTCCCAATGGAAAGGAATCCTCATCCACTGAAAAATGAGCAGTGAAATGGCCTAGATCTAGAGATCTAGACTCCACTTGCTACAACCTACAAAAACAACCAAACCCTCAACAGATTTATGTTGTAGTTGAAAGAAGAAGCTTGGCATTAAGCCTGATAGTGGAAAATGTAGTACAAGACTCCTCCAAGAGCTCCTCAATGGAAGAGGTGGGATTCCCGATTAGGAATACCTTGTGCTAAACAACACTTTATCTCATCTAAACAACAAGAGAAAGATATATGTCTAAATAGACCATATATTCAGAAATATAATAAACCCAAAACATCATGAATATGGTTTCCATCCTCTTCCTTAAATAGAATATGAACTTGAAAGCCCTAAGCCCCATCCAAAAATATCACTACATTCACACAAAGCATCTCCATCTAAAACTGCGTTGTCCCTCATTGATGACCACTCCTCCATGACAACGCTATTGATTTGGTGAAGGTTGACCCTGTCAAAGTGATCCATCCCTTTTCACACCAAGGTTGATTTAATTAAGTTGCCAAGATTTGTCTCTTTCACATTTGGCACTGATTTATTCATTATTAAGGAGAATTATGGAATCCCTTTGCCCTCTTATTCTTTAAACAAAGTAATAAAACAAAATTGAATATTCCAACTAGCTCATGGCTAATTGGGAATATTACAGTTCTCCCTTCCCAAATATTGCTTGTCCTCAAGCAACTGATAAGGTGAGTGCTGCAACTCTTCTCCTCCTCCATTGGTGACACCAACAAGTGATAAGCTTCCCTCATAATCTAAGTGTTCACCAATCCATCCCTCCATCAATTTCTCCTCCAAATTTCTCATGAGATGCAAATAATCCATCCCATAAGGAGACAATAGTTCAAATGAAACAAACATGGTTTTCCCAATGTTCTCCCTAAAACATGTAGCATAGTGAACATGGAGAATCTCCCTCCCATAGGGCACATACATACCTCCCATCCTCCCTCCAAACATTCCCATAAAAATTATAATTACATCATCAATATATGGGATCAAAATTAAGTACATACAAACAGAAATTTGTGCATATGGAGGTGGGTCATAGTCACACATGTGGAATCAACGGATTAAATCTCCTGATTGCATCAGATATTGATATGGTAAGTGGTTTCACCACCACTTAATTTCTGCCCAAGTCATCTCCCCATGGCTGAAATTTTGAGATATATTTGGTGCCTTAGGAATGCACTCACAATGATACAATATCTCCCTTTGATTTCCAAGGGAGTGGCCATGTTCAAAAAAATTTGTGGCCCAAAGTTGGCCATAAAGTTTATATGGAATAGTACTCCTTCTTGGAGTTATGGCTTGCATATACATGGTGAAATAATGCAAATAATAATAAAATGAAACATTAGATACACAAGCATGTTCTTCACCAAAATTTCTCCTCATACAAATGGGGTGGTGCATAGATGTATCCCCTCTCATCCCAAAAGAGGAAAGAGGTGGCTGAAATAACTCCTTCATAGAGTCGTGTCTCTCTTCCAACTCCACATGGTTCATGCATCTTTGAAAATGCTGATATAGTTCCTCTTCAAAGCCTTTCCAAGTGTTGCTTTCCATGATAGTGTTGTAGGCCTTCATGGAATATGTATGGCTGAAAAAGAACTCTTCATAGGCTCTTTGTAGCAACTTTTCCTTGAGCTTGGAGGCTTTAGATAACAAGATCCTACCATGATAATAGATGACTCCTTCTTGGACTGAAAATCCCTCTTCATGTAGATGGTCATCAAGTATCATGCATGTGTAAATATATTTGGAATAATCCACCAACAATTGGGATTTCCAATATGGATCAATCTCCCATAGTGACAGGGCTGATGATCTATCAAAAGGAATGCATGTCATATGGATGTTATTCTTCTTGACATCTCCCATGTCCAAGGTATATGTTGGAAGGTTTCTATCCCCTCCTTGCTGCCCTTCTTGCATATGCACATGCTCAAGTAATGATTGAAGCTTTTGAAAGTTAGTTTCCCATGGGAGGCTATCATCTATCCAATACTTCCTTGGTTTAATCAAAGAATGCATGTGTGGCCACCATCTTCTATCATGTATGGAAGATTTCTCTCTAAGTAAGACCACCTTTTGAGTCTCCGTAGCCAAGGAATGGTCTCCTTGCCCCATGATGGTGTCATCCTCCAATCTTGCAGTATTTCCTCTTAGCGTAGTATGAGATGAGAGAGTGGATAATGGTGACAGTGGAAGAATATATCCCTCCTCCTTGAGCTCACCCAAGACTCTCAATGTTGTATTTTGGTCTTATAATGCTATCATCCTTCCTGGATCTATGAATGGAGCATCAAGATGTGAGACATATGTCACCAAATCTGAATCGGGTGGTCTCCCAGGTGGTTTACCACAATATAATGATGTCTCATGGATCCTCCTCCTGTGCATAATAGATGGGATCATCTTATCCCTGCTTCAACTGCGCAAATCCAGCTCTGTTTCTTATGTGGAAGTTGTACGATAGTTTAGTATCACTCTTAATGATGCAAGAGTGCCTCTAATTGGAGAGATTGCTCCATCCTCACCTCTAGGTGGTGGTAGATCATCTCCTGCTATCCCAGCACTATGACCCCTTCCTTGTTCATCTTCTTCTTCCTCCTCATCATCTAAGAATACATATATGTAATGTGCTTTTCAACCTGCACATCTATGTTCCGGTGCCCAAGCTTCTTGGCATGTGAAGCAAAGCTTCCTCCTCCTCAAGTCTTTCTAGACATCATCATCAAGAGGTTTTTTTATTGACTCTCCTTTGAAGGAGGAGCCTTCTCTTATTTTCCCTTTGATGTAAAAGAGGGCTTATGCTAAAATGTTGCCTTTGCTTTTGGCAAGGCATCTTGAAGGTCTCTATCAATTTCAATGGTATCTTGTAGGGTAGTGGGCTTGGTAGACTTAACCAACCCATGAAGAGGTTCATCTAACCCATCAATGAACATGTACACCCTTCTTGTTGAAGATAAATCAGGAACCATAACAAGAAGTCTTAAGAATTCAGAAATGTAAGTTTCTAGATTATCTGATTGTTTTAACTTTGCAAGCCCCATGAATGGTGCTTCGGGATCTCTTCTATCAAATCTTTCCACCAGCCTTCTAGTGAACTCTGAATAAGCAGTCACATTGGCATGACCCAATGTAGAAAAGACATGGAACCACCAGTCATGTGCTTCACCTTCAAGGTGCAGCGCTGCAATCTTAATGGCCTCCATTTCTGGAACCTTGTTCAACTGAAAGTAGATGTCAAGTTTCTATATCCATGATTTGGCAGTGCACTTGGACGACCCATCATAGTTGGGTAAGAAAAATATGCCCATAGTGTGGTGTCGATCATGATTTTGGATGAATCCACCACTTCTATTATGATGCCTTGGTCTTTTATTGTCCTTGATTTGAAAAAACTCCAGAAAACTCAAGTGGTCCTTGAATCTTTGAGTTTGAGATTCATACTCCATAAAATAGCCTTTAAGGGATTCTTGCTCTTGAAACCCTTCATTTCCCATAGCCAAAAATGTAGGCATAGTAGAGCGTTGGGAAACTTGTGGTTGATGCACTGGTTGATCATTCCAGTGGTGAGATATGCCAGAGCCTTCACCATGATGAAATCATTTAGGGGATTCCTTGTATCTATCCATCCTCATTTCTTTGATCTCTCTAGCAATATCTTGCGTGGCTCTAAGAAGGATTTTGGGGAATGCCTTCTCTTCATCTTCACCTCCAGATAAAGGGGTTTTACCCTTGTCTTCTTTGTCATTTGTATAATCAAAATTTCTCTATATTCTCCTTTGATACCTCTTCTCTCTATCAGTAAGAGGCTCTCCTTCTTCAAATGACATATTGGTTTTTCAAGATGCACAGGTTGTGCCAACATTATGCTATGGTTCCACTGTAGTATTCCCAAATGGGAAAAGAAGGAATATAGTGAAAAATGTTGGAACATATGTGCAAATCATAATTTGAAAGCAAGAGGCCAATATGGATATCTTTCATATGTTTTAATAGTAGCAAAATATACATAATAAATGGGCCATAATATGCATAACAAGAAAGTACAAGCCTCCAATAGATAAAATCCCTCAAGATGAGGTGCTGCAACTATGTATAAAATCTGGAAGACCCTTAGAGCGTTATTTTATTAGCTTTGCTACAGAAAATGATTATACATCAGATCTATGGCTGATATGTGCCTCAAAAGATATATCTATATCATATCTGAGCACTATACATTCTCCTTTAAAGAACCCCTTAAGGGTTTTCAGCAAAACACCAAGTACAAGTTGTAGATCTGAAATCTAAGACTGTAGATCTACTTGCAAAATATAAATCTAGAAAGTGTGGCTGATATGATTTTATCAATGCAATAGCCTCCTCAAATAGATCCTCTAAGTGAAAGGCAGATCCCCTTCACTAGAAAATCATCTTTCCAATTAGTGTGCTAAACCACCCTGCAACTCCTCCTACAGAAATAACGCAGATCTGGAAGAAAACTGCACTGTACGATGAATATATGGTTGTCCTGATGCCAAGATCTGAAAATATGCTCAATAGCCTTCAATACTGACCTCCCAATGGAAAGGAAGCCTCCTCCACTGAAAAATGAGCACTGAAATGGCCTAGATCTAGAGATCTAGACTCCACTTGCTGCAACCTGCAAAAAAAACCAAACCCTCAACAGGATCTGTGTTGTAGTTGAAAGAAGAAGCTTGGCCTTAAGCCCGATAGTGGAAAATGCAGTAAAAGACTCCTCTAAGAGCTCCTCAATGGAAGAGGTGGGATTCCCGATCAGGAATACCCTGTGCTAAACAACACTCTATATCAGCTAAAAAGCAAGAGAAAGATATATGTCTAAACAGACCATATATTCAAAAATATAATAAACTCAAAACATCATGAATATGGTTTCCATCCTCTTCCTTAAATAGAATATGAGCTTGCAAATGCTAAGCCCCCTCTAAAAATATCACTACATTCACACAAAGCATCTCCATCTAAAACTGCGCTGTCCCTCATTGATGACCACTCCTCCATGACAGCACTATTGATTTGGTGAAGGTTGACCCAGTCAAAGTGATCCAGCCCCTTTCACACCAAGGGTGCTTTAATTAAGTTGCCAAGATTTGTCTCTTTCACATTTGGCATTGATTTATTCATTATTAAGGAGAACTATGGACTCCCTTTGCCTTCTTATTCTTTAAACAAAGCAATAAAACAAAATTGAATATTCCAACTAGCTCATGGCTAATTGGGAATATTACACATGGAGTCATCATTACTCCCAAAGATAATATCATCTACATATACAACAAGGATTAGCATGTTACCTACTTCATTCTTGATGAAGAGATTGCTATCAATCAAGCCCATGCTGAAATGGTGTTGATAAAGTAAGTATCCAACCTAGAATACCATGCCCTAGGAGTCTGCTTCAAAGAACATAATGCCTTATTTAGTTTACATATAAAATATTTTCCTTTTGTTAATTCAAATACTTCTAGTTGTTTCGCATAGACTTCTTCCTTGAGTTCACCATTTAGGAATGTTGACTTCACATCCACTTGATATACTTTGAAACCTTTGAAGCAAGAAAAATCCTAAAACATCCTATTGGCTTCTAGAAAAGCTACAAGAGAAAATGTTTCTGTTGAAATTGCAGTAAGAAATTCCTAATTTAATTTTCCCTTGAATTAAATTAGGAGAAAATTGCAATTCCACATCAGCAAAAAACTTGAATAAGTTAACTGAGTTATTATCACTTAGTTAGTTTAGTTAATTCAAGTTGTGGGCCTAATTTGAGTTGTGTATAGTGATTCCTAAATTTTAGGAGCCTAGGTTGAGTTAATTTTAGTTGTAACAATTTAATTCAGTTAACTTGAGTTAAGGTTAGTTAAACTAGTTCCATCTGTTGGAGGAACTGGTTGGAGGTCTAGCAATGGGGTGCAACTTCAGTGTTTAACCAGATAACTGATCAATCAACCTTAATTAACACATTCATGCATGAAATTCGAGTTACCCAGTTGAGATTGGAGTTCAAGGGCAGTCAGTACTATCAGTTGTATAATTATCCAATTTGTACATGTGGTGCATGTAGTCAAAGAAGGGCCTATAGGGATTGCGCAATTTTGGATGGGGATTTCCATAATTAATAGGGGGATAATTCCTGGAGAAAAAATGCAAAGAAATAGGAGCTTGGAAGGCAATAAAATTGGCTAAGTGTTGGCCAGAGTCAGTTTGTGAGGCAGTGAGATAGATTATACTTATGCAAAGGTTGCTCAGGATTGAGAAATAATTGTATTTCTTCTCTATTTTCTGACTAAAGCAATAAATATAGGAAGGGGTTTTGAGGAGTTTATTTCCCCTAGATAAATCCTCGTGTATGTGTGTTAAATCATGATGCATGATTTTGATATATGTTCTTAATTGTGAATTGCTTTCCGCATATGAGTAGAGTAGATTTGAGTCTTATGTTTTATAACATTGCATGAGCAGTATTGAATCTACAATTAATTTCTACATGGTATCAAAGCTATATTCACGGTAGCGAAGAGAATTTGAAGTTGTCTTTGCAGGAGGTTTTAATTTCAAGATCAATGTTGCAGGTTTTCTCCAGGACTGAGAAGATGGCTTCCAACAGACTTAGGTTCAAGTATTATTTGGAAGGAACCACAAATTTCATGGCATGGAAGATCTACATGAAGGTTGTAACACCCTCATCCCACATCAACCCAAGTAACCATCCAACTGGGGTAAGCATGTGACAAAGAGTTACTATGATCATATTCAACCTTCTATATGACCTTAAGGAAGTGGAATCACTAGAAACACATCACACGGACCTTCCACATTAGCAACATGACTCACAGAAGCCAACCCAACAACTTAGGCATCTAGACCCTAGGTCCCACTGATTTTTTAGGCCTTAAAACCCTCATACACTCCCACAGTATAGGAATGGGTGTGTCTAGGAGACTCTGGACACTTCCATAACATATGCATGCATGCGTCCAAGGACAATTCCCCACCCCACAACCTGTTCCAGCATCCCTAAGATTTGAGCTACTTTTTCAGGTCCAGAGCTTAAGTCGCTACCCAGAACTCAATCAAAATCTCAGACATGAAATATAATAGGGAAACAATGGTGCAAAATCAAATAGTTGAATAAGGACTTGGTTGGACCCCTACTAGCCATGACAGGAATTTCGTAAAACATGTCGCAAATATGTAATCTACAGTTTTAAATAACATATATAAACATAGGGGTATCATACGTATCAAATAATATCTAAGAAGCATTGTTCCCTTACATTATTAGTTGCAGTATCATCTATTAGGTCATAGATATATTTCTTATTCATTTACAAATAAAAACATGACGAGATACATACATCATCATAGTCAGAATACATGCTCATAACAAACATAATAACAACATAAATATCAAGGATGCATCAGCCATAGGATCCACATATAAACTAGTACATTTACACATCAAATTATAAGGAAATTAACTTATCATTAATGAATGTAAAAACCAACTAGGGATGGGACTACCACATTCCACCTGACCATAGAATGGCTGAGAAAAATATCTCTTCATCCAATCACCTCCGTGCCATATTCCAAGCATGAATGTGGGACTCATAACCAACCAAAAATAAGAAAACAAGCATGGATTCTATCAGATTTTTCCACCTACACCATAAGGAATTGTACTACCTCGTAGTCTCTCAGGCTTTACCGTAATCCACAGTCTGATCCAGGGATCACTAGGCCCTATATCAAAACCCACTCTCGAGGATTTATCGTACATCCCATCTTGGGACTACTAGGCCTAATGGAGAGAAATCCACCTCTTGGATTTCTTGTATATCCCACCATTCACTGACAAGGATTCCTAGGCCCATCGAGGAACACAATCCTAGATTTACCGCAACCCACAGTTTGGTTCTGGGGTTACTAGGCCAATGAATTTATTGTAATCCACAATCTAGTTTAGGGTTCACTAGGCCATGTGTTTTTCCTTTCAGATATCCACCTCACTCAACTTCAAATCCATCTGGCAATCCATCTCAACCAAAACATGAGAACCCATCACATCAAGGCTATTAGGAAATGGAAAGGCTAGGCTAAAAACATGATCACACCTGGAAAAACCCATGCCATGACAGAAAATAACCACATGCAATACCATGCTTGCCAAATATAGCAAGGAAATCATACATGAAATTCAATACATGTAAATAATATTGTTTTAGTTGCTTGATCCTCCTCTTCCTTGCTTGCTACTTCCTTCCTCTTGCCTTCTTTTCCTTTCTTCATCCAATGCCAAAGTGATCCAAGAAAAATGTGTCCAAGAGTGAGAGAGAGAGAGAGTAAATAATGAGATAGGTCCAAAAATGAACTGAAAAAAGGTACCAACTGATCCGTAGAAGACTTTTTTATCAATGAGGCCTCTATTTTCTTCATTTTCCATTATTTTCCTTCATTTAACTCCTCACATGCAACCTGTGACCTTTCACCTCCATTTTCTGCTAATTTCCATTATTTTCATAAACAAATGTGCCAAAAATATCATTTCTCCTTTCCAAATGCATTTTTCATTGCCTTTGCCAATTTCCTTAGCCATATTAACTGAAATGAGCACCTACTAGGATGTTTTTCCCAACACTCAGTTTGGAATAAGTGTCCCATCAACTGTGGTTATTATTTTTCATTTATTAATTTTTGTTACATGGAATTTTCACCAGGGTTATTACAGAGGCAATATTGGATGATAATGGGCTACTAGAATACATCAATACAGATGTAGCAAAACCCCCAACCTCTGATTCCTAGGATCTCTCTTAGTAGAAGAAGGATGTGGCTAAAGCGAGCATAATCATATTGGAGGGAATTCGAGATCATATTGTCTCGAATCTCCATGGGAAAGAAATTTCATTCACGATGTGGAAAAAACTGACAGATTTGTTTGAGAACAATAGTGACCACAGGAAGTTGATACTCAAGGACAAGCCTTGAAGCATCAAGATGCAAAAGAATGACATAATTCCACAGTACTTGAGCAAGTTTACACAGTTTCATGATGAACTTAGAGGCGTTGTTGTTACTATCCCAGAAGAATATTTGGTAGATCTATCTCTTTTGGGCCTTCCAAGAGTTGGCACAATTATCAAGATTCGATAAATGGTAGAGATAAACTACCAAGTTTGAAGCGGTTATGGTCTGATCTAGTGCAGGAAGAAATAAGGCAGAGCAACATAGATGGGACCTCATCCAAAGAAGAGGATGAGGACTTTGCACTAGTCAGCAAAGGAAGGAAGGCCAAGAGGAATAAGTCCCAAGGTGAGGACAATTCCAACCCAGAGGGCAAGCAAAAGGAATTGTATAAAATCAAGTGCTTTCACTGTCATGAATTCATGCACTATGCCATGAAATGTCAGGAGGAGAAGGAAAGCAAGAAGGAGTATGTAGTAGTAGCAGTAGGTGAAGCTCTAGCTTCAAAATTCAAGCTTTATTTTACTCTCATTGCATGCATGAAAAACATAGTAATGGGAAGCATGTGGTATCTCGACAGTGGTGCCTCATTCCATATGACAGGGAATAGATATTTCTTTATTAACTTGGAGGAGAAAGATCTCAAGAAGAACATTGAGTTTGGAGATGACAGAAGGTATAACACGATTGGTATCAGTAAAGTTACTTTTAAAAGGGATTCTGGATCCCCTCTTAGGATCAAGGATGTGATGTACGTTTTGGAACTAAAGAATAATATTGTTTACGTCATAGTATTGGAACACCATGGCTACAATGTGATATTCAGCAAAGGAAATGTGTTCCTGAGACACATCACCATGGGAAAAGTGAAAAAGTTCGATGTGTGAGTTAAGAACCCGTATGCACTTGAGGTAGAATATGCATGCAAAGCCTTGAGGATCAAGGCAAAGGTTAGAGATTTGGTGGGTCAGAGGGAGCATGATTTACCTCTCAACTTGCAACCTCAAAAGTAGTCTCATTAAGTTGTGGAGCATACACAGATGGAGAAGTAGAGAGGAGATAGAGTGCAAAAATCCACTCAAGAAGAGACCTCTAGTAGGGGTATATTTCGAACTAATTAGGTAGAGGGAGCACATGCAGTCATAAAACTGATAGTTTACTTCCCTTTAACTCCAATATCAACTGGGTATTCCCCAGAACTGACATGCAACAACTATTTAGAGTGAATTATTAGTTATATAATTGATTACTACATGTGAATTAAATAAAATTTAATTCATTGGACCTCTCACTAGCTCATCCATCAGTTAGAACTAGTTAAACTAATTTTAACTCAAATAATTAAGTTAAACAATTACAACTCAAAATAAAATGTATCTCGACCCCCTAAAACTTAGAGTGAACTTTTTATGCCTCTAGTTTGACCCCCAACTCGAATTGAATGAGCTAAGTAAGTCTTCCCAACTCAATAAACTCGTACAATTGTCATGTGATGTGGAATTACAATATACTTCTAATTTAACATTGGGAAAATTAAATTAGAATCCTCTTCTTGTTGCTAATTTCAACATATCTTGCATATGTTTTTGAATAGCAATAAGACGTTGTGGGGTGAATTTAATACATAAATGAATAAATGCAATTATCTAAGCAAATAACAATAAAGCCCTAAAAAAAATTAACATGGTATCATAGTTGGGCTGAAAAAAATTCATTGAGGTGACTCCTAAGAAGACACCTTTGATGGAAGCAAGAGAATATGGAGGACACCTAAAAGAATACTACGGTTTGTACGAAACCCTAGAAATATGGTTATTAGGGTTTGATGGATATTATGAGGTTAGGGTTTGGAAGAAACCCTAGATTATGCCAAATATTTGAGATAGGAAATCTAGAAACCATGGCATGATCAATGTGAAGATGTTATAGCACTTGTGACAAGTTTGATGTAGCACTAGATGGGATAGTCTCAATTAGTTCTGGTTTCTGATGAAGTTGGTTGAAAAATAATGAAGGCAACAATGTTATATCGACAATAGAAAATCATGACTCTTGAAGGTTGGTTCAAGAGGGATATGATCACGTCGCATTGAAGATAAGCACTTTTTTAATGTACTTTACTTATTTATTTCTTCACTTCTGTTTAGATTTATGGATTTGATCATTGATTATACTTCTTACATGTAAATTTGTGTATTTGGACACTTCTAACATCCTGATCAGATGTGATAATTGGATCCTTATTGAGGATCATCTGAGGTGCATGAAAATATAGCTAGTGCAGGAAGAGAAGAGCTACAATTTCCCATGACAAGTGATTGATACAAAGTGAAAAGGTATCTTAATGTTATAAGGTATGTATATTATATTGTTTCAGTTGAAATATTGGATGTCAAGGTAATCCCTAAGGTATGATGGGAATATTACCTTCATGAATGACTCATAAATGCATATGAAAGTAAGTTTGATTCATGATGCATATGATGATTTGGTGCACTTGGTATTGGACAAGTATCTTACATTCTATTAAGTCATGGTAAAGCTACATAGAAACATTGACTTTTGATATATGGTAACTTGATCCTATTTTTAATTCTTGTGATAAGCATGATGAAAGAGTGACTATAGAATGATTATCTTGATGACCTTAGCAATGTTTTGTTAATATTAGTATATTTGACTAGTGGTAAAATTGGATGCCCTTACTTTATGTTGTGGATGATACACTTATATGACGCTAACCCTTGATGAATGTTTGATGACATATGTGATGATGAAGTAACTAATGATGATTTTTTATGATATATGTCTCAGAACCTAATATAGTGTGTGATCTAACATTCTTGTTGTAGCATGACAATTTTATGATAAACAGGTTGATGTCATGAATTATGATGTGTCATATCACCATTTTTATTTTCCTCCATATTACATCAAGGGTGGATTTCCAGGGCACGGGAAGGCCATATCATGGGAGCAGGTTTATGTCATCAGGGGTTATGAGGGATTTTCGAGGAGTTTTTAGGGATCTGATGGCATTCACTTGGCATATTCCATCACCTGCATAATTTTCCTTTTATTTTGTTGCATTCTTCCAACTTTCAAAAAATTTCATTATTATGGGGCCTAACTTAATTAATTATGCTTGAGGTGGCATTCCAGGAAGATTAATTGATGGAAAACCTCAATGCAGTAGCTCGTTGGAAACGAAACGAGAATATATACAAGATGTGGTGTTGATAAGTGGATTTCAGTGTTTAGAGAGAGTATGGTGGCCAATTTACCATTTTTCCCACATTAAAAAGAATATTTTAATTGAAATAAAAAGAGCGAAAAGTGCTCCATGATTAGAATAATAATAAAATAGGAGGTTCTAGAGGGATCCATAAGATTAATAAAAAAAGGAGGAGGCCACTAGGGGACATCTCGGATTTGTGTTTTTTTCTTTTCTTATGGAGAGGTTTGAGAAATCGGTTCTATACTTTAGCAGTAGCCCCAGGAAGGAAACTCTTGGGTGATTTTTGTGAGAGTGGATGAAAACCCACCTCATCTCCTTGGTGGATTCAACCAAAATTCATAGGTGCAGTGATTGATTTCAGTTCAATTTTGGGAGGGTTAGTTTCAGCATTGGAGCAGATCAGTTTTGGAGACCAGATTATCTATCTCAACTATTTCAATTATATCTGTAGAAATTATCCCAACATATGTATATCAATATGTAATATTCCGAAATTTCCACATCATGTTTGGAATATTAGAGTCCTTTATTTTCTTAATGAATTAAGTAAATAAAAGAGTGGAGGGACCCACAATCCTAAATATAAATAAATATAAACTTTTTGTGTGTGAATGTGGATTAATGAAGCCTAGATCTACATAATAAGGCAGTTGAGCAACTACTAATGTGAATGAAATTGGAGAACCTGTCTCATTAATGAGAGAGATCATGGAGGTTGACACAATCAACTAAGATCTTGATGTAAAACAAAAGATCATGGGACATTCATGATAAAGTGATGGAGGATGTTGTGCAAACAAAGCCACTTGATGGAGAAAGTGTACATTACACCTAGACATGATGGTTTATTTGGTCAAACAGCACAGTCAAACTTGGAGGATCTTGTCCACATGCACTGCACAATCTAGATGAGGGCCAAGGCTTGGGAAGGCTCAAACATTATATAAAGAAGATGAAGGAAAGGATGAGGGCATGCTTGTTATTCTTGATGTAAGATCTTTTCCGATCTGGAATTGTCATGTGACATTCCATTTCTTTCTCGGGCTGTTTAGCAGAGACTGCAAGTGTTGTTTAGCACAGGGTGTTCCTAGTCGGGAATCCCACCTCTTTCTTAGAGAAACTCTAGAAAGAGTATTGTACTTCATTCTACATTAGGCATTGGTGCCACATCTCTTTTCCTACTTTCTGCAGAACATCCATATTCAGAAATTGCAGATTTCTGAAGATCAGTTTGGAAGGAGGAAGTTGTCTTCAGTACTTCCGCTGGAGAACTGGTGAAGGTTTATTCTTATCACCTTGGGCTTATAGATCAGTTTATCAGAGCTTCATTTCAGATTTGGCATTAGGCCAATAGTTATTGACCTCCTAGCAGCAATATTCCCTTCAGGAATTATGCTTTCCATTTTGCAGATCTAAAAGGAGGAAGGAAGTTACTAGGATTTCAGCTAGTAATCCTATGAGGGATCATCCCCTCACATTTCCATCAGTATTTCCATCAGCCTGGAGTTTATTGCAGCATTTTTCAGTAGGCAGAAGGCCTCTCTTTCCCTCAAAGTGCAATTTCTATTGGAAGTTGTGTTGCAGCAGCTGCAATCATT
Organism: Pinus albicaulis; assembly: GCA_034641835.2. Classification (NCBI taxonomy): domain Eukaryota; kingdom Viridiplantae; phylum Streptophyta; class Pinopsida; order Pinales; family Pinaceae; genus Pinus; species Pinus albicaulis. The sequence continues at coordinate 498,982,178 of CM076574.1, forward strand.
ATTGGAGGATTGAGAAGCTAGATCTAGAGCTTCTAGCCTATAGATCTAAAGAAGGGATCAGCCCTTCAAGCTTAGATCTGATCTTGCAACATATTTCAGCCATCTATTTGATATATCTAGCTTCAGATCTATATTTCCCAGCAGATCAAGGATCAAATCCTAGGGAGGTGATTTTCCAAAGTTGCAGATCTGGAAAATCATTTCTGGGTTATCTTGGGAATCCATCACATTGGCTAGATCTTGAATCTTGGCATCATCTGAGCTCCAGATTTGAGTAGATTTGCATTTTTCTTTTCAGCCTGCAAATATATGTTAATATTCTACTGAAGGGACAATGCATTATTTGCTTCAGTGCCTCTCCAGTTACGTTGTACTTATTGTAGCATGTTTTCTGGGTGATTATAGACCAACTTTTTGGCTAGATCTACTCATATTTTGTACATTGTGTAACTAATTCTTCTCCAATATAATAAAATGGCTCAGCTTCTCTGTAAATTTTGATGTTTTCTTAAGAATTATTGTTTACCTTGCTGCAGTTCTTATATTGTGTTTCAATATTACGACATTCTCCCTTTTGGGATATTATAGTGGTATCAAAGCATGATCTTTGGCTCAGCTTGTGGACACTTCATCTTTTGCATCTAAAGAAGAAGAAGATAGATGAGATCTATCATGGAGGAAGAAAATTATGCCACTCATTTCTGTAGATCTATGCAATATCTCTCCAAGGAGGTCAATCAAATGAAAGAGGAAAGGCAGAAAGAAGATCCAAGAAGAAGATGTGATGAGGAAGGTCCAAGCACTTCCTATCAACAAAGAAGAAAACCAGAGAATCCTATATCTCCTCATAGATCCACTATGTCCACTTTCTTTGAAGAGGGTGAAGGGTGTGGAAATGAAGGAAGGAATGAACCTGAGACTGATGAGACTCTCAGTCTATATCTTGAAGAGTACAACGCACAGTCTAGAGCATTCAAGGAGAAACTAACTCTCCAACAATTTTTCAAAATCAAAGAAGAAAGAGGATCCTATAGCAGAAATAGAAGGAAGAGGCACAATAGATTCTATTTTCATACATTTTATGGATCCTCCTCAAGGAATGTTAAGGCTTGGACGAGAGAGTCAGATGCATTTTTCAAACTACATCCTGTAGCTGAAGAAGAGGCTGCTCAAATTGCAGCACTTCATCTTTTAGATGAAGCCAATGATTGGTGTTTTGGTCACATGGAGCATGTAAAGGTGACTAAATATTCAGATTTCTTTCACAAGTTGAGGAAGGAATTTGATGGGAGAAAACTAGAGATGTGTCACAAAGTGACATTTCCTAAGGAGGAGGATGTCAATCTTGTCACTCTAGACAAGAAGTCACTACATTCACCACCAGCTGCAGAAGTACTTGCATCCAAAGAAGAGACACTTCCATATTTGCAAGATAGTCTTGAGCTCTTGACATATAGAGTCCCATGCATGATTCAGGAGATGAATGAGAGAAAGGAGGAAGATTGCAGCGTTGGTACACTTGGAGAAGACTAGTCATCACTCTTACCAGCAGTTGGAGGCACTATTGTCCCGGTTGAAGGAACTCTTGTGTTCTGTCAAGAGGTTACCACATATCAGTTGATCCAAGGTATGCATACACATCATCTCCTATTGTTTCAACGGATCTTATTGAAACTTTTGGGGACATGCCATTAGGGCCAATGCATAACCAAGGGTTAGAACATAGTGTTGATTTGAAGCAGCCACATATCATAGTGCAGAGGACCCTTTTCTAATTAAGGAGGAGGTTAAGAACTATCCCATTTCATCATTATTGAGCTACATTCAACCCTTTGAGTTGAAGTGTAGAGTTTCAGAAAATGCGATGAGCACAATATTGTGTACAATAACTGGTTATGAGATCAGTGTTGTGCCTTGCTTTGAGACAACACCTATATTATCATACAGATCTACAGCGCTGTCACTTAGTAGCTGTGAAGATGAGGAGGTCCCATCATTCTTGGAGCATTCTAAAGGTAGCTTCACTCATGAAGCAATGGAGGACAAGATGATAAATGGTAGACATCTAGATATGAGAAATATTTTCTCCTTTCTTGATGACACTTTCTCAATGAGCATCTCACAGCTCAAAGAGAGACTTCTACCTACAACAGATCCAGGACCTCATTGGTTTTGGAAGTCCATGGATGAGAAGAAGGTCTCATTAAGAGATCTCATTGGAGGTGCACTTCAACATTTCATGAAGTGAAAATTTCTTCATCAGTTTGGGGAAGATGGTATTCTACAAAGGGAGGATACCATGATTATGCAACACATCACTCATCTTCCATATTGGGGTGAGTGGGTGAGGATGATAAGCAAGGGGTTGCATGATCACTTGCATATGTATGACAGGGGCCAACAAGCTTGGTTACGTTGGTTTCCCTTGGGATATTCTTGTCATGACCCAAAGGCTCCTATTTCTTTGATCCATGCCTTGAGGAACACTTATGAGATGAAGAAGGAGGCATGGTTGCACTGGTTTCTCTTGGGTGAGTATGGTTACCACCCAATATCTCATATTTTTCTGATTCATGCCTTGTGTATCAATGATAGAATGCAACAAAAGAAGGCATGCTCATTTTTGTTTCACTTGAGAGAGATTGGCCACCACATGACATCTCCTATGTCTATGTGTTTTGTATTGGGTAAAGCTTGGCATGTTGCTCTCATGATGTGCATTGATGATGTTTCTGTGTATTGGGCTGATGTGACATTCCATATGTCCATTAGTATGTTTTTGCTTCATGATGCACATGAGGAGGAGAGAAAGCAACAAGATCTCTTGTTGCTTTGGCTGCTTTTGGGGGAGTTTGGCTTGTCCATATTACATGGAGGAGATGGAGGATGGCAGAAAAGGGCCTTACTCCGGTGGTTACTATTAGGAGAATATGGTTTGACATCCTTGTCTACCCATATAGCTCCTTTCCTTCTTCTTTTGCATAACATTGGAATGATTCTTGGATCCAACAAAGCCAACAGGGCTAAGTATGAGAGCATATCAATGCTCAATAAAATTCATGAAACATGGGATTGAGAGATGTATTGTGTGATGGAGCTTTTCCTTTGTGAAGAGAGCCACCTTATTTTATGCACCTCATGTATTGATGATGATGTTGGACATCATAAGGTTGTCACTTGGTACTTCATGATGGAAGGAGGACATCTAACCATACAGTTGGAGGTCATTCTTTATGTTTTTAAAAGAAAACTTGGGAACCAAACATGCATAACACATTGCAGCAAATGGAGGAAGCCTTCCTTATGGGGATGCCATTTGGAGGGGAATAGATGGCCTTGCATCTACTTTCGGAGTTGCTTGAGGACAAGCAACATTTTTCCAGGGGGACTGTAATATTCCAAAATTTCCACATCATGTTTGGATTATTAGAGTCCTTTATTTTCTTAATGAATTAAGTAAATAAAAGGGTGGAGGGACCCACAATCTTCAATATAAATAAATATCCAGTTTTTGTGTGTGAATGTGGATTAATTAAGCCTAGATCTACATAATAAGGTAGTTGAGCAACTACTAATGTGAATGAAATTGGAGAACCTGTCTCATTAATGAGATAGATAATGGAGGTTAACACAGTCAACTAAGATCTTGAATATGTCAAACAAAATATCATGGGACATTCATGATAAAGTGATGGAGGATGTTGTGCAAACAAAGCACACTTGATGGAGAAGGTGTACATTGCACCTAGACATGATGGTTGATTTGGTCAAACAACACAGTCAAACTTGGAGGATATTGTCCGCATGCAATGCGCAGTATAGATGAGGGCCAAGGCTTGGGAAGGTTCAAACATTCTATAAAGAATATGAAGGCAATGATGATTGTATGCTGGTTATTCTTGATGTAAGATCTTTTCAGATCTGGAATTGTCATGTGATATTCCATTGCTTTCTCGGGTTGTTTAGCAGAGACTGCAAGTGTTGTTTAGCACAGGGTGTTCCTGGTCGAGAATCCCACCTCTTTCTTAGAGCAGCTCTAGAAAGAGTATTGTACTTCATTCTACATTAGGCATTGGTGCCACATCTCTTTTCCTACTTTTTGTAGAACATCCATATTTAGAAATTGCAGATTTCTGAAGATTAGTTTGGAAGGAGGAAGTTGTCATCAGTACTTCAACTGGAGAACTGGTGAAGGTTTATTCCTATCACCTTGGGCTTATAGATCATCTTCCCAGAGCTTCATTGCAGATCTGGCATCAGGCCAAAAGTTATTGACTTCCTAGCAGCAGTATTCCCTTCAGGAATTACGCTGTCCATTTTCCAGATCTAAAAGGAGGAAGGAATTTACTAGCATTTCAGCTAATAATCATGTGAGGGATCATCCCCTCACATTTCCATTAGTATTTCCATCAGCCTGGAGTTTATTGCAGCATTTTTCAGCAGGTAGAAGGCCTCTCTTTCCCTCACAGCGTAATTTCTATTAGCAGTTGTGTTGCAGCAGCTGCAATCATTATTAGAGGATTGAGAAGCTAGATCTAGAGCTTATAGCTTGTAGATCTGAAGAAGCGATCAACCCTTCAAGCTTAGATCTGATCTTGAAACATATTTTAGCCATCTGTTTCACAGATATAGCTTCAGATCTGTATTTCCCAGCAAATCAAGGATCAAATCCTAGGGAGGTGATTTTCCAAAGTTGCAGATCTGGAAAATCATTTCTGGGTTATCTTGGGAATCCATCACATTAGCCAGATCTCGAATATTGGCATCATCTGAGCTCCAGATTTGAGTATATCTGCATTTTCCTTTTCAGCCTATAACTATATGTTCATATTCTGCTGAAGGGATAGCACTTTATTTTCTTCAGTGCCTCTCCAGTTACGTTGTACCTATTGTAGCATGTTTTATGGGTGATTCTAGAACAGCTTTTTGGCTAGATCTACTCATATTTTGTACATTGTGTAACGGATTCTTCTCCAATATAATAAATTGGCTTAGCTTCTCTGTAAATTCTGATGTTGTCTTAAGATTTATTGTTTACCTTGCTACAGTTCTTATATTGTGTTTCAGTATTATTGCATTCTCCCTTTTGGGATATTACACAATAGATTTAATCCAATCAAGCAATGTACTGAAGCTATATACTGAATCCTTCTACAAATAAATTGTGAAAATAAAAACGATCATCAATCACACCAAGTAAATAAAGAAGAAAATCAAACCACAACACAGATATTTTCCTGGGGAAAGATTGCTACTCAAAACCCCTCTATCTTCTATTGTATACTCACCATGGAATCATGAAACAATTACCATGCATTGTTCTCACAAGAGACTCCTACACTCTCGCAACTGTCTCACATTGACCTAGAAAAAATCGACCAACACTTAGCCAATTTCCTGCCTCTGTTTAGCCTGCCTTGCTTGTGAAATTCATTTGGAATGCAATCCATATTCTTTATGAATTTCAGCCTTCCAAAACTACAAAAGAATCATGGTCAATCCAATGGATGTTTGGTTGCATGTGGGCAACCTACTAATGATACAACTGATAGTTAACATCCCTTTAACCTTTGTCTCGACTGGGTCTCCACTGGAACTGACATGCATGAAACTATTAATAGTAAATCATCAGTTGCATCGCAGATCGTTGCATGTGAATTAAATCTTATTTAATTCACTTGATCTCTCACTAGTGCAACAAATAGTTACAACTAGTTCAACTGACTTTAACTCAATAAATAGAGTTAATTGATTTCTCATGCATTAAACTAATGCACTAACTGCAATTTGAACTCCATAACTAAAAGAATCACTTTGCATGCCTCACCAACCACCCTCAACTCAAAATTCATGAGCTAACTAATTTTATCACACTCAGTTAACTATTACAAGTGATTATGAGATAAGATTAAATTTTATTGTCCAATTTAATTAAGGGAAAATTAAGTTAGACACCCATTTATTGTTGAATTTTCAACAATATCGTCATGTACACTATTTCAATTATTTAATATAATGAAAGCTGAGAATATTTGTGTTCATTGTGTTATTTAATTTCATGCACTCTACTTGTTATATTATGTTATCGTTCTATAATTTTAATATTGACAAGAATAATCATAAAATGACAACATCAAAACTACTTTGAAGCCTAGGATATAGTCCTCCTAGACTCAGAGAGGGATCTCTCTTTAAGATTTATCTTTATTTTTATGATTTATGATATTAGGCTAGTTATAATAATAGTGAAGGTTGTTTTTTATTAATATTTTGGTTGGATTAGGAAATCTACTTAAACTATTTCCATTGGGCTATGGAGTCAAAACAGGCTGGGTTGTTGCATCAATTTTTCCAGAGCAATTGCAAGGCAAGCTAACTAAAGTTACTGGATCTTAAAACATAATGAATCATGAGATGAAAGAAAAGTGTTTCTCGGTAGTGGTTAAAAATAAATCAAGAATTCTTGAACCAGACTTCAGAAACATTTATATTGTAAACACGACCAGAATTAAGGTGCTCTATTAGCAAATCTCAATCTTCAGATTTCTGTTTTACAATTATAATTAGATGGTGCACAAAAAAAAGTAACAACGGAAAACACTAAACACAGTAAAGAAAGACATCACCATATAAAAATAGCTCAATAATCTTGCAGAATGGTCTTTTATTGTTGATGATCCACCTTCAAAATTACAATGCTCCAATAGAATGGTTTACAATATAGGATCCAACCCATGATACTTAATAGAAATGCATTATTTAACTAATTACTAGTGATTGCCGTATCTACATGGGAAACATGCTATTTATTACAATAATTATTGAAAATTGACAAATGTGACCACAAAGTGGGCACGATGGAATATCTGTGACATGTGGCCCTAATCTCCAAAAGGTCGTTACTGTGCGTTTTGACTTGTTGTTGTGTTGATGTGTTGATTTGCAGAATCAACTGATTTTCTAAGTTGGTTGTCCTGCTGATGTGATGAGTTTTCACCCTTCTTGGTAATCACATAAATTCTCCCACTATTGTGCATTTGGGATCTTGATCCTGATTAGCTTCATGTAAATCTCATCAATCTCTGTGTACTTCATAAAAGTTGGTCTTAACTGAAAAATATGCTTGGTTTCATGCTGTATGTATAAATAATTGTCCATAACCTTTAGGAAGGCTCTTCCAGTCTTTGAACCTTTAATTCCTACAAATTTTGTTGTATCTTTGGCAATCTCCTTCAGTTTCTTGACATAATTCGGCCTGTGCATGAGCTTATCATTTATCACAAAAAAAGATGGAAATCCTCTTTTGGTCAACGGTTCGATTCTACTGAAGAATATGCTGACACCAATTTGTAACTGATGAGACTTTTCTTCTAACTATGTGACCAAACTCTTTTTGTTGAGTACCTTTTTTACTTCTAGGATTGTTGTTTTTCTGTCCTCCACTCCTAGTGCTTACAATTCAAAAATACTCTTGGAATTCAGTAATTTGATAATATTTTTTGATGTTTCAGGAATCCCTATCAATTCTCTATTTGCTTTTTCAATGGCATCATTCACTAATGAAATCAAATCTCTATGTTCAAATATTATCTGAATAGATGGCAATATTTCATTCATGGAGTCAACAATACTTGTCCAAATAATTTTTTTGGCCTGACTAATAGTCTGTCCAATAGAAGCTTCACTCTCTGCTTTGATTAATTTCTCAAATTTTTTTCTGAGCTGTCTGTATCTAAATTTCATGGGCATTATTTGGCCTTTTCTTCAAATCTTTCATGGTGTTGATATCTACTTCAAGCTTTTTTATCTCTGTTGTGTGTATGGTCATGTTCTCCATGTCTTTGGCTAGTTGCTCTGCACCACCTGATGTGCCTATAGTGGTTGGTGTAGCTGTAGGGATGGATGCAATAGGAATAGCCTCCAAAGGAACAATGGCCATTTCTTTTGCTTTCTTCTTTTCTTTCACAAATTTTTCCATCTTTTTCCCCGTCTGCTTTAGCTGTGCAGACTACTCCATGATTAACTTCATCATTTCAGCTTTCTATGCTTCATTTTCCTCAATGTCCTTTGTAAAAGGGTCTTCAGTTGCTGACATTTTGAGTTGGTTTCTGAGGGTCGCTATATCAGCATTCTTCTTTTTCAATATCTCTTCCACAGCCTCCACATTAGTTGGTTCATACCCAATATTTATCACTATGTCTTCTATGTATTTGATTCTTGTATATTTGGCTAGAGAAGAAATATTATCCATTTTAATCTGAGATTGAAAACTGGCCAAAGATACTTGAAGTTTAGACAAGCTCATGGTAGTGCTAGTCAATGTGGAGGAAATCATTTCTCTAGTCTGTTTATGAATCTCCATCTGGTCTATTGGATGGATGTCTTTCACATTAAATTTGAAAGGATTGTGCTTGAAGTTTGCAGGTGTTTTAGGCTGAGAGATTTGTGCTTCTAGGAAAGCCATTCTCATCATTCCTTTCTCTAATTCAAAGGCCGATAAAATCCTACTCTGTAAACTGCTTGTTTGCTTCCAAAACCGGTTGTAGGTGTTGGTTTTCAGGATCTCATTCTTTCTTTTGATTTCCCTGAATGTATCATAGATGTTCTTCTCCTTTCCCCTGTAGAAGTAGTAGATGTAGGAGTGTGTAAGTTCTATTGCTAGAATGGAATGGTGGCTGAAGATGTAGACAATATGGTTTGGCCACCTGATGGAGATGAAATTGGAGAATCCCTGATTGTGATGAATGTTTGCGGTTATTTTTCATTGCTTTGGTCAATGTCCATGTGTACTCTAGCTCCCTTTCTATACTTAATTTTAAATTCTCTGCTATATGTCTCAGTCTCCATATCATACTGACCATCTCTTGGCCTCTTCCCTGCTATCTCTTTCTCTGGTTCTTTTCCCTTATCTTCTTTGCCTTCTGTAGTCTTATTTTCCTCTAGAGTAGGGGTTTGAATGTTTGAAGTGGAGATCACTTTTTCTTTAGCCTCCTGTAGTGTATTTTCTGCCCACTCTACTTGATTCATAAATTCCTCTATCTCAGGCCTGTGGGTGTGGATATAAGGGGTTGATTTGTTCTCCACCCTTTTCTTGGAAATAATACCCAGTGGTTCATATGACCAAGTGAAACTGTGATTAAATTTCAAGTCCTTCAACATCTTATCAGCCTCTTCTCCTGCTGTTCTACTATTACAAATAAAATGACCAATTTGGGACGTGATCCTAAATTGAGATTTCTTCTTAGCAAATACAAAGTGTACTTCATCTGCGTTGATCATATGCCTTATGTTTTCCAGAGAAAAGATCCTCATGGGGAGGAACTTTGGCAGCTTGTAAGGGGCCAACTCACACCCATAAATTCTCATCTCATTATAATTTTGGTACAAGTAGCAATATATGGTTCTCACTTGATCTGATAACTACATGATCTTCTTAATATCCTCATTAATTCTTGGTTCAGTTGTACTGTTGAGTATGCTCATTGTTGGGTGCACAAATGAATCAACAAATCTCTTGTATGTATAATCCTTTTTCTAATTCATTAACATAGTTTTCCAAAAGATGATTGATTGAGGGTGAGTGTCATCATTAACCTTAGTCATTGTAAACTGGAATCTGCTAGCCTAAAAATAGACAAACATATAGACCAAAACTGAAGTATATTTGAACACTTCCTCTATGTGGAACTTTAGAAATTGATCATGGATGGCATCAGCTAAGAATTATCTAATGTTGAACATGATTGAAGGCTTAGAATATGATGAAATAATATAGAGAAAACCTATCATGGCCTCATTTATCTGCTGGTCTAAATGATACCCTAGTAAATATGAGAGGACGGTGGCAATATGTTGTGTTCTATCAGGGAAAGTGGATGAGGGATATGGAGGATTATTTTTGGGCAGTGGGGCATCTGTAGCCATGAAAAGCTCTAATGTTTTAGCTCTGCAGGAAAAATCCAACTTTTGATACAGTTCTCTGAGAGCTTCATAGGAGAATGGGATGGTTTCTTCAATAGTAGGGGCCTGCAGCATTTGCAGGATTGATTGGGCATTGACAGTAAAAATTACTTCTCATATGGGGGCTACTACAGCTCTCTTATTGATTTCATACCATTCATGACATTTACTTACAAATTCCGGACAATTGTGGGTCTTTGGGAATACAAAATAGGGAAATTTGGTCTCCCATAACCCTATATCATCAACTTCATCTATTAGCTTATCCTCAAGCCAGCAGTATACATCGAATAACTCGAAATCTGACTCTGTCTCATGGATTTTATAGTCTCTGTCATCTAGAGCCACATGATCCAGGTCTACCTAGGGGTAAACCATAGGATTAAAGGGTTTCTGATCCTTCTATGGAGGAATTTTTGTCCTCTGAAAATAATCTGAGTGCAATTGTACAGGAAGGGATTCAAGAAGAATGGAATGAAGAGAGGAAGTTTCTACAAATCAAAATGGGGAGGAGAAATGGTAGCAAGGGAATTCTGATTGATTCTGCAGACAGTTGGAATCTTCTCTGCACTTTATTTTTCTCTAAAAACTTTAACTGTGATCACCTATGACAAATAGAATGCAAATGCAATGGAAAACCTTGCAATAGGCGAGGAATTTTAGCTCTATGGAGTGATTGGGCGATCTTTGACATGGCACAGGCCTGTTGGGTAGCGACCAAAGCCATTAAATGTCCAACGGGCCTCTGGCAGGAGAGTGGCTAATTAGATTGGAGGGGACAGGAAGACGTTGTCATGGCACAACGATTATATAATGATCAAAGGTGTAGTGGTTTGGTTGTGGTAGAAAACTGCTTTTCGCAGGGGGGAATGGCAGGTAAGTGGTATGGTGTGGGGTGGGAGAGGGGGGGCTGCGAAAGAACAGACTCCTGAGATGTAGCAAGCGGGATGGTTTGGAAAACCATCCATTTCAGACCCCCCCCCCTATTTTAATGTTCGGAGGAGAGGGGGGGGGGGCGAAAATATTTGTGGGCCGTCGGATGAGGAGGAGGGCACGGGGATGAGGTGAAAGGTGATGGAGGGTTAAGTGATGATGCGGCGTGAGTTGATGGTGGGGTCGAGGAGCATTAAGAAGAGCGAGGGTGGAATATAGTTTCGGAACTTTAGGATATGGGAAAATGACATGTAATATGTCAAATATATTTTCAAATGAAGATTTATTTCCAAACTTTAGAATAAAACACCCTTGTTTTTTGATTTTTCTCTTTTTCATCAAGAACACATGAACTCTTTTGACTGCACTTAATAGGATAAATTTCATTTTTCCTCCATACTTTCTTCTTTTCATCCCTACCTACCCATGTCAAACATTTTGTGTTCTTTTACAGGGTGCATTGGGATTTGCAAACCCCAATTCATTTTTTCTTTAAAACCCTAACCTAACATCTACCCTTATTTCTTCCATTGACTCAGATTAAGCTGTTGAGTCAATTTTATTTCTACCTAACTACTGATATGCCAAGGTTAAACAGTTTGGAAAATCCTTATTTTCTAACCTATCAACAAAAATTTAAAATTGTAAAATCATGCTTAAACTATATGATTGAAAAAAACCTATCTAATCAGTAGTGGAATTTTGATTTGCAGCACTTTCAGTATTATTCTTTTTTTGGGTTTTTCTTTCTTTTTCTTTTTCTCTTTTTCTTTTTTCAATAGACCCTCTTTTCTTTTATTTTTTCATATTTTTTTGGAAATCATTTGAATATTGAAAATCATACTCAATATGAAATTGCAACTCATGAAATACTCAATCACCTTGAGATCATATGATTTATAGGATACTAATAGTGGCTCCAGCTGAGGATGGCACTTCTCCAAATGAAGTGTCAAGAACCTAAGACTAGTAGCATTGAATGCTCCATTTTCTACAAAATATTCATCTAATTTCTTTTTTATGTTTTATGACTGCTCAATAAACCAGGCTTAGGGCCTTCTCCACGGGCTTCAACCTTGGTTAATGAATTACTCAAATCAAAAACTGTAAAATTGTGGTATTTACAATGATGAAAGACCAACCTGAATTTTCAAGAGAAATAGTGCTTCAGCATCCTGCCATTGGCAGGACCTCCAGGTATCTCTATTCCATCCAACTATTTAAGGAAATATGCATTATTTCCTCTAAAAGCATCAATGATGTATGGCCCTTGCCAAATATTGTCAAATTTTCCATGTTTGACTTTGTATTCTCTTATGGAATCCCATTTCAAAACTTTGTCTCATAAATTAAAATCATTAGCCTTTGTTCTTTATAAAAAATATTCTTGATATTCTCTTGAATCACTTGAGTTATGTTATAAACTTCCTCTCTGGACTATTGCAACTGTATACTTTGATTGATCCTTCTCTGTATATCATTTGGTTTAGCTTGAATTTCCTGAATAATATTCATGACTGGAACTCCTAAAGAGGAAGGAAAAATTGCATCCATTCCATAAACCAATTGGTATGGAGATATGCCAATTGGTTTTTTGGTAGTAAGTCTATCATCCCAAAGAGCATTAATCAACTTGTTGTGCCATGATTTTTTGTTATCTTCCAAAACATTTTTGATGATATTCACCAAAATTTTGTTTGAAGATTCAGCCAATCCATTACCTTGAGGGAAATAGGTTGTTTAATGCACCAAATTCATATGATACTTATGATAGAAATCAACCATTTTCTTGGACTTGAAATATACAACATTATCAGTGATGATTTTTCTGGGACAACCAAATCTGGAAACAATATTGGTTTCAAGGAATATTATGATGACAGAATCAATGGCATTTCTAGAAGGAGTGGATTCTATCCATTTGGTAAAGTAGTCTGTGGTAGTGAGAATCCATTTATGTTTGGCATAGGATGGGGGATGAATTTCTCCAATGAAATCTAATCCCCATTGTTGGAAAGGGCTCTCAACATAAATAGGCTTCAAGGGTAAGGGCAAAAATTTTCTCTTTCCTTCAAATATTTGGCATTTGTGACAGGCAGTGACCATCTTATGGATGTCAGGAAAAAGGGTAGGCTAGTAGAAACCAACCCTCGTGATCTTGTTAGCAGTGGTATTCCAATAAATATGGCCACTACAATCACCTCCATGGAATTATTGCATAACTTTATCTGCATCATATTTTATCAAACATTTGAGTAAAATACCTCCAATATCTTTCCAATACAATACATTTTCTAAAATGCAGAATTTGACAGCTTTCAATTTTATAAATATTTCTTTAGTTTTGGATAAACCAAGAGGAGCATTCAAATTAAATAAAACATACAAGATATTTGCATACCAGGGAGAATTTAGAAATACTTCATCAATTTGTGGAGTCGCCAGTTCCTCTTGATCATCCAATGAATGGACCATGTTAATGTCTAGTGCATGAAAATTTGATTCAGCCATCAATTTGGCTATGTTGAATCTCTAATTAAACTGAGAGGGGGGGTGAATCAGTTTAATACATTCCTGATCTTTTAAAATTTTCAATAAACTTATTTACACCTTCATTTCAAACTCTATTTGATGTGAGAGTAATCTTAGAATGTAATCTGAAAGTATTAGTTTAATAGAGCAGTAGACTTAATTTGAGAGCAGCAGGTATTAAGCAAATGATACATATCAGATCAATACATAAATATCAGGCACAGAGACACCAGATATAAGTGGAAACCCATAAAGGGAGAAAACCACATCTTATTATTGTTGTGATGCAATTGCAAGTATTCTCATTCCCTTCACCATCGTTTTCCAGAGTACCAACCCACAGAGGTTCCTACCTCACCCCCGCAAGCTACAACCCTGTAAGGAAGCACTAACTCTCTTCTGGCTCGCAAACCAAATCCCACAGAGGATCCAACCTCAATTCTGCAAGCTACAACTTGCAATGAAGCACCAACTCCCTTCAATTTTCTGCAGGCACCAACCTACAGGAGGCTCCAACCTCAGTCAGCTACAACTGACAGCTATCAAGCTTCAACTTGATAGGGAAGCTCCAACTTCCTCAATTTAACAAACTGAATGTTTGCTGATTTACCTCTGATATCAGCTCTGTTCTGTAGCTTCTCTTTCTGCTCTTCTTTTCTTGATCTTCTCTGCTTCACTCTTCTGTATTCTGCCTTCTCTTTATTTACTCTCTCCTCTGCCCAAAAAAAAAAACACACTCTGCATATCTAGATGATATTATTTATATATTTCCTCACATGACTGTTTGTATTCTGCTTGGAATTCGAAATGGAATGTCATGTCTCTTTGCCTTCTGCCTTCTCACTCCTTTTATCAGCTAACTCAGAAATTATAACTGTAGGTGTCAATTTTAACATTACAGTGGGAGTTTGTTTTTCTCTCGGAGACTTTCCAATGCATCACAAACAATAAAAACAATTAAAACATTTACATTCGAATTACAATTTGAACTCCAACTCAACCCATTTAGTCTTTTGAGTTGGTACGCATTTGTCTTTTCTTTGGCTGTCTTTTATCTCCTTTCGGCTCTGTTTTCTCTTCTGTCCTCTGTTGTGGTGTAACTGCTGCATACGTGTAATTGTGCCTTTTATATCCGCTGACTGTAAATCTGGAGGAATTCCAACTCTATTCATGCCATGAGTGTCTTGTTGATGTGGCGAGTTCCGTAGGTCGAAACATACATATATCACAACTATATTAATCTAATAATCGCCCTCCCGTTAAGCTGAGGCCCGTGGGTCTTCAGACCACGCGGCATGTTTTAATACAACCGCAACAATGTAATATATATACATATAACAATCATATCACAACGCTCGTATTATAAATTGAGCCATTCTTTAATTCTGCGGGGGTAGCAAACTCAAGAAGATAAGGGAAGAAGACCCCCTCGGAATGCATTACACATATCTCAAACTTATATATTATCTTAGCGTAAATAGAGTTTTGATCCCCTTGTGATTTCCGATTGCTATTGATCGCAATCGAAACTTTGAGTTGCAAGCCCCTCTGCTTTGTTTACCCCACACGCAAGGTCCCATCAAACAAAACTTCGTTTGTGCGCCCATATACCACCGAGACAAAGGAAGAATATTAAACATACAAGGAACTCCTTTTGGTCCACTCGACACACTTCCGATGCAAATGGAGTTCTCTCCGGTCGCGTTTATCGCTCCGGTTCTCGATTCCGATTCAATCGGAAATCGCCAATCACCCGAATTGGTATCATCCATTATGTACTCCAAATGTGTTCGATTAAGTATTCACCGGAAATCGCTAATCGATTGAATCATCGTTCGTTCATTGCAGCTCCAATGTTCTTCGATTGCGATTCAATCGGAAATCGCCAATCGGTAATTGCAATGCGCTTCCACCTTTGGACTCTTCACATTTCCGATCCGATTGGGGAGGGGTCCCACCTTATAAAACTTTATTTTATGCGCTCCGTAATATATATGCCTTGGACCCCGAAGTCTTTTGATTTCGTATCAGAAAACATGAAACCGTTTCAATGGCGAAACTTTTCCAACCTCCTTAATTAACCTCGACACCGCCCGATTTGCACCGACCACCGGGAATTTATACTTAAAATGAGTTGTCAAATGTTTATTTTTACAAGGCATACTTTGTCGCCGGGAGTCGAAGCGATTCCCGTAATAGGTCACAGGGGTTATATTAAATGTATAACGCCAGCGCTCCATGCAGATTCCTGCGAATGTGAAGATTATATGCGTGTAACGCCCTGCCTGGAGTATGTTGATTTCTGAATTTATGAATCGTTCGCCTTTGTCTCTCGCTCTGCTACTTCTATCATTCTCGCTCTCGCTCGCTACTTCTCGTCGCTCCGTGCCCGTATTCTCGACCGTTAACCCATCCCTTAGCCCTGCCTCCTTTTCCCCGTTTCGCCGCTACCCTCTCGCTCACCGCATGTGTCCGTTTCAAGTGCTCCTCCTTTGTCTGTCTCTGCTTCAGTGCTGCCTCCTTTGGACCAGCGCTGCCTCCTTTGCCATCAATGACAATATTTCCAACAGTCTCCCCCTTTGGCATTGATGGAAATCCACTTTCTCTGTTTTCTTTCTCTTTCTCTTGTTGTTTGTTCGTCCTCCCCCTTTGACATCAATGGAAAAGGACGACGCCTCATCTCTCTGTATGGGTTTTGTCGTTGCATTTCCTTTCTCTAAGTTACGTGTAGGTCCTCTTCTGCTGAAATAGGACTATGCTGCTCCAGAGTGATGTATGAAACTTGTTATGCATTTAATCCTGTGTCAACAATATAATCTGTGTTGAGGCTGCTGCTGTTATATATCTCTGCTATAATCTGTGCTAGATTGCCGATATATGTTTAATCCTTTTTTTTTTTCATGCTGAACGCTGATAATACTGAGAATGCTGATCCTGTGGACCTATTTTATGCTTCCCTTGCTTGCTGATTTCCTTTAGGAAAGATATTTTCGTTTATGCTCTCCCCCTGAGACTATGCTTTCTCTTTATATTAGAGAGTAGTATCTACAAATACTACCCCTAGTCTGTCTCTCAAGTATTCGAATGGTTCTCTGGCAAGTGGTTTAGTAAATATATTTGCTATCTGTTCTTTTGTTGGTACATAGTCCAGTTTAACTATTTTCTGAGCCACTTGTTCTCGAAGAAAATGATATTTGATTGGTATATGTTTAGTTTTTGAATGAAGCACAGGATTTTTAGATATACTTATGGCACTTGTATTATCACATTTTATTGAGATAGGTTCATTAATGCTCACCTTCATATCTTGAAGAGTCTGCTTCATCCACATGACTTGTGTACAACAGGCTGCTGCTGCTATGTATTCTGCTTCAGCTGTAGATAGAGAGATTGATGTTTGTTTCTTGCTTAGCCATGCCACCAGACTTTCTCCTAGATAGAATGCACCTCCACTTGTGCTCTTCCTATCATCCACACAGCTGGCCCAATCTGCATCTGTGTATGCTGTCAAGGTGAAGCTTTTTCCTTTAGGATACCAAAGCCCATATTGTGCAGTTCCTTGTAGATATCTGAGTATTCTTTTTACTGCCAGAAGATGGTTTTGTTTAGGTGTTGCTTGATATCTTGCCACTAGTCCTACAGCTAGCATGATGTCTGGTCTTGAAGCTGTCAAGTACAGCAGGCTTCCTATCATGGATATGTAGAGTTTTTGATCTACATCTGCAGACCTATCATCAGCACACAGCTTGCATCCCGTGATCATGGGGGTTGTCATTGGTTTGCAGTCCTCCATTTTGAATTTTTTCAGTATTTCTTTTAAGTATTTTTCTTGAGAAATGAATGTGCCTGTGTTCTTTTGCTGAATTTGCAGTCCCAAGTAGAAACTGAGTTCTCCAATCATAGACATTTTAAACTCTATTTTCATCTCATCAGCAAACCCTTTTGCTAGTTCATCTTTGCTGCTTCCAAACATAATGCCATCAACATATACAACAACAATTAGGAGTTCATTTTCATGCGCTTTTATGTATAGATTGTTGTCTACTCCACCTCTCTTAAAACCCTGTTTTTGCAAATATTTGTCCAGTATTGAGTACCAAGCACGAGGAGCCTGTTTCAGTCCATATAGGGCCTTCTTCAGTCTGCACACATAGTCTTCTTTGTCTGTCAATGAGAAGCCTTCTCGTTGTTCCATGTACACTTCTTCTTCTAGATCTCCATTAAGAAAAGCAGACTTTACATCCATTTGATATACCTTGAAGTCTTGATATCATGCAAATGCCAGGAACATTCTGATAGCTTCCATTCTAGCTACAGGGGCAAATGTTTCATCATAATCAAGTCCTTCTATTTGTGAGTATCCTTTGTAGACCAGCCTTGCTTTATTCCTGATTACTTGTCCTTGCTCATTCATTTTGTTTTTGAATACCCATTTTGAACCAATGATATTTTTATCAATAGGTCTAGGAAC
Source organism: Pinus albicaulis (assembly GCA_034641835.2). NCBI lineage: Eukaryota > Viridiplantae > Streptophyta > Pinopsida > Pinales > Pinaceae > Pinus > Pinus albicaulis. The sequence goes on from CM076574.1 coordinate 499,000,074, forward strand.
TAGTTCCCATGTATTGTTCTTCTCAATTTGGTCCAATTCTTCATTCATTGCTTTTACCCAATACTTGTCCTTGCTGGCTTCTTCAAATTTCTTTGGCTCTATTTGTGATAACATGGCTATGTATACTTCTTATGTTTGTTCTGTTAGTTGCCTTCTTGTCTGGACTCCTGCTTTTTTGTCTCCTATGATCTGATCTTCAGGATGATTCTTCTGAGTGTATCTTGAGGGGTTTTTCGAGCTCAACTCTGCATCATCTGTTGTCTTGCTTGTATCATCATCATCCTTGTCTTCCTCTTCATGGTTGTCTGATGGACTGCAGCAGTCTGTATTTCTTGTATTGTTTGGAAGTTCTTCATCAAATCTCACATCAATACTTTCAACTATCTTCCGAAGGATCTTGTTGTAGCACCTGTACCCTTTGCTTTTGGAAGCATATCCTAGAAAAATCCCTTCATCTGCTCTTGCATCAAATTTCCAAGGTTTTCATCATTATTCTTTATGTAACACTTGCTACCAAAGACTCTGAAATGTTTTATTGAAGCTGGCTTTCCATGCCATAGTTCATATGGAGTCTTGTCACTGCTTGGCCTTAAGTGAGCTTTATTAAGGATATGTACTGCTGTGTGTACTGCTTCTGCCCATAAGGTTTGAGCAATATTATTCTCTTGCATCATAGCTCTGGCTATTTGTTGTACAGACCTGTTTTGTCTCTCTGCTACTCCATTCTGCTGAGGTGTCCCTGCAATAGTAAATTGTTGCTTTATTCCATGTTCATTACATAGGTCTGCAAAGTCATAATCTGTGAATTCTCCTCCTCTATCTGATCTGATACATTTTAGCTTGCATCCAGTTTGATTTTCTGCTAATGCTCTGAATATCTTAAATTTTTCCAATGCTTCTGATTTATTTTTTAGAAAGGCAACCCATGTCATTCTGGAGAAGTCATCTATTATCATCATGAAATAGGATTCTCCACTTGGTGTTCTAGTTCTAGCAGGTCCACACAGGTCCATGTGCACAAGCTGGAGTGGTCTTCTTGTTGACAGCTCCTCTTTAGATTTAAAGGATGTGCGAGTCTGTTTCCCCAATTGACAAGATTTGCATATAGTACTTGAATGCCTTTTTATTTCTGGCATATCTTTGACAGCTTTCTTCTTGCTCAATTTGATGATATGGTCAAAGCTGAGATGTCCCAATCTCCTATGCCACAACCATGACTCCTCAAGTTTGCTAAGATGGCAGGCTTCATCTTCCTCTTTCACTATGTATACATCGTTCTCTGTTCGAACACCTTTGAGCAGAGTCTTTCCTGTTGTGCTTGACCTGACTACACAATCTTGTGCTCTAAAAAGAACTTCACAGCCTTTGTCACACATCTGACTGACACTCAGTAAATTTGCTTTCAGTCCATCCACAAATAGTACCTCTGCCATTGTCTCCGCCATTGTCTACGTCGACCGAGCCTTTTCCCTCGATCTTTCCCCGATTTATCATTACCAAAAATAACATTGCCAGATTTCTTTTCATCAAGAGTTATAAACTTGCTTCTGTCTCCAGTCATGTGTTTGGAGCAGGCACTGTCCAAGTACCACTGGCTTTTCAGATCTTGAGCAGTTAGAGCCAGGTCACAGTTATTCACCTTCTTTATCCACTGGAGGCCCCCTTTTGAACATTTGATTATAGTTTTTGCAGAATTGTGAGCATGAACAAAATTGCTTTGACTCATAAACCTCCTTGAGGTTTTGAACATCAGTCTTTGTCTATACTTTTTACATTCAATAATTTTATGGCCAAATTCCTTACAATAAAAACAATAACCATAGAAATTATTTGCATACGTGATGTAAGGTTGTTTTCTCCATATGTTTGTTTGAGATAGCCTCTTCACTGTTTGCATCTCTTGCAGGTCTGAATTAATCTTCCTTGCATAACAATATGCAGCAATGTGCCCTGGCTTGTGGCAGACATAGCAGGTGGCATTCTTCATAGGAGGGAAGAATTTCCTCTGATGGCTTCCAAATTTGATATACTTAGGGGCATATGATTCTTTTTCTGCCATCTTAGTATTCATTATATTCTTTGTTACTAGAGGTTTCTTCTGCTCTCTGTCTCTCTTATTGCAGATATCTTCTTTTGTAGGAATTATTTGAGCTACTTCCTCATCCTTCTTTGCTTTTACAAAAGTAATCTCTTTGTCAACCTTTTCTTTTCCTTTACTTGATTCTCCTTCGTAGCCTATTCCAGTCTTTATCATAGGGGATCTTTGAGCAACCAAAATTTCATTCAACTTAATAGAGCTTGTTGTTTGAGAAGGGTATATAGAAACTTTTTGTTGAGCATTTTCTAATTTCTTTCTCATACACAGAATTTCTTCTTCCAGCTTCTCTTGTTCTCGAGATTTATCTTTGATTTGCTGAAGTAACATATCTTCTATCTTCTTGGCTTCTTCAAGCTTTACCTTCAGCTGCATGAGGACTTTTGAATTTTGTTCTTCTTTCACACATTTTAGGAGAATCTCTTTTTGTTTTCTGCATTTTAGTTTGAGTCTGTCAATCTCCTCCAGAGCACTTCTTAGCTCCCCCTCAAGGTCTACTTCCCCTTCTTCTTCATCTTCTAGTAGGAGTCCCTCAAGATCTTCTATGGCCATCAATAAAAATTCTGAGGTTCCTTCTTCACTTGAGGGTTCATCTGAGTCTTCAGATGCACTGCTGTCTTGCTGAGCATAGAAGGATTTTCTGCTAGATTTCTTTCCTTTCTGCCAGAACTTTGATGTGTCTTTCTCTGATTCTTGAGCTTGATTTCTTACTTTCTTGTGAGGACATTTAGCAGCATAATGTCCAACTCTTCCACAGTTAAAGCATTTTAAGGCAAGTTTACCTTTGTATCTACCTGAGCCTCTATCCAATTTCTTGACAAATTTAGCTTCTTCTTCATTAGAGCAAGAACATATTTCTTCTTTTTCTTCTTTCTTCTTTTTTGTTTTGAATGCTGCTTCCCTTGTACTTGGCTTCTTCTGTGGGAGCCTCATTTCATAGGCTGTTAGATTTCCAAGTATCTGGTTCATGGTCAGAGTCTCCCAATTAGTTGTCTCTTCTATTGCAGATACCTTGGGATTAAATCTGGATGGGAGTGATCTTAGAATCTTTTGCACAACTATACTTTCTGGTATAGTTTCTCCAAGAGCTTTCATATTGTTAACAATTTCTGCAACTTTTAAGAAGAAGCTGCCAACCTCTTCATCATCATTCATTTTTAAGTTTTCAAACTGGGCTCTATATACTTGAAGTTTGGCAGTTTTTACTTTCTGGTCTCCCTCATGTATGTCTTCAAGAGTATCCCATATTTTCTTGGCAGTGTCTTTGTGCATTACTTTAATAAACTCTTCTTCACATAATCCATTCAGGATGGCATTCATGGCTTTTGCATTGGCTACAAAGCTTTCTTTAGCTTCTTTCTCTGTATCAGTTGACTTCGGGGCATATCCTAATTGCACAGCAGCCCAGACTTCTACTCCTAGTGACATTATGTATGTCTTCATCCTGATTTTCCAGAAAGCATAATTTTCACCAGTGAAGAAAGGGGCTTTATTGGTTGAGCATCCTTCTTTACTAGCCATCTTGTGAACCTAGGATCTCCTTTCAGTTGTTAGACTTGTACAAAGGAACCTGGCTTTGATACCAATTGTTGAATCTCTAATTAAACTGAGAGGGGGGGTGAATCAGTTTAATACATTCCTGATCTTTTAAACTTTTCAATAAACTTATTTACACCTTCATTTCAAACTCTATTTGATGTGAGAGTAATCTTAGAATGTAATCTGAAAGTATTAGTTTAATAGAGCAGTAGACTTAATTTGAGAGCAGCAGGTATTAAGCAAATGATACACATCAGATCAATACATAAATATCATGCACAGAGACACCAGATATAAGTGGAAACCCATAAAGGGAGAAAACCACATCTTATTATTGTTGTGATGCAAAGGCAAGCTCCAACTCCCTCTCACCATCACCACAGCACCAACCCACAGGGTCCCATAGCTCTCAATTCTCGCAAGCTACAACTTGCAAGGAAGCACCAACTCCTTCGTTTTCCAGAACCAACCCACAGAGGCCCCTACCTTCAATTCTGCAAGCTACAACTTGCAAGGAAGCACCAAATCCCTTCAATTTTCTGTAGGCACCAACCTACAGGAGGCTTCAACCTCAGTCAGCTACAACTGACAGCTATCGAGCTGCAACTTGATAGGGAAGCTCCAACTTCCTCAATTTAACAAACTGAATGTTTGCTGATTTACCTCTAATATCAGCTCTGTTCTGTAGCTTCTCTTTCTGCACTTCTTTTCTTGATCTTCTCTGCTTCACTCTTCTGTATTCTACCTTCTCTTTATTTTCTCTCTCCTTCCCGCCCAAAAAAAAAAAACACACTTATTATCTGCATGATATTATTTACGCATTTCCTCACATGACTGTTTGTATTCTGCTTGGAATTCGAAATGGAAAGTCATGTCTCTTTGCCTTCTGCCTTCTCACTCCTTTTATCAGCTAACTCAGAAATTATAACTGTAGGTGTCAATTTTAACATTACAGTGGGAGTTTGTTTTTCTCTCGGAGACTTGCCAATGCATCAAAAACAATAAAAACAATTAAAACATTTACATTCGAATTACAATTTGAACTCCAGCTCAACTCATTTAGTCTTTTGAGTTGGTACGCATTTGTCTTTTCTTTGGCTGTCTTTTATCTCCTTTCGGCTCTGTTTGCTCTTCTGTCCTCTGTTGTGGTGTAACTGCTGCATACGTGTAATTGTGCCTTTTATATCCGCTAACTGTAAATCTGGAGGAATTCCAACTCTATTCATGCCATGAGTGTCTTGTTGATGTGGCGAGTTCCGTAGGTCGGAACATACATATATCACAACTATATTAATCTAATAATCGCCCTCCCGTTAAGCTGAGGCCCGTGGGTCTTCAGACCACATGGCATGTTTTAATACAACCGCAACAATGTAATATATATACATATAACAATCATATCACAACGCTCGTATTATAAATTGAGCCATTCTTTAATTCCACGGGGGTAGCAAACTCAAGCAGATAAGGGAAGAAGACCCCCTCGGAATGCATTACACATATCTCCAACTTATATATTATCTTAGCGTAAATAGAGTTTCGATCCCCTTGTGATTTCCGATTGCTATTGATCGCAATCTAAACTTTGAGTTGCAAGCCCCTCTGCTTTGTTTACCTCCGATGCGATTGGGAAGGGGTCCCACCATATAAAACTTTGTTTTGTGCGCTCCATATATATCAATTCTCAGCGTAATACAGTGAAGACATATTAAACATATAAGAACTCCTTTTGGGTCCACTTGACACACTTCCCGATGCAATGAGTCTTCTCCGAATGCTATTTATCGCTCCTGTTCCGATTCCGATTCAATCGGAAATTGCCAATCGCCTGAATTGGTATTACTCAACTATTGCAGCTCCAAATGTGTTTCGATTGCGATTCAATCGGAAATCGCCAATCGATTGAATTACTATCACTCAACTATTGCAGCTCCAAATGTGTTCCGATTGCGATTCAATCGGAAATTGCCAATCGATTGAATTGCAATGCGCTTCCACCTTTGGACTTCTTCACATTTTCGATCCGATTGAGGAGGGGTCCCACCTTATAAAACTTTGTTTTATGCGCTCCATAATATATATGCCTTGGACCTTTGGTTCTTTTGCTTTCGAGATTGATAATATGAAACTGTTTCAATGTCTTAAGCTTTCCAAACTCCACTAACTTCGACACTGCCCGATTTGCATCAATCACTGGAATTCTTATAATTTAAAACAGAGTTGCTGCTACGTCATTTCTTATATATGTATACTTTGCTGCTGGAGTCAAGCGATTCCCAGAATAGTATTTGTGTTATATTAAATGTATAACGCCGGTTGGAGTATGCGATTCCCAGAATGTGGTTCTGTATTGTATGTGTAACTCCCGGCTTGAGTATGATTCTCTAGATATATCTTTAATGTGTCTCTCAGACAGGGTGTGTCGTGCTTATATGATTTCTAATTATAACTGCTTCGCCTGCCGCTCGCTGGTTTCGAATACCTCGCCCGCCGCCGCTCGTCGGCCGCCTTCCGTCTTCGACTCCGTTATAATTTTGGCTCCGTTCCTTCGCTCGTTTCTCGTCGCTCGATTAATCGCCTGGAGTCCGTCGAAGGCTCCTCCTCTGTCTCCAGCCGGCCACACGCTCTCGACCAGCACGTCTGCGATCAATGACAATACTCTCCAACAGCGAATCTTTCCGCACAACTCTATAGTTTGATTGGACATCATATTCAAAATAATACAATCCATTTTCTCTCTTTCCACTTAATTAGTCTGGTAATAATGTCTTTGACTACCCATTGCATGATAAGCAACTACTTAGCAGGAATACATAAAATCTAACCTTTAATACACCAAAGAAAAAGCATGTTTTTCCATGATATTATATTTCAATGAGGCATCTCTCAATACCTTGCTGAAAAATGCTATTGCCTGTTCATGTCCTTCACTATTTTTTTGCAATAAAACAACAGCAATAGTATGCTCAGATGAAAAAGAAAAAACTATGAAGTCTTTGTTAAAATCTGGGTTGATAAGGACTGGAGCTTTTGTCAATGCTTGCTTGACTAGATCAAAATATTGTTTAGCTAAAATGTTCCATTTAATTTCTGAATTTTTTTTAAGCATATTGGTTATATTTCTCAAAAGTTCTGTAAGATTGGGTATAAATCTCCTCAAGAATTTGATTTTACCAATGAAAGATTGAAGTTCTTTGAGATTCCTGGGATGAATAATTTTGAGTATTCCTTCAATCCTACTAGGGTTAATTCTGATTCCAACTTGAGAAATAGTGTGACCCAAAAACTTTCCTTCTTCAAGTCCAAACACTGTTTTCTTGGGATTCAGGGAAATTCCAAACTTTCTACATTTTTCAAAAACTCTTCTCAAATGTGCCAAGTGTTCTTCATCGATTTTTGACTATACAGTAATATCGTCAAGATAGATCACAATAAAATGGCCAATTTCATCTGCAAAAGAAATGTCCATGGCTCTTTGAAAAGTAGCTCCAGCATTCATTAATCCAACAGGCATTTTCACATACATGAAAGTACCCCAAGGAGTAGTAAAAGTTGTTTTGTCTTGATCAACAGGATGTACTAAAACTTGATTATAACCTGAAAATCCATCTAACAAAGAGATCCTACTGGAACCTACTACCCTCTGCAATATGTGGTCCATTTTTGGTAAAGGGTAGTTTTCCTTGAGAGATACTTTGTTCAGATTCCTAAAATCAATGCAATCTTATTTCACCTATTTTCTTTCTAATAGGCACAATATTGGATACCCATTTAGAATATCTGAGTGGAACTATGATTTTGGACTTATACATTTTCTTGATTTCCTTCTCCGCAAAAGGCATTAAAAGAGGATTTTTCCTTCGTAGTTTTTGTTTAAAAGGTTTTTGATCCTCCTTGATTGGAATTTTGTATTGTATGATGCTAGTAGCATAGGATTTTAAGTCCTCATAGCTACAAGCAAATACATCTATGAATTCTTTAAACATAGCTATATATCTTTGTTTTGTAATGATAGGCAGTGATATTTACAATTTTATGATTTTGGGATTTTGTTCAGTGCCTATGTTACACTCTTCAATGTTTGTACCAGTTGGTTCCATTTTGGGTTTCTTAGCCACATCATTAAAGTCAAACAATTCTTCTAAAGGGACCATCCCTCTAGGAAATATATTATCCTTGAGTTGCATTACTTCGAATTCCTCTTTTTCAGGGTATTTATGTATTTATGTTTTATGTACAATTTTATTTTCTGAAATATTTACATCAAAAACAACAAATTGTTTTTCTACGTTAATTTGAACATCAGAATGACTGTCTTCTTCACAATCTAGGTCTATATTTCTATCTTCAAATTCATCCTTAGATTGTAAGAAACTTTCAATTTGTTTGTCTCTACCAAATACTTTCCAATATCTCATGTTATCTGGCACAGATCGACGATGTTTAACCTCTATTGTGTATTGTTTATTTGGGTGAGGAAATTGACATGTACCTGCTGAAAAGGCTAAACCATTTTCTAGGAAATTTTTATTTCTGGGGATAACTGCTAAATCATATTCATCAAATGTTCTTAAGAAATCAAGTACAACATTTTTATATGCTCTCAACCTAGGATGTTTTGCAGCATATTGTCCCTTTATTTTTTTTATGACTAATTTAGAATCACCATGGACAGAAATCCTCTTAGCCCCTAATATTTTCGACAATTTTAATCCTAACAGTAGGGCTTCATATTATGTTATGTTGTTTGTGCACTGAAAATTTAGCTTGTATGAGTGACCTTGTGCACGATTTTTCCTTGCATTATACACCCAAATGCCTACTCCTGAGCCTACTTTACCACATGAGCCATCAAAACTCATATTCCAAAGGGGTTCATTTTCAGGATCTTGTAGTACTGTTTGCATTTGACTGTCATCATTTTCTTCAAGATCATTTTCTGCATGGGTAACCTGTGAATCAATGTCTCCATCATTATAAAGAATGAAGGAGTCTAGATCAGTATGGACAGAGTACAGAGGGTAATTGTGTGGTTTTTCTTGACTACTCACCAGGTACTTCATTAAAGTTTCCCTATAAATTCTTATTGGTTGACCAAACACCGGTATTGTAGCATAAGTCATGTCCATTTGCAGGGTCCCTTGTAATTTTTCTCCCCATGAACATGATAAAAGCATGTCATACTTACGAGGGATGTCAGCTACTACTATATCCATCAATAGACTCTTTGTTGGTATCTGAGCTAGAGTGACACAAAGATATTTGATAATACCTAGACATATTTTCAATTTAGCAAGTTCATTCTCAATGCTGAATGGTGTTTTAACTTTGAGCAGATTTGAAAAATCAGTTCTTTCAGCCATTACATTTTGGGTGAATTCAATTTGTTTACTTGAACTAAGAATATTAGTTTGAGCAATTTTGGCAGGGATATCAACTGTTCTCTTAGTATTGTTTTCCGTGTTCTTATTTTTTGACTTATTCACTTTTTCCCTTGAATTTTATGTTGTTTTGTTGAGATTAGTTTTAGAGACTTTTTTGGCAGTATTTTCTGAATTATTTTTATTTGAATTGTCAATTTTTTTCTTGCTTCTAAGTTTATATTGCCTTTGAACCTCCATGATATCACTCTCAAATACTTGTTTATAATCATCGTATTCCTCAGATTGTAACTCTTTTTGAGTCAATGAAAATAATTCTTATTCTTCTTGGGTGAGAAAAATAGAGTCATATTCATTAATCCCCATCAAATTTATCTGATTTTATTCTACTTCCTCAACTACTCCTTCATCATCATCATCATAATTCTCTTGGAATGGAGGCCTAATCTGCTAATCAGGACCTCTTTTCTCTCTTTGTGTTATCCGAGGAGGATTTCTCCTAGGGTTTTGGTTTCTGTTTTGAGGAGGTGGTTGATTTTCCCTAGGAATATTTCTCTCATTTAAATTAATTATTTCCATCATTCTCTCCATAGTTCTAACCAATGAGTCAATTATAGCATCAGATGTGGAAGTTGAAGGTTCTTCTCTTATGGTAACTCTTCTTTCAGTTCTCATTCTAGCTCTTTTTTCTAACAAGTTGGCTTCTAGAAGGGTTGCTAGATTTTTGACAAATTGTTGCCCCATGATCAAATTGTCTAATGATTATTAATTGTATGAAAAATTCGAGTCCAATAATGAAATTCAAAATGTCGTCTATCAAATTTTTATTTTAAGGGACCAAATTTTAAAATGAGACCGTGAAACTATATTGTGAGTAATTTTAAAGAATGGAAAAATTAAATCTGAGTGGGTGGATTATTGTAATCTAAAGAGGGCCTCATGGCAAATTTTATGGAGCAAAACCATCTCTTAAAGACCACAATCAAATTTGTGGAGCCACCAAGCTAAATGGAAGCCAAGATGCATTGGAAAGGAGTTGATTAGTCAGTTAAGCCACCATCTCAGAAGTTCGAGTTGCAGACAACCGTATTAATTCCAGGTGTCAAGCTTGCAGTCAAAGGGTTCATATTGCCCAGATCGAGATCGAAGTTTGTGAGAAAAATCTATCAAAATTCGTAATTGTGGGGTGTATTCCTCGAATCATCAAGGTCAAATATGAAGTCTTGTTGCAAAAGTCACATAAACTAAGGGCATTAATTGTTGCTAACCAAGACATATCTTTACAAGGGCCGATTTCTGGTTGGAATTTCTAATACACATCCCTGAAGACAAAGTTGGTTTGATTTCCTTTCAATTTGGTTGTTGTACGTGACTCCTATATGATTTCTCTTGGTGTTAGAGTTACAATACCTTTGCATTAGATGGTCGGATGCAATCTGAAATAAAGCGGTTGATTTATTAAAGTGCTTAAATTCAGTGTGGTATATTTTCCTTCTGTTGAGGGTATTGAAAATTCTCTGGGTAGGTTTTGGTCTGTCTTCTGCTGGATATATATTAATTATCTCTTAGTCGTACTCATGGAGCATTCCCAAACTGGATTACAGGAAATAACAAGTTGTTATCTTCTCATCTCGGATATGTGTGCATGTGTTGTAACTTCATGAAATTACAGTGGCAACATATGGTGGTGGCATGGTGTAAATCTCATGGTAGCACTCTTATTTGCATACCTAATTAGCATTCTTCAATCAAAATACTGGTAGATATCTCTATTATTTCAAGATTTTGTTCTTTGTACACACATATTATTGTGATTGCTGCCTATAACCAAAAATTTATAGTGGAAATTTAAGATTTTCCTAAGAGGGAGGGTCGATATCAGTCATGGGAAGTGTGGGAAAAATTGCCTCAGAGGAGTGTGAAGATATTGGGCATATTAGTTTGTGGTTTGCTGAATGCATGACTAGTGCATAATTGATAACGATAACAAAGGAACAATATAATTTCTTGGGAGTAGAATTCTGAGGTCGCACCCCCTTTCACATTGCAAATTAAATTTGTGAAAGGTTGGTTTGCACATTGTTGGCCAACATATTTCACAAAAAAATGCATAATTGTTTCTCATTGTTGTTATAACAATTGGAATGCAATCCCAAACTTGTGCATTGGTCACCTATGCGATTAGATCAAAAAATGAGTATGAATTTCTATTTGGATGAGAGATTAATATGTGGATGTTGATTGTCATTTAAAGGCCAAGCTATTATAGTGTCTGTTACACCATTTTTTGGTCATCTAACCTATTATCATTAGATGGACCCAGGTACACCATGTAAGACCAATTTTACCCCAAGTAAAATTGCTTTCACTATGAAAATAACTTAGTAAACTACCTTTATTAAGTTGTTTATGGTCTAAACATGAAACCCCATGAGGAAATATTAAATAAATATACGTTTGTTTGATTTTCCTCAAGGAATAATTAGTTAAATAGTATTTTAATTAATATTTCTGGTTATATTTAACCCAAAACAAGGAAATTAATTAGATAAATCATTATTTATCTTATTATTTTCTAAAGAATAGTTATTTAAACATTATTTAAATGATATTCTTTGTTAAATATAACTAATTCACCCTTAAATAATTAAATAAATCATTATTTATTTGATTATTACTCAACCACATCCTTAAAATGATAAATAAATCATTTATTTATTTATTATTTACAAATAAAGGGATTTGACCCAAGTCAAATTCCTTTTCCCTCCCACAAATATAATAAAATATTCCACAAAAGTTGGATCTTGATTTGGTTAATAATATTTTAATTATGCACCAATATCTAGACTAACTCAATATTTTGTTATAAATAGAAGGGTTTTCCCATTCATTTATCACCTTTTGTTGCCTAAAGATCACTCTGGATCTAAATTTTTGTTCTGGCTTTTGATCCACCATCATAGCCATATTTTTCCATTTTTATTTGGGTTTTATACACCATCAAGAGAGAGGAATTCTAGATCTGAAGTGCTGAGGACTTACAAGAACCCATCCCATTGATGAGAACAGGGAACACCCTCTAGTGTTTTCCTCCCAGGTGCCATTAATACAAAATTCATTTGATATATTCTTGTCTTGTCTATTGGATGCATGGAGTAAATCTTGTTTTTTTTACTGTTTAATGTCTTCTAATGCACAGATCTAGATTTTTGCAACATTGATCTTGATCAACTAACTGCAAATCTGAAGATATTAGCAGTCATTTATGTTGTTAGGGCTGTTTTTTATGCGCAGCTAAAGTGATCTTTTTTCGTACGCTTGGAATTAGGATTCATACTAACAACTGGTGACTCCACACGGGTTTACGATTACGACTGTTATCATTTTTATGATCCTTGTATATCCAGCTGCTTCAAACCCTATGATTTCTCTTCAGCCCCTTGTTTTTTCTTTTCTTGATGTTGTTTTTAACTTATAAAACCCTAAAACGATAAAAATTCAGACTTCCGTGTGTTTTCGAACCTATTGCGCAGGTGACAGACATCAGCTGTAGCTGAGACGAAAATTTTTTCTAAAACCTACCGCCGAGAGTGTCGGAAGTGCAAGTCGCACTTTTCGGCCCAGAACCTGTGACCTGGACCTTCATGGCGCACTTTTTAGCCCAAAAACTGCGACCTCTGCTGAAAACAGGTCAGAAACTGCGACCTGGAAGTTTTGCAGGGATTTTTTCTGAAAGTTTTCTAGTTTTGTCTAAGTCTATGTTCAGGGTTATCTGACCTCTGTATCTACTCGTTTGGACCTGTACTTGTTTTTTTCTCTCAACTAAGTGGGAACATAGCCCCCTAGGGCTTCAGTACCCTCCACTTTTTGTGAAAGAGTGTTTGTTGTTGCAGGTTTTCTGAAATTTCTAAGTCTTCAGCCATTTTTTCAGATCTGATACCTTACCTTCAAATCCACTTTTAGATCAGCTTGTTATCCATCCAAATCACCTCATCTAGCTTTGTTTGGGTTTTCCTCTAGGGCTCTCTCCGTTTCGCTTCAGGAGATAGCCTTTCAACACCTCTTTTACAGCAATCTTTCCTCTGATTTGTTGCCATTTCTGCACCACTTTCCAGCAAGTTTTGTCTTTTAGATCCCTGTCCCTCTTGACCTTAGATCTATTAGATTTTTAGTGTGTTTTGATTAGTTTTTTACCCACCTATAGACTAGTTGTTGAGAGACATGCCTCCTTGGGTTTAGATTAGTGCATTATCAATTGTTTATTTTCTATTTTTGCAGGCCTATATACTGATATTTGTAGGTTTATCTACAGCTATACAACACACTTTTTCTTTTCCTCTACAAACGTCTGGGTTTAAAAATTAAAATTTACACACTTTTACACACACACCCTAAGCGAAAAATGGCTTGGTTAACACCACCAAGCAAAGACTCTAAAAACATTGAAATCAATTGATCCTGCACCTCCCTGCCCTTGTTGCGAGATTGTAATCAGTTGATACTGCACCTCCCTGCCCTTATCAGCCTCTTTTTCCGTGTTTTAAATCATTTCTCAACCTCCCATGGGCTCTAGTTTTCTTCAAGGGGGGGGCAACACCTCCTGCATTTTTTCCCCTCCCGGTAGCACATACCCAGGATATGGCATGCCTCCTCTTTTTTCCCAACCGCCTGGTTACCACACTGTTACCCAACCTCTTTCGTCTGGTACCCCTGATTATCAGATTCTCATGATGAACTCTGGTCATCCTTCAACCGTAGACATTAATCTTCAAACTCTGTCCCGTCAGTACAACAAGCCTCTCGCTACGTCTGTCCCTGAGCCGCCTCCTTCGGTCTCTACAGAGCCTCTTTTGACACCTAAGGGTCCCTTGTAGATCCCTCAGCCTAGGGAAGAGGTTCATACCAAGATCCCTAAGGGACCACTGCACTGAATTGCTGCTTCTGGAAAAGCCGCCCATTCGTATAGCATAGTCGATGACTTGGCACAGTCTCCTGCTGCCATTTCAACGCTGGAACTCCTCCAGTCATGCCCTTCACAATGAAAGGCTCTACTATCTACCATGGGCACTGTAGATCCTTTCGACGATCGATTGATTGTCTTTGATGTTGACCAGTCAGAACATCCTCCTCTCCCTGCTTCCGTCGCCTTCCAAATCCCAGTCAAGATCCGGAATGCTAAATCTTCTCAGTGCATTATTGATGAGGGGGCATCCACCTGTGTGATGTCTGCTTCGGTTTGGAAGCAACTCGAATCATCTGAGTTGGCTCCTTCCATGATTACTCTTCGAGCGTGGGATGGCCACACCTCTAAGCCCATTGGCTTATTCCGCAATTGTCCTATTACTCTTACGTGCAAGACTGTTTGCGTTGACGTAGAAGTCATAGATGTCCCCTTATATTTCAACATTCTATTGGGTCGTAGTTACACTTATGCGATGTCTGCTATCCATTCTGCGGTCCACCGCAAGATGTCCTTCCCTCATAACGGAAAGATAGTCACCATTGACCAGTTGACGTATTATGAACTGAAGTCTCAGACCTCCCCTGAGTCCACTATCTCTTCGGTGGCCAACAAGCAAACCGTCGATCCTTTGACCAGTGTTTCACCTAGATTCTACAAAGATTACTCATTGCTTGGTACATTCCCTAGTCTTCCCCCTCCTGTATCTGATCCCAACTCATTGAATGTTTGCATGATGAAATCGTCTTGGACTGCCCTCAAGCGGCCCGCCTCGGCTAGTCAGCAGCCTCCTCTCCCTCCGTAGCCTTCTCCTAGCCCTTCGATTCAGCCTTCTGGACCTCCTCCTCTTGGCCCTTCAGCTGGTGTTCGTGATCCTCTTTACCCTCCTTGAACGGTTCCTCCAGGCCTTAACCATTTAGGAGCCGTCCCGCCTAGCCATTACCCCTCCGGTCAGATACCGGTCCTAGTTCCCCCACCAAGAATCTATACGGCACCTGTCATGGCCACCCTCTTTCTTCCTAACTTGACCCTTGGGATTCCCATCTAGGACCTTGATCCTCCAGCTGCTACCCCGCCAAGTCAACCCCAACCTTACCTTGCTTTGACCCCGGTTCAACCAGTCCCCTTGACTTCCCCCACTGCAACAGTGCCTCAACCACCTCAACAGGAACACCCTCTTGTTGTGACCGCCCCGGGTAAGAAGGGCAAAGCTCGCAAGAGGGCCTCCGAGGACAATGCTGCCCCGACAGACCCTGCACCTCCCCCACCCACAAAGCCCTGTGCTTTGTGCGATGTTGTCGACCATGCCACCCATAACTATCCTGAACTGCCCCGTATCAAGCCCATGGTTAAAGTTGCATTCCTTGAGTCTACGGTCCCTGAAGCCCTTGTTTCTTACTTGACCGCAACCAAGAATCCTAAAGCTATTCACACTAACCAAACTTGTGCGTTTTGTGATCTCCATGGCCATTATTCTCACCATTATCCCCGCCTTACACATTACCGCGCCTCATTAGAGGTTGTTCGGGAGTACGAGATTGAACAAAACCAATCCGCCTCTCCCGTACTTACGCAATATGCTGCAGGCCAGACTGAGGATTTACCCGCTCCCATTGACATCCCCCCCCCCCCCCTGATGTCGAAATGAAGGAGCCCGCGGCCACCATCCTCTACCTTTCATCATCCATGAGACCTTGGGTGGAAGCTTGCTTTGAATCTTCCCCTGTTGTTTCGCTTGAACCCCCTTCAACGATCACCTTGGGCTCAACATCAGTGGATCCCTTATCTGCTTGTTCTTCCGTCATTCCCCGTGACGATGCGCATGTGAACCTTTATTCTCATGATGATGAGTTAGGTATCTTTGTCGCATCATGTGGTATCCCTTCCTCCAGTCCCTCCATCTTCTATTGTGGTGATGACATCATGGAAGCCACATCCCCCCCCCCCCCCCGACTCCATTTTTCCTGCTAATCAACGGGATAGCACCACCCGTGCCCATGATGACTTTCAAAATCTCAGCACAAGTTACACCTCCGGTAGCTCCCACACTTCACCTTACCGTCGGCGTGTGAGTAGTAGACATCTTACCCAGATCATTCCTTCCCACGGAGTGCGTTCAATTTCTACTTTGTGCTCAGGTTGCCAGCATTGTTCATCATCCTTTCATTTATTTTCTTGTGGCACCCTTCATATGGACCTACCATCCATTAGGGGAATTTTGAGGGCTAAAATGAGCCTCCTAAGAAAAATGTACAATCAAAATTCACTTTATGAGAACCAATCACATTTTAGGGGATGACATCATCCATAGTGGTTGAAGTGGCATTGCTTGAGTTAAATGTACTTATTTTTCACATTCTCAATGGTGGATAAAAACTCATGGTTAACCATGGTAGTGCTCTAAGTAATTTTAAAGTCAAAGTAAAGTACTCATAATAAATTTCATTTCACACTTTTTGAATAAAAATATATTATTGTCATTTCATATTTCTTGAAAGAAACAATGCATATCCCTATACATTTATTATATTAGATCATATTATTTTTATATAGTAAATTAATTACATGTTATTATACAATTTAAATGATATAAATTTAATTAATAGCATATAATATAATTAAGCATTTATAAATTTATATTTATATTTTATTTGAATTTATATAAGTACAAAGGACAAATGAATTAGTTTTTCAATGATAATGACTTTTTCTTGAAAATTTCATTCTTATTTATAGTCACATCAATTCAATTTTTTTATTAATTTTATTTTGTTACAACTTTTGAATTGAATTTAACTATGGTTGGATTGTGGTGCAAAAAGTGAATTGAAAATTCATAAATATTATTCTATTGGTTTAGCTATTATTTTATTATTTCCTTAGGAGGCCCATTTTAGACCTCAAAATTCCCCTAATGCCACACCTTATATCGGTTTTGCTGATGGTGCAAGTCGCTACTCCAAAAATCTAGCCTCTGCAGGTTGGGCCATTTTTACCCCCTTACACTCCCTTGTTCTCTCGAATGGGGCATGCATTGGTACTGCTACCAATAACCAGGCCGAGTATGATGCATTACGAGGTTTATTAGCCGATGCCCTTTCACATCGCATCCTTCACCTTCATGTTCATTTATATTCCCTGCTTCTTGTCATGCAATTGAATGGTGTATATCGTGTGCATAATCCTATCCTTTTTAGAAGATATTTAAGAGTGAAGCTTCAGATGCATGAATTTGAAATCATTCCATTCAGTCATGTACCTAGAGCACAAAATCACTATGTAGATAACATTGCAAACAATATTCTAGATTGGCATTTAGCACATGCATTTAACACAAGACAATAAAATAAAAATATCAAAACGATGCATATCCATAATATGTGTCGTATTATATGTTTTAGAGTCCATCCACTCTGATACATATGACATGCCCATAGCATGTTACAAAACTCAAAACTAGGGGCAACATCTGCCCCTACACACTAATCACTATCTGGAGGATCCCAAGCCAATGGCTCTACTCCAGCAGCTCGTAGATCACGCATGTCATGTATGACCATCGCCATGCGCCGCATGACCTCTCGCCACTCAGAGGGTAGACCAATACATGGCTCTATGTACTGGTCATCTAAGTCCTGCCAGCGGCGCTCTGAAACACCGATCAGAAGCCTCTCACATCTATGACGGATATCCTCTAGGAGGGCTGCTGCATCCTCATTTTGCTGCGACCTTGCTCCACTAGGTATTGCGGTCCCTGATATGCAGGTCGCCCCATATATCCGGAAGGTTTTACCAGTGCTGCATATGCATACCAAAAGTGAAATAATCAGTACCACATACAATTTTTATATACCTTGACATGCACATCAAAGATTAGCAATTTGTCACTTACCATCAGGCCCCCATATCCGACCAGGTGGCAGTGGAAAATCCGGATCCCCATAATAGCTCATCCCACTATAGGGATATTCATCTATATACAGTGGTATATGGTCGCAATGAGCAAAGAACTCGGGGCAGAACACCTGCCCAACCGCACCACCTCCTCCTCTGCACAGTAGTCACCCCCGCCGGCACATCTTGGGCTCTCTCGGGCCCCCATATTGGCGTTGTATACGAGGTCGTAGTGTTGGGATCTTCTCAAAGAAGAATGAGCACAAAACTGTTCCATATGCACAGTCATGATTCACTTGCTGCTTGCATAGTGACAACTGTCGTTTCAGCGACGACAGCATCATCTGGGCCCACCCATAGTAGGTCCCACTCAAAACACTCTCCACCAACATCATTTACCCTCTAGTGATGTGATGAAGTGCCTGGTTTCCCAGGATCCGCAGCACCGCTGCGGCCACAGCACGGGTCTCTAACCTCTCCAAATCCCCGATGGGTATCCGAGTCCCCTTGACTTGGAGACTTGGTCGGCAATGGCGCTCTACAAACTCTATGATATTCCGCCCCCACGGTAACACTGGCTAAGTATTCCCTACCATCCCAAGTGGTGGGAGACCAGTTAGGAAATATATATCCTGGACCATCAACTCGATCCGGTGCCCCTGCACTATAAAGACCTCATGGTCTGGGTCCCAATAGCTGACAATCCAGGCCAATAAGGGCTCTCCAGCTCTCATCAAAGGGTTCTCCACAAACTTCAGAACCCTAAACATGGCCAGTGCACTACGGACACCCTGATCCTCCTGGATCTCCGACTGTAATGCACCCAGGTCTCTTTCTCTCCAGTTGATCCATAATTCTTCCATATCTGCACAAAACCATCATACTTGTTAGAATACAGATAGGAAATACTGTGTCTCATCATAAAAACCCAATACTTAGCCAAAAAACTGCACCGAAAAACCCCTCCCTGACAGGTCGCACTTTTCAGGCCCAAACCTGGGACAAGTTGCAGTTTTTTTCCCAAAAACTACTACCCAAGTCACACTTTTTGCCCCAAAAAGTGCGACCCGACCGTGAGGAGGAGCAAAGGTCTGTTTCTGAGCCATGGTGACCTAATTTGAACTTTTAATCCACTGAAAAGAAAGAGTAGGGTTAGACCTCTTACCTACAACTGACAGATCTCGATTTCAACGGTCAGTTTATCTGCTATGATCGCCGCAAGATGTAGGGCCTTCTCTCCTCTCTACATTCACCACAGCTCCACATGCAAATGAGTGAATTTGGAGGGAAAACACCTTATTAAATTAGAAACCCCCATTTTTTCTTTCGCCTGCTGCGACCAAACCGTAGCTCCGTTTACCAAACCGTCTGTACCATTGGAAAGCTCTCACCGAGCCCTAAAATGGGTATCTGTTAGTTTTTAGTTATTTTTACTTCACCAGGACTCATTTTTTCCAAGAAGCATCACTTCACCCCTCCTCAAAATCGAATTTCTTCACTTGCAACACTCGTACTGGGGGCACCACTTTTCCGCCATACTTGTCCACACTCGTGTTGACTTTCTTCATGAGTTACCATCTCGTACTCATGCTTTTCATGGTCCCCATTAGACCTTTTCTGTGTGGCAGCACCATCGAGTCACCCTTGTTTAGAGCATCCGAATTGAGTCATCATTGCATTCATGGAGTCTATCCCAAGTACCTCTACATCCCGCTATATTCCCCCATCCTTCATTTATTGGTCCCTCTCTCGTGTCACACATTATGGCCTTCAGTCCCACTGTCCCCTCATGATATTGTGTTAGTCGCTGCCAAGTAATCCGTGCCCTTTATGCTCTAACAAGGGAAGTCGTCTGTTCGCTACTCAGTACCCTTCATTTCATCACCGTCATTGGTGTCAGTCTATCAGTCGCTCTACTATTTTCTCTCATGCCTTAGTTGAGGACCCATTATTGCCTCACCTATGGTGGACCTCCTTCTGTCGACATCAGCTCATTCATTCCCGAAGTTAGGTCTAGAGGGCGGTGTACCTTGGTTCCAACTTCCACTCTTGTTCGGCACCTCGGATCAGGAAAAGGGACTCCTTATTTTCCTTTGACTTGATTGTTTCTCAGCTCGAGCTCCTTTCAACATGATCAAGATTTGTATACTTGATGGTTTAGTGATGAATTAGTTGACATCGGTGATTCCCGGATGTGTGTGAGATGTCTCAGCCCTCATGAGGGGGTGGCCCTACAGGTAGCCCCCCACACACTCGGATGACCTCTTCATTATAGCCTTCGATGCAGCTCCATACATTTGACGATGACGACCTCAGTCACTTGCAACGCCTTTTTGTTTGCATGTATCAGTCAGATTTTCAGAGCCCCTTCCTGTTTTCAAGGGCATCTGCGTTACTTTTTATATATCTCATGTACTCAGATATCATTGTACAAGTCCTGGCTGTTATCCCAGGCACAATATTTATGTGGGATTCATTATTGTGTTGTTTATCTGGGTCATGTTTATGCCAGCACGTGTTATATTGGCTAGTCCCGTGGTTTTCCGGATGCCTTATTGTTTGTACTTTTCATCGGCAGGCATAGGTATGCCTCCCCTGCCGCCTATAGCACAGGTACTCACGCTTAAAAGAGACTTGTCACACCTGTAAGTCTTGCCTCCTCAGGGACTAGTTCTTCTAGCGCTTTGGTCTACCTTATACTTCTCTCTCTTTGACTTCCCCTTCGATGTCTAGTGATTGAGTTCTTACAACGTACTTCGGTCATACGATTAGCTGCTAACACTCTGTAATGTCCATTTTTGGGGATTCTAAAGATTCTATGTCAGAGATGGACTATAGAGTAATTTAATGGTTATGTCACACCTGAAAAGAGGGTGAGAACCAGAGGCTACCTGGCCAACTGTAGACTCTGCCTATAGAACTTCGAATAATCCCATTCAGGAATCTCAACAAGGCCTTCAATGAAAACGCTGTATAAGAAAATATGAGCAAGAATAATGCATATCAGGGCTGGGATCCCCTCATTTATGATGTATGTGACTTACATATACAATTTCATCATAAAAAAATAATTTTAAGCACATCAAACAGATCTCCCGGAAACAAGACTAGCTAGAAATCAGCCAAAGAGAGAAGCTGCTACAACATGAAAACCCCAGCTACTAGAATTGCGCAGATTTGACTGAAACTTAGAGGAGGACAGCCAAAGATCTGATACTTCAGTAATATAACAGTAAATCAGATTTACATATGAGCTTATTGTCTTTACAACTGATTGCAAAAAGAACTAGGGCAAGATCCCTTCAGAAATTAGAGTTGCAACTAGGAATAAACTACAGAAATACATAGACAGCTTTATTTTTCAGATGGTTCAGCTACTTTACATTACATCTCAGATCTCTGCCACATCTATGGATGAAAAATCAGATCTAATATAGATCTGGAAACTACAAGACTTGAAGAACAAGATCCAATTGGAATTACATCAAAATATTGCTTAACAAGCTGTAGATCTGAATTACAATTTACAGTGCTGCAGAAAACCCAGAAATTTATGAAGATAACTTTTATTACTGAAATAGATCAGATCTATAGAGACATGGATCAGCAACCCAATCCATGTATCACCAAGGGAAGGCAAGCCTAACACCAAGAGATCTTCCTCCAAACTCATAGCAAACTGAAATAAGCAAGCCCTCTCACAAAATAACACAGTATTGAGCAGAAACTGCGCAGAGGGTGAAGGAGACTGAATAACTGGAATAAAATTACATATCTGATACAAAAGATGGATCAGCTAGCTCTTTGGAGGCTAAAGAACACTCTCCAATAGAGAAATCCTCTCAAAAACAACCAAATCTAAGCAGATTTAAAATGCCACTTGCTACAAAAGATAGCAGCTGCAAAACCCTCAATGGGCTAGCGCTGCTCATGAAAGATAGAGCTTGGCCTCAAACCAAATAGTGGCCAACTTCAGAAAAGAACTCCTCCAATGATCCTCAAGGGAAGAGATGAAACCCCTAAATAGGAATTCCAATCACAATCCTCCACTAAACAACAGAGAAGGGTATTTGTCTAAGCAGACAAATACTTCAGAAATATAATTCATCAACAACCTCTTCAAGTGTCTTCTCCTCCTTTTTATAGCATGAGAAAGCCTTTGCAAACCCTAAACCACTTGGATGATTTGTTCCTTTTCACATTAGAGGCTCCCTTCTAGAACTGCGCAGTCCCTTTTGGAGATGCATTGAACCTAGACAGCGCAGTTGACTTGGTCAAGGTGGACCCAATCTTGGCTCAAAACCTCTTTCACACCTCGCCGCAAGTGATGGCTTGGTATAGCCTTTATTTGCCTTTGTTCAATATAAATAATGATTTATTTAGACTTATTAGGATTTTTACATGTCCTCCTTTATTCATTTATTCATAAACATAAAATAAATCAAAATTCAATGTCTCCTCTTAGCTAAGGCTAAGTAGGAACATTACAGTCCTCCCTCTCAAAATGTTGCTTGTCCTCAAGCAACTAGTAGGGTAAGAGTTGTGTCTCTTCTCCTTCTCCATTGATGACACCATCAAGAATAAACCTCTCATCATGAAGCAAGTGTTCACCAATGCAATACATCAAAAACTGCTCCTCCAATGCTAGCATGATAGGTTCATAGTCTGCCCCTTCAGGAGTGTAAAACTCAACAGAAATAAACATGGGTGAACCAATGTCACATCTGAAACATGTATCATGAAGTACTGGATAAAGTTCCATCCCATGTGGTACATGCACACTACTTACTTTTTTCCCATACATACCCATAAACAAAACCAATATGTCATCTATGTATGGAAACAAAATTACATAAAGGCAAACTGAAATTTTCACATGAGGAGGTGGGTCACAATCCCACATAAGGTACCAGCACAGTACACTCCTAGTTTTGAGTAAATCTGAATGTGATAGGTGGTACTCCCACCACATATTTTCTGCATGGGTCACTTTAACATGGCTGAAAGTGAAACCCTCATTAGGTGCCTTTGGAAAGCACCCATCATGATAAACAATCTCCCTTTGCACCTCAAGGGAGTGGCCAGCTTTGGAATTTTTATTGGCCCCATATTTTCCATGAGATATACATGTAATATTACTCCTTGTAGGAGCCATGGCCTACATACATATGGTAAGAGAATGTGCCAAATCAGAAAAATATACTCGCTCCACAAGATCAGATTTCTTACCATACAAGTCTCCCATACACATAGAGTTAGGCATGGGCTTTTCTCCTCTTTTGAGAGAAGAAAGAGATGGCTGAAATGTCTCCTGCATAGGATCCCTTGGCTGCCCCATCTCCACATAACTATTGCACTCTTATAAGTGCTGATGTAGCTCCTCCCTATCATAATGCAGATGTAGCTCCTCCTCCATACCCTCCCAATCAAAACTCTTCAAGATTAGGGAGTAGATTCTCGCTGATTGCATGTAGCTGGAAAGGAACTCCTTATGGGCTCTTTGTAGTATCTCTTGCTTAAGCTTGGAGGCTTGAGACAAGAATACTTTATCAAGATGATAGATGACCCCTTCATGGACCAAGTAGCCTCCTCCTTGCTTTATGCCATCTAAGATCATCCCGGTGTGCAGATCTTTGGAGTACTCCACAAGGAGTTGAGATCTCCAATATGGATCTACACTTCTCAACAAGGACAGCGCTGTAGATGTATCTATGGTGGTGCTTGCCTTGTTTCTGCTTGTTTCTTTGGCATCATGCATGCCAAAATTGTTTGTGGGAAGGCTGATCCTTCCCCTTGCTTCCTCCCACAGCACTGTGACTCTTTCTTCCATTGTTTCAGCACTTGGTGAAGCCTTCCCCACAGAATCTAATGGCACCCCAAGGGGCTTGCCATAATGTAGGAATGTCCCTTGCAGCAATCTCATGAACATGAGAGAAGGAACCATGAGATCCTTTCCCTCACTGCGCAAATCCATCTTTGTTGTGTGGGTAGAGACATCAAGTGAAGGGTAGGTGTGCATGCCTTGAATGACTTGTTGTTTCCCACTCTTCAAATCCACCCATTCCATCTGCAAGGCCTTCCAATCAATGGTGACTTTTCCCAAATTAATCAACCACTGGACACCCAAGATGATGCTGGTGTCTGGTATGTCCACTAAAAATAAGTGGTCCTCTAAAGTGTAGGTCCCCATAGTCACCAAAAGTGATGGAACATACTGCATGCACTGCATAGTTCTATCTCCCGGAACCAAAACAAAGAACCCATCAAAAGTATCAGTATGGATCCCTCTCCTTTGCACAAAGTGAGCATCAATAAAGTTGTGGGTTGCCCCACTGTCAATAAGAATAGATACTCTTTGGTTCATAACTGAACCCTGCACTCTAAGAGTCAAATATTTGGGCACTCCTCTCAAGGAAGCAAGAGTCCCACTGGTTGGAGCAAATGCTCCCTCTTATTCTTTGGATGATGATGGATCCTCCTCCTCATCATCACCGACGCTGTGACCTCTCCTAGGTCCATCATTGCCTTCCTCCTCCTCACAATCAGAGAATAATTCAATATAATGTGATCTTCCAGCAGCACATCTATGTCCCGGCACCCATGATTCTTGACAAGTGAACTATAATTTCTTCTTTCTCAACTCCCTCCAGAGATCATTGTCAAGAATATTTTTCTGTGAGCTTTCCTTGGGTGGAGCAGCTTTCCCTTCCTTTCCTTTAGAAGAGTGAGTGGCTTTGCTTGGGAAGGTTTCCTTTGCTCTTGGCAAGGCATCTTGGAGATCTCTTGTTCTTTCAATGGCATCATGTAGTGTGGTGGGTTTGGTGGACTTGACCAACCCATGTAAAGGTTATTCCAAGCCATCTATGAACATATAGACTCTCCTTGCAACTGAAAGATCAGGAACAATTACAGACAGCCTAAAAAATTCAGAGATATAAGCTTTAGCATCTCTGGTCTACTTAAGCTTTTCCAAGCTTATGAAAGGGGCCTCTGGATCCTTCCGATCAAATATTTCCACTAGTCTCCTAGTGAACTCAACATAAGTGGACACATTGTTGTGCCCTAATGTAGAAAGTCCATGAAACCACCAATTGTGGGATTCTCCATCAAAATGTAGCGCAACAATCTTAATGGCTTCTGCTTCAGGAACCTTATTTAGCTGGAAGTAGATGCCCAACTTTTCCACCCATGATTTAGCCGAACAAGAGGGTGATCCATCAAACTTAGGCAAGAAGAACCTGCCCATGGTGTGGTGCCTCCCATGAAGGAAACCTCCATCTCTATACTGCTGCAAAGGCCTCCTCCAATCCTTTAGATGGCAGAAATATTGAAAGCTCAAGTTATCCTTGAACCTTTGACTTTTTGAATCATATTTTGCAAAGTAGCCTTCCAAAGAGGTTGGCTCTTGAAGCCCTTCATTCTCTACAACCAAGAAGGTAGGCATTATAGAGCGTTGTGAGATCTGTGGAGCTTGTGGCAAGCTCACCGGTGGACCAGTCCCAAACTGAGACATTTCAGAACTCTCTCCTTGATAGAGTCTTCCAAGGGACTCCCTCATTATATCTATCCTCATCTCCTTTATTTCCTTGGATATATCTTGCATAGTTTCCAAGATAGTTTTTGCAAACTCTTCTGCCTCCTTATCTTTATCATTCAATTCAGGGGCTTTCCCCTTGTCTTGACCCTTGTTAAGGTCAACAGTAGTATAGTAATGCTTTCTATGACTTCTATTCTGGTGTCTCCTCTCCCTCTCAAAAAGAGGATCTTCATCTTCGGAATTCGGCATGACTAAGGCTCCAATGCTAGCACAGGCTGTGCCAAGAGTGGAGCTTCGATACCACTGTAATGTCCCTTTTTGCGGATTCTCAAGATTCTATGTCAGAGATGGAATACAGAGGAATTTACTGTTTATTTTACCCCTGAAAAGAGGGTGAGAACCAAAGGCTACCTGGCCAACTATAGACTCTGCCTATAGGACTTAGAATAATCCCATTCAGGAATCTCAACAAGGCCTTCAATGAAAACGTTGTATAAGAAAATCTGAGCAAGAATAACGTAGATAAGGGATGGAATCCCCTAATTTATGCTGTATGTGTCTTACATATGCAATTTCATCAGAAAAAAATAAGTTTAAGCACATCAAACAGATCTCCCGGAAACAAGACTAGCTAGAAATCAGCCAAAGAGAGAAGTTGCTACAACATGAAAACCCTAGCTACTAGAATTGTGCAGATTTGACTGAAAATTAGAGGAGGACAGCCAAAAATATGATACTTCAGTAATATAACAGTAAATCAGATTTACATATGAGCTTATTGTCTTTACAACTGATTACAAAAAGAACTAGGGAAAGATCCCTTCAGAAATTAGAGTTGCAACTAGGAATAAACTACAGAAATACATAGACAGCGTTATTTTTTAGATGGTTCAGCTGTTGTACATTACATCTTAGATCTTTGCCACATATATGGATGAAACATAATATATAATACATATCTGGAAACTACAAGACTTGAAGAACAAGATCCAATTGGAATTACATCAAAATATTGCTTAACAAGCTATAGATCTGAATTACAATTTACAGTGCTGCAGAAAACCCAGAAATTTCTGAAGATAAATTTTATTACTGAAATAGATCAGATCTATAGATACATGGATTAGCAACCCAATCCATGGATCACCAAGGGAAGGCAAGCCTAACACCAAGAGATCTTCCTCCAAACTGATAGCAAACTGAAATAAGCAAGCCCTCTCACAAAATAACGCAGTATTGAGCAGAAACTGCACAGAGGGTGAAGGAGACTGAATAACTGGAATGAAATTATAGATCTGATACAAAATATGGATTAGCTAGCTCTTTGGAGGCTAAATAACACTCTCCAATAGAGAAAGCCTCTCAAAAACAACCAGATCTAAGCAGATCTAAAATGCCACTTGCTACAAAAGATAGCAGCTACAAAACCCTCAATGGGCCAGCGCTGCTCATGAAAGATAGAGCTTGGTCTCAAACCAGATAGTGGCCAACTTGAGCAAAGAACTCCTCCAATGATCCTCAAGGGAAGAGATGAAACCCCTAAACAGGAATTCCAATCACAATCCTCCACTAAACAATAGAGAAGGGTATTTGTCTAAGCAGACAAATACTTCAGAAATATAATTCATCAACAACCTCTTCAAGTGTCTTCTCCTCCTTTTTATAGCATGAGAAAGCCTTTGCAAACCCTAAACCACTTGGATGAGTTGGTCCTTTTCACATTAGAGGCTCCCTTCTAGAACTGCGCAGTCACTTTTGGAGATGCATTGAACCTAGACATCGCAGTTGACTTGGTCAAGGTGGACCCAATCTTGGTTCAAAACCTCTTTCACACCTGCAAGTGATTATTTACATAGCCCTGATTTGCCTTTGTTGACATGGGCATTGATTTATTTAGACTTCTTAGGAGTTTTACATGTCCTCCTTTATTCATTTATTCATAAAACATAGATTAAATCAAAATTGAATGTCTCCTCTTAGCTAAGGCTAAGTAGGAACATTACACGCTCGCATGCTGGGGGGCAATCTGTTACACCATTTTTTGGTCATCTAACCTATTATCATTAGATGGACCCAAGTACACCATGTAAGACCAATTTTACCCCAAGTAATATTGCTTTCACTATGAAAATAACTTAGTAAACCACCTTTATTAAGTTGTTTATGGTCTAAACAGGAAACCCCATGAGGAAATATTAAATAAATATACATTTGTTTGATTTTCCTCAAGGAATAATTAGTTAAATAGTAGTTTAATTAATATTTCTGGTTATATTTAACCCAAAACAAGGAAATTAATTAGATAAATCATTATTTATCTTATTATTTTCTAAAGAATAGTTATTTAAACATTATTTAAATGATATTCTTTGTTAAATATAACTAATTCACCCTTAAATAATTAAATAAATCATTATTTATTTGATTATTACTCAACCACATCCTTAAAATGATAAATAAATCATTTATTTATTTATTATTTACAAATAAAGGGATTTGACCCAAGTCAAATTCCTTTTCCCTCCAAGAAATATAATAAAATATTCCACAAAAGTTGGATCTTGATTTGGTTAATAATATTTTAACTATGCACCAATATCTAGACTAACTCAATATTTTGTTATAAATAGAAGGGGTTTCCCATTCATTTATCACCTTTTGTTGCCTAAAGATCACTCAAGATCTAAACTTTTGGTCTGGCTATTGATCCACCATCATAGCCATATTTTTCCATTTTTGTTCGGGTTTTCTACACCATCAAGAGAGATGAATTCTAGATCTGAAGTGCTGAGGACTTACAAGAACCCATCCCATTGAGGAGAATAGGGAACACCCTCTTGTGTTTTCCTCCCAGGTGCCATTAATACAAAATTCATTTGATATATTATTTTCTTGTCTATTGGATGCATGGAGTAAATCTTGTTTTTTCTACTGTTTAATGTCTTCTAATGCACAGATCTAGATTTTTGCAGCATTTATCTTGATCAACTAACTGCAGATCTGAAGATATTAGCAGTCATTTCTGTTGTTAGGGATATTTGTTATGCGCATCTAAAGTGGTATTTTTTTGTACGCTTGGAATTAATATTTATACTAACAGTGTCATATTGAGCCATTTCTCTAGTTAAATTGTTCTGAAGTTATTTTTGAAGGATTACATTCTAGGAGGTTCAAACTAGTGAACTATATGGATGTAGCAGATCTGTGACATAGGATTTGAAGAGGGATTAAATATTAGTGAAATGACACTGCTAAAATCACTTGGGAAGTTGATTAGCATCTTGAAGAATTCCTTGCAGACTTGTATATCAGGCTCCTTATTATTTTGCCGTTGTTTTTTTCAATTAATGCATGGTTGCTTGATGAATATTTCTTACTTCAAGTCCAACATTTCTAGCCATGTACATTTTAGAAAAATAAACTTGGTACACCTGCACCCATATTCTAGTTTTGAAGAATTTTATCTTGGTCATTAGTAGTGAAGGTTTGCATGCTTGAAAACTGTTCATCAGTGTTTACCAGAATCCATCAAAGTAAACTTTGAATTTTCTCCGTTGCATTATTAATAGTTGAATAGTATTGGGCTTCTATAATACATTGTTGCTATTGGTCTATTGTCTAGGGAATGTTGTGAGCTTATTTCTGGTAGGCAAAAAATGGATATACACCATGTATTGTTGTTCATTACTAGACCACCAAAATGTGAGGTTAGGAATGTTTGGTTTTGTTGTCTAGATTTTTGCTATTTGTACATGTTGTTGAATGATGGATTTTTTAAAATGCCTCATGAACCAACAAATAAATATATCCATGGGCTAAAATATAGACCAGAAAGAAAAATTAACTAGTAGACCTTTATCAAGAAGGGTCCATGCCATCCTTCAAAAAAAACAAACAAAGGATTTGCAGAAGTCAGAAATAGGGCAAAAAATATTTGCACTTGAAAAAAGCTTGAAGCACATGAGGGTTACATTAAAAATCCTTTCAAAATTAGAAGAACTAGACACAATCCTTTCTAATATAGATCAATTAGAGGGGAAAAAGTTGACATGGGATTTGAAACCTACCATGCTAGATTTAATACAGCCCGAGTTTTTGGAGTACCCTTGTGAAGGGGTCACACTTCCAGTTGCCTCTTGTCTTAGTAGCATCATGATGTTGACATCCCCTATAGTTCCTTACAATGATGATGTTATGAGGAGGGTATTCAAGTTGATGGTAGGAACCTTGAAAGGCTTGTATAATTCAGTGGGTGTTACATTTGGGAAGAAACTTCAGGTTTTGGAAATTATGGCCATGACTAGGAATTATGAAGTCATGTTTGATATAGAGTGTGATGATTTTATCCTGCAAATGTTCCAATGTTTTTTCAGCATTAGGATACATCATTCTAACTCATTCAAAACACACATGAAATCCATCTTATCATCATGTATGAGAGGTCGCGACACCATTTTTTAGGAGTTGTAGTCTCAATTGTTGTTTGTTTGGAGGAGAGAACAAGTGGTCTCACCTGCTACTTATGAACTAGTCGAAAGGTTGGTTGAGAAAAACATTGGGTTGTTCAGAAGATAATTTTCTAGGGAGGAGTTGCTCATGTTTGGTGGATCATGAAGCAAGAATGAGTTGAGGAGGCAGGGTCTTTTCTTCATCTGCAAATGATCCAGGTGGATATTGGTGGCCACCTGAATATTCCACTTGTGGACCCACCATTGTATCTTTCAGTTTTTCAGTTTCGGCACAACTTACTATGCCAAAGTTACGACCTCGAGAAATTGATGTACCAATTTACCCTGACGGGGTCCATATTCAAGTGTTTCATCTCCTATGGTTAGGTTTTTGGATGTTTATGGTTTTCCATTGTTTCTCAATAATATATAAGCCTTAGAGCCTCATTGGAACACAGGGTTCAGAGGCCTATAGTCGCCACATCTCTTCTCAGAGATAGGCTACCAGCGCCCTAGCTAGTTTATTTCCATTATGTCTGTAAGAAAATTTCAGTTCTTTGATATTAATGAAATGAAGTGTTATTTATACTGCATCTTTGTTTTTATGGTTATATGTGTATTCTATTGTGTTCCTGCATAAATCCGGATCAACAAAGAACCTCGGGGACCTAACCACTCATGCATGGGTGACATCGGGGAGACGACAGGGGAAGATTAGGAGGAGATTCCTTCTAAATTTTAGGATGAGGATTCTTATTATATAGTTGAGTCCTTTGATACCTTCGAGGATCATGATTCATGTGGAGTTGTTAAGAGCATGCCCGATTTTTATTCGAGTGGTTATGATGAGAAGTCAGTTGACCCTATGGGAGAAATTTAGGATGGTGAGTCACCAATGATGATTCAACATAGGGGAATTATCACATATACAGGTGCCTATGCATTCAATCCTTCCCATAGGATGGATTAGTGAGAGATCATGAGTTGGTATCCTTTTTATGAAGTACCATCCTTAGTCTGGGGCACAGTACAACAAGAGCCCTTAGAGGAGAGGGTTACTACATGTTTCAGTAGGCAATGGGATGTGGACCAAAAGTTCATCAATATTTCAGTATCACTAGCCCAACATCAACAAAATATTTCAGTATCACTAGCCCAACATCAATAGAGTGGGGTTGACCTCGACCTATACCATAGGTTGGATTGGAGAGAGGTGATGAGTTGGTATTCCCTTGATGGAGAAACAACTATAGCCAGAGACAAAGCACAGTTTCAGCCATGGGGCTTTGAAAATGATTTCCCATGGTGTAATTGGGATCCAGGTGGGTCTATTAGTAGTAGGTTGAGGCAGATATGGGCATGGGATCTAGTTATTGAGGGATCCAATCATGTTTGGATCACTTGGAATAATGACGTGGACTAGTGGTTGTAATATTCCTAAATTAGCACACAGCTAATTGGAATATTTAATTTTTTTTTTTCTCTTAGATAGAGGAATAAGAGGGTATGGAGACCCATAAATCTCCTTAGTAGGAATAAAGACACTCTTAGTGTGAATGGAGGTCATCTAAAAAGCTGGATTGAAGACCCTTAGGTGTGAAAAGGGGATGGAGTATGAAGGTTGGGTCAACCTTGACCAAATCAAACAATGCTGGTATGGAAGGAGTGGCATTCATGGAAGGAAAACACAGTTTTGGAGAGAGATTGAATGCATGGAAGTAGTGGCTTTAATGAGTGGGGCCTAGGGTGAGGAAGCTCACCAAGAATATAAGGAATAGGATGGAAACCATTGTGGTTATGTTTTGATTATTATTTCTTGATGGTCTGTTTAGACTTGTTGCTCTCTTCAGCCGTTTAGCTAATATTGCAGTGCTATTTAGCACAGGGTGTTCCCGGTCGGGAATCCCACCTCTTCCATTGAGATGCCTCTTGGGAGAGTATTACACTATATTTTCCACTATCTGGAATTAGGCCAAGCTCCATCTTTGTTCTACAACACAATTTCTGTAGAGTATTGTGTTGTGTTGTAGGGTGCAGCAATGGAGGGTTGAGAAACCCAACTTCTGAGCTTGTTTTCCAGTGGAGGGAGAAACCCTTCATCCGGGAGGCTTGTAAGAGAGATTCTTGAGCCTCATTTCATCATCCAGAAACGAGCTAAGGTACTTCTATTAGTTACAACACATTTTTTTGAAGAAACTGCGTTATTTCAGTGTGTAGTTGTAGTAGAGGGTTTGGAACCCTAGTTGGGGGAGATAGATTTTCAGTGAGGAGATCAACCTCTCATTTCGAGAATCTATAGGAGGATTTTTTCATACATTTCCATATCAAATCAGAAACCTCCTATCATCTATCCAGTTTCAAATATTATTCAGCCCTATGGTCATATTTGTATTTATGCATTTTTGTGTATTTCAGGAAACCCTTCCCAGGTTATCTTGGAAATGTGCTTGGGAGCTTAGATCTTTGTTCCCAACATTATTTGAGCCATATAACTTCAGATATATGTATTAAAACTATTCAACAATAGTTATATATAATAAAACTATGCTGTCATAGCATTGAGTATTATTGTGTAGGAGTGTTCTTCATGTTTCATGTACCTGTTCTCTTGACGCTTGTTTTTGCCTAACTTGAGTGACTATTTCCTCAAGAACTTGTATACATTTTTTTGTTGTGATCTTAATACGATGGCTATATGATATTCTTACATTTTATGTGTTGATTTACACTGCTATTTCTAGTTTTATGCACTATATTCTTGATTTTCCCATTTGGGAATATTACAGTGCTATCAAAGCATAATCTTGGCTCAAACTATGGATATCAACCGTTATGCTATCAGGAGAATAAGAAGAAGGAGAAAGAGATCAGAATGATGGAAATAATGAGTTTTATCTCATATATTTTCAAATCTAAGAGGGACCTCACCAAGGAGGTCAAGCAAAGAAGAATGGAGAGAAACAATGAGACCTCATTAGGTTTCAAGATGAGGAAGGACCATGCACTTCCTATCAGCAAAATAAAGATCCAGTATTGCAAAGAGCTCCGAAGAAACATACTATGCCCTGTCGTTTTGAAGAAGAAGACAAGAGGCACGGAGATGGAGGAAACTTAGATCATGAGATTCGAAGTGAGTATCTTGCAGAATACAAATCTCAAACAAAAGCTTTCAAGGAGAATCTAACTCTCCCACAGTTCATTCAACTCAAAGAAGAAAGGAGGCCTTGCAGCAATAGATTTCTATTGTCTACCTTTGATGGGTCATACACATGCACAGAAAAATCTTGCGGAATGAAGTTAGATGCATTCTTCTTGCTACATCTAGTAGTAGAAAGAGAAGCTATTGAAATTGTGGCACTACACCTTGAGGGTGAAGCAAACATTTGGTGGTTCAGCCATTTGAGTCATGCACAAGTGACTGCATATGCAGATTTTACTCAAAGGTTGATCAAGAAGTTTGATAGAAGAAAACCAGATGAAAGGCAACTTCCACCACCACTTGCTGCAGGAGAACTTACATCAAGAGAAGGAACACTTGCATCTTTGCAAAGTGGTCTTTATCTCTTGACATATAGAGTCCCATGCACTATTCTGGAGATGCATGAGGAGGAGGAGACTTATACCAGTGCTGATGCAGCCATAGAAGAACAACCATCATCATCAGTAGTTGGGGAATTCATCACACCGGAGGAAGGAACCCTTTTTGCAGTACAAGAAGTTCCCAAGATTTACTAAGGCATGCACATATTTCCATTTCATATTATTACAACACATCATATGGAGGATTATGGAAAGATGTTGTCATGGCAAATGCATGACCTAGGGTCAAAGCACCTTGCTGATTTGGAGCAGCAGACTATCACTGCGCTGAGGAACCTTGATTTGTTCAAGGAGGAGATATATAGTCATCCTAGTATATAATTATTGAGCTGCACACAACTCTTGGGGTTGGATTGTATAATTTTGGAGGATAGGATGAACATTATCCTTGGCAATCCAATGTAGAACTGTATGTTCAGCATTATGCATGATCATGAGACATCAGATGCACCATCATGGAGATCAGCAACGTTGTCATTGAGTAGTAATGATGAGTTGGGGGTCAACTATTATTAGGGCATTCTGATGACCATTATACTTTAGATAATTTTTGGGATTCAACTATGTTAAGTAAGTCATTCATGTATGACCATTTCCATGATAGGTAGTCATAATTGACTAATTTCTCATGATTTTTGAATAGTCCACTTAGCACTCATTGCATCGGGTGATGCTCACAGGGGTGAAGAAGTGGGATTGAAACTAGGGAAATGAATCACGTAGCGTCAATCATCACTTGCGGGGCTTGCACTTGTGTGACATTGGATAGGCAAATGATTGATGGAGGACATCTTATGATGAATGACATCTTCCATTATTGTGATGGATACTTCTTGATGAACACTTCACATCTTGATGAGAATTCTTTGCATACATCTTATTTGGATCCTTATAGGGTCAACTTGGTCATTGATGAGTGGTATTCATTGGGAGATCTCCAGGAGATTGCATTTCAATATCCCATGAAATGAAAAAATAGAAATCTGATTAGGGAGGATGGTATTCTCCATTGGAGTACCAAAGTAGAGCATGGTAGGAGACACCCACATTTGGATGAATGGGTGTGGATGGTGAGCAAGGGGTTGGTGAGCCACTTGCATATATATGACACTGGGCAGCAGGTGGCATGGCTGCATTGGCTACTCTTGAAAGAGTTTGGCCATCATGTAGCATATCCTATTCCAAAGGGAGTGCTAATGGTTAGGACTTGGCATGGCACTTCCATCATATGGCAGCAAGGAGTTTGGGTGTATTGGGGTGATGTGATATATTTCATGTCAACCATCATGTTTTTGCCCCATGGTTTATATGGTGATGGTGTGGGGAGCTTAGATATCTGTTCCCGACATTATTTGAGCCATATAAATT
The DNA here is from genome assembly GCA_034641835.2 of Pinus albicaulis. NCBI lineage: Eukaryota > Viridiplantae > Streptophyta > Pinopsida > Pinales > Pinaceae > Pinus > Pinus albicaulis. The sequence continues at coordinate 499,034,899 of CM076574.1, forward strand.
CAGATCTATGTATTGACACTATTCAACGACAGTTATATCTAATAAAAATGTGATGTCATAGCCTTGGGTATTATTGTGTAGTAGTGTTCTTCATGTTTCATGTACATGTTCTCTTGAGGCTTGTTTTTGCCTAACTTGAGTGACTATTTCCTCAAGAACTTGTACACATTTTGTTGTTATGATCTTAATATGATGGTTATATGATCTTCTTACATTTCATGTGTTGATTTACACTGCTATTTCTAGTTTTATGCACTATATTCCTGCTTTTCCCATTTGGGAATATTACAATGGTTCATATGGGACCCTGGTACTAGTTTGCAAATGCCTCTACAATGGATAAGTCTGGATTTCTTGAGGGAAAGAAATCTTGGGGAAAGAGTATTTTTCATATCCACATTTTTATTTTCCTCCACAGTACAACCAAGGTGGATTTCCAAGGCACGGGATGGCCAGACCATGGGAGAATTTTTATGTCATCAAGGGTTCTAAGGGAGTTTTGAGGAGTTTTTATGGGATCCGATGGCATTCACTTGACATATATTCCATCACCCACATATTTTTCCTTTAGTTTTGTTGCATTCTGAAAAATTTCAAAAAATTGCATTATTATGGGACCTAACTTAATTAACTATGCTTGAGTTGGCATTCTGGGAGGATTAATTGATGGAACACCTCAATGTAATAGCTCATTGGAACCAGAACAATAAGATATATATGATGGTATGTCGATAAGTGCCTTTCAGTGGTTCGAGAGAGTATGGTGGCCAATTTACCATTTTCCCAGATTAAAAAGAATATTTTAATTGAAATAGAGAGGGAAAAGTGCTCCATGATTAAAATAATAATAAAATAGGAGGTTCTAGAGGGGTCCATCTTGGATTTTTGTTTTCTTCTTTTGGATATGTTTGAGAACTCAGTTCTCTACTTCAGCAATATCCCTAGGACGGAAACCCTGAGGTGATTTTGGTGAGAGTAGACGAAAAACCACCTCATCTCCTTGGTGGATTCAACCAAAATTCACAGGTTTAGTGATTGATTTCAGTTCAGTTTTGGGAGGGTCAGTTTCAAAATTGGAGCAGATCAGTTTTGGAGACCAGATTATCTATCTCAGCTATTTCAACTATATCGTCATGTAACACTCTTTTAGTTATTTATTATAATGAAAGTTGAGATTTTTTTTGCTCATTGTGTTATTGAATTGCATGCACTCTACTTGTTATATTTTACATGGAAATCTTCTATTAGTTGAATAGTAATTTTATGGTGAAATTCTAGTTGAGTTAAATTTCTACAAAATGAGAAAAATATTATGTTTGGGATATTACATGATGATTGGAAAGGCTTATCATTCATAGGGAGAAACTCTTCATGAGATTTTAATACCTACTATTTTTAGACACTTGAATCTTGAAGCCTAGGATTCTGAACATAAATAAGCATATGAAGTTATTGAAAAGGTTTTGGTAAAGTTCTGTTTTTTGGAAAAGAAGGTTTCTCCTATTCCTAACCCCAACCATTGGGAGAAAAGTTTAAGGGTGTGGTTATAAGCCTCCCAACCACAGGGAAGAAGGCCTATGCGTGTGAATGATCTTGTAGGATACAAAAACTAGAGTCTTATGCACAAGATCATGATCACACTAGGAGCATGACAAACCTACAGACATGGAGCAGATCATGGAAGAGTTCTATGAGCACGGAAGTTTCTAAGAAAGAATTTTATGGTTTATAACAAGCTCCCTGAGCCTAGCATGTTCGCATAGATATTTACTGAAGCCTAGAATTAGTACCAATACAAACCTCTAAGTTGGTCCAAGGTATATCTTTGATTTTGGTTTTATATGTTGATGATCTATTCTTGACATGAAATGCGCCTCTGATGATTGAGTGTAAGAGGGAGATGGCCATTGAGTTCGAGATGAACGATATTTTGGAGATATGAGTCTGAATGGATACACTAATGATTGGGATAGAAAAATAAATAACACATCTAGGGATCTAAAATGATATAATGGATAAGCAGGAAATAGAAGCATGATCGAGGTTGAGTAAATTGTTTCTAGCATGGCTAGTTGTGGGGCATTTTGGTTAAGGAAGCTCTTTGGAGAGTTGTTTGAGAAAGTTCTGGATACGACAATTATATATTGAGACAACAAGAGTGGGATCCAATTAGCATAGAATCCCTATATAGTTTGGACTGAGATATCTTCATAGATTGAGAAAATGATACTGTATGAGACAATCTTAGGCTTATGGTTGTTGCCTCCATAAGCGGGAGGATGAATAAGGTATCCTTTTGTGACATATATTTTCTCTAACATAATATTTGATGTAATTTCCTACATGAGTAGTAAAATAGAGGACTATTTCTCTTGGTGATGTTTGAGGAAACTCTTCAGTGAGATGGTTAAGTTGGTACTATATGTGAGCATGTTGATATGTTTCTGATCTATAGAAAGCATAATGAATTGATTTATGTGACCCTTCGAAGTAAGGTTATAAGTTGATCGAGGACATTGAGCTGACTCTTCCCCCTTGTATGAGCTCTCAGAGTGAGGAATTGAGATGTAGGGCTCCTAGGGTTGAGGGATCTCTTGACAATAGGGTATTTCCCCTATCTGTTACCCACAGAGAGGAAGGAGTAGCTCCCCTATATTGGTCTATGTAGAGTATACCCCGGTTGGCATATATATTTCCACCCATCTATCCAATGGGTCTTGGATGCTTGAGTTAGGCATGATCCTTACTATTTATGGTAAGTGGAATCCCGCTCAAGCTAGAGATGCAGGTGTTCTACCACTGACACTTTAGGGTCACATTGGGAATATGAATAGATAATAGGATATGCATGATCCTTACCATTTATGGTAAATTGTATCCCTCCTATTATCACTAGGTAGTGGGAGAGGCACAATCCTTACCTCATAAGGTAAGTGGCATCCATCCTATTGTATGTGGTTTCTTAGGTGGTAGAATTTGGTTCTCTGCTAGCAGAGCTTCCCTGGTCATAGCATTAGGATCCCCACTAGCAGAGTTTCCCAAGTCATAGCTTTGGGCTCCCCATTAGCAGAGTTTCTTGGGTCGTAGCATTGGCTCCCAACTGGAAGATTTTCTAGGGTTGTAGCATTGGCTCCCCATTGGTAGAGTTTCCCTGGTCGTAGCATTAGCTCCCCACTGGCAGAGATTCCTAGGTACTAACATTGGATTCCCGCTGGTAGTGATTCCAGGTGGTAGAAGTGGATCCATGATGGATAAAGGGTGGTAGATTGAGCTCCCCTCTGATGTCAAATTCTTCTTATTTCATATTTGAGAGTGTTTAGCATATGGGCAGAGAATAGATAAGCATGGATAAGAAGAGATGAGAAAATATGAGCAGTGATGACATTTGATCAAAATATACTTGAGATAGAATATGAGTTGATGACAGTACTTGTAATGATTACTTGATGTAGTTGGAATTTCTCCCTAGCTGAGAGGGAGTGTTAATTTGGTAGCTCAGTGAAAAATTCCAACCATGGGGCTAGATTCCTCTTTTCGAGAGACCAATTTTAACTATTTAAGTGCCATATTTGGACAAGGGATCAAAGTGTATTTTTGAATCAGATCCCACATGTGCACAAAAGGATAGGTCAGCCTAAAAGAGAAATTGGACACCCTCGGATGGTTATAAATACAAGTCAAGTGACCCTCATTTGGACATCATCATGATCATTATTCTTTCTTTGGTTTGGCTCACACATGTCTAAGGTGGTTCCAATAGATTGGTTCGTACATGTCCGAAATTGCAGGGTCTGAAGCTCACATGTGAGATCTAGGGTTTTAGTGTCCAGTCATAGGGATTACATAATATTTTTTTGTTACAACCATAGGCACACAGGCTCATGAGTGTAGTTGGAAGGTTTCAGCTACACACACATACACTCTATGTGTGAAGTTGGAAACTATGGTTTTTATTTTTTTAGTTGACCATAGAATTTGACAGTTGACTGAAATAGTGACAATTGACTGCATGCTTCTGAATCAGGGTTTTAATTATTAGCATTGTTGGGTTCATCTCTCAGATGTTATTTAGTTTATTTTTCTAGATAGTTTTTTTGTTGAAGATATGGATATTTGTACTCTCTCTTCGCTGAAACATTCAGTAACAATCTAATAAGAAGAAGAATTTGAAATGGTTTTCCCCCTTGTGGGGTTTTGCACTAGCCTTTGACCAATCCTAGTGGCTTTATGTGTGAATGCTTCTATTCTATTGTTCCTCTAAGTTATGTTGCATTGATGATGATATTGTTCTTTCTATATAATTTCATATGTTGTTGAATTATATAATGATAAGATATTGTGGGGTGAATTTAATGCATAAATGAAGAAATGAAATTATCTAAGCAAAGAACCAACAATGCAACCTTGTGTTATGACTTTCCATACTCACATAAAGGAATTATTCAATTAAACCAAGAATATTGATTAACAAAGTGCTAGAAACACAAATTCTATATTATTGAGAAATTTCCACCAAGTGTCACTTGTGGAACTCACCCTCACCAGTTGGAAAACTCACATTGACCATTTCCTCATCACTTTTTAGACTTAGGTTTATGTTATGGCTCTTCCCCCTCATTGTTCCATCTTATGGATTTCTATCCCACCATTTTTTTCTTCTTTTTTTCTTCTTTTGGTGGTTTGCAACTATGGTGTATTTCATTATCATGGATGTGATCACATATTTCAACACTAGACTTGTTGGAATTTTTGCACCCTCTAGCCTCATTCACATAGAAACTCTAGCCTCTAAACATGTAAACATAGGCATTCATGCCGCAAAAAATATATACGCATGGACATGAAATCCCAACACACCCTCGCTAGCCAACCTTGTAATAAGATTCATGTATACATATAAGGGATCATCTTAGGAATGTTACATTCCCCTCCCCCTTATTTATGCACCATACTCAATGCATTATTTACACATGTATAGTCAAAACTATTTATCCTTGAGTTATATTTTCTTTTTATGTACTCATTTCATGGCATTAATTTTCAATTGTTCTTATTTGTATGGTTTTTTTGAGATTTACCAGCTACCTTGGGTAGGAGTTCTTGCCTTTTACACACCATTATGGTTCCATCGATAAGCCATGTTCACCCTCTTGGCTCAAGCATCTCCTTATCTGTACCACAAACCTTCAGGTGATTTATTATTTTCCAATATGCTTTGGAGTTGCCTCTCCCTTGATATGTTTCCTCGCCCTAACATCTAGTGAATTGTTAGGAGAGAATCACCATAAAAATGAAATTTTGAAAATACTTTTTAACTAGAAAATTGGAGAATTAATTTTAAGGCCATTAGTCCATTGAAGTTGTTTGTGGTTGGCCTGAGGCCCATTGAAAAAGAAACAAAGGAATCATCTATGAAATGTCGAATACCACATGTTCCTCCTAGGGGTGGATTCATTGTGCATGGCCATTAAAAAAAAGCCTAGAGGGTTTTTTTTTTATATTGTGCAATCCAATCCTGGATTTCTTGGCACAAAGGAGAGGTTTTGACGGAAATAAAACAAGATTTTCAAGCTCTAAATAACACATTTAGGGGGATGGAACAATGTATTTGAAAAAAAGGTGATTTTGAATGAGTCAAATACCCTAGGAAGAGATTAGAGGAAGATATTTTATGTGCTTTGCATGTGGATTGGATAGCCAATTGTTGAGGGTTGTAGCAATAGTTTTTCCTTCCCAACATTACATGCCATTTCCAATAGTTCTTTGTAATTTTATCCTTACATCTTCTGTGAATGGGCATCATCGGATGAGATGAGTATACTATAATGATAATCATTATGATACCAAGGAAAAAATTATGTGAAACCATTAGACAAAATAAATAAAAAATTCTAATATGTATTGTGTAAAAGATAGAGATGAAGATAAATTTTCAGCAATATATTTTTTTATTACATTCTTTTTTTATTACAAATGACTTATTTAAACAAAATATTATTAACTCATTGTTGTTTTTAACTTTGAATCCAAATTTTGTCCATTTTAATTTAGTTTTTTAGTGTTAATTATGTTACACCTTTCATTTATGATGCATTGTAGAGTGCCAATCGATTGTCTTATTACAATAATCTCATGTAAATCATTTTTCCCTCGTGGTCCAAAAGATGAGAGTGGCTTAATGGATCATGTTGAATCATATTTATGGTAGTCTTACTATTTTATATCTCAAGTTTTATTTGAGAAGGAAATTGGGAGTTGGCTAGAGATAGAGAGATAGTTGAGTATTTAGAGAGGAGGCTAAAGTACAGTAAGAGTATTAAGGCATTCATTCAATGAGGTTAAATGATCAACACAATTGATGAGGTTGAATTTGTGAAATTACTTGGTTAGAGGATTGGGTCTTGGAAAGACCAATTGAGTATTTACTACGAAGAGGATATAATACTTAGTTGAGGATCCAAAGCATTTTTCCAAGAATTTTATATGACCTACTAAGTGGAAAAAGTTTGATGTTTAGAAAAAATTGGTCTAAGGGGATGAGTTTTGGTGTGACAATATGGGTACTCAATTAGTGCATTAAGGTACTTAGTTAAGAATACCAAGAAATTCTCCCAATGAGGTCATGTATACCACAAAATGGATGAAGTTGGCTAAGTGGCACTGAGTTATATTCAACTAGGGTAGGAATTGGACCATTTCTTTAGTGGAACAACCCCACTATGGATAAATACTTAGTTAGGACATGTGTTGCCTAAGTATTGATGGATAACTAGTTAGATACAGTTATCTAAGGATTGAAAATATGGGAACCAACCTAGATCCATGTTAACCCTAGATCTATCAAGCACTGGGAGGGATCAAATATCTTGAGGTGAAAACCTTTTTTTTGAGTGCAAAACTTGAGGAAATGTTTTCACCTCAAGAGATTTGATCCCTCTCAACACTTGATAAATCCTAGGTTAAGATGGTGTTGAAATTTGCAACAATAAATAGTGAAATTAAAATCCAAAAACAACATGAAAATGCTCACACACTAGTGTGGGATCACAGGTCACACATTGATGGATCCTAGCAACACATTAGTGTGCAACCAATTTTTTTAAATAAATTGGAAAATTAATTGTATAATCTTATCTCATAACAACTTGTAATAGTTAACTAAGTGTGATAGACTTAGTTAGCTCAAGTATTTCGAGTTGAGGGTCAAAGGATAGGCATGTACTAGAGTGATTCTATTATTTACAGGGTCCAGTTGTAGTTGTAGCACTAGTGTAGTGTGAGCGGGATCAGTTAACTCACATTAATTGAGTTAAAATTAGTTTAACTAGTTCTACCTGATTGATGAGCTAATGGAAGATCAAGTGAATTAAAATAGATTTAATTCACAAGTAGTGATCTACCAAGTAACTAATGATTCACTATTAATAGCTACATGCATGTTAATTCTGGTGGAGACCTAGTTGAGACAAAGGTTCAGGGCAAGTAAACTATTAGTTGTATTTTTAGAAAACTGAACAGATGCAGTTATATAACCACATGAAGCCCATGATGAATTGCGGAATCAAGGAAGGCTAAATTTCCTATTTAATAGGGGTTTAATTCTCTAGGGATTGCGTAAGAAAGGTAGGCTGAGGGTAGGTTTATAATTGGTTATGTGTTTGTCCAATTTTTCCTAGATCAGTGTGAAGCAATTGGTAGAATGTATGAGGTTGTGGTGAGCACAAATACATTGTATTGTTTCATGATTCCTTAGTTCATTATACAATAAAACAATGTTACCGATGAAATAGGTAACCGCAATGTTACCTACTTTTTTTTGGTAGCATAAAAAGCACTCGATTTTGAAAAGTGGTGATGCAGAATCACCATTTTTTTTTTTTGGTGCACATTTTTGACACTCTAAAATTTTTATTTATGAAGTATGAATATTTGTTTTAAAATGTTAGTGATTTTCATGCTAATTTTGAAATGTATTGATGCAGCATCAATTTTTTTTTTTTTTTTTTTTTTTTAAGTGGTGATTTTCATGCTAATTTTGAAACGTATTGATGCTGCATCAACCTTTTTTTTTTAGAGCAGTGATTTTCATGCTAATTTTGAAACGTATTGATGCTGCATCAACCTTTTTTTCTAGAGCAGTGATTTTCATGCTAATTTTGAAACGTATTGATGCTGCATCAACCTTTTTTTTTTAGAGTGGTGATTTTCATGTATGTAATAAAACACAAACTTAGATTAAAAAATATATATAAAAACAGTGAAAAAAACCAATAAAAATGTAAAAAAAAACAAAAATAGCTCATAAAAAGAAAAAATTTAAACAAAAATAAATAAAAAAAACAAAAATATTTGAAAATTATATCAAAGGAAATGACAAAATTTGAAGAAAAAAAACACATAATTTAAAGAAAAAAAACAAAAATTCACCAAAAAAAAAAAAAAAAAAAAAAAATCAAAAACATTTTTTTTCGAACTTATTAAAAAAAACAATATATTTAAAAATATATATATATTTAAAAAAAATTTAAAATAATTAAAATTTAGGAAAAAAAAATTAAAAAAAAAAAAATAAATTAAAAAATATAAATTAAAAAATAATAATAATAATAAGGAAAAAAATACAACTTTTAAAATTTACAAAAAAAACAAATTAAAAAAAAACAATTAAAATTGAAAAAAAAAAAAAAAAACCTATCATTAAAAAACAAAAAAAATGAAAAAAACCACGTGCAAATAATTAAAAAACAAATATACATAAATTTAGTGTTTTTTTTTTTTTTAGTGAAACCATTTATAGATTTTAAAAATGAAAAACTAAATAAACGAAAAAAATAAGAAAAACAATTAAATTAAATTAAAATTTAAAAATTTTAATAAATAAATTTTAAATTTTAAATTTAAAAAAAAATTATTCTATAATATTAAATATAAAAAAAATTAAACAAATTGAATCTCAAATAAAAAAATTGAATTAAAAAAATAATTTTAAATTTTTTGAAATTCAAATTTTTTTTTTTTTAAAATCATATTAAAATAAAAATATTAAAAATAAAAAAAAAATAAAAAAATAAAAATCAAATCAAATAAAAAATAGATGTAAGTATATATTTAAAAAAAAAAAAAAATAGAAACGAATTTTACTTCAAATAAAAATATTAAATTAAAAAAAATATATATTTTTTGAAAAAAAAAAATTTATTTTTTCAATTAAAAAAAAAAAATTAAAAAAGAAACAATTAAAATTTTTTTTTTTTAAAAAACAATTAAAATTTTTTTTTAAAAAAAATCAATTAAAAAAAAAATTTAAAAAAAAAAAACAATTAAATTTTTTTTTTTTAAAAAAATCAATTAAAAAAAAAATTAAAAAAAAAACATTTAAAATTTTTTTTATAAAAAAAAATCAATAAAAAAAAGTCTTTTATGGGGGTGGCGGGCTGGGCCGCCCCCGGGGCGCTGTCCGGCCGGGCACTGCCGCCCCCATAAAAGACTTTTTTTTATTGATTTTTTTAAAAAAAAAAAAATTTAAATGTTTTTTTTTTTAATTTTTTTTTTAATTGATTTTTTTTAAATTTTTTTTTTTTAATTGTTTTTTTTTTAATTGATTTTTTTTTTAAATTTTTTTATTTTTTGTTTTAAATTTATTATTATTATTATTATTTTTAATAATTTTTATTAAATTTCGCCCATTTTTTTTATTTAATTGATTTTTTTTTTTTTTTTTTTTTTTTTAAATTTCATAATTTTTCATTGTTATTAACTTTTACTTTTAGTTTTTTAATATAATTTTATAAAATTCAATAAATTTTTTATATTTTTTTTTAATTTATTTCGATTTAATATGTTTTTTAAATGTTTTACTCTTCTTCTTTTTTTTTTTTTGTTAATTATGTAAAATTTTTATATTTTTTTATTTCAATTAAAATTGTGTATTTAAAATTAGATTTTTTTAAAAATGAAACTTAATTTTTTTAAATTATTTTTTTTTTAATTTTTTTTTATTTAATTTTTTTTTCTTTTATATTTAAAATTTATTTTTTCTTTCAAAATTTATTTGTTTATTCATTTATTTATTAAAATTTAATATTTTGTTTTTAAATTTAATTTGTTATTTTAATATTAACCTCTCTTTTTTTTAATTTAATAAAATTTGATGTATATACCTATTTTAATTTAAGTTCATATATATATTTTATTTTTTATAATTTAAATTTAATTTATCTTTTATAGTTTATTTGTTTTTTTAATATATATTGTTTTAAATTTGATATTTTTATTGTATTTTATTTTTATTTTTTATTTTTAATTAATTTTTTTTTTTTCCTTTTAATTTGAATAGTGTTTTTTTTTTTTAATTTTGAATTTTTAAATTTATTAAAATTTAATATATTTCCTTAAATTTAATTATTTGTTTTAAATTTTTTTTTTCTTTTTTTAAATTTAATAAGCATTTTCTTTTTCTTTTAAATTTAATTTCTATATTTTATTTTTTTAATTTCCTTCCTTTTTTTACTTGTTTTTTTTTTTTTTTAATTTAATATTTTTATTTTGTTTTTATTTTTATTTTTTAATTTCTATATTTTTTTAAATTTTAATTATAATTTTTTTTTGGTTTATTTTTTTTTTTTTTTCCTTAAATTTTAGGTTTTTTTTAATGATTGAATTAAAATTTTTACTTTGTTTTTATTTTTATTTTTTTATCTTCATATATTTTTAAATTTTAAGCTTTTAAATGTTTTTATTTTTTTAATTTATTTTTTTTCTTAAATTTTAGGTTTTTTTTTAATGTTTGAATTTTAAAAATTAAAAAATGTTACTTCTATTTTTTAAAATGCCAAAAGTATGACACAATTTTTTTTTTTGTTATTCCAGCATCAACTGGTTTTGTTTTGAGGGTGTTTTTTCAATCTTTTTTTCAAGAAACAATTTTGTTTTTACCATAATTTTATAAAATGTTGAAATTTGACCTTAAAAAAAAACGAAGTGCGTTCTGGAAGACACACTTTTTTTTTGGGGGTGTTTTTTCAATCCTTTTTTCAACAAACAATTTTTTTTTTAGCATAATTTTAGAAAATGTTGAAATTTGACCTTCAAAAAAAAACAAGTGCGTTCTGGAAGACACACTTTTTTTTTTGGGGGTGTTTTTTCATGTTTTTTGAGAGTTTTTGGGCTAGAGTACCCGTTTTGAGGTCAGGTTACAAGCAGAGGATCCTTTGGAGGGGTTTTGAGCAGTTTCTTTCCCCAGGAATATCTAGTGTTGTGTATTGATTTACTTCTTTCTCTTACTTGCATGTGATTGAGCGATTGTTTTTTATATTCCGCCAATATAGTAGAAGGATTCAGTATCTTGCTTTAATTCATTGCATGATTAGATTGAGTCCATTGATATAATTTCTACATGGTATTATAGTTGTGTTAGAGATTTTCTACATGGTATCAGAGCGCCTGGAATCAAAATAGTGGAGAATAAATTGAGTTTGTGTTGAACAATATTCAAATTTGCATGTAATTTCTTTGGAGCTATAAGTGGATCAAGTTGTCTTTCAATGGCTTGAGACTCAAATATGCACTTTAGGGCAGTTCGAATTATATTGCATGGAAGGACAGGATGGAGGTAGTGTTGGAGGAAAATGGGTTGAAGGAATTCATAGATAATGATATTCCCAAGCCCGTAACAGCAGATGCCCAACTTCTTGATGCATGGAAGAAGAAGGTAGCAAAGGCGAGGAGGATATTATTAGAGGGAGTTAGAGATCATATTGTCTCAAGTCTCCATGGAAAAGAAACCCCATATGCTATGTGGAAGGCCTTGACAGATCTGTTCAAAGCAGTAGTGACCACAAAAAATTGGCACTCAAGGACAAGCTCAAGAAAAAAAAATGGAGAAGGGCGACACAATCCAAAAATACTTGACCAAGTTCACTCAATGTCGAGATGAGCTTGGAAGTGTTGGGATTACTGTAGTTGATGATGACTTAGTGAGCCTAACACTTCTAGGCCTTCCCAAGAGCTGGCATAGTTACCAGGACTCTGTGAATGGGAGGGAGAAGTTACCAGATTTGGTACAAGAAGAGTTTCGGTGGAATACCAGGGATGGATCCTCATCCAAGACTGATGATGAGGAAAATTGTGCCTTGGATGGTAAGGAAAAGAATGGGAAGGAGAAGGAGTCCCATTCCAAATCTGAGACAGGAAAAGAAGGCAAGAAGCGTGACATGTCAAAGGTGAAATGTTCTCACTATCATGATCATGGAAACTATGCCACAAAATGTCAACAAAATAAGAAGAACAACAAGAAGGGTCCAGGAGCTGCAGCAGGTGAAACTTTGGCCTCACAGTTTGAGTTGGACTTCTCACTCATTTCATGCATGGCGTCAACTATGATGGGATCTATGTGTTACTTGGATAGTGGAGCATCTTTCCACATGACGGGAAACAAAGAACTCTTTAGTAGCTTGGAGGAGAAGGATATTCAAGTGCACATCGAGATGGTTGATGACGATAGGTATAGCGCTACTGGGATTGGTACAGTTACTTTCCAGAGATAGTTAGGTAAAACTTTCTATTAAAATATTTCATGCATGTACCAGGCTTGAAAAAGAATTTAGTTTCAGTTGCTATGTTCGAGGATATTGGATATGATGTGGTTTTCAGTGACGGAAAGGCATTCCTTCGTCACAAAGCCATTACACAGGTAAAGAAGATTGGGGTTCGTGTGAAGAAACTCTACAAACTTGATGTAGATGGATGCGTAGAATTGAGCAGTAAAGCAGGGAAGGTGAGTTATGACACAAGAGATTGGGCCATCTACACCATAGTGCTTTGAGGATCATGCAACAGATTTATACAAGTCTTCCAAAGGGTACTGTTGCGGAGATAGACACATGCAAGGGATGTGCCATGGGGAAGTATGAGAAAGTCATGCGATTTTCCCTTGAGAGGGAGCTTGACTTGCATGCAGATGAGGAAATCTTAGTTCCAAAGGATGAACCTCAAGATGTGGAGCAACTACAAGCAGAGGATCATGGAGTGGTAGAAACCACTCATGCAGAGCCATCCACCAGAAATGGTAGGAAGTGCACCAGAGAGTCTGACAGATTGATGCTAGATGCAACAGAGCATGTAGGGGCACCTACATAACAACGCAGGCATAGAAGGTCCCCAGACATGTATACTAGATACATGGCTCTTATGAGTGAATCTATTGTGACAAAACCATATTCTTTTGAGGAAGCAGTGCAACAAACAACATGGGTTGATACCATGGTTAAGGAATATGACTTCATTATCAGAAAGAGTGCATGGGAAGTGGTCCCAAGACCAGTGGGGAAGTCAATGGTAGGATCCAGGTGGATCTACAAGGTGAAGCAAGCAAAAACCTCTAGGAGGGGGAAATTTCGAGCCAGATGAGAAGAGGGAGTACATGCAACTATACCTCCAGATGTGAGGTGGGGAAATGTGAAAAATTAATCCCAATAAGAAATTGGGCAGGGTCCATTGAGATGGTGTGTCTCATGGATGGAACCTAGCTACGAGGAGCCCACAGTACAATAGTAGAAGGAAGGGTCAGTTAGATTGATGCAGTCAGATGTCAGGAGGACATAAATCAGAGTGACAAGTGTCAGATACTGGAGCGCATATCAAAGTTGGTAATAGTGCAGAGTGCACTGATGCAGATGTCGGCAACACAAAGAGTCCAGTAGACATGTGCAATAGCTAGCAGCAGTCAGAAGACTCTAACGATAGATGCATTATACTGATTAAATTGTTTGGAGGCTATTCAGTTTCAGGAGAGTTGGATTTGCGAACAACACTAGAGCAGTGTTGCATGCAGAACATTCCAAAGGTACTGGATCAGGATAGATTGATTCCTTTCTTGTTGAGAGGGATTGTTGAAATTTGAAACAAGAAACAGTGAAATTGGCATTGAGAAACAACATGAAAATGCGCACACACTAGTGTGGGATCACAAGTCACACAGTGATGGATCCTAGCGACACATTAATGTGCAACCAAGTTTTTAAATAAATTGGAAAATTAATTGTAATCTTATCTCATAACAAATTGTAATAGTTAACTAAGTGTGATAGACTTAGCTAGCTCAAGAATTTCGAGTTGAGGGTCAAAGGATATGCATGTAGAGTGATTCTATTATTTACAGGGTCCAGTTGTAGTTGTAGCACTAGTGTAGTGTGAGTGGGATCAATTAACTCACATTAATTGAGTTAAAATCAATTTAACTAGTTCTAGCTGATTGATGAGCTAGTGGAAGATCAAGTGAATTAAAATAGATTTAATTCACAAGTAGTGATTTACCAAGTAACTAATGATTCACTATTAATAGTTGCATGCATGTCAATTCCAGTGGAGACCCAGCTGAGACAAAGGTTCAAGGCAAGTAAACTATTAGTTGTATTTTTACCAAACTTCCCAGATGCAGTGATATAACTATAAGAAGCCCATGATGAATTGCACAATCAAGGAAGGCTGAATTTCCTATTTAATAGGGGTTTAATTCTCTAGGGATTGCGTAATCAGGGTAGGCTAAGGGTAGGTTGATCATTGGCTATGTGTTTGCCCAATTTTGCCTAGATTAGTGTGAAGCAATTGGTAGAGTGTATGAGGTTGTGGTGAGCACAAATAAATTGTATTGTTTCATGATTCCTTGGTTGATTATACAATAAAGATGGAGGGGTTTTGAGCAGTTGCTTTCCCCAGGAATATCTGGTGTTGTGTATTGATTTACTTTTTTCTCTTACTTGCATGTGATTGAGCGATCATGTTTTATACTTCGCAAATATAGTAGAAGGATTCAGTATCTTGCTTTAGTACATTGCATAATCGAATTCAGTCCATTGATATAATTTCTTCATGTTATTATAGTTGTGTTAGAGATTTTCTACATATGGATCTAGGTTGTTTTAGTCATGTGCGACCATGAAAAATTTGTTGAACATCTAATTATTCTGATGATTTTAAATATGATAAATATGTCTAAGATTAATCTCGTCATTTTAAATTTAAATTTTCTGAGTTACCTTAGTTTGTTGAGATGATAGAGACTGTTGATAACTTGAATGATGAAAAATTATGAAATAAAAATTTTGAATGCAAAGTGACAATGTAACAGTGTTAAACGTTAGAAAATGTGAATAATAAGAATGTAGTCAATTACAAATAGTCTTCATTGTAATCAATCTCGAACTATTTTCACACTTGTTAGTTTTTCCATCTTTTCATATGGATCATATGAAAAGTTTGGTTGAAATCATATACCATTCAAATCTTTAAATTGAGCCATTGTAGTAAACAACATACCTTGTTTTTCTTGCTCTCCAATATTAATAGTAGCTTTCTCCATAGTCAATCATTCTGACTTATGGAGTGTTATACCCCAAGTAAATTTCAATGCTAGTTGTTTTCTATTACATCATTTGAATGCAAAGTGACTATTAATGTTGAATGATGGAAAATGAAAATAATAAGAATGTAGTCAATTACAAATAGTTTACAATTTCAAGAAGCAAATATTTCAGGTAAAAGTTGAAAATTCAAGTATTTTATTGATGGTTGAATTATTGTAACACATAAATCAATGCTCATTATCATTAGTTTTTGTGTGATTGCACTAAAATAAATGCACACTTTCTGTCGACGTTTCGAGTCTAAATCAAGACTCATCATCAGGACAAACCTGGAGATTCCAAATTTTATATCTAAAAATATACACCACAGAAACCTCCAATCTATAAATGCACACTATTAATCTAATTACTTTGAAATTAATGTAGATCATACATCTAGCTACATCAAATTAGAAATCAACAACTACATTGAAATCAATGCATCTAGTGCAAACATTCAAATAGAAATAGAAATCAACATCTAAGCTAAAATCAATGCATCCAGTGCAATCAATCAAATAGGATTAGGAATTAAAACCCACTTTGAAATCAATGCATCTATTTCAGTGAAAAAAAAAGATATTTTTGGCTTCTAAATCCAACTTCTTTTACCTTTTGTAAAAGCCTTACTTCTTCTCCCTCTATGGTCAATAATGCTCAATATTATATAATACTATATAATATCTATATTTATCCGTGTTTCTCTTTTTTCTTCCCCCTCTCTCCCCCCTCCATCTCTGTTTCTGTCTCCGTCCCTCTTTACTTATCTCTCTCCCCATCTCTCCCTCTCTCTCTCTCTCTCTCCCTGCCATCTATATCTACATCTCCCTCCATATCTCCCTCTTTGCCTATATATCTCACTCGTCCAAACACACACACCCTCTCTCTCCATGCCTATCTATCTCTCCCTACCACCCTCTCTCTGTCTCTCTTGTATACCCCCCTATCTCCCCTCCATCTACATCTCCATCTCCCTCCATATCTCCTTCTTTGTCTCTATATCTCATCCCCCCAAACATACACAATATCTCTCCATATCTATCTCTATATCTCTCTCCCGCCCTCCTCTCTCCCCCTCCCGCCTCTCTCTCTCTCCTTATCTTTAGCTTCCCTCTCACTCTCCTCTCCCCCTCACTCTCTCTCCATCTCTCCCTTGTCACTCCCTCCTTCTCTCTCCAACTCTGTCTTTCTATGTATTTCTTCTTCCCCCCCTCTCTCTCCAACTCTATATTTCTATGTCCTTATTCTTCCCTCCCTCTCTCCTCTCTCTCTTCCTTTCTCTCCCAGCTCCCTCTGTCTCTCCCCCCATCACTCTCTCTCCACCCTCTAATTCTATCATTGTCTCCCCCTCCCTCCGTCCCTCCCTCCCTCCTCTCTCTCTCCCCTTATATCTCTTTTCTTTCCTCTCTCTCCATCCCTCTATCCTTTCTCGCCCCCTCTCTCCCCCCTCTATCTCTGTGTCTCTCTATCTTTCTCTTCCCCTTCTCTGCCTCCCTCTCTCCTCTCCTTCTCTCTCTCTTCCCTCGTCTCCGCTCTCCCTCACTCTCTCTCTATCTCTCCCTTTTCACTCACTCTCTCTCTCCACCTCTATCTCTTAATGTCTTTATTCTTTCCTCCCTCTCTCCCACCCTCCAACTCCATCTCTCAGCCCCTAAATATCTCCTTCTCTCTCTTCCTTCCTCTCTCTCTCTGCCCTGCAACTCTGTCACTATCTCCTCCTCTCTCTCTCTCTCACCCCCCCTCTCTCTTCACCCTACAACTCTGTCACTATCTCCTTCTCTACCCCCCTCCCATTCTCTCTGCCTCTCTCGCTCTCTTTGTCTTTCTCTTTTTCCCTCGCTCTCCCCCTCCATACATATGGTCGAGAATTATCACTCTGTGTAATCAATAATACATGTAAGGTCTAATATAATAATATTTATAATGGAGATTATTATTATTATTATTGAAATAATAATAATCAATATTATTAATTTTTATATCAATAATAATATATAAATAATAACATGTTAAAGAAACAATAATATGTTAACTTTACATTATAGATAGACCAATTTCTTCTTATCAAATTTTACATTTTACATTTTACATTACATTTTATATTACTATGGAAATTCACCCTCATTTAACCATGAAGATTTTTAACTTGTAAACATGTTTTGTTATAATACCATTGTTTATCATACCACATGCCCAAAAAACAATAACTCATTTCATTTGACATTTTTTTTATTAATCAATTTAATTAAAAGAGTAGAAAGGGCATAAGTACTTTTGAGATAAATCTCAACCTTTGATTTGATTTGTGACTACTATTAAGAATATAATACAATACTCTATTGAGGTTAAGTCCCCACCATCTACCACCACATAAGAATGACGTAGTACTAAATATATTTTTCACAAGAACCAGACAAAACAATTTCAAGAAAGAATGTGATTGTTTGATGTTTAAAATGCATTTTTTGAATGCATACATAGATCCAATACTTGAGAAACCCTTGGGGCACTAGAATTCTACAAATTAAACAACTTAAATTCAAGTTTATAAAAATCTCTACCTTGTTTTGGTTAAAATTAACTAGAAAAAATTATGGTGAAAAAGACCATTTCCTCTAAATATTGAACTACACACATAATAATTATTAATAATTAAATTAAAATTCTAAAATCCATATTTGAAAATAAACACACCTATCAACCTCTTAATTCCAAACTTTCATTATTTTTTTAATAATATATATCAATTTAAAACTAAACAAACCATATAAATCACATAAATAGCAATTCCAATATATACGAAACTCAATTACCTCAAAATTTTGATATACCTAAAATTTACACAAAATTCTATTCAAATATGGCTCCATGATCTGACGAATTATGTTCGGTACTTTCAAAGTTATCCAAAATGACCTCCATGGCTATAAATACCACATGACACTCCCCGTTTCTTCCAGGTTAACCTCTGGCGTGAATTTGTGAAATTGGAGTTGCCAGAAATCATTACAATGGCCGAACATCATGAACTGCAACAGCAACCTGAACCTCAAATGTTTGAACTGCAAAAGGGAGATCTGCGACTGAAGGTCACTAACTGGGGTGCCACAATCACCTCTTTACAAGTCCCAGATGCAAATGGTCCGCTAGTTCGTCTTTTATCCTGTTAAAGTCATGGCTATATGTCTATATTTACAGAGTTTTTAATATGCCCTTGGTTGCCATTAGTGGCCCCTGTCTTAATGTGTTTCGGAGCAAGTGTTATCAGGGCTTTCAGTTAACCAGATTCCTTCAAATTTATAATTGCTGGTTGTAATATATCTATTTTGATTTTTTATCAATGCATAATACCTGTAATCTGTAACTTGACTGTAAGATCTGCATTTCGGGATTTATCAGTGCATGCAATTCATAGCTCGCTTGCCATATTCGCAGAGTAGGTTAGACCAGTTCATGCAATTTACTGTTTTCCTTATAGTAATTGCAGTACAGGCTGCATTCATCCATGAATTTCATGGGTGTCTTTTTGGGACACTCATTTGGATATTACCTGGATCATTACAATTAGATTGAATAAGCTGTCCTTATGTTGATCTGCAGGAAATTTGGCCGATGTTGTTCTGGGATTTGACAGTCTCACTCCGTACATGGTAAGTCTTCCTTTGATGGGGAGAGTGCTAACTTATTCAGTTCACATAATTGTTATACAATATCAAATATCAGGAGATTATTCAACGAAATCTCAACCCAGGGATATGCCATTATAGTATGATAACTTAAAACCTCACATAGATAGCAAGCAAAAGCAAAAGGCAGCCCAAGATAATTAACACATGCCACCAAAAAAATCTCATGATTTGGAATGAATTAAGCTCAACATTGAGTCAGGGCTTATCATCACTTGCTGTAAATTGAAGAATTTTAGCCATGGTTTGCCCACAATAGATTGCTTAGGGAGTGGTATTGTGTTTACAGCTTATGCCTCTTCTATTCTTTTTGTGTGGTATTCTGGATGTGACATTTAAACTCCATGGTTTCTTTTGTGATGGCTTTCTGTAGGATGGTTCTTCGCCATACTTTGGCTGCATTGTTGGGAGGGTGGCAAATAGAATAAAGGATGGAGGCTTCACACTCAGTGGGCAAGATTATAGCTTACCGATCAACAATGGCCCTAATACCCTACATGGTAATTTCTTCCCCTTTCTTTTCATTTTTGTCTTTACTCCATTGCATATGTCCTCTTCCTTGGCTTTTGAAGAAGCATTGTTCTATTTGTTCAATAAAAGGATGTCTTGAAAATGGGGCCTTATTTCACTGGTGAGATACAAGTCTCACAGAGTATAAAACCGTTCATCAGGGTTTCCATATTTGCCATGGTCTCGTTCCCACCTGAATGGTATGAGGCCATGTAAATTGCCTGCAAATCCCGATTTTGAAGAGATGGTTGCCCCACAGGCATAGTAACTGCCCAACACACCAGAGATTAAAGTTGGGCACTTTGTTATTTATTTTTGAGGACTTTTGTAGGTAGTCAGTTCTGGCTAACGAAGCTGACAGGAGAGTTTTTGCAAAGTCAGGAAAATCTAATCACTATTCCCAGTCCTATTTGTCAGTGGATTTGTCAGGAGAATGACTAATCTCTAGAACATTAATAGCTATGCTTGGTCACAACTTGTTAATTGTAGAGATGCTTTCCATTTTTATGTAACCTATCAGATATATGTTCAAGCTTAAATTTTAATGATGCAGTACTGTATCTTATGGATCTTCTCAGTCAATTCTTCATGCACTGTTCCTTGTTTCAAGGCAGGTGGGAAAATAGGTTTTGATAAAGTTGTCTGGAAAGTGGAAGAGCAAAAGGATGGAGAGAATCCAAGTGTCAAGTTTAGTTACCATAGTCATGATGGTGAACAAGGTAAAATTTAAAAGTTAAATTTTCATTAATGCTGATATATTTTCCTTCTGATGCAAACAGTGTGCTAGATCCCCGGAGCTTTAGTTTTCTTTTTATTGTCCAACATCTCAAGCCTGTGTTAACTAAGTGTTGCTCGTATAGGGCAAGTAATGAATCTAGCCATAGTTATAAGGGTAGCTCATCACTTCCATGTTCTTGGAGTTAGGAAACCAGTGATTCTATGAACTCAGGGAGCTTGGATTTGTTGTCATTGGCCATTTCCACTTGAAGAATGTATAGGCTCCGATGACATGATTTTATGAACTTAGGGAAGTGAACTTGATTTTATTGTGCTTATTTCATCTACTACTGTAATACCCAACCCAGGGGAATTTGATTTTATTGTGGTTATTTGAATCTAGTACTGTAAAACCCCCTCTTAAGTAAAACATCAATATAGAATAACGCCTTCTCTTACTTATTCAAATTCCTGAAGCAGGTTTTCCCGGGGATCTTGATGTCTCTGCAACCTACACTCTAAGTGGGAACTTGGAATTGCGACTTGACATGGAAGCCGTACCAAGAAATAAACCAACACCAGTGAGCTTGGCTCAGCACACATATTGGAATTTGGCAGGCCACAACAGTGGAGATATACTTAATCATTCTGTTCAAATTTGGGGTTCCCACGTAACCCCTGTGGATGAGAACTTGATTCCGACAGGTGAGCTTTTTCCCGTTAAAGGAACTGCGTTTGATTTCACAAATGAGAAAATTGTTGGAAGCACAATCAGTGAAGTTCCCGGAGGATATGACCATAATTATGTGCTCGACTGTGGGGAATCAATGGATGGTTTGAAGCATGCTGCCAAAGTCAAGGATCCTTCTAGTTCACGAGTTCTTGATTTGTGGACTAATGCACCGGGCATGCAGTTTTACACGGGGAACTTTCTTGATGGTATTGTTGGCAAAGAAGTAGCTGTTTATGGAAAGCATGCAGGGTTGTGCTTGGAGACTCAGGGTTTCCCTAATGCAGTCAACCAAGCAAACTTTCCATCCATTATAGTCTCCCCAGGAGAGGTTTACAGGCATACAATGGTATTTAAGTTTTCAGTCCATAGTTAGAATGGATAAGTTATTAGATATAGAAAGTACAAAATAAGGTTTTCCCTAAACCTGAATATTCGAAGAACTATACAGTTTTAATCGATTTTTTTGAAGGAAAAAAATCGGATGTGCTTTTTATGATTAGACTTGGATACCATTTATCTGGTTTTTACTCATTCTTTATGTGCTCTTCTTTGGAGAGTATGTGAAATGGAAACTATACAGTTTTAATCGAATTATTTTAAGGAAAAAGATAGGATGTGCTTTTTATGATTGTACTTGTGTATCATTTATCTGGTTTTTACTCAAATTTCATGTGCTCTTCTTTGGAGAGTATGTGAAATGGAATTGTTTCTTTATTGTGACTATGTTCAAGCCTTTCTAATGACATAGAAAGTGTTTTTTCTTCTTTGAAAATACATATGCCTAGATGAAAATCAGGTTGTTGTTCTGTTGGGATGTGCAGTTTGAATTCAAATTTCAGTAACTTTATTCCCTTACTGAAAAATGGAGTAAAACGGCCATATAGGAAAATTAAAGTCATTTATACAATGCATTATCCTGTATTGCTGGATCAGGATTATGGCAGCTTCTTGTCATGTCTCGATATAGTATAGATATGTTTAAGGTCCCCTACCCCTTGATGGCAGCCTACGGGTTAACTTGAGTGCAAATTGCACTACTCACCAACAGGACTATTAGCCTTAGCTTAGGTTTATCTAAACGGCATGCTTGTAAATTGCTTCATGGAAAACCACTGAGCTGCTTTCTTCCCCAAGGAAACAATATATAGGGAAGACTGAAATTTAACCTTGCTGCTTTAATACTTCTTAAAATGCTCATGACATTTATATTTCCGTATTGAAGCATTGCTTGATCTTAAGAAATTCATTTTCATGTTGAAACTTGAAATTAATTCAGTTCCATTCAATTTTGTAGCCCTAATCAGCCATGCAAAATCATGAATCATGATTTTTTTTCAATCAATGATGTTATATTCTTATGGTCAATGCTCATAGATTCTGTTTAATTTTTTCAGCAATTGTTCTATGTGGAATTCTGATTAATGGGGTCTGATTTGACCCTATTAATCAATTTGGAATTTGATTCAAATGTCTACTCAAACAGCACCTCCCACACAACAGCAAGTTTATGCTCTATGTGAAATTCTGAATAATGGGGTCTGATTTGACCCTATTAATCAATTTGGAATTTGATTCAAATGTCTACTCAAACAGCACCTCCCACACAACAGCAAGTTTATGCTCTTTCAAGTGTATGGTCTCGACTCTCCACACGAGATTTGCAATCTCAAAATCTCATTTGGGATCTCGGATACGGAGTATTAAGTATAATATGTGGATTTGTTAGCTGGAAAGTATCGAGAAAAATTAAAGATGTTCGCATTTATTTTTTAAAATAATTTTATATTATAAAATTTGGGGAATCAAAAAATAGAATTTCTCCAAATGAAAGATGAAAAATGTTCGCACTTGTGAATATTAGTCTCTAAAATTTATTTTGCTTGAATTATATATTTATTTTTAAGAAAAGTTTATAAGATAATTTATCTATCTTTTTTTTTAAAAAATTAACGCAAAAAAAACATAAAAAATAAGACACCTGGAAATATTAGCCTCTAAATTTTGCTTTGCTTGAACCATAAATAAAAGTTTTGCTTTGCTTCTAAGATTTGCTTTGCTTGAATCAGAAATAAATGTTCAGCACTGACCAATGCAGACTCGGATATCTCAACATCTCCGTGCAACTGTCTCCAGAACCATCAACCTAGTGGCCGCCAAATCAACTGTACATCATACTAAATTTTGATGGGCATAAAATAATTCAAGAAATTTAGGAATAGGCAGAATTCCCAAAATGATTGGGGCCACTCTGATGTGGCCAGCCAGCTATTTATACCCAAAAGATTGACGCTTGACACCTCCTCCCAGGAAAAAACCTTGACTCCATTGAATGATTGAAAACATCACATTTTATTTATATTCAATTTCTATTTATTGAACCAGATAGAAATATAACTCTTAGGAGTTATGAGTCACTGGTATATGTGGTTTGTGGTGTTGTTGTATATATTTGGAGAGATTGCTTAGTTCCATTAAAAAAAAAGAGATTAATTCTGGCCATAAAATTAAAAAAGAATGGAAAAGTTTAAATATTTATCAATGGAATAATAAAAGAAGGGTTGAAATTGCAATTTTTCATAATTGAATTTATATTTTTGAGCAGAGGTTCATTCTACAGTGCAGTATGAGGAGATGGGTAAGTTTGTCTTTCGACATACCTCTTAAAAAAAAAATGCTCTAAATAGAAAAATAATGTCACCTATAATTAAAAAAAATAATAATAAATATAATGTGTAAGATGTTTAAATCTTATACTTTTCCAAATTATTTGAACAATAGATTTAAATAAACTATTTGAAAATATATGTTAACTAATTTATGTCCATAGTCACTTCATATATATATATATATATGTATATATATATATATATATTTTTTTTTCTTTTTAAATATTTTTTTAATGTCGTATTATTTGTGATTTAATTTTTTTATTTTTTTATTATGTATATATCATGAAAATTAAGTTTTTATGGTTAAAATGTTTATTTGGTACTATATATACTTGTATTGTTAAAACTTTTATTGGATACTATATATACTTTTATGCTTAAAAAGTAATAACACGTTGTATTTTGCACTCTAAAGAAGTATGCATTTAAAGAAATTTGATCTCTTTACTCATGTTAGATCCGTACTTAAGATAGATCTATGGTCATATTAGATATTCACTTAAAATGGATCTATGCTGATTTATTGTAAAAATAGATTCACTACTTTTTGGGACTCTTAATGCACCCAGCTTGTGAAATCTAACCATTGATATTTGAGGTTATTACATTTTTTCTAAATCTTTTCCCTCCCTGTATTTTGATTAAAAATGATTTTAAAAAGTTGACCAGAAAATGTTTGGAACATGTTTTAGGCTACATGGAACTACAACAAAACATCTAGACAACATTTATTGAGTTCAAATTTCAGATTTCTGTGATCGTTATCATGTTTAAAATAGTTTAATGATCTATGTTTCGAACCCGCAAGTGTAGTTCATCTTCAAGATACAAAGAAATATGGAACATTGATCAAACCTAGGGTTATAATAAATAGAAAAATTAGTTTCAAACCAACAAGTGTAATTCATCTTCAAGATACAAAGAAATATAGAAAACTGATAAAACCTAGGGTTATAATAAACAAAAAAAAATTAGTTGGAAAATAACGAACAATGAAACCCTAAAAGGAAAAGAGAAAAGTTATATTATTATATTTTAAGATATGTTATATAATATTGTTTAAATATTTAATAAAATTAATGAGGGTTATATAAATATATTGATGCATAAATACAAATTAATTATCATATTTTTTTATTAATAATTAATGTATTATAAGAAGTGTTATATAATAATATTTAAATATTTAATAAAATTAATAAGGGTTATATAATTATAATTATGTATTAATAAGAAATAAGCATTAATTATGATGTTTTTTTAAGTAATATTTAATTATGATGTTTTTAAAGTGGTAATTAATTATGATGATTATTAAAAATGATTAATATATTTGTTATTGGTTCTAGTTATGTATGAATTAGTTTACATAATATAGGGAATGCTATTAATTAATGAGACTTAAGGGGATGAGGTTTGGGAAGATGTTGATTTAGATGTTAAAGTAGGAATCCAATTTTCGCTTATATTACATCCATCATCCTTATTGAGGTTTTTAAGATGTTTATTAATCTCTATGACCTCTCTAAATTTTGTGTGGAAGTAGTGGTCAATTTTAGCAAGGATGCGAGTTTTTTAATGCAAATTTGATGCTTGGTTTTATCAGAATGATCTGCTAGTGCAAAGTTTTTAGAGCAGATATGTTTTATGTCAGTTTATGTTCTTGGATTCTAGTATTGATAGATCGACCAGTTTCCCCAACGTGTGGAATTCCACAAGAAGAAGGAATAAAAATAAGCACCTTTCTAGCACTTAGGGTCAATGAGATATTTAATAGAATTGAAACAATTGCGAATGATATTTAAAGGTTTGAAGGTGGTCTTAATGTTATTTCTTTTTAAGATGTGGGAAATTTTGTTGGTGGTTCCAAGAATGTATGGAAGGATTTTGGCAACAATGTTATCCAATTTTTTATTTTTATGACCAGCTCCTCAGTTTGTGATCCAGGTGGATATTATTGGCCACCCATCTATTCCATTTGGATCCTCACCATCGGTTCTTTCAGTTTTTCACTTTCAACACAACTTACTACTTTTAGCAGGTTTTCAGGTTCTGAACTTCCAGAGCCGTTTTGAGGCCCTAAACGACGTTTTTTGGGAAAATCAAGAGTAACATGGATATATAAACCGATTTTTCTCACTCAAAATTTGTAGTCCTCGGATAGATATTTCTAACGAGGTATTGAGCGCGTCAAACGAAGATTGTATGCCAAAGTTACATCCCCGGGAAGATTGATGTACCAATTTACCCAAACGGGGCCCACAATTTTGGCGCTTTATCTCCTAGGGTTAGGTTTTTGAATGTTTAGGGTTTTTCATTGTTTCTCAACAATAAATAGGCCTTCGAGCCTCATTGTAACACAGTTCAGAGACCTGTAGCCACCACATCTCTTCTCAGAGATACGTTTTTTTTTTTTTTTGGTTGACAGAAACGGTTATAGATTATATTAACTGATTGGTCTAAATGCAAAATTTCGGATTACAATGAGAGGGAGTAGAGCCCAAAGAGTTTTGGCAACCAAAAGTGCTATGGAGCTTGTGGTCAGCTTCCAGCTCTTTTCGCTTATAGTTATGGATTCGATTTCTGTGATTTTCCCAAGCTTAAAAGTACAAACGAACTGTTTCAATAACAAGCAGTAAAACACATCAGCTTACTGATTATGGAATTGGATCCCATGTTTCGTCCTCGTATCTTATCATTGCCTCAGCAGAGAGAAGGACAACTTTATTAGCTTCAAGGTCTGCATCTTTGTTGTTGTCTCTCAGTGCATGAAAGTATTTCAGATTTTGGAATGAGTTCCCCAAACTTCTGATTCTAGAAATCAGTCTTGCCAATCTTAAGTCCCGTGGAGATGAGTTGGTCACCATGATTTTTATTATCACTTGGGAATCCCCAAAAATATTTGCCTCCTTGATATCCAATTCTAAGAGCAATTTAAGACCTTGGAAGAGGGCCAAAGCCTTAGCTTGAATGCTGGAGTTGATCCCCAGACCCCAAGCAAAGTTGTGGATCGATATGCTTTCAATGTTCTTTACAACTCCTCCTGCCCAAGTCTTGCCAGGATTTCCCTTTGATGCCCCATCAAAGAAGAGAGAGTGCACCTTTTGATTGGAGATCCAATCTTGAAAAGCTTCATTGTTTTTTCCCCTTATTTTCCAGTCTTTAGAAGGGGAGGTATTTCTGATAGCTTGATGAAATTGCAGGCTTAGGGAGGCACCCCATACAGTATCTAACTGCTTTAGATTTAAAGCGTCTTTTTGTTCTCCCAAGCATTCTTTTAACTGGAATTTTATCTTAGCCGTTACAACCTTGGCATCATGCTGTGTGTTCCTAAAAATTCTGTTGTTTTGCTCTAGCCAGATCTGCCAGCAACAGATTTTAGGAAGGGAAGACCAAGCCGCTTTAATCACTTTGTTTTTGGGAGGAGGGCCGGGATAATTGTTCTGCCAATTTGCAAAGAGATCAATTATGGAGATGGGAAGAACAAAATTGGGGTTCCAATAGTCCATCAGTTCACTCCAAATCTGCACAACGAATTTATAATTTAACATGAGATGGGTGGCACATTCCACATTCTCTCTGCACAGAGGGCACCTGGACGAGCCATGAAGTCCACGTTTCTGCAATTTATCATCGATGAGGATTTTTTTGTGGCATAAAAGCCAACAGAACATGTCAATTTTGGGCAGAGAAGAGAGGCGCCAGATCGCATTCCATGGAGTAGGGTCAGGTGGAGCATGCGATCTCAATGAGAGTTTTGAGTAGCCTTGTGCTACGGTGTAACTAGCTGACAGCGAACCCCATCCATGCGTATCCCTTCTACGCGCATGTGAAGGAGAAATACCATTCAACAGAGAACGAAGGCAACTGCAATCGTGAAGTAGCACCGGAGGCAAGTCAATAAAGTTCCAACCTGCCTAGCGTGTCCCAAACCATGTGGAAATATCCCACAGAGTGGATTTCCCCGAAGCGGTCAACCAGCTACGCAGCGCAATCAAGGAGGAGCATTCACCAATTGGAGCTCGATCCGTGATGCGATCAGTGCAAATATTTATATTTCTACCATTTCCAGGGATCCAGTAAGCATTGGAGCAGATCAGGGGGGCGGCTTTGGAGCAGAGTCTTACAAAGGGAGAGACGCCTTGGGGGAGAGGCCCATCCAGGCAGCGAACTCTCTTGCCTTTGAAATATTTCCTCCATAGCACTAATTGGGCCCAGCCAGGCTTGGGCGCAATGATTTTCCAAAGTAGTTTGGCTCCCATGGCCATGTTCTGAAGGGAGAGATTCTTGAAGTTTAAACCTCCCTCCATTAGAGGCTTGGAGACAGTCTCCCAGTTAACAAGTGGGATTTTCCTCTCATTTTGTTTGCTTCCCTTCCAAAAGAATTTGGGAATGTGCTGGTCCATTTTATGAGGAATGCCAATTGGAGCAAGGAGTACTGAGAACTGAAATAAGGGGAGGCTGCCGAGCACAGCTTTGATGAGAATTGTCTTGCCCGTAATATTAAGCTAGGTGAATCCCCATGCTTGGAGTTTATTCTTGAATTTTTCCACTTGGGGGAGCCAATCTCTGCTGTAGGCCCGCTTGAGGAAGACAGGGAGCCCAATATATTTAAAAGAGGTCCAAGATGAGGAGGCTGCGAAGCCAAAACATCTAGCAATGGAATTAAGCAGGTTGGGCGTAGTAATCCAACAGTAAATGTGACATTTCCCCTTGTTGAGGCTACTTCCCGACTCCATACAAAAATCGTCTAGTGCTTCTTTAAATCTGTTGGCCGAGAGGATCGATGCAGCCCCCAGCAGCAGAGTGTCGTCTATAAAGAGGGCATGATTGATGCTTTTGACTCCTCTTTCTATGCAAATCCCTGAGATCTCCTGCTCTTGCATTTTCGTGTTAAGGTGGAAACTGAGAACGTAGACTTGGAGGACAAATATAAGAGGAGAAAGGGGACACCCCTGCCTTAGTCCTCTTGAGGCTTTGAAAAAATCAACAGCTCTACCATTTACTAGGGGAGAAATCCAGGGCTCCGAGATGCAGGCTCAGATCCAGTCTATAAAACTCTCACCAAATCCAAACTTTTGCAGAACATTCAAGAGAAAACGGTGCCTAACACGATCGAAATCATTTGCTAAATCTAGTTTGACAACCATACCTTTTTCCTTGCACGGTTGGCTCAAAAGGTTTGCCTCTTGAACTAAGATGATGTTTTCCACTAGCTGTCCACCGTGGATAAAGCCCCCTTGATTTTTTGGTATGATTTTGGGAAGAAGATATTTCAGCCTGTTAGCGATTAGTTTGGTGATCAACTTGTAACCAGTGTTGCAAAGAGAGATGGGATGAAATCTGTTGAAGGAGCTGGCGCCTTTCTCCTTGGGGATGAGTACAAGGAATGCGGAGTTTGTACTTCCTCCAATTTTCTAATAGACTTGGGATTTTTGGACCATTTTATAGAGATATTTTTCCACAATTTTCCAGTAGGATTGAAGAAATCTAGCGGAGAATCCATCCAGTCCTGGGGCTTTGTCTGGGTCCATGGAAAAGAGGGCATTCTTGACTTCAAACTTGGTGACTTTAGCTTCTAGCTGATGGTTCATCTCAGTTGTGATTGAAGGGGGAATCCAGTCAAGAAGACAAGAATTCTGAACCAGATTCACATCCTCACTATAAAAAACTTTGAAATGTAGAAAGGCTACTCGTTTGATGCTTGGAAAGTCCTTATGATTGGTAGTTTCTCCCTTGATTTCAGCAATGGAATTGAAACATTTTCTGGCTTGAGCTTGCTTGTCAAAGAAAGAGGAATTTCTATCTCCTGCTTTGAGCCAAAGGCAGTGAGACTTAATCCTCCAAAATTATTCTTCAGCCAGGTAGGCTTTATGGAAGTGTTGTTAGAGTTGGGCCTCCTTTTCGAGGATTTCTCTGGTTACATCTGCCTCTTCCAATAACATATGATGTGCATCTAGCTGATTTTGGAGATTTTTCCTTTCAACTGCTGGATTGGGAAGGGTTTTGGCCCAACTTTTTAGAGCAGCTTTTTTCCTTCTAAGCTTTTCTGCCCACACATAGAATGGTGATCCATTGACTGGCTAAGACCAACTTTCCTTGACTATCTGCAAAAAATTGGGTTGCTTGACCCAAAGGGGGCTAAATCTGAAGGGGATGGGGCCAAGATCAAGGTGGGCCTGAAGCTCAAGCTTGATGGGATTGTGATTAGATATGCCGCAAGAAAGGATTTGCATACTAGCTTCTAATCCAAGCAAAAGAAAGTAACTTTGGACAAAAAATATATCAAGCCTTGCTACAATGTGGCCTGGGCCTACTCTTTTATTTGACCAAGTATACTTACAAGAAGAGGGCTTGATGTCTAGCAGATCCCAATCCTGCAGTAGATCCTCTGCCCATTCCCTTTCCGGATCTTGCATAATGCTTCCTCGCTTTTCTGAAGAGTGCAAAGTGAGATTAAGATCACTGGCAATAATGATGTTGTCCAGATTCCTAAGGTCTGCTTGGCTTCTTATTGAGTCCCAACAGGGCTTTTTTTCTCCAGCATTGACCGGCACATAAACATTGAAGAGACAAAATGTCTCTTTAGTAACGAGATGCTGCATTTTTAGCAGCAGCCAGTGAGTATTTGAAGTCTCAGATACTAACGAAAACTTGTTATCGTTCCAAAGAGTGCCCAACCCTCCAGAGGCTCCGTGGGCTGAGACAACTTTTGCTTTACTTTTACTCCAGAGTTTTTTACTTGTTTGGAGGAAGTCTGAGTCCTCCATCTTGGTCTCCTGGATAAGGAATATGTCCGGGGCTTTTATTCTTATTAAGTTTCTTATGGATTCTTCCTTGATTCTACTCCCCATACCCCTAAAATTCCAGGAGACAATTTTCATTATTTACCTTTGTTCTAGTGGGCTCCCTTGGAGCCTTGAGCCTAGTTTCTCGCCATCTTCGGATTTTTTGATAACAACTTCTCCAGAGTTGGTTGGCTACCCTGTAACTTATCCATGTACATTTCCTGCTCTCTTTTCTCTCGATCTGTTTTGTGGCCTCTTGTGGATCTCCTTACAGAGGCTTGGGAGTCACCTATTTCTCCATCCTCCTTTGAGTCTTCCGACTCTTGGTCCTCTTCCTCGACTTCAACGGGGTTTCCTTTTGAGCTTTCTGCAACACTTGCATCCTTGGAAGAGATAGAGAGGTTACCTTTATCTGGAGACACTACCTTTTGGACCACGACCTCCTGGGTTTCCTCTATCTGGGAGCTTAGAGGATCAAACTTATTTTCTTGCACTGGCTTGGGCGGGGGCTGCTGGGCAGAGGCATGGTGAGGACCTTTTCCATTAGGGCATCCTAGATTTTGAGTCTTGTGATAATTTTTGGAGCGCTTGAATTGATTCCAGTCGTCCTCCTTCCCCTACATAGCCTCGCTATTGGATGGACAGCCTCTGGCGAAGTGGCCATAGACATGGCATTTCCGTCATTTGAAGGGCAGCTACTCATAGTCCAGTTTCTGCACATGCGTCCAGCTTCCGCCGTTGATTTTAATGGCCTCTGGAAGCCCCACCTCTAGATCTACTTCTACATATATTCTGGCGCAGTCATATTGGTCCTTATTATTTGATCGATCTATGAATTTCCCAAGGGCATTTCCAATGTGCTTCAAAGAGTCCCAATTCTAGCAATGAACTGGGAGATTTGGGAGCCTAACCCACACCGGGACCGCTGTGGGCACATCCACTGCTGGATCGAAATCCGGTGTCCATTTATTTAGGTAAAAACCCTGAGGGCCCATGAAGTAGGGGCCGTTTTGGAATATAAGATCTTTATCATCCTTTGAAGAGAATTCGAAGAGGAAGAACCCTCTCCCCAAAAAATAAGAGGTAACACTTTTCTTGATCAACGACGCCCAGTTTCTGATGACCCAACTCTCAGTTGTTTTGGGGGATGGCCATAGCCCAGTGAACTGGCCGATGAGAGCTCGCTCGACCAAAGATAATGCAACTTGGATCGGGGTTTCTAGAGGAAGGGAGATCTCAGGTATATCTTCCAATTTCTTGACGAATTTCGTAGCTTCTGAGATATTCTTCTTTGGAAGCCTTGCCAAGAGCCGATTAAAAGCCTCAGCAGTCGTGGGCGGAGGTGGAGGAGGGTGAGGCGCCTGAGGAGTGCTCAACACCTCCATGGGTGCGAGCCCTAGGTTGGACGTGGGCCTGTCTCAAGCAATCGGACGCAGTAGCAGGCAGTGATCCAGCGCCATCTCAATCTATCGTTTCTCAGAGATACGTTACCAACGCCCTAGCTAGTTTATTTCCATCATGCCTGTAAGCATATCTTTTTTATTTGATATTAATGAAATGAAATATTATTTCCGCGGCATCTATATGTTTAGGTTTATTTCTATGTATTATTGCATTCCTGCATAAATCCAGATCAGTGGTATCAGAGTGGTTTTCTCTTTCTCTGTTTTTCTTTGCATGTCCCTAACAAGGTTTGGGTATAAGGAGTTAGGGCTCGATTTGGTTGAACTCTTGCAAGATAAGCCTCACAAACCTCAATGACCTCCCATGGCAGAAGAAAAGAGAGATGAGGGAGCAAGAGATCCTATCAAAATATTTCTCAAGGAGGCCCTCGAGAAATAGAGGAACACAATGATGGATAACTTTGCCCATATCCTTCAATGACTGTCCACCAACGACACATCTACATCCAACAACCACTCTAGAGACACCTCTCCTTTCAAGGTACAAGCCAACTTTTAAATTCATGTATTTTAAGGCCTGATAGATGCAGACGTTGTAGATAGATGGTTGAATTTTTTGGAAGGGTATTTATCGGTCCATGATTTCTCCGACCAAGAAAAGATTATTTTTTCACTCCTAAAAGCCACCCCCCATGTCAAAGACTAGTGGGAAACCTACTGCAAGCAAAAGGACGAGAGGGAACCCTCTTTGTTCTTGGACGCACCCACTTGGAATTCGTTCCAAGATGGCATCAAGGAACAATATTACCCTGTGGGGAGCTATGAGGACAAGTATATCTAATGGACCATGCTTCAGCAGCAAAGGGATCAAGATGTGCACGAAATGACGAATCTGTTCCATACCCTATGTAAAAAGCCGAGTATTAAATATTCATAGAAATTTGGCACCCAAACACCACAGTTGTCTGCATAGATACATTAAGGAGGAAATGGAGTTCCTCGACATTACATCGCTTGGCACGACATATCGCTATGCTGGAAAGATCGAGTAGAAATTTAAGCAAAATAAGCGAGAATTTAGATCCGCGAATCCGAAGCCAGGGAAAAGCGCCCCTGAACCGTAAAAAAAGGGGCAAGGCCAAAGCGAGGTGACTCAGAACAACACCACAAATCCAAAGAAGGACACAAGGAAGTGGTGTGAGTTTCATAATAGCCCCACTCACTGCACAAACGAGTGTCGGGCCAAATAGTCGTTGGTGGCCAAACTAAAGGCACCCAAATTAGATGCATGTTCTAGTCTCGAGTCAAAAATAGAGAATGGCAATGTAAAAAGGAAGCAGATAATTGATGCGGATCCCAGTGCCATTGTTGCCACCACCAAGATCAAGGGGGAGGATCCCGAGAATCCAGAGGAGGGGGAGTGCCTCTTCCATTCACAGATGTGGGTGAAGGGTTCTCCACTACAATTCCTTGTCGATGGCAGAAGCCAAAAGAATCTCATTTCAGCAGAGGTTGTGAAGCGGCTCAACTTATCGACCATAGCACACTCGCAGCTGTATACCATTGGGTGGCTTCACGAAGGAAGAGATCTCTGTGTCCGCCAGTAGTGCCGCCTTCCGTACAACATCAAGCCATTCACGGGTGAGGTACTCTGTGATGTTTCTCCTCTTGATGTGTCTGATGTAGTATTGGGAAAACCATACTTGTGGAGGTGACATGTTGTGTGAATCTAGGGCTTGTGCTGTTATTATTACTTTGGGAAATAACTTGTATAGGATACCGGAGGTAGTACCGCCTCCTGCGATCTCTTTGACTACTGCAAAATAACGTAGTAAGATTGTTTCCCAAACCATGAAATTTATTTTCATTACCATTCGCCCACAAGGAAAGAAGAATATTGTGGCCACAACCTCGAAACAGGGCTCCCCTGCACGACATCAACATATGGACAAAGGCATGGAGGAATACGAGGACATTTTCTCCTCACCCACAGAGGTTCCTCTACACTGTCAGGTCAAGCACTCCATTGATCTGACCTCAGGCGTACCGCTGCCTGATATTTCCATACCTCATGGGACCAAACAAACAGAATCCACACATGTACTGCCTGAGGCTAATAAAGAAACCAAATTTACTAAATGCATCCAACTTGTCTGCTCAAGAGTTCATGATATCTTTGATAAATCCAATATCTAGTTCAACAAAATTTTCCTCATCTCATGGAGGATCTCAATGCAATGGGGACCGTTGCTTCCTAAGGGGGGAGGAATGATGCAGGTGGATATTGGTGGCCACCCACCTACTCCATTTGGACCCCCACCATAGGTTATTTCAATTTTTCAATTTCAACACAACTTACTATTTTTAGCAAAATTTCGGGTTCTGAACTTCCAGAGCCATTTTGAGGCCCTAAATGACATTTTTTGGGAAAACCGGGAGAAACATGGGTTTCTATTTTGAAAATTTTCACTCAAAATTTGTATTCATCGTACAGTTCTTTCTAACAAGGTATTGAGCACGTCAAACAGAGATTGTATGCCAAAGTTATGCCCCAGGGAAGATTGATGTACCAATTTACCCAAACGGGGCCCAAAGTTTTGGTGCTTCATCTCCTAGGGTTAGGTTTTTGGATGTTTAGGGTTTTTCATTGTTTCTCAACAATAAATAGGTCTTCGAGCCTCATTGTAACACCGTTCAGAGGCTTGTAGCCGCCACATATCTTCTTAGAGATACGCTACCAATGCCCTAGCTAGTTTATTTCCATTATGTCTGTAAGCATATATTTTTTATTTGATATTAATGAAATGAAATATTATTTCCACTGCATCTTTGTGTTTAGGTTTATTTCTGTGTATTATTGCGTTCTTGCATAAATCCGGATTAGTTTGCATTACAGAAAGCCTTGATGGCTTCATGTTTTTTGTATCCATTTTTCAAGAACACGTTTATAAGATGTGATTTTTCCATTTCCATGTGTTCTTCATCCGAGATTCTCACAACTATTGTTGCTAAAGTGTTCAAAATCCCAAACTTTTGGGTGGGATGATGGTGAGAAGTGAAATGCAAATTTTGCTCGGTATGGGTCTTTTTTCGGTATACTTGGTGGGATATGGAACCATATTGATTTACATTGAAGATGCAACAATAAATTCTTAATTTAATTTTTCCTTTGATTAAATTAGGAGAAAATCAAACTCTATATCAACAAACAAATTGAATGAGTTTTTATCACTCAGTTAGCATAGTTAATTCGAGTTGGAGGGTGAAATTGAGTTTTGTACAATGATTCCTAAATTTTAAGAGCCTAGGTTGAGTTAATTTCAGTTGCAACAATTTAATTAAGTTAAATTGAGTTAAGGTCAGTTAAACTAGTTCCAACTGTTGGAGGAACTAGTGAGAGGTCTAGCAGTGGGGTGTATCTTTAGTGTTTAACTAGTTAACTGATCAATCGACCTAAATTAACTCATGCATGCATGAAATTTGAGTTACCTAGTTGATATTGGAGTTAAAGGGTAGTGTACTATAATTTGTAGAATATTCCAAATTGTACTAGTCATGTATGCATTCAAAGGAAGGCCTAAAGGAATTGTGCAATTATCATAGAGGAATTTCATAATTTATAAGGGCCTAACTCAAGGAAAAATTAAATATGAGCTTGGAGGCTTGGAAAATTGGATAAGTGTTGGCCAAAGTCAGTCAGTCAGGCAGAGGATAGAAAATACTTATGCAGGGTGAGCTCAAGGTTGAGCAAAAAATATTGTATTCATCCAGATTCTTTGATAATGCAATACAAATAGTAAGGGGTTTTGAGCATTTGGTTTCTCCTAGATATATCTTTGTGTATATGTGTTGAATTTTGATGCATCTTAATGATTTTTTTTCTCGATCGTGGTTTACATTTGCAGATCGGTAAAGTATATTCTAGTCTTATGGTTTAGTAAATTTCATGATAAGTTTAGGATCTACACATTAAAATCCTACATGGTATTAGAGCTAGATTCACAGTAGAGAAGAGAATTCGAATTTGTCATTGCAAGAGGTTCAAGGTTGCAGATCAGGTTGAAGGATTTCTTCAAGACTAAGAATATGACTTTAAATGGACTAAGGGTCGATTATGCCTTTGAGGGTAGCTCAAATTATGTTGCATGGAGGGACTAGATGGAGGCAGTACTGGAGGATAATTGGTTGAAGGACTACAATGATAATGATTTTCCGAAACTAGGAATAACTGATGCTCAGAATCTAGTAGAATGAAAGAAGTGTATTGTTAGGGTAAGGAGAATCATATTGGAGGGAGTACGAGACCATATTGTCTCTAATATCCACGAGAAAGAGAGTTTGTATACAATGTGGCAAGCACTAATAGATTTGTTCCAGAATAGTAGTGACCACAGGAAGATGGCGCTTAAGGAAAAAATTTGAAACATAAAGACGCAAAAGAATGAACCAATTCCACAGTACTTGAGCACGTTTACACAGTGTCGTGATAAAAATGGTGGGGTCAATGTTATTGTTCTTGAAGAAGATTTGGTAGCTCCAGCTCTGTTAGGTATTCCTAAGAGCTGGCATAGTTATCAAGATTTCGTAAATGGTAGAGAGAAACTACCACAGTGGGAGCGATTATGGTCTGATCTAGTGCAGGAAGAAATAAGGCAGAGCAACAAAGATGGGACCTCATACAAGGTTGAGGATGAGGAGAATTGTGCCTTGGCTGCAATGGAAAAAAAAGGGAAAGGGAATAAATCCCAATCCAAAGGAGATTCCAGTCAAGGGGGCAATAAAAATAACTTGTCCAAAATCAAGTGCTTTCACTATCATGAATTCAAGAACTATGCCACAAAATGCCCACACAAGAAAACAAGCAAGAAAACCTCAGGAGGAGCAGAAGGTGAAGCTATAGATTCACAATTTGAGCTTGATTTTACCATCATTACATGCATGGAAAACATAATGATGGGAAGTGTTTGGTATATTGACAGTGGTGCCTCCTTCCATATGATGGGGAACACAGATTTATTCAGTGACTTGGAGGATAAATACCTCTAGATGCACATCGATATGGGAGATGATGGGAGGTATAATGTGACTGGTATCAGTATAGTTACTTTTTAGAGGGAGTTTGGCTCTCTTCTCAGACTCAAGGATGTGATGTTTGTTCCAGGTATAAATAATAATTTTGTTTCCATCGCGGTGTTGGAAGATCATGCCTATGATGTGATATTCAACAAAGGAAAGGAATTATTGATGCACATCTCCATGGGAAAAGTGAAGCAGATTGAGGTTCGGGTGAAGAACCTCTACAGGGTGGATGTGGCAGATTGTGCTGCTTTGAGCACTAAAGTGGAGAAAGTGTAGATTCGAGATGTCTACAAATTATGGCATAGAAGACTTGGCCATTTTCACCATGGATTTTTGAAGATCATGCAACATATCAACACGGGCCTCCCCAATGGA
The DNA here is from genome assembly GCA_034641835.2 of Pinus albicaulis. Taxonomy (NCBI): domain Eukaryota; kingdom Viridiplantae; phylum Streptophyta; class Pinopsida; order Pinales; family Pinaceae; genus Pinus; species Pinus albicaulis. The sequence goes on from CM076574.1 coordinate 499,072,260, forward strand.
GCACTGGAGCAACAAAATACATGCAAAGGGTCTACCTTGGGAAAGTACACAAAAGCCACTTTCAATGACCAGGATAGCAGGGCACATGTAATCCTCGAAAGGATCCACTCTAATGTTTGTGGAATTTTCTCGACAGACTCCACATCCAAGCACATGTATTATGTTATATTTGTAGATAATTTCTCACGTAAGTGATGGATTTTATTCATGCAGAAGAAATACTAGACATTCTCCAAATTTTTTGAATTTAAATCACTTATTGAGAAATACATTGGCATGAAAGTGAAGGCTCTCAAGGGCGATAACAGTGGTGAATATGTGTCGAATGTGTTTAAAAATTTATGTGCAAAGGAAGGCATTTTTCGGGAGTTGACAACACCCTATAACTCACAAGTGGCCCCAAGACCTACAGACAAGTCAGTGGTGGGTTCGATATGGCTTTACAAGGTAAAGCATGCAGCAAATGAAAGCATCGAGAAGCACAAGGCCAGGTTCATGGCCAAGGGGTACTCTCAGGTAGAAGGGATTGACTATGAAGAGACCTTTGCTCCTGTATGTAGAAAATTTGAATAACTGATATATTATTCACTGAGATTCTCCTGATCACACACTATTTTAGCTTCATGCACAATACATAATATCTTCTACCATTGATCATTACATTCGGAAATAAAAACAATCACATGCGCACATTAAAACCATAAACATTCACACATATGAACACAGTATTTCATGGGAAAGCTTAAAGTTGAAAACCCCCAACTATGTGTATATTATATGTCATAGAGATCATGTAACAATCATTGTACAAAGCTCCTCACAAGCTCTTAGCACAACCTCAAATTTCTACACACTAATCAAGCTAGATCTAGCAAAACACATGCTCCAATCTCTGCCACCTGATAGCCAGCCTCTATTGCGTAATCAATGCTGTAGGATGGCTCATTAAATAACATAAACCACCTGGCTTGTATTGCACAATCCTCATGGGCTCCTCCAATCATTAGTAGTTGCAAATATGCAACAGTATAGTCACAACTGATAGTTAACCTACTCTTTCACCTATCTCTGCACTGGTCTCCACTGAAACTGTCCATGCACTGAAGTTAACTGATGAATTATTTAGTTGATTAATGAGTTTATAGTTAGTGAATTAATTAATAATTAATTCACACCACTCTCACTAATTGTATCAATTAGTTAAACTAGATACAAATAGCTCAACTATGTTTAGATTAGTTAAACTGAACACAACTCCATTAACTTCCTCAATCAACTCCAACAAACTCTCTCACATGAGTTCTAACTGAAGTCTCCATGCAATAGCTCCACTTAACCCTTAGGAATAGTGTAATTCCTTCTGTCAGCTCCTGTGCCACATCTGTGCACTTAACTGAAGTGCTCCAAGAGAATAAGATAATATTTATAGTCCAAATATTATTAAGAGCTAATAATATTCGACATATCTATTTTTAGACTGGCAATCTAAAAATAGATTCCGCCCAATATGTCTAAAATTAGAAGTCCATCTATTTTTCCAACTTGACCAACCATCCACAAATAGAATCCTGCAACTCATAGAATATGATCGACATGTCTAAAAATAGACATAGTCTAAAAATAGACTTTGCGCCAAAAATAGCCTACGGGCCCACTTAGTGAAGGCGACTCTTTTCACTAAGCTCATCATCTTGTTGCAATCTCAACACTGTAGCAAGGTACTCTTCCATTATATCAATTCTTCCTCTGATTGCATAGATGGGGTGGAAAATCCACCAAATGCATGTGAAGACAACATTCCTCAATTGAATAACCCCTAACCCATTTAACCACCTAAACCCTAAGCCTCTAAACCCTTAACCCCTAACCCATTTACCCCCACTAAACCTCTAAACCCCTAAACCATTTAACCCCTAAACCCTTAAACCCTACCCCTAACCCATTAACTCCTAACCGATTTAAGCCCCTAAACCCCAAAACCCCTAACCAATTCAACACCCTAAACCCCTAAAAACCTAACCCATTTAAGTGTGGATTCCATTTAACCCCCAAAACCCTAACCCCCAACCCATAAAATCCTTCACTGCTAAATCCCCTAACCCCCTAAACCTCTAAACTTGTAACCCATATAACCCCCTAAACCCTAAACCTCTAAACCCTTAACCCCTAACCCCTTAAATCCTAATTCCCAACCCATAACCCTTGACCCCTTAAATCCTAATTCCTAACCCCTAAACCCTTAACCCCCTAAACCCTAAACCTATAAACCCTTAACCCCTAACCCATTTACCCCCACTAAAACTCTAAACCCCTAACCCATTTAACCCCTAAACCCTAAACCTCTAAACCCTTAACCCCTACCCCTAACCTGTTAACCCCTAACCCATTTATGCCCCTAAACCCCTAAACCCCTAACCAATTCAACACCCTAAACCCCTAAAAACCTAACCCATTTAAGTGTGGATTCCATTTAACCCCCAAAACCCTAAACCCTAACCCCTAAAATCCTTCACTGCTAAATCCCCTAACCCCCTAAACCTCTAAACCTGTAACCCATTTAACCCCCTATACCCCGAAACCCCTAACCAATTCAACACATAAACCCCACAAACCTAACCCATTTAAGTGTGGATTCCATTTAACCCCCAAAACCATAACCCCTAACCCCTAAAATCATCCTTTGCCTAAATCCCCTAACCCCCTAAACCTGTATACTATAACCCATTTAACTCCCTAAACCTAAACCTCTAAACCCTTAACCCCCGCCCCTTAAACCATATATCCCAACCCATAACCCTTGACCCCTTAAACCTAATTCTTAAACCCTAATTCCTAACCCCTAAACCCTTAAACCCCTAAACCCTTAACCCCTAACCCATTTACCCCCACTAAACCTCTAAACCCCTAAACCCTAAACCTCTAAACCCTTAACCCCTACCCCTAACCCGTTAACCCCTAACCCATTTAAGCCCCTAAACCCCAAAACCCCTAACCTCTTAAACCATAATTCCCAACCCATAACCCTTTACCCCTTAAACCCTAATTCCTAACCCCTAAACCCTTAACCCTTAGCCCCTTAAACCCTAATTCCCTACCCCTAACCAATTCAACACCCTAAACCCCTAAAAACCTAACCCATTTAGGTGTATTTAACATTTAACCCCCAAAAATTTAACCCTTAACCCCTAAAATCCTTCATTGCTAAATCCCCTAATCCCCTAAACCTCTAAACATGTAACCCATTTAACCCCCTAAATCCTAAACCTCTAAACCCTTAACCCCTAACCCCTTAAACCCTAATTCCAAACCCCTAACCAATTCAACACCCTAAACCCCTAAGAACCTAACCCATTTAAGTGTGGATTCCATTTAACCACCAAAACCCTAACCCATAACCCCTAAAATCCTTCACTGCTAAATCCCCTAACCCCCTAAACCTCTAAACCTATAACCCATTTAACCCCCTAAACCCTAAACCTATAACCCCTTAAACCCTAATTCCCAACCCATAACCCATTCAACCCCTTAAACACCTAATCCTCTAACCCCTTAACCCTTGACCCCTTAAACCCTAATTCCTAACCCCTAACCCATTTAACCCCATAAACCCTAAACCTCTAAACCCTTAACCCCTACCCCTAACCCATTTAAGCCCCTAAACCCCAAAACCCCTAACCCATTTGACCCCTTAAACCCTAAACATATAAACCCCTAAACCCTAAACATATAAAACCCCTAACATATAAACCCATAAACCCTAAACATATAAAACCCTAAACATATAAACCCCTAAAAATTTTGATTAAAACATTTAATAAAACTCTCGGCCTAGAGTTTTCTAAACTCTCGTCCTAAAGTTTTCTAAACTCTCGGCCTAGAGTTTTCTAAACTCTCGACCGAGAGTTTCATCGGGTAAACTATCGGGTGAAAACTCTCGTCTGAGAATTTTTTAAACTTTCGGCCGAGAGTTTGGCCGTGCGGTTAAATGTAACTTTAGGTGGGTTAAACTCTCGGTCGAGAGTTTTATAAATTTCTTGTCCGAGACATTATCTCGGTTGAGAGTTTCTGGTCAACGAAAAACCCAGAAAATTCTGTAGTTTTTAGGAACCTGCAACTTTGGAGGGACGGAACACCTACAAAAACAAAATGTTATATGTCGGACCAAGTACCATTAGATTCATCTCTAAATCTAGTTTCTGATGATATGAGATTTGTGGATTTTCATTAAAAAATTTAAATTTTTATTAATTTTTTACTAAACTGTGTCACTGTGGAATTTCATTGTTCGAAAAATTGCACTGAATGAAAATTCAATAACTTTCAAATGACGAAACCAAAAAATTCAGAAAAATCATATTGCATTTTCTCTCCCTGTCTACTTCAAAAGGGTACTCTCATTTTTCTTATTGACGATCACATTGAAAAGAAAATCTAGGGATCATAAAATGTACTGAAACATCACTGTTTTTTTTGTCTTCGTCCATTTCAAAAAATAATAAAAAATAGTTATTTATTCTGAAAATTACCGAAAAATAGTTTGTGCACTAGTGCAATATATTTAGATTATGATGCCATGGTTTTTATCCAAAAAATGAATAACCTTCCCTAAAAAAAGTTATGGATCATAAAGTGACTATTTATGTTTGCCTGAAAATTTCAAGTATATGCAGTTAGTAAACAAGAAATTTACCCCTCTATATGTCAATATTAAAAAAAATATATATATGGGTATGGAGGTAAGACAATTCTCTACAATTATTGTTTTTATGTCAAATCATAATTTGCAATAAATATGAGTTTAGTGGAGTTGAAGTTGAAAAACATAGAAAATTACAATTTTCAATGTCAAAAAAGGGCAAAAAGTGTTTCCCAACTTCACATTTTCACCCGGAGGTGTACATTGAAAAACCTGAAGGATTTGAAATATTCGACATAGAGTCACATTTGTGTTGAATCAAGCGAGCATTGGCTGAAGCAAGAACCCCATTCTTGGTACACCAGGATCGATAAATACCTCACTAGTTTGGGCTTCACCAAAAGTGAAGCAGATGCAAACCTTTACCACATTTTGGTAGAAGGTAAATTGTTGTTTATAGTCTTATATGTTGATGAATTTATTTTGACTATAGATGAACAACTTATCAGGTCTTGCAAGGAGGATCTTACAAGAGAGTTTGAAATGAAGGACATGGGGTTGATGCACTCTTTCCTTGTTTTGGAAGTATATCAGAGAGAAGGGGAACTGTTTATCTCTTAGAGAAAGTATGGCAATGAGATATTGGAAGGAAATATCATCATTTTTTTCCTCTCGGAATGTAATGCAACAACATCATCTGTCTCTACACACAATCTCGTAGATGGTGGTACCAGATATCAATGTTCTTGGATCGATCATGAAAACTTGGATAGTCAGAGAGTTTGATGGTTAAATATGTTGGAAGGATATTTTTCAGTTCATGATTTTTCCAATAGGGAAAATGTTAATTTTTCGCTCCTCAAAGTTGCCCCCCATGTCAAGGAATGGTGGGAAACCTACTGTGGATAAAGGGACGACAGAGAACCCTAACTGTTTTTAGAAAAACCCACTTGGAATTCTTTCCGATATGTCATCAAGGAGAAATATTACCCCGTGGGGAGCTATGAGGAAAAGTACATACAATGGACTACATTGTGAAAACAAAGGGATCAAGATGTGCATGAGTTCACGAATCTATTCCATACCCCACACACAAAGTTGTGTATCAAATATTCAAAGAAAAATTTGGTGCTTAAGTACCACAATTGATTGCAAAGATACATTCAAGAGGAAATGGAGTTCCTCGACATCTCCTCACTTGGTTCAACATACCGATATGCTTCCAAGATCAAGAATAAGTTTAAACAGAAGAAGCGAGGTTTTGGATCTATGAATATAAAGTAAGGAAAAGGCACCCCCAAACCACAGAAAAAAGGGAAAATCCAATGCAGGGTGACCTAGGACAACCTACTGAAGGTGCAAGAAGATAAAAACACCATGAAGAAAAAGAAGGACACGAGAAAGTGGTGTGAGTTCCATAAGAACCCCACTCACAACAAAAGTGAGTGTCAGGCCAAACAATCAATGGTGGCTGAGCTAAAGGCTTCTGAATCAGATGCATGCTTCGACTCTGAGTCAGAACGTGACAAGGGGAATGAAAAAAGGAAGGCGATTATTGACGTAGAGCCTAGTGCCACCGTTACCACCACCAAGATCCAGTAGGTATAACCCAAATATCCCGAGGAGGGGGTTCACCTCTTTCACTCATAGATGTGGGTGAAGGGTTCACCATTGAAATTTATTGTATATAGTAGGAGCCAAAATAACATCATTTAAAAAGAGGTCGTGAAGCGGTTGGACCTACCGACCACACCAGAACCGCAACTATACAGCATCGGTGGCTTCACCAAGGACGAGATCTTCGTGCCAGCCAACAGTGTCACCTTACCTACAACATCAGTCCCTTCATGAATGAGGTATTGTGTGATGTTTCTCCTCTTGAAGTTTGTGATATATTATTAGGCCAACCATACTTATCGGAGCATTATGTCATGTATGAATCGGGGCCTCGCACAATTATTATTTCTTTGGGAATTGAGTTATACAATATACAAGAGGTAGCCCTACCTACAACCATCTCTTTGATCTCTGCTAAGTAATGCTGTAAGATCATCTCCCATACCGGGAAATTTGTTATTTATATTATTCACTATCAAAGTAAGGGGAAGATAGTGACCACATCCATGGCCCCCATGAAGGGTTCCTCCACACAAAAGAAGCAGGTGGATGAGGTTGTGGAATCTCCTCACCCATAGTGTACCCTTGCACTTTCAGGTCAAGCATCTATTTGATCTGAATCCTAGAGCACTTCTACCCAACCGAGCTCTACATAGCTCGACTAGTCGGAGTCCCTTTCAAGTGGGTCTAGGATTTCAACTATTGTTTCTGATTGATGTTTCCATACCTCATGCGACTACACATACATAATCCACACATGTATTGTCTGAGGCTAATAAAGAAACCATATTTATTGAATGCGTCCAACACATTCACCAGCAGGTTCATGACATATTGGACAAATCCAATGCTAAGTACAAGCAACAAAATGATCAACATTGGGTGCCACACAAGTTACAGGTGGGCGATAAAGTTTGGTTACATTTGCAGAAGGAGCGCCTTGCTAGGCCACATCACAAGCTTCACACACTTTGATATGGGTTGTACACCATCCCAAAGGCTATAAGGAAAAATTCCTTTGAAGCTCAACATTCGACCATTCCTTGGCCTGCAACTAGTGTTCAATGTGGACCGCTTTCAGCCATAGTTTCCACCATTACTGAACAATCCGACATTGCAAAACAACTCACTCCGATAGATTTGAACCTAGATTACTTGGAATAGGCCACAACTAATCCGATAATGGATAATTCAGATCAAGAATACTTGCCAGTAGAAGATCCAGTTGTATTGGGTTGTCAAAGCTGGCCAACTCCTACACCAAGGCAAGTGGCTCACCAGGGACCAAGTTCAACAGAAGTTTCCCCATATCATGGAGGAACTCAACGCAATGGGGACCATTTCTTCCTAATGTGTGAGGGCTAATACAGGTGGATATTGGTGGCCATCCTCCTATTTAACTTAGACCCCCACCATGTTTCTTTCAAAAAATCAGTTTCCTTAATTGTAGCACAATTTACTATTTTTGGTAGTTTTTCGGGTCCTAAACTTTCGGAGCTGTTTTGAGCCCCTAAACTACATTTTTTTGGAAAAAAAGAAAACATGGATTTAAAATTGATATTTGTAGTCAAAATTTTTAGTCCTTGGATAGATCTTTCTAACGAGTTATTGTGCACGTCAAACAAAGATTGTATGCCAAAGTTATGACCCCGGAAAGTTGATGTACCAATTTACCCCAACGAGGCCCACAGATTGGGTGATTCATCTCCTAGGGTTAGGTTTTTGGATTTTTATGGTTTTCCATTATTTCCCAATAATATATAGGCCTTTGAGCCTCATTGTAACACAATTCTAAGGCATTTACCAGCTACATCTCTTCTCATAAATAAGCTAGCATCGTCTGAGCTAGTTTATTTCCATTTTGTCTGTAAGCATAGTTCAGTTCTTTGATATTAATGACATGAAGTGTTATTTCCATTGCGTATATTTACTTATGGTTATATATGTATTTTGTTGCATTCCTGTCTAAGTTCAGATTAATGGCCTCAGAGCAGTCTTCTCTTTCTTTGTTTTTCTTTTCATGTCCCCAACGAGGTTAGGGTATAAGGAGTTACGGATTGAATTGGTTGAACCTTTGCAAGACCAGCCTCTCAAAACCCCGAATACCTCCCATGGTGGAAGAAAATAAATATGAGGGAGCAAGATATCCTTTCAAAATATTTCTCGAAGAAGCCCTTGAGCGACAAAGGAACATGATGATGGACACATTTTCCTAGATCCTTTGGCGGATGCCCAAAAACGAAGCTTCTTCATCCAACAATCACTCTAGAGGTGCTAATCCCTTCAAGGTACAATTCAAATTTGATATTCCAATATTTGAAGGCAAGATAGATGCAAACACTATAGATATATAGTTAAATATGTTAGAAGGATATTTTTCACTTCATGAATTTTCCAATAGGGAAAGTATTACATTTGCACTCCTCAAATCCACCCCCGATGTCAAGGACTGGTGGGAAACCTACTGTGAACAGAGGAATGAGAGAGAAACCTCACTGTTCTAAGTAGAACCCACTTGAGATTCTTTCTGAGATTCCATCAAGGAACAATATTACCCCCTGAGGAGATATGTGGACAAGTACATACAATGGACTACGCTGCGACAAAAGAGGGATCAAGATGCACATGAGCTGACGAATATATTTCATACCCTGCGCACAAGGTTGGGTATCAAATATTCAGAGAAACATATGGTGCCTAAATACTGCAGTTGTTTGCACATATACATTCAAGATGAAATGGAGTTCCTCAACATCTCCTCACTAGGTGCAACATATCGATATGCTACCAAGATTGAGGAAAAATTTAAACAGAAGAAGCAATACTTTATATTTGTGAATCTAAACCAAGGGGAAAGGTGCCCCAAACCATAGAAAAAAGGACAAAGCCAAGGTGGGGTGACACAGGACAACACATTGAGGCTGAAAGAAAAGAACAACACCACGAAGACAAAGAAGGACATTAGAAAGTGGTGTGAGTTCCATAAGAGCCCCACTCACAACACAAGTGAGTGTTGGGCCAAGAAGTCATTGGGGGCTGAGATAAAGGATTATGAATTAGATGCATGCTCCGACTATGATTCAGAACCCAATAAGGGTGTTACACCATTTTTTGGTCATCTAACCTTTCATCATTAGATGGACCCAAGTACACCATGTAAGACCAGTTTTACCCCAAGTAAAACTGCTTTCACTATGTTAATTAGGAAACCCCAAAAGGAATAATTAATTAAACCATAATTTAATTATTATTCCCAGTCATGTTTAACCCAAAAACAAAGAAATTAATGAGATAAAACCATAGTTATCTTATTGTTTTCTAGGAATAATTATTTAAATCTTATTTAGATAATATTCCTTGTTAAATATGACCAAATCAACCACCATTAATTAAATAAATCATTATTTATTTGATTATATCCCAACCACTTCCTTAAAAAGATAAATAAATCATTTATTTATTTATTCTTCACTAATCAAGGGATTTGACCCAAGTCAAACACCTTTCCCTCCAACAAATAATAATAAAATATTCCGTAGAGGTGGATCTAGATTTGATTAACATTATTTTAATCATGCACCAAGATCTAGAATGACCCAATATTTTGTTATAAATAGGAGGGTTTTCCCCATCATTCTTCACCTTTTGTTGCCTATTAGATCACTCTGGATCTATACACTTGGTCTCATTTCTATCATATGCTCCCATTGAGCTCTACTTTCTGCATTGGGTTTTCTACATTTACAAGAGAGAGAAAGCTTAGATCTGAAGTGCTGAGGACTACAAAGAACCCATCCCATTGAGGAGATCTGGATACACCTTCTTGTTTCCTCCCAGCCTCTATTGTTGTTAGGGCTATTAGTTATGCATAGCTAAAGTGGTTCTTTTTCGTACACTTCGACGAAGAATACATACTAACAAATGGCGACTCCACACGGGTTTTAAATTACGACCGCTGTCGTTTCTCATATTCCTGCATATCCAGCTACTTCAGGCCCTAGGGCTTCTTTTCAGCTGCTTAGTTTTTCTCTTTTCATGCCATTTTTCTCACATAAAACCCTAAAAACTTAAAATTTATAACTTCCGTGTGTTTCTGGCCCTATTGCGCAGGTAAGCGACACCAGCCGCAACTGAGACGGCAACTTTTCAGAAAATCTGCCGCCGAAACAACCGGAACGGGGGGGTCGCACCTTTGGGCCCAAAACCTGCGACCTGGACGCACCTTTTGGCCTGTTTCCTGCGACCTCAACTCAGATAAGGTCAGAACCTGCGACCTGCCTTTTTTCCAGCATTTTTTCTGAAATTTTTCTGGGTTCTGCTGCAGCCTCTGCCAGGGTTTTCCAGCCTCTATCTCAGCCCGCCTTGACCAAGATCTGATCTGTTTTTACTCATCTAAGTGGGAACCCAGTCCCTTAGGGCTTTAGTACCCTCCACTTTTTGTGGAAGAGTTTCAGCTGTTTTAGCCGTCGGTTTCAGAGCTTCAGCCCCCTCTTTTTCCAGATCTGTTACCTCACTTTCAGATCCATCGAAATCAGCCTCTTTTCCTTTCAAATCACCTCTTGTCATTTTGTTTGGACTTCTTCTAAAGGCCTCTGCCTTGCCCCCCCCCCGGTTTTTTGCTGATTTCCCTTTTTCCAGCCACCTTGCCTCTGTCTCTTGGCTGTGATCTGCACCCCTTGTCTGCAGCTTTATCCTCCAGATCTCTGTCCCCTTTGACCCTAGATATGTTGAGCTTCCTTTGTGTGTGTTTCCATAGTTTTTCCCTTTCTTTTCAGCATAGTTGTGAGAGTCCCACCTTCTTGGGTTAGATAGATGCATACGTAGCTGTTATTTTTCTGTTATTTAAGCATTTTATTCTGTTCTCTGTAGGTTTATTTTCAGCTACGTCGCACACTTTTTTCTTGCTCTCAAACAACGGAAAGGGTTTAAAAATTAAAATTAACGCACGCCACACACTGACCCTAAGAGAAGAAGCGCCTGGTTTACACCGCCTGGCAGAGACTCTAAAATCAATTGTCACTGCACCTTATCTGCCCTTGACATTACTTGATTCTATCCCTTTCTGCCCTTGTCGGTTTCCTTCTTCCTGTCATCATTGCGCCCCCAAGGCACCTTTCCCGGAGCCTCCTTGGCCTTCACCCTCAGTCTCCGGTCGATCGACCTGCTCCGTCCCACCGTCGTCGAGCCAGTCCTTCTCTGATTCTTTGGGTTCTTCTTTTCCTTCTGGTTCTTCCCCCTGTCACCTCCACTATGTCGGGTCCAGGGCCTAACACTAGCGGGAATCCCGGCCCTAATGCCGGGACTACTACTAGCAGAACCACCACAGGAACTACCTCGGCTTCACCCGTGCTCCCCTTCTTGGTAGGCCTCAGCCTCCCCGATTTGGACCGATTGATAAACGACCCTATACACCATAATGCTAGTTGGCCTGCTATGCCGACAAAGCTCCCGTCCGACATCCCCAAGTTTGACGGCCATGCTGGCGAAGATCCTTCAAATCATGTTCGATCTTTCCACATGTGGTGTTCATCGACCTCCATTACCGATGATTCTGTTCGTCTTCGATTGTTCCAACGCACGCTTACAGGCGAAGCTTCCAAGTGGTATGTTGATCAGCCCACTTCCTCCCATACCACCTTTGCAACTCTTGCCCGAGCTTTTTTATCTTACTTCCAACTTCCCCTTCGTTATGACACTAGTATCGAACTCTTGACTTCCTTCAAGCAAACCTCTTCGACTCGCCTTTCTACCCATGTCCAGGAATGGCGAAGAAGACGGAGCCTATGCCAATCTCCTCCCTTCGAAGACCATGTCTACATGGACTGGTTCCTTAGATCTCTCTTGTCCCCTATTGGGAAAGATGTCGCATCACATTTTCCTCAAACCGAAGAAGATGCCCTCCAAATGGCGTTAAACTATGACCTGATCTACGCTCAGACAGGTTATGATCCTACTGTCCTACCTGATCTCCCCAAACCCGGCGATGCCCATACACCAGGGGCACCTCATGCCGCCGACCGTATCGTTGGATCTATCTCTCATCCATCCGCTCAACCTCTCATGAGCTATGGTTTTCCTGGGGGAGGGGGCACCACTTCTTGCACTTCTCCCCCTCCCGGTAGCACGCATCCAGGATATGGCATGCCTCATCCTTTTGCCCAACCTCCTGCTTACCTCAATGTTACCCAACCTAACCATTACCCTTATCCACAGCCTGGTGCGCCAGCTCCTCTAGCATATGCGTTTTCGCCTCCCTTGCCTTCTCAACCCCTGCAACAGCAGTCACCGCCCCCTCAAGAGCAGGTGAATGCACAACAGGGATTCATGGCTACCCAACCACCTGACGGACAGGTGGCTCCTCAACCTTCCCATTCTGGTTCCTCCAATTACCAGATCCTCATGATGAACTCTGATCCTTCCCCGACCGTCGACCTTCACCTTCAAACTCGGTCTCCCCAGTACCCCAAGCCTCCTGCTCAGTCTGCCTCCGAGCATCCTTCTTCAGGTTCTATAGAGCCTCTTTCGTCACCTAGTGGCCCCTTACATATCCCTCAACCAAAAGTTGAGGTTCATACCAAGATACCTAAGGGCCCACTACGTCGGAACGCTGCTCCCAGTCGAGCTGCCCATTCGTATAGCATAGTAGATGATTTGGCGCAATCTCCTGCCGCCGTTTCCACACTGGAACTCCTCCAGTCATGCCCTTCCCAAAAGAAGGCTCTACTATCTACCTTGGGCGCTGTAGATCCTGCTGACGACCAAATGATTGTTTTCGATGCCACTCAATCAGACCATCCTCCTCTCCCTCCTTCCGTCGCCTTCCAAATCCCCGTCAAAATCCGGAACGCCAACGTATCCCGGTGTATCATTGATGAGGGGGCATCCACCTGCGTGATGTCCGCTTCGGTTTGGAAGCAACTCGGATCCCCTGAATTGGCCCCTTCCACGATCACCCTTCGAGCATGGGACGGTCATGCCTCCCAGCCCATTGGGCTGTTTCGTAATTGTCCTATCACCCTCGCCGGTAAGACTGTTTGCGTTGACGTCGAAGTCATCGACGCCCCGCTAGATTACAACATTCTATTGGGGCGAAGCTACACGTATGCTATGTCTGCTGTCCCATCCGCGGTTTTCCGCAAGATGTCTTTCCCCCATAACGGAAAGATAGTCACCATTGACCAGTTGACATATCATGAGCCAAAATCTCAGACCTCACCTGAGACGACCATCTCTTCTGTAGCCAACAAGCAAACCGTTGAGTCCTTGACCAGTGTCTCCCCCGGCGTTTACAAGGATTCCTCCCTACTTGGAACTTTTCCTAGTCTCCCCCCTCCTCCTATCTCTGACCCCAGCTCATCGAATGTTTGCATGATGCAATCGTCTCGGGCTGCTCTCAAGCAACCCGCTTCGGCTAGTCAGCAACCTTGCCCTCCGCAACCTGCTCTTAGCCCTTCACCTGCAGTTGGTAGTCATGAGCCCCTTTATCCCCCTGGCATGGTTCCTCCAGGCCCTAGCCATTTAGGAGCCGTCCCACCTGGCCATGCCCCCTCTGGTCAGATTCCGTTCCTAGCTCCCCCACCAGGAGTGCACACGGTACCAGTCATGGCCACCCTCTCTCTTCCTAACTTGACACTTGGGATTCCCGTTTGGTACCTTGATCCTCCAGCCCCCACCTTGCCTGGTCAACCCAAACCTTATATCGCTTTGACCCCGGTTCAACCGGTCCCCATGCCTTCTCCCGTTGCATCAGTGCCTCAGTCACTTCAACAGGAACCACCTCCTGTTGCGACCGCTTCGGGTAAGAAGGGCAAAGCTCGCAAGGGGACATCAAAGGACAAGGCTGCCCCGACAAACCCTGCTCCTCCTCAGCCTCCAAAGCATACCATCCAGGGTGCTTTGTGTGATGTTGTCGGTCACGCCTCCCATACTTGTCCTGAATTACTTCATCTAAAGCCCATGGTTAATGTCACGTTCCCTGAGTCCGCGGTCCCAGAAGCCTCTGTTCCTTCCACAACCGCGGCCAAGAAACCCAAGACTATTCACACCAACCACCCCTGTGCTTTGTGTGATCTCCATGACCATCACACCCATATTTTTCCCCGCCTCGAGGACTTCCGCACCTCTATTGCCGCGGTCCACCAATTCGAGGCCAAGCGCACTGAGTTCACCTCTCCCATATTTGCGCATTCTGCTTCAGCCGAACTACCAGATATGACTGCTCCCATTGACATTCCCCCTCCTGATGTCGAGATGACGGAGCCTTCGTCCAACATTTTCTACCTATCATCATCCATGAGACCCTCGGGGACCATTCCATCTGAATCCTCCCCTGTTGTTTCGCTTGACCTTTCTTCAACGATCATCTTGGGCTCAACATCGGTAGATCCTTTATCTACTTACTCTTCGGTCACCCCTTGTGACGATGCGCATGTGAACCTCTCTTCTCATGATGATGATTCAGGCTGCTTCACCACGTCAGGTGGTTCTTCTTCCACCAGTCACCCCATCTTCTATCACGATGACGACATTATGGAAGAAATTTCCACCCCTGACTTCATCTATTCCCCCTTACATCGAACCCATGCATTCACACCACATCCACCTTGTGGCCATTACATCGAAACCCAATGTTTGGGTAAGGGGGCACCCACATTCGAGAGACCAAGAGAAGCCATTCTCCACCACTCTCCTAGTGTATCTGGTCATGTTGACTCTAGACCCAGTATTCTTCCACATTTAGAAGAACCTCTAGAGTCCCATATCACTTCAGATCACTCTCGGGACGATACCCCTTATCGTTCCCTCATCTTACATCAGCAACCCAGTCTCTTAGACATTATTGTTGACCAACCTATAGCTTTTCTGCGAGAGCATCAGTTCATTATCTCCAAATCCTCCTTTTGGGATAGTGACACCAGGTATGCCAATTCGGAAACTTAAAGTCCATTTGATCCCTATATGCAGTACCAAAAGAGATTGGTAATCCTCCATTTCCTTTCTCAAATTGCATAACCATAACCAGAACAAATGGCACACCACATCATTAAAATGTGTTTAGATTCCCATTTTTCTAAATACATTTTGGCATGACCACACCATGCTTGGGGGCACCTCTGCCCCCCAACCGTAACCCTCCTCTTAGAGGATTTCGAAGGCCATCCCCTTCCTAACCCTCGCAATGCACTCTATCTTAAGAAATATTACCCTTAGCATTTCCCCTCTGAAATGCATGTTTTATTTTCTCTTAGATAGCCAACATCTGTTTTTTCATTTTTCCTACTTCACCAAAACCCAACTCCCAGCCATAAAACAGCACCAAACCCCCCTCATCTCCCAGGTCGCAGTTTTCTGCCATTTTTTGGACCAGGTCGCACTTTTTGCCCTAATACCTGCGTCCTGGGTCGCACTTTTCGCCCCAAAAAGTGCGACCCGGCCATAGAGATGAAGGAGGGGCTGTTTCTAGGGTTTTGGGCCCTAAACTGCGAATGTAATCCATCAAAATGCAAGAGCAAGGTTAGGCCTCTTACCTCCAACTGACACATCTCGATTCCAACGGTCGGTTTGTCCGCTACGTTCGCCGCAAGATTTAGGGCCTTCTCTCCTCTCCACATTCACTACAGCAACAATAGCAAATGAATGATTTTGGAGGGAACACTGCCCCATTAAAAGAGAACCCATGTTTCTTCTTTCGACTGCTGCGACCACACCGTAGCCCCGTTCGACGAACCGTCAGCACCGCTGGTTAGATCTCACCGAGCTCTCAAATGGGTTTTACTTAGTTTTTGGCGATTTGATACTTCACCCGGACACATTTTTTCCACGAAGGGTCACTTCACCACTCCTTAAAATCGAATTTCCTCACTTACGACACTTGTACTTGGGGCACCATATCGCTCCCTTACTTGTCCATGTTCGTGTCGATTTTCGTCATGAGTGCCCACCTTGTACTCATGCTTCCATGACCCCCCATTGGGGCCTTTACTGTGTGGCAGCACTATAAAGCCGCCCTTGTTTAGAGCATCCAAGTCGAGTCATCATTGCATTCATGGAGTCTATCCTGCGTCCTTTTACACCCCACTATAGCCCTCCATCCTTCTTTGCTTGGTTGCTCTCTTGTGTCGCATATCATGACCTTCAGCCCCACTGTCCCCTGTCCCTTTCGATATTGTGTCAGTCGCTGCCATGTCATTCATGCCCTTTATGCTCTAACAAGGGAAGTCGTCCATTCGCCACTCCATCCTTCCCATTTCCACTATCATCATTCGTGTCAGTCTGTCCGTCGCTCTATTGTTCTTCTCTCGTGCCGTAGTTGAGGATCTCTCATTGCCTCACCTACGGCGGACCTCCTTCTGTCGACATCAGCACATTTATTCTAGAAGCAAGGTCTAGAGGGCGGTGTACCTTGGTTCCAGCTTCCACTCTTGTTCGGTGCCTCGGATCAAACAAGGGGATCTCTCCCTTCCCTTTGACTTGATTGCTTCTCCGGCTCTTTTCAGCATGATCGAGATTCGTATACTGGACAGTCCAGTGACCCAGCAGCAGCTCTTGATGATTCCCGGGCGTGTGTGAGATGTCTCAACCCTCATGAGGGGGTGGCCCTGCAGGTAGCCCCCCACATGCCCGGATGACCTCTTCATTGCAGCCTTTGATGCCGCTCCAGATTTTGATGATGTTGGCCTTAGCCACTTGCGGCACCTCTATGATTTGCATGTATCAGTCAGATTTTGTGAGCCCTTCCCCATTTACAGGGGGCATTTGGGTTGTATTTATCTCATGTACTCAGATGTTATTGTACTAGTCCTGGCTGTTATCCCAGGCACAGCATGTATGTGAGACTCTTCATTGTATTTTTCTCTGGCCCTTGATTATGCCAGCTGTACTCTATGGTTCGGTCCCTTGTTTACTGGACACACTATTCTTTTGTACTTTGTCACGGCGGGCATAGGTATGCCTCCCCCGCCGCCTTCAGCACAAGTACCCTCTCATAACAGAGACTTGTTGCACCTGCGAGTCTCGTCTCCTCAGGGTCTAGTCCTTCAGCACACTATCTACCTCATATTTCTCTCTCTGACATACCCTTTTGTTGTCTAGTGATTGTCTTCTTACAACGTACTTCGGTCATACGTTTTGCTCCTGACACTCGCACGCTGGGGGGCAATCTGTTACACCATTTTTTGGTCATCTAACTCTTCATCATTAGATGGACCCAAGTACACCATGTAAGACCAGTTTTACCCCAAGTAAAACTGCTTTCACTATGTTAATTAGGAAACCCCAAAAGGAATAATTAATTAAACCATAATTTAATTATTATTCACAGTCATGTTTAACCCAAAAACAAAGAAATTAATGAGATAAACCCATAGTTATCTTATTATTTTCTAGGAATAATTATTTAAATAATATTCCTTGTTAAATATGACCAAATCAACCACCATTAATCAAATAAATCATTATTTATTTGATTATATCCCAACCACTTCCTTATAAAGATAAATAAATCATTTATTTATTTATTTTTCACTAATCAAGGGATTTGACCCAAGTCAAACACCCTTTCCCTCCAACAAATAATAATAAAATATTCCATAGAGGTGGATCTAGATGTGATTAACATTATTTTAATCATGCACCAAAATCTAGAAGGACCCAATATTTTGTTATAAATAGGAGGGTTTCCCCCATCATTCTTCACCTTTTGTTGCATATTAGATCACTCTGGATCTATACACTTGGTCTCATTTCTGCCATTTTGCTCCCATTGAGCTCTACCTTCTACATTGGGTTTTTCTACATCTACAAGAGAGAGAAAGCTTAGATCTGAAGTGTTGAGGACTACAAAGAACCCATCCCATTGAGGAGATCTGGATACACCTTCTTGTTTCCTCCCAGGTGCCCTGTAATATAAAAATTCATTCAAAAATCGTGTTCTTGTCTTGTCTGCTGGATGCATGGAGCAAACTCTTTATTTTTCTGCTTAATGTCTTTCCCTTTATAGATCTGTTTGTTGCAGCATTTTAACTACCAATTGCAGATCTGAAGATGTTTTGCAGCCTCTATTGTTGTTAGGGCTATTAGTTATGCGTAGCTAAAGTGGTTCTTTTTCGTACACTTCGACGAAGAATTCATACTAACAAAGGGGAATGAAAAATGGAAGAATATTATTGATGCGTAGCCTATTGCCACCATTTCCACCACCAAGATCTAGAAGGAAAAACCCAAATATCCAGAGGATGGGGATCGCCTCTTTCACTCATAGATGTGGGTGAAGGGTTTGTTGTTGCAATTTATTGTTGAAAACGGGAGTCAAAATAACCTTATTTCAGCAGAGGTCATGAAGCTTGGGTGCACCAACCACACTGCACCCGCAACTGTACAAAATCAGGTAGCTTGACCAAGGATTAGATCTCCATGTCAGTGAGAAGTGTCACCTTCCTTTCAACATCAAGCCCTTCATGGATGAGGTATTGTGCAATGTTGCTCCTCTTGAAGTTTGTGATGTGTTATTAGGCCAACCATACTTGTGGAAGTGTCATGCCATGTATGAGTTGAGGCCGCACAATGTTATTATTTCTTTGGGAACTAAGTTATAGAAGATATTAGAGGTAGCCTCGCCTATCTCCATCTCTTTGATATCTGCAAAAAATGCAGTAAAATCATATTTCATACTGGGAAATTTGTTTTCTTCTAATTCACTCTCAAAATAAGGGGAATATCATGGACACATCCAAGGCCGTCGTGAAGGGTTCCTCCACACAATAGAAGTAGGTGGATGAGTTTGTGGAAAAATACAGGGACATATTATCCTAACCCACAGGGGTACCCTTGCACTGTCAGGTCAAGCATCCAATCGATATTACTCCTAGAGCACCTCTTCCCAGCGGATCTCTCCATAGCTTGACTAGTCGCAGTCCCTTTCAAGTGAGTCTAGGATTTCAACCATTGTGTCTGATTTATGTTTCCATACCTCATGTCACTACATAGACATAATCCACATATGTATTGTCTAAAGCTGATAAAGCAACCATATTTATTGAACACTTCTAGCTCACCTGCCAGAAATTTCATGATATATTGGACAGAGCCAATGTTAATAACAAGAAGCGACATGATCAACATCAGGTGCCACACAAGTTCTAGGTGGGTGACAAAAATTGGCTACATTTGCAGAAGGAGCACCTCGTTGGGCCACACCGCAATTTTTTCCCACTCTTATATGGGTCGTACACCATCGCCAAGCCTATAGGGAAAAATTCCTTAGAAGCTCAACATGTTGTGTAACCGGCTTCAAAAATAGAAGAAAAGAGATATCAATGCCTTAGAAATAATCCACTTCAAGGGGGCAACCTCCAATACATTACATAAATGCACAATTATTGGATAATACAATTTACAAAACCTCCTTTCTATATATAGGAGTCCATGGGGCCATAATGTAATCCTAGTGGGCCACAATGTAATCCTAGCCGACCTAACAATAATAATTTAAGGGCACAATAATAAAAAAATGGGGGTTACAAGGGTACAATAATAACAATAAGAGGGTTACACTAACAATAATAAGGGACTATACTAGTGATATAGGGACCTAACATGCCCCTCTCCTTCAAAAAAGTGTTGTCCTCAACACTTGAGTAGCTCCGGGTGCTTCTGTATAAAATTCTCATCCTCCCATGTAGAATCTTCGGTGGGTAAGTTCTTCCACTTGATGAGATACTCTGAAATTGATCGATTCCGTAGTTGTCGAGTTCTTTTTTCTATGACTGCTTCAGGTTCCAATATGATCTTCCCTTCCCCATCAAGTTCTGGCAATACTGTTTGAACTGGAAGATTTTCACCTATAACCTTCTTTAAGCATGAAACATGGAAAACTTGATGTACTCGCGAAGAAGCAGGAAGCTCCAATTTGTATGCCATAGAACCAATATTTTGCAACACCTTGTAAGGACCATAGTACTTTGGTGATAATTTATTATCCTTCTTAGCTTGCTTGAGGGACATTTGTTTGTATGGTTGTAGCCGTAAAAATGCCCAATCTCCTACATCAAAACTTCTCTCGCTGCGATGTTGATCTGCCTGTTGTTTCATTCGATTTTGTGCCAAATTCAGGTTATCCTTTAAGAGTTGGAGAACTTCTTGCTGATGCTCGATGTGATCTTCCCCTGCTTGAACCTTCGAATTTTCCCTTAAAGATGATGTGATGGATGGTGGATGATATCCATAAAGTGCCATAAATGGGGTCATTTTTGCTGCAGTATGGGAGGAAGTGTTATACCACCATTCAGCAAGAGGTAACCACTTGACCCATTGTGTTTGTTTATCAGATACAAAACAACGAAGATATCCTTCCAAAAATTTATTTATGATCTCAGTTTGACCATCAGATTGAGGATGATAAGATGAGCTATGAGCTAATTGAGTACCCAAACAAGAAAATAACTCCGTCCAAAAATTTCCAGTAAAAATGGGATCTCTATCGCTCACAATAACCCTTGGGCTTCCATGTAACTTTTGAATTCTATCCATAAATGTAGTAGCAACTGTACTTGCTTTAAATGGATGAGATAATGCACAAAAGTGTGCATACTTGGTAAGTCTATCAACTACCACCATGATGACATTCTTTCCTTCAGACTTAGGTAAACTGTGATAAAATCCATTGAAATCTCCTCCCAACGTTGACTTGGAATGGATAAAGGTTGTAGAAGTCCTGGGGTCTTAATTGTCTCCACTTTATTCTGCTGGCAAACCAAACATTCCGCTACAAACTTTTGAATATCAGATTTAAGGCCATCCCAAAAAAATTCTTTCTTCACCCTGTGGTAAGTTTTTAAAAATCCTGAGTGTCCTCCTAAAGGAGAAGTGTGCAATTCTAGAAGAATCTTTTGTTTTAGATGGGAATTCTTACAAAGATATAAGCGATCTTTGTACCATAAGGAATCATTTTTCCAACTAAATGTATCAGATGTACTAGGATCTTGCTGCAACTTTTGGATGAGTGTCCATGCATCTTTGTCCTTCTTCCATTCATCTCTTGCTTCAGTTATCCAATCTGGTTGGATAATAGAAATGGCACAAAGCAATGCTTCCACCTCTTCATTCTTTCTTGAGAGTGCATCTGCAACAACACTAAGCTTTCCTTTTTTGTAGATTATTTCAAAGTCATAACCCAACATCTTTGTGACCCATTTTTGCTGCTCTTCTGAAGATAGTCTTTGTTCCAAAAAGTGTTTAAGACTATCATGATCAGTTTTTACCTTGAAGTGTCTTCCCATTAGGTAAGTTCGCCATTTCTTTAGTGCATGTATTATTGCTAACATTTCCTTCTCATAAATAGGTTTCTATAAATACTTTCCTTTGATTGGACGACTTTCAAAAGCAATGGGTCTTCCTTCCTGCATTAAAACTGCACCAATTCCATTTCCTGAGGCATCACATTCCACAATAAAGGTTTTTGTGAAGTCTGGCGTAGCTAAGACCGGTCCTAGGCACATTGCCTCTTTAAGATGTTCAAAGGCCTTAGTTGCTTCAGGAGTCCATGAAAATGCATCTTTCTTCAATAATGTTGTTAGAGGTGCTGCTATTCTCCCATAATTCATAACAAACTTGCGATAATACCCTGTTAACCCGAGAAATCCTCGCAACTTCTTTATGGTTGTGGGGACTTTCCATTCCTTAATGGCTTTAATTTTGTTAGGGTCTATTTTAACACCCTCGTGAGATACAATATGACCGAGATATTCCACCTCTTGTACTCCAAAGAAACATTTGGATGTTTTTGCATATAATTGTTTCTCCTGCAATAGTTTGAGCACCCTGTCAACATGTTGAACATGATCCTTCCAAGACCTGTTTTAGATTAGTATATCATCAAAAAATACTAGCACAAATTTTCTAAGGAAGGGTTTGAAAATGGAATTCATCAACCCTTGAAATGTAGAAGGTGCATTGGTAAGGCCAAATGGCATGACCAAAAATTCATAATGACCCTCATGAGTTCAAAATCTTGTTTTTGGAATATCTTAAGTATTCATTCTAATTTGATGATATATTGAACAAAGATCCAACTTGGTAAAATAAATTGCTCCATGTAATTCATCCAATAATTCATCAATCACAGGAATGGGAAATTTATCTTTAATGGTGAGCTTATTGAGCTCCCTATAATCCAGACACATGTGTCATGATCCATCCTTCTTGTGTACCAATACTACAGGAGCAGAGAAAGAACTTTGACTAGGTTGGATTATACCCGCCTCTAACATTTCTGCAATCATACGTTCAATTTCGCTCTTTTGGAAGTAAGGATATCTATAAGGCCTGATGTTTGGAGGAACACTTCCTGGAATCAAATGAACAGCATGATCATGATCACGAATAGGTGGGAGTCCTTTGGGAGTTTCAAACACCTTGGAATGATTGTCCAAGACTTGTTGGAGATTTGCAGAAATGGATGATTTTGATGTCGGAACTTCTAGAGAGCATAAATGTGCAATTACGCCTCGTTGTTCTTTCTTTAGAAGCTTTGTCATGACATTAGAGCTTATTATCCTTCCTGGATTCCCTTCAATACCCCGTAATTCGACTTCCTTTCCTTCTGAAAAAAATTTCAAGAAAAGTTCTTGAAAATTAAAAGCTACCGTCCCCAAAGATTGTAACCATTGTACTCCTAGTACAACATCAGCACCTCCCATAGGAATGGGAAGCATTGGACTAGTCAATACATATTCCCCCATGGTTAGCTTGATATTATGGCATTTTCCAGAGCAATTTATAGTTCCTCCATTTGCAACCATCACTTGGCATTTTGGTGCTGGGTATAGAAAACAATTTAATTCCTTGGCTACCTTACAATGAATAAAATTATGGGTGCTACGTGAATCAATCAACACTATTACCTTTTTCTTCTTGATCTGTCCTGCTATCTTGAGAGTTTGAGGAGTGGTAATTCCTGCCAGTGCATTACATGATATGGTCGGATTCATTTCTTCCTCTTCTATGGCTGGTTCCTGGTGTGTATCCTCTTCTTGTTCATTTTCTTCTTCTTTTTCACAATCTATGTAAAATAATTTCTTTTCAGCACACTTATGACCTTTGGTGTATTTGCTATCACAACTGTAGCAAAGCCCTTTTGCTCTTTTTTCTTCCAATTGTTGTGGTGTCAGCCTTGTAGGTTGTGGAAATCTAGGCGTAGCAACACTTCCTTCTTTATAGAATTGAGTGGTAGGCTTCCTTGTCGCCATAATTTTACATTCAACTTTTCTTGCCAACCTGAATGCCTTCTCTAATGAATCAGGTTCCAACACATGAACTTCATGTTGGATGTTATCCTTTAGAGTACCTATGAAGAGATCAATCCTGTGTTCCTCTGGAATATCAGTTACCCTTATATTCAATTTTTGGAAGTCCTCAATGTGCTGCCCCACTAAACCCTTTTGTTTGAGATTATCAATTGGCTAAAGAAGGTGTTGCTCTTTGTATCCTCATAATGTGCTATCATTTCCTCCGTAAAAATTGACCAAGTGACAATTTTTTTACGGGAGCAAAGCCATTGATACCATACAAATGTATTTTGTTCTAAATGTAAGGTTGCAATGCGTACCTTTTGTGTGTTTTGTACGTTATGGAGATCAAAATATTGCTCCATCTGTAGTATCCATGTTACAGGATCCTTTCCATCAAACTTCATCATATCCATCTTTGGAATATGGTGGTTCTTCCCGCCAACATTAGAGTTTATGAAATCACAATTAACATTTATTTTGTTCTCATCATGAGGTTCTTCTACTATCTTTTCACCATTAGGAAACCTTTCTTGTATGAACTTTGTCAAACCTTCCATGTCTGCTTTTAGAAAATTCTTCATGTTTTCCATTTTCTCATCGATCTTAGCTTCCATGTCATCCATCTTAGATTCCATGCCAACCTCCATGCCATCCATCTTAGCTTCCACGCCATCCATCTTAGCTTGCACACCATCCATATTAGCTTCCACGCCTTTCTTCAAAACTTCCATCTTCACTTCCACACCATCCATCTTAGCTTCCATGCCTTTCTTCAAACCGTCCATATTCACTTCCATGCCTTTCTTCAAAACTTCCATTTCATTTTTTGTTTCTCTTTGCGAGAGTGAAATTTGTTTCACTTGCTCTTGTAATTTTGATAGATCATGTTGCAATTCTTCATCTTCATGAGTCATGGTAGAGCCTTCTGAAGGCTTAATGGGTGTTGAATTATTTTTAGGGGCCATTTTAGAATCCAATATTGATTCCTATTCTACAATATGCCCTTGGAATCAATTCAACTTGATTCTTCAAACAAGACTTATGCAATTCGGAAAAAAAAAATACACACCTTTTACTTGCTTTGAGGAGCTCGATATTGAAATTGAATTATCTCTGTAATTGAAAATCTTCAATATCTGAAATTTAGCCTTGTAGTAGCCCTTTGAATCTTCTTTCAAATGCCACAGGTCTGATCTAATTTGGATTCCCCAAGACAAAGTTGTGTCCAATCTCCCACAATGACCTAATTCTAGACTAGTTCAGTAGAGTAAACTTGTAGGACTTGCCACGTGTCACTGTTTCGTCGTTTGTCTCTGAAATTGATATCAAAGAAACTAAAGTCCATGTACTTGCAAACAATTTTAATGGAATTCAAATCCACTTCCCAGAGAGAGAGTTGTTGAACTTTTCCCACGATCACCTCTTTGAGATGAAATTCAGGAGCCTGAAAAAGCATTACCTTACACAGATCATATCTCCAAAAATATTGCGAACCAAGCTCTGAAATTTTTCGATGAATTTCCTCAGGATTTCAGCTTCGCACCATATGAATTTCAGATTCTGAACCTTCATAGAAAAAAATTTATAGCGAAAATGCCACAATGACCTATTTAGGAGCTTGAAAAAATACCTAACTTCCACAGATGATATCTCCGAAAATATTGCGAACCAATCTCTGAAAGTTTTAGACAATCTGTCTCAGGATTTCAGATTCTCACCCTAAAAATTTTAGCTTTTGAAACTTCGCAGATAAAAAGTTATAGCGAAAATTCCACGATGACCTGTTTGGAGCAGAGAAACCCTAGAATCCAAACCTCTGATACCAAATGTTGTGTAACCAGCTCCAAAAATAGAAGAAAAGAGATATCAACGCCTTAGAAATAAGCTACTTCAAGGGGGCAACCTCCAATACATTACATAAATGAACAATTCTTGGATGATACAATTTACAAAACCTCCTTTCTATATATAGGAGTCCATGGGGCCATAATGTAATCCTAGTGGGCCACAATGTAATCCTAGCCGACCTAACAATAATAATTTAAGGGCACAATAATAAAAAAATGGGGGTTAAAAGGGTACAATAATAACAATAAGGGGGTTACACTAACAATAATAAGGGACTATACTAGTGATATAGGGACCCAACACAACATCCACCATTCCTTGGCCTGCACTCAGTGTTCAATGTGGATCGCCTTCGGCCATACATTCCACCATTATTGAACACATCCAACAATTCAGAACAACTCACTCCAACGGAATTGAACCCATACTGCGTGGAACAGGCCATAGATGATTAGATCATGGACATGTAGATCAAGAACACTTGCCAGAAATATATCCAACTGTATCAGGTTGTCAAAGTTGGCCAACTTCTACACCATGACAAGTGTCTCACTAGGGACCAAGTTTAGCAGAAGTTTCCACATCTCATGGAGGAACTCAACACAATGGGGACCATTGATTCCTAAGAGGGGAGGACTAATCTAGATGGATATTGGTGGCCACCCAAATATTCCACTTGGAACCCCACCATTTTTTTTAATATTTTTTTAGTTAACCTAATTGTAGCACAATTTATTATTTTTTGCATTTTTTCGGGTCCTAAACTTCCGAAGCCATTTTGAGGCCTTAAACGATGTTTTTTTGGAAAAAGGGAAAACATATGTCATTAAAAAATATTTGTGGTAAAAATTTGTATTCCTCAGATAGATATTTCTAACAAGGTATAGTGCACGTCAAACAGATATCATATGCCAAAGTTACGACCCCGAGAAGTTGATGTACCAATTTATCCCAACATGTCCCACAAATTTGGAAATTCATCTCCTAGGGTTAGGTTTTTGGATGTTTAGGGTTTTCCATTGTTTCTAAATAATAAATAGGCCTTTGAGCCTCATTGTAACATAGTTATAAGGCATGTATCCACCACATCTCTTCTCAAATATAAGCTACTATCACATGAGCTTGTTTATTTCCATTTTGTCTGTAAGCATATTTCAGTTTTTTGATATTAATGAAATGAAGTGTTATTTCTGTTGCATCTATATATTTATGGTAATATTTGTATTTTGTTGCATTCCTGTCTAAGTTCAAATTAGTGGTATTAGAGTTGTCTACTCTTTCTCTATTTTTATTTGTTTGTCCCCAATGAGGTCAGGGTATAAGGAGTTAGGGTTCGAATTGGTTGAACATTAGCAAGACCAACCTCGCAAACCCTGAAGACCTCCCATGGTGGACAAAAATAAAGACAAGGGAGCAGGAGATCCTTTAAAAATATTGCTCGAAGAAGCCCTTGAGCGACAGAGGAACGCGATGATGGAAAAATTTGTTTAGATCCTTTGGCAGATGCTCACAAATGATGCATCTTCGTTCAACAGTCACTCTAGAGGCGCCACTCCCTTCAAGGTAAAAGTAAACTTTGACATTCCCATATTTGAAGGCAACATAGATTCAAACACCATAGATAGATGGTTAAATATGTTGGAAGGATATTTTTTGGTGCATGATTTCTCTAACCAGGAAAATATTACTTTTGCACTCCTCAAATCTGCCCCCCATGTCAAATACTGGACCTGAGAAACCTACTGTGAGAAAAAGGATGAGAGAGAACCTTCTCTATACTCGACCACACCCACTTAGAATTCTTTCCGAGATGCCATAAAGGAGCAATATTACTCTGTGGGGAGCTATGAGGACAATTACATACAATGTGTTGTACATATTCCCTCCTCCATTTAAATTTTGGCCACCAGTTCCTTTTAAAATCTATTTCCAATGTCTTTGTGGTCAAAAACCCCCATGTCGCGCTCATTGCTGTCTTCCCTGCCCCGAAATACATTGTCCAAATGTTTAAAACCCACATTTTAAATATATCCGGCTGAAGCCCCCAAGTCCTAAGCCCCTCCCCTTGTTACTGTCATACGACCCGAGCCCCAGGACCACAGGCCAAAAGAAAGAGGGGAGCTTATCGTTTGTGTTTCGGGCACGATATCCACCGTCCGATTTAATAAAATCAACGGGGCGGTGAATGTTTATTATGGAGGGCCCCGCGCGCTTGAAACTGGTGGTTTCCCCCCGCACCACTCTCATCGAAGCAGCGGTATTTACCGCGGGGGCAGCGATCCCATAGAAAAAGCACCTCATGTCGTTAGTACGGGTTCTAAAACCGCTTCCCCCGAGCGTTAATGTCTGTACAATCGCCGGGCAGCAGAATTTACGTGAATCGTTGGATCTTCCGATCTCTATCCAACGGCAGAGGTGTACCAGAACTGCCCGCCAGTTAACATGCGTCTGCCATGTCCTATGGCCCGCCACCATGTCGCTCTCACCCACTTCCACCCGTTGATTCCATCGCCACGTCAATCCTCCATAAGTCCCCCGTACGCCCATGTGTCGTGCCCACATGTTTCCGTGGTGTCATCCCATCGTATATATATATATATATATATATATATATATATATATATATATATATATATATATATATATATATATATATATATATATATCTGTGTGTGTGTGTGTGTGTGTGTGTGTGCATATGTTCTCATCCATACCCGTAGTTTTTATTCACCCCTCGCGTCCAGAATATGTTACATAAGAAGTTCGCGCTCCGCCTGTTTTAATCCACACCTTCACTGCTTCTCCTCCACCACTCTGCGTATATATTTTCCCTGTCGATCATGTACACCTCGTCCTCGCCTCCATCCGTTCCTGTTTTCTCTAATGTTTTGTGGGTTTTGCAGGTTCTAAGATGACTAGAGGCCCCATAATTTATTGCCTCTATTGCAGAGGTTAAAAAGCTTAGGAAAGGATGACATTCTGCCAGTAAAATTCAAAGAAGATGCCGAGGGTAGGTGCGAGAAATGACTGCCATTGAAGAAGACAAAGATATGGACATACAAAACCCTCCAGAGAAATTCGCCCTGCAATAAAGACCCAGGATTCGAATCTAAAATCAAGGGCCGAGAGTACAGTACCGAACTGCAGACTATCTCAGGACTCTTCTGGCAGCAGATTTTCCCTCAGCCGAAGGCAATGCACTGCATATATTTTATTAATTGTGTCATGTATATATGGGGATTTTTATCTCCCATCATTTATTTCTATAGATAGTTTGTAAAGTACATTAATTTATGGTTAGTCATTCAGAGTTGGGCGCGAATGTTTTCTGCCATCTGATTCAAAATAAGTCATTAAATGTTTCCTATCTGCCTCCGCCTCTAGAATTTTCTATCTTCCCTATAAAGACCCGAAAGGAAGACATTGTAAGGGTTCCAGATTTCTATCAGCAAACTATGCAGTGAAAAGGCTCTTGTATACATCTTGTAATATTTTCTGTATGAAGGTTCAGAGCCTGTAGGGTCTCAGTGAGGAGGGGTTATAACTGTAATGAGGATTCTGGTCTCTGGTATCTCACAGTATGTAATTTCTCTTATGTGTTAATACAATATCTCTTTCATGCTATTTATCTTCTTGTATCATGCTCTAGAATGCGAGTGGCTCACTAGTTTGCAGTAAGGATTCATCCTTGTTGATGCCCTTTCTGGAATTAGTCAAGCGCTTTAAATAGGCCTAGTCATGGTATGTTGTTCCATGTTCACTCTTTCCATATTTTCTGCTATATTAGTTGCTTGAGGAGGGTGCTTTTAAAACGCCATTGTCATATAAGGATTCGTAAATTGGTGCGCCCTTATATGGTTCTGTTGTGTATCTGGGTATCAATCTCATGCCAGCTAATATCTTCTTATGTTTCCTCACTGCACTCACTTCCTGATATCTGATTTCTGTGATATATTATTTGAATCGGCCCTCTTTACAGTAAGCGGTCTCTTAACTGTCTGATGCCTTTATATTGGAGTTTTACTTGATGTCCCTACATTGTTCTTGTCTTTGTACCAGCTTCTGAGAGAGATTGGTCCCATTCAAAACTAATTTCCTTGTTCAAACAAGAGATAGTAAGTGAGTTCTTGGACTGAAAACCCAAACTATAAAAGGGCTCCTTGCTATATTAAGATGTCTTAGGCACTGGTCTATGGCAACTCTAGACTGTCTCTAGGAAGGTGACAAAATCATCCACAACACAATGAACTACGTTGTTGAAACAAAGGGGTCAAGATGTGCACGAGATGATGAATCTATTCCATACCTTCACACAAAGTTGGGTATCAAAGATTCAAAGAAACATCTAGTGCTTAAGTACCACAGTTTTCTGCACATATAAATTTAGGAGGAAATGGAGTTCCTTGATATATTCTCTCTTGGTGCAACATATCGATATGATGCCAAGATCGAGTTGAAATTTAATAAGAATAATCAAGACTTTGGATTTACGAATATGAAGCAAGGGAAAGGCACCCCCAAACTGTAGAAAAAAGGAAAAATCCAATGCAGGGAAACATAGGACAACCTGTTGAAGCCGCAAGCAAAGAAAAACACCACTATGACAAATAAGGACATGGTAAAGTGGTGCGAGTTCCATAAGAACCCCACGCACAACACAAGTGAGTGTCAGGCTAAGCAGTCACTAGTGGTTGAGCTAGGATTCTAAATCAGATGCATGCTCTGAAACTAAGTCAGAACCTAATAAGGGGAATGAAAAAGGGAATTAGATTATTGACACGAATCCTAGTGCTAAGGTTGCCACCACCAAGATCCAGAATATAGAACTCAAAGATCCAAAGGAGGGGGAGAACCTATTTCACTCGTATATGTGGGTGAAGGGTTCATCATTGTAATACATTGTCAACAATGGGAGCCAACAGAACCTAATTTCAACATAGGCTGTGAATTGATTCTGCCTACTGACCACACGACAGCTGTAGTTGTACACCATCAGGTGGCTTCACCAAGGATGAGATCTCTGCATCAGCCAACAGTGTTGCCTTCCCTACAACATCAAGCCCTTCAAGATAAGGTATTATGTGATGTTGCTCCTCTTGAAGTTTGTGATGTATTATTAGGCCAACCATACTTGTGGAAACATCATGCCGTGTATGAGTCGAGGCCTAACATTGTTATTATTTCTTTGGGAACTAAATTATATAGGATACTAGATGTAGCCCCGCCTACCACAATCTCTTTGATATCTGTTAAGAAATGCAGTAAGATCATCTCCCATACTGGGAAATTTGTTTTCTTTCTGTTCCACTATCAAAGTAAGGGGAAGATCCTGTCCACATCCATGGCCCCCGCAAAGGGTTCCTCCACACAACAAAAGAAGGTGGATGAGGTCATGGAAGAATACACAGACATATTCTCCTCACCCACAGGGGTGCCCTTGCAATGTCAGGTCAAGCATATGATCGATTTGACTCCCATAGCACCTCTACCCAACAAATATATCCATAGCTCGATCGGTCGCAGTCCCTTTCAAGTGGGTCTAGGATTTCAACCATTATGTCCGATTGATGTTGCCATACCTCATGCAACTACACAAAAAATCAACATATGTACCATCTGAGGCTGATAAAGCAACAATATTTATTGAACGCTTCCAACACGTCCGCCAACAGGTTCATGACATATTGGATAGAGCCAATGCTAAGTACAAGAACAACATGATCAACATCAGGTGCCACAAAAGTCTCAAGTGGGTGAAAAAATCTAGCTACATTTGTAGAAGGAGTGCCTTGCTAAACCACACCACAAGCTTCAAACGCTCTAATATGGGTCTTACACCATCACCAAGGATTTAGGGGATAATGTCTTCAAAGCTCAGCATTCCACCATTCCTTGGCCTCCACCCAATGTTCAATGTGTACTGCCTTCAACCATACTTTCCACCATTACTGGACACATATGACATTGCAGAACAATTCCATCCAACAAATTTGAACCCAGACTTTGTGGAACAGGCCAGGACTATTTGGATCATGGAAATGTAGATCAAGAACACTGACCATCAAAAGATCCAATTGTATCAGGTTTTTAAAGCTGGCCAACTCTTGCACCAAGGCAAGTGGCCCACCAGGGACCAAGTTCAGCAAAAGTTTCCCCATATCATGGAGGCACTCAACGCAATGGGTATCATTTCTTCCTAAGGGGGGAGGACTGATCGAGGTGGATATTGGTGGCCACCCACCTATTCCACTTGGACCCCAATATTGTTTCTTTCAGTTTTTCAGTTTCCTTAATTGTAACGAAGTTAAATATTTTTGGTAGTTTTTCAGGTCATGAAATTCCAAAGATGTTTTGAGGCCCTAAACAAAGTTTTTTTTGGAAAATGGGAAAAAGCGCATCTTTGGTTGTTTTTTGCAGTAAAAATTTGTAGTCCTCTGATAAAAATTTCTAACGAGGTATTGTGCATGTCAAAAAGAGATCATATGCCAAAGTTATTACCCTGGGAATTCGATGTACCAATTTATCTCAACCGGGTCCACAGACTTGGAGATTTAACTCCTAGGGCTAGGTCTTTGGATGTTTATGGTTTTCCATTGTTTCTCACTAATAAATAGACATTTGAGCCTCATTGTAACACAATTAAGAGGCATGTAGCCTCCACATCTCTTCTCAGAGATAAGCTACCATTTCCTGAGCTAGTTTATTTCCATTTTGTCTATAAGCATATTTCAGTTCTTTGATATTAATGAAATGAAGTGTTATTTCTGTTGCATTTCTATATTTATGGTTATATTTGTATTATTTTTCATTCCTGTCTAAGTTCGTATCAAGTTGTGTACAATGATTCCTAAATTATAGGAGTCTAGGTTGAGTTAACGTCAATTATAACAATTTAATTCAGTTAAATTGAGTTAAGGTCAGTTAAAGTAGTTCCAATTGTTGGAGGAACTAGTGGGAGGTATAACTTTTGACACCTAATCCTATGGATGGGTGTGCATATGTATTTTTGTATATTATTTATTATTAGGAAATAAGGAAGGCCAAGAGTCATTGGGAGATGAATCCCAATAGCCTCACCTCCCATCTATATAAGCATGTATATTCTTCAGCTAATACACATTCTAGTTTTGAGGAGTTACCTCCTGGTTTGACATGGTATCAGAGCCAGCCCCACAATTGGCATTTCTGCCCTGTGGTGTAACTCCCTATCCTTTGCTCAGTCATATTTTTTAATAGTTTTCTGCTGCTCTTAATTGCTAGACTGTTATTCTGCATTTTTTTTCCCTATTTAGCACTGACATTTGCAGCTCCAGCTCCTACAGCTTTTGAAGAGTGCAAGCTCTGTCAATCTGCAAATTGCAGGCTCTGCCATTCTGCAATTCCAGCAGTCCTGCAACTCTGTCTTCTGCAGATTCAATTTCAAAAGAAATTTATGTAACGCCCTTTTGGGCCTCCTCATTCATCCCTGCGCTCCTCTCCATTCACTCACCTCCCTCTCCCTCACCCTTGACTCCCTATTCACCCCTCACTGCTTTCCTCCTTTCCCTATCGATCCATTCATCCCTGTCCCATCTCTTCACTCTGCATACATCCTTCCCTCACCGGCCTCACGCCTCCCTTCCTATCTGCTACACATTACAGATTCCCCACCTGCTGCTCCTACCACGACCCAAACCCCTCCCTGCGTACATACAATGCTGCACAGTCCTTCTATACACCTGCAACGCATCTCCTATACGCTGGCTTTCACATTTAATACAACTCTCATATTGCAACGTTGTTCATTGCAATATTCATTACGCCCTCCATTTATATATCAACACTGTCATCATTTAAAACGCTGTCATACAACATCGCTCCATCGTTTAACATCCAAACGCTGTCCATTATTTAATACTCCGCGCAGTATTGCTATCGACCATAAAATACACGTGGTCTGGTCTGTCGATACAATACATAAAATGCTTTCCATATTTAAACGCTGTGTTTACAATACCACCTATCCATTGTCTATTTAAACGCTGTGTCCATTGTCTATTTAAACGCTGTGTTATATATGCAAGCAGCTGTGTTTTATTTAAACGCTGTGTTATTGTGATTACATTAAAACGCTGTCATATGTTATATATGTTGTTTTTATACGTTGCCTCCACCTCTAATACAGCGCTGACCGCCCTCCCTAATATGTGTTGTATTGTGATGCGTTGTATTGTATGGTATGTCCATTATGTTCACATGTAATACGCCCCTCAATACCTGCGCCAGTCATACATTGTGAAACGCATATATATAAAACGATGTCCACTGTTTGTTAGTACGTTGCAACCCTTCCACATTTGCTATATCATATATACATTGCAACCCTTCCAATTGCTATTTCATATCGCCCCCCCATACCGCCTCCACTTTCTAATACCATAATACTTCCATTCACATTCCGTACTCTCCCTTCCATTCCATATCGAATTTTCTATTCCCCAAACAAAAACAAAAAAAAAATTTAAAAAAAAAACATTTTTTTTTATGCAGAATTCAGTTTATAGCAAAGAGTGTTTTTTAAAATTCAGTCTTCAGCAAGAGTTTTTTGAGCAGATTTAGTTTCCAGAAAGAGTTTTTAAACTCAGAATATTTTTCCAGCAAGATTTTTTGTCCCCTCTAATTGAGCAGATTTCAAGAATTGAAAGTTTGTATAGCAGAAATTTTTCCTCTTCAGATTTTTTTTCCAGCAAAGTTTTGCTTTTTCTCTCCTCCTTCAAAAGAAGATGACAGTCCCTTCATCTTCTAAATAGGTTGCCTACTTGGCACAGAGAGAAAAGAGACATGCTTTAGGTTCATCCAAAGGAAGAGCAGACAGAAGACGAAGAAGAAACTTCAGAGAAAAGGGGGGTAGACAATCTAAAGCTCAGCAGCAAACAAATCAAGACAGAGGTAAAACTGATGACAAAGACAAAGGTAAACCAGCTGAATCAGCTCATTCTGTTCTAGCACATTGTAACAATGGAGTAACTAAAAACCTCTTTGATGTTTCATTTACTTCATGGAGAGATGATTGGTTGCTAGATTCAGGAGCAACATGTCACATGACATTTAGAAAAGATTTTTTTGAAGATTTCACCGACAAAGTTGATGGAGCAGTATATTTCGCAGATAAATCCAAACTCAAGCCATCAGGGCTTGGCACAGTCAGGCTTAAACTGCCTGGTCTTCCTGATCATATCCTACATGAGGTTCTATACCTCCCCGAGTTGAAGAGAAACTTGCTGTCCCTGATCGAAATCCGGCAGCAAGGACACTCAGTTCACTTGTTTGATGGCAAGGCAGAGGTCAGATCAGCATCAGATCACTCAGTTGTCATGGAGGGAATAGAAGAAGGGAGACTCTTGAAGCTGAAAGGTTCATCTGCCCATGCTCAAAACTTTGCATTCAGTTCATATCATGATGAAGGTACATTTCCATCAAGTCTTTTATGGCATGCTAGATTTGGACACTTAAATTATGACAGCCTTCGTTTGTTGAAGAAAATGGTGTTGATGGACTGCCTACAATTCCTAGAAAACCTAAGGAATGTGATGCATGTATTCTAGGAAAGCATAGCAAACAGCCATTTCATGATTCACACCCAAGAGCACATAGGAAACTTGAACTTGTTCATTCAGATTTATGTGGCCCTATGCCTATTGCTTCTGCAAATGGAAACAAATACATGATGACATTTATTGATGACTACACCATAATGTGTTGGATTTACTTACTGAAGAATAAGTCTGATGCTTTTCAAACTTTCAAGAATTTTCATGCATGGATTGAAAATGATGCACAAACACATATTGGCTCTCTACATACTGATAATGGAAAAGAATACACTTCAAACGAATTTTAAAATTATCTTCATCAACATGGAATCAAACATCAAACAACTGTGCCATATAATCCCCAACAGAACGGTGTAGCTGAAAGAATGAACAGAACTATTTTAAATATGGTTCGCTCCATGTTATTTTTCAAGAATGTAAAATTGATGTTTTGGGTTGATGCAGTTCTATGTGTTGTTTACATAAAGAATAGGTGTCCTTCAAGTTAAATTAGAAACAAAACTCCTTTTGAAATGTGGCATGGCCACATTCCTTCGGTAAAGCATTTCAGGGTCTTTGGGTCCACCTGTTATGCCTTGATACCCAAGGGTCAAAGGAACAAACTTGGTGCTAGAAGCAGAAAATGTATCTTCTTGGGGTACTCCAATACCTCCAAAGGATATCGTCTATATGATGAAGCAAATAAGAAATTTGTAATAGCAAGAGATGTCATATTTCTTGAATCTTCCAAGAGTGACAAGGTTGTTGAGCGGCAACTTGATCGCCTGGATAGATTCACACATGCAAAGTCTTTCCAAGAATTTGATAATCAGATTCCACATCTTGAAGGGGGGATTCGATATTGAATCAAACTGTGGAATCATGTCCTGAAGCACTCTCTCCCCCACATGAAGAAACAACCACGGATGACACATTGGATGATGTGATTGACAGAATTGGGAGATTGAATCTTGAATCAATCCCAACTCAGTGAAATGACCAGCCTGGGCCATCTCAGAAAGGTCCTCCCAAATGGCTGACAAAGACACTGGAGAATGTTCATCCTGATGAGGTTGGAAAAACAGGAACAAGAAGTTCCACTCAACAAATCGAAGGTGATGTAGATAATTCTGATTCTCCTGTTGATATGGATATTGCTTATAACTGTGAATTGATTTTGTCTATAGATCATGAACCAACTTCCTTCAAAGAAGCCGCTTCTCATGATGAATGGAAAGAAGCGATGCAGAAGGAGTATGATGCCTTGATAAAGAATGGCACTTGGAAGCTGGTTGATCCGCCTTTGGGAACGAACCAATTGGCTGCAAGTGGGTCTACAAGAACAAGTACAAAGCAGACGACTCACTTGACAAGCACAAGGCCAGGCTTGTGGCAAAAGGATTCGCACAGAAAGAAGGAGTCGATTATGAATAAACTTTTGCTCCCACAGCAAAATGGACCACCATCCGGACTCTCTTTGCCTTAGCAGCTCAGAATGGATGGAAAGTCCATCAGATGGATGTAAAAACAGCCTTCTTGAATGGAGATCTAAAGGAGAAATTTTATATGTCCCAGCCAGAAGGATTTGTGATAAAGGGTCAAGAACACAAAGTTTTCAAACTTGTGAAATCCTTGTATGGCCTCAAGCAAGCACCACGAGCCTGGTATGAGAAGTTGACCGAGCATCTTCTGAAACTTGATTTCAAACACTTTGATCTTGATGATGCAACTTAGTTTGTTAAGAAAGTTGGAAAAACAGTTGTATATCTTGTGGTATATGTAGATGATCTTTTGATAACAGGAAACAATGAGAGCTATATTGCATCCATGAAGAAAGAGTTGAAGAAAGGTTTTGAAATGACTGATTTGGGTCATGTTCATTACTATTTGGGTATTGAAGTAATTCAACATCCTAAATTCATATTTCTTTCTCAAAAGAAGTACATTGGAGATCTCTTGAATAAATTTGGCATGGATGACTGTAATCCCTTAACCACTCCAATGGAACAAAACTTGAAGCTCACATCTATTGAAGGGAAGGAATTTGAGGATGCAACTAAGTATAGACAGCTTGTAGGAAGTCTTATCTATCCGACCACCACCAGACCTGACATTTCATTTGCTGTTGGAATCCTCTCAAGGTTCATGCAAAAACCTTGTGAAGGACATTGGTCTGCTGCAAAAAGAGTGCTAAGGTACTTCAAGGGGACTCAAGACTTTGGACTCAAATATACACAGGTAGGCGACTTCAACTTGACCGGATACTCTGATTCAGACTTTGATGGCGACAAAGAAACAGGGGTGTCTACTACAGG
This sequence comes from Pinus albicaulis, assembly GCA_034641835.2. Lineage (NCBI taxonomy): Eukaryota > Viridiplantae > Streptophyta > Pinopsida > Pinales > Pinaceae > Pinus > Pinus albicaulis. The sequence goes on from CM076574.1 coordinate 499,109,533, forward strand.
TTACACCATGAGTCTTGGATCAAGAGCTGTCTCATGGAGATCACGCAAACAGTCAGTTCCAACAGATTCCACGACCGAGGCAGAATATGTGGCAGCAGCTGAAGCAACAAAGGAAATTGTGTGGCTCCAGAAAATCCTGGAAGATTTGCAGATGAAACAAATGTATTCCACTCCACTCATGATCGACAACACTTCCGCAATAAAGTTGGCCAAGAACCCAAAGTTCCATGATCGAACAAAGCACATCAATACAAAGTACCATCTAATTCGACATCATGTTCAGGCCAAAACCATCCATCTACATCATTGTTCCACAAATGAGCAAACTGCTGACATCTTCACCAAAGCACTTGGAAGAGAAAAGTTTGAAAAGTTCAGATCGATGCTTGGACTCACCAACATCCCTTCGATTAAAGGGGGGAATGTTGACACCTAATCCTATGGATGGGTGTGCATATGTATTTTTGTATATTATTTATTATTAGGAAATAAGGAAGGCCAAGAGTCATTGGGAGATGAATCCCAATAGCCTCACCTCCCATCTATATAAGCATGTACATTCTTCAGCTAATACACATTCTAGTTTTGAGGAGTTACCTCCTGGTTTGACAATAACAATGGGGTGCATCTTCAGTTTTTAACCAGTTAACTGATAAATTGACCTAAATAGCTCACACATGCATCAAATTCACGTTACCCAGTTGATATTGGAGTTAAAGGGAAGTGTACTATTAGTTTTAGAATATTCCAAATTATACAAGTCATGCATGCAGTCAAAGGAAGGCCTAAAGGAATTGCACAATTCTCATTAAGGAATTTCCTAATTAATATGGGCCTAATTTCTCAAGGAACAACACAAGGAAATAAGATCTTGGAGGCTTGGAAAATTGGCTAATTGCTAGCCAAAGTCAGTAACTCAGGTAGAGGATAGAAAATAATTGTGTAGGTTGAGCTCAAGGTTGAACAAAGCATATTGTATTCATCCAGATTCTTTGATTAATGAAATACAAACAGTATGGGGTGTTGAGAAGTTACTTTCCCCTAGATATATCTCTGTGTATGTGTGCTTAATCCTGATGCATGTTAAATATTTGTGTTCTTGATCATGAATTTACTTCCATAGATTGGTAGAGTAGATTCTAGTCTTGTGATTTCGTAAATTTCATGAGCAGTTTAGGATACAGACATTAAAATTTTATAATTTCCAGTGATGAGGATGTCAAGGAAAAGGGATGCTAGTATTGACCTCCACTTCCATGGTGAATTCTATGGATGAATAAATCCTATTTAATTATTGTTTAAAAGTTTCTAATGTTTCACACCCATGGGGCCATATGATGAAGGTGTTGTCTACAAATCTTTTCCACAATTTAGGTTTCAAAGGTGAAAATTTTAGGGACATGGCTTCAAAATATTCCATGAATAAATTGTAAATAATGGGGGATAGAGAAGATCCCATAGTTACACCACAAGTTTGTTCATACAATTCACCCATGAAACTAAAGAAATTAGATTTGAGGCATATTTCAATAAGTTTTGATGTGTCAAGATCAATTATTTTACAGAAAACATCCATGGCTCCTTCCATAGGGATATCAAAACTTACTAAAATGTCATTTTTATCAAGTTTTATATTCTTAATTTCATTGATAAAATGGGTGGAATTCTTAAAAAATGAATTTGTGTTACCAACTAAAGGTTTATTTTTTTGGCTAGGTATTTGACAAGATGATATGTAGGACCACCAATAGTATTCACTATAGGTCTAATTGGAATCCCATCTTTGTGTATCTTAGGAGCACCACAAATTATAGGGGTATAAGGAATTATTTCTATCAGGTTGTTGTTTTCACGACTATAGCTAGCTTTGATTGAGTTCCAAACTTCTTTAGCTATTTTATTTAAAGGATCCTTGAATAATTTTTTGTAGCATCTACTGTTATTGAGATGATCTATCATTTTTTCATTGTAGTATTTTATATTCATGATGACATTAGATCCTCCCTTGTCTTTTTTTAGCACCACAATGTTAGGGTTAGAGTTTAAATATTTTAGAGCAAGGTATTCTTCGTTGCTAATGTTTCTTTTGGGGGGTCGAGATTTTCTAAGAATGATGGAACAATCTTGTTTGATTTGTTCTTTGATATTAGAAGGCATGTGTTTAATGCCATATTCTATGTGCAAAGGATATCTTTTATAGGAATTTTATTGGGAGTCATTTATCCAAACTTATGCAGGAACATGATAAAATACACAAATAAACATAATTGCAGAGACGTAGCAGGAATAAAATTTTATTTCATTAATATCAAATAACTGAAATATGCTTACAGACATAATGGAAATAAACTAGCTCGGGTGACGATAGATTATATCTGAGAAGAGGTGTGGCATCTACATGCCTATGAACTGTGTTACAATGAGGTTTAAAGGAATATTTATTATTTAGAAACACTAGAAATCCACAAACATCCAAAAACCTAACCCTAGGAGATGAAACACAAAAACTATGGGCCTCGTTTGGGTAAATTGATACATCAAATTCCCGTGGACATAACTTTGACATACGATCTTTGTTTGACGTGCACAATACCTCGTTAGAAATATCTATTTGAGGAATACAAATTTAGAGTGACCAACATTCATCAAAAACCAATGTTGGTCCCGGTTTTCCCAAAAAACGTAGTTTAGGGCCTTAAAACGACTCTGGAAGTTCAAGACCCAAAAAATGCCAAAATAGTAAACCGTGCTATAATTAAGGAAACTGAAAAAATGAAAGAAACAATAGTGGGGGTCCAAGTGGTATAGCTGGGTGGCCACCAATATCAATCTGGATCAAACCTCTTCCCTCAGGAAGAAATGGTCCCCATTGCATTGAGTTACTCCATAAGATGAGGAAAATTTTGCTAAAATTGGTCCCTAGTGAGCAACTTGTCTTGGTGCAAGAGTTGGCCAGCTTTGACAACCCGATACAACTAGATCTTCTTCTGGCGAGTGTTATTAATTTACGTGTCCATGATCCGATCAATTTTGGCCCATTCCATGCAATCAGGGTTTAGCTATGTTGGTGTGAGTTGTTTTGTAATGTCTGATGTGTCTAGTAATGGTGGAAAGTATGGCTGAAGGTAGTGCACATTGAACACTAGGTGCAAGCCAAGGAATGGGGGAATGCTAAGCTCAAAATCATTGTCTCCCACAACTTTGATAATGGTGTAAGGCCTATATAAGAGTGGTATAAGCTTCCAATGAGCTCTGGTTAGGTGTTATTTCTGCAAATGCAACCAAACATTGTCGCCCACCTGAAACTTGTGTGGCACCCAATGATGGTCATGTTGTTGCTTGTACTTGACATTGGAATTCTCTAGGATGTTGTGAAACTGCTAGTGCATGTGCTAGATACGTTCAATAAATTTGGCTTCTTTATCAACCTAAAACAATAGATTTTTGGATTATGTATGTGTAGTTGCATGAGGTATGACAACATCAATCAGACATAATGGTTGAAATCCTAGACCCACTTGAAAGGGGCTGTGATTATTCGAGCTATGGATAGATCTATTATAACTGTGTTGTGCATAGGGAGGCTGTCATCCAAAGTTCGTGGATTCTTGGAGTTGTACATGCGAATTTTTTTCACTATCATCCTATTGATGACCTTTGTCTGGCCATCAGTCTGGGGATGAAATGCAATTGACTTGGTGAGCTTCGTGTCCACTAGTGTCCAGAGGCTTGACCAGAATGTGCTCAAGAACTTGATATCCTAATCTGATATAATGGTCTACGGGATCCCAAAATGTACCCATACTTGTTCAAATAAGAGTTTGGCAGTGTCCTCTGCCATGATGCTCTTCTTGCAGGCTGCCGATATAGCCATATTATAAAATATTTCCATGACCAAAAATACACAGTCATTACCATGCTTGGTCAAAGGGAGGAAAAATATATAGTCCATAGAGATGGATTCCCAAATATGGCTGGGAGTAGGCACAGGAGTGTACAGACCTTGCTCCTTGATGGTTGGCTTGGTGATGGCACAGACAATTTAAGACCTGATATATTTCCCAACATCCAGTCAGATTTTTGGCCAATAAAATTGCTTTTGTAGTACAACCATAGTTTTCTCCACACCAAAGTGTCATGCGACCCGACTGTAGTGTGCCTCCCAAATTATCTTGGAACGCTCGCTTGAAGGAACACAAAGGTTTCACATGTAGCATAATAATACGCCCTCGAGGTGGAAATTAGGAACTTTATTTCCATATACTAGCATAGGGTATGTCGAGGATAAATCTGAATCATTTTTGTATATTTGCAGCCATCGAGAGCTCTCGTGGCCACAAGAGTTGAGAAAAATAGTCAGTGCTGCAACTGGGGGCCGACTAAGGCAGTCTGCACATGATTGGTGATGCCATTTTTGTATTTAATGTTCAAGTGGAATTGTTGCAGATATGTAGGCCACTTCTAATGGTGATCTTTCTGCAACTTCCCTTATGTTTGTAATAAATAAAGAGGTCGGTGATTGGTTTGGATGGTTGTATCCTTCCCCATAATGTATTGCTTCCATTACTGGCAAGGTTGCATGATGGAATACATCTCTTTATCATAGGTGGGGTACTTCCGAATTGTATCAAAAAATGTCTCACTATAATAGGCCACTAGATGCCCGTGTTGGGTGAGGACTACACCAACAACACTGTTGGAGGCATCTGTCTCAATTTCAAATTGATGTTGCAGTTCTGGCAGTGTGAGTACCGGTGTAGAGTAGAGGTGGTGCTTCAACTCAACGAACACATTCTATTGGGATTCAGACCAACAAAAATTTGATTTTTTCCCACCCTTAGTAATATGACTCAAATTCCAAGTGATATGGGAGAATCCTAACACGAATCTTAGATAAAAATTTGCAAGGCCCAAAAACCTGTGAAGCTCTGTTAGAGTGGTTGGGGCTGGCTAATCCTGTATGACTTGGATCTTAGTCAAATCCACATGCATGTCATGATAATCTATGATGTAACCCAAATATTGGACTTGGATCATGCCAAAGGTGCATTTCTCCAATTTGGCACACATTTTGTGTTGCAGAAGTGTTTGAAGGAACTGCCGAATATGTTGCATGTGTTCCTCCCAACTCTTGTTGAAGATGAGAATGTCATCCATTATCCTCATAAAATTAGCAGGGGAATTTTTCAGGCCAAAGGGCATAACCAACCATCCAAAAAGGCCTTCCTTGGATTTGAAGGTGGTATTCCATACATTTGTGGGCTCTATTGGAACCTGGTGATAGCCAGACTTCAGATCGATCTTGCTAAAACACTTGGCACCCTTGAATTGGTCCAAAAGGTCATCAATTTGAGGGATTTGATACCTGTTCCTGACATTGATTTTTTTTAGTGCCTGATAATTAATGCAGAGCCTCCAGGTCCTATCCTTCTTTTGTAAAAGTACAAACGGGCTCCCACAAGGCGAGGAAATTAGTCAGATGTTCCCTTTTTGCAGTAGCTCCTAGATATTCTGCTTGATCTATTCATTTTGTAGAATGGAGCGAAGATATATTGTCCCATTGGGTAGAGGTTCTCTGGCAGTCAGATCGATCGAATGCTTGACCTGACAGTGCAAGGGTACCCCTGTGGGTGAGGAGAAGAGGTGATTCACCTACTTATGCTACGTGGAGGAACCAGTCCCAGAGGCCATGGATGTGGCTACAATATTCCCCTTACTTTGAGAGTGAATCAGAAAGAAATCAAATTTCATGGTCTGGGAGATGGTGATATTAATACATTTCTTAGTAGAGATCAAAGAGATTCCAACAGGTGGAACTATCTCTGGTATCCTGTAAAAATTATTACATAAGAACTAATAATAGTGTGAGGCCTAGAATCATAAACGACATGACACTTCCACAAGTATAGTTGGCCTAATAATACATCAAAAACTTCAAGAGGAGCTATATCACACAATACCTCATCCGTGAAGGGCTTGATGCTATAGGGAAGGTGAAATTTTTGGATGATGTGACTATCGCGTCCTTGGTGAAGCCACCCCATGGTGTACAGTTGTGGGTGTGGTGTGGTTGGTAGGCCCATCCGCTTCACAACCTCTTCTAAAATGAGGTTCTTTTGGCTCTTGCTATTCACAATGAATTGTAGTGGTGAGCCCTTCACCAACATCTATGAGTGAAAGAGGTGCTCCCCCTCCTCTGGATCTTTGGGTTATTCCTTTTGGATCCTTGTGGTGGCTACCGTCACAGTGTGTTCTACGTCAATGACCTACTTATGCTTGTCGAGTTGCAACTGAGAATTAGAAAACAACATCTATCTCTGAGTCTCTTAGCTTGACCACCAGTGCCTGCTTTGCGTGACATTCATTTGTGTTGTGAGTGGGGCTGTTATGGAAGTCACACCACTTACTGATGTCCTTATTTGACTTCTTGTCACCCTTGGCTTGCAGATTCAAGGATTTTCCTTGGGGGTCTCTGGTTAGGATTTGTCCTTTTCTCTATGGCTTGGGGGCACCTTTGTTCTACTTTGGGTTTGCAAATCCAAAGTCTCGCTTCTTATGCTTGAATTTATCTTCAATTTTGGAAACATATCGGTATGTTGCACCAAGAGAGGAGATGTATAGGAAATATATTTCCTATTGAATGTATTTTTGGAAAAAATCATGGTATTTGAGAACCAGATGTTTCTAAGAATATTTGATACCCAGCTTTGTGTGCAGGGCATGGAAAATATTTGTCAACTCATGCACATCTTGATCCATCTGTTGTCGCAACGTAGTCCACTATATATACTTGTCATCATAGCTCCTGACATGGTAGTATTGTTCCTTGATGATATCTCAGAAAGAATTCTAGGTGGGTGCGACCGAGAACAATGAGGGTTCCCCCTCATCCTTCTGCTTACAGTAGGTTTCCCACCAGTACTTGATGATGGGGGCGACTTTCAAGAGTGCAAAAGTAATACTTTCCCTATTGGGAAAATCATGAACAAAAAAATATCCTTCCAACAAATTTAACCATTTATCTACAAAAATTGCATCTATTTGGCCTTCAAATGTGGGGAAATTTGACTTGTAACTTAAAGGGAGTTGTGCCTCCATAGTGGCTGTGAGATGAATATGCATCTCCTGTGGGCATCCATCGAAGGATCTGGGAAACGTTATCCATCATTGCATTCCTCTATTTCTCGAGGGTCTCCTCGAGCAATATTTGGATAGGATCTCCTACTCCCTCATCTTTCTTTTCTTCCGCCATTGGATGCCTTCAGGTTTTGTAAGGTTGATCTTGTAAAGGTTCAACTAGATCGAGCCCTAACTCCTTATACCCTTTTCTCGTTGGGGACATGCAAAGAAATATCGAGAAAGAGCATACTGCTTTGATACCACTGATCTAGACTTATGCAGGAATGCAATAAAATACATAAATAAAAATAAACACTGAGGTGCAGCATGAATAAAAAATTATTTGATTAATATTAAATAACTGAAATATGCTTACAGACATAATGGAAATAAACTAGCTCGGTCGATGCTAGCTTATCTTTGAGAAGAGATGTGGTAGATACATGCCTATGAACTGTATTAAAATGAGGCTCAGAGGCCTATTTATTATTTAGAAACAATGTAAAAACCTAAACATCTAAAAACCTAACCTTAGGATATGAAACGCCAAAACTATGTGCCCTGTTTGGGTAAATTGGTACATCAACTTCTCAGGGACGTAACTTTGGCATATGATCTCCGTTTGACATGCACAATACCTTGTTAGAAATATCTATTCACGAAATACGACTTTGAGTGACCAAAATCAGTCATACAGTTGTGTTGGTCCTGAATTTCGCCAGAAAACATCGTTTAGGGCCTCAAAATGGCTTCAGAAGTTTAGGACCCGAAAAACTGCCAAAAACAGTAAATTGTGCTACAATTAAGGAAACTAAAAAATTGAAAGAAATAATGGTGGGGGTCTAAGTGGAATAGGCAAGTGGCCAACAATATACACCTGGATCAGTCATGGAAAAATTAAACCCTTTATTTAAAATATTGAGGATTTGTTCATTCAATTGGAGGTCAAACATATTGATGACTAAATTATTAAAAGGGCCAATGTCATTTGACACATAGGGTATATGTGCAATGTTTAAAAATTGTTTGGAGGGTGGTGATTTGGTGAAATAGCTGAATTAAGGGACAATTTATCAATAAGGGAAAGATTAATATTGATATTAAATAAAGGAGACCGAAGTGAAAGATTGGGTGAAGGGGTCTTATTGTTCAAAATATGCTGCTGGTCATTGCTTGTAATGTGATATTTGGAAGCTAAAATGACACAACGATGGTTGATTGGAGGGCTAGTGACTTGGTGATGGGATGCCACTACTATGAAGGAAGGAGAATGGTTTTTAATGTCTCCAGGAGGCAAAGTTATAGTTGATATAAAATGCATTGTTAATGGAGAGGGGTTATAAACTATCTAAACACTGTTTTATTTAGTTTTATTTATATGTATATAAACTGTTTTATTTGTTATTTTTAAATATTTATTTTCAAAATATCATGTGGGAATTTTTTTTGAATGTGTAATACCATTGCTCATGGTCTCAAAAAAGAAGTGTTAAACTATGACAAGTGAGGAAAAAGTCTTTTATAAGGCCATTAACTATGGGTTGCAGTGTAAAACAAAAATAAACACATTTAAAATGGACTCATTTAATTCTAAGAAAGAACAAACCTTCTAAGGTTTGTGTGTTTGTACCTTACATGTGAAATTACACAAACTAAGATGCATGTGTCAAATTTGACCCCAACATGAGCTTAAGAAATGTCTTAGACACTAGCACATGGATCACATAGGACAATTTTCACACTTTTGAGACAATTTAGAACTAAGAAAATGTTGTATGTGCTTCCCTTCATATTTCCCGCATATAGTATCAATTGTTCAATATAGTTGTAATATATTTTGATTTTGGTGACATCAAATGATTCAAGGAGACAATTACAGTTTATGGTTCTAACTTGTAAACTTTTGTTTTATCTATATTAATATTCTAGTTTCTTATGTGTTTGATCATCATTTGACATTGACATTGATGTAGTAACTAGTGATATCAATATTTTATAAATGTACTTATTTCTAAAATATTTGGATCTTTATGTTTATATTTTGTGTCCCTTATTTCTCATTTCAAGGGTTAGTGTGTCTTGTGTCAAATACGATCACATGTTACACATGCCCTATTCCCTAATATCATACGACTTAGATCTATTTATGAAGAGGTTCAAATTCAAGTTAGAGATGGTGAATGCCATCAAGTCATACTCTATTCAAAACTTAAATGGGATCAAACCATAATGACAAGATTACCATCATAATATAGTTCTTTAAAAACATACCCAACAACCATTTGAATAAATTTCAATGTTTATTTGATTGAAACCATTTCATTTTAAGGGATGTAACCATTTTTATAAGTATCATGATTAAAAGTTGTGGAAGTATATAGAAGGCATTACCAACCTCACCACCTCCTCCTTGCACTCATACACCCTTTTTTCACTTCGAATACTCACTATCACTTCAAGCTATTACAATAATACAAAGTGAGATGTATGTTTTAAGAACAAAGAAGAATGGCTCATCTCAATTTGGGAAATAAGTGATTTGTTAATGATGACTTCGAGCCACGTTGCATTGAGATGGATTCAATTGCAATATTTCACATGTTATTTTCAATCAACATGGAATGTAATAGTATTTAATAGCTTAATACTATACCTTAGAAGGATTTGAATTACTTTATTGGTGAATACTTTTTAAGGTTGCCCAAGATTCAAAAAGGGTGAGATAAACTTTATGTTTTTCTTGAATATCTCTCCAATTACAACCTTTAATCCAAGCATAGAGATTTATGGGACGTTGCATTGAGATGGATTCAAATGCAATATTTCACATGTTATTTTCAATCAAAATGGAATGTAATAGTATTTAATAGCTTGATACTATACCTTAGAAGGATTTTAATTACTTTATTGGTGAACACTTTTTAAGGTTGCCCAAAATTCAAAAAGGGTGAGATAAACTTCATGTTTTGCTTGAATATCTCTCCAATTACAACCTTTAATCCAAGCATAGAGATTTATGGGTATAAATTGACCATCTCAACACCTTGTAATTTGATGCACCAACCCTTATAACCCACGATTGTGGTGTGTATCACTCGTCAAAGATTCCAAGGGGTAGTGCCATTAGTAACCTCTTGTTGTCCCCAATGAGCAAGATTGAGGGGAATCACCCTCATAAGGTTGAGGGGGAAATCCCTCATGGAATTTAGGTTTGATACTTCAAAATCTCCACCGAATTCGACATCGAAAAACTCATGTGCACAAAGTGCCTAAGCTCGGACCAAACATGTAAAAATTTGGCGTTATGTGTACACACATATAGCAAAAAATTTTAATAATGATTCACACACCCAAAATTTTGGAATTTGGTGCATAAACATCCCACAAAAATATTATTGTATGCCAATCATCATTACAAATGAGCCTTGATTAACATGCACATGCACACAAACAACATATTCATACATACATATTAGTGTTAATATCTTCTAGTGATGTAGTAAGAAAGGCTCAATTTAAATGCTTGTAATTAGATAATAAAACTAGATTTGTAAATGTTCATGTTTGTATAACTTTGAATTCAGTACATCATGGGTTTTTGAAATAGATAATTTTTTAATTTTATGCCCATTCCTTGTAGCTTATGCTTGCTAAAGGGGATTTTATTTAATATTATTCTTGGTGGAAACTCAAAGGGGACATCCTTTAAACCTTGAATACTCCCTTATTTTTTTTGGATTCATGGGAAATTCAGTGATTTCCCTTCTTAACAATACAAATAACTCATTCATCAAGGAGGAAAACTAATGTTCCATGAATGTAAATCTTAACCTTGGCCCAATTTTCAACTATTCCTATTTTTCCTCTTTCTCTAAGGACAATTTCATTGGGGATTCAACATCTTCCTCACCATCTCAATGATAGCATTATTTTGGAGCCCAACACTTAGGGACAACCCTTATTTTTATAACATGTTAGTTATCCTATATTTCTTTGGATATGCCAATCGCTAAGTCCTTGATAACAAATTTGTAATCAACATCCTAAAAAATCTTTGACTTTCATTTTGGACTTATCTTGATTATTCCTTACACAATCCAAGAATGATTATTTGTCATCTACAAGACTAGTGCTATTTCCCTCGAATAATATTTTGTGATTGTATTTTGTATTGAATTTTTATACCTCTTTTCATCTATTCTAATGCTTTCAAAGTGTAAAAATTGGAGGAATCAACTTACCGAGCAATTTTGTTGGTGGGGCCTAGTTTGTAGAATTGAGGTTTGAAACCTTTTGAGGCCATGTTTAGTCCTTAAATGGTGTTTTTTATGGGTAAAAAATTATTAATCCATTTTCAAACCCTGTGATGCTATTTTACACTCAAAGACCTTTCCAAAAGTGTAAGAATTGCATTTATTGGAGCTTGTATGTAAAATTTATACCTCCTAGAAATTGACCTATTGTGTTGGACCACCATGGTTCGAGAGGATGCCACATAAACCAATGTTACTCATGCAAAAGGGGGTTATCCATGTGAGGATTTGTAAGAATACTCTCAAAGGGTCAAATTTGTAACTCTAGTTGAGAGTTGTAGTCAAACTTGAGCCCTAGTTGGATATTGGGCTATGTTATAACCAACCCCCTAAGAGGAAAAGGGGTTCTATTAATTTCGATTCTATCTTGTTCCATATTAGAGAAGAACCATAGGAGTAGGAGGGAGAGAGAATAATAGATGGATTTAGTGTTTTGTAGTAGCCGATTAGGCTGTAGGCCTAAAGAGACTTCATGGAAAGTCCCTTCTCCTTTATATTTTCATTATTTCCATTCCAGACAAAAAATTGTAGAGTAGCCTCACCTTCCATTTGGGTTTTCTCTCGTAAGGGTTTCCTAGAGGTTATCTTGTGTTCATTTTGGTTAATATGTGATTGTATAAATTACTGTTCTTTATTTTCTGTATTTTTGTCTATTACATGCATAAGAAGAAAAAAATGATAAATAGAATTGGAATCTAAGGAGATTTAACCTTCACAGTAGATATTTTAGTCTATTTTTATCAGAACTATTGTGATGAAATTCCTAGTGGAATATCCTTAGAAATTTACATATCATATTGGTATCATAGAAATTTTCTTTTCAGAATCTCATGGAAAGTTGCAGGGGGTCTAGGAAGTAGTTTAAGGGAAAACTTGCAGAAACTTAGCCATGCTTGATGAATCTATTTACAATAACCTTAATTCAATAGACGAGATATTATTGAGTCTAGAAGGGAAAGTCATGGATATCGAGTGAAATATGAACCTTCTTATGGTGTCCATAGCAAACAAGTTTGGAATAAAAAAATATTGAGGTTCCCACTCGAAGATCAGATTAGAGGGAAAATCAAGGAACATGAAGACCTAGAAAAGGATTCAAGGAAAGAACCTAAAAAGGAGAAATACAATTTGAATGACATCAACCATTCATATTCCCTATTCAAGGTGGAAGTGAAGTTCGACATCAAGTTGTAACAAGATGAGATAGATGTCTTAAAATTGAATCACTAGTTTAAAAATTGGAAGTATATTTTAGCATTAACCACATAGATGAGGAGTAGAAAATATCATTTTATAGGTTGAATTTAGAGGGACATTCCCTAACCTAGTGGGAAATTCATATGGAGAGAATTATGTTGGAGGGTTATCCCCTAGTAACTAAGTGGGAGGAATTTAAAACTCTCATAAAGTCCCAATTCTACCTTATCATGTATGTAGAGGGACAATGTATTTGATGGCATGATGGAAGGGAAAGTGTATAGGAATACACCATCAAATCAGGGAAAATGGAAATCATGTTGTTTATCCCTCTGAAGAGACTATATGTACTTATTAATTATTTAGGGGGTGTACACAACCATTTATAAAAGCATATGATGTTGCTCAATCCAAAAAAAAATGGATGAGGCTCATGTATAGGCAAATTACTTGCAAAACATAGTCCAAAATAAAGGGTGTTCAGGTGGTTCAAAACAGAAAGAGCACTAGGAAGACTCCAAGAAAGGGAAGAAGAAATGGAAAGGGGAAAAGGAAAAGAAAAACATAGCCACTACACATTACAAGAATGACCCTATCAATCATTACAACCATTGCAACATTGTTGACCACATAGAGGGGAAGTGGTGGAAAATGCATCCATAATAGAACCCAAAGAATTGAAAGAAGGATGGGAAGAAAAATAACCTTGGGGCCTCAAATTCAAGGGATCAGGTGGAAAGTAGCTCCGTTGTTGTTTGTACCTTGGTGTAGAAGGAGTGAACTTGAGTAGCCTTCATCATCAAGAAGAGAAGGAGATGAATAAACTATTCCACATTAAGATATAGGTTAACATGTCTAAGATTGATGCTTTGTGTGAATTGGGGTTGTTATGGCCTAAATCTACCTCAGGCTGAAGGAAGGCAGAGTCTAGGGTAACATCAAACCATGCTTAATCTGGTATCTAGCCCTACCAGATCGGGAGAGGGCTCTCTCCTTGTCAATCTCACAAAAAATGATCAGTGAGGCTTGAGATGACTTGACTAAAGGCTGATTTTAGGCTAGGTATATATGTAAAAGAGTTTGATTTGATTTTGAAGGTGTTTTTTGGATCAAAGGGAAGGGCAGATTTTGGGTCTGGGGAATGATCAGTTTTGCAGAGAGCTGAATGGGCCAAGGTAGGCAATTGTTTTGACACTTCAAATTTGAATGAAATGGATAGCTCAGACCGGTGAGGAGCTGAAAAGGGCAAGAGACTTTTGGGAATCCTCTTCAGACAGTTGAAAACATAGAAAATTAAACAAAACTCAAGGTAGAGCACTGTAAATCTAATGAATTCCACCTTTATCCTTGTTTGTTTAACTTAAGAAGAAGTAAGAGAGAAGATGATATACATAAAGCACCAGTAAACTTACAATCACAGATAGAAACACATCATCAAAACAAAGAGCCACATGGATCCCAAGGAGTGCTGCAAACCCTGGTCTATTCCTTTGCCAAAATTCAGAGATGAAATGTACAATGAAGCTCAAAACAATCCCAAGTGTCCCACCAGGAAAATGTCTGAAAAATACAAGATATAGACAAGCATAACTCATCCCCATGCCTCTAGGGGTCGAGCTCACTAGTTTAGGAGATTTTTCAACAAGATCTAAACTAAGAACTGGATAATAGGCAGTGGAACAACTTGCCTCTATAAAATAGGAAACTGATTCATTCAGTTACAATTCACCTTTTGATGAATGAATCTACTTCCATGAGTAAAAATTTGCCAAAATTACATCAAGAGCTATGAAATTACATCAAATTACATCAAGAGTTTTACATGTGGAAGTAAGAAAGTCAAATTGGCCAAAACTAGGTGAAAAACAGAGTTACTGAGTGAAAAATGAGCCAAAATCCCCAATGCGCCGCGCCTGAAATATTTATGCGTCATGCCAGTTTGGAGCCAGTTTTGAAGGCCTTCCTGGTGTCCAAATTGAGCGCAGGATAGCTCGTTGGAAATATATTCCTGTCTACTTTCCAACCCAAGTGAAATTTCTGAATTTGGTTGCCATTTGCCCCTCCAAAAAAGAGTTTTCCCAACACTGTTTCTTGTGTGTCCAAAAAGGGGCAGAAAGGTCATTTTTAGGGTGTTTTTGACCCTTCTGGAGGTCCAAAACTTATCAAAATATCTGGGAAATGGGTAGGAATGCATAAATTTTCATGAAAAATCCAAAAATACAATGTTTTCTCCAAGAGGAGCTCCCAATCATAAGCGCGCGCCAAGTGGCGCGACGCGTCGGGCAGAAAAATCTGTGTTTAGGCCAAAAAAAATCAAAATTGACAAAATGTGTCCTCCATCATGCACTATGCTGGGCCAAGGAAACTTCGGCCAAAATTTGGAGTCTATCATGCCTTTTCCGACGCCTTAATGCCCTCTTTAACTTTGCCTTTAGAATCTTGATTCGTGCCTTGCAAACATGATTTCTCGCCCAATAATGATTCTTCATGTGCATCAACATGTTATTTTCCTTGTTGGCCTTCTCCAACATCTTCTCCAAATGAATATTGACCCTTTCGAGCCAATTTTCTCGATCAACCTCAATCTCTCGCTTAATGGATGTCATATTGGTTTGGCTCCTTTGGGCAGCTTGCCGGTTCTC
This sequence comes from Pinus albicaulis, assembly GCA_034641835.2. Lineage (NCBI taxonomy): Eukaryota > Viridiplantae > Streptophyta > Pinopsida > Pinales > Pinaceae > Pinus > Pinus albicaulis. Next base: position 499,124,804 of record CM076574.1, read on the forward strand.
ACGTATATTTTGCAATTCCATGATAGCTTGCTGATCTTCCAAATGTTTGTTTCGATTCTCAAGGTAGTTTATAATCCATTTGGCTCTTTGAAACTTGACGGTCAAAGTGTTTATTTCCGCCATCTGCTCCTGAACAAGCTCTCTCAGCTTTGAGCTAGGAGAGCCCAAATCCTCATCAATGAGTATGAAATCTGTATCCTGGCCTCCTGAAGGCCCCTCATCCTGCATGGGCCTCTTACCCCTGTCCTGTACCTGTACCTGTGCTACTGATGATGGAAGTGAGACCCCTTCCACCCCGAGTGGAGATAATACTCGCCTGGTTGCTACAAATAACCCTCTAGTGCCTCTCTGATAAGTGACATACACCGGCACACTAGTAGTCTCTGTCTCCTAACCCTCATGCTGATATGAAGGTTCACCTGCCTCATGAAAAACCTCCGAAGGTACTTGAGGAGCTGTGAAGAAATCATTAGAAATGAAATCCTCCCATGAAATACCCTGCAAGCTGAGATGATGCATAACCACAATTTTGATAAGTGCAAAGTGGTAGAAACTGCTGTACTACTGCTCAGGAGTTTTCCTTTGCACGAGAGTGGTCATATTCTTAATATTCTGGCACATGAAATAAGGGAGGTTCATCATCCTCACCCTGGTGAAATGCATCAGCAACCTAATATGATAGGCATAAAGACGTGAAAACCGACCTTCACAACTGAAATATTTGATGATAAGTTTTATCAGAGGAGCATAGGAATGCTTTAGGAACCGGAAAGGAAACACTCTGTTGAGTTATCTCACAAAGCTGGGTCTGATATATGGTTCATAGTGTACCCTATCAACCTGCTGCCTTTTGTTCCATTGTTCTTCAACATTTGGTATTCCGGTTGCTTGAGAGATAGTTTTAGGTGTTAAAGTGAATGTTACACTGGCAAGGGTGACTTGACCATCATGTAAATGCAACACAAACAAACGGGCCAGCTCTTGATGGTGATGGACCCTAGCAACCATTTCACAAAATTGATAACAAGACTGCTGTTGAAAACATGCCATGGCAAGTGGAAAAGCCTGCAATTCATCCAATTAAGTGGGCTCCTCCCTCACATGTCTACCACTCTTATGAGGTCTTCTAGGTGCATGTAATTCAGTTGTGGAATCACTGTCTCGGTCATAAGATGTATCTGTATCTTTCTCCATGATGTCCAAGGTGTATATTGTCTTGGATGAAAATGAGAAGTTTGGTGTCTTTGATTTTGTTGCCAAATATGTGATAACAAGTGAGGGACTATGGAGGGATAGGGTAGTGGAAATGATGGACTATTTCCAAGTGAAATTTGTCAATTGAAGATTTTTGGGGCAGTCACTTAATTTCTTGGGATAGCCTTGGGGTTTGGGGGAAATTTATAATTGGGATGGGAATAATGGGAATGGGATAAGAATGAGTGACTTAGGGATATAAGGGAATAGGGAAATGGGCTGCTATGATAAGATAAACAATGAGGAGGGACTAACAAGGTGGGGGAAATGGGAATGATTGACACAAAATCAATTTCAAAACCCTAAAGGAGCATTCTTCCAACAAGAGAATAGGGTTTGATTTTTTGTATTTAAATCCTCACAAATATCACCAAACACATGTTCATTGGCAATGGAGAGGTTGCTCGAACTTACTTGAACAAAGAAGGACTGAGGAAATTTGGAGTTTGAAAGGAATGGCAATAAACTTACTTTCTGGCCCAATGCGTCGCGCAACAAACCCAGTGCGCTGCGTCCTTCCAATGCACCACGCAGGAAAAAAATTGCATGGTGAGAGTCGACCCAATGTGTCGTGCTCGCCTGATGCGTCGCGACACTCACCCTATGCGTCGCGCGACTGATCTTTGCACAAAATCTCCTTCAAATTGTTTGCTTTGCTCTTCACGGGTTATCCTTGGTTCACTACTATCTTTTGGCATTCAAATGAAGCCTTGAAACATGAAAATAATATATATACCAAGGATTTTGATTTTCCATTTGAAAAACCCACTTTGTAATGTTTCAAATTTTGACACTTTTCAAAAACTCTGTTTTTCTTCCTTTTGGCTTTTTAACTGAATGATGAGCTTTCTGTCTATTTTGTAGGGAATGGATGGCATGGAGCTTTGACAAAGGCAACCAGGGTTGCGAGTGAAAGTATTATCACCACTAAGAAAACTTAAAAAATCAAATTACATTTATTTACATAAAGATGAAATAGACTATTTTTCTTCAAAAAAGAGTTTTGAAGAAAAATCATTATTAAGCATATGATGATTAAATCTTAGCACTGAAACCTTATTTAAAAATCCTCATGTGCATGCTGACCATTATTGGGGATTCTGAAGAGCTTATTAATGAAACCCTAGACCTAATGACACTAAAACCCTAAAATTTTGCAAACTATGAGACAAAAAATGACTGTAAATGATTTTAATGAACAGAAATAGGCCAACAGGTAAAGGACATGAGGGACATGAGGAACAAGCCACTACCGTCAGATGATCCATGCTCCTAATGGAATGCAGCTGACTGGACTGAGTGAGACACCTAATTATGCAATGCAACAAGAGAAATTTTGATCTCTGACGGAGGGATGAAGATACCGAAACTAACAGGGGTCATAACATATATAGTAAAAAAACATGGATTATAGGTTCAAGATCATCCTATATCATATCCGTTGTGATGGATAAATAAGGACATGAAAATTAAGGTAACAAAATAATGTAAGATAAAATTCGTTTTCATTTTTTATTTTATAAATGAAGTAGATTTGGATGTATTTCAACTTGATGTATACAGAGTTAAGTTTGGAAGTACTTGTATGTATATGAATGATGTAATCACCATGTAGATAACAAAAAAGTACCACCTCATAAAGGATGGGAAATAATTCATAATCAAGGCACCTTAAGGAAAATCCAAGATCTCACTAGTAAGTGCCAAACAAGCCAAGAAATTGATTAGTTTTAGTAAGAAATTTGTAATACTATTTCTACAAGAAAATCAATTTAGTGAGGAGTCAATAAGGGAAAATGCATCCCTAGAGGGGTGTACTAAAGAACATAAATACCAACTATAAGGGTTATTATAGGCATATATGGGAGAATTAAAGGATTCTAAAAGGCTACCACCCAAGAGGAAAGTGGAGCATGAAATCCAACTGTTGTCAGATTCTCCATTGGAAAATATTGGGTTATACACACAATCTATTTTGGAAGAAAATGAAGTGAATATGTAATTTTAGTAGCTACTAGAGCATGGTGTGGTTTGAACAAGTACCTTAACTTGTGGGTCAACCATCATAATTGTGCAAATAAGGACAAGACTTCGTGATGTGGATTGATTACATATCATTAAAAAAAATTATGCTTAAGAACCGATACTCCTTTCCTAGGATTAATGATATGTTGGATTAATTGAAACAATCAAAATATTTCACCAAATTGGATTTAAAATCAGGGTATCACCAAGTTTATGTAAAAAAATAAGACACTTGGAAGACCACCTTCAAATATAGAAAAGGTTTGGATGAGTGGTTAGTCATGCCATTTTGGTCTATGCAATGCACCAACTATGTTCATGAGATTAATGAATGTTGTACTACACCCATATATAGATTCATTTTTATTGTTTATTTGGATTATATATTAGTTTATGGTGCTACCTAGGATGAACACATCTAATACTTGATGCAATTGCAAGAGATTTTAAAGAAGCATCGACTACTAGAAAATCTCAATAAATTTTAGTTTTCACAACAATAATTGGTGTTTTAAGGCTATGTGATTTGTAGAGAGGAGCTCAAGATAGATCCCACAAATATGGATGGCATCATGAAGTGGCTAGTGTCTATATATGTCTCTAAATTTTGGAATTTAATTAGAGAAACACAATACCTAAGGAAATTGATACCTTAATTTCCAACAGTGGCTGCACCACTCCACACTATAATAGTGAGTGGCAAGAGTTAAATGAGGGGGGAAGGGTTACTAGAACTCCTTTGAAGAGTTGAAAAAGAAAACTAGATACAAACCAATTCTCACATTACCAAACTTGTAGCAACCCTTTGAAATGGAGAGAGATGTAAGTGGTTATGTTGTGGGAGAAGTCTTGATGCAATGAGGAAGGTTGATATGCTACAATTTCAAAGTATTTCATGGGGTGGTTCTCAACTACGCTACCTATGAAAATGATATTTATGCCTTGGTAAAAGCGATCAAAAAGTGGAATAATTATCTATTGAGAAAGGAGATTGTCATAGATCACCAATTTCTATGGTACTCGTAGGCCTATATTAAGCTACATCAAATGAGACAATACAAGTGGATGGGGTTTTTTTACAAAAAATTCATTTAGAAATCAAGTATAATAAGGGTAGAAAAAATAAGTTGATTGGCATGTTTTCAAGGCAACCCATGTAAAAAATTAAAGCCTTGGGAACTCTGACACACGTGGACTTCAAGGAGGTGTTTTAGCAACTATAGACCTATATTTATGTAGACAATGGAGATAAAAAAATTTATTATCATCTCTAGGATGGGGTAATCTATAGGATAGAAAATATTTGTCTTCCTAAAGGTGAGACACTACAGCGAACCAGAGAGGCTCACACCTCCTAGGTTTCAAGAAATTCTAGTATAGGGAAGACAATGACCAACTTATAGAGGTATGTGTAAAAATATAAAAATACGTAGCAAGGCTCATAAGAGAATGTATGATTTCTTGTACCAACAAGCCTAGTAACTGGAAATAGGGTCAGTCCATACCATCCCTTACTTGTATCTACTCACCCTTGGAAAATCATTTCCATAGACTTTGTGGGAATTTTACCAACAACGAAAAAAGGACATGACTATTTATTCATGGTAGTTGATAGGTTTAGCAAGATGTGCATTCTCATGCCCTACAAAAAGACCATCAGATGGAAATAATAAACAAATTTGTTCTTTGAATATGTATGGGTGCACTTTGGGTACCAAAGAGCATCATTTCAGACAGGGACACTATATTTCTTGGTGCATTTTGGAATATATTGTGGGAGAAGCTGAACATGAATTTAAAGAAGTATAAAACATTCCATCTATAGATATATGGGAAAATAGAAGTAGTCAACAAGAATTTGGTGTAGCTTTTGAAGTGTTATAATCAACAACATTTGAAGATTTCAGATGAAAATATAGTCTATATACAACACTCTTATAACAAATAAATCCACACTTATATTGGTAAGTACCCATTTGAAACTTGTTTTGGCTATTTTCCACTTTCACATTTGGATGTTGTATATGGGAAGCAAGGAGGAGTGAGGGGGGATCTCACAAGGGAAGCTTTAAGAGCAGAAAAAATTGTGGAGAAAATTAGAGAGAACTATTTACAAGGATAGAAGATGCTAAAGAAGTCATACGAAAAATACAAGGCTAGGCATAATTAATGCATGACAATAAGGACATTTAGAGTGGGCGACATAGTATGGTTGTAGTTGAACAAGGAGAGGCTACAAAGTATTGGTAAGAAAGTCAAGGCTCCATGATATGGTACTTTCAATATTTTGGAAAAGGTGGAAGATAATGTATTTAGTGTCAATCTACTCCCATATATGGACAAATACTCATTAGTGAATGTAGAGAATCTCATACTCTATGAGCCTTCCATGAACTTGGATTAGGAGAAGATCATACTTTCCATAGAGGACGCATCTCTAAATTCCTAGGCATAGTTGATAGAGGATACAATTATACAAAAGTGGTCCAAAACTACAAGAAAGGGGTAGCATGAGTTTTTATAGATTGAGTTGAAAAGATAACTTCTAGGCAAGACTAAATGGTACTCCAGGAAGAAGTTAGAGGATAATTTTTCTCACCTTATTGAGCAAAAGATTTTGAGGGCCAAAACCCTCCCAAAATGAGGGGGTATGATCCATATAGGACAATTTTATTGTTTTTCATCTCTCTTGATGTTTTAAGAGTGCAAAATTGGAGGAATTATCATACAAGAGTGGTTTTATCGGCATGAAAAATTGGAGAAATAGTGTCTAAAACCTTTTGAGGTCATTTTTAAGCCTTAAATGATTGTTTTGGAGGTAAAAATTTCCTTAGAATAATTTCGAGACCTAAAAGGAGTCTCAAAAGAAAATATACTATTAAAATCAAATTTTCAAAAACCAGACACATTTTAGAAAATGACATGATCCCTAAATGTAATATTCCAAAATTAGCTTGCAACTAATTGGAATATTAATTTTTTCTTTTTTCATTTAGATAGATGAATAAGTGGGTAGGGAGACCCAAAAATATCTTTAGTAGGAATAAAACCACTTCTCATATGAATGTGGACCATTGTATTAGCTGAATAAAGCACCTTGAGGTGTGAACATGGGCTAAAGCATGTGGACAAAGTCAGTTTTGACCAAATCAACAACGTTGTTATGGAGATAGTGGAGGATTAATAGAGGACAACACAGTCATTTAGGAGGAGTGTATGCATGAGAGTAACTCCCTTAATGAGTGGGACCTAGGGTGAGGAAGCTCACCAAGAATAAAAGGAAGAGGATGACGGCTATAGACGACATGATTGGAATTATTGATTTTGTGGTCTTGTATGACTATTTGCACACTTCAACTATTTAGCTAAGTATGTTGTGCTGTTATCACAAGGGTTTTCCCGAGCGGGAATCCCACCCTCATCCTCGGGGGACTTCGAGTGCCTACTCAGGAGAGGTATCTTGAACATCACTTCCACTATCCGACATTTGGCCAAGCTTTAACTATCATCCATAACGTCGTCTCTTCTAGGGTTGTGTTGTGTTGCAGGGTTGCAGTAGTGGAGGGTTGAGAAACCCAATTTATGAGCTTGTTTTCCAGTGGAGGGAGAAAAAATTCATTTGGGAGGCTAGTAAGGAATATTCTTGAGCTTCATTTCGGCATTTAGCATCAGGCTAAGTTGTTGCCATTAGCTACAATGCAGTTCCCTTTAGGAATTGCGTTATTTCAGTGAGCAGTTGTAGTGGAGGGTTTAGAGCCCTAGTTGAGGAGTTAGATTTTCAGTGAGGGGATCATCCCTTCATTTGGAAAATATATTGGAGGAGTGTCATCCATTTTCTACATCAAATCAACCACCTCCTATCAGCTTTTTAGTTGCAGCGATTATTTAGCCCTTGCGCCATATTTTGTATTTTTTGCATTTTGTGTATTTCAGGAAACCCCTTCTGGGTTATCTTGGAATAGTGCTAGAGGGCCTAGATCTCTGATCCTGACATTTTCTAAGCACCCTATCAACAGATCCATGTGTTTCCATTTACAGCATCAGTAAACCTTAGCTAAAACTGCGTTGTCTTAACCTCTGACATTCTTATATAACAACGTTCTTCATGTTTTATGTACTAAACCTATAAAGACTTCAATTTATATTCTATATTCTTGTCTTTTCAATTTTGGAATATTACACTAAAAATAAATTGATATTCACTAAGTTAAAAATATTTATTTATCACATTATAAATAGTAAATTAAAATAGTACTTCTATAAATATACTTTATTGAACAAAAACACTTATAAATTAAGTCTAAATATATAATAAATACCACTTATGAAATAAAAACTGCTTTGCTTTTAAATATATACAAAATAAATTACTCATTTCATTTTCCTTCAAAATTCAACTTATAAAATAAAAACTACTTTACTTTTAAATATATACAAAAATAAATTACTCATTTCACGTTCATTCAAAATTCAAATAATAAAATACAAAAGAGTATACCATTTCATATCAACAACAACTTTTCTTTTCTATTTTAGTTGTAAATTACTCATTTCACTTTCATTCAAAATTCAACTTATAAAATAAAAACTACTTTACTTTTAAATATATACAAAAATAAATTACTCATTTCACTTTCATTCAAAATTCCAATAATAAAATACAAAATAGTATACCATTTCATAAACAACAACTTTTTTATAGCTGTAATTTAATTAAAATATTATAATATATTTTAGTTTAATTAAAATGTTATATCATTAGGTTGTATTTATTTTAAAAGTAAGTTTTATTTATTTATTTATTTTAAATATATAAAAAATAAAATATATATATTATTTAATTCAAAATTTAAATAATAAAATACAATATACTATTTTATTATAAAAACAATTTTTTTAAAAATTTTATAATACAATATTATTTAATTAAAATATTGTTTATATTATATTTATTTTAGAAGTCTTTTACTTTTAAATATATACCGAATAAAATAGTGATGTCATTTCAATTCATAGTTCAAATAATATAATATAACATATATAAAATATACATTTTTATTTTTTATAATCTATAATAAAATATAATTTAATTAAAATTTAAATTATTTAATTAAAATATTGTTTATATTATATTTATTTCAGAAGTATTTTTTTTTTAAATATATACCGAATAAAATATTGATGTCATTTCAATTCATAGTTCAAAAAATAAAATATACATTTTATTTTTTATTTTTTATAATTTATAATAAAATATAATTTTATTAAAATTTTATTTAATATATATTAATTTATATTTATATTTATTTTAATGTAATTGTTGAATAATAATTCATTAACTTTTTATAGTGTAAATTAAGTATTGTGTAATATAAAATTAATACATAATTGAAATATATTTGTTATTTTTTCAAAGAAAAAATTGTAATTTTATTATTGAAAATAAAATTATATTTTACGTATGACAATAGTAATTTGGAGGAAGTGTCTTCTTATAAGTATCTAGGAATTGATATTCATCAGAAGCTCAACTGGAACTATAGCATTCAGAAAAGGATTAAGGGGGGGTGGAAAACTTATTTTAGTTTTGAAAATAATTGTAAAACGACAAACCTCGTAATGTGGGATAGAAAGAAGTTCCTCTTTGAAACTTTAGTCACTCCTGTTATCTTATATGGATGTGAGGTTTGGGGTTGTAGCATCTCTAGAGAATCCTGGAGAAAGATTGAGCAAATCCATAAGCATTTTATAATGTATAACCTTAAAATTAAAAGTAATACACCCTATCCTATTCTCCTTATAGAAGTGGTTATTTCCCCTACCGAGAGCCTAGTCAGCCTAGCTATGACTAGGCTTCTGTTGTACAAGCACAAGCTCAATAGCATAGGAGACCATATACTTCCTAAGCTAGCTTTAAATTCCAGCCAAAACCACCTAAGGCTTAAAAGAGGTTGGTATAAAGACACCAGGGCCTGGTTAAACCATTGGGAGATCGACGAGAATGTTGCATTGCAAAACATTAATAACATTAAAAAAATTGTTACTTCTAAGTTCAAAGAAAAAAATGTAGTGTGAGAAAGATCTAGTAGCTAAAAGAAAATTAAGATATTATAAGGAGGTCATCAACCCCGCCCTAGAAGATCAAAAGTATCTCTCTGTTTTAACTAGCTCAAAGAAGAAAATTAATATATCCAAGATTAGAATGAGCTCTCATGAGCTCCATAGTGAAACAGGTCGTTGGACAGTTCCTAAAACACCATGGATGGAAAGGATCTGCCATCTCTGTGAGAATATGAACATCGAGGATGAAAATCACTTCCTCTTATAGTGCCTCGCGTACAACCACAATAGAGCTCAATTTCATAATCTTTGTTGCAATACTGACCTTCCTCGCCTTTTAAGATGTCAAAATTATAGTGAGCTCGGGAGGCTTTCTCCAAGCTTTTCGAGCATAGGAATAAAATCTTAAATCAAACTAACTAACTCTTTTCTTTAGGTCTGATAGACCAAAGATTGGTCTCAATGGACGTTAACTATCATCATTATCGTCATGAAATAACTATATGACCAACAAAAAAATGAGAATAAAACTCCAATAATAATTCCCCAACAGAGAAATCTCAGAAGTCTATACAAAAAAATCCCATACAATAGGGACGAAATCCCTAAAATAAACATACAAGCGCAAAGACCCACATATAATAATCCAGAAGAGATCCAAACATTTTAAGGGCCAAACCTAGAAGGTTCAAACCCATATGGACAATAAGGGGCCCACGACTCTAGCCAAGCACTGGAAGAGACCCCAAACCATTAAGCGAGCCATGGAAAGAGGAGGTTGAGTAACCAGAAATCTAGACCACGATTGGAGGCAACATAGAGATGTAACGACATAAACAAAGCGAGCCAACCCACAACAAAAGTGGCGATAATGGGAAAGAGATGCACCAGAACATCGATCAAAGGATGCACCATGTGAAAGAGGAACCAACAACACGAAAATAAGGGTTGTAGAGGCTAGGGATAGAACCTCCGAGTCCTCACCCCCTCAATGTCAAAAAATCCCCCCTTGGCTTATGAAATAGCAAATGACATCGACTCACAAACAAGAGTTTCACCAAAACTCGAGTCGGAGGTGGCACCCTGAACCAGGTCAAAAGAGATACTAACAACACCAAAATGAAGGTTGTGAAGGCTAAGGTTCCAACTTCCAATAACTCTTCTTCCTCAACAATCATCCACAAAACTACCAAAAAAACATAATTGAAATATATTACATATAATTATATTAAATGATATTTATATATTATTTTTTTATATAATTTAAAAAAAAATTTCCAACAGAGAAATCACAAACTTCTATTAAAATAGTGAAAAGTTACAAATGCACATGCACATGCCACGAGGAATTAATCCCGTCTGTCTGAAAATGCGGTACACAAAAACCAACCCTTTGATCATCAGGTATCTAGAAAAAGACCCAAAAAAAAATAAAAAAATTACGTCCATCATAACATATATACATAATAAAAAAATTGACAAGATGAAATTGTTGCCAAGTGTACATGAAAAAAAACGAAACTAAAAGCATAAGATTTTTAAAGTCGTAACTGCATAGATTAAAAATTAGAGAATATCAAAAGATGTTATGTTATGTTAAGATTAAAATTTTTTAAAGTCGTAATGTGAGTACATTCCAAAAGATCAATTGAACACAGTAAGTGTATCGAGTAGTTATGGGTAGAATCTTATGCAAATTTGGGTTTGTCCTATTGCTTCAATGTAGTTGTAATTGGTATGTAAAATTTAAGTTGGTCATGTCGTGGGCATATCTTAACTCAATTGAATAGGGTGGATTGGCAAAGTTCTATTTCTATATGCTACTAAGTGGCGGAAAAAAATATGGTGGATAAAAATGGACATGATATTCTTCTTGTTCACGTGTATAAAGAAGGACAAGGGCATAAATTATTTGCACACCGGGATCTTATACATTAAGTAGAGACCTTTTGTTTCATTTGCTTTGAATGAAATATGGCTAGGAAGTTGTTATATTGGACTATGAGGATTGATTTGGAGGGAAGGACCATAGAGTGTGTTTTTTAAAAACTTATGAACGAATTTGGGAAAAAAGAATACCTACTTGAACTTTTGGAAGAAGATGCAAAATCTCCTGCTAGAAGTCTTATTTTCACTGGCAATAAATATTTTACTAACGTTTTTTTATATATTTTTCATAATAATGATGAATATGTTGATATGAAGGATAATATCCATGATGTTTCTTCCTCTCATGCATCATTAGTTATTTATGCATTTATTTTTCCTAATCTTGAGAAACATACTTCAAGTATTGAGTTTTAATTGTTGTGTAAGATGGGATATGAAGGTGGTGTATTTAGGGAGAACGGACAAGGTCTAGGTGTTCCAATTGTATTTCAGATGACACCATTTAAAGTACGACTTGGATGCAGAAATAATCCATTCCTAGATGGGGTTATCTTATTATCATTTCCATTTTATTTTTTGTAGTGTAAGTCATCATATTGAGTTGTAGGAACCACAATATGCACTGATTTTTTATTTGATTAATGATTACCAGAGTTGGAGATAGTTACTTCATATGATAGTTACACTTATTTGCAAGGACGACTTGCACATTTGGCTAATAAGGAATCACATATTTTTCCTTTTGTTTAGGAGGAATTTAACTCTTATCCATATTGACATCCTAATCATCCTAATCATCTTGATGAAAGGTCCATATGTTGAAAGTATGGAGGAAATGATTCTTACATATCTTTGTAGACGAATCTTGGATCAGTACGAGCTACTCAGATTATAAGATTAGTTAGGGTTGGATTGATGATGGGTCATGGCAACATTTGAATAATTTCTTGAGGAATTTATATAGATTTTTAATTTCCACTATAGACTCGTATAATTCTCCTCTTTATTTAATTGCAGTCATAGTGTTTTTTGGACTACCTTGTTGAACATTCTTATTGGTATGATTGACACATTTGTTGAGAATTTGGTAGGTCATAGTTTAATTCAATTCTATACTTGATAATTACTTGTGAACTTATTTTTCTTGCTTAGATCTTCTCTTTATTAGGTTTTTATGTTTTTCATCAAGCCAATTATCAAAACACAAGAGCCAAAAATTTTAGAATCTCCAAGCCATGGCCAAAACCTCTCCCTCTTGGGGACGAAAACCCACAAGTAATTCTTATTATAGACTTTCAGTTGAAAATTACCATGACCATGAAACATACCCTTGAATCTTGTATGCCTCCAAGACCTTATCAATGCTCCTTTCTTGGCTTCTTATGTTGATCTCCCTTTTCTGCACCACTAGGAATTATCGGTTTCTATTCTTTTCTTCAGCCTATCTTCCAACACTTTTGATACCCTAGACAAATATTTCTTTCTCTACAGTGATTCCTTCCTCTTTTATGTTGTATATGACCCTTTTAGAGATATCTATCTATAGACTGTCCTAAAGCATGCACACCTTGAACCTCTTCTTATTCTCGCCGGCTTGTCTTCATCCTACACACTAATCTTCACACTAAGTTATAGTCATGTGTCTTCCTACAATTATACTTGGAATTCCTAAAGTGACTATGGTTCATTTGATCCAAAAAAGAGATCTGAGATAGCCTCATTTTCTTTGATGTTTATGTTTCTTTCCTCACTGAACTGTCTTATGATTTCTGCACCAAACCACAAACCTTAGCTTGTAATACTGCCTCAGACATGTCTGAAAATATCAGATATGTACGAAATGTTCTATATGCCTGTTATGTGAAGTACCCTGGGGTATTTATAGTGGTTTGTCCCTGTATATAAGCCGACATATCCTATTGAACAACTGCCTCTATTTCTTTGAGCCGACATGAGTTTGCATTTTGTTTTGAGGTAGACTCGTGAAGCATATTTTCCAACAATGATGAAAAGGTATTGGAGGTATATATTTACATCAATGAATTGAATTTACAAGTGTAACAACACTTCATATACGTGAATCTAAATTATAATTTTATGACAAGATGAAAAATCCCTAAAATACATCAAGAAGAATTGTTTGAACTATAATAAAAACTCCTTTCTCATGAAACCCATGAAGAAAAGTTTACAAAAACAAATTTTATTATCTTTGTCTTATTTATTACATAAATTCATAATTGCATAATCATTATGAAGAATAAACCTAGTTACACTTTCCAATACTCCCTCTTAACTAGGGACGTATTCATAATGGTACATGGTTACTTTCAATCTGAAGAATTTCATTAGAAGAATCAGATTGGTAATCGCATCTGTATAACATCATATCAATAAACATTGTCATAGTGCAAGGCCTTGAATAAAATCTCCATATCTCAATGAGAAAATGAGCTATATTTCTGGTGAGACCAATGATTTATAGATACCCTCATCATTGTGTCTCTTGGATCATACCCTACTCGGGTTCAGGGTATGTCCACCAGGACTATTCTTATTTTGGATTCCCAGTCCTCAAATAATATCGGTCCTCGACTACTCTTATATTGGATTCCCTATCACATCCTCAAAGAGTATAAGATGCCATGTGATTACCAAATCCTCCATTCTGTCTTCCCAGGTGAAGACCAAAATGATGTGTCTATCTCTCCCTCTCAAGTATGGATGACATATTCCACAAGGGAATTTACTCATCCCTATAGAAGTAATGTACCTAAGCTTATTCTTAGGAATTTCCAAGTTTCTTCCAAGTAATAAAATTACAACCATGCTCCCTCTTAACCAGGGACCTGCAAAAGCAATGGTGAGACACCCAAGTTCTCATAAAGAATTCCTCCCTTCGATGTCATGAATTTTTTTGATTTTGAGAAGTCTTCAACTTTGGGATATCTTCATAGGGCACAGATCATCCATCACTTTAATCTATGAGTCATGTCATCTATCAGAAAGTGATTCATAAATCTTTCTAATTTGGTCCAAATTCATGCCGTGCTGCTTTCCTTCAAACCATATTTCTTCCAAAGAAATTTCATTATTGCATATGGTTATCATTTATGGAAGTCATGTACATCCCTTTGGTAGCCCTGCATAAACTTATCCAAATATATATTCACATATAAAATTTTAAATAAAAATTTACCTTAGTGATTCATCATGACATCTTCTTGTAGGCATTGAAATCCTTCATATGGATTGGCACATCTCCTAAATATATGTATTTCCAAGGGTCTTCATCTTTACAAGACTTCTATTAGAGTCTACATATCTTCCTAGGAGATTTCCTAGTCAGGTCTTCTTGGCTTTCGGATGAGAATTGTCTCTTATCATGGTTGCACTTCACAATTTTACTTCATTCCCATGAACTTTTAGTATGCAATTTATTTTTTGTATAAAACCACCTCATATTCCATATGATGACATATTATGTTGATTTCATTCATTATTGGCAACCCGTGTATCAGAAGAGATTATCCTTTCTTTTGATCATACTTCTAGAAGTCCATTATTTGAAACCATATGACATGAATTCATAGCATCCAATGTAAGCATATATATACATGTACCTCATATATTTCTCTTTTTGAGTCATTCTGCATCAATTTTCCATAGAATTAAGAGTTTCATTCCCTTGACCTTCTTCATCAATATGTCATCATAACCTAATCCAAAAATTTTGCAAGATAGAATTCTTGATGAAACCTTTTGCTTTCTTTCTAACCAGTGAATCCAAAGAGGACTCCATTAGAACATGTCAACACTTGTTTCCATATTGATTATTGAATGATGACCCTTGATCTAGATGACTTCCTTTCATCAATTTTGTTTTAAGTGAGGTTCCAAAGTGTCACTTATTTCATATCATAGCTGTATTTCAGACATATTCCTATGACAATTGCTCCTTCCATGATGCCATTTCTAGAGTGATGCATTAATGTACAATTCTTCCTTACATACTATTTTAGAACCAACAGAAACCTCTTAAAGAGGAAGATCATGTCAATCATAGAGGATATAATTCACTTCTTCTTTCTTAGATTTCTTTGTATCATGTTCTTCCCTTTATTCTGTGACACAGGCTTCTTCATTTTTCCTCTTGTACTTTATAGATTTAGGACAACCCATTTTATAATTCCCAATTTCATTACATCCATAACATCGTAACTTTTCCATACTTCTTCTCTTATTATGAGGACCAAATTTACTAAATCTTCCTTTATTCTTGGACATGGATACAAAGGATTGATTCTCTTCACTTGGTCCTGTATCAACTTTGGATTTCAATCTAGTTTCCTCTACTTTACATAGAGACCATAGATCCTAGAATGGTGTTTCTTCTTTCTTCCCATATATTCTTGAAGTGCAGTTTCCCCATCCCTTCGGTAGATAATTCAACACCACTGTTGTCATTTAAATATCAGACATTACTTCTCCCAATTCCTGTAGTTGGTTTTGTATTTCAGAAATCCTCATAAAATATGAAGTGATTCCTTCCTCTCTTGAAAATTTCAACTTGTATAGTTCTTGTTTTAGAGATATTACTTTTCCTACAGTACTTACCAAGAATAGCTCCACCTATTTTGTCATATATTTCTTTTGAAGATTCTAGTTTTGATACATTGGGGATGAGTTAGTCCTTTATGGATCATATAAGAATCACGTGGGCTCTTATGTCTCCCTTCACGTATTTGGCATGAATTAATTGTCCTTTTCTTCCATGCAAGAAAGTTTGAAACCCTAACCAGTTTTTTGCTTTATTTTCAAAGAAGACATTTTGATAGATTAATATGAAGTCATAAAGATACTTACTTGAGTAGATGGTTTTATTCTTCCATCAACTTCCTTGTTTATGATGATGTAGATAGCATCATGAGATCCCTCTTACATATAATTATTTAAGAGCGATGTAAATCGTTAGACCACTTTGGATCCTTGATGATGATGATGATCAAGGATGATTGGATGATGACTTCAGAAAAAGATGATTTGATGATGTCTCCAATATTGTTGACTTGGCTTCAAATGAGATAGATTTATGTCACCTTCTTGAACTTGCATTTATTCTTGAAAGAACCTTGGAGTATAAGGTATTTGATATAGACTAAAGGTTTTTCCGATTTCTGCAAGCAACCTTTTGAATGGAGGTCTCTTCCCTTTTAGTGTAGATATATTTTCATTGAAGCTTCCATTGACATTTGAACTTCTTCCTAGAATTCAATCCTAGTGTCTTCTTGCAAAACTTATCCTTTATCTTCATGGTATTTGAGTGTCTTCTTGTCAAATAGCCCTTTCTCGCACCTTAGCTTTGATACCATGTTAATAATTTCGTAGGGCATAGTTTAATTCAATTATATACTTGATAATTAATTGTGAACTTATTTTTCTGACTTAGATCTTCTATTTATTATTTTTTTATGTCTTTCATCAAGTCTGTAATGTTCCCAATTTTAGCCTCAAGCTAAAATGGAACATTATAGTTGCATATTTTCATTTTGTTGAATAAAAGTGGGTAAAGTGACCCATTCATGAAATAAATAGGAATAAATCCTTCACAATGTGAAAAGGGATCATCATGGGGCTAGATTTCACACCCTCATGTGTGAAAGAGGTTAAAATGCAAATGGACAAGGCCTAACTGACCAAGTCAAACTGCGTTGGCATGAGTTGGAAAGTACTAAGTGGGACAGCGCAGTTTTAGTGGAGGAATATTCCATGGGGGAGGAAAATTCTAGAGGAAGGAAGGTGGAGACTTTGTTGTGTTTAAAAGAGGAGGAAGGCAGCCCATTGAGATTATCTTGGATCATTTGATTATTTGTCTATTCAGAAAAATTGCTGCCTCTTGCTGTTCAACAGAGCTGCAGTGCCCTCGGGCACGAGGGAGTCCTGTTTAGGATTTCCTCTCCTTTTTGAGGAACTCATGAAGGATTTCACTCATCCTCCATATTCCAGCATTTAGGCCATAGCATCAGCCTACTTCATCAGCGCAGTGTCTGTAGCAAATTATTGTGTAGTGTTGCGGGATGTTGCTGGGAGGTTTCCTACAACACCATTTTGAGTTGATCTTTCAGAGGAGGGAGGTTCTATACTTCCGGGAGGTTAGTGAGGATGGTTCCAGAGCTTATTCCACTATCTTTGGCTAAAGGCCAACCACCACCATCAGTTACAGCGCAGACCCTCTCATAGACCGCGTTCTAGTTGGAGCACATTTGCAGTGAGGGCGTTACATACATTTCAGAGGGTGAACTCTCTTGTGTCAGGATCAACCTAAAATTTAAGAGAATCATTGGAGAAAGGCACATCATCAGATTCAGCCATTCAGATTTCTCCATTCCACTCCACATATTGAGTTGCTGCAGCTACCCAGTAACTATGGCATTTTTGCAGTTTGCATATTTCAGCCAATCCTTCTAGGATTGACTTGAGGTAGTGATTGGGAGGTGAGATCAACTCTCCCAATGATGTATGAGCCATATATATGTAGATCCTATGATGTTTTGCACTAAGTGTAGCAGTCTCCTTCATGTGACTGCACAATCCCTATTCATGGGCATCCTGCTATGGGGCAGCATTTTGTATTATGGCATGAGTATTCATGGAAGGCTTCTTGCCTTATTCTTTTGATATCCATTGTATCATTTGTTGCTGTTGTTTCATAATAAAATGGCTCAAGGGTATCATACATTTTGGCATTATGTTTATTCACTGCTATTTCTAGTTTATGTCTTTATATTGTTGTAGCTGTATTTTTGGGTTGTCTTGAAAGATTCCCAATCTTGTTGTACTTCCCTATTGGGGATATTGTCCTTTGAAAATCACTCTATAAACAGAGTCTGATAGTGGGCTAGGAAGCCTTTGGAGCTCATCCTTCTTTATGAAGGTGACAAATCCAGTAAATGCCCCTTCAGTCTATCTCTGGAATAGATTTTCCTGTCGATTGACAATGTTTTTGAAAAAGGAACATTATAGTGGTATCAAAGCATAATCTTGGCTCAGCCTGTAGATCTTCAGCCAAGATGCCATATAAGAAGAAGAGGAAGACTCCACTTTGTGGAGAAGAAAAAATAAAAAAGAAGAAGGAGATGAGCTAGCCAAGCTTCTCCCTAAATCCACCTAGGGCTTTCATGGGAGCCACAAGAAAAAGAGAAGGGAGAGATTTGAAGAATCTCCACAAGGGTTTGAAACAGAAACAAACTCTAGGGTTTTTGATGATGAATGTGAGCATGCAGTCACATCCTTTGATGCACAGCGTAGTCACATGTGCAGTTTTTCATGGAATAGATGGGAAAAGAAAGGGAGGTGACCAAGAAGAAAACTCTGGGAGATTTTCTAAGAGAGCATGAGTCTCAAACTTAGGCATTCAGAGATCATCTAAATTTCATGGCTTTTTGCAAGTCTAAGGTGAAAGGGAGCCAACATCAAGATGTAACTATTCTATCTACTTTCAGAGGTTCACCTACATGTTTAGCCAAAGCATGGGTAGAAGAGTTGAAGGCCATGTTGCAGTAGCACAAAGTTTCCAAAGGAGATGCTATCAGATTTGCAGCGTTGCACTTTAGAGGTAAGACCTATGCATGGTGGATATTTGAGTCATGCTCTTTAAAGGATGCAAATACTTCTTCCTATTTCAGATTCATTGGAACAATGACGGAAGGATTTGGTGGGAGAAAATTTGAAACACATGCGGGGAAACAAACCAAGACTTTGCATGTAAAGGGAGGAAACATAAACTCAGATCCACTTCAGAACATTGTTGAGAAGGCTGACATCTTGCATCATACCTTGTTGGAGGCAAGGTATCCATCTCATATTCTTTCACAAGAGAGAATGAAGGTCTCTTTTTCAAAAGGATATCAGATTTTGGAGAAGTTTCCCCTACATGTTGATAAGGAGGAGGGCAATTGCGTTGGTATAGGTAGAGTTGATCCAGTGCCTCATGTAGAGGAAATAGGAGCTCTTTCTCCACATAGAGGGATTCTTGTGTATTTGCAAGAAATTCCCCAGAACCTCCCATGTAGAGATCAAGGCACAACTCATGATACATCTGTGCCATTTATGGTAGGGTGCAGAGCTATGGAGATAGAAGGAGGAGATAGGGAGGATGATCAGCATCATGTGATGAGGAGCACACACCCTATCTATTTTATGAGGTTGATGCACTTAAGATGATGATTGGATTGCGTAGTGGAAGCATGGAGGGTTTTCTCCATTCATACATTCAGTCATATCTTGATGATGGTGTCTCACTGCATGGAGACATTGCACCAAGGATACCACTAGATCAGCAGAGGAGGTTGGATGCTCCATATTTGGGGGCCTCACACCTTGATTTTAAGAGGGTGGAAACCTTGGGAGAGTTCAACACAGTGCAAATAGTTTGGGATAGACTCAAGGAGGAGGGACACACTCTCTCATTTTCAGCACCACCCACTCTCATCAATCATACTGCGTTGACAGATTTTGCTACAGGGATGGGGGATTGCATCTTCATGATGCAAGATGACTGCTCCATATATTTAGTGAGAGAGATGATACTTACTTTGAGGAAGGAATCTTTCATGAATTGGAGTAGATGGAGGCCACTCATGCTTACATTTCCCAGGATCGGGAGATTCTTTGGAGGTGATAGTCTCTCATGGGAGGCTCATTTTCAGAGAGCATCATTTCTATTTGAGTATGAGTAGCTACATGATGGCATGGAAGCAACTTGGAGGAAGACTTTGGCATGAGGGGATGTCAAGGTAGCAGGCAGCAGTGTGATGGAGCACCATATTGTAGAACACCAGCACTGTCTATATGGAGGATTGATCCAAGATGGAGGACTCATCTTGGGTTGAGCATTCCCCAGGATCTTGATGCATGCATGATTTTTGGATGGCCTTGATGGAGATGGCAGATACTTAGTGGATGATATGATCATATATCATCATGGCAGACTCTTCTTGACTAGGGATTCTAGTCTCAAGGAGAACATTATTGCATGCAGCATACGATGAATTCCTAGCTATGCATTTAGATGCATACTTGCCTTGCTAGAGTAGTTCACTTGGGAGGGAATTCAACATGATCTACATCAGCATATGGATAGATTTAGAGCCCGGTTTTTTTTGGAGAGGTTGGCACAACCATTCCCTTACTCATTGGAGGAAAGGGAGAGAATTTAGATGATCCATTTCAGCTCAAGGTCTCAAGTACATGGTAGAGAAGGTATAATTTCACATTATGTACCTCTTTAATTTATATGAGTAGCATATTGATCAAGGAGGATCGTCCCTTCTTGCACTTGGTGTAATGTACTTGCAGCTACTTGTAACCTTGATTTTGGTTATTTTTGTGATGGTTGTGGGGGAAGCCACATACTTCTTGGTGTGCACCATTGGACCCTATTTGTACTTTCATGATTCCATCTCATGAGATGTTTGTGGCGGCAAAAAAGTGGCTAGTACAACACTTGTTACTTTTGATTTTCAGGCTAGCCAAGGAGGCACTGTGCAAGTTCCATGAGTGGGATTTGGAACCACTCTCCGGTTGTCATTTGACAACTTGTTTCTATTGCATATTGCTCCTTATATATTTCTAGTGTTGTATATCTATTGAGGAGCATTATTTGGAGAGCATTGTATGTACAGCCCATTGGGAGCAAGATTATCCCCATTATACATGTTTTATGTTGCAGGAGATACCATGGGCAAACCATGATTGCCACATTAATGCTTGTACCTTCTTGTGGGAGGGACCACTTGGAGAATTTGCAGAGGCATTTCATGGCTGATTTTATTGATGGGGTAGCTTGGGCCATTCTTGGAGGCCATACTATTTCAGCCCAAGGATACAGGAAGCCCCATGAACACTTCAAATGGAGAGAGGACCATCTTGAGAAGCACAAGCACACTCTCCATTTAGCCCCAACACATTGCAAAAACCAGGGGTTGAGATTTTCAATTGGATGATAGCATGGATGAGAGGATCATCATTGGGAGCAGGATTATCCCATGCATATCATCACTCCTACCTTAAGGAGGCCACATTCCAGCGGGAAGGATTCCACTACACCTTCTATCTTTCCATGAGGAGCATCATTTTTAGTTTTCATACTTGGGAGAGAGCATTGGAGGGCAGATTTATTGCAACATATTTGAGCAGTGGTGGGACCATGGATGAGGAGGCCACAAGAGAATAAGGAGGAGGAATTTTGTTCTCTCTATGCAGTTGCTTGAGGACAAGAAACATGTGGGAGGGGAGGAGTATAATGTTCCCAATTTTAGCCTCAAGCTAAAATGGAACATTATAGTTGCATATTTTCATTTTGTTGAATAAAAGTGGGTAAAGTGACCCATTCACGAAATAAACAAGAATAAATCCCTCACAATGTGAAAAGGGATCATCATGGGGTTGGATTTCACACCCTCATGTGTGAAAGAGGTTAAAATGCAAATGGACGAGGCCTAACTGACCAAGTCAAACTGCGTTGGCATGAGTTGGAAAGCACTAAGTGGGACAGTGCAGTTTTAGTGGAGGAATATTCCATGGGGGAGGAAACTTCTAGAGGAAGGAAGGTGGATACTTTGTTGTGTTTGAAAGAGGAGCAAGGCAACCCATTGAGATTATCTTGGATCATTTGATTATTTGTCTATTTAGACAAATTGCTGCCTCTTGCTGGTTAGCAGAGCTATAGTTCCCTCAGGCACGAGGGAGTCCTGTTTAGGATTTCCTCTCCTTCTTGAGGAGATCATGAAGGATTGCACTCATCCTCCATATTTTGACATTCAGGCCATAGCATCAGCCTACTTCATTAGCGTAGTGTCTGTAGCAGATTATTGTGCAGTGTTACGGGATGTTGCTGGGAGGTTTCCTACAACACCATTTTGAGCTAATCTTTTAGAGAAGGGAGGTTCTCTACTTTCGGGACGTTAGTGAGGATGGTTCCAAAGCTTATTCCACTATCTTTGGCTGAAGGCCAACCACCACCATCAGTTACAGCAAAGACCCTCTCATAGACTGCGTTCTAGTTGGAGCACATTTGCAGTGAGGGTGTTGCATACATTTCAGAGGATGAACTCTCTTGTGTCGGGATCAGCATGAAATTTGGGAGAATCATTGGAGAAAGGCACATCATCAGATTCATCCATTCATCTTTCTCCATTCCACTCCACATATTGATTTGCTGCAGCTACCCAGCAACTCCAGCATTTTTGCAGTTTGCGGTAGTGATTGGGAGGTGAGATCAGCTCTCCCAATGATGTATGAGCCATATATATGCAGATCTTATGATGTTTTGCACTCAGTGTAGCAGTCTCCTTCATGTGACTGCGCAGTCCCTATTCATGGGCATCCTTCTATGGGGCAGCATTTTGTATTATGGCATGAGTATTCATGGAAGGCTTATTTCCTTATTCTTTTGATATCCGTTGTATCATTTGCTGCTGTTATTTCATAATAAAATGGCTCAAGGGTATCATACATTTTGGAATTATGTTTATTCATTGCTATTTCCAGTTTATGTCTTTATATTGCTGTAGCTGCATTTTTGGGTTGTCTTGAAAGATTCCCAATCTTGTTGTACTTCCCTATTGGGGATGTTGTCCTTTGACAATCACTCTATAGACAGAGTCTGATAGTGGGCCAGGAAGCCTCTGGAGCTCATCCTTCTTTATGAAGGTGACAAATCCAGTAAATGCCCCTTCAGTCTATCTCTAGAATATATTTTCTTGTCGATTGACAATGTTTCTGAAAAAGGAACATTACAAAGTCAATTATCAAAATACAAGGGACACAAAGTTTAGGCTCTTCAAGCCAGGGCCAAAACCTCTCCCTCTTGGAGAGGAAAACCTGCAAGTAATTATTCTTATATAATTTCAGTTGACAATTACCATGAACATGTGTTGGAGCGGGGTCCCCTATGTTCGAATACCATTTTTGATATATTTTTGTAATAGATTTTATAAGTTTAGTCACACCCAACACGAGTCAAGGGGCTTTGGGGTAGGTCAAACCCCCTCGTGAGTTGTAATGGGTAAAAAGGGAAGAAAAAGGGGTCTCAAATCACTGTTTTTAGCACCTAGATTAGCACAGGATAAAAGTACAAATAGGATTCTATATCGCGTCGAAGAAGTTAGAATTTGGATAAGTTTGAATGTTGAATGATAGATATGGCTATTTTGTGATATTTTGTGCAGAATTATCTAGGTAGAAGGCTCCTGCTGGTTGTGTGTGCGAAGACCTTAGTCTTGCTGTGTGCGAACCTCGCTAGATTTGTGCGTGGGTGACTAAAGGATTTTTGTATGAAGGATCTGGACTGATATGAATAAAAAACTATTGTTGCAGATATCTGAGTTTGAAATTCATCTACTTTTTACGTTGTGAATGTTTCTGCATATTATTTCTAATTCCTATATTATCTACAATTAGTTCCTGTGCACAACTATGTCTAAGTTTAGATGAATTATTATTGGATGGATGTAATGTTATTTGGCTCTGGTATTGTTTGTTAAGAGTTATTACTTGGATTATAGATTCTGTGTTAACCCGTGCAAGATATTCTGCATAATTGACCTAAATTTGTCTGTAAGGGTTTCCTGGTTATGGCTTTTATTGTGAAGGTCCGTTCATGTTTATTTTGGATCTTAGGGCACCCACATCATTCAAACCTCTCCCAGGGTGTGGAAACCTAGTTCCATCACCCCCCCCACTACTTCAGGTGAGAATTTGACTTGCACAAGCAGGTCACTGCCGAAAGGGCCAGTAGTACACTGCCGAAAGGGCCAGTAGTAAGAGGGTTTTTTTGGTTAACCTCAACTCCGAACTTTGGTCAGGAGCCCTCAAGATAATAAATGGTTCCATTGTTGGGACCAGGATGATTTTGAGAGAGGTTGGGTGATGTCGAAAGGTCATTGGCAACCCTTAAATCTTGAATTAGAGGACTGGTTTGAAAAACAGATTCAGGAATTTTCCCTGAAATAAAACATAAGTAAGAAGCTATCCACTGAAGAGTGGAATAACAAGTATATTTTCACAAAAGTACACGAGATATTCTTCGAACCTTTGCACACGAATTGTAGGAGTGGTTGTCAATATTAGAAATTCCAAAATTGTTGGAAGGATGATTAGGTCACGCAGTGGACCCTTGAATTGATCCAACAATTGGAAAATACTGATAATTCCATTACCCAAGCTGTAGATAATTGGGTTGACAACATCTTGGGTGGGTTTGTGACAGAGTTTGCAATTGATCAGTTTGTGTCATACTTTGAAGATGAAAGAATATTTTTCAAGGGATTGAGAGGTAAATTCTTACGAACCTTGCCCATACTAATGAAGATGTTATTGTGTGAAAAGGGTATTTTTTGCAACCACACCGAGTGAATGACCCCTGATCAGATCAAAAGCACTACGCGTAGTGGAAAATATTATCGGGTCAATCAGAGAGGGGACAGATCTTCATACAGTCCTCTGAGAAACTCATCGGATATAAATGGAAGCAAGGCTACACACGTTGGAAGTAGCCCTCCTACTATGCCACCATCAGATTCATGCAGGTGTAAGAATCCTCCTACTCCACTGCTACCACCACCTATGGAAGATATGGCTGTGAATATGAATCTACCCACCTTTAAGGGTGCAGGGGACGAGGATATGGAGTGATTTTGGTTTGTTGAAAATGAGGTGTGGACTATGCAGAATTTTAGTACTGATGCTGTCAAGAGAGCGTAGTTGGCTATGGCATTTGAAGGTCACGCTTTAGATTGGTTCATGGGATACCTTGCTCAAAATGTAGATCCAATTGTTCAACAGATTAAGGATGCCCTAAAGCAGAAGTTCCAAAAGCCAAAATCCTATTCTCAGTGCATAATACAACTGAAATATTTTAAGCAAGGGCTGAAGGAATCAGTTTGGGAAGCTGACCAACGGTTGAAGTAAATTATCAGCGAAGGAGGAGTTTTTTACGATGATAAGTAGCATAAGGAATGATTCATTTCCATGCTCTTGCTACATCTGCGCGGGGTTATGGGTTAGCAGAAGATTGATTCTCAGGAAGAAGCCCTAGAAATATCTATGAAACTAGAAGCTACGCCAAGAGACGATGCTCAATTTGGAGCACTGCAAATTCAAAGCTAATTAGAAGATATGCACTTAGAAATTCATAATTTACGCAGATACCGGGGGAAATAAGTTGGCGTAGAAGTCTGGTACATACGCTGCAAGGGAGATGGCCACACCAAAGATCAGTGTCCTCTGTTGTCGAATTATTTGCAAGCTGGGGGAAAAAATCCACTGCGCCCCAGGGATGTTGTTGGGCCTAGTACCCCCACACTGTGATGTGTTGATTGTAGGGTGGCTGGATGAAACGATACAAACCACTGCCCAAGGTTAGGTCCTGTGTACCAGGATTGAAGCAACAGTGGTGCAAATTCTGCTCTTAAGTTGGTCATGATGAGCACCACTGTAGAACATTTGACCTAATGATAGAAAATGTGAACCTTTACAGAGTGCAGACCAACCCTTCGTCACAGGCATATCCCTCTAGACGAGGAGGATCCCTAGCAAGAGGACGAGGAGGGGGGAGTGGTGGAGGCACAGGTCAAGGGAGAGGGAAATTAATTTTCTATAAATATGGAGACACTAGAAACTATGCATGAGACTTCTCGAACCCTATGCAACAATCCTGCTGGTAATGTAGGTAATTTGATCTTGTAATTGAAGGTTTTTCGATGTTAATAACTAAAATGCAAGAAAATTAGTAGACGCTGACGCAAAACATACATATGGTTAAAGCTAAACTACGTGACGATGGTCCAAGTGTAAATGTAATTACACACAGTGGTGTTGTTATCGAGGGAAATGAGGAAAAGGTTTTCGCAGAGCCCCTGATTAGAAAGGCATATGACAAGAAGGAAGGCCTCAACTTGTAGAAAGAAAAAGATATTTTCATTGAGGCTAGAAGAATTTTGTTGATGTAGGAGCTTCCATGTCAAGGAATACTGTGGAACCAAAGGCTGATGATGAAGTTAAACCATTCCTGCAAGCTTGTATTAAGCTACTATGCAATCAGAAGGCAGTATATAATATCCATTCCCTGATAGAAATCTGTGCAAAAAAATATGTGCCTCGAAGAAAGACCAAGTCTATGAACAAGATTTATAAGCATAAGAAGAGAACTGGTAGGGAGATGTGCATGAATGTGCAGATTGGAGAGTATGAGATGGATCAAGTCATCTTGGATCTAGGGCTTGATGCAAATGTGTTACCTAAGTAGACCTGGCAGAAGATGGGAGAACCAAAGTTGGAATGGTCCACCATTCAGCTACACATGGCTAATTAATAAAAGATCATTACACTTTGAAGGCTTCCACAAGTCGTTGTAGACAATACTGGAGTAAAGATATGTGAAAATTTCGAAGTAATCCAAATTGTGGATGATGCAAACTACTACCTTGTGCTGTTAGGATTGGATTGGGCCATTAATATGGGAGGCATCATCAACCCAATATTTGAGAATGATGGTACACGCGTGATAGTCCCACTGGACCCAGCAGAAAGGGAACAATACAAAGAACTAGTGCGTGAAGGGGATGATGTCAACCATATTTAGAAGTTGAATGCACAGGAGGAATATTGGATCAACCATACAATTAATGGCATGTTGAACTGGGAGAAGGATAGCTCATGTTTTTTCGATTTCGAAGGTGAGATGGAGAACTGGTAGAACCACTTGCACAATGTATCTGCATTGCTCTGCCTCAAGATCACAAAGAAATTCCAATGCATCTCCTCAGAGATAAGTGAAATACCCTACTTTGACAGCTCTGGTAGTATCAAATAATTTTTAGAAGAATTGGAAATTTTTTTCCCTTAGGAATGAAGGTTTTGGGCACTTGATTTGGCTACACGTGCAACTCCAGCGCGTTGGTGGGAGACACACAAGGGAGCTTTCTAGGATTGGGAGGAATGTAGAAAAATGATGATGTTGCGCTTTGAACCTCTAGCCACCCCACCAATTGAGCTTTTTTCATGGTCAAGGAGATTTGCGCAAGCACCTAGCCATGTGGATGGAGGTATGGGATGAAAAGACTTGGAATGAGTGGGTTCATAGGTTTGTTCACTCGTTAGGGCCGGTGCCCACCACCTAGTATCTAGAAGTTGAGCTACATCGAGGCACTTGAAATTGGTTTACAATGACTAAGGATTTCTTGGCAACCTTTGGCTTGGTTAGGGGCTTGAAGAAATTGGATGAAGCCATGCAGGACATAGATGTCCTTGTATTTGATGACTCCCAACCTCGAAAGCGATGTACTATGTTGGCCTGGGATGCATAGATGCAAAACATCGTCAATTGAAGAAACTTGTCAATTGAGGATAGTGAAGATGACCCAAGGAATGTTAACATCCTTGAATCTGAAGGAGAGAGCACAGTTGCAGGGCCCGCATTAGGGATGGTGGATGTCACTAAACGTTTGAAATTGAAGGAAGTCCACATTGGGACGAAAGAGAAGCCCAATTTGGCAAAAATTGGGGATTATGAGGATGATGATACAATAGGAAATATTGCAGAGCTGCTGACAGAGTATCAAGATATGTTTCCTACAAAGTCCTCTGAGCTTAAGGGAATTTTAGGGGACTTGGTTGTTATGAAGATCACACTGAAACTAGATGCTCGCCCTGTCAAGTAGTGCCCATATCGATTGAATCCCAAATATGAGTAGAAGGTAAAGAAGGAATTACAAAATATGGTGGACGCAGGCATCATTGAGCTGGTCGAATAGTCTGATTGGGTAAGCCCAATGGTGGTTCAAGAGAAAAAGACCAAAGGAGAGATAAGGATTATGTATATCTGCGCAAGCTGAATGATGCCTGTGTGCACGACCCCTTCCCTACTCCATTTTTTGATGAAATCCTAGATAATGTAGGAGGACAAGAAGCTTATTCATTTACTAATGGATTTTTGGGGTATCATCAGATTAGAATTGTGTTGGAAGACCGCATCAAGACCACCTTCGCCTCTAAGTAGGGTTCTTTCCAATACACTGTCATGCCATTCAGATTGAAAAATGCGCTTGCAATATTCTCGTGCGTGGTCCTAGATGTGTTCAAATAATTCATGCATAAATCCTTGGAGGTATATTTTGATGACTGGAGAATGTTTAGATTGGTAAAGAAACATGTGTCACACCTGTGCATGATGCTTGACACCTGTAGGAAGCACCAGATTTCTCTCAACCTAAAGAAATGTATATTCTGCATGCCTTTTGGAATTTTTTTAGGGCATATAATATGTCAGCAAGGATTGATGGTATAATTAGCCATGATCATGATTATCATCAACTTAGAAGTTCCTACTAATGAGAAACAACTGTGCTCCATCCTAGGAAACACCGGTTATTACAGGAAGTTTATTAAAGGGTATGCTTTGATCACTGCGCCAATGAATAAGTTGTTAAAGAAGGATGTATCATTTTTCTAGGATGAATAACGTCAGAAGAGCTTTGAGCTGCTAAAAGAGAAAATGTTCACTGCACCTATCTTGCTCTTCCCAGTTTAGTCTAAGGTTTTTCATGTGCATGTGGATGCATCTGGTATAGAACTTGGGGCTATTTTAGCGCAACTCGGAGAAGAAGACATTGATAACCCAGTCGCTTTTTCCAGTAGGAAGCTCTCCAGTGCAGAGTGAAACTACTCTACCACAGAAAGAGAAGGATTGGCCATGGTGTATGTTGTAAAAAAGTACAGACACTATCAACTAGGAGAGAATTTAAAAATGTTCATTGATCATTATAATTTTAAATACCTAGTCAATAAGCCTATGTTTGGGGGAAGATCTACAGATGGTTGCTGATTTTTTAGGAATATGACTTTGAAATTATTGTGAAGCCTGGAAGAATAAATGATGGACTTGATCATCTGTCATGAATTGAAAATGGGGAAGAACCAACTAGTCTCAAGGAGGGGTTACCCAATGCACAACCCTTTGTTATCAAGGTGGTTGATAAGCACTTTGCTGATATTATTCATCTCTTGACCAGGGGAACCATGCCTGCGGAATATTCAGTATAGCAAAAGGAGTTGGTTGTGCGCACAACTAATTTTACCCTAATTGCGGGTCAATTGTATAAAATAGGAGCATATGAAGTATTAAAGAGATATGTGTTGGAATATCAGAGACAGGATATCTTGGTTGAGGCTCATGGAGGAGTGGAAGGAGGCCACTATGCTAGGAAATCCACTGTGTAGAAGGTGTTGCATGCTGGGTTATGGTGGCCCACGCTACACAGTGAAGCACAGGCGTACTTCCAAACCTGTGATGCATGTCAGAGGATAGGGAAGACCTTGCGTAGAGATGAAATGCTCCTGCAACCACAAATGGCATTGCATGCATTTGATAAATTGGGCATATATTTCGTTGGAACAATCAACGGTCCTGGGAAGAATACTAGAGCATGTTATATCATTACTGCAACTAATTATGTAACCAGATGGGAAGAGGTGAAGGCGGTTAAGGAATGTACTGCAGATACTGCTACACACTTCATCTTCGAGCACATTTTGACCATATTTGGATGCCAGAAGATTTTGATGAGTGATAGAGGTACACACTTTGTTAACGAAACAATTGAAGCTTTGACAGAGGAATTCCAGATCCATCACAAGAAGAGTACCCATTATCACCCACAAGAAAGTGGCACAATAGAAGCTTTCAACAATATCTAACAGAACACACTCACAAAGATCTATAATTCCAAATGAGATGATTAGGATGTGCACATGCCTTCTGTGTTATGGGCTTATAGAACAACATGCAAAAATTTGTTGGGAAAAACACCTTTCAGGATGGTCTATGGATAGGTAGGCATCATGCCAATGGAGTATATTTTCCCAAGCCTATGTATTGCAATTTTCAATAATATGGTCGATCCTGACATTATGGAGGAACGATTGGCACAAATCGTTGCCTTAGAAGAAGATCAGTTCATTTCTAATTTCCACGAGCAAGTGTAGAAGGCACGTGAAAAGCCTGGCATGACAGACATATCAGGCAGAAGGTATTTAAGGAGGAAGACTTGGTCTTATTATATGATAGTCAGTTTGTGCACCACAAAGGGAAGTTTAACAAGAATTTGTTGGGGCCATATATTGTGAAGGATATCACTGATGGCGGTGTAGTGCACTTGGCCACACTACGCGGAGAGAACCTTCTCGAGTACTTCAATGTAAGATGTCTGAAGCCATATCAAGACAATCCAGTTTCGACCAAATGAATATATGGCCGAAGCATCAAAATCAAAGGGTCTACTTGCAGTAGAGAGGGAGGGTGCAACGAGGTACGACAGAAGCGCAAGGGTGATGCGTAGGAAAGGAAACTAGCCATTGGAACAGTGAAAATGGGTGAAAAAGTGATTTAACTGTTGGATGGAGTATATTGCTCGCATTTAATGAGGTGATCTTGGAGGATTTTTTATTGTTTCCTTGAAGGTAAGTGGCAATTATTGATAAGATGAACATTTTTACCATGGATGGCTTATAAAAGGACAGGTATGGGTCTCAATTGGTTCCTTTGCTGTTTGAATATTTGGCGCTCTATGATTATCTGTGATTTCTACTACCGTGTTCTCTATAATGTAGGTTTTAACCCTGTATAGAAATTATCTGGAAACAAATCTTAAAAACAGAAAATAAACAATAGCAAGAGCATAAAACATAAAACATATAAACACATATATTTTCCCCTGGATCCCAAATCGGGACGACCAGCTTGATTTTTCATTATGTTCCTTTTAGAGTTACAATACATATATATACATGCCAAAGCATACATAAAACCCAATCCATTAACCTTGGATTAGAACATAATCGTAGTTCCCTTGACCGGATCTACAAAATACCAGGGGCCGAAAACCATCATGCCCTAAAACCATGTGCAAACCCATGCACAAAACCATGGGCGAGTCCACCCACCGGAAAATAAGGAAATTTTTTTTTTTTTTTTTTCCGGGGCACTGTGCCTGACCCCAACAAGGGAAGCTTCCGTCCCCCATGTGACCCCCCCGTACGTTGCGGCCAGCGCAATGTAAAAGGGGGGTTATCGCCCCCCTGTTACTCCCCCGCGCGTGAATAGTCGTGGAAAGAGTATAACACAAACCTAACATGTAAGTCTTGTATGTCTGGATGAGAATCTCAATCTAACATTAGTAATCCCTAATTTATATTTTGACCGAGAGTCACCAACCCTACGGAGGAGCACTCTACGCCCTTGACTGCCTCAACTAATATGGGATCAAATGATGTTAGAGAAGTAATCCTCGAGGTAGAAGAAGTCATGTCCATGCTTGATAAGGGAAAGGGAAATATTTCAAAGTGGGCTACCTCTAAGCTTCACACCTCTCCTCAGAACGTAACGTCCCTGCGGCAAGTCATTAAGGATCGATCCCTCATCGGTGATCCCTCAAAGCGCCCAATGAGTGCTAGAGAGGAGGCCATGTTTATTGAACCTATCTCATGGAGTCCACCCTATGTCAAGCCACATAAGCCCTCTGTGCACACCGAAGAATTTTGACATAGTCTGGGAATACCTGCAGATGCCATTAATCCCTTAGGACATTCCCTTGGTTGGTGAAATGTTTGGAAAAATTTCGTTGATTAAATTTGATGACCATGAATTGGACAACGAAGAAACATTCCCTAAGCTCGCGCTAGATAATTATTTGGAATGGGTGCTTTATGAGGAGGTGCCAAAGGTTGAGCCGATGCCTTAGGTGCGCGGGCTAAACAATGCCAAAGCCCTCATCCTACTAAGGATTTTGTATTTTGGGAGGTACCCAATCACCGACATCTATGTGCGCTAGCCGCTCGCCTTAGTCCATGAGGGCTACCTATGGATTCAAGTGAGAATTCCAATAGACATCATGCTAATCCATCAGATCACCAACCTGCCCATGAAGGGGCCTCATCTAATGAAATGATTCGGGAAAAGTAATGAGTTGAAGGTTGCGAACGATGTGAAGACGAAGTAAAAGGTGGGAAGGGACAAAAGGGGCTTTCTGGTCCAGATAATTTTTGACCCGGTAGTGCACCTGGGCACCCTAGTCCTTCGATGCAAATTAATGAGGAAATGTCACCCGAAAATGGTCTTAGCGCACGTCATTGCCTTGGAAGGGCAATGTGAAAAGGGGGTTAGGTATAACTGGTCCTAGTTTTTGTGTGAAGAATTTCTGGAGAATGCGCATGAGTCATAGGAGCTGGGTAAGAAGTTTTGTTACTCATGGCTGTTGTTATTAATTGTACTGGTAGCATGGGAGACTCTAGTAGATACATTACTCCTCGAGATTGAGCAAGGCGCATGCGAAGGGGCACGCTATGCTAACCTATGGGATTCATCTGAACCCTACCATGTCAAGGAGAACAAGATCTCCTGGGTGAATTTTGAAGGCGCACTGGCTGCTGCCATCCATTCCAGACCCAAACTTTTTCCAGCTGCGCATGATAAATACAAGAGTGTTGTCGAATTCCAGGTAACCATGCACAATGTGCAGATCAAGGCGTGCAAGGAATCTACTTGGTATAAATTTCCATATATGGTAACAAAGGTAGAAGTTGATCAAGTTGTGGCGACTTAGCCAAATGCATGGAAGGTCAGGCTTGGCTTTACCCAGTCCATTACGCCATACAATTCAGGTAAAGACATAGCCCTGAAGGAATCAACCGAACTACGCACTAACAAAGGCGCTGAGAATATCGATGATAAAGGCACTGAGGTCGAAGCCAAGAAGGAGCCGGAAGCAGATAAATATAAAGAACAAGAGTTGGGAGGTGAGTAGGAGGTGGACCTCGAAGGTTTATATGGGCTCAATGGGGATGGTTCCGAATCTCCGTGCGACACCAAGAGAGGTGCATAAACGTCGAAAGGGCCACGCAAAAAGTGAAAAGGATCTAAGGTCGGAGGAGAGGAAGAGGTTACTCTGATAGAAGAGGACCTCAACAAGGTCGCAAACGCAATTTATTTAGTGTCGAAGGATCGATGGAACACTATGGAAGCAGAGTAGAAGGCCGTGGTGGAGGCCTTGCAATAGGGTTTGCATGTTTTACAGTTGCAGACAGACACTGTACAAGTGAGCGTAGTTCAAGTGAGGCCTGTGAAAGTGAGCCTGCCAACCACCTCGATTGTTACGACATTAGAAAGTAGAATCTGCCCCTTCTTGGGTGTGACCATGACCATGGACCACCCAGAACTATGTGCGCAGATGAAAACCTACCTTGAGCTTGAAATTGACCTTGCAAAGCTGCCCAGTGAAAATCTACATGCTCTCCACATCTTCATTTCCACTGAACTACAAAGTAGAGAGGCTCGTGCACAACAACAACTCAGTGATGTCGAAAATACTGCAGCGACAAAGACAGCAGAGTCCAACCAGGATGAAATAGTGCAACAGGTAGCCATAGCTCAGCGCGCGAAGCTAGAGAACCTCAGTGATAGATTGTGTGGCGAAATTCCTGAAGTATTCATCTCGGCCTTCGTTGTGCCACAAGCAAAGATTGAAAGCTTGGTCGTCGTGCTCAAGGCTTCTAGGTCCAAGATCCAGATAGTAAAAGAATATTTTGAGCAAACAATTGCTGCATTGCAGGCTAAGCTATAGGCTGAGACCCCTCTAGATGTGTTCACACAACGGGCCGCCCTACTGTAAACAAAATTTTCAAGAATCTCCACGAACGTTGATAAGGGCTCAGAACTTCTGGGGACCACCATGGGACTGCGGACCTCTGTGCAGACAAATCTACTAGTCAAGAAGAATACGCAAGAGCTGCATGCAAAAGAGCTGTAATTCAAGGATTTGCGAGATGCTTTTTCCCACATTCATTCCCACCCAACACATGGCATGCCTTCAGACCATTCAGGTGCTATGAGATGAGGTCAAAGAGCTCCATCGGAGGAAACATATTGTCACCGATCATATAAAGCCATGGGAAGATGAGGCAATGAAGTTTTCTCAGGACCTGGATGCTACAGTCAGGACCCTTAGTCAGACTTTTTAGAGTGTCACTTTAGCCACAGAAGGGTTAACTTCAGAAAAGCTAGTGAAGACTGTGTAGAGCACAACGGACCAGAGTGCTAGTGTCTTGGTGCCCTTTGATATCGCTATTAAGGAGCCTCAGAACAAAATGAGGAGCCCAGTGCTAATGTGACTTAGGATGAGTCACAAGATTGTGTTGGGGGCCTATTGGAGCGGGGTCCCCTAATTCTAAATACCATTTTGATATATTTTTGAAATATATTTTGTAAGTTTAGTCACACGCAATACAATTCAAGGGGCTTTGGGGCGTGTCAAAGCCCCTCATGAGTTGTAATGGGTAAAAAGGGTAGAACAAGGGGTTGCAAAACACATTTTTCAGACCCTATATTAGCATAGGCTAAAATTATAAATAGGAGTCCAGATCGAGTCGAAGAAGTCAGTTTTTGGATAAGTCTGAACATTGAATGATAGATCTGTCTATTTTGTGTGGAATTTTCTGGGTAGAAGGCTCCTGCTGGCTGTGTGCGTAGAGACCTTAGTCCTGTTGTGTGCAGACCCCGCTAGTTGTGTGCACGAATGATTGAAGGGTTTTTGTATGAAGGATCTAGACTGATATGAATAAATAACTATTGTTGTGGATATCTGAGTCTAAAATGCATCTATTGTTTACGTTATTAATGTTTCTGGATGTTATTTCTGATTCCTGTATTATCTGCAATTAGATCCCGTGCGCAACTGTGTCTGAGTTCAGATGAATTATTATTGGATGTATCTAATTTTATTCAGCTCTGGTATTGTTTGTTAAGAGGTTTTACTTGGATTATAGATTTTGTGTTAACCTGCGTAAGATATTCTGCATAATTGACTTAAATCTGTCTGTAAGGGTTTCCTGGGTAGGGATTCCATTGTGAAGTTCTGTTCATGGTTTTTTTGGATCTTAGGGCACCCACATCATTCAAGCCTCTCTCAGGGTGTGGAAATCTGGTTCGAGCACCCCCCCATACTACTTCGTGTGAGACTTTGAATTGCACAAGCAGGTCATTGTCGAAAGGGCCAGTAGTAAAAGGGTTTTGTTGGTTAACCTCAACTCTGAACCTGGATCAGGACCCGGCAAGCCAACACCATGACACAAACCCTTGAATTTTGTATTCCTCCAATACCTTTCCACTGCTCCTTTCTTGGCTTCTTATGTTGATCTCCATTTTCTACATCGTTCTGCACCATCACTAGGAGTGCTCAGTTCCTAGTCTTTTCTTCAGCCTATATTCCAACACTTTTGATACCCTAGATTGAGATTTATTTATTTTATTTGATACCTTCCTATTTTATGTTGTATATGACCCTTTCAGATATATCGATCTATATACTATACTGGAGCATGCGCACCATGCACCTCTTCTTATTCTTGCTAGCTTGTCTTCATCCTACACACTGGTCTTTGCACTAATTTATAGTCTTGTCTCTTCCTGCAATTATCCTCAGCCTTCCTGAAGTGATTATGGTTCATTTGATCCAAAAAATATATTTCAGATAGCCTCCTTTTCTTCTCCATGTATTCTTATTTCCTCACTGAAGTGTCATTTGATTTCCACACAAACCAAAAACCTTACCTTATAATATTGCCTCAGACATGTCCGATGCTAGTTCCCTATAATACTAGTGTATCCCCTTATTTTTATTGTTAGGGTAGCTCCCTTATTGTTATTGTTGCACCCACGTAGTACCCATATTATTATTATTGTGCCCCATAGAAGGCCACTATTTTTATTGTTGTTCCCTTACATTGTTATTGTCATGTCGACTAGGATTATATTATGACCCCTTGGACTCCTATATATAGAAAGGAGGTTTTGTCATTTGTATAATCCAATTATTTTTCATTTATGTAATTTAAAGGAGGTTTCCCCCTCGAAGAGGCATATTTATAAGTTGTTGATCTATATTTTTTTCTATTTTGTGAGCTAGTTTCATAACATTTGGTATCAGAGCTTTGGATTCCAGGGTTTTGCTGCCGCAAACAAGAAATCTAGGAATTTTCACTATAAATTTTTGTCTAAGAAGGTTCAGAAGCTAAAAAAAAACCCATTTGAGCTGAAATCCCGAGGAACGTCGTGTAAAATTTTTAGAGCTCGGTTCACTATATTTTCATAGATATGATATGAGGAAGTTAGAGTTTTTACAGGCTCCATAATTTCATCTCAAAGAGGTGGCCAAGGGACACTCGTCATAAATTTTGTTTCGGACATTGGATTGGAATTATGTAAAACGTAGCTGAAAGTGCACAAATTTTAGTTTCTTTTATATTGATTTTAGAGTTGAAGGTCAAAACGGTGATACGTGGTACACCGTACAATTCACTATGATGAACTAGCCCATACTTAGGACATTGTGGGAGATTGGGCATAACGTTATCTTAAAGAATCCAAATTATTTTTGACCTATGGCATTGGAAATAAGACTCAGAGGGCTACCATGGGACCAAATTTTATATCTTAGAGATCCAAAATTACAGAGTTACAACTATTTCAATATCGAGCTCCTAAAAGCAAGAAAAAGGTATTTATTTTTAAAAATAAAGTTTGCATAGATTTTGATTGAAAAATAAGTTTGAAGTAATTCTAAGGGCACATTGAAGCATATATATCTATATTGGGTTCTAAAAATCCTCCAAAAAATAAATTTACACCCATTAAGCCCTCAAAAAACTCTACTATTACGCATGAAGAGGAAGAATTGCAACACGATATATCAAAATTACAGGACCAAGTGAAAAAAATTTCGCTCTCACAAAGAGAAACCAAAGATGAACTAAAATATGACATGGATGGTTTAAAAGTAGACATGAAAGCTAAGAATGATGGATCATGGCGTATGTGTCGGGATTCTAGGGAGCTCAACAAGCTCACTATTAAGATAAATTTCCCATCCCCGTCATTGATGAATTATAGGATGAATTACATGGAGCAATGTACTTCACCAAGCCGGATCTTCGTTTTGGATATCATCAAATTAGAATGAAGATTGAAGACATTTTGAAAACAACATTCAAAACTCATGAGGGTCATTATGAATTTTTTGTCATGCCTTTTGGCCTTACTAATGCACTTTCCAGATTTCAAGGTTTGATGAATTCCATTTTCAAACCCTTCCTTAGAAATTTGTGTTAGTATTTTTTGATGATATAATAATCTATAGCAAGTCTTGGAAGGATCATCTTCAACATGTTGACATGGTGCTCAAACTATTGGAGGAGAAACAATTATATGAAAAAACCTCCAAATGTTTCTTTGGAGTACAGGAGGTGGAATATTTGGGTCATATTTTATCTCATGTGGGTGTTAAGGTAGACCCTAAAAAAATTAAATCCATTAAGGAATGGAAAATCCCTACAACCATAAAGCATATTCAAGGATTCCTGGGGTTAACAGGGTAGTATCGCAATTTTGTTAAGAATTATGGAAAAATATCGGCACATTTAACATCTTTACTGAATAAAGATGCATTTTCTTGGACTCTAGAAGCAAGGCCTTTGAACATCTTAAAGAGGAAATGTGCCAATCATCGGTCTTAGCTACACCAAATTTCACAAAAACCTTTATTATGGAATGTGATGCCTAAGGAAATGCAATTGGTGTGGTTTTAATGCAATAAGGAAGACCCATTGCTTTCAAAAGTTGTCCAATCAAAGGAAAGTATTTACTAAAACCTATTTATGAGAAGGAAATGTTGGCAATACTACATGCACTAAAGAAATGACGAACTTACCTAATGGGAAGACACTTCAAGGTAAAAAATATCATGATAGCCTTAAATAATTTTTGGAATAAATATTATATTTAGAAGAGAAGAAAAAATGGGTCACAATGATATTGGCTTATGACTTTGAAATTGTCTACAAAAAAGGAAAGAAAAATGTTGTTGCAGATACACTCTAAAGAAAGGATGAGTATGTGGAAGCATTGCTTTGTGCCATTTTTATTATTCAACTTGAGTGGATAACCGAAGCAAGGGATGAATGGAATAATTTGAAGAGGTGTGGAAACTCATTCAAAAGTTGCAGCAAGATCCCAGTACATCCGAAACATTTAGTTGGTAAAATGATTCATTATGGTACAAATATTGCTTATATCTTTGAAAGAATTCCCAACTCAAACAAAATGTTATTTTGGAATTGCAGACTGCTCCCTTAAGAGTGCACTCAGTATTTTAAAAAACTTACCACAGGGTCAAGAAGGAATTTGTTTAGGATGGCCTTAAATATGATGTTCAAAATTTTGTGGCACAATGTTTGGTTTTCCAAAAAAATAAAGTTGATACAATTAAGCCCTCAGGTTTGTTACAACCTTTATCCATTCCAAGTCAATGTTGGGAGGAGGTTTTAGTGGAT
The DNA here is from genome assembly GCA_034641835.2 of Pinus albicaulis. Lineage (NCBI taxonomy): Eukaryota > Viridiplantae > Streptophyta > Pinopsida > Pinales > Pinaceae > Pinus > Pinus albicaulis. The sequence continues at coordinate 499,163,471 of CM076574.1, forward strand.
TTTATCGTAGGTTTACCCAAGTTCGAAGGAAATACTGTCATCATGGTGGTAGTTGATATAATTACCAAGTATGCACACTTTTGTGCATTATCTCATCCATTTAAAGCCAATACAGTTGCTACTTCATTTATAGAAACAATTCAAAAGCTACATGGAAACCCAAAGATTATTGTAAGTGACAAAGATCCCACTTTTACAGGAAATTTTTTGACGCAATTATTTTCTTGTTTGGGTACTCAAATAGCTGATAGCTCATCATATCATTCTCAACCTTATGGGAAAACTGAGATAGTGAACAATTATTTGGAAGGATATATTTGTTTCTTTGTATATGATAAACATACACAATGGTTCAAGCGATTATCTCTGGCTGAATGGTGGTATAACACTTCCTTCCATACTGCAGAAAAAATGACCCCATTTATGGCACTTTATGGATATCATCCACCCTTCATCACATCATATTTAAGAGAAAAGTATAAGGTTCAAGCAGTGGAATATCACTTCGAGCATAAACAACAAGTTCTCCAACTCTTAAAGGATAACATCACCTTGGCACATAATCGAATAAAATAACATGCAGATGAAGATCACAACGAAAGAAGTTTTGATGTAGGTGACTAGGTATTTTTACTGCTACACCCATACAAAAAAATGTCCCTCAGGCAAGCTAAGAAGGATAATAAATTATCACCAAAGTATTATGGTGCTTACAAAGTGTTGCAAAATATTGGTACTATGGCATACAAATTGCAGCTTCCTGCATCTTCTCGAGTGCACCCAATTTTCCATGTTTCATGCTTAAAGAAGGTTATATGTGACAAGCTTCCAATTCAAACAATATTACCAGAACTTGATGAAGCAGGAAAAAACATATTGGAGCCTAAAGAAGTCATGGAAACAAGAACCTGAAAACGACGAAATCGATCAATTTTAGAGTATCTCATCAAGTGGAAGAACTTGCCTGTTGAAGATTCGACCTAGGAGGATGAGAATTTTATACAGAAGCATTCAGAACTACTCAAGCATTGAGGAAAACACTTTTTTGAAAGAGAAGGGCATGTTAGGTCCCTATAATACTAGTGTATCCACTTATTTTTATTGTTAGGGTAACCCCCTTATTGTTATTGTTGTTCCCATGTAGTCCCCATATTGTTATTATTGTGCCCCATAGAAGCCCACTATTGTTATTTTTGTGCCATTACATTGTTATTGTTATGTCAGCTAGGATTATATTGTAACCCCTTGGAATCCTATATATATAAAGGAGGTTTTTTCATTTGTATCATCCAATAATTTTTCATTTACGTAATGTAAAGGAGGTTTCCCCCTTGAAGTGGCAGATTTCTAAGTTGTTGATCTATATTTCCTTCTATTTTGTGAGTTAGTTTCATGACATTCGAAGGTCTTAGAGATGTATGAACTGTTCTCTATGCCTATTATGAAAATCCAACAGGGTATTTATAGTGGTGTGTCCCTATATATAAGCCAACATATCCTATTGAATAGTTGCGTCTATTTCTTTGAGCCGACATGAGTTTGCATTCTGTTTTGAGGCCCACTTGCGAAGCATATTTTCCAACAATGATGATAAGATCCTGGAGTTATATATTTACATTAATGAATTTACTTTACAAGTGTAACAAAACTTCATATACATTAATTTAAATTATACATTTATGACAAGATGACAAATCCCTAAAATACATCAAGAAGAAGACTTTGACCTATAATAAAAACTCCTTGCTCATGAAACTCATGAAGCAAGCTTTACAAAAATACATTTTATTATCTTTGTCTTATTTATTACGTAAATTCATACTTACATAGTCATTATGAAGACCAAAAGTAGTTACACTTTACAACAACATTTTTCATGAGGGACAACTTGGATTGGAGGCCTATTTTTGGGCATTATTGACTATCATTATAGTGCAATTTTTTTTTGATGCCTCAAATGAGTTTCTTGGGGGGGGGGGGGGGGTGAGGGGGTTTCTCATATGTTATGTTGCAAAATCAACCTACTAATAGTATATGTGCACTCATAGGTTTACAAGACCCATGTTTTCATGTTGATAAGGTGTGGAATTGCTGATATATGGACAAGTATCAACAAGAATATTGTTGATAAATATCTTCATAAGCTATATTCAAATGTTGCGATCTATTAACCCAACTTGTTGACATTGGATTGCGAATCAACCATAGCACCTTGAATAAGAAGTCATGGGATAGATCTATAAATGATCGGAGCTTATTTTAATAGCATGGAGATTGTTTTGTTGACAACATTAATGGACCTTGATATTTTATTTTGATAAGTGATACATATGTTCTTATGTATTCCCCATTATGTGCGGAATATATTTTATGAGAATGGTGCACATGTGACTTCACTATTATCTAAAGTGGATGACGTGGAGTTGATTAATTTTTGGAAGTGAAAATTCTTCATTTTTTCTCTTGTAGAGAGCATTATTGTACCTTGTTTCAATCATTTTATTTTCTTTTAGCATTGATCTTGTTTTTTCTTTTGTATTTTATCTAGTCCAGTATAAAAAAAAATTACATACTCAACCAAACTATAGACCACTTCAAGTGGAATCTAAGAAAAAATAATAATAAAAATATAGGAACTATGCTATATATGGATTTAGCAAAGTAAAAAATATCTAAAAAAACAATATATCCACTAAAATTTAGACAAATATTTCATGAAGTTTTTATTAGCGTTATTATCATAACAAAAAATAAAACAAGAGACCACAATTTGACCTAGAATGACAGAGGTTAATCTTCATATTTAGAATTCCACAGATGTAAATAAGGGAAGTTTCCATCCTTGGATGACCTTGGCATATTTCTTATATTTATTTCCTCTATCATTTTCCTTCTTTGATCCTCTTCCATTGCCATTTTAGTATATCTTGCTTCTTATGACTCCTCGCTTCTAACCAAAAATCCCCATATGGCATTGATTAATTTTTCATATTTATGGCCTAGATATTGTTGCTTATTGAGTATCTCATTTTTTTGGCTTCCTTTTATTTCAATATTCATAGCAATTAATGTCTTAATGTCAAATCCCCAATCCTAGAGTATTTTTTTCTCTACCTATTGAGAATAATATATTAGGTATCCAAGGGTTGTATTCTTCATCTATTTTGTTGTTGGATATCATCATTATTTATCCATTATCTCTTTTTAAATTTCATCCACTTTGTGTTTGACCTTTATAGAGAACCTATGGTTTTAGGCTTCCATAATTTCCATCTTTTAGGGCTACTTTTTCTTGGTCTTCACGTGTCCCATTCCTAGGTATGATAATGCCATGCACTTCCTCAACTTATCCCTATGCAAAACCTATCTAGTTTCCTCCTCCCATGATTATTTACTACTTTCTAGCCTAATTTGATATTATTATAAACAAAGAGTCTAAAGGTAAGATCTTGCCTTAACTATCAAAGAATAATACCATGGATTTCCTCAATTTTTTTTTGGGAGAAATGTTTATGGAATAGTAGGAAGTATTCCCTTCAAATAGCCATTACTTCCTTGTGTGAATGAAAATTGGTTTTGTAGATGTCCCAAGACCCACCTCCATCATAAAATGTCATTACTTGGATTGAAATAACCCATAATTTGATTTGATAAGTCCTTTACTTTTCATAATTATCTTAGTTAATGCATATCCACTTAAGGGAAGCCAAGCTTGTTAAATCATGGAGGCTCTACGATGGCTCAAAAGTGTAACATACCCAACCCCATGGTCATTTTATTGAGGTGTGATGTCAATTTTTTTTCTTGTTTAGACCATACAAAATATTCTTTTGAAGGTCACCACCCTCTTCTACTCATCGAGAGCTTTCCAAAAATGTAAATTTTACTTCAATATGAGCTATGGGCACAAAGTTATGGCCCTTAGAAGATTTTCTACTTTATGCCTCATCGACATATATACAAATTACATGTAGTAGTACTGTGCAAAATGTCACCACCATATTACACATTCCATCTGATAAGTGGTTAACACATGGTGGAATTGCATCCACATGTCATGATTAAACTTATGCTACCTATGCATATTGGAAACGTGACTTACCAACTCAACATCTGAATCCAAGTATTTCATTTAAGCTACTTTATTTAGAAGGGACATATGTCCAAATATATAGATCTCCAGATATATGGAACATCTTCCATATGGAAGTTACAAATAATGGCTATTAAATGATGAGCTATATTTAGATATCTAGAATATAATCATCTATACAAATCCAAAAAATGAATTAAATTAATTTTTAGACCTATAGACTCTTGGATTCCATGTCATCTCCACCATGTATCTTTTTTCTTATATCTATGTCGTTTCCACATCACGTTGATTCCATGTCTAGAGTTTTGGATATTTAGAATTATATATATTTGAACCATCCAACTTCAATAAGAATGATAAAAATGGAGTTTTCTAATATTATAGATTCCATACCTATGATATACACATCACCTTCCACAAGGTACACCACCTCAATCACCAAAATATCATGATCATGCCTCAGATGCCATGTCAACATGCCACATGAACATGCTATATTAATATGCCATCTCATCCAACTTTATCCATATTTCAAAATCATCATGCTAATTCATAAATGGCACATTAGTATCAACCTAAGCTTTCACATAACATACGATGTTATTTTCCACAATATACACCCCACTGGTATTAAAATATGGATTTTCCAAAAGGTGCATTTTTTAGAAGTTTCAGACTTATGGAATTCCATATTTGGATTTTATTTGGAAATGGGAAGGATTATTGGGAATAGATAGGAAGGGAAATACAACATATCTCATTTTTTTGGATTCATCAAAATTATATCAAACAATTTAGATTCCACTAGATGATGAACATATTTTTTAGTAATCAATACAAAGATATTTTTTATAATATTTCAGATCTTATAGATTTACAAAAAAATGTATGTTTGAATATTTAGATACTTTGCATATCTAAGGCATTCTCCCACTTCATAACTTTGCACAATAGCCAATTTTTTTGTCTAAGACTGTGGTCTTGACCCTTCGTTGGCCCAAGAAAGTAGGGATTGTGGCTGAGAATCACTGTAATATTCCTTTTCAGGAATTTCTGCAATATGTTCAGTGAGGACGCTGTATAAGGAAAACCATGTAATAGAAATGAAAAACAGGACTTGGATCCTCTTATATATGCTGTATGTAGCTTAATATGAAATGGCATTAGAAAAAAATCATTCTAGCTACCCTAAACAGATCTCCCCAGCTTAAATGTGCTAAAAAACATGCCAATCCCATGACTTCACACAAAATAATTTCTGAAGACTGCAACAGCGTGATTTTCATTAGGGTTTTTATAGAAAATGGTATTAAAATACATATCTAGAGCTTTCATTCATCATAGAATCAGAAATGGGAGGTTTGACCTCCTTTACATGGACATTAGAACACCCCGACAAGGGTTTCTGGCAAAATATCAATATAAATGCAGTACTGCAGAAAATAACATAGTTCACTGCAATTATATATTAAATATGAATAAATATTATATAAACTAGATGAAAAATATATAAAATGGCCAAAGGCCCTCCTCAATAGACTTCCCGGAGGGAAATAGGCACCTCCTCCTCCAATACAAGCACAAAATCCAGGGGTTTACCCCTGCTACTGCTGCAACTGCAGAAAAGACATAGTTATTGGAAGTGACTATGCTATATGTATGGATGGCTGAATAAAATCAAGTTAGATAATGGAAAATAAGCTCAGGACATCCCCTTTTGATCTCTTAAACAAGCTGAACCAAAGGTGAAGGTGGAATTTTTGCATGAGAATCCTTTGCACTAAAAAGTGCTGCAACTACAGCTAAAAAGCTGAAGCTTGCAAGTAGTCAAGAAGACCAAACATAGATGAATATTGAATGCCTTCCTTGCTGCTATCTCCTCATTCTTATCCTTGGTGAGCCTCCTCTCCCTGGACCCCACTCATTGATGTGGTGGCTTCCTAGAGAGGATTCCCCTTTCAAAACTGCGCTATCCTTGTTGGTTTCCCTCTTGTAGCAGTGCTGTTGACTTGGTCAAATGGATCTAGTTCACCGGCGTTGTCCTATTTCACACCAAGGTGGCTTTATTTATCCTCCTAACCCGATCCCTTTTCACACTGGGGTTTGTTTTATTGACTTTTTACTCTTCTACTACAAAAATGAAGCAAGTATAATATTCCAACTAGCAGTGGCTAATTGGGAATACTACAGTCCTCCCCGCTCAAAAGTTGCTTGCCCACAAGCAATAGTAAAGAAGGATGCTGCAAGATCTTATCTCCCTCCCAAGTGGCATCCTCATCTGGTAGATTCCTCCATCGAATCAGATATTCCTTAATGACTCTATTCCTTAGCTGCCTCTCCCTTGTGTCTAAGATTGCTTCTGGCTGCAAAATTAGGTGGCCCTCATCATAAATAGGGGGGAGATCCATGTTGGCAACTATATTCCTTACAATGGCCTTCTTGAGGCAAGAGACATGGAATATATTTTGGATCTTGATTCCCTTAGGAAGCTCCAGCTCATATGCTACCTTACCGACACACTTGATCACCCTGTATGGTCCATAGAAACGTGGTTTGAGCTTCTCAACTCCATTCTCCTTGAGTGTGGACTATTTGTAAGGCTGAAGACGTAGATAGACAAGATCCCCCGCCTCAAATTGTCTCTCTATCCGACCATGGTCTGCATACATCTTCTACTGGTTCTGGGCAGTAGCAATGTTGTCCTTGAGTGCCCTAAGTATGTCCTGGTTCTCCTAAATCCGATCCTTTTCCCTTGGAGCCTTACTTGCCCCAAACATAACATCAGCAAATGAAAGTGCCTCATACCCATATAAGGCCCAAAATGGAATCATGCCAATAGAAATATGGTGAGTAGTGTTGTAACAATTCTCTCCCAAGTGGAGCCAATGCAACCAAGCTCTCTGCTGCCCTGCTACATAGTTCCTCAAGTAGCCTTCCAACCACTTGTTCACTATCTCGGTCTATCCATCGGTTTGGGGGTGATAGCTAGTGCTTGGAGTCAAATCAGTCCCCACTAACCAGAAAATTTCTTGCCAGAAGCCACCCATGAAGTGGCTATCCCGATCACTCACTATGGTCCTTGGGAGACCATGGAGTCTAAATAAATCTCTGAAGAAGAGCTCAGCTACCCGTGAAGCAGTATAATGTGCAGAAATTGAAAATAAATGAGAGTAATTTGTTAGTATATCAACAACTACAAAGATACAATCCTTACCCTGTATTTTTGGTAGGCCAGTGATGAAATCCATAGAGATGCTTTCCCACTTCCCATCTGGAATAGGTAGTGGCTGCAGTAATCTAGCAGGGTGGGTGTGTTCTCCCTTGTTCTGCTGACAAATGGTGCACTCTTTGATATGTTGGAGCACATCCTCCTTGAGACCCTTACATGAGAATCTCTCTCTTATGGACCCTTCCAACAAGTGGGGAATCATGTGATGCCAGTAAGATCTTCTCCTTGAGATTGGAATTCTTAGCCAAGAAGATACAGTCCCAGTAATAGATGATCTCATCCATCACCCTAAGCCTCTGTTAGGTCCCTATATCACTAGTATAGCCCCTTATTATTGTTAGTGTAAACCCCTTATTGTTATTATTGTACCCTTGTAACCCCCATTTTGTTATTATTGTGCCCTTAAATTATTATTGTTAGGTCGGCTAGGATACATTGTGGCCCACTAGGATTACATTATGGCCCCATGGACTCCTATATATAGAAAGGAGGTTTTTTGAATTGTATCATCCAAGAATTGTTCATTCATGTAATGTATTGGAGGTTGCCCCCTCGAAGTGGCTTATTTCTAAGGCGTTGATATCTCTTTTCTTCTCTTTTTTGAGTTGGTTACACAACATTTGGTATCAGAGCTTTGGATTCTAGGGTTTCGCTGCTCCAAACAGGTCATCGTGGCATTTTCGCTATAACTTTTTTTCTACGAAGTTTCAGAAGCTGAAATTTTTAGGGTGCGAAGAAAAAATCTTGAGGAAGCTTGTATAAAAATTTCAGAGTTTGGTTCGCAATAATTTCGGAGATATGATCTGTGGAAGTCAGGTATTTTTTCAGGCTCCTAAACAGGTCATCGTGGCATTTGCGCTATAAATTTTTTTCTACGAAGGTTCAGAATCTGAAATTCATATGGTGCGAAGCTGAAATCCTGAGGAAATTCATAAAAAAATTTCAGAGCTTGGTTCGCAATATTTTTGGAGATATGATCTGTGGAAGGTAGTGCTTTTTCAGGCTCCTGAATTTCATCTCAAAGAGGTGATCGTGAGAAAACTTCAATAACTCTCTCTCTGGGCATTGGATTGAAGTGCCGTAAAAAGTGGTCGCAAGTACACAGACTGAAGTTTCTTCTCTATCAATTTCAGAGACAAAGGACAAAAAAGTGACACGTGGCAATTCGTACAAGTTCGCTCTACTGAACCAGTCCAGAATTAGGTCATTGTGGGAGATTGGACACAAATTTGTCTTGGAGAATCCAAATCAGGTCAGACCTGTGGCATTTGAAAGAAGCTTCAGAGATCTACTACAGGGCTGAATTTCAGATATCAAAGATTTTCAACTACAGAGATAATTCAATTTCAATATCGAGCTCCTAAAAGCTAGTAAAAGGTGTGTATTTTTGTCCGAATTGCATAAGTCTTGTTTGAAGAATCAAGTTGAATTGATTCCAAGGGCATCTTGTAGAATAGATATCAATATTGGATTCTAAAATGGCCCCAAAAAATAATTCAACATCCATTAAGCCTTCAGAAGGCTCTACTATGACTCATGAAGATGAAGAATTGCAACATGATCTATCAAAATTACAAGAGCAAGTGCAACAAATTTCACTCTCGCAAAGAGCAACAAAAAATGAAATGGAAGTTTTGAAGAAAGGCGTGGAAGCTAAGATGGATGGCATGGAAGCTAAGATGGATGACATGAAAGACAACATGAAAAACATGAAGAATGATCTAAAAGCAGACATCGAAGGTTTGACCAAGTTGATACAAGAAATGTTTCCTAATGGTGAAAAGATAGTAGAAGAACCTCATGATGAGAACAAAATAAATGTTAATCGTGATTTCATAAACTCTAATGTTGGCGGGAAGAACCAACATATTCCAAAAATGGATATGAGGAAGTTTGATGGAAAGGATCCTGTAACATGGATACTACAGATGGAGCAATATTTTGATCTCCATAACGTGAAAAACACACAAAAGGTACGCATTGCAACTTTACATTTAGAACAAAATACATTTGTATGGTATCAATGGCTTTGCCCCCGTAAAAAAATTGTCACTTGGTCAATTTTTACGGAGGAAATGATAGCACATTATGAGGATACAAAGAGCAACACCTTCTTTACCCAATTGAGAAATCTCAAACAAAAGGGTTTAGTGGGGCAGCACATTGAGGACTTCCAAAAATTGAATATAAGGGTAACTGATCTTACAGAGGAACACAGGATTGATCTCTTCCTAGGCACTTTAAAGGATAACATCCAACATCAAGTTCGCGTTTTGGAACCCGATTCATTGGAGAAGGCATTCAGGTTGGCAAGAAAAGTTGAATGTAAAATTATGGCGACAAGGAAGCCTACCACTCAATTCTATAAAGAAGGAAGTGTTGCTACGCCTAGATTTCCACAACCTACAAGGTTGACGCCACAACAATTGGAAGAAAAAAGAGCAAAAGGGCTTTGCTACAGTTGTGATAGCAAATACACTAAAGGTCATAAGTGTGCTGAGAAGAAATTATTTTACATAGATTGTGAAGAAGAAGAAGAAAATGAACAAGAAGAGGATATACACCAGGAACCAGCCCCAGAAGAAGAAGAAATGAATCCAACCATATCGTGTAATGCACTGGCAGGAATTACCACTCCTCAAACTCTCAAGATAAAAGGACAAATCAAGAAGAGAAAGGTAATAGTGTTGATTGATTCAGGTAGCACCCATAATTTTATTCATTGTAAGGTAGCCAAAGAATTAAATTGTTTCCTATACCCAGCACCAGAATGTCAAGTGATGGTTGCAAATGGAGGAACTATAAATTGCTCTGGAAAATGCCATAATATCAAGCTAACCATGGGGGAATATATATTGACTAGTCCAATGCTTGCCATTCCTATGGGAGGTGCCGATGTTGTACTAGGAGTACAATGGTTACAATCTTTGGGGACGGTAGCTTTTAATTTTCAAGAACTTTTCTTGAAATTTTTTTCAGAAGGAAAGGAAGTCGAATTACGGGGTATTGAAGGGAAGCCAGGAAGGATAATAAGCTCTAATGTCATGACAAAGCTTCTAAAGAAAGAACAACGAGGCTTAATTGCACAATTATGCTCACTAGAAGTTCCAACATCAAAATCATCTATTTCTGCAGATCTCCAACAAGTCTTGGACAATCATTCCAAGGTGTTTGAAACTCCCAAAGGACTCCCACCTATTCGTGATCATGATCATGCTATTCATTTGATTCCAGAAGTGTTCCTCCAAACATCAGGCCTTATATATATCCTTACGTCCAAAAGAGCGAAATTGAACGTATGATTGCAGAAATGTTAGAGGCGGGTATAATTCAACCTAGTCAAAGTTCTTTCTCTGCTCCTGTAGTATTGGTACACAAGAAGGATGGATCATGGCGAATGTGTCCGGATTATAGGGAGCCCAATAAGCTCACCATTAAAGACAAATTTCCCATTCCTGTGATTGATGAATTATTGGATGAATTACATGGAGCAATTTATTTTACCAAGTTGGATCTTCGTTCAGGATATCATCAAATTAGAATGAAGACTGAAGATATTCCAAAACAAAATTTCGAACTCATGAGGGTCATTATGAATTTTTGGTCATGCCTTTTGGCCTTACCAATGCACCTTCTACATTTCAAGGGTTGATGAATTCCATTTTCAAACCCTTCCTTAGAAAATTTGTGCTAGTATATTTTGATGATATACTAATCTACAGCAGGTCTTGGAAGGATCATGTTGAACATGTTGACAGGGTGCTCAAACTATTGCAGGAGAAACAATTATATGCAAAAAAGTCCAAATGTTTCTTTGGAGTACAAGAGGTGGAATATCTGGGTCATATTGTATCTCACGAAGGTGTTAAAGTGGACCCTAACAAAATTAAAGCCATTAAGGAATGGAAAGTTCCCACAACCATAAAGCAGTTGCGAGGATTTCTCGGGTTAACAGGGTATTATCGCAAGTTTGTTAAGAATTATGGGAGAATAGCAGCACCTCTAACAACATTATTTAAGAAAGATGCATTTTCATGGACTCCTGAAGCAACTAAGGCCTTTGAACATCTTAAAGAGGCAATGTGCCTAGCACCGGTCTTAGCTACGCCAGACTTCACAAAAACCTTTATTGTGGAATGTGATGCCTCAGGAAATGGAATTGGTGCTGTTTTAATGCAGGAAGGAAGACCCATTGCTTTTGAAAGTCGTCCAATCAAAGGAAAGTATTTACATAAACCTATTTATGAGAAGGAAATGTTAGAAATACTGCATGCACTAAATAAATGGCAAACTTACCTAATGGGAAGACACTTCAAGGTAAAAACTGATCATGATAGTCTTAAACACTTTTTGGAACAAAGAATATCTTCAGAAGAGCAGCAAAAATGGGTCACAAAGATGTTGGGTTATGACTTTGAAATAATCTACAAAAAAAGAAAGCTTAATGTTGTTGCAGATGCACTCTCAAGAAAGAATGAAGAGGTGGAAGCATTGCTTTGTGCCATTTCTATTATCCAACCAGATTGGATAACCGAATCAAGAGATGAATGGAAGAAGGACAAAGATGTATGGACACTCATTCAAAAGTTGCAGCAAGATCCTAGTACATCTGATACATTTAGTTGGAAAATGATTCCTTATGGTACAAAGATCGCTTATATCTTTGTAAGAATTCCCAACTAAAACAAAAGATTCTTCTGGAATTGCACACTTCTCCTTTAGGAGGACACTCAGGATTTTTAAAAACTTACCACAGGGTGAAGAAAGAATTTTTTTGGGATGGCCTTAAATCTGATATTCGAAAGTTTGTGGCGTAATGTTTGGTTTGCCAGCAGAATAAAGTGGAAACAATTAAGACCCCAGGACTTCTACAACCTTTATCCATTCCAAGTCAACGTTGGGAGGAGATTTCAATGGATTTTATCACAGGTTTACCTAAGTCCAAGGGAAAGAGTGTCATCATGGTGGTAGTTGATAGACTTACCAAGTATGCACACTTTTGTGCATTATCTCATCCATTTAAAGCAAGTACAGTTGCTACTACATTTATGGACAGAATTCAAAAGCTACATGGAAGCCCAAGGGTTATTGTGAGCGACAGAGATCCCATTTTTACCGGAAATTTTTGGACGGAGTTATTTTCTTGTTTGGGTACTCAATTAGCTCATAGCTCATCCTATCATCCTCAATCTGATGGTCAAACTGAGATAGTAAATAAATGTTTGGAAGGATATCTTCGTTGTTTTGTATCTGATAAAAAAACACAATGGGTCAAGTGGTTACCTCTCGCTGAATGGTGGTATAACACTTCCTTCCATACCACAGCAAAAATGACCCCATTTATGGCACTTTATGGATATCATCCACCATCCATCACATCATATTTAAGGGAAAATTCGAAGGTTCAAGCAGTGGAAGATCACATCGAGCATCATCAAGAAGTTCTCCAACTCTTAAAGGATAACCTGAATTTGGCACAAAATCGAATGAAACAACAGGCAGATCAACATCGTAGCGAGAGAAGTTTTGATGTAGGAGATTGGGTATTTTTACGGCTACAACCATACAAACAAATGTCCTTCAAGCAAGCAAAGAAGGATAATAAATTATCGCCAAAGTACTATGGTCCTTACAAGGTGTTGCAAAAGATTGGTACTATGGCATACAAATTGGAGCTTCCTGCTTCTTCGCGAGTACATCCAGTTTTCCATGTTTCATGCTTAAAGAAGGTTATAGGTGAAGATCTTCTAGTTCAAACAGTATTGCCAGAACTTGATGGGGAAGGGAAAATCATATTGGAACCTGAAGCAGTCATGGAAAAAAGAACTCGACAACTACGTAATCGATCAATTTCAGAGTATCTCATCAAGTGGAAGAACTTACCCACTGAAGATTCTACATGGGAGGATGAGAATTTTATACAGAAGCACCCAGAGCTACTCAAGCGTTGAGGACAACACTTTTTGAAGGAGAGGGGCATGTTAGGTCCCTATATTACTAGTATAGTCCCTTATTGTTGTTAGTGTAACCCCCTTATTGTTATTATCGTACCCTTGTAACCCTCATTTTGTTATTATTGTGCCCTTAAATTATTATTGTTAGGTCGGCTAGGATTACATTGTGGCCCACTAGGATTACATTATGGCCCCATGGACTCCTATATATAGAAAGGAGGTTTTGTGAATTGTATCATCCAAGAATTGTTCATCTATGTAATGTATTGGAGGTTGCCCCCTCGAAGTGGCTTATTTCTAAGGCGTTGATATCTCTTTTCTTCTCTTTTTGGAGTTGGTTACACAACAGCCTCTCATCCGATACCACCCCATCAAGTATCTCACATGAAAAATCGTCTTTGGAATACTCAACTAAAAGTTGAGCCTTCCAATCTGTGTCCATGCCCCTCAAAGACAGCGTTGTAGGCCTCCTGGATAGAGCATCAGCTACCAAATTTCTCTTCCCCTTGACATACTCTATGTCAAAATCATAATCTTAGATTTTTATTACCCACTTCTGTTGTCTCTCCTAGAGTTGTTTCTGTTCAAGGAAGAATCTAAGACTATTATGGTCAGTCTTCACCTTGAACTTATTCCCCACCAAGTATTTCCGGAATTTGGCTAATGCATGCATGATAGCCAACATCTCTTTATCATAGATGGGGTATAACCTCTCATGAGGGAGAATTTTCCTACTCTCAAATACTATAGGATGCCGACCTTGCATCAAGACTGCTCCAATCCCTTCACCTAATGCATCACATTCTAGAAAAAAAGGTTTAGAAAAATCAAGTAAAACCAAAATAGGACAACTACTCATTACCTCTTTGAGCTTATCAAAATCTCTTTGCACTCTAGGTGTCCAATGAAAAGCTCCCTTCTTTTTCAAGTCTGTGAGTCATGCTGCTAGCTGTGAAAACCCTTTCAAACACTTATGGTAATAAGTGCATATGCCCAAAAACCCCCTGAGTTCTATGACATTCTTGGGCTTAGGCCAATCTATGATAGCCTAGAACTTCTCCTCATGTACCCTTAATCCATCCGCTCCTATGATGTGCCCCAAATAAAACATCTCTGTGAGGCAAAACTCACATTTGGAGAGTTTGGCATAGAATTTTTGCTCCTTGAGGATATGTAAAACTGTCTCAATATGCTACAGGTGCTCCTCCCAAGTGCGCCTGTAGATAAGAATATCATCAAAGAAGACCAATACAAACTTTCTCAAATGACCATGGAAAATGTGGTTCATGCGAGATTGGAAAGTTGCTAGGGCATTGGTCAATCCAAAGGGCATCACTAGAAACTCAAAATTCCCATAGTGATATCTGAACGCTGTCTTGGGGATATCTTGATCCCTCACCTTGATTTGATTATACCTGGATCTCAAATCAATCTTGGAGAAGTATTTAGAACACCTCAACTCATCCATGAGTTCATCGATCCTTGGTATAGGTTACCTGTTCTTCATGGTATTCTTGTTCAAGGCTCTATAATCAATGCACATCCTCAATGTGCCATCCTTCTTCTTTACCAAGACCACTGAAGAAGCAAAAGGACTAGTACTAGGCCGAATGTGTCCTAGAGCTAGTAGCTCTTGGATAGCCCTCTCAATCTCATACCTATAAGCCTTGGGGTGCCTATAAGGAGTGGTGATTAGTACTTGGATCCCTTGTTCCAACTCAATAGTGTGTTAAAACCCTCGGTCAGGAGGTCTCCCTAGTGGAAAATCTCCAAATACTGTAGAATACTGGTCCAAGAGAGACTGAACATCTGGATGCACTGGTGAATCCTTTCCCCTTACCTCCGATATATGCAGCTCCACTTCCCATTCAACATCCCCTCTGCATAGATCTGCCTCCATCCTGTGTGCTGAAACAACCTGAGGGGGGTATGTGTTTATACCCTTGATCTTTTGATACTGGCCATCCTTTCCTTTTGTCCATTCCATCTCCAAAGTTCTCCAATTAGTGGTAACTCTCCCAAGAGTGATTAACCACTGGACTTCCAATATGACATTGGTGTTTGGAATGTATACCAAAAATAAGTGGTCTGTCAAGGTGTAGGTCCCCATGGTAATGGTTAGTGCCAGAACATACTTGGCACACTGCAGGGTCATAGCTCCTAGGACCAAAACTGAAAATCCCTCAAACTCCTCCATGTGGATTCATCTCCTTTGTACCAGTTGTGCATCAATAAAATTATGAGTAGCCCCACTATATATCAACAGAGCGACTCTTTGCCCCATAATAGTACCTCTCACCCTTAAATTCAGATATTTTGGGACCCCTCTTAACACTACAATAGCTCCCCCTCTTGGAGCAAAGTCTTCTATGGATGGTACAACGCTGGCATCATTTTTGGAGAAGGTCTTGACATGATGTGTCCTTACTGCAACACATTCTCCCTCCAAATCACGAACATGGATTGTATTCCTTGGCCCTGAGTAGGCTTCCTGCCGTAATAATGTCCTTGCCCTGGGCAAGATGTGTTGTAGGTCTCTAGCTTTCTCCATAACTTCAAGGAGTGTGGTTGGTTTAGTGGATTTGACCAACCCCTGCAATGGTTCAGCCACCCCATTAATAAACATGCATACCTTCCTGCTCATAGTGCGGTTGGATACAATCACTGAAAGCTACAAATACTCAGCAATATAATCCTCAAGATCTCCCTCCTATTTGAGCTTGGTTAACTTGACAAAATGGGCTTCCAGATCTCTTGGATCAAATATCTCCACTAGCTTCTTGGTGAAAGCTAAGTATGAAGTGATGTGATGATGCCCAAGTGTGGTTAGTCCATGAAACCACCATTATTGAGCTTCCCCTTCCAGGTGTAGCGTAGCTATCTTGATGGCTTCTATTTCAGAAACCTTGTTGAGCTGGAAGTATGTGTCCAACTTCTCCACCCAAGCCTTGGCTGTACACTTAGGTGTCCCATAAAATGTGGGCAAGAAGAACCATACCATACTGCACTGTAGGGCTGATCCCTGCATCAAGTTCTCCTCCTTTTGATGAGGATTAACCCTCCTTCCATCCTTGATCCAGAAAAATTCCTGAAAGCTCAAGTGCTCTTTGAACCTTTAAGATTGGGGTTCATATTCTTCAAAATACTCTCCCAAGGTTCCCTCATCATCTCCTCTAGTTATAAATGAAGGCATGGTAGAGTTTTGTGGTGTAGCTGAATGCCCCATGCCATTTTAAGTGTTGGTGCTTGCCTCATGGAAAAACCCTATAGAATCCCCTTTATGGCTCATCTCCTTGAGGTCCCTTGCAATGTTATGCAGGGTATGAAGTAGGAGATTTGAAACATATTATTCATCCATGCTTAAGATATATTATCTCGACAAGCTGAGCCAAGAGCAGAGCTCTTATACCACTGTAATATTCCTTTTCAGGAATTTCTACAATATGTTCAGTGAGGACGCTGTATAAGGAAAACCATGCAACAAAAATGAAAAAAAGGACTTGGATCCTATTATATATGCTATATGTAGCTTAAATATGAAATGGCATCAGAAAAAAATCATTCTAGCTACCCTAAAAAGATCTCCCCAGCTCAAATGTCCTAAAAAACATGCCAATCCCATGACTTCACACAAAAGAATTTCTGAAGACTGCAAAAACGTGATTTTCAGTAGTGTTTCTATAGAAAATGGTATTAAAATATATATTTAGATCTTTTATTCATCATAGAATTAGAAATGGGAGGTTTGACCTCCTTTACATGGACATTAGATCACCCCGGCAAGGGTTTCCGGCAAAATATCAATATAAAATGCAGTACTGCAGAAAATAACAAAGTTCACTGCAAATTTGTATTACATATGACTGAATATTATATAAAATAGATGAAAAATACAGAAAATGGCCAAAGGCCCTCATCAATAGACTTCTCGGAGGGAAATAGGCACCTCCTCCTCCAATACAAGCACAAAATCCAGGGGTTTACCCCTGCTACTGCTGCAACTGCAGAAAAGACGCAGTTACTGGAAGTGACTGCACTGTAGGTATGGATGGCTGAATAACCTCAAGTTATATAATGGAAAATAAGCTCAGGACCTCCCCTTTTGATCTCTTAAACAAGCTGAACCAAAGGTGAAGGTGGAATTCCCGCATGAGAATCCTTTGCACTAAACAGTGCTACAAATACAGTTAAACAAATGAAGCTTGCAAGTAGTCAAGAAGACCAAACATAGATGAATACTGAATTCCTTCCTTGCTGCTATCTCTTCCTTCTTATCCTTGGTGAGCCTCCTCTCCCCGGACCCCACTCATTGATGTGGTGGCTTCCTAGAGAAGATTCCCTTTCAAAACTGCGCTATCCTTGTTGGTTTCCCTCTTGTAGCAGTGCTGTTGACTTGGTCAACTGGATCTAGTTCACCGACATTGTCCTCTTTCACACCAAGGTGGCTTTATTTATCCTCCTAACGTGATCCCTTTTCACACTGGGGTTTGTTTTATTGACTTTTTAGTCTTCTACTGCAAAAATGGAGCAAGTATAATATTCCAACTAGCAGTGGCTAATTGGGAATAGTACAATTACTATCCAAAAATTCCCAAAAATTATAGGCTTTACTAGGGAATTTTGATCTTGCTCCTTAATGATTTATTCTGAATTTGATGGGTGCATATGCTTGCCAAAATCCTTTAGTGGAATTTGAATCCTACTGAGCCTAGAAAGGCATCTATGAATCATGCATTCAAGCCATTAAATAGAATAATTACATAAGTAAAATAATGCCAGATTCCACTTATTCATTCTAGTTCACTGAGTGATACCTCTCTTCTCAGGTAGACAATATAGGGCTTCAAGCCCATTACAATTTCAATTGGAGAAGGAAAAACTTTGGATGATTTTGTGAGGAAAATAATCCCCATATGATTCTTTTAGTTATATATTCATTCCTACATAAATAGACATATAATTTATATATTTATGACAAAATATGGCTTTGGTATGTTATCTAATACTTTTGGGAAAAATTCCACTACTGAATTAGATCAAGCATTTATTATAGCTTATATAAGGTTTCTATTTAATAAAACCACCAAGTACTTGCATCCCACCAAGGCATATATTAGCTATTCAATCACAAGATGATACCAAAGGAATTATTATCATTCTTATTCATTTAAAATGGATGTATAGGCCTAGTTAGGTCTTTCAACACATTATAATAGGTTTCATAATATATTAGATAACTATTTAACCTTTAAGGTAAGATGTTCTCTAAAGACTACTTCAAGGAGCCTTAAATTTAAAATTTGTGCCTTTACTCAAGATTTTAGGTCCACCTCATCAATGAAACCGTTTGATTACTAGTCATAGATAACATATTTAAGGAAACCTTTTCATATCTGGAGCTAACCCATATCTCATGTGAATTACCCAATTATGCAAAAATTTATATACTCAAAAAGGCATTATAGGTTGCACAAGTGTACACAATAAATAACAACATAAATTATAAAAAATATAACCATCCTTGATCATAATTATTCAAAAAATATATTCATACATGGAAATATGAAATTATAAAAAAAATAATCAATTAAGTACAAGTTTTAAACACATCAGTTTCATCAACTAGATATAAACCTTTGATGTTTCTCCTAACCATAAGCAATGTTTCTCATGATCTCTTAGCATTGAGTGATTCCCAAGCTAGGGCCATCAGTCCACAAAGGTAAAGGCTCTCCTTGAGAAAACTATGGACATGCAGTCCATATGGTATAGGTACTATGCCATGTGCCAACTCCAATAGCTTCCCTAACTACAACATCACATGCCCCACTCTATACAACCCAAGTTAATTCACCCCTTCTCTACCTCTCTATTTAATCAGTTTGTACCACTATTTCCTATTAGGCTTCAAATGCAGAACAATTAATAAGTATTAAAGAACTGTAAGTCTATGAGTTCAAACTACCCTCAAGAGTCTTCATGGTATTTTTCGGGCCTCACATTGGGTGAACCTGGCCAACCAATTCCCCTTCCATGCTTCATCCTTACCTAAGGAAAGAAAGAGGAATTAGGAATCCATTTCATTCATAAAATTTCAAAAATTTACCAGGACACATGTTTCAAGGTTAATTAGGTTTACTTACCCAATTAGTAGCATAATTATAAAACACTTAAAATTAAGGAACAACAATGTATCCTAGGTTTTGACTAGCCATACTCACAAAAAATAATTATACAATTAAACCAAGAATATTAATTGGAAAAATGATGGTAACACCAATTTTATAATCATGAGAAATTTCCACAAAGTTTCACTTGTGGAACTCATCTTCACTGGTTGGGAAACTCACATGGAATAATCTCTAGTCCTCACTTTTTAGACTAATATTGATGTCATGGTTCCACCCCGTCATTGTTCCATCCTATGGAGTGCTATCCACCCATACTCTTTTTTCCTAGTGGTTTGCAGCTATGGTGTATTTTTTTATCATGGATATGATCACATATTGAAACATTAAGTTTTATGGCATTTTTGGACATAGGATCTCTGAACCTAATCACATAGAAACTATAGCCTATATACATGTAAACATAAGAAAGTATGCCACAAAAAATATACACACATGGACATGTAAGCCCAACATAACCTGGCTAACCAACCTAGTAATAATATGCACGAATACATAGATGGGACAATCTTGGGAATGTTACATTCCCATATCCCTTATTTATGCACCATATTTAATTCATTATTTACACATGTATAATCAAAACATTTATCCCTGAGCTCTGTTTTCTTGTTAGGTACTCATTTCACGCTTTTTCTCTTCAATTGTTATTATTTATATGGTTGTTTTAAGCTCTACCAACTACCTTAGGAAATTATTATTTCCTTTAACACACCATTATGGTTCCATATATAAGCCATATTCACCCTCTTGGCTCAGTAATTCCATTCTCTACACCATAGTCCTTTAGGTGATCCATTATTTTCCAACATTCTCTAGATTTTCCTCTCCCTTGATATACTCACTCTTTGGCTAAGGCATCCCATTCTCTAATCTGTAGTCCTTTGGATGATCTATCTCTTTTCGAGGTGTTATCATGCAAGAATAATTCTAAATCCATAGTAGAAATCCATCAATAATTATTATATATTAATCCATGACAACTTTAGGGGGTACTGTCATCAATGTGACTTTTCTGAGCTTTCTTATTTTCAACCACCCTTTTTTTAAAAATTGTCTTATTGATATATTATCATTGTAGTATTTTGATATTGAATACATTAGAATATAACACCTATGTTACAATTATCGAACAACTCTTGAAATATACTCACACATATGATTTAGTGGCCAATGCACCAATTCAGTTGTTAGCATGAATATTTTCATAAATAAATTTACATGCATTCACTTATGCATTTAATAATATTCGTAATCATATTCATAAATGCATTAGCATACCTATGTGTATTTTTTACACTTGCACACCTTATACTTTCTCATGCATATCTATTCAATGCATCTTTGCATTATTTTTCTTTCAACATATCATTTCAGAGGTATGTATCTTAGCATGGTGCATTTGGAAGGTCCAGAAAGCACTCACACCTTATCTACACACTTCCCTACCACTTCCTAAATTAGTTGGATGCATTAATTTTCAACAAACAAAATACTAAGGTCCATTATCCTTTGATGTTCTTGACTATTGGAAAAAAGGTTAAAGCCCAAACATCAATTAAGCAGCGACACCTTTGAATATTTTTGCATTGTTATAGTTGTTACATATCCGTTCATCTATGGATTCACACAAATTTAAACTTGTTGATGTTCACTTCATTTTTTACTTACATTAATCATAGGTAATCAAGTATTCATGCATACAATATCTTTTAATATCACTTAACACTAGGTTGTAAAATTATTTGCTTTAGTTTAGAAAAAAATAACTAATTCTCATGGCCTTGCATACATAATTCAAGCCTTGCATTCAATTCAATCATCACAAAAACCCATGCATACCCTTAATTCATTTTCAAATATAAATGTCTTAACCTATGAGTGTATTACTCGCACATTTGTTGTCCATCCAACACCCACATGCATAGATTCAACTATTGTCCATCATGACAACTCCCACATGCACATAGTTTTAGGATTTGTTTCATATCTTATGTACATGAAACTCCTTGCCTTAACCATACCCTTCTGTAGAATCCATCCAATATATGCATTCAAGTTAAAAAATGATAAAAAAATTGTAGCTCAGCCCGAAGAAATCCAATTACTTCAACTTGCAAGCCATTATAACATGGATCATTTCTATACTTGGTTTCCACAACCATTTATACTTAGCTAAGAATTTTCTCATAGATTCCACATGTATTTATGATCTATATTGGATAATTATATTATTTTTCATACATATTGATTCTTTCAGAGTCGAAAAAGTAGAGGAATTAGTTCAGAGGACCATTTTTTCTAGGAGGACCTAGTGTACAAAATTGGGGTATGAAACCTTTTGGGAGAATTTTGAGGCATCAAATGATATTTTTTTGGGTGGATTTTGATCTAAATTTTTTTCACCTATTCTAAACACATATAAATTTCCAATGGCATAATAATTATCTCAATCATAGTCCATATGCAAATGTTATGCCACTCGAAATTTGACCTTCCTATTTTAACCACCATAATTTGAGAGGATGGCATGTAAGCCCCAATTACTCATGGAAAAGGAGCTAGCCACATGGTCATGATGAAGAAAAATTTATAACAATCCATATTGTAACCCTAGTTAATAATTGGAGGAGTCAAGCCTAACCACTAGTAGGCTACCAATTTGTGTTATAACTAGGCCTCTAGGAGGAAAAGGGGTTCCATACATTTCGAGGACATTTTGTTCCATAGATGAGTAGAATAGACAAGAGGGATATGGAGAGAGAACACATAGAGGATTTGTGCACTATAGTATCCCACGGTCCACAAGCCTTACTTATTTGTACTTGAAACCATATTCTATTCATAGAAATAGAATAGTATGACCTCACCTTCTAGTCGAGTTTTCTCCCGAAAGAGAATCCTAGATAATATCTTGTGTGAATCATGGTTTGTGAATTTTTATTTCATTGTTCTCTTTTTTATACATAATTATAATCTTAATTCATATGAAATAAAACACAATTTATATATCCGTAAATATAAAGAGAAATAAACCCTCATAGTGTAAATTTCATATTTTTAAGTATAATTAATTATTAGATATGTTGTGATAAATTATCTAGTGGAATGTCCATAGAAGTTTACTTATCATATTGGTATAAGAGCATATTTTTTTGGGAATATTGTTGATATTTGTAAGGTATCTATTGTCTAGCCAAAATTCATAAAACCCTAGTCATGGATGACGAATCTATGAATATCCCTCGCGATCATACAAAGGAGAGGTTTTCGCATCTTGAAGCATAAGTTGCAGATATAAACTGTAAAGTGAATCTCATGGTGGCCTTGAATAATAAGCTAAGGATATTTAGAGAATATGGGGGTTTTAATGAAAAGGTACAGTTAAAGTGGAGATCATGATATTTAGAAGAAACATAGAAGGAGGCAAAGAAGAACCCGCAAGATATCAACCCAATTAAAGTCTCGTGAACCATTCACACCCCCTGTTCAAAATGGAAGTGAAATTCGAAATAAGATGTATCAAGGGGAGTTTTATTCCATGGAAATAAATATATAATTTCAATAATTATAATATTTTTTGGTGTCATCTTATCAAGGAAGAACAAAACATTTCATTTGGATATTTGAAACTAGAGGGCCATGCACTGACATGGTGGGAAAGGCACACAAAGACCTTGAGATTAGGGGGAGATGTTGGAATTATGGCTATATATTGTCCTTAATTTCAACCTAAAAAGTGGTCTTGATACTAATATTTGCACAAAAACAATACAACATTCCCAGGAATAGTACATGTGCAAATATCTATGAAATGTGGCATTACAATTATTCATTTGATTGGTAATGGAGATTATGGTTAGTGACATGACCCAATCCACTCACATAAATAATAATTATTTATTAGTGGTTGTATTAAAATATTCATTATTAGGCCAATATTTTTTTCATATATATATATATATATATATATATATATATATATATATATTCTTTACCATATGTGTGGTCCAATCCATAGAAAACACTTTATTACGAGGTTAAATATGGTTGAAGTAAAAATAATTTATGAATGGTAAATTATAAAATCAAAAAAAAATTCTTGAAGTTGGTTACGAATTGGTCAATAATGAGCGAAGAAAATTATTTCTGGACCAAATAAAATATTTAAATATGGGCCATGGTCAAATACTATCAATCTTCTAGCCGAATGAGCCTGTGTTTTTTCTTGATCAAGGCTGCCCTCTAAAACTATATATTTGAGAAGAAGTGAGAGCGCACTTGTGAGATATATCTAGCTCGTATTTGGAATTCTATTTTCTTTCCTCTATGATCTAGTAGGCTTCAAATTTCATTTATTTTGGGACATATCAATGTGTGATAAGTTGTTGTGGGCAGAAAGGACTGGAGTGCATAATGTGTAGCCATTGTATTAAATATTATGAGTGCATTTCATTTGATTGACACTAGTGTGATCCATCTAAATATGGGCATAAAATAATTGATGGCATAATGTATATGTTGTAGTGCTATGCACAAAGTGTAGAAGGATATAATTCACATTCAATATTGACTATTAATGGTGCTTCTCTAGAACAATTAGATTCATTCTAATTTTTCAAGTGCATCTCAAAAGTGGCAATTGTGCTTGGTTCCATTTATTGTGATCTACAATGGGGTGGGTGTTTTGTAAAGTTTTCTTGTAGGGATATATATGCAAAGGATTTTTGAGAAGATCACAATTCTTAAATAAACAAGTGCAATGTAATGTGTGCTTAAAATAGTCAGATAGTAGTTACTTATTGAAACGACCTTTGTAGAGACATATTGAGATTGTATGTGCACTGCAATATATATTATTTGCAGGTGATTACATTTCAAATATTGAAATAACGTTACATCTATTCATTTTGGCACAAGAATATGAAATTGATGTATCAATCTATCATTTATTATTTTATCACAGGTGACCCACACTATTATGCGTATTCTCCAATCACACAATGAATTAATTCATGGGTGGATGAGATATGTATGTGATTTGGTCACTTTAATTCCAGTGCGTTGAAGATCTACTGCAATGTGAGATTATTTGTCTTGGTTTGCTAATTATTGGTGGTTTTATAGACTATAAATATGATTGTTGAATGTGTTAAATTCCCTTTGTGCACATCATGAATTTTGCTTCTTGAAGAATGTATATGTTCTAAATCCCTTCTACAGTTCCATTCTCACTTGGAGAGATCCATTGCTAATTTTTGGGTTATGTATTATATTTATTTGAGAATGGGTAGTGTAATATAAATCTCCTTTTGACAGGATCTGTAAAACATGTAATATTGCAGAGTTACAAATACATATTGTATGATTGTGAGAGGTTTATGGGATTTGTTTGGTTGAAAACATTGATGGTAACTCCTTGTATGACCTTAGTGGTTGTAAAAGTTTCTTACGTGGTCGATTGCATGAATTTATTGATCGCAGAGAATTGATGAAAACTCTTATTGCTTTGGTCACTAATTTATTCACTGCATTAGGTCTTGGTCACTGATTTGTTCATTGCATTAGGAAGAATTTTTCATAGATCCTTGTTGGGCGCATCCCAACTTGGCCTATATTTTGGCTAAAATTTTTCATTTTGAGGAGCGAAGTGGATTGCATAGCAGAGCGTGAGGTGGACCGTGCAGCGGATCATGTTAGATATACCACCTAGTATCATAGGGGCTTTGGGGTGGGTCTGTTACACAGTATTTTGTCACCGTACCTGCAATCCCCATCTAAAACATTGGAGGACCATTTCAATGACTTATGCGTGTTTTAATACCTTGAAAAAAGTGTCATTACATCCCTTGTCATGTCAAGAATATTTCCTCTGCTGATCATTCCTCAAGCAGGCTCTCAAAAACATATGATTTTGGTTTGGTGCTGTTAGGAAGTTATGGCCTCGCGCTCACAGAGAAATTAACACTGGGAATTGCACCCATTGGCACTCTGTCTCAGTGGGGCACCCACACCGAGATGTTTTTGGAAAGTTTTTTAAAATAAAAATGAAATTTCCATGTCTAACCACTTCATGAGTAGAGTCATCATGGTTTGTTTGACTAAATAACGTCGAAGTCCTCCCTTTGGCTTCTTGTTTACTACAATTGAGAAAATTCCCAAAGGATAAGGCCTCTCTTCCACTTTATGAGGGATCCCAAACCACCTCCTCCTCTCTTATAAATACCTCCTTCTCACATAGTTTCAACTAGTTGAACAATCCTTACTATAGCTGGTGTGAATAATAAGGCAGAAAGGAATCCATTTTCGAGAGATATTTTAGGCCCATTGCCTCATCAAGTTTGATCCCCGACGAATTCTTGAGACATGCTTGACTAAACCCGTCGAATGAGGCTGCAACATCAAGGCATTAAGGTTGTAAACTTATTTTCTATATCATTAATACATGACTGGTTTTTGGTTCCAATTTTTTGTTCAATCATATGAACCATGTTTGATTCTCCTTGAACAATTGAATAGTTGTAAATGAAAGCATTTTCTCGTATGCTGTCACCGTTCACTTGATATTTGTGCAGATACATAGATATTATCACTGAAGGACCACGACGTGTGAAGACAAAGATCAACGGATTTTTGCTGCATACTACAACAAAAGAATTGGACAAAGGTAGGTCATCTATCCCAACTCATTTTTATTTATAAGCTAGGAGTCTAAAATTCCAGCTTGTTCCCTTGTTGCTAGACCCACTCTAGGGCTAGAGGGATCACATCTGTCCGCAGAGGGGATTTACCTGCTCAACAAGTTGGCGACCATACTGGGGAGAGTGTGTTTGTCGTCTCTCATTGTTCGTCTAGTGTTTTGGTTGTCATTTCGACTTTGGTTGTATTATTGTTTTCTTGCTTTGTTTTTCATGTCTGACTGTTTTCAGCCATCATATTTAGTCTCAGAGTGTCAAGTATGACCTTTTCTCAGTGGCTTTTTTCCTTTCCCATAGTTTTCTAGCTCAGCGCTGCTGTTGCTTGAACAGTCGCGCCGATTGGTGCTTGTTGCCTTTGTCATAGGCACACCATCCTCTGTTTAGAGAGGATTACAACTTGACAGGTGCACCGAATCCTATAGGTTAAGTTTTTAGCCTTTTCCCTAAGTTTTTCAGTGTATTTTTCCTCTGGGTTGGATTTTTTTCTTTCAATTGGTCCACTAGAATTTCTTTGATTCTCTTCTCTTGTTCTTCTCAGTTGTTTGCCCCTCATTTGATCATTG
The DNA here is from genome assembly GCA_034641835.2 of Pinus albicaulis. Lineage (NCBI taxonomy): Eukaryota > Viridiplantae > Streptophyta > Pinopsida > Pinales > Pinaceae > Pinus > Pinus albicaulis. Next base: position 499,190,199 of record CM076574.1, read on the forward strand.
GAGTTTTTCATCCTAGGGTTTCTAGGTGCATCGTGTCGCTTGTTCGTCTACCTCCTCACTAAACCTTCTAAGTTGAGTTTGAGTTAGTTTGGTCTTTATATTTTCAGCTTGTTGACTGATTGTCTTAGTTTTTCTTTTGGTTCTACGTGTCATTGGGTTGTTGAATGATCATCTTCCCGTTCGTTTAGCTCTCCATATGTCACCTTGAGCATAGATTACATTGCTCACTAAATTAGTTTGAAAGCCCTTTTTTTCTTGAAGGAGTGCATCTTTGTTTTGAGTGTGTTTGATATTAGTGTTGGACCGATCTCATTGTTTTAGATCATTTCCTTCGAATTGCTCGAAACTAGTGTCTATTTTGTCTTCTAGTGTAGTAGTGCATTTTTCCTTTCATTCATCTTAAAGGAAAAGATTCACATTCTGTCTCTTAGTTTGAAAATGAAAAACATTATTTTGCATTAGTAGATTTTAGTGAACAAGGAAAGAGATTTTCGTTTTATTATTTGGTTGTATTATATGCATTAGGAAAATTTCTTCTTGGATTCAATTGATTACTGCTTCGTTATGAAATACTATCCCTCTCTTAGCTAGTTGTTCAACGAATTGGAATGATTTTCTTTCGCATATAGTTTTGCATTAAGGATTTGAGATTACATTTGGTAAGGCCTTGAAACCACAACATTATTTCAATATCAACTTTAAAATTAATTCAATCAACCTAAGGAAGCATTGAAACTTAACGCTCACATTTAGAGGTCTAGGCTAGTGACGTGTTCCAGCGTCATTAAACCTAGTAGCTTTTGTTCGCCATCTGGCAGTATACAACATTAGCACGGGCTTGTGCTCCCTGTACTAACAAATATATAAAGGGACACCCTCATAGGTTGCAATACTTTATCCATAGGAAGTTGAGTCTGCCACCCTGTAACCGTGATACACCAAACACAACATTCGGGGAGATTTCCTGCATGTACGTTAAGTCCTTGGTCATTTATCTTTCATTTGATCACCAAGGTGTATATTTTAGTTCACGGAAGCTTGATACACCCTCTTGCTTAGATTTCTTAAGTAATAATTTTGGTCTTTTTGTGACTCCATAAAATTGAAAAGATCATCGAGCACGTTTCCTTTCGCGCTCGTTCAACCTGAAAGTGACTAGAGTCACCTTTTTCCTTTCTCTTGACTCTTAAAATTTGAAAAGGCAGAGTTCTGTTTCGGTGTCATAAAATAAATTGTCTATGATCACACGCCCATTAAAGATATTTTCTTGGCTTGTTCTCAAGTAATTCCTTAGTGTTTGGTCTTGAAGCCTCGAATTGGTCATCTTGGTTCTCTCCTGTTTTTGAGACATAGTCACAGTGGCAGAACCACCAGTTTCATCGCCCCCTTCATTACCTCCTAGTGGGAATCCTTCCCCTGAAGTTTCTTCAGGGGAACCTCAACCTACTAGGTCTGTCAGTTACTGGAACTCTATTCTTCCATGTATCTTACCTCTTGCTACCCGATCTCCTCTTGAGGAGCCATTTGATATCAATTGTGTAATATCCCAAAAGGGATAATGCATAAATATATAACAATTATGCAGTAAAATAACGTAGATCATGAAATAACATAGCAGGAGGCCAATAAGGAGACTCTTCTTTAACATTTACAACAAAAAATTAGATGTACAATGAAGCCCATAAGATATACAAGTCTTCAATGAAAGAAAATCCTCAAAAGGAGGTGCTGCAACCATGTATTAAGACTAAAACTGCCTTGACAACGTTATTTTATGGAGCTACAAAAACTGCTGATTACATCTTATATATAGAGAAAAATAGTGCATGAAAAGTCAGATCTATGACAGATCCATAGACTATAAAGACTGTTCTTCAAAATCCCCTTGGGGTTTTTAGAAATACATGAAGCACATGGAGTAGATCTGAGATCAAAAGCTATAGATCTGCAGAAATCTTCAGATATTCAGAAATTTTCAGATATGATTTGATATATACAATATAATTATCCTCTCTAATGGATCTCAAAGGTGAAGGGCAGATTCCCAACACATGAAAATAACTCCTCCAAAAAGATGTGCTAAAATTCCCTGCAACAACACCTATAGAAAAACACAGATCTGGAAGTAAAGCTGCGCTGTAGGGTTTAAGATATGTTTGGCCACATGTCAGTATATGAAAATAGTGCTCAAGATGTTCAATACTCTCTTTCCAATGGAATATAAGACTTCTCCACTAAAAAGGAGCATTGAGATGGCCTAGATTTGAGTAGATCTAGCCTCCACTTGCTGCAGCTTTCAAAGAGAATCAAAGCCTCAACAAGATCTGTGTAGTTGGAAGAAGAATCTTGGCCTCAAGCCAGATATTGGACTATTCAATACAAACTCTCCCAAGAGCTACTCAATGGGAAGAGGTGGGATTTTCAATCAGGAACACCCAATGCTAAACAACATTTGCAATCTAGGCTAAAAAACCAAAGAAAGTTGTATGTCTAAACATACAATACTTTAGAGATCAAATATCATTCAACAATCTTTTCATGCTTCCCTCCCCTTACTTATATAGATTAAGAGATTTTAAACCCTAAACCACCTTTAATGAAATAGCTTCTTTCACACAAGCCATCTCCATCTAAAACTGCACTATGCCTCATTGATGGCCACTCCTCCAAGAAAACGCTATAGATTTGGTCATGGTTGACCCAGTCAAAGCATCCAGCCCCTTTCACACCTAAGGGTGCTTGCTTACATAGCCAAGATTTAGCCTTTTTCACATTTGGCATTGATTTATTTTCTGTTTAGGAGTTTTATGGTCCTCCTTTACATTTTTATTCATGAAACATAAAAATAAAACAAAAATGAATATTCCCATTAGCTTAGGACTAATCGGGAATATTACAGTCCCCCCTTCAAAAATGTTGCTTGTCCTCAAGCAATAGATAAGGTGAGTGCTGAAACTCTTCTCCTCCTCTATTGGTGACACCATCATGTGATAAGCTTCCTCCATAAGCTAAGTGCTCACGAATCCAACCCTCCATGAATTTTTCCTCCAAAGTTCTCATGAGATGTAAATAATCCATCCCACAAGGAGACAATAACTCAAATGAAACAAACATGGCTGATCTAATGTCCTCCCTGAAACATGTAACATAAGATACATGGATAATCTCCATCCCATGGGGCACATACATACCTCCCATCCTCCCTCCATACATTCCTGTAAAATGCACAATTATAACATCAATGTATGGGAGCAAAAAAATATACATACAAATAGAAATTTATGCATATGGAGGTGGGTCATAGTCCCACATGTGGAACCAGCGCAGTGCATCTCCTACTTGCATTAGATCTAGATGTGGTAAGTGGTTTCTCCACCACTTACTTACTGCCCATGTTATCACACTATGGCTGAAAGTGAGATATATTTTGTGCCTTAGGAATGCACCCATCATGAAATATAATCTCCCTTTGTTCATCAAGGGAGTTTCCAAATTCAGAAATTTTTGTGGCCCCATGTTGGCCATGAATTTTACAAGATACAATACTCATCCTTGGAGTCATGGCCTGCAAAAACATGGTGAAATAATGCATACAATCAGAAAATAAAACATATTTTACATGATCATGTTCTTCACTAACAGTCCTCCTTCTACACATGGAGTGGTACATAGATCTATCCTCTCCCTCAAAAGGAGAAAGAGGGGGCTGAATTAAATCTTCCATAAAGTTATGTTGCTACTCCATATCCACCTGGTACATACATCTTTGACAATGCTGATATAGTTATCCTTCAAAGCCCTCCCAATAGTAGCTTTTCAAAATGATGTTGTTGAGCTTCATTGAATATGTGTGGTTGAAACAGAACTCTTCATAGGCTCCTTGTAGAAAATTCTCCTTGAGCTTGGAAGCTCTAGATAAGAATATCCTACCATGATGATAGATGAATCCTTCTTGGACTAAATATCCCTCTTTATGCCCTGGACTAAGTATCATACAAATGTGAAGATCCTTGGAATATTCCACCAATAGTTGAGATTTCCAATATGGATCTAATATCCCCAACAATGACAACACTGATAATGTATCAACATAAATGTCTGTCATGTTGCTGATCTCCTTCTTTACATCTCCCATTTCAAAGGTATGTGTTGGAAGGCCATTGCTTCCATTCTTCGAATCCCACAACGCAGAATCAGAAATGAGAGTAGGTGATGATGATAAGGGAAGAAGATCTCCCTCCTCCTTGAGCCTACCTAAGCCTCCCGATGCTGTATCATTGTCCTCCAATGCTCCCATCCCTCCTAGATATGAAAATGGAGCATCATGTTGTGAGAGATCTCCCACAAAAACTGAATCAGGTGGCCTCCCAGGTGGTTTTCCACAAGATAAAAGTGTCCCAAGCAGAAATCTTATGAGCATGATAGATGGGACTGTAAGTTCCTTGCTTCCATTGCACAAATCCATCTATGTTTTTTGTGTGAAAGTGGTATGTGAGGGATATGTATGCATGCCTTTGATCATTTGAGTTTCAACACTCTTCTTGTCCACCCATTCCATTTTCAAAGCATCTCAATCAGTGGTGACTTTTCCTCATGTAATCAGCCATTGAACACCCAAAATTACATTGGTGTCAGGTATGTCAACCATAAAAAAATTATCAACCAATGTATAAGTTCCCATTGTTATAGGTAAATTTGGGCATCATTCCCAATAACTTGGTTAACTGGGCATCATCTCCAGGACCAATGTATAGGGTATATCATCCCCTAACATTTCAATAGCTATATGCCCTAAGATGAAGAACAAGATAGATAAATCAAAGACTTTCATCTGCAAAGGTTTCCAAGGTTTGAAGTTTATAATGTATCATATGAGAGTTCACCAACGCTACCTCTAAAGGGACTAAGTGCGTTGCATATGCAGGTAGCCCCATGCAAGGCTGCTCTACAAAGCACTTCCCGACATCTATGGGTGCGTTGGTCACATTGGGAGCAGAATTCTCATTGTTTCATAATCTCCACTTGGCTAGTGCCTTATAGAAGAGTTCACATGTGTCAAAATTTGAATCCATGTGTCCATTTTACATCTACAAAATTTGGAACATGTCTTGCCTATTATTGGAAAGTCATTGATTATAAAACTACCTCAACCTCTCTATAAATTGAGCACATATCTTTGTGTTTGATAAGGAAGAATTTGTGTAGAGAAATGCTGGTGGATTTTTCATTGAGGAGATTGATTTGAGTGACAATTTTCTGGAGATATTTGCATTGTGATGAGGTTGGGATGCTGCTAGAGATGGTGACACTAAATCAATCATTTGGTTGTAACCTCCCCTTCTATCATTAATAAAGAATACAACTTACTTTTCCCTATATGAATATGTATTCGCTTTGATTTTCCATATTGCAAGATCTCAGTTGATTTATATGGTTTATGCTTTATTGATTTAGCAAACTAACTTGAATAGACATCTGTATTATTTCTATATTCTACTATTTAGTGTTCATTCTTGCAGGAAACATTTTGCACAACTGGATGGAATTTGAAGCGACAACAGAAGCGACAGAAGGAATCATTTGGAAGCGCTTGGATTCCAAGTAAGCATCTAATCCATTCTGTGTGTCTATTCTTAGTTAGGAAAAGTAGTCGTATAGTATTTAACTTCTTGTTATAGATTAGCACTTGTCTAGGGAAGCGTGTTTTATCCGTAATTCACAATTTTTTCCAACACCCATGGTGACTGAAAGTGATGGGACATAATGCATGCATTGCATTGTTCTATCTCCTGGGACCAAAACAGAGAATCCCTCAAAAGTATCAGTGGGTATTTCCCTCCTTTTCACTATATGGGAATCAATGAAATTGTGAGTTGCCCCACTATAAATCAAAATAGAGACCCTCTGATTCAAGATGGAACCTTGAAATCTTAAGGTCAATTACTTAGGTACTCCACTCAATGATGCAAGAGCCCCTCCAATAGGAGCAAATGCTCCATCCCAATTTCCTGATGGTGTTGGCTCTCCTCCTGCAGTGTCAGCGCTGTGACCTCTTCTTGGTTCATCTTCTTCTTCCTCCTCATCATTTGAGAATACCTCTATGTAATGTGCTTTTCCATCAGCACATCTATGTCTAGGTGCACATGATTCTTAGAAAGTGAAGCAAAGCTTCTTATTTCTTAGATCTCTCCGGACTTCAATGTCAAGAGGCTTCTTGTATGAGCTCTCCTTGGAAGGAGCAGCTTTTTCTTCCTTTCCCTTTGAAGGAAAAGAGGGCTTATGCTGAAAATTTTCCCTTGCTTTTGGCAAGGAATCTTGAAGGTCTCTAGCCCTTTCAGTAACATCATGCAGGGTAGTGGGCTTGGTATATTTTACCAACCCATGAAGAGTTTCATCTAACCCATCAATGAACATGTATACCATTCTAGCTGTAGACAAATCAGGAACCATAACAAATAATCTCAAAAATTCAGAAATATAAGACTCTGTATTACCTGATTGCTTTAACTTTGCAAGGCTCATGAATGGTGTCTCTAGATCTCTTCTGTAAAATATCTCCACTAGCCTTCTAGTGAAATATGAATAAGCAGTCACAATGGCATGACCCAATGTAGACAAGCCATGGAACCACCAGTCATGTGCTTCTCCTTCAAAGTGCAGCGCTGCAATCTTGATAGCCTCCATCTTTGGAACCTTGTTCAACTGAAAGTGGATGTCAATTTTTTCTACCCATGCTTTGGTAGAACACTTGGATGACCATCAAAATCAGGTAAAAATAATCTGCCCATAGAGTGATGTCGATCATGATTCTAAGTGAATCCACCATCTCTATGTTGATGCCTTGGTCTTCTTTTGTCCTTGAGGTGAAAAAAATCCTGCGAACTCAAGTGATTTTTGAATCAATGATTTTGAGACTCATATACTTCAAAATAGTCTTCAAGGGATTCTTGCTCTTGGAACCCTTCATTTCCCACAGCCAAAAAGGTAGGCATGGTAGAGTGTTGGGAAACTTGTGGCTGATGCACTGGTTGATCATTCCAGTGGGGAGACATGCTAGAGATTTCTTGAAGATGAGATCTTTTAGGAGATTCTTTGATTCTATCCAATCTCATCTCTTTGATTTCTCTAGCAAGATATTGCATGGCTCTCAAAAGGATCTTTGGAAAATCCTTTTCTTCTTCTTCACTTCCAGATTTAGGGGCTTTACCCTTGTCTTCACTGTCATTGGTGTAATCAAATTTCTTCTTCTATATTCTCTTTAGATACCTCTTCTCTCTGTCAGTGAGAGGCTTTTATACTTCAAAAGACATATTGGCTTCTTAGAATGCACAGGCTATGTCAAGATGATGCTCTGATACCACTATAATATCCCAAAAGGGAGAATGCATCAATATATAACAGTTATGCAGTAAAATAACATAGATAATCAAAGAACATAGCAGGAGGCCAATAAGGAGACTAATATTTAACATTCACAACAGCAAATCCGATGTACAATGAAGCCCATAAGATATAAAAGAGGAAATATAAGTCTTCAATTAAAGAAAATCCTCAAAAGGAGGTGCTACAACCATGTATTAAGACTAAAACTGCCTTGAAAACATTATTTTATGGAGCTATAGTAGCTGTTGATTACATATTAGATCTAGAGAAAAATAATGCATGAAAAGTCAGATCTATGATAGATCCATACAATATAAAGTCTCTTCTTCAAAATCCCCTTGGGGTTTTCAGCAATACATGAAGTACATGGAGTAGATCTGAGATCAAAAGCTGCATATTTGCATAAATCTTCAAATATTCAGGAATGTTTAGATTTGATCTGATATATAAAATATAATTATCCTCTCCAATGGATCTCAAAGGTGAATGGAAGATCCCCAACACATGAAAATCACTCCTCTAAAAAGATGTGTTAAAAGTCCCTGCAACAACACCTGCCGAAAAACGCAGATCTGGAAGTAAAACTACGCTATAGGGTTTAAGATATGTTTGGCCACATGCCAAGATCTGAAAATAGTGCTCAATATGTTCAATACTCTCGTTCCAATGGAATAGAGGACTTCTCCACTAAAAAGGAGCACTGAGATGGTCTAGATCTGAGTAGATCTAGCCTCCAATTGCTACAACTTTCAAAGACAATCAAACCCTCAACAGGATTTGCATTGTAATTGGAAGAAGAAGCTTGGCCTCAAGCCAGATAGTGGAATATTCAATACAAACTCTCCTAAGAGCTACTCAATGGGAAGAGGTGGGATTCCCGATCAGGAACACCCAATGCTAAACATCATTTGCAATCTAGGCTAAACAACTAAAGAAAGATGTATGTCTAAACAGACAATACTTCATAAATCAAATATCATTCAACAACCTTTTCATGCTGCCATCCCCTTCCTTATATAGATTAAGATCTTGTAAACCCTAAACCACCTTCAATGAAATAGCTTCTTTCACACAAGCCATCTCCATCTAAAACTATGATGTGCCTCATTGATGGCCACTCCTCTAAGATAGCACTATAGATTTGGTCATGGTTGACCCATTCAAAACATCCAGCCCCTTTCACACCTAAGGGTGCTTGCTTACATAGCCAAGATTTATCCTTTTTCACATTTGGCATTGATATATTTGTTGTTTATGAGTTTTATAATCCTCCTTTACATTTTTATTCATGAAACAGAAAAATAAAACAAAAATGAATATTCCCATTAGCTTAGGACTAATTGGGAATATTAAAAATTGGTAACCTCCAGATGCTTGGGCTGGCTTTGGAAACGAGGAAGAGTTTCCTCCTCTTACTTCAGAACCTTCTTTACTTTCCACTGATTTACCTGCCATTGGTTGTCATCTTTTTGATGATAACATGGCTTCATTCGACATGGATTCTTCAAGTCCCATCAGTAGTGAAGAGATTTATGTTTCTACAGGAGATTATCAGCTCCCTCTGGCCAATTTTCCTTATGTCTTAGGTCAAACTTCCTCTCTCCAACCTGGTTATCATTTGTTGAGTCAGAGTATTTCTGGTGCTACACCATTGTATCAAAACTTGATCTAGACAGGTACATCGCCTCCTTCGGAAAGGTTGTTTGTAAGAGTATCGGGTGCATCACCCTCGACTCCCATGATGTTGACGGTCATTTCGTCTATCCCAACCCAACACAAGGTTTGTATGGCTACATCTGCACAATCTATTAGTGTGGTTTAGTCATTGCCACCATCTTCTGTTGTTTGTGGGTCAATTATTATCACTTCCACAATACTTGTTGGGCCCACCATCGGTGGATCACAGCCTCACGTGTCGGGAATCCAACCTGATGGTAGTGCGCCTGTCACTTCTAATCCAATTCCCGAAGATTTGACGTATGATCAGTACATGTTGGCTATTCAGTAGAAAAATTACAACCCTTAGGGTTCTTAGCAGCCGCAAGCTCCTGTTAATCCTCCACATCATTACGATGAGTACGGGAATCCCATATATTTGCCTCCAATTAACCCCAACCAGTTCACATACCTACCGAGACAACCCTCTGGTCCACAAGGACAACCCTTTCAAGGAAAACCTTCGGTCCAACAGGGACAATCCTACGTTCCACAGGGACAACCTTATGGTCCGCTAGGAAAATCCTTTGAGGGACAACCTTCGGTCTAACAAGGAAAACCCTACGGCCCTGCTGGTCAACCTTATATTCAACAGGGAGCATCTTATGTTCCCTAGGGGAAAATATATCCACCACAGGGACAACCTTCTGTGCAACAAAACCAGCCTTACGTTCAACAAGGCCCAAATTTTTTATAACAAGGTCAACCCTCTATTGCTCAGCGAGTTCAATCTATTCTTCAGGGGAAACCTGGCTCATCCCAACCATTAGGCCAACCTCTTCCACAAGGACAACCCAGTGGCTCCCAACATCCAGGCCAACCTACACCGCAGGGAAAACCTGTTCAACCCCAACAGCCAGGCCAACCTGTACCCTAGGGGCATCTTGTCCAACCACAACATCTGGGTTAACCTGCACCCTAGAGGTAACTCGTCCAGCCTTAGGGTGCCACTTACATTCCTCAAGGCCAATCTCAGATGGTATATAGTGCACCTTAAGGTGTTTCTTACATTCCTCATGGTTAATCTTAGGTGGTATATAGTGCGCCTCAAGGCATTGGTTATATTCCTCAAGGTCAAACTCAAGTGTTATATAATGCACCTCAAGGCACTACTTACATTCCACAATAAAATCGATATGTTTCTCAAAAAAGAACTCAATGGTTCACCCAGAATCAATATCTTGGTCCTCAACCAATTTATGGATAGAATTATCAGGCTTATAACCCCTATGGACAAAATTCTCCAGGACAGAACATATGGGGGCAGAATTTTTCCCAACCTGCTTGGAATCCCAATACTGGTCTTTATCAAAGGCTTGTAATATATTTCAATCCTAAATTTACCTCCTTTGCTACGTTGAAACTGCCTGATGTGTCAAAGTTGACTAATGATCCTATCCTTCATAATCCATATTGGCCTCCAGTTCCAACTAAAATCCCTGGCGATTGTGCCAAATTTGAGGGCAAGTCTAGAGAAGACCCCCAAGCGCATCTTATGACGTACCATATTTGGTGCTCCTCTAACTCTTTGATTGGATATTCCATTTGACTACGTCTTTTCCAAAGGAATATCACTGGTGTCGCTGCCAAGTGGTACATTGAACTCTCCTACGACGTCTTCCAAAGTTTAACCTCTCTAGCCATGGAATTTCTCATGAACTTTCAACTACTAGTTCGGTATGAAATTGGGACACACCTCCTCACATCGTTGAAAAAAGATCAAGCTACCCATATCTCTGATCATATTCATGAATGGAGGCGACATCATCATTTGATCAAGTTTGAGATTCCTAATCAACTTCTAACTGATTGGTTCATTACCTCTTTTTTTGCTTTGATTGCCAAGGGCATTGCTATGGGGGCACGTGTTACTAAGGAACAAGCCATTGCTCGTGCCCAGTACCTTGATCTCATGTACTCTCAGTCCAACACATTGTATGAAATCTTGCCCAATACCCTACGACCTGGAACTTCAAAGCACCGACGACGCCATCTGTCGACGGTATTATAGGTTCTATGTCTTAGACTTCTCGGAAGTCTTCTCCAAATCCTGCGAAGAAAAAATATACTCCTTCCACTAATATTTATTCTCAGCCACCTCTGAATTCTGGTAAAAGTGCAGAAGTGAATGCCATCAAGATCAATCTGGTGGATAAAATTTCCAAGGGTAAGAAGGGTAAAGGTAAGGCCAAAGCTGATACCTCGAAACAGGATTCTCTGAAACCTAATGTTGATGATGGTTCTAAACAAAAACCAAAGTACCATTTTCTAATTTGTGATGAATAGGATTACACCAAGGACTGTCCACGATGGGCCGAGGTGAGTCAGCTACTAAAGGGTGTCCAAGGCACTTTGGTTGTTCTTAAATAACCATTCCCATCACAACAAACTTAGATGGTGGAGCAACCTAAATCCTCCACCCCATTTGGCTCTCAGGTTTTCATGATGAACAGCCCTGCACCCGTCTCTATTGCTACTCGATCGAAAGATTATACTGAACTGTGTCAGGCAGCGGGAAAGGAAATCGATAATGGTCCTCCTCCCCCGCATGCTTCTGGCCCTCTTCATATCAAAAGGCTTAGTACTGAGCCTAGTGTACGACCACCATCCAAAGGTGCACTCTGAAAGTATTACTACAACTCAAATTCCAATTCCACTTAGCATTACAGTATTGTTGAAGATTTGGCTCAGGCGCCATTTGCTATGTCTGTGTTAGAAGTGCTTTAGAGTTTTCCATCGCAATGAAAGGCTTTGTTATTTGCCATTGGAGGGATTGATCCCATTGATTCTAGGCTTACCACTTTGAATTTGGAAATTTCATCCCACGAATCCCTCACCATCTTGCACTGATCATTCAAGTTGGGATTAGTGGAAAGAATATCCATTGAGCAGTCATGGAAGAGGGTGCATCTACGTGCGTCATGTCTTCTTCTTGTTGGAAAGCCACCGGTTCTCCAACCCTCAATTCATATCCAAATGCTTTAGAAGCCTTTGACGAAAGAGAATATCACCCTCTTGGTGTTCTCGCTAGTTTACCTATGACGTTATAAGGGAAAACAGTTAACGTTGATGTTGAAGTCATCAAATCCAAGCTCAATTACAATATTCTCCTCCGTCGCAATTGGACTCATGCCATGTTGTGCATCCTATCCACTCTCTTTCATGTTCTTTGATTTCCGCATGAAGGAAAGATCATCACTGCTGATTAGTTGTATTTTTTCACTTCCTCATCTTTTGAGAGCAACGTTCCATATGTAGATCATATTACTACGCCTTATGAGAGCATAAGACTAGGTATTTTCAAAGATCCTACCCTCATGGGACTTTTTTCTCTTCCTCCACCCAACACTGCTCAGGTTAACATGATATCCAGGTCTTCTGATCTATGGATCATCTCTTCGCCCGAGCAGATTGATTCATTTGGTGACTCGATGCCATTAAGCCCAAATAGAAATTGATTACTGTGAACTTATTTTGGCTTCAGATCCTCCTCCGTCAGGTCATACTCCTATGAGTATATCTCTTGACACATATTCTCAATCCCCTTGGCTCAGCCCTTCAAATTCACCTAATCCCTTAAACGAGATATTTCCCACTAATGAGGTCATCATGGAAACTATGTCTCTTGAGAATCCTCCTTGGGACAATAGTCATCATATTTCCTCTTTCATGCCTGGTCTTGGGGCTATGTGTACTTGTCTCGAGAATTTCACCTCCCAGGCTCCTTCCCATCCACTTCAAATGCCCATGCTAACACATGAAGTCTTTGCGGAAGGTAACTTGGGAAAAATTATGCAAACGATGCCTATCGACATCTAAGTCAAACCGGGGATTGTCGAGAACATCCACATTGGGGTGACCTGTTCTCCTGATGAGATCAAGGTCTACGCTAGTCTCTTCCGCGAGTTTTACGACATTTTTGCTTGGTCTTACAAAGAAATGCAAAACATCGATGTGAGTATAGTTGTGCACAATATTCCTACTTATCTTGGCATGAAGCCTATTTGCCAACGTTTCCATCCTGTGCACCGTAGAAAGGCAGCTAATATTAAGGGAGAAGTTGAAAAAATTCTTAAACCTGGATTCATTTATTTGATTCCCTTGAAAAAAAGGGTTTCTAATATTGTTCCTGTGGATAAAAAGTAGGGTACTATACGTGTCTGTGTAGATTACCGGGATATCAACCATGCTTGCCCTAAGGATAACTATGCCACTCCTTTTATTGACCAGATCATTGACGAATATGCTGGGAGTTAGATTTTTTCCCTTATGGATGGGTTTTATGGGTACAACTAGATCAATATTCTTCCGACCAATCAACACAATACCGCATTTATCTGTCCTTTAGGTACCTTCCCCTATAAGAAGCTCCCTTTTGGTCCTAAGAATGTTAGGGATACATTTCAAAGAGAAATGTCATACACTTTCCATGATATCAAGTGCATTTTTCAACCTTACCTGGATGACCTTACGACTCATTCTGCTAAGCGTAAGGACCACCCAGATCATCTCCGGCGAATATTTCTAAGTTATAGACACTATAACTGTTAAGTCCCTATATTAATAGTATAGTCCCTTATTGTTATTAGTGTAACCCCCTTATTGTTATTATCATACCCTTGTAACCCCCATTTTTTTATTATTGTGCCCTTAAATTATTATTGTTAGGTTGGCTAGGATTACATTGTGGCCCACTAGGATTACATTATGGCCACATGGACTCCTATATGTAGAAAGGAGGTTTTTTAAATTGTATCATCCAAGAATTGTCCATTTATGTAATGTATTGGAGGTTTCCCCCTTGAAGTGGCTTATTTATAAGGCTTTGATATCTCTTTTCTTCTATTTTTGGACCTGGTTACACAACATTTGGTATCAGAGGTTTGGATTCTAGGTTTTCGCTGCTCCAAACAGGTCATCGTGGCATTTTCGCTATAACTATTTTTCTACGACGTTTCAGAAGCTGAAATTTTTAGGGTGTGAAGCCGAACTCCTGAGGAATATTTTATAAACATTTCAGAGCTTGGTTCACAATATTTGTAGAGATATGATATGTGGAAGTTAGGTCTTTGTTCAGGTTCCTAAACAAGTCATCGTGGCATTTGCGCTATAAAGTTTTTTATACGAAGGTTCAGAATATGAAATTTTTAGGGTGCGAAGCTGAAATCCTGAGGAAACTCATCGCAAAATTTTAGAGCTTGGTTCAAAATATTTTTAGAGATATGATTTGTGGAAGGTAGTGCGTTTTCAGGCTCCCGAATTTCATCACAAAGAGGTGATCGTGGGAAAAGTTCAATAACTCTCTCTCTGAGCATCATATTGGAGTGCTGTAAAAATTGGTCACAAGTACATGGACTGTAGTTTCTTGGCTATCAATTTCAGAGGAGAATGACGAAACAGTGACACGTGGCAAGTCATACAATTTCGCTTTACTGAACCAGTCCATAATTAGGTCATTGTGGGAGATTGGACATAACTTTGTCTTGGAGAATCCAAATCAGGTCAGAACTATGGCATTCAAAAGATAATTTAGAGGGCTACTTCAGTACTGAATTTAAAATATTTAAGAGCCACAATCACAGAGATAATCCAATTTCAATATCGAGCTCCTCAAAGGCAAGAAAAAGGTGTGTTTTTTTTTTTTCGAATTGCATAAGTCTTGTTTGAAGAATCAATTTGAATTGATTCCAAGGGCATATTGTAGAATAGATATCAGTATTGGGTTTTAAAATATGCCCCGTAAAACTAATTCAACACCCATTAAGCCTTCAAAAGGCTCTACTATGACTCATGAAGATGAAGAATCACAACATGATCTATCAAAATTACAAGAGCAAGTGCAACAAATTTCACTCTCGCAAAGAGCAACAAAAAATTAAATGGAAGTTTTGAAGAAAGGCATGGAAGCGAAGATGGACGGTTTGAAGAAAGGCGTGGAAGCTAAGATGGATGGAATGGAAGCTAGCGTGGAAGCTAAGATGGATGGCATGGAAGCTAAGATGGATGACATGAAAGACAACATGGAAAACATGAAGAATTTTCTAAAAGCAGACATGGAAGGTTTGACAAAGTTTATACAAGAAAGGTTTCCTAATGGTGAAAAGATAGTAGAAGAACCTCATGATGAGAAAAAAATAAATGTTAATTGTGGTTTCATAAACTCTAATGTTGGCGGGAAGAACCACCATATTCCAAAGATGGATATGAGGAAGTTTGATGGAAAGGATCCTGTAACATGGATACTACAGATGGAGCAATATTTTGATCTCCATAACGTGCAAAATACACAAAAGGTACGCATTGCAACTTTACATTTAGAACAAAATACATTTGTATGGTATCAATGGCTTTGCTCCCGTAAAAAAATTGTCACTTGGTCAATTTTTACGGAGGAAATGATAGCACAGTATGAGGATACAAAGAGCAACACCTTCTTTAGCCAATTGATAAATCTCAAACAAAAGGGTTTAGTGGGGCAACACATTGAGGACTTCCAAAAATTGAATATAAGGGTAACTGATATTCCAGAGGAACATAGGATCGATCTCTTCATAGGCACTTTAAAGGATAACATCCAACATGAAGTTCGCGTTTTGGAACCGGATTCATTGGAGAAGGCATTCAGGTTGGCAATAAAAGTTGAATGTAAAATAATGGCAACAAGGAAGCCTACCACTCAATTCTATAAAGAAGGAAGTGTTGCTACGCCTAGATTTCCACAACCTACAAGGTTGACACCACAACGATTGGAAGAAAAAAGAGCAAAAGGGCTTTGCTACAGTTGTGATAGCAAATACACTAAAGGTCATAAGTGTGCTGAGAAGAAATTATTTTACATAGATTGTGAAGAGGAATAAGAAAATGAACAAGAAGAGGATATACACCAGGAACCAACCCTAGAAGAGGAAGAAATGAGTCTGACCATATCGTGTAATGCATTGGCAGGAATTACCACTCCTCAAACTCTCAAGATAGAAGGACATATCAAAAAGAAAAAGGTAATAGTGTTGATTGATTCAGGTAGCACCCATAATTTTATTCATTGTAAGGTAGCCAAGGAATTAAATTGTTTCCTATACCCAGCACCAGAATGTCAAGTGATGGTTGCAAATGGAGGAACTATAAATTGCTCTAGAAAATGCCATAATATCAAGCTAACCATGGGGGAATATATATTGACTAGTCTAATGCTTTCCATTCCTATGGGAGGTGCTGATGTTGTACTAGGAGTACAATGGTTACAATCTTTGGGGTAGGTAGCTTTTAATTTTCAAGAACTTTTCTTGAAATTTTTTTCAGAAGGAAAGGAAGTTGAATTACGGGGTATTTCGGGGAATCCGGGAAAGATAATAAGCTCTAATGTCATGAAAAAGCTTCTAAAAAAATAACAACGAGGCGTCATTGCACAATTATGCTCACTAGAAGTTCCAACATCAAAATCATCTATTTCTGCAGATCTCCAACAAGTCTTGGACAATCATTCCAAGGTGTTTGAAACTCCCAAAGGACTCCCACCTATCCGTGATCATGATCATGCTATTCATTTGATTCCAGGAAGTGTTCCTCCAAACATCAGGCCTTATAGATATCCTTACGTCCAAAAGAGTGAAATTTAACGTATGATTGCAGAAATGTTAGAGGCGGGTATAATTCAACCTAGTCAAAGTTCTTTCTCTGCTCCTGTAGTATTGGTACACAAGAAGGATGGATCATGGCGGATGTGTCCGGATTATAGGGAGCTCAATAAGCTCACCATTAAAGATAAATTTCCCATTCCTGTGATTGATGAATTATTGGATGAATTACATGGAGCAATTTATTTTACCAAGTTGGATCTTCGTTGAGGATATCATCAAATTAGAATGAAGACTGAAGATATTCCAAAAACAACATTTTGAACTCATGAGGGTCATTATGAATTTTTGGTCATGCCTTTTGGCCTTACCAATGCACCTTCTACATTTCAAGGGTTGATGAATTCCATTTTGAAACCCTTCCTTAGAAAATTTGTGCTAGTATTTTTGATGATATACTAATCTACAGCAGGTCTTGGAAGGATCATGTTGAACATGTTGACAGGGTGCTCAAACTATTGCAGGAGAAACAATTATATGCAAAAAAGTCCAAATGTTTCTTTGGAGTACGAGAGGTGGAATATCTGGGTCATATTGTATCTCACGAGGGGGTTAAAGTGGACCCTAACAAAATTAAAGCCATTAAGGAATGGAAAGTTCCCACAACCATAAAGCAGTTGCGAGGATTTCTCGGGTTAACAGGGTATTATCGCAAGTTTGTTAAGGATTATGGGAGAATAGCAGCACCTCTAACAACATTATTGAAGAAAGATGCATTTTCATGGACTCCTGAAGCAACTAAGGCCTTTGAACATCTTAAAGAGGCAATGTGCCTAGCACCGGTCTTAGCTACGCCGGACTTCACAAAAACCTTTATTGTGGAATGTGATGCCTCAGGAAATGGAATTGGTGCAGTTTTAATGCAGGAAGGAAGACCCATTGCTTTTGAAAGTCGTCCAATCAAAGGAAAGTATCTACAGAAACCTATTTATGAGAAGGAAATGTTAGCAATACTGCATGCACTAAAGAAATGGCGAACTTACCTAATGGGAAGACACTTCAAGGTAAAAACTGATCATGATAGTCTTAAACACTTTTTGGAATAAAGAATATCTTCAGAAGAGTAGCAAAAATGGGTCACAAAGATGTTGGGTTATGACTTTGAAATAATCTACAAAAAAGGAAAGCTTAATGTTGTTGCAGATGCACTCTCAAGAAAGAATGAAGAGATGGAAGCATTGCTTTGTGCCATTTCTATTATCCAACTAGATTGGATAACCGAAGCAAGAGAGGAATGGAAGAAGGACAAAGATGTATGGACACTCATTCAAAAGTTGCAGCAAGATCCTAGTACATCTCAGACATTTAGTTAGAAAAATGATTCCTTATGGTACAAAGATCGCTTATATCTTTGTAAGAATTCCCAACTAAAACAAAAGATTCTTCTGGAATTGCACACTTATCCTTTAGGAGGACACTCAGGATTTTTAAAAAATTACCATAGGGTGAAGAAAGAATTTTTTTGGGATGGCCTTAAATCTGATATTCAAAATTTTGTGGTGGACTGTTTGGTTTTCCAGTAGAATAAAGTTGAGAAAATTAAGACCCCGGTACTTCTACAACCTTTATCAATTCCAATTCAACGTTGGGAGGATATTTCAATGGATTTTATCATAGGTTTACCTAAGTCTGAAGGAAAGAGTGTCATCATGGTGGTAGTTGATAAAATTACCAAGTATACACACTTTTGTGCATTATCTCATCCATTTAAAGCAAGTACATTTGCTACTACATTTATGGACAAAATTCAAAATCTACATGGAAGCCCAAGGGTTATTGTGAGCGACAGAGATCCCATTTTTACAGGAAATTTTTGGATGAAGTTATTTTCTTGTTTGGGTACTCAATTAGCTCATAGATCATCTTATCATACTCAATCTGATGGTCAAACTGAGATAGTAAATAAATGTTTGGAAGGATATATTCGTTGTTTGTATCTGATAAACAAACACAATGGATCAAGTGGTTACCTCTCGCTGAATGGTGGTATAACACTTCCTTCCATACTGCAGCAAAAATGATCCCATTTATGGCACTTTATGGATATCATCCACTATCCATCACATCATATTTGAGGGAAAATTAGAAGGTTCAAGCAGTGGAAGATCACATTGAGCATCAACAAGAAGTTCTCCAACTCTTAAAGGATAACCTGAATTTGGCACAAAATCGAATGAAACAACAGGCAGATCAACATCGCAGTGAGAGAAGTTTTGATGTAGGAGATTGGGTATTTTTACGGCTACAACCATATAAGCAAATGTCCCTCAAGCAAGCTAAGAAGGATAATAAATTATCGCCAAAGTACTATGGTCCTTACAAGGTGTTGCAAAAGATTGGTACTATGGCATACAAATTGGAGCTTCCTGCTTCTTCGCGAGTGCATCCAGTTTTCCATGTTTCATGCTTAAAGAAGGTTATAGGTGAAAATCTTCCAGTTCAAACAATATTTCCAGAAATTTATGAGGAAGGAAAAATCATATTGGAACCTGAAGCGGTCACGGAAACAAGAACTCGACAGCTACGAAATTGATCAATTTTAGAGTATCTCATCAAGTGGAAGAACTTACCCACTGAATATTCTACATGGGAGGATGAGAAGTTTATACAGAAGCACCCAGAGCTACTCAAGCATTGAGGAAAACACTTTTTTGAAGGAGAGGGGCATGTTAGGTCCCTATATTACTAGTATAGTCCCTTATTGTTATTAGTGTAATCCCCTTATTGTTATTATTGTACCCTTGTAACCCCCATTTTGTTATTATTGTGCCCTTAAATTATTATTGTTAGGTCGGATAGGATTACATTGTGGCCCACTAGGATTACATTATGGCCACATGGACTCCTATATATATAAAGGAGGTTTTTTAAAATGTATCATCCAAGAATTGTTCATTTATGTAATGTATTGGAGGCTGCCCCCTCGAAGTGGCTTATTTCTAAGGCGTTGATATCTCTTTTCTTCTATTTTTGGAGCTGGTTACACAACAATAACATTCCACTCAATCCACATAAGTGTGTCTTCTGCGTTGATTCTGATAGAATCTTAGGGATTATTGTCTCTAAAGGTGGAATTTGTGTTGATCCCCTCAAAGTTGAAGCTATTGTCAATCTCCCCTCCCCTTCCTCTTTACATCAGATGTAGAGTATGCAAGGGAAAGCTAATTTCCCACACCATTTTATACCAAACTACGCTGAAGTGGCCAAAGGATTCATGCGATTACTTAGGCAAAGCATCCCGTTCCTATGGGATGAGATCACCCAAAAATCCTTTAATGCATTGAATACATTGCTTATCAATGCTCCTTTGTTTCATCCTCCCTATTATCATTGCGACTACTCCCTCTATTTGGCTACAGCATTTAGTGCTATTGCCATGGATCTGGTGCAAGATGAAGATGATGGTGATGAGCATGTCATTTATTATCTAAGAATAAATCTTCTTGATACTGAAACACGTTACACACATGTTGATAAATTAGCATTGGCTATTGTTCAAGCTGTCCAACGTTTTTGTCATTATAATCTGCTATGCATAGTAACCATGATTTCTAATTGCAACCTCATGACCTACATATTGACTCATCAATTGATGGGGGGAAAATAATCAAAGTGGATTTTTATCCTCCAAGAGTTCGATTTGGAGTTTAATACTTCCAAGTCGAAGAAATCATTGGTTTTTTTCGATTTGATTTTCTCTCTCCCTTCTGATTTCGCTTCATCTGGTTCCTAGGAATGCATTCTAGATGACACCCTTTTTCTTATTAGAACCCTTGATATTTGGTACGATGCTATCATCATAGATATTCAGACTTCTAATTTCCTATCTGCGTTGATGAAGGATTCTCGTCTACGCATCCCGCATCATTCGCAACCTTATTGCATAGTCGAAGATACTCTCTACCGCATCGGAGCTGATTCTGTTCTCCACTGGTGTTTAACTCTCAAGGAGGCTGAAAAGTTCCTCAATGATTGCCACTTTGATGCTTGTGGTGGTCATATGTCTAGATATGATACCGCGCAGAAGATTCTTCGTTTTGGATATTTCTGGCCTACTATCTTTAAAGGATGCATTGTTCTCATCCGCAAGTGTCACGATTTCTAGATTTACCAGCGCCAGATGCGCACACCACTCGCACACCTCCAATCTATCATTACCATTGGTCCCTTTATGAAGTGGGGCATCAATTTTATGATGTGTAACCCTCACTCAGCTGGGGGGCATGCTTATATTATCGTAGCCATTGACTACTTCACTAAATGGGCGAACCAATGCCTACACTTACAGCTGACGGTAAGACATCCATATAATTTCTATTCAATCATGTCATTAATAGGTTTGGTGTCCCTCAAGCCATTTTTACCGATCATGGTTCTCATTTTCATCAGTACATGATGGCTGAATTGACTTCCAAGTTGGGTCTGCATCATGACAGCTCAACGTTGTAATACCTTCAGGCCAATGGCCAGGTTGAAGCCGTGAACACGGTTCTAGTCACTATGCTTCAACATACGATTCAGATGCACAAGTCCAACTGGCATCTCATGTTCTTTTCAGCTCTCTGGGCTTATCAAACCTCGGTGAAGGATGCAACCAGATTCACTCCATTCCAGCTTGTTTATGGTCTAGAAGCTACCCTTTCGTTTGAATGCGAAATCCCTTCTCACAAGATATATATTGAATTGCTGTCTAATAATTTTCCAGAATAAGAGCATCTTATATATTTAGAGAGGCTTGATGAAACTCGCCACTTTGCTCCTCTTGTCATAGAAGCATAGAAAAAGCAGGTCAAAGCTCATTTTGATCAATTGGTTTCCGCTTGTTCCTTTGTAGAAGGAGAACTGGGGGTAGGAAATTCCAACCCATGTGGCATGGGCCCTATATCGTTAAGCGCGTTTTGTATAATGGGGTTTGTGAGATAATTTATTATGAAGGCTATCCATTAGATCAGCCCAGAAATGGGCTGTATCTCAAAAAAAACTGTGCATGGGTTTCTTGTGCATGTTCTTTTGTACATAGTCTTTTTTTTTCATTTTTGTACATTTCTTAGCTTAGTGTGCTTTGCGAGTATTTTTTCCTGCTTATTATGTTTTTTCTTACTGTGTAGATGTCTATCACTCCTTATGTTGGTTTCACGGATGGTGCCTCCTGCAGTACCCAGAATATGTCTTCCACAGCCTAGGTGATTTATGATCCTAATGGTGAGTTAATAGACCTTCAAGGTATTTGTCTAGGATGAACCACAAACAATGTCGTTGAATATAGTGTCGTCATTGAACTCTTAACCGAGGCCATTTCTCTCGAAATTCGTGCATTAATTGTTAACCTAGACTCTCAGCTGCTTGTTCTTCATCTTAATGGGCATTATTCTGTTATAAATCCTCAAATATTAAGGTTGTATTTTCTTGTTCATTTATTAGAAAGTAATTTTGATTACATCACATATCAGCATATTCCTAGACAAATGAATGCATTAACTGATACAGTAGACAATATTGTATTAGATAGACATTTGCGTAGTTTGTAAAACATCATCATCACATGCTAAGATTCATACAGGAAAGTAGACACACACACACACACACACACACATATCGAGTGTTTGCATCCACGTGCATCATAAGTTCAAAAAATATGTATGTTTTGGTTACATCTTGAGACATCATGTCTCTAAAAAAAAATACAAAAATAAAAGCCTAGGTGTCTAATCAACATGATGCTCATGGTAGCATGTCACTGCACGCACAAGCTGCCTCAATAAGTGGTGAACACTGTTAGACAATGTTGGCGAGAAGTCAGGTCTCGCGGACAAGACCCAGGTTCAAGATTTGTGGCCAACAAAGGGGTCCGATGTAGTCTAGGAACACGCCGGCATTTTCACCCTGCTCTGGGGAGCAGTGCGTCTCACCCGAGGCGTGCCGAAACCACATGCAGAAGGGGATGAGATCAATGGCAAGGAACAAACCCACAACCCATGAAGGACAGTGCATCGATTACATATCCAGATTTATATACTCGAGATCACTTAATAAGCATTCAGACATTTGCAAATAAAATTTTAAACCAGCATAAACACATTACAAGCACATAAACATCTTATTGAGACAACAACCTTCCATTATATTAATCTCTTGGCAAAACACATGATTACATGGCATTCTCACTGATAGCTTACAAATCTGATACAGATGGATTTCGGAACAGAAAGGCGAGGAATGCGAGAAGATGAGGAACCATAGGAAGGACGTGCATGATTCTTCCACAAGTAAACTCACCCGTGTGTCTTTCCACACACAATCCTCTCTGACATAGCAACACTCTTGACATCCTCTTTGTTTCAGGCGGAGTGGCTGTTATTTGTTCACTGCTCTTGCGACTACTCCCAGTTCCTCTGTGTCTTGTGACTTTCAAAGGCTTCGAGAGCCCTGTGCTCTTTGCGTGTTCACTGTCGTCTGTTGTGTGTTTTCTTCATTTGTACTTGTGCGTGTTCTATCTTCAGCTATCTCATGCTTCCGTGCCACCTTGATAGCTCCGCAACTCCTGGTAGTTGCGACGCGGTCGCGATTGCCATGTGTCTTCATGCCGCAACTCAAAAAGGTCAAAATTCAAAATGTTCCAATCAATATTTCAAAAATAATAAAAAACAAGGGCCCCAATAGGCCCCAACCACAATTCCTTGACTCATCCCCGAGTCAATCACAAATAACAGTCTCCACTTCCATTGCCCCGCTGGCTCCCGTGCTCTGTTCTGCTGTGCCTTCACCCCGCGCCCTTTCCTGCTGTGCTCCGCCAAGTGGTTGTTCAAACAAGGGCCCCAACTCTGGGACCCTGTGGAGCACTGTATCTCTAAGCCCGGTGAAGTCCGCCACCGCTTGCTGCCATTCCTGCATAAGCAAGTCGGCTTCTTCAGAGATCCGGGTGGCGGCGGCCTCGTCTATAGTCGTCGGGGCAGCCCCGAACAGCGTGGCAAGCTGGGCTTCGGCCTTGGCATCTAGCTGTTGTATGGATTCGGCACGGGCTCGGATGGGCGGACGAATTTCCCGAATGACTTGTTTGGCCGCTGCCGAGTCGACCTCAGTCTGTTGCATTTGAATTTCAAGCTTGTCCGCCTAGGCATAGAGCTGATCTAACCGTGTTGGGTCCGCGGTCTCTTGAATTTCACGGGAAATTTGTTGCAGCTGGGCAGAGATAGGCTGCGTCTTGACAGTGAGAGCGAGTGAGCACTCCTGCAGACTTCGCAGAAGGGCGTAAGCCTCACCCGCAGTGGAATGGAGAGTCGCCTGCATACTAACTGCCTGAGTCTGCTTGGAAGTCACTTGTTCTGAGTGGAAAATCTGTGGGTCCGGAAGGGTAGGCCGTGCGGCTAACGCCGCTTGGAGTTCCTAGTTCTCCCTGCATAGATCAGTGAAAACAGTCCTGAGGTGGTGAGCCTGGATTGCTACACTGTCCTCCGCTATATTGGCAGGAAGTGGGGCATAATGAGCCCTTGCAGCGGGCCATAAGTTGGAGAACGCCTGAGTAGCAATGGTGACCTGCTCCTGTAGGTAGGTCTTCTCCCTAGTCAGCTGATTGCGCTGTTCAGTAAGCGCCGTGATCTGGTTATGCTGCTCGGTACACCGCTGCTCCAGCTCTGTGTGAAGCTGTTCGGCCTTTAGGGCCGCCCGCTGAATGAGTAGGTACAATTGTGTTGTACTCCATGGTTCTGCATTGGTCGTGCTGGGTGCGCCCTGCTCCGGCACTCGATCCTGCGAAGGTTGGCCACTGGCCACTGATCGGTTTGAGGTCTCAGGAGGATGGACCGGCCTCTGCTGCTGCATCGAGGTGGCCATATCGGTTTCCGACCGGTCTTGCTGCTTGGTCTGGTCTGGGGGAGGGTCAGCCGAATTAGCCCCACCATTTGTTAGCCTGGTAGATATAGTAGAGGGAGGATCCTGGGGTGTGGCCACGAGGTCAACCGGCGGTACCACGGCTGCAGTACTGGAGGTGAATTCCACCCCGTGGTCACCTCTGAAAAGTTCCCGGATGAGAGGATCTGATACAGTGGCCGATGATTTGGATGGATTGGAGGAGGTGGCAGGTGGACGGCCGGTGGAGGGAGCGGTGGATGGGGTGAAAGGGGTATGGGGGAGAAGAATGTTGAGGAACTCTGACGGATCGATCAGGGGTTCCTCCGGAATCAACGTTCCTGGGAGTGGAGTGGATGGTGGATCATCGTCGGTAAGATCCACCACTGGATCGGTGACAACAATGCAGGCCCTCTTGGATGGAGGGGGGTTTGATGAATCGGGTTCTGGGCCCATTTTGCCCATCGGTGTGATGATAGGGGTGGCAGAGGTGAACAGGTTGGTGGGGATGGGAGAAATGAGAGGGGCGGTATTGGAGGGAACACGAGACCGACCGATCTGAAATTCAGCAAAGGAGGGAAATAAAGGGGCACCACTTGAAGCAACTTGGGTTACCACGTTAAGTCATCGTACCTGGGCATTGAGGTGTTGTACGATGGGGACCAGTGATTCGAGCAGGTCCTGTGCGGTCTTAGCTGCATCCTGTGGAGGTTCCGCCGCAACCTGTGAGGACCCCGCTGCGCCGGTCACGTCAGGCCGCTGTGCCGACAGCATCCGCTCAAAGTTATATCGGGTGATCCCATCGCGGATGTGCTTGGTGACCCCCGGCCACGCAGAGACCTCACGGTGAAAGGTGTCATCATTAAACTGGAATCTGAGGGGTGCCATGTGGAAGGTGGTGTCCAACACGCAAGTTGGCCGGAGGTAAGTGTGCCTGTGGCTGACCCCAAACCACACCTGCTCACTATACTCATCCAACAGGTGCCTGGGCACCTGTTGCTGGTTAGTCACCACATCTTTCATCAACCCGTACCACGCCCGAAACGCTTCCACATTCACCTGTTTGGTGCTGGGGTCCGAGGACACCTGCCAGGGGGTGTATTTCATCGCGAGAGGCTGGCTCGCGGTAGTCTTCGCCGGCATCCGGATGGGAGGAAGGTGCCATTTCCACATGGCGAAAGCTAACATCAAGTAACCTTAAATGAAACTGGTGGTTCGCTTGTAGTTCTCTTCGCAGGCCGCGAAGAGTTCTTTCAGCACAAAAGATCACCAATTCAGCCTAACGCCCTGGATACAGTGCTCCGCAATGGAGATTGTATCCAAGGTGCACTCTCCCTTCGTGTAGTGCCGCATCGTCTTGCTAGCGATAAGGTAGCAAGCGAACCGAATTTTTGGCTTATTGATCAAATCAATTTTGGCACCTTTGCCCCCCCGGCGAGTGCCATACTTGGTGTACAGGTCTGAGTCACCCGACTTTCGGGCGCGCTTGGAGGATGTTTGGCCAGCAGCGGAGACATCTGCACCATTTTGAGACAGCCCTGTAAGCTAATGAATGTCTTCGGCATGGATTGGAATTTCCTCATTCAGCCACAGGGACCCATTCTGTATTCGACTGAGGAGGAACTGGGTGCATTGCAGGGCCGGTCCCGTAGTTTCGAAAACCGGAAGAGTCCTCAAATTCATCAAGGATGACTGTTGTAGGCCCCTGAATTTTGGTCGCATCTGGCTGTTGGAGCTGCTGCCTGGCATGTAATGATGCTCCATGTAGGTCTGCCAATGGAGGTGGGGGAATTCAGCTGGGTCGGATAGGTTGGCGTCCATACATGCTGCATTGTCATACTTGCCAACTAGCGACTCTACGCGGTGGATTCGGCTGTCCAACACTAGTTCAGGGACAGATAGGAGAGCCCTCGGCATCTTGGCACGGCGCTGGTAAACTTGGAGAATTCTTCAGGAGCTTCCTTCGGGGTGCGGAGTGCTTGGAGGCTTCAACTGCTCTGGAGTCCCTACACTTGCCGAATTGAACTGGTCTGTCATTCTCGAGCAATTGGTCTCCATGCAAGTTATGGCATTCCCTGGCATGAGCGGAGTTGATGAGACTCCATAACGGCAATTAATTCTTGCTATCCTTCGAGCCTGTGTGTATTCTGACAGTTGCTGACGACATCATGGGGAGATGGGCGGACGCGACGGTTGAGGGAACTGCGGGTGATGGCAAATGATTACGTTACGATTACTGTCTACTTATGGTAATTTATGAAGCAAATCGGAGCAATCCTACGGACTGACAAAAGGACTGACGGAAATGACCTGGACTGACACTGGTACGGGGATGGATCCTACACGGACGACACGCTGGACTAGTGCTGTGACACGCTGGACAGGTCCGCCCCGACCATAGTCGGTTGCGGTGAGGTACCCGCAACTGACCAGTTATTTGACAGACTGCCTATGAATGGAAAAGACTCCCTACGCTCATCCCGGTTGCAGGAGCGTTATTCAACTAAACTATTCTACGGGTTCTCTCGGTTGTGAGAGTTATTGATGAGAAGTGAAAGGTACCTACTCCTGGTAGGGTTTCAGGCGTGCGCCATTCACCCACCCAGGGAGAACTGTACCGTCCAGCTGTGCCAACCGAACGGCTCTTGAGTTGCGGATCTCGATGACAAAGTAGGGTCCCAACCAGTGCATCTGGAGCTTGCCTGGAAACTTCTGGAACCGGCTGTCATATAAGAGAACTTTGCCGCCAACTTGGAAGGCTTTGGTTTTGATGTGGCGGTCATGCCACGCTTTTTGCCTGGCCTTCTGAACCTTCTGGTGGAATTCCGCCAGGAATCAGGCCTCATCCAGCTCTTGTAGCTCCTGGAGGCATTCCAAAAGTGACTCCTCGTCTAAGAATTGAAGGGACGTTGCGATCAAAAGACTGGGTACAGTGAACTCGACGGGAATCACAGCTTCCCGGCCATACACCAACTGGAATGGTGTCTGGTTGGTCAAACGTTTCACTGTGGTCTGGTAGGCCCACAATGCCGCTGGGAGGCGCTCGTCCCAATCGTCGCGCTGAGCATTGCAAATTTTAGTCAAGCCCTTTTCGAGAATCTTGTTGAATTCTTCCACAGTACCATTGGCCTGTGGGTGGTATGGGCTGCTTTTATGATGCTGAATCATAAATGTGTCTAGTAGTGACTTGACCGTGGCATTAATGAAATGCGTACCCTGATCGCTGGTCAAGCTCCATGGGCAGCCAAAGCGGCTGATGATGTGTTCAAAGATGAACCGGGCAGCGGTCTCTGCCGAGCAGTCGCGTACCGCTGCTGCCTCAGCCCACCGGGTGAGGTAATCCGTGGCGGTAATGATGTACCGGGCCTTGGAGTGTCGAGCGACTGGTGCGATGGGACCTACGAAATCAACAGCCCACTTTTCAAATGGCCGCAACACATGCACTGGGTGTAGCAGAAGCTCGTCCCGGTGCGAAGGCCTTCCCGTCCGCTGGCAAACATCGCAGTGCTTCACATAGGCCTTACAGTCAGCATGTACCGTCGGCCACCACAGGCCAGCTTGGAGCACCTTCCTTGCGGTGGGTTTCGCACCCACATGCCCTCCCGCAACACCACTGTGACATTCCCACATCACCGCTTCCCGTTCGTGATCAAGAACGCATCTGCGCAACACCTCATCAAGGCCCAGTTTGTATAGCTGCCCCGCGATCAATTGGTAGTCGGCCGCCCGGACAACCAGGTGGTGTTTCTGGAGTGGGGTGTAATCTTGGGGGCATTGTCCCGTGGTCAGATAAGTGGCAATGTCAGCCAGGTAATCTGGTACTGCTTCGACTCGGAAGAGGTCGGCATCCGGCAGCTGATCGTCCAACGAGCCTTCATTCTCTCCCGTCTCCAACCTGGATAAATGATCGGGACCAACATTCAACCTGCCAGGCTTGACAATCACCTCAAACGTGAATTCCTGGAAAAGTAGTAGCCAACGACAGATTCTTCCTTCCAACATAGGCTTATTCACCAGATACTTCAATGTAGAATGGTCCATGAAGAATATGAATTTGTCGCCCAGAAGATAGTGGCGGAACTTCTGGAGGGAGTACACCATCGCCAATGCCTCTCGCTCAGTCGTGGTGTAATTCTTCTCCACATTCGATAACCGACGACTGGCGAAGTATACGGGGTGGTCAACTGTCGTCTCCCTAGGTTGCGCCAATACAGCTGCAAGTGCAATACCGGACGCATCAATATGCACATGGAACTGCTTTTCCCAGTCAGGATGCACAAGTATGGGTGTCGTCGCCAACTTCTCCTTCAATGTGTCAAGTGCCTTCTTGCACTCCGCCGTCCACTGAAACACTTCTGACTTCCGCAACAGTTTCTCCAAAGGGGCCGTAACTTTTGCATAGTTGCGAATAAACCGTCTGTAGTATCCTGTGTGCCCAAGCAGTGCTCGCAAATGCTTCACGGTCTCGGGGGCCTCCATATGGACGATGACCGCGACCTTGGCGGGATCAACGCAGACCCCTTGCTTGCACACCACGTGGCCCAAGAGTGTGCCGAATGGAACTGCAAAAATACATTTTTTCAAGTTCAAGGAAATCTGCAGCTGACGACACCGGTCAAACATAACACGCAACAGGGAGGCGTGATTCTTCAACAGGCTGTAGATGGTCCAGTCGTCCATGTATACCTCCAAGAACTTGTGAATGTACTCCCAGAAAGCAGCAATGACAATCCGGGAAAACACAGTCGGTGCATTCTTCAGACCAAACGGCATAACGTGGTAAGCGAATGATCCCCACTCAGTGGTGAATGTCATCTTTGCTTTGTCTTCCTCGGAAATGCGCACCTGATGGTAACCCGAAAACCCATCAGTGAATGAATAAGCTTCGTTTCCCGCAACGTGATCTAGGACTTCATCGCTGAAAGGGGTGGGAAACGAGTCGTGGATGCAGGCATTGTTCAGGCTTCGGTAATCTACACAAACACGGATCTCCGCTTTGTCCTTCTTGTTCTGGATGACAATGGGACTCACCCAATTGGCTTCTTCTACTGGAAAGATGAGACCTGTAGCCAGCATCTTGTCAATCTCCATCTTGACCTTCTCTTTGATACGTGGGTTCAACCGGTAGGGTCGGTGCTTCACCGGCCTGGCCCCCGGTTTCAACGTGATGCACATTTCGCCCAGATCCCCCTTGATCCCCTTCAGGTCTGCAACCGAAGACGGGAACAAATCTTCGTATTCCCGGAGGAGGCTGAAAATTTATTTTTTTGTCTCCTCGTCCCAGTAATCTCCCACCATTACGAGCTTGGGTCTCTCGTCTGTTCCAATGTTCAGCTTCTTTGTCTTTAGGGGCTGTAAATGGACTCCTTCAGTCGTCGGCTCTTCACTGATGCTCCGCTCACCTTCCCTTTCGTCAAAATAGAGATGCCTGAGGTCCTCCAGACTATCGTCATCCAGATCGCCGTCAATCCAGTGGCAAACCAACTCGCGCCTGACCTCAGGTCGTGACACCACCGGGCCCCCATTAGGCTCGGGATGGTGGAAAAACAAGACCTCATTGACTGCCTGTAGGGCCTAAGACTCCTGCGCTATCTCCCCTTCGAACAAGAAGCACCGCACGAACTTGTCCGCGATGGCCTGCCAAGAGAAAGTGCCCCGTTTTCTCTCTTCCTCCAAGTACCAGGCCTGGGGAATTGTACCAAGGGAGTGGATAAACCTGTGGACCCACAGCTCCTCAGGGTACCGGGTGTTACGCCACTGTTCCTCACAGGCCCGAAAATGGTGTCGCGGGTCGGAAGCTCCATGATACTTAAGCGTACTGCAGGGTCCTTCGTCCTCCTTAAAGCATGCCCGCAGAGCATCCGCCACGCACTCCCATCACAACAGAGTCTTGCGGTGATTTTTCCACCATCGGGCGGACGTGGATTGCAAAGCCACATCCAAAAGTGGTATCCAGCTTTCAGCTGGGACCAGGTCTTCCACCTTGGCAATAAAAGTATTGACTGCTTGCATGTTCGACAATGTGGGATATCCGTGGATCTCAGTCCCTACCCACCGGACTTGGGCAATGGAGGCACATCTCCGCGTGGTGGTCTCATACCCCCCTTACTGCCAGTCTTCCCAAGTGAGTTCGGATCCGAGCTTCGAGCTCTGCACACTCCGCCAACTGACAGAGCCAGTCGCGGTCGGGTCAATATAATCGTCCCGCTTTCCTGCGGTCATCTGATAAAGGTGGTCCATCATCTGAGCATCCTCCCGATTGTCCACCGTTTCTGTATATCGCGGGCCCTGATACGGGTCGAGAGGCTGGGTGACCCGTACCTCCCCATCCTCAAAGATCATCAGCTCCTTCTTAAGGTCGATGATGGCGTAATTCTCAAAAGCCCAATCAATGCCGAGTAAGGCAGGATAGGGATCCTTGTCGCCCATGATATCAATAACCTCAAAATCGGTGTATGTCTTCACCCCCGCAACGTCGACCTCGACACCCTCGAGCCAACCGATTGGCAAAATGCAATACTGGTTCGCCATCCTGAGTTGGATTGGTGAGTAGGCTAGTCGTGGCCTTCCAAGAGCCTCCCATGTCTTTTGTGGCAGTATGTTGACGTCGGACCCCAAGTCCAACATGGTGTCGCTGATTTGGAACCCTGCGACTTACATGTTAAGCCAGAATTCTTTGCCTGTTCGTTGCTTGTTCCACTTGACACGCTACACGTATTGAGGGCCAGCGTCCGCCGGATCTCTAAGTTCTGTGTGCCCCTGCAGTGCTCTGTCCAAAGCATGCTTGAGATGCTGCCGCAGCGCAGCGTTGTCAACAATCCTGAGGAATAGGCGGAGCCAATCCTTGACCACAGTACCTGCAACGTTCTGTGCACCAGATTCCGACAGCATGGGCTTCTCCAAACCTCCCTCATTCCGCAACTGGGCGAACGCCTCAACTGCCTCCTGGAAATACTTCTTCTCAACTTCGGGCCTGATCAACTTCTTCGGGGATGCCGGCCGAACCACTCGTGCTGGCTCCTTCCTGTGGGAATCCTCTCCAGTCTTCTGCCCCTCGTCACTATTGCGACGTTCTGCATGTCAGGGGTTGCGGCCCCTCGAGGCTCTGAGTTTATCAGATTCGCTCCCCTCTGCCTCGCCCGTTCTTCCCACTTCTTGATGAGCTCCGGACAGTCCTCTGTGGCGTGGGCGTTCACCCGGCACTGGTAACACCAGGGTCATCGCGGGAGGGGACATTCTTGAGCCACGTGACCCTCCTGGTCACAGTTGTAACATTTTACAGGACCGCGTCCGCCTGTGCGGCCTCCCCGCATGCCTCCGCCTCTTCCCCTCGGAGCCTCGTTCACCCTGTAGGAGGGACGATCCAGTCGATTTGCAAGTGCGTCGAGCGCCCTGCACTGCTCAGTGTTGTGAGTCGTGGACACACAAAATTCGTAGTATACATTATTCGGGGCCGTGGAGTACTTCTGTAATATCAGGCACATCTGAGGAGGATGCCCCAGCGTCCGGAAAATCTCGCAGTACTCCGTGGTGGAGGAACCCGGTTGCGGTGGGAACCCCGCGTAAGTCTGTTGCGGCTAGTAGGCTCCCTGCGGGTTCATCACCGCGCCACCCCCTAGTGGTGGATCCCCTTGAATTGCTCCGACCGAGGGTCCTGCTACTGCGCTGCGCAACCGAGGACACTCGGTTGCTACGTGGCCCTCGACCAGGCAATGAGTACACCAAATATTCGGTTGCGCTGGTCTCACTGGTTGAAGCTCCTTGAGCTTTTCAATCAAGCTGGCAATCTGGTGTTGCAACCCTATCAAAGAAGGATCTTGCGGGGCCGCCCCCCCCCCCCAGTATTCCTGGGGGTAGCCCGCCATGGCTTCAATCTTCATGGCCTGTTCCAAAGCGTCCTGCAGATTATCAATCTTCTGCTGAGTGAGGGGGGTTTGTGTCAAGGGGAGCAGAGCCTTGATGAACCAGTCCCTCTGGTGGTTTGGATCGATCGGGTAGCTAGGTTTCCCGATCGCGTCCTTGAATTGCCGCCTCAACTCCCACGCGGTCTCACCTTCCTTCTGCTTAATTTCCCACAGCTCTGACAGGCCCTGCTGGTCTGTCTGGGGAAGCTTGAATTCGCGGACAAAATCCCGCTTCACGTCCGCAATTACGGGGTTAGGATGAGCCTCGGACCACTTGATAAACCATCGCAGAGCCCTTTCTCTGAGCGTGGTTTGGAATTCTATTAACTTCCCTGCATCTGGCGTCTGGCGAGCCCTCCAGATGGCTTCGCACAGGTACCAGTGTTGCTCTACATCATCATTTCCCCGGCCAGAGAACTCTGGATACCGGGTGAAAGATCCAGCCATGTATACTTGCGGAGAATTGACCAGGATAAAGCCTCCAGGTCCTGGTTGCATAACGGTCCCACTAGGAAAAATACCACTACTAGTAACGCTGCTGTTACCGGACGTTACTGACACTGATGAACTATTGTATGACTGACTCAATGCTTGTAACTGAATAAAAATATTACTTAAAGGTTGATATAGTACCAGGGGAAGGTCGGGATCCTAGCCATGCAGAAGGTGAGAAGTAGGGCTGCCTGGAGGAGTGGGTGCCGTCTGATCTTGAAACATCCGCTGCATCACGCCATGCCATTCATCATCGGAACTCTCTTCGGGCTGCATCTTTCCGTTATCTTCGCTAGTCACAATCTCTCTTTCTCGCGTCTTTGGGCTCCCATGTACCCATTGCACTTCCACTGCTGTCCCGTTTTCTTCTCGGGTATCCAAACCCATAATTCCTGTCCTCTGAGGCACCTCCTTCTGATTTTTCCTCTCGATCTCTCTTCTCTTCAAATATCTCATTACCCTTCTTCGCCACCTATCGGCGATCTGTG
Organism: Pinus albicaulis; assembly: GCA_034641835.2. Taxonomy (NCBI): domain Eukaryota; kingdom Viridiplantae; phylum Streptophyta; class Pinopsida; order Pinales; family Pinaceae; genus Pinus; species Pinus albicaulis. The sequence continues at coordinate 499,223,661 of CM076574.1, forward strand.
CCCGCCGATGTGCACGTTGCTCCCACAACTTGCATGCGGCCTCAACATCCATTCCCCACCCCCACTTTCATATTCTACACAGCATCGGTTCCCTCAACCCTTCCCCCAGCACGGGAGGTTTACGCTTCCATACTCGTTTTGTGGAATTCAATCAACCCTTCATCCACCATCAGAGCTTTGACCCACAGCGGAATCTCCTTCAACAGCTTCCCTCTTAGCCCTGAGTGGAAAATAGCCTCGGCTTTCGAGAAGGATTGATAGCACTCAACAAAAAACTCCACCATGTATCCTTCCAACGTGGTCCTTACCTAGAAATCCACTGCGCGGGTTAGTTCAGTGTCTACCCGATGCAGTGCCACTAGATCTTCGTGCGCCCACCTACGGTTTATCTTCCGCAAGCCTTCTTGGGGCACCGTCGCTCGTAACCTGCGCAACGAATTGTAAAGGTCCGTAGGGAAACTTCCCCAGAAAATTTCGTACGTATCACTGGCTGAGTCAGAGAAAAGAACAAGCTCCTTGATCGCCGCCTCATTTTTCTTGGTCAGCTTTGCTTGCTGAGCAATGAACTGGTCAAGATGATCATCCCACCATCGCTGTATTGCTCCTTCAAAAATCCTCGATACCATGATCTAGATCCCCTCAGAACATGTAGGTCCCGGCAACGGAACCATTTGTTGGCGAGAAGTCAGGTCTCGTGGACAAGACCTAGGTTCAAGAGTTGTGGCCAACAAAGGGGTCCGGTGTAGTCTAGGAACACGCCGGCATTTTCACCTTGCTCTGGGGAGCAGTGCGTCTCACCTGAGGCGTACCGCAACCACATGCAGAAGGGGATGAGATCAATGGCAAGGAACAAACCCGCAACCCATGAAGGACAGTGCATCGATTACATATCCAGAGTTATATACGCGAGATCACTTAATAAGCATTCAGACATTTGCAAATAAAATTTTAAACCAGCATAAACACATTACAAGCACATAAACATCTTATTGAGACAACAACCTTCCATTATATTAATCTCTTGGCAAAACACATGATTACATGGCATTCTCACTGATATCTTACAAATCTGATACAGATGGATTTTGGAACAAAAAGGCAGAATGGAGAAGATGAAGAACCATAGGAAGGACATGCATGATTCTTCCACAATCGCTCTGTGCATCTTTCCCTGTCTCTAGCCTCGCAACCTCTTCAGCATCCTCTTTGTTTCAGCTAGGTGACTATTATTTATTCACCCGCTCTTGCGACTATCAGTTCCTTTGTGTCTTTACTTCAGCTTCTCCCGGCTTCTCTCCTGTTATCTGCGTGTTCCACTTTCTGTCTTCTGTTGTGTGTTTCCTTCATCTGCACTTGTCCCTGTTCTATCTCTAGCTATCGCATGCTTCCGCGCCACCTTGATAGCTCCGCGACTCCTGGTAGTTGCGGCGCGGTCGCGGTTGCCATGTGTATTCATACCGCAACTCGAAAAAGGGTAAAAATTCAAAATGTCTTAGCCAAGATTTCAAAACTAAACAAAAACAAGGGCCCAAACAGACAACCCCACAGTGTGCCTCTGGTATGCGCGAGGAACATCTTCAAATCTTGCATAATCTGGGATTCGACTGGTGAGTCCCTCCAAGTTGCGTACAATTTCCTCCTCCTTGCTTCCCTCATCATGAGGGGCCACTTCAAAATCACGAGAAACCCTCCATGCTATTGGAGACATTCCTGTAGGTCTTTCTGGGCCAACATCTACAAATACATGGATTAACATTAGAACATATATAATAAAAAGAATCATAAATACTCATCAAAATAAAAAATGGGTCTTACCCAATGCTTCATCCCAATCCTCCCCTGCTGGGAGTGGGATATCTTCATCATCCGTGAAGTCCGTGTCAGTGTAGGGCCATTCCTCCATGACAATAAGTTGTCGACGGAGTCAGTCAAAGAATTTCGGTCTCCATGACATTTGTTAATCGCCTCCTGATCTAGGCATCAGAGTTGCCCAATGGATCATCTGTGGCTGTCGTGGTGGTGGTGTAGGGAATATTATCTCTTGACGTTGAAATATTGGTAACCATTCTAGGATGAACGACACCAAGATAGACCTATAGCCAAATTGTTCAACTTGACGTTCTTTCATTTTGTCAGTTGGTGTTTCATATTGATTGTTACCGCCTCTGCCTAGTTGTAAAGGGTTGGGACCATACAATCTACACAAAGTAGAAAATGTGTTTTTGTGGCCTCATGTAGAGCTTGAGATCCAGCAGCTCGAGTGATGGTGTGTACCCGTGTCAAGCTGCTTTTGGAAAGTTTTTAAAATAGAAGGGAAGTTTCCTTGTTTAACAACTTCGTGAGCAGAGTCATCGTGGTTTGTTTGACTGAATAATGTTGAAATCCTCCCTTTGGTTTCTTGTTTCCTGAAATTGATCAACTCCCCAAAGGATAAGGCCTCTCTTCAACTTTATGAGGGATTCCAAACCACCACCTCCTCTCCTATAAATACCTCCTTCTCGCATAGTTTCAGCTAGCTGAATAATCCTTACTGTAGTTGGTGTGAAGAATAAGGCAGAGAGGAATCCATTGTCAAGAGATATTTTAGGCCCATTGCCTCATTAATTTCGATCCTCGATGAATGCTTGAGACACACTTGAATGAACCCATCAAAGGAGGCTACAACGTTAAGGCATTAAGGTTGTAAAATTATTTTACCTACCATTAATCCATGACTGGTTTTTGGTTCCAATTTTATGTTCAATAATATGAAAAATGTTTGATTCTCCTTGACTAATTGAATAGCTATAAATGAAAGTATGTTCTCGTATGATGTCACCGTTCGCTTGATCCTTGTGCATATACAAGGATATTATCACCGAAGGACCACGACGTGTGAAGACAAATATCAGCGGATTGCTGCTGTAGACTAAAACAAAAGCGTTGGACCAAGGTATGTCATCTATGCCAACTCTTTTTCATTTATAAGCTAGGAGTCCAAAAGTCCAACTTGTTCTTTTATTTCTAGACCCACTCTAGGGCTAGAGGGATCACCTCTGTTCGTAGAGGTGATTTACCTACTCAACAGGGTCGAAGCCCCTCGTTTTTGTAATGGGTTTTGGGTTATAATTGTTTTTTTTGTGGAGCCCATGGTATTTGGACCATGGTATTTTGTCTATATAATAACATAGAAAGGGATGTAATGCTATGATTAGAGAAGATCATGGTATGTTATATGGTTAAGGGAAATTATTTGTAATATGTACTTTGTGGCGAAGGGAAAGCTCTGCAACTGAGTGTGAATATACCTTGGAAGAGTCTATAGTTAGTGCACAGACCACCTACAGTTGTGTGCATAGGTCGAAGAGCTGATTGTAATCAAAGATCCATTGTAATAAAGAATAATTTTTGGCATGATATTATGTGTTCTTATGTGTTTTATGTACCTATATGCTTAATATATGTTATTGCGAAGTAGTTAATACAAATGGATGTTATTTTAGTGCATTAATGATTTATGATGTTATATGATGTGTTTATGTGATTAAGCGCATGTGGCGCAGTAACTTGTAAAGTTGTGAGGTAGAAAACAAAAGAATACCACATCGCACAATCCCTCAAGGTTGTAGAAACCTAGTTCTACAACCACCCATAGCCACTTTAGGTGAGACTATGATCTGCTTTCATAGGGACAAAATAACATGGGCTTAAAAAAATAATCTAATATAGAGATTGATTATAGCTCTCTTTTGACTGAATTTGAAGGTGAAAAAGAAGAAAACTATCCGGAGAACCCTCAGGTAACTCTACAATATCCCCCTTCCCAAGCTAAAAAATTCACCAAAGCTAGAATCCCGCAGGAGCCATTGTATTCTTAGAATTTCCCCTCTCCCTAATCACCCTACCCCTCCTCCCCCTCCCCCTCCCCATTCCCATCTCCCTCCAAAAAGAGGAATGGCCGATGATATTAAGAAAATTGTTTTTCGAGGAACTGGCTCATAATATCCATAACAGTTTTGGTTTATAGCTGAAGCTGTATGGAAAACGAAGCATATCGATGATGAATATATAAAAAAAGGCATAACTCGTAACGAAGCTGCAAGATAGTGAACTGACATAGTATATGAAGTATTTTCCTATATAACCCTTTATATGTTATTATATCGAAAAAATACCATGGTCCAAATACCATGGGAACCACAAAAAAAAAAAATATAACATGGACTCCATAAAAAAATAAAATATGGAGATTGATTATAGCCCTCTTTTGAGTGAATCTGAAGGTAAAAAAGAAGACAAATATCCAGAGAACCCTCAGGTAACTCTGCAGTATCCCCCCTCCCAGGCTAAAAATTCACCAAAGTTAGAATCCCGTAGGGTGTATTCTTAGAATTCCCCCTCTCCCTAATCCCCCTACCCCTCCTCCCCCTCCCCCTCCCCATTCCGCTCTCCCTCCAAAAAGAGGAATGGTCGATGATATTAAACTACTTGTTTTCAGAGGAACTAGATTAGAAGATCCATAACAGTTTTGGTTTGTGGCTGAAGTTGTATGGAAAACAAAGCATATCGATGAGGAAGATATAAAAAATGCATAGCTCATAACAACATTGCGAGATACATAGTATATGAAGTATTCGACTATATAACCCTTTATATGTTATTATATTAACAAAATACCATGGTACAAATACCATGGGATCCACAAAAAAATCAAATATAACCTGAAGACATTCATAGAGACTGATTATAGCCCTCTTTTAAGTGAATCTGAAGGTGAAAAAGAAGAAAAATATCCAAAGAACCCCCACTTAACTCCGCAGTATCCCCCCTCCCAGGCTGAAAATTCACCAAAGCTAGAATCCCATAGTAGCCAGTGTATTCTTAGCATTCCCCCTCTCCCTAATCCCCCTACCCCCCTTACCCCTCCTCCTCCTCCCCCTCCCCATTCCCCTCTCCCTTCAAAAAGAGGTATGATCGATGATATTAAGCTACTTGTTTTCAGAGGAATTGGATCAAAAGAACCATAACAGTTTTGGTTTGTAGGTGAAGCTGTATGGACAATAAATCATATCGATGACAAAGATATAAAAAAGGCATATCTCATAATGACGCTATGAGATATAGCACTGACATGGTATATGAAGTATTCAACTAATTAGAACGGCACATTTGGAGATATTAGGAAAGCATTGATATAGGAGTTCAAGAAGATGAAGTCTGAATTGCAGTGCATTACTGAGTTAAAGGAGATCAAACATAAAACTAATAAGTTTGTGTATGATTTTTATCAAAGATTTAAAGTTTTAGTGGATCAAGTAAGCTTCAACATACCTCCACAACAACATCAATAATGGTTTATAGCTGTACTACTACCGCATATCAAGTTTCCATTAATGCAACATGAGATAGCAACTCAAGTCGAAGTTCTGGAAATTGGGATGAAGTTGGAAGCTTCACCTATAGGAGACACTAATGCAGGTATGCAACAGATTCATATTCATATGGTGAACTTGACTTTGCAATTGCAAGATATCAAGAAAGGTAAAGAAGTTAGAGAGGAAGTGTGGTGTATAAAGTGAAAATCAGAGGGCCATTCTATGGTAAAATGAAATGTTTTTAGGGATTACAGGGCTAGTAGAGCACCTAATCCCTTGAATAAAAGATCCAACCTGTGGTGCGACATAGGAAATACTAGAGGCCAACATTTCCCATAAGAATGTTATTTGTTGTAGAAGTATGTGTAGACCCTAAGGAATCTATTTTGCAAGTTTTGTAAGTCAGTAGGACATGATGAAAATAACTATTGAAGCTATGATCTAATGATGGAGTGTAGTGATGATACTTAAAAATGCATGAAGAAGAGTGTGCACATGAGGAAAATGGAAAAAAAGATGGTAGAGGAGGTTATAAAGGAAGAGTTCGAGGAGGTGGAGCTGGTCGAGGACGTGGACATATCATTTGCTATAACTGCAACTAGGCAGTTCATTTTGCAAGAGACTACCAGAATCCCACTACAACACGTAATTATTGTAAATCCTTCATGTAATTGAAGAATGTATTATACTTATGGTGAAAATGCAAGAGAAAAGGAATAAAAAACCCACACAAAACATCCAAATGATTACTACTGAAAGGATAACTGATGAACCTTACATTAATATTGTCACTAGAAGTGGAGTTGCGACTGGAAGTGATAAAGCAGATGGAAAGAGGGAATTTTAAAATATAGGTGCATGGGTTAGACAGATTGCGGAGAAAGTTCCTATTTTTGATGTTCACAAAGAAAAGAAAATCCAAGAAATTTTTTATGGATGTGGGAGTTTCGAATTCTACCGCATAGTTAGGGCCTAGTAACTACGACATGTCATTAGTTTCAACATAGAACCAAGCAACAATGAAGGATCAAGCTCTGACACAAAATTCAATAGATCAAGTAAGTATTTTGAGATATTTTCTATAGAATTATATGTAGTTTTTAAGAGATAAAAAGGCTATATAATGGTTTCAGTGATTGATATATCCATGCACATCAAAAGAAATTCTACGAAGTGATATGCACATAGTCAATAATGTAAATTGACAGAAGAGAACTGACAAAGAGATGAGACTTAGTGCACAGATAGGAGAATATGAAATGGATCAAGTTATTTTGGATTTGGGATCTGATGCTAATGTATTGACAAAGAATACATGGGAATTAATGGGTAAACCGAAGTTACAATGGTGAAATATTCAGTTAATATTGGAAAATCAACAAAATATCTTTCCTATGGGAAGACTACCAGGTGTCACAGTAGATATCTAAGGAGTTCACACTATTGTTGATTTCGAAGTAATATAAATTGTTGATGATAGTAATCCTTATCCTTATTTGCGTGTAATTGATTGTGAATTTGAGAATATGCCCATAATCAATCTAAAGAAGAAGCAAATTATATTTGAAGGAAGCAATATGAGGGTGATTGTTCCTTTAGATCCATCCAAAGGAGTAAGATATATAGAGCCAATCAAAGAAGAATACAGCTAACATAGATAAAATCTATCAGCTAACAGTTAAGGAAGAATATTATATTAACCCTACTACAGATGGTAAGTTGAATTGGGATCATGATAGTTCTTCCACATCAGATTTAGAAGAAGATATAGAGAATTGGCAGAACATGTTGCATGAAGAATCTACAAAGCGATGTGCAAGAATTACAAATGTAGTTCGATGTATGACATCTAAGGTATGTAACTTGCCTTCTTATGATGGTTTGGGAAATGTAGATACCTTTCTTACTGCTTATGAAGAACAAGTTCCATAAAATAAAATATTTTCAGCTTTGGATATAGCCTTGAGAGCTACCCCTGCTATATGGTGGGGCACACACAAAAAGAATATAGGAGATTGGAAGGTATGTAGAAGAATAATGTGGCTAAGGTTTGGAAAAGTAGAAATAGAAATGCGAAAGAAATATGATGGTGAAACTAACCCAAGATTATAGGTATGCATTACAACATGGAAGAAGATTCCACAACATGAATGGGTACATGGATTTATTCACACATTGGAGACAATTCCTAAGAATTGGTACCTAGAAAAATAACTGCGACATGGTACTATGAACTGAGCATCATTGGTTGATGGGTTTATTTTAACTATCAACTTTGAGGATGAATGTCTGGGCATAGATTCATCCCTTCAAGTAGTAAAGGAGAATATATTTAAGGGTGTAACCACACTGACATGGAAACAACCTAATTTGGATACATAGATAGAACATGCAATGTAATGCTATAATATTATTTCAAATGAGGGAGAATATCCTTGCAACATCGACATAGTAGAATCAGAAGGACACCGCAAAGTACAAGGACATGAGATAGAAATACCAGACATAAGAAATCCATTAAATACCAAGAAGGTGAATATAGGATTAGAAGAAGAACCCAAATTTGCAACATTAGGAGATTACTGGGACGAGGATTTTTGGCATGATGGGGCCTAGACCTAGGTTCAAATATTTCTGCGCGAACCAACAAAACCCACAATTACCATCCTTGTCGGCAACGATCTACTGCTTAGATCGAAGTCTCACCTGAGGTAATATAGGGGCATGCTAGAACCATGTTTATGCATCCAAAGGGAAAATGGAGTGTGGATTTAGGTCTTATCTTCTTTTCAGTACTTGATAGAGCTTCATAGAGTAGATCTAGTAACTATACAGTCACAGTTCAACACTTCTGTTGAACTAACTTGAAGACTGCGTGATCTTACTTTAACAAGCATAAAACAATATAAATAACATGAAACATGAATTCACGATGCAATTATAAGTAAAACAACATAGATAACATAAGATGAAAGTAAAGCAAACACTTAAACTAAAAGCACAAATCCATCTTCAAAAGTATTTCATTAATGCTAAGATTTTCCCAGTACAATCTAGTCCAACCCACGCACTCAGCTGTAGGGGTATGCCCACTCAACTACAGATTTCCTAAGGTCTCTGCAAACTCAGCTATATGGTCCTTTCCTCCAACCCAACCCACAAAACAAAGTCTCAAAACACTCTTACATCTAAGTGCATCACATAAGCATCATCTATTACCTATATATCAAGACTATCCTAGAATCCTTATATAATCTTTACATTTACAATACCGTGGTATGAAAAAAATGGGTAGAGCTCAAAGTATACAAAATATTCCGACAATTTTACAAAATAAGGGGCTTTGACCCACCCCAAACCCCTTAAGACTCTATCTTAGCTTCACGCTTTTCACTGCGTGCTTCGCTCCTCGATCTACGAAGTCTTTCACAAAATCTCCTATTGAGGGGTCCTTTGTTCAACAGGCCCCTAAGGAAAAATTGCGACTCGTCCCGAGTCACTCTGCCAATGCCCCCTTAATATTAGATTTTATACTTCTCAAGGAATCCTTCAGAGGTGGAACTACATTGGCACACTATTGTTCTTCTTCTCAGACTTTGTGCAACATCATCTCAATGGATGACCCTGTAATATTAGCTACAATGTCCTTCTGTGTTTGCCGCAAGCCCTTCAATTGATTCTCGACAATCTGTGATAACTGACTGGCTTTGACCTCCCATGGATGCATTCTAGCTGTGATGAGTTGCTCCTTCCTACACCACTCATTGATCTATCCATGTAAAAATTTACCTTCTTGGAGACAGGTATACTGCTAGATTGGTGCTAAGGTATTTATTGTGACATTAATCTAGTCCATCTGCTCTAACTTCTCATGGGTTTTCTTCTCAATTGTTTTTACATGGGGGTCCTCCTGTAGTGAGGCCCAAACATACATAATGTCCTAAAAAACTTTAAGGCATTTCTATACTGTTGAATCAATATTATCATGGGAAACCTTGATCTCGTCTACATGCTGCTCTCATACCTCTGGTGGAGGGGAGGGATGAAATTGCATCTACAACCTGACTATCTTCATATGCATCTTGATGCACACTTGGTCAACCTTAGCATTGGAATCATTGAATACTTTCGCAACTTGAGCCACTTTTTCCTCTAGGGTATCTGCTGCCTAAATCTTGAGCTACAGTAGGTTGTTGCAAGCCTTGGAGATGAATTCCTGCAACTTTTGTCTTTGCGTAGTCATTGCTTCACACTCTTGCACAACCAACTATTTTTCATCGGCCATCCTCTGTCTTTCCTACTTAGCATCTTGTATAACCAAGAGGGTGCGCTGCTCTCTAATATTCAACTCATCAGGCACACCTTGGTGGAACTCATTCAATGTATGGAGAGGAAGCATAGCTATATTAAGCCTTGTGTTTTGCCAATGCACTGCCTGCTTCATTTGTAATGTAGTATCAAAACATAGTATGCCCGCAGGGATTGGCACCATGCGGGTATCAGTTGTAATCATCATTTCCTGTGTTGATGTGCTTATAACTTCTTATGCCCCACACACTTGAAGCCCTCTCACTTGACTCATGTTTTCTTGGACTGCGCTCGTCTGTACTTGCAAATATTTTAGGCCCTTTTGGATCTCCTCCAACACCTTATTGTACTGATCAGGAGCTAAATTTTTGCTAAAAATTAAAAATTTTCAGATCGGTGTGGAACCTGAACTACCACATAGATCTAGTCATTTTGAATCTACCACAACTCGTTTCTCATGAAATGGACTCCCTAAAACCTTAGAAATGTGTTATTTCCATTTTACCAAACACGAAAATTTGGAAAAAAATTGTGCAGACAGATCCAGTCAACAGTCCATACTGTTGACTGGGCATGACTATGTGGCAGGGTGAGAGGGAAAGTTGACCAGTCAATGCATTTATTTTTCGAATAACAAGCTGCCAAGTGGCATTGTGTGATTGGTGCGGAGTGGTGTCTTTTGGAATTTTTTTATTGGTTGTTGGGAGACAAATGTGGAGGAGACACGTGGCTCAACCTGGGGCCGCCACATGCCCCCCTCACGGTGTATTAAAATTTTGAGTTTATGGACCAGATGGACTAGGTGAGGGTCGAACACAAGACCTCTGCCGAACAAACTCACGTCGATACTAACTCCCCTACATGTTCTTTCTTAACCATATCTGTCGGTACTTCTATTTGAAATTTTCCATTAGTGCCATTGGGGGGAGAGGGTCCAGCCCCCAAAACAAAACCACATACAACGTTGACCCAAGATCGAGGGTGGAGCATAGGAGGCGCTAAACACTAAACACAGTTAATTGGGTAATTCAAGATTAACCAGTGCTAATGTAGATTATGGAATTATTAACAAAATTAAACGTCCCACAATTTTCTCCATTGGTCGCAAAAATTGTAGGACAATTTGCCAAATTGCGGGTGGATTTGTACGACCAGCCCAGATTTTGTGTGATTTGTGGAGCAGATTGTGGAGGAACTTGGGGAACTCCTAAATAATTCAATTTTCGACCAAATTGGATGCAAAAAGAGGCTAAGGTACCATTTTTGACTATACAGGACTCAATGGAATAGGTCTCAGGATCCATAGAGCACTCTAAATAGGATTTTTTTTCAGGTTGAAGCCTAAGGATGCCATGATCAACCATGGTGTTGAAACAACTTATGTAGAAGTTTGATGATGAAGATGGCCTTGCATGGGTTGTCTATTCTCCATATTATTTATGAAAAAACAAATGCATCAGAGTTGTAACTTCTCATTCTTCTTTCCTCTTTATGTCTTTGAAGGAGATATTTGTTCTCGTACTACAAGGTGTTTTGTGGTGAAATTGTAGCTCTTCGAAGCTGGAGTGTAGGATCTTGATGTAGATTCCTATTGTTGCTTATTGTTTACATGCTTGAATGAAGTTTAGCATGACCATGTGATGATGTTCTTGGAGAAATGTGTTTCTTTGTAGGAGAAACTAATCATTCCTTTGTTCAATATTTTTTGTACTCCTCTTTACAAATCATTGAGAATAATTAGAAGGGATCATGGCATTAGAGTTGATCCAATGAGATGTATCTCAGGAGGGGAGAACTCTGTAAACAATGGTTGGTGTAATATTGTTGATTAAGTGCTTCCATTCTATGTTTGATTTCATGTAAAATAATTCATGAGAATAAATTAACAAAAACACATAAAAAGTCCCACTTCTACTTGACATTTGGAGGACAAACCTTAGTCACAAATACTAGTATTATGAAAAATATCTTAGCATAACATCACTGATATTCCCATTCATATCAAGTTGGTATCAGAGCATATGGTTTTCTTTGTGCGAGAAGGTTTTATTTGTTGTTGCAAGTGAAGGCATTTGAAGCTCAAGTGAGGAGAAAGGTTTTGGAAAGGAGATAGAGTCTCTACCACCAATTCTATCTCAAAGTTCCAGATTGAGGCTTCAAACAAAGTATGTTCCAAGGAGGAGAGTCTACTAAGATTTCAGAAGACGTAAAATCTCTCAGAAAGGACTTCTAGACATGGAAGATATGGTGAAGGTCCTTTCTGAAGAGAGGAACACCAAGTTGCATGGTGAAATATCTATGCCGCCTCTAGGTGAAGAATGTTATTCAAGGGAAGGAGACAAGAATGGTGTCAATCCACCATCCTCTCCACAAAATTTATGTTTTTATACAACCTTTATGCAAGATGCATGTGTATAAATTCATTTAGAAAAATATGATGGACAAGTTTGTGCCTTTTGTCCACATGATGTGGAGGATGAGGTTCAATCAATACCTAAGTTTGGGGAGCTGAAGGAAGAGAACAAAAGATTCCAAGTGGACACATCCAAGATTAGAAGGGAGTTTGCAAACATATTTGTACCTCAAGCAAAATATGGAACCATTGGTAGGAAGTTTTATGATTCTTCTTTACATGAAAGTGTTGATTTAAATTCATTTGTAGCTTTTGAAAAGTATGGCAATGGAATTGGATCCAAGCTCTTGTATAAAATGGGTTACAAGGGAGGAGGTCTTGATGTGAACCAACAAGGCATCAAGAATCTAATAGAAGCCAAGGAGAGACCTAAGTATGAAGGCTTGGGTTATTTTGTAGCAGAAGAATGGTCTTCTGATGAGAGTTAGTGGGTATCATGTACCTTTTGTCACAAAAGAGGACACGAGGAGGCAAGATGATGGAATTTGCACCCAGAACTAGCACCTGGTTTGTTCATTAAGTAAAAGCAAGACTTGAAGGTATCTCCAGAGAGAGATGGAAAAGATTAAGAAGAAAATAAATTAATTTCTTCTTAATATGAAAGTTCTACTTGCCATGCAAGTTCTTCATGCAAGAAGAGAAATTCAAAAAACAAGAAACAGAGCTATAAACATCCTTTTGTATCAAATGTTTTTCAAGATGGAAAACAAAATGAAAAATTGAACAACTCGTTGAAGAATGTATTTCATGTACTTTTTTCATTTCATATAACCATAGTGTAGATAAGTGTGAAAAGAGGGAAGCAATTCTCAAGAGGATGTACATGTCTATTGGAAAGAAACCCGAGAAGGGAAAAGTTAATCCAAAATTTGAGACATGTGAGGCAAGAGTAGCTCAAAAGAAATTTTGTACTCACTAAAAAATCAGTGGAAATTGGGTTGAAAAATATTGGAGAATTTTTACACATCTTCATATTGGCAAGGGAAAGAAAGTTGTGCATGCACCTAAAGAGGAAGAAACCATGGAAAGAGTGGTGCAAGATGCATCCATAACTGATGCAACTCTAGAAGGATAAGAAGTTAAAATAAAGGGTTCATTTACCTGGATGGGTGATAAATGGGTGGACTATTTTTCCAACTGAAGTCTATAAATCTTTGTTTTGCACTAGTTGCATATCCCCATAGTTGGGAAATTTGTAAAAAGTGATATCCATAAATAAATCACTTTAAATGCAACAATGTTTTTCTTTGAGCATTGTCATGCTAAGTTTGGCTTGTGAATAGTCACTTTTAATGGAAAATTTGGATGTCAAAATTTCCATGTTGTAAAAATGCATTTCTATTTATGTTTTTAGAAAGAATTTTCAAACTGTCATATGAGTAGTAGAATCACATGTAGTTAGATAATAATGTGTTAGGAACTCAGTTGCAAGCATTCACTATGTGGAACTTGTTAGTTCAATTGTCGTAGTTTATTTTTGGGGTCTTATCCTTGATGAGGATTTTGCAGAATATTGCCTTGAGAAATATTCTTGGGAATAATGTTTTTGTGCATGAAAAGACAAGAAGAACATTGAACTAGAATTCAAATAGTTTGATTCCAAGATTATCTTGAAAAAGAGCCTAGACAAGTACAGGTCAAGGCACGAAAAACATAGATTTGACCGAGTTTAGGTGAATGGAGGAACTTAACCTTCAAAATATGAATTTATGAAAGTGAGCTTTTGGGATCCAAATTATTTTCACTGAGGAAGCATGACCATGAGCTAAATTTTTTCTCAAAAATCAAAGTTGTCGTAAATGTGTGGAAGCTGAATGATCGCGTAGAACTCATCGTTCTGAATTCGACACAAGTTGTTTCGTGTGAAATGGAATTTGTATGGCCTAAAAAAATTTTCTATCTGTTTTCCCAAACAGGTGAATTTGGAAAAAAATTTTGTAGACAGACCCAGTCTGTAGTCTGTACTATTTACTGGGCATGCCTATGTGGTAGGGTGATAGGGCAGGTTGACCATTTAATGCATTTCTTCGGTGAATAGAAGGCTGACAAGTGGCATTGTGTGATTGTTGCGAAGTGGTGTGTTTTGGAATGTTTTATTGGTTGTTGGGAGACCAATGAGGAGGAGACACATAGCTTAGCCTAAGGCCGCCATGTGCCCCCATCACGGTGTATTAAAATTTTGGGTTTATGGAACGGATTGACTGGGCAAGGGTCAAAAACAAGACCTTCGCCGAACAAACTCACGCTGATACCAACTCCCCTACATGTTTTTTCTTCGCCATATATGTCGCCGCTTCTATTTGAATTTTTTCATTGGTGTTGTTGGGGGGAGAGGGGGTCAGGTCCCAGAACAAACCCGCATGAGACCTTGACCCAAGACCGAGGGCAAAGCGTAGGAGGTGCTAAAAACTAAACACACAGTTAATTGGTTAATCCGTGATTAATTAGCACTAATGGAGATTATTGCATTATTAAAAAAGTTAACCTTCCCATAATTTGTGCCACCAGTCAGTGAAATTGTAGGAAAATTTACCAAATTCCAAGCATATTTATACGATTGACCCTGATTTTGTGCAATTTGTGGAGAAGATTGTGGAGGAACTTGGGGAAATTCTAAATCCTCGACTTTTTGACCAAATTGGATGCAAAAAGAGGCTAAGGTATTGTTTTTGACTATTCTGGACTCAATGGAACATGTCTTAAGATCCATAGAGCACTCCATATAGGTTTTTTTATAGGTTGAAGCCTAAGGGTTCCATGATCAACCATGGTGTTGAAACAACTCATAGAGAAGTTTGATGATGAAGATGGCCTTGCAGGGGTTTTCTATTCTCCATATTATTCTCCATTCTATGTTTGATTTCATGTAAAAGAATTCATGAAAATAAATTAAAAAAAACACATAAAACCACCTAATTCTACTTGCCATTTGGAGGACAAACCTTAGTCACAAATATTAGTATTCTAAACAGGATATTAACATAGCATCACTAATATTCACAGTTAGATTATGTAATGACCCTAAATTTTTCCCCATATATGTTTAGTGAAGTTCTTAACAGTATCTCCTATCTCATTGAGGTACCCTTCAGTGAGGACCATAGCTTACGGGTCGGTGGACCAGCTAGACTTCACTTTCTTGCACACACCTCCACTTTGTGGTTGTCGCCTCTTAGTGGTAGAATGGGAGGGGGGATATAATGGATCCATAGTTACATCATCGCCTTGAATGTCATCCCCTCCTATTTTTAGAACCTCCATATCTGTGTCAACCTTCACTTTGGTCTCTTTACCAGTAAAAAAATGTGACTGTCTTGTGTGGCTTCCCAGTGTCCTTCCTTCAGTTTGGCGCAGTGGAGTTTACGCCACTCATCCCTGCCTATCCTGTCATCACGCATCTAGTGGGCGGAGTTAGCCAATCACCCATCCATTGAATAACTATGGCTACAACATCTTCCTCTTCTACCAGGTACGAAAAATCGTACCAGACCCCAGCAAGGTACTTATTCACCTGGATATGAACTTGGTGGAAGTCCGCTTTGAAGTATGCGACCCAGTGATATTGATTTAAAATAATTTTTGATAGATGAGGTTTTTGGCTAATCATTGTGCATAGTCTCATTTCGAATCCAAACCAAAATTTGTTTGCCATGACCCTTGTGGGATCCTTTGAATGCAAGAACGAGGCATACCACACAACCTCGTGGAGATCAAGGTCCATAGAGGAGAACTGTGACTCCTTGGGCTCCCTCTAAGCCATCAATGCTATTAAGAGAAAGAGCCACACATAGTGGAACTACTTGCCTTCCTCTTGAGCTTCACAATAGTTGGTTAAGAATTTGTTGCATAAGTATTCTGCCCAATTATAGACAACTTTCTTGCTTCACTTCATAGCTAAAGACACTAATGAAAAAGAAACCTCCTTAGTGTGACACTTTCGCATGATCCTTTCGGCTAAAATGTGCGTGGAAAAAAACAAATACCTATTTGTGATGGAGTTAATATAGTAACCCCGAGTTCCCTTCATCAGATAGTAATCTTGCTTCATCTGGCCTGCCGGCTGTTTATCTTGATCCTTGCCCATAAACGCATATGCAGGGTTCAAACTGAGACAAGGAAGTGGAGTGGCCTTCCTTATTAGCACTACATCAATGGGAATCTGTTTCCCCAACCATAAAAAATCATCGTTCACCACGGCCAGCAGTTGGAACACACAAATTGTGTTGATGATATTTCACCTAAAGTGTGGAACATATAGCATGTTTAGCATCCCTGCATCTTGGATACCATCCACCCACTTCATTTTTTCCAATCTCGTTACTCGTGTAGCTTTTTAATAGGAGGAGCGTAGATATTGGGTCAACTTTAAATATGGCTATTTTCTACGGTTATTAAAGTGCCAATCCTCCATACCTTGTTGGGTCCCCTTGCCCAAAAATTCCCCCTCAACTGGCACTTCATCCGACAGTAATGGCTTAAATATTTTATATTTGACAATGTCTAGATCCTTTGTAGGCTTCACAACATCTAGCTTCCAAGGAAGAATATATGGGGGAATTCTAGAGATAGGTTCTACCTCTTCCACAACAATATCTTCAGGTGCAAGTTCTTGATCGTCCGACTCTTCTACCTTGAAAACCTTATTTTTTTGGTCTTAGGCCCCAGTACTCCTTTATTCCTTAGGAAGCTTCTTTGGGGTGATGATCACAACATTAAATTCTTTGGCTTTTGAGACGGGGCCTCGCCCGTAGTGGTCAGCTTCCTTGGCGACCTTGGCCTTGTGATATGTGCGGGTGGTGCAACCATTATGATGAATCCTAAGCTCTTGTGGATAAATTATTGCTCAATTCCTCATAGCTCTTTCCAGACATGCAACAGATTTCTCGGTGCTCTTCTAGGTACAAGATCTCAATTCTAACTCTTAGAGCATAAAGTGTCTGACTGTGGAGCAGGATTCTTGATTAATACCAAAATTCAAATTCAAACTCCATGATCTCCATCATATATGCATCATAAATGTAGATTTGGTGGCAAATCCACCCAGATATGCTCATTAAATGCATCCTTGCCGCTCCTTTTAATGGCTAAGTCCTTGTCAAATCAACATTTCTCTTCCAACGGTCACTTTTTGGAAAACAATTGAACCTTCAGAGATGGAGTCATCACAATACAACTTTAGTCTGCTTCCATTGATATTCCCATGGAACAATTCTCCATTCAACTTCTCGAGTTCCACTATGCCCCCTTTCGAAACATTTCTGACAATGTAAGGGCCTAACCAATGCATTCGTACCTTACCCAAGAACTTTGCGAACTTTCTGCCATATAAGAGAACAAGGTCCCCATCTTTGAACTTCTTTTGCTTAATTTTCCTGTCATGGAAAATTTTTTCCCTCTCATTCTAGAATTGTTGGTGAAATCCAACGATGAACCTATCTTCCTCCAGTGTGAGTAGTTGCTCCAATATTTGCTCCATAATATTGTAGTCCGCCATATATATAACTATGGCAATGTGAAGACTAGGCACTATGTATTCCATCGACATCATAACTTCCTGTCCATATACTAATATGAATGGATTATGACCTACACTCTTCTTGTAGGTAATCTAGTAGGCCCATAAAACTACAGGAATGCGCAAATCCCAGTCATCTCTGTTGACGTTGCACACCTTTGTCAACGTGTTCTCCAGAATTTTGTTAAATTCCTCAACCGTCCCATTTTCCTGGGGTTGATATGACGTGCTCTTCTGGTGATGCAGTCTGAACTATGCAGTCAATGCTTCAATAATTTTATTCAAGACATGCATACCCTTGTCGCTCATCGAGATCCTCAAACACCCAAACCACGACAAAATATGTTCAAAAATAAACTTCATTGTTGTATCTGCACTACAATATTTCACTGGTTGTGCCTCAACCCATCTAGTAAGGTAATCTGTCATAGTAATAATGTACTGCACACCTGATTTATTCCCAAGAGGATAAATCGGCCCTACAAAGTCAATCACCCATTTATCAAAAACTTGCAAAGTAACTTGAGGGTGCAGTTCCATTGCATCCCTTCACGAAGGTCTTCCAGTCCTCTAACAAACATCACAAGCACTACAATATTAATTCAAATAATTATGCACAACAGGCCACCAAAGTCTAGCGCAAATAATCTTCTGCACATTGGCCATTCTTGCTTAGTGACCTCCAACAACTCTGCTACATGATTCAAATAAAATACTATGTCGTTCATGGTTAGGAACATATCTTCATAGGATCTTGTCAGCCCCCATATTGTATATATGTCCTGCGATCAAAGTAAAATCGATCGCCTTTACTACTAGCTCTTTCTTTTACTGCATATTGTACTCTGCGGGCCAACACATGTAGTCAGAAACTAAATAATATCCACAAAATGTTCATCTGAAACCCGAATAGCGAATAACTGCACATCAGATAATCCCTCAATATTCATCAACTCCTTGCTTGTTTCAATCCTAGACAAGTGGTCAAGTTTGAAATTCAAATGTCCAAGCTTGAAAATTACTTCGAAATCATATTCTTGGAATAACAATAGCCATCGACAAATCTTCCCTCCAACACAGGTTTGTTGACTAGGTATTTCAAAGAAGAGTGGTTCGTGAACATTTTGAAGTGCGAACCTAATATACAGTGTCTAAAATTTTGCAACACATATACCATGACCTGTCCTTCATGCTTTGTGGTGGAGTAGTTTCATTCTGCCTTAGACAAATTTCTGCTTGCAAAAGAAACAGGGTGATCTAGATCGCATACTCTTGGTTGTGCTAAGACAACTCCCAAAGCTATGCAAGACACATCGACATGTACATGAAATTCCTTCATCTAGTATAGAAATACTAGAATAGGCACAATTACCTTTTTTTATTTCATGACATCAAGGCTCTTCTAACAATGATCATCCCAATATAACTTGACATCTTTCTTCAATATTTTTTCCATTGACATAGTGATTTGCGCGTAGGCCTTGATAAATTTCCTATAATAACTTGTATGCCCAAGCATTAAAAATAGCTACTTCACTTTTTTCAGCGACACCAAATTGATAATCATGACAATCTTCATAGGGGTATACCATCAACCCCTGCTTGCAGAAAATATGCCCCAATAATATACCATATGGTACGTAGAAAATACACTTATTTAGTGTTAATGAAATCTGATATTTCCTGTAGGTATCCAATATTAAACAGGGACTAGAAACATGATTTTTCAACAGTCCAAAGAATGTCTAGCCATCAAAATACACTTCCAAAAACTTGTGGATACATTCTTTAAATGCTGCAATGACAGCTCTGGAAAAAATATCTAGAGCATTCTTTAACCCAAAAGACATAACGATGTACTGAAATGATCCCCATTCAGTAGTAAAGATGGTTTTTCTTCGATCTTCTGGCGCAATCGTGATCTGATGGTATCCTGAGAACCCATATGTAAAGGACTAGGCCTCCTACCCTCCCAAATTACCCAAAACTTCGTCAATGAATGGTGTCAGAAACAGATCATGGACACATGCATCATTCAACTTTCTGAGATCAACACAAATCCTTATTTCTCCCTTTGTTTTTATTTCCTGTACCACCATGGGGCTAACCCATTTGGACTCTTATACTGGTTCAATAATGTCAGTGCTAAGCATCTTGTCTAATTCTTCTCGTACCTTTTATTTGTATTTTGGGTTTAGTCGATATGGGTGCTGCTTGATGGGATTCACATCAGGCTTTAAAGTGATGTTCATAACTCCCAAATCTCCTTTAGCTCCAAGAAATTTGTTGGGAATAGATCCTGGTATTGATGCAGCAATTTTGTGACCATTCTCACAGTGTTAATGTCCCAATAGTCCCCAATATTTGCGAACTTGGGATCTGATTTGGAGCGTATGTTGACTTGCTGAGTTTTGACAGGTTCTGTGATGTCTATAATCTCTACTTTAGGACCTGCAACCTCCCTCTATCCTTCTGATTCAGGAATATTGACATTACACGAATCCTCCTTGCCTTCTTATGTAGTCATATTGTAACATTCTCAAGCTTGTTCCAACTGCACAGCCCAATCAGGTTGTACCAAAGCCCTTGGCTCAATGGTAATTCAGAATACTCTGACTTTGAATTCTTGAATAACATTATTAATACAATTTCATCCATTGGTGAAGTTATAAGCCAACAAGAATGCTTCCGTCATCTTATACCAATTTGTGGTACCAAGGCACAACTCGCTTTCAAGATACCACTATTGAGGTATCCTATCCAAGGTATGGAAGAATATATACAACTATTCAGATTGTGGTTCTTCATCCCAAGCTACAATTCAACGAGATGAATTCTCACGAGGATCATATTTACCATTTTATTTCTCTACGATCATAGTGTCTACATGACAAAACCTGAGCCTTATCATCCTAGAAAATTCCTTCCATCCTCCTAAGCTTTCTCTGTATGCACCCCACCATCAGGCAGGAGTGGACCTCAAGATGAAGTCCAAATATTCATATAATTGTTCCTTAGGTACCTTCTACTCAAAATCTTTCAAAAATAGGACAAAATTCCTAGGTCCATCATAAAACAACAAGTCACATACCTTTGATGTGACACAACATAGTACTTTGGTAACTATGTTACATTGCTTAGTAGAGACTTCATGCAAGTGTTCCAATTCCTTGTCGAAGTTTGAAACACGTGAACTATCCTGCTCCCACTAGTTTCTGGCTTCAGTGGTCGGATTAATCTAATTTTCATCTTGCGTAGTTGATGGGCCTCTAAATTAGACACAAATAAAGGCCCATATAACCTTTATTAGGCACATAAAGGCTATATTAAATCTCTTATTCTACACTTAATAATGTTTTTAAAGCTCTAATATGTTCTGAGGAAGGTTTAGAGATAATTGCAAATTTTATTTTGTAGAATATTGGAAATATTATGAATATTTGGAGAAGGAGATAATTTAGGGACTTGCTCCACCCTTTAGGAAGATCAATATTGAAGAACAAATGAAAAAAATATTATGAAATTATTGAGAGATTCTGGAACTGCGATGATTGAGAAAATCTAGGAATGTGTTCCCTGTCATTTAATGCAAACTCCTAGTGCTGGGAAACAAATCCACTATTTGAGGGATTTTGAAGGGGAAAGGCTCCTCCTTTCATGGAGAATTCTTCCTCATCACTTTGTATAAGTACCAATTTGAATTAGCCTCTAGGGAAAAAATTGTTGTTTAGCAGCTCCACTTTCTTTTCTTATAGGGATGTACTACCATTGATTCAATAATGAATTTTGGTGTCATTTTTAGCTTATAAGGCTTGGTTTATTCCATAGGACTCTGTTCCTCCTTGGGCTTGGCCATTCCAAGAGCCTCAAAGCCCTCTTGCACAAATTATTTATGTTATTTTCACTTCTTATTCACATGTCTCTCTCATTTCTATTTTGCATATTTCTGTATTTAGTATTGTTTCTTTCCTTACTGTAGGATTGAGTTAAATGATTGAAGTGAGTTATTTTTCAGGTTTTTTATAGATTCAAAAACATTATTCATCCTTATAATAACTTTGGAATTTCATCTTAATCATTAAGCTACTTGGATTTGGTTACTAGTTCAAGAATATAAGATTTTTAGAAATTCCTTGTAGCGAAATAGTAGTAAATTTATGATATTTTTAAGAATGGGTTAATGAGTTTAATTTGAATTGATTCCACTTTTATTAGGTCATAATAATGTTAAAGTTAATAGAAAAATTTAACCCATTTCATTTTCACTTGATTAGGCTAGGCATTTGATAGATTAACTAGCTCACTAGTTCTTGAATTTCTATATTTTAGAGTAGTAATTTTTTGTTATTTTTTAGCACATGTGAGCATGGGTATTTTAGAGTGATTCCTCTTGGAATGGAGACTTAAGAAATCCTAATTAATAACAAAATTTGTCCCATCCGATTTTAATTTTATTTATTTAGTCATTCAATGAGTTATTTCCAAAACAAAACTTCTTTTAGAAAAAAAAGAACTTCCTGTAGCACTCTTATAGCACGTGTAAACTCGACCAGGATTGCTCCCAAAGCTTGGTTTTTGTCTCTTAGTCTTGAATCATGACCCATAGGATCTAAATCCATTATTGAGGAAAAATAAACACCACTTAGGACATTCATATTCACAAAGAAGATTAGACCTTTTTATTTGAATTCACGTTCTTAGGATTTTAATTACAAATTATTATTCCTTCCTAGGATTAATTTATTTTAAATGAAATATTTCCATTTCTGCTTTTACTTTAGGTTTTAAGTTCATGAAATTCACTCCATTACATTAGATTAAAAAAAGGACACATTGTATGTTTCACATATAATGTCGATACCTCTTAAGTTTGTATGAACCCCGAGTTGATAATTAAAGTTGGTAGCCTTGGGAGTTGCAGTATTCTTGTTGCAATATTGAGGCTCATCACTTTTTTGGCGCCATTTCTAGGGAGGTGTCAAAGTGTGCATTGTTTTCTTCCATAGTTGATTCATTTCTTTTATTTCTGAAAAAACATAAATATTTTCATTAGGCATATTTAATTTCAAAAATAGAAAATTGCATTGCATTAACATTCTTATTCAAAAAATTAAAAAATAATTCTCCAACACCAACCCCCCCGCCCCCCATTTGATCACATGGTCCAGTAAGAACCACATCACCATCCACTTTTTCAGGTTGAATAAGAATAGGTGGCAAAGAATATATAAGAAATGGATGGAGATGATGACAATGAATAATATGTTCTTGTATTTCCCATTCAAGATACTGATGTTAGTGTGATTATGAATAACATCCCTCCATCTTTCCTTCCAAACTTCCATGGTATGAGGTTAGAGGATCTCAAAACCTTTCTCTTTGAATTTGAAATTGTATGTAGATCTTGTGGTTACTTATTAAACAATTAAAAATTGAGATTGTTTTTGGAAACATTGAAGGATAGAGCTCTTAATGGTTTATGAGTTTAGGTACTAATTCAATAAGATCGTGGAATGATATGAAAAATATATTTATAGAAAAATATAAACATTGTGATTTTAAAGAAATTTTTTTGAGAATGAATCAAAAATAAGATGAGAGATTTGAGGATCTAATAAAGATATTCATGTATAATGTTAAGAGTGAAAAATTACATCATATATGATTTGCCACACTCAAAAACCTCTTACTTAGAACAATTAGGGATTAGTGGATTTATCTCCTTGATATCATGAGTAGAGTAGATGTATACCAATTTTAATTTGAAGAAATTTGTGAAACATGCATGCACATATCAAGAGGAAGGACAAGAGTAAGTAAATCAACATCGAGATTGGTAAGTCAAGCTAAAATTGGAAATTTGTTTGATGAATTTAAAAAAAATTATTAGCAATCTAAGTGAACAAGTAGAAATGTAAAAATGAAAAATGAGCAAAAGGAAGATGTTGATATTTGTGTTATCCATGAAGAATCACATGCTAATAAATATTTTCCATCATTACCAAGATTGAAGGAATTGTACCAAGAAGGAAATGGAGCAATTCAATCACCAAATTAACTATGTTATGTAGCTCCAAGAAGACCATGGAAGCCTAGTCAACATGGTATGGTTCAATAACCTAATTCAAAATTTCAAGCCCATGCACATCCATCTCAAAGTAATTTGAACACACTCCCTCTTTAGAAACCTTGGCCATCCCAACCTCAAAACCAATCTTTGCAACAAGGCTAGTAAGAACCTTATGGGAGAAATCCAAAATATCCTCAGTATTTTCATCAATATCCTCCATACCAAACTCTATGATATCTCTACCATCCACCTCCACCACAACCACAACCTTAACCACATCCATATCATAGATCCACCCCCACTCACCTACCTGTACCACCATTTACAAACCCATACAAAGAAGTAACTCAACCCACTTACAATGTTGAGGTACAACACTTCCAAACATCTCCTCTTGATCTAAATGGAATCCATCTTAGCTCAGAAAGAGTATTGCAAAACATTTATTCTCTTGATGTCATTGAAGGACAACATTCAAAAAAATAAGATTCAAATGAGAAGACCAAAGAATCACGGGTTGCACTTGACGAAGAACAAACATCACAATTAGATGTTAAAAAATTTCTGTCATGTTTACCATCATATCCTCCATGTGTTCAAAAGAATAATAAAAAAAGAGAGGAATATTTGAATTTCATGTGAGAAGAATACACGAATAATGATCGTGATGAGCAAGAAAACTACGGGAATCAAAGCTATATTGAAATATGGTTCCAGACTCATTAAGTTGCAGCCACACACTCTTATTCAAAAATTATCGATCTCATCTCAGTCAAAGCATTTGGTATCTCATATTTAGGTACATGTCAAAGAATACATTTTGAGCCTCCACATGAGTTTATCTATCATCTTGATGTGTACATGGATCCATTGGGAGTATTCCTATACTTGAAAGAGATTTTTCTTTTTCAAGTAGAGTAAGATAGAAAAAATAAAAAAAATGGAAAAAGAGAAATAAGAAAAGAATAAAATCTCAATTGAAAGCCTCCTTTGACGCATTTGAGATTGGATCACTGATTGAAAAACTCCATGAGGTGGTCGATGGGTTGGAAAAAAGAGAAAAAGGAGAAAAATAAAAGATCATATGTGAAAACCTCCTTTGAGGCGCCTAGGCAGACCTACTAGTTGAAAACCTCATTGAGGAAGTTAGTAGGTCTAAGAAAAGAGAAAAAAATGAAAAAATCAAAAGAAAATAAAAATTTGGACAAAAATCTAGTCAAAGGAAATAAAAATTGGACTTTCTACTCCTTTGCTCAGATGCTTCAAAAGGGCCTAGGTCATTCCAATCCCTCACCCTGATCCATTTCCAACATCCACCCATCATTTCCAAGATTTTCTCGTTCATTTTCCTCGATGTGCTAAAATGCTACAGGAAGTCTTGTTTTTGCTATAGGAAGTCCTGTTTTGAGTAGAAAATTGTTTTTATTATATATTGAAAACTGTGCATCCATTTTTCAAGTTGTTTCACTAGGAGATGCAAATGGATAGTGGTAACATGCTCAAGAAATTTCAATAATTTCCGGTGCATAGTTTGTGAGAAATCGACCTCCATCACCTATAACCATTTTTACTTTTTCTTGAGATTCGAGCATCCAATGGATGAGACTTGTTATGGGGAGGTGCATAAGGAAGATGGTAATATGCTAAGAAAATTTCAGGTTAATCCACTCTAACATTTTGAGAATTATGGATAAAATAATTCTGCTACAAGGGGTTGTCTTGATCTGCTATAGGAAGTCTTCTAATTTCTATAGGAAGTTACAACGAGCTACAAGAAGGTAGATCGAAGAAAAATTGTAGTCACTAAGGGTCCTATGATCTGTAAAAATTAGGAAGAATGTCTTACCACCATTACCCATCATCCTCTCATCACTCCTACATCTCACTCAAAGAGATTTTCGACTCAAACCCTTCACTCTATCCCATCTGTAAAAAGAATTTGTTTTGCAAAAACACAGATTTCCTTCACATCATTCTTCCAAGAGCACACTACTCCTTCTTAATATTACCACACTCTCCCTCATATCCACATGAATATTGGAAGTCAAACAAATAAAAATAATGCCTTCTACAAGAAGAAAACATGTTCCTCTAGCAGACCTGCGTAATCACCAGAAAGCACTATAAGTGGTTTTATCGATCATGCGGAAAGACATGAAAATTTGTGAGGTGAATATGAAGGGGCTATGGCACTCCAAGGAGGAATTTCACCAGTAGAAAAAACCTAGACATCAGAGAGACACCTACAAATATACAAAAACTGTTTCATTAAAGGTATAATCAAATTCTGAAGACATGGACCAAAAAAAAAGAGTCAACTCCCTTGATATCATGATGTATATGGCCGAACTCCAGCATGCAAGAATTGATCCAATCATGAAATATAACACTAACATGAGCATATCAACAACAAAATTTTAGCCAAAGATGTGAATTAGCAACAAAAACAACAAAAAAAACCCTAGAGGTGTTGGAAATATACTGAGAGGGGGGGGGGGGGGGGTGAATCAGTATTTAGGATTTACTAAGATCTTTTTACTTTTTCATTCTTTAATAACCCATACGCTACTTTACTGAACCAGACTCGCGTATATACGTGGATACCCTTTACATAACTCGCGTATGCACAGAGATATTAATAAACAATCAATTCTTCACTTAGATCCTTGCATGTATTCATTCATCAGATGTTTATATAGTAGTAGACATGTACAGTAACAACAGAATGAAACATCACACAAAAGCATTACACATGAACACCATGATTTTTAGGTGGAAACCCAAGTCGGGAGAAAACCACCGCTGCCGTTGTCTCAGCCTTCAATATTTTATTATAGAGAAAAAATTATTACAATCATGTACTGGTGCAGACTTATACCAGTACGCAGGCACCCACCTACAGAAGGCTACAACCTTCTCTCGTTTACCAGTCTCACTTGGAAGGGAGCTTCAACCCCCTGCTCTCGTTTACCAGTCTCACCTGGAAGGGAGCTACTACCCCCTGATATTAGCACCAGCCTCTGCTGACTTTAAGCTTCTATTATCAGACTGAAGTCTTCAACCCTCAGATCCACTGCAGACCACGTTTCATCAATTTTCAAACTGGATCAAACAGCTCCAACACAACCCTTCACTTATCAACAAACATACTTTGCCCAATGCTTCCAAACCGAACAGTGACACTACTGTAATCGGTATATCAGAGATAACCCAAACTTCAGAATAAGTATGCAGAAATACATTCAACCATGAGCAACCATCAGTTCAGATATCATACGCGTTTTTCTTTAGATGGATCCGGGTATATACACGCTTTCACTGAAGACAACCAGCGTATACATTCGTGCAACTTTTCAGAAAAACCCTAACAGGTCATACGCGCCTTTATTGAAATAGATCTGCGTATATACGCGCCTTCAGTGAAGCGAACCTGCATATTGATCTATAAAAGTTAAACTTTGCAGAATAGACCAGATCTATGAACTTACCCAGATTTCTTCAACTTCTTCAACAAATTTGTGCCAGGTCTTCATCACTTCTCTTCACATCATCCAAGAGTTTCACCATTTCAAGATCTAGAGATCTTGGACCTTCATTATGTTCATAGATACATTATAGAATCAGATCTATCAATTAAGAACAAAGTTCCACCATGCAGATATACTTCAGAGTGAAGTACACATTAAAGCCCAGACTCATGCCCTGCCTTTGCACAATGAATTTCTTCTCCTTATATAGGTTTACCCTTTATCAATACCATGGGTCAAAATCACATTACTTTAGATGGTATTCCTGGGCGGGGTCACATAGACGAAACATTACTCAATACAATGGGTCAATACCATGGTGGTTACCCCTGGTTTTGCACTTTATGAGCGCTTTTTCCCATACGCGACTTGGAACGTTATTTCTCGCGTGCATACGCGACTTCTCCTAGACAAATCTGCGTATGCCTTGAGACATACTCTTTTCATCATAGATCTAGCACATACTGAAATTCCTTTCATCATTACTACTGAGTTGCTCTGTAGACACATCATATCACATCAGATTTACATCATTTAACAAGTTCATCAAGACATATTCCATCAGGGACAACTTCATCAAGTAGGTTGCCATCATCTTCATCAAGTGGGTTGCCATCAAGGACAACACTCAACATCATATTGCCAACAATCTCCCCCTTTGGACTTGATGGCAACCATGATGGTGTTTGATCACCACAACAAGAATACAATGACACCATGTCACTCTTACTCTTTATTCAAACACCATGTCACTCTCCCCCTTTGACATCAAGGGAAAAGGGCGGATCTCATGTCGAAAGAAGAGCGTTGTAGATCTGATGTGTACAGAAGGTACCATGCTCCCCCTGAGTTCATGCTGAATGTTCAAGCATACTTTTCAATGAAGTACATGACTCTATGACCTTACTATCACCAAGGACTCATAATTACATCAAAGAACCAACCAAGTGGGTTTACATATGAGACTCAAGTACCCAACCAAGTGGGTTTACATATTTGACTCAGCTACCCAACCAAGTGGGTTTACACATTTTGACAATTCCTTACATGACTGAATATTACAATCTTACATCATGGGTCTCAACAAGGCCTTTTTTATCAAATTACAAGTATGACTTTTTATGACCAATACCATAAAAACCTCAAGAGAGATCATATTCCAGAATCATAAGCCAGCAATGCATAATACCCAGCAAGGCTATTTCTCCCCCGGAAACTATACAACAGTTTACTCCTTCATCTCCCCCTTAGCTTGTACATCCTGAGCACTTTCCAACAGAAGATCATCAAGGCATTTTTACCCAATATCAGAGAATGAGACAGAAATATAAGAGATAAAACTTCACCAGAGATACCATACAGTATCAGAGATATCAAACAGTGCTGCAGATGTGCTGTAAAATGCTAACCCTAACCAAAAATTGTCAGCAACTGACCATACGCATCTTTCTGTGGATAGACTCGCGTATATACGCGACTGTCTTTCAGGAAACCCACGTATCCAGATCTTCTAAATTTAAGCAGTTCTGATTTTCTTCACAGCAGAGACTACTCCCAGCTTCTGTCTGAGATATTCGAATGCTTCCCTGGGCAGAGGTTTGGTAAATATATCAACAACTTGTTCTTTGGAGGGAACATACTCCAACTTCACCTTTTGTTCAAGCACTTGTTCACGTAAGAAGTGATACTTGATGGGAATGTTCTTGGTCTTTGAATGCATAACAGGATTCTTTGAGATACTGATGGCACTTGTATTATCACACATAATGGAGATAGGAGGTGTACATTTGATTTGAAAATCTTGCAGGGTTTGCATCATCCAAAGAAGTTGAGTGCAACAAGACGCGACAGCCACATATTCTGCTTCTGCTATAGATAAGGCAATAGAATTTTGCTTCTTGCTGAACCAAGATACCAACCGGGGCCCCATATAGAATGCACCACCACTAGTGCTTTTCCGATCATCAACATTTCCAGCCCAATCTGCATCCGTGTAAGCATGAATATTAAGATCAACATTCTTTGGATAACATAGTCCAAAGTCTTGAGTTCCTTGTAGATATTTGAATATTATTTTGACAGCCTGAAGGTGAGACTCTTTTGGATTAGCTTGGAATCGTCCAATAATCCCAACTGCATGCATAATGTCTGGTCTAGTCATAGTGAGATAAAGTAGGCTTCCTATCATTGATCTATATTCAGGTTGATTCACTGCGGGAGAATCATCATGAGAACTGAGGTTACATCCGATTATCATTGGTGTACTTACAGGTTTGCATTCTTCCATGCCATACTTATTCAAAATTTGCTTAAGATATTTTTCTTGTGATAAGAATATTCCATCTGCTGTTTGATGCACTTGCAACCCAAGAAAGAATGTTAGTTCTCCAAGTAAGGACATTTCAAATTCTTGCTGCATGACAAAAGCAAATTTCTTACTCATAGATTCTTCATTACTCCCAAAAATGATGTCATCAACATATACAACCACAATCAATAGTTTATCATTTTCAACCTTTGTGTATAAGTTGCTATCAGCAGACCCCTTTGAAAATCCTTGTTGATGAAGATATTTGTAAAGACGATAATACCATGCCGTTGGAGCTTGTTTGAGACCATATAGGGCCTTTTTAAGTCTACAAACAAGATTTTCATCATTTCCCAAAATGAATCCTTCCGGTTTCTCTATATAAACTTCTTCTTCTAGATCAACATTGAGAAAGGCAGATTTAACATCCATTTGATAAACTTTGATTTGTTGAAAACTTGAAAAAGCAAGAAACATTCTTATGGCTTCAAGTCTAGCTACAGGAGCAAAAGTTTCTTCAAAGTCTATACCTTATTGTTGAGTGTACCCTTTGCAAACCAATCTGGCTTTGTTTCTTATAACATCCCCATTTTCATTTCACTTGTTCTTGAATATCCATTTTGTTCCAATGACATTTTTATCATGTGGTCTTGGTACCAATTCCCAAGTGTGATTCTTTTCAATTTGATCAAGCTCTTCATTCATGGCTTGAATCCAACATTCATCTTTGCTAGCTTGATTGACATTTTTGGGTTCAATTGTGGACAGGAATGCCAGATAGCTAGAAGATCCCACAAGAGTCCTTCTTGTTTGTACACCTGATCCCTTTTCTCCAAAAATTTGAGATTCTAGATGATTCTTTTGAACATATCTGGATGGAGCTCGTTAAATCATCTTCAAAGTTCTTCTATTGGATTCATCAAGCCTATATCATAGCCATTTGATGTAGAAGGACAAAAGTCACCATCATCTTCTTCTGTTGCTTGTTTTTCTTCTTTAGGAGCTGCAGGAGACTCATCAATAACAACATCAATACATTCAACAATCTTTCGAAGCCTTTTATTGTAACATTTGTATGCTCTGCTTGTAGATGTGTAACCAAGAAGTATCCCTTCATCTGATCTAGGTTCAAACTTGCCAAGCTTTTCATCATTATTTTTGATAAAGCATTTACTTCCAAAAATTCTAAAATGCTTTACAGAGGGAGAATTACCATACCAGAGTTCATATGGAGTTTTTTCACTATTTACCCGAACATGTGCCTTGTTGAGAATATTTGCTGCTGTATGTGCTGCTTCTCCCCAGAACATGTCAGGAGTTCCAGAATAATCAAGCATGGCTCTAGCCATTTGTTGAATTGTTCTATTCATTCTTTCTGCTACGCCATTTTGTTGTGGAGTGCCTGCTACAGAGAACTGTCTCTTTATGCCATGTTGTTCACAAAATTCAAAGAATTCATTTGATGTATATTCTCCTCCTCGATCAGATCTAAGACATTTGATTTTTAGATCCAATTCATTTTCAACCAGTGCTTTGAAGATCTGAATTTCTCAAATGCTTCATTTTTGTGTTTAAGCAACCCAATCCAACACATTCTAGAGAAATCATCAATAAATAAGATATAGTATTCTTCTCCACCTGGTGACTTTTTCCTCATAGGTCCACAAATTTCAGTATGAACAAGTTCAAGAGGCCTACTTGATGATCCTTCTTTGGCATTAAATTGTACTCTGGTCTACTTACCAAATTGGCAGGATTTGCATATGATACTTTCTGGTAGAGCAATATTGGGAAGACCATGAACAGCTTGAAGTCTGCTTGCTTTGTTGATTTGAGAGAAGCTTAGATGCCCCAGCCTTCTATGCCATAGCCAATTTTCTGAAGATTTGCTCAAGTAACATTGATCTTTGCAGTTCTTCAATACATATAGGTTGCTTGGAGTTCTTTTCCCTTTTATAATAGTTCTACCTGTATCCAGATCACGAACCACACATTCTTTTGAACTGAAGACAACTTCTATACCTTGATCACACATTTGACTTACACTTAACAGGTTATGCCTTAGTCCATCCACATACATGACATCATTAGCTTCACCTTTTCTTTTAGAAACAAGGACCTTTTTCCTTTAATTACAGCATGATTATCATTTCCAAATGTAACTTTCTTTTCCTTTTCTAGATCATTATATGAAAGAAGTTTTCTTTTGTCACCTATCATGTGTCTTGAGCACCCACTATCAATGTACCATTGATTTTCTTCACCTTCTGCAAATAACGCTATCCCACAATTTTCAACCTGTAATTCCTTCTTTTTCCATACTTTGGAACTTGAAGGAAAATGTTGTTTTGACTGGACTTTGCTCCTGCATTCAGATTCTTCGTGGCCAAATTTATTGCAATAAGCACATTCAACTTCATTTTGAAGAGGAGAAAAGTTGTTATAGGTGTTCCCTTTTGGTTCAATATCCATCCTTTTCTTTCTTGCTTCTCTTGTCATGATGGTTTTATATGCAACACATTGAACAGCTTTATGACCAAAATTGTGACATGAGAAACATTGTCCATTGAAGTAGAAATTTCTGCGATCATGAAATATTCTATTTGAATTTACCTGTTGATTGTTGCTTCTTTGAGAGAAATCCCTGTTAGTGTTCCTTGTATTGTGATGATCATGCTTTACCTGTAAAGATTCTTTATTCCCTTGTTGAGTGGCTGAATGTAGTAAACCAGTTGTAGCTGCTTTTAGATAATTTGGTGCTGAAGCCTGAGAGGATTCTCTGGTGTATCCAAGACCTGTCTTAATCAGATGAGATCGTTGAACCTTGATAATCTCATCTAAGGTTTCATATCCTTTAGCAAATCTAATATTCAGAGTCTTTACTTTCTCAAGTTATTTTCTTAGACTTACTACTTCACATTCTAATTTTTCATTATGTTTCTTTGCTTCTTCATTCTGCCTTTTCAGAGTCTCTATGATTATTTTACTTTCTTCCAAGAATATTTTGAGTTGATTGTTTTGATCAAGAAAATCATTGTCATCTAGAGCATCCACAAAAGCATCCTTATCATCTCTAGAATTATTTTCAAATGCCATGAGAAGTCTAAGATCTTGTTCACATTCTTCCTCACTATCAGATAACCCATCACTGTCTTCATTTGTATAGTAGCTTTTCTTAGTGCTAGACCGGTTCTTATTTCTTCTTGCTACTTCTTTCTCTTTAGCAGATGTTTCTTTATAAGGACATTTTTCAGCATAATGACCAACTCTTCCACAATTAAAACATTTGAAAGGAAGCTTACCTTTGAATCTTCCGGTTCCTAGTTGGAGTTTTCTCACAAAGTTTGCCTCATGTTCTTTTGAGATATATCCTGACCCTTATGGTTTTTAAACTTCTTTCCCTTTTGTAGAAGCTTTAAAAACATCTTCTTTGACTTCAGATGGTCCTCCTCTCCTCATTTTGTATGCATTCAATATGCCATGAAGTTGCACCATAGTAAGATTTTGAAGGTCTTGTTTTTCTTCAAGAGCAGAAACTTTTGACTCAAACTTGGCCGTTAGTGATCTCAAAATTTTCTCAACCAAAGTGGATTCGGTTAATGTTTCTCCCAGATTTCTCATACAGTTTACAACATCATCAACATGTAAAAAGAAACCAGCAATATTCTCATCACTGTGCATTTTTAAATTTTCATACTCAATTCTAAGAGATTGAAGTTTTGCACTTTTTACCTTTGCATCACCTTCATAGCTTCGGATGATTTTGTCCCATATCTCCTTTGTTGTATTTAGCTGCATGACTTTGACAAATTCTGCTTCAGTTAGACTTCAAGTTATAGCATTGACTACTTTTCCATTTGATTCATAATTCTTTCTTTCAGTTGGATCTGTTGGTGTAGCAGCTGGATATTGATATCCTTGTTCAACAATGGCCCATATGTCTGCTCCCATAGACTGAAGATAGGATCTCATCCTTATTTTCCAGAAGATTAAATTGCTTCCGTTGAAAAGCAGAGGTTTGATAGATGTTGTTCCCTCGTGATTGCTCATCCTGCTTGATCTTCCTTCTAGCGGTTAAGCCTTTTCAGAAGGACCTGCTCTGAAACCAATTGTTGTAAAAATATTGAGAGGGGGGGTGAATCAGTATTTAGGATTTACTCACATATTTTTGCTTTTTCATTCTTTAATAACCCATACGCTACTTCAATGAAACAGACTCGTATATACGCGGATACCCTTTACAGAACTCGCGTATGCACAGAGATATTAATAAACAATCAATCCTTCACTTAGATCCTTGCATTTATTCATTCATCAAATGTTTATATAGTAGTAGACATGTGCAGTAATAACAGAATGAAACATCACACAAAAGCATCACACATGAACACCATGATTTTTAGGTGGAAACCCAAGTCGGGAGAAAACCACCGCTGCCGTTGTCTCAGCCTTCAATATTTTATTATAGAGAAAAACTTCTTACAATCATGTACTGGTGCAGACTTATACCAGTACGCAGGCACCCACCTACAGAAGGATACAACTTTCTCTCGTTTACCAGTCTCACCTGGAAGGGAGATACTACCCCCTGATATTAGCACCAGCCTCTGCTGACAGAAAGCTTCTATTATCAGACTGAAGGCTTCAACCCTCAGATCCACTGCAGACCACGTTTCATCAATTTTCAAACTGGATCAAACAGCTCCAACACATCCCTTCACTTATCAACAAACATACTTTTCCCAATGCTTCCAAACCGAACAGTGACACTACTGTAATCAGTATATCAGAGATAACCCAAACTTCAAAATAAGTATGAAGAAATACATTCAACCGTGAGCAACCATCAGTTCAGATATCATACACGCTTTTCTTTAGATGGATCCGCGTATATACGCGCTTTCACTTAAGACAAGCAGCGTATACATTCGTGCAACTTTTCAGAAAAACCCTAACAGGTCATACACGCCTTTGTTGAAATAGATCCGCGTATATACGCGCCTTCAGTGAAGTGAACCTGCGTATTGATCTATAAAAGATAAACTTTGCAGAATAGACCAGATCTATGAACTTACCCAGATTTCTTCAACTTCTTCAACAGATTTGCGCCAGGTCTTCATCACTTATCTTCAGATCATCCAAGAGTTTCACCATTTCAAGATCTAGAGATCTTGGACCTTCATTATGTTCATAGATACATTATAGAATCAGATCTATCAATTAAGAACAAAGTTCCACCATGCAGATATACTTCAGAGTGAAGTATAAATTAAAGCCCAGACTCACGCCCTGCCTTTGCACAATGAATTTCTTCTCCTTATATAGGTTTACCCTTTATCAATACCATGGGTGAAAATCACATTACTTTCGATGGTATTCCTGGGCGAGGTCACATAGATGAAACATTACTCAATACAATGGGTCAATACCATGGTGGTTACCCCTGGTTTTGCACTTTATGAGCGCTTTTTCCCATACGCGACTTGGAACGTTATTTCTCGCGTGCATATGTGACTTCTCCTAGACAAATCCGCGTATGCCTTGAGACATACTCTTTTCATCATAGATCTAGCACATACTGAAATTCCTTTCATCATTACTACCGTAGTTGCCTGTAGGACATCATGGTCACATCGCATTTACATCAATGTCTATCAAGACATATTCCATCAAGGACAACTTCATCAAGTAGGTTGCCATCATCTTCATCAAGTGGGTTGCCATCAAGGACAACACTCAGCATCATATTGCCAACAATCTCCCCCTTTGGACTTGATGGCAACCACGATGGTGTTTGATCACCACAACAAGAATACAATGACACCATGTCACTCACTCTTTATTCAAACACCATGTCACTCTCCCCCTTTGACATCAAGGGCAAAGGGCGGATCTCATGTCGAAAGAAGAGCGCTGTAGATCTGATGTGTACTGAAGGTACCATGCTCCCCCTGAGTTCATGTTGAATGTTTAAGCATACTTTTCAATGAAGTACATGACTCTATGACCTTACTATCAGCAAGGACTCATAATTACATCAAAGATCCAACCAAGTGGGTTTACATATGAGACTCAAGTACCCAACCAAGTGGGTTTACATATTTGACTCAGCTACCCAACCAAGTGGGTTTACACATTTTGACAAGTCCTTACATGACTGAATATTACAATCTTACATCATGGGTCTCAACAAGACCTTTTTTATCAAATTACAAGTATGAATTTTTATGACCAATACTAGAAAAACCTCAAGAGAGATCATATTCCAGAATCATAAGCCAACAATGCATAATACCCAGCAAGGCTATTGCTCCCCCTGAAACTGTACAACAGTTTACTCCTTCATCTCCCCCTTAGCTTGTACATCCTGAACACTTTCCAACAGAAGATCATCAAGGCATTTTTACCCAATATCAGAGAATGAGACAGAAATATAAGAGATAAAACTTCACCAGAGATACCATACAGTATCAGAGATATCAAACAGTGCTGCAGATGTGCTGTAAAATGCTAACCCTAACCAAAAATTGTCAGCAACTGACCATACGCGTCTTTCTGTGGATAGACTCGCGTATATACGTGATTGTCTTTCAGGAAACCCACGTATCCAATTTGATCTTCTAAATTTAAGCAGTTCTGATTTTCTCCACAGCAGAGACTACTCCCAGCTTCTGTCTGAGATATTCGAATGCTTCCCTGGGCAGAGGTTTGGTAAATATATCGGCAACTTGTTCTTTGGAGGGAACATACTCCAACTTCACCTTTTGTTCAAGCACATGTTCACGTAAGAAGTGATACTTGATGGGAATGTGCTTGGTCTTTGAATGCATAACAGGATTCTTTGAGATACTGATGGCACTTCTATTATCACACATAATAGAGATAGGAGGTGTACATTTGATTTGAAAATCTTGCAAGGTTTGCATCATCCAAAGTAGTTGAGTGCAACAAGAGGCGACAGCCACATATTCTGCTTCTGTTGTAGATAAAGCAATAGAATTCTGCTTCTTGCTGAACCAAGATACCAACCGGGGCCCCATATAGAATGCACCACCACTAGTTCTTTTCCGATCATCAACATTTCCAGCCCAATCTGCATCCGTGTAAGCATGAAGAGTAAGATCATCATTCTTTGGATACCATAGTCCAAAGTCTTGAGTTCCTTGCAGATATTTGAATATTATTTTGACAGCCTGAAGGTGAGACTCTTTTGGATTAGCTTGGAATCGTCCAACAATCCCAACTGCATGCATAATTTCTGGTCTAGTCCCAGTGAGATAAAGTAGGCTTCCTATCATTGATCTGTATTCTGGTTGATTCACCGCGGGAGAATAATCATGAGAACTGAGGTTACATCCGGTTATCATTGGTGTACTTACAGGTTTGCATTCTTCCATGCCATGATTCTTCAAAATTTGCTTAAGATATTTTGCTTGTGATAAGAATATTCCATCTGCAGTTTGATGCACTTGCAACCCAAGAAAGAATGTTAGTTCTCTAAGTAAGGACATTTCAAATTCTTGCTGCATGACAGAAGCAAATTTCTTACTCATAGATTCTTCATTACTCCCAAAAATGATGTCATCAACATATACAACCACAATCAATAGTTTATCATTTTCAACCTTTGTGTATAAGTTTCTATCAACAAACCCCTTTGAAAATCCTTGTTGATGAAGATATTTGTCAAGACGATAATACCATGGCCTTGGAGCTTGTTTGAGACCATATAGGGCCTTTTTAAGTCTACAAACAAGATTTTCATCATTTCCCAAAATGAATCCTTTCGGTTGTTCTATATAAACTTCTTCTTCTAGATCACCATTGAGAAAGGCATATTTAACATCCATTTGATAAAATTTGATTTGTTGAAAACTTGAAAAAGCAAGAAACATTCTTATGGCTTCAAGTCTAGCTACAAGAGCAAAAGTTTCTTCAAAGTCTATACCTTCTTGTTGAGTGTACCCTTTGCAAACCAATCTGGCTTTTTTTCTTATAACATCCCCATTTTCATTTAACTTGTTCTTGAATATCCATTTTGTTCCAATGACATTTTTATCATGTGGTCTTGGTACCAATTCCCAAGTGTGATTCTTTTCAATTTGATCAAGCTCTTCATTCATGGCTTGAATCCAACATTCATCTTTGCTAGCTTGATTGACATTTTGGGGTTCAATTGTGGATAGGAATGCCAAATAGCTAGAAGATCCCACAAGAGTCCTTCTTGTTTGTACACCCGATTCCTTGTTTCCCAAAATTTGAGATTCAGGATGATTCTTTAGAACATATCTGGATGGAGCTTTCTCTGATAAATCATCTTCAGGTTCTTCATTGGATCCACTGTCTATATCATTTCCATTTGATGTAGAAGGACAAAAATCACCATCATCTTCTTCCGTTGCTTGTTTTTCTTCTTTAGGAGTTGTAGGAGACTCATCAATGACAACATCAATACATTCAACAATCTTTCGAAGCCTTTTATTGTAACATTTGTATGCTCTGCTTGTAGATGAGTAACCAAGAAGTATCCCTTCATCTGATCTAGGTTCAAACTTGCCAAGCTTTTCATCATTATTTTTGATAAAGCATTTACTTCCAAAAATTCTAAAATGCTTTACAGAGGGAGAATTAGCATACCAGAGTTCATATGGAGTTTTGTCACTATTTACCCGAACATGTGCCTTGTTGAGAATATTTGCTGCTGTATGTGCTGCTTCTCCCCAGAACATGTCAGGAGTTCCAGAGTCATCAAGCATAGCTCTAGCCATTTGTTGAATTGTTCTATTCATTCTTTCTTCTACACCATTTTGTTGTGGAGTGCCTGCTATAGAGACCTGTCTCTTTATGCCATGTTGTTCACAAAATTCAAAGAATTCATTTGATGTATATTCTCCTCCTCGATCATATCTAAGACATTTGATTTTTAGATCTAATTTGTTTTCAACCAGTGCTTTGAAGATCTGAAATTTCTCAAATGCTTCATTTTTGTGTTTAAGCAACCCAATCCAACACATTCTAGAGAAATCATCAATAAATAAGATATAGTATTCTTCTCCACCTGGTGACTTTTTCCTCATAGGTCCACAAATGTCAGTATGAACAAGTTCAAGAGGCCTACTTGATGATCCTTCTTTGGCATTAAATTGTACTCTAGTCTACTTACCAAATTGGCAGGATTTGCATATGATACTTTCTGGTAGAGTAATATTGGGAAGACCACGAACAGCTTGAATTCTGCTTGCTTTGTTGATTTGAGAGAAGCTTAGATGCCCCAGCCTTCTATGCCATAGCCAATTTTCTGAATATTTGCTCAAGTAACATTGATCTTTGCAGTTCTTCAATACATATAGGTTGCTTGGAGTTCTTTTCCCTTTTATAATAGTTCTACCTGTATCCAGATCACGAACCACACATTCTTTTGAACTGAAGACAACTTCTGTACCTTGATCACACATTTGAATTACACTTAATAGGTTATGCCTTAATCCATCCACATACATGACATCATTAGCCTTCACCTTTTCTTTTAGAAACACAGACCCTTTTCCTTTAATTACAGCAGGATTATCATTTCCAAATGTAACTTTCTTTTCCTTTTCTAGAGCATTATATGAAAGAAGTTTGCTTTTGTCACATGTCATGTGTCTTGAGCACCCACTATCAATGTACCATTGATTTTCTTCACCTTCTGCAAATAACGCTATCCCGCAATTTTCAACCTGTAATTCCTTCTTTTTCCATACTTTGGAACTTGAAGGAAAATGTTGTTTTGGCTGGACTTTGCTCCTGCATTCAGATTCTTCATGACCAAAGTTATTGCAATAAGCACATTCAACTTCATTTTGAAGAGGAGAAAAGTTGTTATAGGTGTTCTTCTTTGGTTCAATATCCATCATTTTCTTTCTTGCTTCTCTTTTCATGATGGTTTTATATGCAACACATTGAACAGCTTTATGACCAAAATTGTGACATGAGAAACATTGTACATTGAAGTAGAAATTTCTGCGATCATGAAATCTTCTATTTGAATTTACATGTTGATTGTTGCTTCTTTGAGAGATATCCCTGTTAGTGTTCCTTGTATTGTGATGATCATGCTTTACCTGTAAATATTCTTTATTCCCTTGCTGAGTGGCTGAATGTAGTAAACCAGTTGTAGCTGCTTTTAGATAATTTGGTGCTGAAGCCTGAGAAGATTCTTCGGTATATCCAAGACCTATATTAATAAGAGGAGAACGTTGAACCTTGATAATCTCATCTAAGGTTTCAGATCCTTTAGCAAATCTAAGATTCAGAGTCTTTACTTTCTCAATTTCTTTGCTTAGACTTACTACTTCACATTCTAATTTTTCATTATGTTTCCTTGCTTCTTCATTCTGCCTTTTCAGAGTCTCTATGATTATTTTACTTTCTTCCAAGCATATTTTGAGTTGATTGTTTTGATCAAGAAAATCATTGTCATCTAGAGCATCCATAAAAGCATCCTTATCATCTCTAGAATTATTTTCAAATGCCATGAGAAGTCTAAGATCTTGTTCACATTCTTCCTCACTATCAGATAACCCATCACTGTCTTCATTTGTATAGTAGCTTTTCTTAGAGCTAGATCGATTCTTATTCCTTCTTGCTACTTCTTTTTCTTTAGCAGATGTTTCTTTATAAGGAAATTTTGCAGCATAATGACCAACTCTTCCACAATTGAAACATTTGAAAGGAAGCTTACCTTTGAATCTTCCGGTTCCTAGTTGGAGTCTTCTCACAAAGTTTTCCTCATCTTCTTCTGAGATATATCCTGATCCTTCCGGTTTTTGAACTTCTTTCCCTTTTGTAGAAGCTTTAAAAACAACTTCTTTGACTTCAGATGGTCCTCCTCTCCTCATTTCGTATGTAGTCAATATGCCATGAAGTTGCACCATAGTAAGATTTTGAAGGTCCTGTTTTTCTTCAAGAGCAGAAACTTTTGACTCAAACTTGGCTGTTAGTGACTCAAAATTTTCTCAACCAAAGTGGATTCGGTTATTGTTTCTCCTAGGTTTCTCATACGGTTTACAACATCATCAACACGTAAAAAGAAACCAGCAATATTCTCATCACTATGCATTTTTAAATTTTCATACTCAATTCTGAGAGATTGAAGTTTTGCACTTTTTACCTTTGCATCACCTTCATAGCTTAGGATGATTTTTTCCCATATATCCTTTGCTGTATTTAGCTGCATTATTTTGACAAATTCTGGTTCAGTTAGACTTCCAGTTATAGCATTGACCGCTTTTGCATTTGATTCATAGTTCTTTATTTCAGTTGGATCTGTTGGTGTAGCAGCTGGATATTGATATCCTTGTTCAACAATGGCCCATATATCTGCTCCCATAGACTGAAGATAGGATCTCATCCTTATTTTCTAGAAGATTAAATTGCTTCCGTTGAAGAGCGGAGGTTTGATAGATGTTGTTCCCTCATGATTTCTCATCCTACTTGATCTTCCTTCTAGCGGTTAAGCCTTTTCAGAAGGACCTGCTCTGATACCAATTGTTGGAAAAATACTGAGAGGGGGGGGGGGTGAATTAGTATTTAGGATTTACTCAGATCTTTTTACTTTTTCAATCTTTAATACCCATACGCTACTTTACTGAACCAGACTCGCGTATATATGCGGATACCCTTTACTGAACTCACGTATGCAGAGAGATATTAATAAAAAATCAATTCTTCACTTATATCCTCAGATGTTTATATAGCAATAGACATGTGCAGTAATAATAGAATGAAACATCACACAAAAGAATCACATATGAACACCATGATTTTTAGGTGGAAACCCAAGTTGGGAGAAAACCACCGCTGCCATTGTCTCAGCCTACAATATTTTATTATAGAGAAAAACTTCTTACAATCATGTACTGGTGCAGACTTATACTAGCACGCAGGCACCCACCTACAGAAGGCTACAACCTTCTCTCATTTACCAGCCTCACCTGGAAGGGAGCTTCAACCCCCTGCTCTCGTTTACCAGTCTCAC
Source organism: Pinus albicaulis (assembly GCA_034641835.2). Lineage (NCBI taxonomy): Eukaryota > Viridiplantae > Streptophyta > Pinopsida > Pinales > Pinaceae > Pinus > Pinus albicaulis. Next base: position 499,265,175 of record CM076574.1, read on the forward strand.
CTGGAAGGGAGCTACTACCCCCTGATATTAGCACCAGCCTCTGCTGACAGAAAGCTTCTATTATCATACTGAAGGCTTCAACCCTCAGATCCACTGCAGACCATGTTTCATCAATTTTCAAACTGGATCAAACAGCTCCAACACAACCCTTCACTTGTCAACAAACATACTTTGCCCAATGCTTCCAAACCGAACAGTGACACTACTGTAATCAGTATATCAGAGATAACCCAAACTTCAAAATAAGTATGCAGAAATACATTCAACCATGAGCAACCATCAGTTCAGATATCATACGCGCTTTTCTTTAGATGGATCCGCGTATATACGCGCTTTCACTGAAGACAACCAGCGTATACATTCGTACAACTTTTCAGAAAAACCCTAACAGGTCATACGCGCCTTTGTTGAAATAGATCCGCGTATATACGCGCCTTCACTGAAGCGAACCTGCGTATTGATCTATAAAAGATAAACTTTGCAGAATAGACTAGATCTATGAACTTACCCAGATTTCTTCAACTTCTTCAACAGATTTGCGCCAGGTCTTCATCACTTCTCTTCAGATCATCCAAGAGTTTCACCATTTCAAGATCTAGAGATCTTGGACCTTCATTATGTTCATAGATACATTATCGAATTAGATCTATCAATTAAGAACAAAGTTCCACCATGCAGATATACTTTAGAGTGAAGTATACATTAAAGCCCAGACTCATGCCCTGCCTTTGCACAATGAATTTCTTCTCCTTATATAGGTTTACCCTTTATCAATACCATGGGTCAAAATCACATTACTTTCGATGGTATTCTTGGGTGGGGTCACATAGACGAAACATTACTCAATACAATGGGTCAATACCATGGTGGTTACCCCTGGTTTTGCACTTTATGAGCGCTTTTTCCCATACGTGACTTGGAACGTTATTTCCCGCGTGCATACGCAACTTATCCTAGACAAATCCGCGTATGCCTTGAGACATACTCTTTTCATCATAGATCTAGCACATACTGAAATTCCTTTCATCATTACTACTGAGTTGCTCTGTAGACACATCATATCACATCAGATTTCCATCATTTAACAAGTTCATCAAGACATATTCCATCAGGGACAACTTCATCAAGTAGGTTGCCATCATCTTCATCAAGTGGGTTGCCATCAAGGACAACACTCAGCATCATATTTCCAACAAGAAGACCTCCAGATTCAAGGTTATCAACAATAGGACCTCCAAAATATTATCACATGCAGCTTCAGGATCATTAAAGGCTGCTTCAAAACCAACAAATGCAACTTCAAAGGTTTCCATATCACTTGAAAAAACACATCAAGGGTAAGGCTCAAGTTGTAATCATCTAAACCTTTCTTCGAATCTATTCTATCTTAAGAAAAAAATAAAAGTATGAGAAGGAAAGGTATTTTATAGCCAAAATCAGCAGTAGAGCAACCTCGGCCTTGTCTAGAAATTAGCTTCACTTTTCCATCGAGACACACACACATGTGGGAGAGGAACAAGAAAAAATTGAAGAGGACTTGAGAAACTGGGTATTAAGAAGTTAGTTGTGATGGAAGACAATTTGTGCCAAGGGGTAACTGAGGGCGAACTCAGTTAACAAAAGAATAACTCGTGTTTATTTTGCATTCAATGAAAAGAAAATTGAAAAAAGAGAGAAAAAAATGTGGACCCACCACCTCTTGGCATGCAAATATTAGCCGCTACATGTGAAATAGAGCTTCTACAGGTGAAATAGAGATTCTATAGGTGAAATAGAGCTGCTACAGGTACAATATTTGATACAAGAAGTTTCTACAAGAAACAAAGAAGCTACAAAAAGTTGATATAGGAAAAGCATATTTGCTACAGGAAGGAAATATTTGCTACAGGAAGTTAACAGAGGGCTGCAAGAGAATTTTTTTTCTACTAGGGTGTTGGATAATGATTAATTAATTGCTAAAAGGTACAAAGAGACACAATAGAACTGCAAAGAATTTGTTACAGGTAGTTTTGGACTGCATAATGGTAAATTCTCCAAGGGTGAAAGGTATCCAAGTGAGTAGATTGGTTTCACATCATTACTTTCTTTTGCTTTAGTTTATTCACCATCATTTCACCCTCTATAAGAAGGAATTTGTATGTGTTAAGTGTTTTCAATTTCAGAATTTAAAGAGCAAAGAGAATTCAACTTGCTAGTCAAGGGTGTTCATACACATTTAATGAATAATATGATGTGTCATGGCCAAGAATCCAAAATTCACTCTTGCAATTGAAAACTGAGATCACCATTATCAAAATTATTCTTTTTTTAGAGCTGCTACAGGAAAATTTATAGCTTTTACAGGAAACTCTTTTTCTAGCAATACCCTTTGTTTTTCACCAGATTGCATGTTTTTTTCTCTTGAGAAATTTTTTACAAAGGCTGGAAGGAAAATGCATTGGGGGGGAACTTCAGGTGTGTTTTGAGAGGTATCAAGGACACACAAAATCCTATAAATTAAAAACTGAGTGGTACAAGTAAGAGCCTAGCTTTGCAGATAAAATTCATAGAATTCATAGTTTACAAATATGGGGTGAAGATTTAATAGGAGAAAACCCATCAACATAGAGAGAATCCATCAGCATCCTGAAGTGCTTACCATTTTCTAAAATTGCAGCAAGATGGGATTCCTTGAAATGCTAAGGGGGTATGATGACGAGGTTTCACTTGAGGTTGCATTCAATTTAAAAGATCCAAGTGGAAAATAATATAAACCAAAATCAAGGTGTTACCCTAAAAAATAAGACTCGTTATAGTTGAAGAATCACCTGAGAGAAAGAATAATCCTGAACCTACAATGGGAAAATGACGTAGGGGAAGAAATGAAAATATAATAGTAGCAAGAATATCTACAAGAGGAGAAACACATGGAACGAAAAATAGAGAATGGAATAGGCCAACATACATGAAGAACCACAGAGCAAGGAGGATGAATAGGTTGCACAAAGGATGAGTAACAATTTCAACAAGCAGGTATGATGGGCCTCTAAATTAGACAAAAATAAAGGCCCATATAACCTTTATTAGGCACATAAAGGCTATATTAAATCTCTCCTTATACACTCAATAATATTTTTTAAGCTTTAATATGTTCTGAGTAAGGTTTAGAGATAATTTCATATCATATATTTTTGTAGAATATTGTGAGAATATTGGGCAAATTATGAAGATTTGAAGAAGGAGATAATTTATGGACTTGCTCCTTACTATAGGATGATCAATATTGGAGAATAAATGAACAAAATATCATGAAATTATTGAGAGATTTTGGAACTCCAATGATTGAGAAAATCTAGGAATGTGTTCCCTGTCATTTAATGCAAACTCCTAGAGTTGGGAACAAGATCCACTATTTGAAGGATTTTGGAGGGGAAAGACTCCTCCTTTCAAGGAAAATGATTCCTCATAATTTTTTATAAGTATAAATTTGAATTGGCCTCTAGGGGTATGCATTTTTTAGTCTTCTTATGGAGAAAACTTGTTGTTTAGCAAGTACTCCACTTTCGTTTCTTGGAGGGATGTACTTGGACTGATTCAATAATGAAGTTTGGTGTCACTTTTAACTTATAAGGCTTGGTTTATTCCATAGGAATCTTATTCCTCCTTGGTCTTGGCCATCACGGGAGCCTCAGAGCCCTCTTGCACAATTTCTTTATGTTCTTTTCACTTCTTATTCACATGCATCTCTCATTTCTGTTTTGCATATTTCTATATTTAGTATTGTTTCTTTCCTTACTGTAGGATTGAGTTAAATGATTGAAGTGAGTTATTTTATAGGTTTTTTACAGATTCAAAATAATTATTCATCCTTATAATAAATTTTGAAGGTCATCTTAATCATTAAGCTACTTGGATTTGGTTACTAGCTCACGAATATAATATTTCTAGAAATCCTTGTAGCAAAATAGTAGTAAATTTATGATATTTTTTAGAATAGGTTAATGAGCTTCATTTGACTTGATTCCACCTGAATTAGGTCATAATAATGTTAAAGTTAATAAAAAAATTTACCCCATTTCATTTTCACTTTATTAGGTTATGCATTTGATAGATTAACTATCTCACTAGTTCTTGCATTTCCAGATTTTAGAGTAGTAATTTTCTGTTATATTTTAGCACATGTGAACAGGGGTATTTTGGAGTGATTCCACTTGGAATGGAGGCCCAAGAAATCCTAATTACTAAAAAACATTTTCCCATCCAATTTTCATTTGATTTAGTTAGTCATTTGGTGAGTTATCTCCAAAACAAACTTCTTGTAGCAAAAATAGAACTTCCTGTAGCACTCTTGTAACACGTGTAAACTGGACTAGAATTGCTCCCAAAGCTTGTTTTTTGTCTCTTAGGCTTGAGTCATGATCCATAGGATATAAATACATGATTTAATAAGAATAAACACTACTTAGGACATTCGTATTCACAAATAATATTAGGCCTTTTTATTTGAATTCATGCTCTTAGGATTTCAATTACACTTCCATTTCTGCAATTAGTTTAGGATTTGAGTTCATGAAAATCACTCCATTACATAAGATCAACAAAATAAGGACACACTGTATGCTCCAATTATAGTGCCAATACCTCTTAAGTTTGTACGAACCCTGAGTTGATAATTAAAGTTGGTAGCCTTGGGAGTTGCAACATTCTTGTTGCAATACTAATTCTCATCCACAGTGACCTTGTAGATCTGATCAATATCAACATCACCATATTCATTTTGAAAAAAGTTTTTTATAGAATGCACCTTCAGAGGGGTCCAAAGGAACAATGACCATAGTACCATTCTTTTCAAATACCATATGTCGACTTTTCAAATTGATTATAACATCCATGTCATAAGCTCAATAAAATGCAAGCAATCGAGGATACAAATTTATATCATCAACAATCTCAATAACTTAAAAATCATAAAATACACTTCTGCGTCAATATCTATGCTAATTCCATGCATTTGAACCATAGGAATTATTTTCTGTTGATTTTCCATCCTTAGTTGAATTGATGACCATTGTAGCTTATGTTTTCCCATCCGTTCCCATGTTTTTTTGGAAAAACATTGGCATATGATCCAACATCAAGGATCACTTCATCCATTACATAATCTCCAATATGTGCAGTTAGCCACATTTCTCTTCTAGTTCTTTTCTTATGTTTGTAGACCTTGTGCACTACACCCTGCTCCGGTTGTTGGTCTTCTTTACTAGTGCATCTATCGATCAAATCTTGCAATCACTCCACAACCTTATGATCCCTCAAAAAATTCAAACATGTCAATAAGAAATATGTTACAATAGATGGATCAACATCCTGGGATTCTGTAATCTCATTGGCTTTATTCTTCAACAGAATTAGTTGTTTCTGCATTGTTGATGTCGAAGTTCCAGGGCTCATGAATTTTTTTAGCCTCACTCTCATGTGAGAAAAAAAAATTATAAATCCAAAAATAATTAAATTATTTAAATCATGAAAATTATGAATTTATTCCTAATTTTCTAGATTGAGTTTGTTCCTCTCAATTAGGATTCAATTTAGACCTAAAGATTCTCTTCGCCTAACTAGGTTCCCAGATTGGTGTATGGTTGAGATTTTTCCTCAACTAAAGTGTCTAAGATAGACGCACTATATTGAGACACATTATCCTCTTGTATTTATATTTGTATTATACTATTGTTTTAATAATGAGAATATGTGAGGAGTACAACAAGGCTGTGGCCTTTTCGACCATGTCTAGTTTTTCTAAATCTCTGGTATTTTTTTTTGTGTGTGTTAATGTTGTGTGATATTTATTCATGTGGTATCAGAGCAAGGGATCTGAGGCATTTGTGCCATATGTCACGTGAGGAATTTGCATCTCCATTTAATCAGTTGTTGATTGTAGCTCCATTAATTACCATGAAGGCTCAATAATTTATATATTTGGAGAATAATTAGTGAAGCCACCTGTTTGAAGCCTGAGGCAAGCCACTTGCATATGAAATATCAATAGTGTGAAATTCAACAAAAGCTTGAGGTTGGACGTGAAATAATCCTTCCTCACTCACGTTCGATCTCTGTTTGAAGAAGTGCATGAGGTAGGAGGAAATATACACCTTGAAATAGGTATCATGAAAGAGCCAAGCATATTGTGTATTATGTATTTATTTTTCGAGGGCCAAGCACATTTGTTTACAATCAATCAAATAATTGACCGTTATCTGAGGTTGATTTGTGGTTGGAGAGGTCAACTAAGAGGTTGGTTTTCTATTTGAAGAGGTCGATTGTCTATGAAATTCAGAGAATTACTGCCTTGAATCTTCTTGTGAGGTGTCACTGTGATGAGGCCGAGAGCAATCACGTCACTTTCGTGTTGGACATGGAGTGGTAGAAGAATATTTGCATTGTTTGGAGGATACTATTCATTGGTGTTTCTTGGGAGGATCTGATATGTTGGCATAATTTGGAGGGTCTGTCTATTAAGTACTTTCCCATGGATAAAAGATAAACACAATTTTTACGAAGAGATCAGGATCATAGTGTGTGGACTGAGCGTGTGTGCAAGACCAATGTGTCTTTTATTAAACTAGAACAATGTTGAATATGGTACTAGTTCTTCGTGCATTAAGTGTGAAATGCACTGAAAAAGAGGGAAAATTTACAAAATTCAATTTCTTGTAATGCAGGGAATCGATTGAGAATCGAAAGGGGGGCTGTTCGAAAGTCTCAAAGGCTTTAATGTAGGAGAATCCTACTTAGAAAATCATTGTATATTTGGTTAAATTAGGGGGTGTGATGTTTGATTTGAAATTTAATTTGTTAATAGGAAATTTGTATATTTTTAATAAATTGAGTGAGAAAATTTATGCGAGGTTTTAAATGTAAATATTCTCAATTAATAGGAGAAAATGAGAGATTATTGAATTTTCAAGATCTCATAGAGATCTTAGGGACTAGGAGATCCTAAGATAGGGAATTAGTTGAGTTAAAAGAGGAATTAGAGGATTTTTAGGATATGGTTGAGTAGATTGTGATTTGAACTAGAAATGGTTGCAGAATCCTTTTTGTATACATTGGTAAGCTTCAAAGGAAAGGGGGAGAGGTGTGAGAGTGTTTCGATGTAGAGAAAGAGGCCATTTTTGAGGTCATAGTGTAGAAGGCCAATTAAAAAACCTAGATATGGCCAAAAGAGAGGAACGAGATTTTAAGTAGGGATATTATGTACATAATTATAAATGAATGGGATGGATTTTTTTTATTGCTTGTATGGAAATGATCTGAAACTGTGTGTGATGGGTGAGTAATTGAATGTAAGCTTCTATATATTTGATTGTAGACAAGATTATTAATTCAACTTGGTGATGGCTCTATGTTGCTTGTGAAATCACAATTTGTTCTGTGTGATGTATCTATATGTTTATGATTTATATATAATTATATTGATATTGGATTGAACACTTTTAGTGTTTTAAAGCTAAGTGCTACCTTGAAAATTTGTGGCCAACGGTCTTCGTCATCTGTGTCATTTCCAATATGGTGTATCTCTCGCTGATTTTGGTGGAGGATGCATTTAGAAAATCTGCACTATTGGATACACATATGCACATGGATTATAGGAAAATAAAATGGTGTAATATATTAATATATAGAATATAAGTATGATTGTGTCTAAGAGTGGAATATTCCTAAATTAGCATGCAGCTAATTGGAATATTAAAATCTAATTTTGCTTATTAGGTAGCAGAATAAGAGGGTAGGGAGACCCATAAATCTTCTTAGTAGGAATAAAATCACTCCAAATGTGAATGGAGGGCATAAAAAGAGATGGATAAAGCTCCCCTATGTGTGAACAATGGAAGAACCATGTGGATTGGGTCAACTTTGACCAAATCAACAACACTGGTATGGAAGTAGTGGACATGCAATGAGGGACAATACAGTTTTGGAGGAGATCCTTTGCATGGAAGTAGCACCTTTAATGAGTGGGGCCAAGGGCGAGGAAGCTCACCAAAAATAAAAGAAAGAGGATGGAAGCCATTTTGATCATGTTTTAGATTATTATTTGATGTGGTCTGTTAAAACGTTGAGCTCTCTTCAGCTGTTTTAGCTAAGATTGCAATGTTGTTTAGCACAAGGGTGTTCCCGAGCGGGAATCCCACCCCTTTCCTTGAGGAGCCTCTAGGAAGAGTATTGCACTACATTTCCATATTCAGGCATTTATTCAAGCTAAAAATTTCTTCTACAACACAGATTCTATTTAGACATGTGCTGATTTGCAGGGTGTAGTAGTGGAGGATTTCTTTGGGACATTTCTAATCCTGTCTTCAGTGGAGGAAGCTTTCTTTCCATTGGGAGATCAGTAAGGAAGGTTCCTGAGCATCACATCATATTTTGGCGTTAGGCCAAGGTAGAATCATCCCATACAACGCAGTTCCATTCCATGATTGTGTTATTTTAGTGAGTTGTTGCAGGGGTGAATTCTTTGCTCCATTTGGAGTGTTTGCTTTCCATTGAAGGGATCAACCCTTCATTGAGAGAGTCTTTTGAAGTAGTTCTTTCAGATCCACATTAGATTTATCCACCTCCTTTTCAGGTGCCTAGTTTCAAATTTATTCAGCCCTAGGGTTGCATTCCGACATTCTGATATTTTGTGTATTTCCGGAAACCCTTCCTATGTTATCTAGGAAAAAGTCTATGGGAGCATAAATCTCCATTTTTGAGCCTTTTTTGAGAATATATTATCAAATCAATTTAGTTATAATTCCTAGCTACAGTATTAGTGATTAAAACTGTGCTATAATTTCTTTAGATTTTTTTGTAGCAGCTGCAACTTATGTTTGGGTGTTTCTTGTTGTTGGAGGCTTCTATATCCCAGCTTGAGGGGTTTGTTCTCCAAGACTTTGTATACATTTTTTGCTAATATAATTAATAACATGGATCTATCATTTGGCTTATATGTAATGTGTTAATACTTGCTGCTATTTCCATTATTGTGAGCTATATTCCTACTTTTCCCATTGGGAATATTACAGTGGTATCAAAGCATAATCTTGGCTCAACTTGTGAAGACATTGCATCTATTTATCAGAAGAAGAAGAATATTCTCATAGAAAAGAGAAGACTAACAGAAGAGACAAAGGCAAGTCTCCATTATCTGGAGAAATGGAGGGAATTAGGTTTTTAGAACTTATTCTCCAAACTATGCATGAGCTTAAAAGAGAAATCAAGGGAATGAGGAGGGAAAGACCTAAAGATCCCTCAAAAATATTTGCACATGAAGAAAGCTCCAACTCTTCATATTATGGGTGTGAGAATTCAACCACAAAATCAGATCTAAAATTCTCTACCATGCCTATGTTCATAGCAAGAGAGATGGAGGAAGGAGATTTATCAAAGGAGGAGACTCTTGGTGACTATCTTAAAGGGTATGAATCTCAATCTCAGAGGTTCAAATATCATCTAAAATTCCAAGGGTTTTACAAGATCAAGGAGAATAGAAGACGTAGAATTCACAACAAAATAAAGAGGTGCAAGAAGCATGAATTGGGTATATTCTTTCTATCTACTTTTGATGGGTCACCTAGATGCACAACTAGGGCTTGGGTGAAAGAGCTAGACACATATTTGCAGCAACACCAAGTTTCATAAGATGAAGCCATTAGAGTAGCAACTCTGCATCTTGAAGGTAAGAATTACACCTCGTGGTTTTATGAAACTTCTTCCTTGAATCATGTAAATGTATCTACTTATGCAAAGTTCACTAGGAGGTTAGTGAAAATATTTGGTGAAAAACATTATGAAACATCCTTGGCTGAGATAGCCAAGCCTAAACAAAAAAAAAACCCTTGCATGAGTTGTAAGGATCTATAAACCCAAATCCATTCGAGAATGCTATTGAGGGGGTTAAAAATTTACAGACACCTTGCTAGAGGCAAGATCCCCACTTCAGAAAGAGCTCTCTTCTCAAAAGGAAGACATGGAGATCTATTTTTCAAAAGAGGATCTAAACAAAGAGCCTCTTAATTATGATGAGGAAAATTCAATTCATGATCAAGGGGAAGAGAAGGCAAAAGGTAACAATGTTGTCATAGCAGGAGCAAATCTAGTACCTCATGGAGAGGAAGATGGAGCAATTTATCCAATAAGAGGAATTCTTGTACCCTTGCAAGGAGTTCCAAAGAATCTCACATGTGGAGATAAGGGCACAATCCATGAGAAGCATGTGCCATCATTGATAGAATGTGAGACCTTGTAGATGAAAGAATAATATAGGAAGAATGGTCAACATCATATGACTAGGAGCACACACCCCTCTCTATTTCGAGAGGTTGATGCACAAAAGAGGTAGACTGATTTGTGCATTGAGAGAAAGGACAAAGAAATACCCTCATATATGAAGTATACTCTTGATATTGATGTTTCATTGTATGGAGGAATTCCACCCGGGAGACCACCATATCAGGAAATTATGAGAGATGCTTCACATCTGGTTGCACCACTCATAGATTTCGGAGGAGTGAGGACATTGAGAGGACTTCACACAGCGCAGAGAGTCTGGGGTAGGCTCAAGGAGGAGGGAGACATTCTCCCAATATCAGTATTACCTGTTAGGATCCCCGTAGTTTGTAATATTGTCAAGAAAAAATGCTACAGGGCCTACATCAGAACCACTTTGGAATCCTAGGATCTGGCCCTCCTAGATTCAGAGAGGGATCTCTCTATATAAGTGTTTTCAAAGGATATATATTTATGCTTTTTTTATGATATTAGGCTAGTTATGAAGCACAAGGGATTTGTTTTGGTTTTGGTTGGGTAGGATATCATCAAAATAAAGGAAGTATTTTCAAGGGTAAAGGTGTGAGTAGGTTGAAAGAATGGTTCAGTTGATTGGATAGGTAAGAGACAATATCAATCCATTGGGCTATGGAGTCACAAAATGATTTAATTGCACAACAAGTTTCAAGAGTGGTCCATGGGGCAAGTCATCTATATCAAAGGATCTCTTTAGATTGATTTGTGATATGGAACATTAAAAGTGTTGTGAAAGAAGAAAAGCTAATAATCATTTAAGAATATATTAATTTCACAAAACAAGAAAATCATTTCAAAGTAACTATTTTGAAGCAAGCCAAAGGACAGGGCAAACCATAGACTTCTTTGGTCAATACTCCTACTAAAGCACACTTTTCAGACAACATTCCAGTAATCCTAAGACTACCTTCAAAAAGTAAAAAACATTCAAGATAAACAAAAGAATAGCCTAAGATCAAGTAAGAAATTTGAATCTATCCTGCTTTTGGCATACTCTCAAGGGAACTTTTCAAAGCTGGCTGTTGGAGAAGAAACTAGAGGACAGGGCTAACCATAGACTTCCCTAGTTCAACTCTACTTAGCAAACCTTTCAAGAACATTCAAGAACAGAATATCAAGTTCTACATTGCAAGACATGGGCTCACCAACATTCCTTGACTGGTTATACTCTATTGATTCATTCTCAAAGAACAATTAGAAGAAAACATAAAGATAAAGCTTATCAGTGAGAATTAGGGTACCTTTTACAGTAAATACTAATCTAAATCTGTTGTTCTTTATCAAAGAAAGTGGATAGTATGGAAACATAAGAAAAACAACAATTATAGTAAGAAAAACATCACCATTGACATAGACCAGGATCCCATAAATCAACTTGTATATTTGATGTTCAATCCAGTTACAATCTTCAAGTCCAATAGGTCTTTACAGCTTCAAACTTCTATTCTCAACCTATCTTTCTTGAATTACTAACAGAGCTTCAGTGGCCTCAACAACTATTTACATTCAATAAGTATTCAAATAAAAACAATATTGGGCTCCTCGTATGATATATATAGGTAAATTGAGGAGGTGGAGTGAAGAGAAGGTCTAATTATTCAATTATTACAGAGTAAATGCTTTTCGACCCTTGGGAGGCCTAATGGAGAAGATATCTAATGTCTTAAGTCTGTTAATTTATTTTTACATTAAATTTCATCTACTTCAGTCACTTTTGTTGACTTTTGAGGCTTTTTTTGGCTGGTAATTACTTTCTGAGTTGTCTTTGAAAATATCTCTGACTGTGCATTCAATTTTTATTCTTTTGAGGAAAATAAACAAGTAGGTGGAATTTTTGGTCTTTTGGAGAAGTAAAGGCTTCGGTGATTTGTCATTCGAAGCCATATTTTTGTTGATATGTATGATTAAGTTATTAAAACTCTGATTAGGACTTTAATTGTGCTTTTAGGCCTTCTTTGACTATCTTTGGGGCTTTTTGTCCTTTACTGACTATTTTGACTTTTAATTCTTTTTCTAAAACTACGATTTATCCATAATATTCTTGATTAAGTCTTTTGATCTTTTGGCTTTTGAATTTAACCTTTATCTTTCAATATTTTTAATCTATGTCTTTCATTTGATCTTCACTGTTTGTTGATGGGTATCTCTTTCTGCGCTGGAGGGTTTGCTGTGTCGCCCATGAAACATTTGATTAAAACTTTGAAATTAAACCCTTTTTTGTCCATTTTTGCATTTGATTAAGCTTTGAGGATCGTCACCCTCGGCCCTGTGTAACTGGCCTCCATAAAACCTACAAACAAACAATCAAAACCTTATATAATCCTGCGCATTGGATAAATTGCATTTTAGGGTTTAGGAGGTGTCAGAGGAGCATTGAGGGAGGAGATGTGCATGGAAGGAGAGGTTTCCATAGTCAGATTGGGAGGAAAGGGAGAAAATTCGAATAATGGCACGGAATGAGGGAGAGTGGTTTCACAAAAACCGGGGGTGGTTTTCACGCGGGGTCAGAGAAGTAAATAGTTTTCCACAAATCGAATGCGATATGCATCAATGCCCGATACGTATTCCCCTCAAAACCGCCTATTTCGTGCAGAAGATGCACATTGGAGTGTTTTGGGCGAATCGAGCGCAAAAAGGATTTGGGGCCATCCAATCTGGGCAATCCAGATCAACGGTCATGGTTGCGCGTGATTGTTGAAAATCTGCGCAGGAGAAGAATGGTGGGGCCTCACGGTAACATCAGCAATCTTGTTGCGGAGCGGTAGTTTAGACCGGAGTGTGATAGGGTAGGGTTTAGTGGGAGCCGTTGGATGGGGAAGATCAACGGTTGGATCTTGCCCAGGAAGAAATATAAGGGGGAAAGGCAGATGGATAAGAGAAAAAAGGGGAAAGCCCCGAAGGTCGTTAGATCTTCCAGATTAACGGTTAAGAATGTATTGGGGCCACAATCGTCGGGGTGAGGAGTTTATAAAGGAAAGGGGTTTTAAAAGGAAAGGTGCGGGAATATAAAGGGGAGGAACAAGTTCCGTGGGGAAAATTATAGGACCCGGAGTTGTGATAAAAGGGATTGAGGTTTAGGCTAGTGGTCATAAGCCTTGGTCTCATGAGGAAAAAGGAGCAGAAGGCTTAAGCCCTCAGGGGCTTAAATCCTATATATAAAAAGGTCGGAAAAGGTAAAAAACAAAGGTTTTTAAGCTTTTTGGGGTTTCCGATGGGTAAAAGAAAGGGGTTTTAAACCATTACAAAGAGCTTTATAAGGTTTAAAGGGGTTTTCTTGGGAAAAGAAGGGTATAGAAGGGAAAATGAGGATTTTTAGAGGGAATTGTAATTTGTGCAATGAGTGAAAATGGGGGGAAATTTTTAAAGGAGATTTATGAAGGTGAAATGATGGAGAAAATGGCTAAAAACAATCTTCTTTAGAACCAGCAGGGTTTGTTGAAGGATCTTTTTGGATAGGGAAAGCAGTTGTGTCTTCAAGAACTCACAGATTTGGACCAAATTTGTTTCTTGAAGACTTAAAAATTATTTAGCCATCATCATATATGAAAATTTTTTATAGATGGCTAACAGTAGCTCCACTTGGGGAGGGAAGCTCCTTGGAGGTGTCAAGAACCTCAAAGATTTATCTCTGGAATGTAGACCTGTGATTTTCATTTTGAAAACCTTTTCTTATTTGATCATGCTGCTTAAAAAGATGATTAGTTTTATGTTAATAGAATGATTTATTCCCCAAACAACTACTTGCACAACCTACTTTCCTAACATTTTTTCTTCATAAGGTGCACTAGGACTTGAAAACCTTTAACGTCAACATTTTTTTCTTTTATTGAAAGCAGGACACTAATCTAAAACTACCCTTATAACTTCCATGACTCCAGATTAAACAGTTGAACTCAAAAATTCTCTACCTAATCTTCTATCTGACAGGATTAAACTGTCTGACAAATCTGTATTCACTATATTCTAAAACAGAAATTGAAAATATAGCCAAACTAGGATTAAGCTGTCTGATTTGCTGTAAGACTATGGCATAAACACAAGTTGCACATAGAATAAAATTTACAGAAATTAAAACAAAATTGTGAAGGCTTAAGATCTGAAAATTAAGAACATCCTTCTTTCTTCTTATGACTCAGATTTTGATTTGTTTAGAGTCATCCTTTTTTCTTTTTATGTCTTGGTTCAAATTTTGAGCATGTTTGAACCATTTTCCTCTATCTTTGGCTCAAGTTTTGGTCTGATTAGAGCCATTTCTTTCTATCCTAATCTATTCTACTGATAAGCCAAGATTTCATTGTTTGGAAAATCTTCTTCACTAACCTATCACCAGTAAATTGAAATCTATCTAGTCATGATTAGGCTATATGACTAAATAGCAGTGCTCTTTCAAGTAGTGGCATTTAGGCTTGCACACTTTCATATTTTTCTTTTCTTTTTTGGTATGGGGCTGTACCTTTCTTCTTTTATATCTACCCTTTTTTCTCTTTTTGTAATGTTTTTGTATTTTTACTTTTTTTAAATTAAAAAAAAAAGTGTTATATACAATGAACAAAAGCTTTGAAACCAAAATATCAGTTAACAGAAATAATGTTTGAGCATCCTGCCATTGACAGGATCTCCAAAATATTCAGCTCCATCCAATTCTTGCAGAAAGAATGCATTGTTTCCAATAGCAGATTGAATAAGATTAGGGCCTTGCCATAAATTATCAAATTTTCCATGTTTTCACTTATCTTCTCTCCTTGAATCCCATTTCAATACTTTGTCACCAATTTTAAAATCACTTGCCTTGGTTCTTCTTTCAAACAACTTCTTGATGTTTTCTTGTAGTTTTTGTGCTTTGATGTATACCTCCTCTCTGCTTTGTCGTACATGTATAGTATGGTGTATTCTTCTTGTCATATCATCATCTTCAGACTGTACTTCTTGGATCAGCTTCATGAATAGCACTCCTAAACTGGTTGGAAATATTGCATCTATTCCGTAAACTAGTTGGTAGGGAGACATTCCAATTGATTTTTTAACTATCAATCTGTCTGCCCATAATGCATGTACTAGATTGTTGTGCCATGATTTTTTGTTTTCTTCTAGCAACTTCTTGATTATATTTACCAAAATTTTGTTTGAGGATTATGCCAACCCATTACCTTGGGGGTAATAAGCTATAGAATGACTTAATATAATCTGATATTTATGACAGAAAATATTAGAATTCCACCATCTTTTTAGATCCAAATGCAACAGCATTGTCAGTTACGATCTTTCTAGGACAAACAAATCTAGACAGTATATGGTTTTCAAGGAATGAAATGATATCTGACTCTATGGCATTCCTATAAGGGATGAATTCTATCCATTTGGTAAAATATTATGTTGTTGTGAGGATCCATTTGTGTTGGGAAGATGAGGCAGGATGGATTTCCCCAATGAATTCTAGACCCCACTGCTGAAAAGGAGCTTCAACAGTGATTGGTTGTAGAGGTAAGGGAAGCAGCTTTCTTTTGCCTTCAAATATTTGGCATTTGTGACAGGCAATAATCATTTTGTGGATATCTTGAAAGAGCCTGGGTGGGCCAGTAGTAACCAGCTCTAAGGATTTTTTTAGCAATTGAATTCCAGTAGAGGTGGCCTCCACATTCTCCTTCATGGAACTCGTGCTTGATATTATCTGCATCATTCTCAGGAAAACATTTAAGCAATAATCCACTAGGATTTTTCCAATATAAACATTTATTCAAAATGCAGTAATTTACAACTTTCAACTTTAGGAATCTTAACTTTGTTTTAGACAAACTAGGAGGGGTATTAAGATTGAGAAAAACATACAAAATATCAACATACCAAGATGAATTCAGAAAATGTTCTTCAATAAGTGGAGTTGTCAACTTCTCTTGTTCATCTAATGCATTAAACATGTTTATATCAAGAGCTTGAAAGTTGGATTCAGCCATAAGTTTTGCTATTCCTTGACCTTTGATACGCTTAGTGGGCTTGATTTCTAAGTCATATTCCAATATTACAGCAATCCACTTTCCTCTTTTTCCATCTGGATCTTGGGTCAATATGTCTTTTACAACTGAATGAGGCACAAATGCTATAATGTGGGAATGTAAAATGTAAACTCTAAAGTCCTTTAAGGCTTTGACTAAGGCAAAGGCTTGTTTTTCCATGATATTGTACTTCAGAGGTTCATCTCTTAATGCCTTACTGAAAAATGTAATTGGCTGCTCTTGTCCCTTCAAGTTTTTCTGTAAGAGGACGTCAACTACTGTGTGTTCTGATGCAAATGAAAATAAGAAGAAATATTTTGTAAAATTAGGACTGATAAGAACTGGTGTTTTGGTAAGTGCTTGTTTTACCAGCTCAAATGATTTCTTTGCTTCTAAGGTCCATTTAACTCCTTCTTCTATCTTAAGCATATTTGTCATGTTTCTAAGGAGTTTTGCTAGATTGGGTATGAACATTCTCAAGAAATTAATCTTTCCAATGAAAGATTGAAGTTCCTTGATTTTCTAGGGTGGTTGATTTCCAATATACCATTGATCCTCCTTAGGTATATCCTTATTCCTTCTTCAGATATGATATGTCCAAGAATTTTACCTTCTTACAGACCAAACAATGTTTTCTTTGGATTTAAAGATAACCCATATTTTCTGCATTTCTCAAAGAATTTTCTCAAGTGTATCATATGTTCTTCATCTATTTTTGAATATACAATTATATCATCTAAGTAAATCACTATGAAGTAACCTATTTATTCTAAGAATGAAATATCCATGGCTCTCTGAAATGTGGCACCAACATTCATTTAACCAAAGGGCATTTTACAATACATGAAAGTACCCCAAGGAGTAGTAAAAGCTATTTTAAGTTGATCATTAGGATGTACCAATATCTGATTGTAACCTGAGAAGCCATCTAGCAAAGAAATTCTTCTAGAACCAACTACCCTTTGTAAGATATGATCCATTTTGGGCAAGGGATAGTTGTCCTTTAATGAGGATTTTTTTAAGTTTCTAAAGTTAATACAAAGCCTTATTTCTCCTGTTTTCTTCCTAACTGATACAAGATTAGACACCCAGTCTGAATATCTTACCGAGACTATGATTCCAGCATCATACATTTTCTTAATTTCTCTCTCAACCAAAGGTAATTGAATAGGGTTGATTCTGCGCAATTTTTGTCTAAAAGGTTTCTGGTTTTCTTTGAGGGGTATCTTATGCTGAATTATCTTTGTATCATATGATTTTAAGTCTTCATAACTCCATGCAAATACATTAGAAAATTCTTTAAATAACTCAATATATTTCAATTTAATGTGAGCTGGCAGTGTTTTGAACAATTTGATCATTTTGGGTTTCTGTTCACTGCCTATGTTGCATTCTTCCACTTAAGCTTCAATAGGTTCCAGTTTTGGCTTTTTGGAAACATCATTCAAGTCAAAAAATTCTTCTAATGGGACCAGTCCTTTTGGCAAGCTTTGATTTTTAGATTGCAGCACTTCTAAGTCTTCTTTTCCTAGATTTGTGCAGTTTTCTGTTGTATGTTCAGGTTCTTTGGATAACAGGTTTATATCAACAATCTTAGGATACTTTTCTTCTTCACAAAGTGGGCTTTCTTCAGTAGGACAGTCTTGTTCATACTCTGAATCTGAGTTTGGTATTTCAAATTCATTTTTGGACTCTAGGAAGTCTTCTTTTTGTTTATCTCCTTCAAAAAATTGCCAATATTTTTCATTGTCTAGGATAGCTGGTCTATATTTCACTTGGATGGTGTATTTTTTGATTTCATAAGGTATTAGACAAGTACTAGCAACAAAGGATAATCCATTGGCAAGAATGTTTTGGTTCCTTGGGACAAAGGTAAGTTGGAATTCAGCAAATGTTTTTAAAAAGTCCATGGCATCATCTCTATAGGCTCTAAGTCTAAGATGCTTAGCAGTGTATTCCCCATTTACTTGCCTAATTATCAATTCTTAATCCCCATGAACTGTTATTCTTTTGGCCCCTAATTTTTTCAATAAATTCAGGCCTAAAAGGAGAGCTTCATACTCTTCTATGTTATTTGTGCATTGGAAGTTTAATCTATAGGAATGACCCTCAACATGATTGTTTTCAGTTTTGTGCACCCATATGCCTGCTCCTACACCATTTTTAGAGCAAGACCCATCAAAACTCATACTCCAAAAAGGATTGTTTTCAAATTTATCATTTATTTCACTTATGTCGTCTCTTTCTTGTTCACCGCTATGTTTTGTGTAAGGGCCTGCACTATGTTTTTCTTTGATTTTTTCCTCAATATTTTCACTGTATTGAGGCCTTATTATTTGATTATTATGATCTGCACTATATTTATGACTGTTTTGAACCTCAAGACCTTCAATTTGTTTGCTATGAATTTCTGAGTTTCAAACTGATCTAATGGTTTTTCCTTTCTCTCCTTTCCCTCTATGGCTGCCACTATGTTTGGATGTGAAGTGGCCACTATATTGGTTGATGTTTCATTTACTAATCCTTTCTCATTAGAAATATCATCATTGTAAAGAATGAATGAGTCAATTTTGGTGTGTATAGAATAGAGAGGGGAGTTTCCTGGTCTTCCTTGACTACTCACCATATATTTCATGTGTGTTTCCCTATAGAGTCTTCTAGTTTAACTAAAGACAAGGATGGTAGCATAAGTCATATCCATCTGCATAGTACCTTGCAACTTAGCACCCCATGATATTGAAAGGAGCATGCCATATTTGGGGGGTATATCAGCCTACAATGTCCATCACTAGGATTTTGGCTGGAATTTGGGCTAAGTTAACACATAGATCTTTTATTAGGCCTAGGCATTTTACCCTGCTTGAATAAAAGGAATATAAATCCTTGTATGGTCTGGTTACCTCAAGGCCTAATATTTCCATTATTACTTTGGGCATGAGGTTATGTGATGCTCCTGAATCAAGCATGGCATTGTGAAAAATATTATCATGGATGTTCAAATTGATGTAGAATGGAGGGGTAGTTCTTTATTGAAATTTTCCTTCAATCTTAGGACCAAACAGAAGCTCTGGTGTATCATCATTCAAGTTAACAATATCATGAGTATCTTCTATATTCAAAGCTTTCAAAACTTGACATCTATATACATTTTGAGTGACTAACTCAGTGAGTGGGATAGAGATTTTGATTTTGGCAATTTCATTCTCTAGGCTAAAAGGAATCTTATTTTTCAAAATGTTTGATTCAGACTTCTTAGTCACCGATTCATCAGCAAAATTAGCTTATTGATTTCTACTATTTACATCAGTCAAAATTATTTTTTCAGGAGAATTAGCTGAAATTCTAGTGCTGCTAGGGTTACCACTCCGTTTTTCATTGATTTGGATGTTTTTTCCCTTGTTTGGATAAGAAATTTCAGCCCCTATGTTATGGTTTTCTGTTTTCTTTTTGGAAGTATTTACAGGGATAATTTTGGCAGAAATATCAGAGGTTTTATTTTTGGGAGTTTCTTGGTTATTTTTACTTCTTAGGTCATATTGTTTGGGTACTCCTATGATGGAATTTTCAAAATCTTGTTCATAGTATTCAGTTTCTAGTCTTCTATCATCATAGGGTGTATATAGACCTTGTTTTCTTTTATGGAGGAAATCAGAATCCTCATTTTTTACTCCCAACATGCTCATGTTATCATCCTCTGTTTGTTCAATTGTTTCTCCATCCTCATTAACAAAATTTTCCTGAAAAGGGGGTCTGTTTTGTTGATCAGGATCTCTTTGTTTGTTTTGAGGTTGATTTCTCCTAAAGTTCTGATTTTGATTTTGGGATTGGTTTTTGTTTTTAGGAGCTGTTTGTTTTTCTCTAGATTGAGCTCTCTCATATATGTTCATCCTATCCATCATCCTTTCCATATTTTTGACTACATTGTCTAGTTTCAAGTCAGATGTGGAAGTTGCAGCTTCATCCCTATATGATACTCTCTTCTCAGTCTTCATTCTAGCTCTCTTGGCAATCAAATTTGCCTCAACACTTACCGCCCCTGCTTGCATATCTTCTAATGTGAGGGGTTCCGTTTTTCTTAGTTGGTGGGCCATTTCAGGATCAAATCCATCAGGGAATTTCATTAGAGCTAGGCCTTGTGGAGGTTTCATATGGATGGGTAGGGCATTTTACACACTATTAAATCTAGTGCAGTACTCTTGAACTCCTTCTCCAACATTCCTTTTAATGTTCTCATATTCAGATAGAATATGGAGAGGATTCTTCTTGACCTCCCATTTGTTTAGGAATAGTTGATGTAAAGCTTGGAGATCATGGATACTATTAGGGGTTAAGCCTTTAAACCATTTTATTTCTTCTACCCCTAAACTTTGGGAAAAAAATCCGAGTTTAACGGTTTCATCATCTATTTCATTTCTATCAGAATAGTCATTCATCTTGTCCACATGTAGTTGAGTAGTAGTATAACTACTAGCATCATATAATGGAATCTTGGACTGATAGTCCTGTGGAAAATTGAC
Organism: Pinus albicaulis; assembly: GCA_034641835.2. Lineage (NCBI taxonomy): Eukaryota > Viridiplantae > Streptophyta > Pinopsida > Pinales > Pinaceae > Pinus > Pinus albicaulis. The sequence goes on from CM076574.1 coordinate 499,286,005, forward strand.
TAAAGGTAAAGGAAGGACTAGAGGAGCATACCATGTTGCCATGATAGGAGGTTGTGGAAAAAATGGGGGGTTTACAAGTGGAGGGTTTATGAAAGGAGGGGGAGGATGAAATGGAGTAGTTTGAATAGTGGGTGTATGGATAACAGAAGTACTCGGACCAACAAGAGACATTTGAGTAGATCTAGGATGAGAGAAACCAAAGTTATGAATGAAATGTAGATCAGGTGGGGTGGTTTCTCTGCTATTAGTATGTTCACCACTATGTTGGGGTGAGTGTGGAGGCTCAAAGTCTATCTGATCTATATCACTAAGTGACTTAGTTCTGGATGGGTTACTTATGGCAAGTAACCCAACTTGTGTATTTCGCAGAGCTGTAAGATTTTCAGGGATAGGAAAAACTCTTTGGATTGGTTTGAAAATAGTTGGATTCTTGGATTTAGGAGACTTCCTAAGGATGCTTTCTGGATTGTCAACTATCTCAGGAGGATTTGGGTTAGGATGGGCTCTAGTATGAATTATTTTAGAAGCCACTATGTTGTGTTATGAGACCCAATAATGAGAAAGTTCAGCCAAATATGACAATTTTTTAAAGGATAACTAATCTTTTTTGAAAGAAAACTCAACCCTCAAAGTCTTCCTAACTAGGTTTGAATGATGTTTTAAGGATAAAATAATTTCCCAGTGGAGTCTTTGGAAAACCAAGAGAAATCAGTAGGCCTACTGAATACCAATGGAGTCGCCAGGTGAAGGATTTTTACTTGTTTTCAAGGTTTTATTATTGTTCACCATCAACAATCAATAATAATCAGTCTTGGTGACACTTGTCTCCTTTAGGAATAAGGGTTTTTTGAGTTTTGAAGTTATCTATTACTCAATATCTTTCCCCAGTATGGTTGCCACTAGGTTGGGATCCCTGTAGTTTGCAAGATTGGCAAGAACAAATGCTGCAGGGCCTACATCAGAACCACTTTGGAATCCTATGATCTAGCCCTCCTGGATTCAGAGAGGGATATCTCTATATAATTTTTTTCAAAGGATATATCTTTATGCTTTTTTTATGATATTAGGCTAGTTATGAAGCACAAGGGATTTTTTTTGGTTTTGGTTGGGTAGGATATCAAAATAAAGGAAGTCTTTTGAAGGGTAAAGGTGTGAGTAGGTTGAAAGAATGGTTCAGCTGATTGGATAGGTAAGAGACAGTATCAATCCATTAGGCTATGGAGCCACAAAAGGATTGAATTTCACAACAAGTTTCAAGAGTGGTCCATGGGGCAAGTCATCTATATCAAAGGATCTCTTTAGATTGATTTGTGACATGGAACATTAAAAATGTTGTGAAAGAAGCAAAGCTAATAATCATTTAAGAATATATTAATTTCACTAAACAAGAAAAGCCTTTCAAAGTAACTTTTTTGAAGCAAGCCAAAGGACAGGGAAAACCATAGACTTATTTGGTCAATACTCCTACTAAAGCACACTTTTCAGACAACAATCCAATAATCCTAGGACTACCTTCAGAAACTAGAAAATATTCAAGATAAACAAAATAATAGCCTAAGATCAAGTAAGAACTTTGAATCTATCCCACTTTTGGCATACTCTCAAGGGAAATTTTCAAAGCTGGCTGTTGGAGAAGAAACTAGAGGACAGGGCTAACCATAGACTTCCCTAGTTCAACTCTACTTAGCAAACCTTTCAAGAAAATTCAAGAACAGAATCTCAAGTTCTACACTGCAAGACATGGGCTCACCAACATTCCTTGACTGGTTATACTTTATTGATTAATTCTCAAAGGAAAATTAGAAGAAAACATAAATATAAAGCTTATCAGTGAGAATTAGGGTACCTTTTACGGTAAATCCTAATTTAAATTTGTTGTTCTTTATCAGAGAAAGTGGAAAGTATGGAAACATAAGAAAAACAACAATTATAGTAAGAGAAACATCACCATTGACATAGACCAGGATCCCATAAATCAGCTTGTATATTTTATGTTCAAACTAGTTACAATCTTCAAGTCCAGTAGGTCTTTATAGCTTCAAAATTCTCTTCTCAGCCTATCTTTCTTCAATTACTAACAAAGCTTTAGTGGCCTTAGCAACTATTTACATTCAATAAGTATTCAACCAAGAACAATACTGGGCTCCTCATATGAAATATATAGGTAAATTGAGGAGGTGGAGTGAAGAGAATGTCTAATTATTCAAGTATTACAGAGTAAATGCTTCTCGACCCTTGGGAGGCCTAATGGAGAAGATATCTAATGTTTTAACTCTGTTAATTGATTTTTACATTAACTTTCATCTAATTCAGTCACTTTTGTTGACTTTTGAGGCTTTTGGTGGCTGGAAATTACTTTCTGAGCTGTCTTCGAAAATATCTCTAACTGTGCATTCAATTTGTATTCTTTTGAGGAAAATAAACTGGTAGGTGGCATTTTTGGTCTTTTGGAGAAGTAAAGGCTTCGATGATTTGTCATTCAAAGCCATCTTTTTTCTGATCTGTCTGATTAAGTTATTAAAACTCTTATTAGCCTTTAACTATGCTTTTAGGCCTTCTTTGATCATCTTCGGGGATTTTTTTCCTTTACTGACTGTTTTGACTTTTAATTATTTGTCTAAAACTGCGCTCTATCCATAATCTGCTTGATTAAGAATTTAACATTTATCCTTCAATATTTTTAATATCTGTCCTTCATTTGATCTTCACTGTTTGCTGACGGGTATCTCTTTTTGCGCTGGAGGGTTTGTTGAGTAACCAATGCCCATGAAAAATTTGATTAAAATTTTGAAATTCGACCCCTTTTTTTCCCTTTCTGCATTTGATTAAGCTTTGAGGATCGTCACCCTTGACCCTGTGTAACGAGCCTCCATAAAACCAACAAACAAACAATCAAACCCTTATATAATCCTGCGTATCGGATAAACTGCATTTCAGGGTTTAAGAGGTGTCGGAGGAGCATTGAGGGAGGAGATGTGCATGGAAGGAGGGGTTTCCATAGTCAGATTGGGAGGAAAGGGAGAAAATTTGAATAATGGCACGGAATGAGGGAGAGTGGTTTCGCGAAAACCAGAGGTGGTTTTCGTGTGGGGTTAGAGCAGTAAACAATTTTCCGCAAATCGAATGCAATATGCATCAACGCTCGACATGTATTCCCCTCAAAACCCCATATTTTGTGTGGAAGATGCACATTAGAGTGTTTTGGGTGAATCGAGTGCGAAAGGGATTTGGGGTTGTCCGATCTAGGCAATCCAGATCGACAATCATGGTTGCGCATGATGGTTGAAAAGCTGCGGAGGAGAAGAATGGTGGGGCTTGACGTTAACATCAACAATCTTGTCGCGAAGCGGTAGTTTAGACCGGAGGGTGATAAGGTAGGGTTTAGCGGGAGCCATTGGATGGGGAAGATCGACGGTCGGATCTTACCCAGGAAAAAATATAAGGGGGAAAGGCGGATGGATAAGAGAAAAAAGGGGAAAGCCCCGATCGTCATTAGATCTTCCAGATCAATAGTTAAGAATATATCAAGGGCACAATCGTCGGGGTGAGGAGTTTATAAAGGAAAGGGGTTTTAAGAGGAAAGGTGCAGGAATATAAAGGTGTTGTGTAACCAGCTTCAAAAATAGAAGAAAAAAGATATCAACACCTTATAAATGAGCCACTTCGAGGGGGCAACCTCCAATACATTACATAAATGAACAATTCTTGGATGATACAATTTACAAAACCTCCTTTCTATATATAGGAGTCCTTGTGGCCATAATGTAATCCTAGTGGGCCACAATGTAATCCTAGCCGACCTAACAATAATAATTTAAGGGCACAATAATAACAAAATGGGGGTTACAAGGGTACAATAATAACAATAAAGGGGTTACACTAATAACAATAAGGGACTATATTGGTAATATAGGGACCTAACATGCCCCTCTCCTTCAAAAAAGTGTTGTCCTCAACGCTTGAGTAGCTATGGGTGCTTTTGTATAAAATTCTCATCCTCCCATGTAGAATCTTCAGTGGGTAAGTTCTTCCACTTGATGAGATACTCTGAAATTGATCGATTCCGTAGTTGTCGAGTTCTTGTTTCCGTGACCGCTTCAGGTTCCAATATGATTTTTCCTTCCTCATCGAGTTCTAGAAATATTGTTTGAACTGGAAGATTTTCACTTATAACCTTCTTAAGCATGAAACATGGAAAACTGGATGTACTCGCGAAGAAGCAGGAAGCTCCAATTTGTATGCCATAGTACCAATCTTTTGCAACACCTTGTAAGGACCATAGTACTTTGGCGATAATTTATTATCCTTCTTAGCTTGCTTGAGGGACATTTGTTTGTATGGTTGTAGCCGTAAAAATACCCAATCTACTACATCAAAACTTCTCTCGCTGCGATGTTGATCTGCCTGTTGTTTCATTCGATTTTGTGCCAAATTCAGGTTATCCTTTAAGAGTTGGAGAACTTCTTGCTGATGCTCGATGTGATCTTCCACTGCTTGAACCTTCGAATTTTCACTTAAATATGATGTGATGGATGGTGGATGATATCCATAAAGTGCCATAAATGGGGTCATTTTTGCTGCAGTATGGAAGGAAGTGTTATACCACCATTTGGCGAGAGGTAACCACTTGACCCATTGTGTTTGTTTATCAGATACAAAACAATGAAGATATCCTTCCAAACATTTATTTACTATCTCGGTTTGACCATCGGATTGAGGATGATAAGATGAGCTATGAGCTAATTGAGTACCCAAACAAGAAAATAACTCCGTCCAAAAATTTCCAGTAAAAATGGGATCTCTGTCACTCACAATAACCCTTGGGTTTACATGTAGCTTTTGAATTGTGACCATAAATGTAGTAGCAATTGTACTTGCTTTAAATGGATGAGATAATGTACAAAAGTGTGCATACTTGGTAAGTCTATCAACTACCACCATGATGACACTCTTTCCTTCGGACTTAGGTAAACCTGTGATAAAATCCATTGAAATCTCCTCCCAACATTGACTTGGAATGGATAAAGGTTGTAGAAGTCTCGGGGTATTAATTGTCTCAAATTTATTCTGTTGGCAAACCAAACATTCCGCCACAAACTTTTGAATATCAGATTTAAGGCCATCCCAAAAAAATTCTTTCTTCACCCTGTGGTAAGTTTTTAAAAATCCTAAATGCTCTCCTAAAGGAGAAGTGTGCAATTCCAGAAGAATCTTTTATTTTAGTTGGGAATTCTTACAAAGATATAAGCGATATTTGTACCATAAGGAATCATTTTTCCAACTAAATGTATTAGATGTACTATGATCTTGCTGCAAATTTTGAATGAGTGCTCATACATCTTTGTCCTTCTTCCATTCATCTCTTGCTTTGGTTATCCAATCTGGTTGGATAATAGAAATGGCACAAAGCAATGCTTCCACCTCTTCATTCTTTCTTGAGAGTGCATCTGCAACAACATTAAGCTTTTATTTTTTGTAGATTATTTCAAAGTCATAACCCAACATCTTTGTGACCCATTTTTGCTGCTCTTTTGAAGATAGTATTTGTTCCAAAAAGTGTTTAAGACTATCATGATCAGTTTTTACCTTGAAGTGTCTTCCCATTAGGTAAGTTCACCATTTCTTTAGTGCATGCAGTATTGCTAACATTTCCTTCTCATAAATAGGTTTTTGTAAATACTTTCCTTTAATTGGATGACTTTCAAAAGCAATGGGTCTTCCTTCTTGCATTAAAATAACACCAATTCCATTTCCTGAGGCATCACATTCCACAATAAAGGTTTTTGTGAAGTCTGGCGTAGCTAAGACCGGTGCTAGGCACATTGCCTCTTTAAGATGTTCGAAGGCCTTAGTTGCTTCAGGAGTCCATGAAAATGCATCTTTCTTCAATAATGTTGTTAGAGGTGCTGCTATTCTCCCATAATTCTTAACAAACTTGCGATAATACCCTGTTAACCCAAGAAATCCTCGCAACTTCTTTATGGTTGTGGGGACTTTCCATTCCTTAATGAATTTAATTTTGTTAGGGTCTACTTTAACACCCTCGTGAGATACAATATGACCCAGATATTCCACCTCTTGTACTCCAAAGAAACATTTGGATTTTTTTGCATATAATTGTTTCTCCTGTGATAGTTTGAGCACCCTATCAACATGTTCAACATGATCCTTCCAAGACCTGCTGTATATTAGTATATCATCAAAAAATACTAGCACAAATTTTCTAAGGAAGGGTTTGAAAATGGAATTCATCAACCCTTGAAATGTAGAAGGTGCATTGGTAAGGCCAAAAGGCATGACCAAAAATTCATAATGACCTTCATGAGGTTCAAATGCTCTTTTTGGAATATCTTCGGTCTTCATTCTAATTTGATGATATCCTGAACGAAGATCCAACTTGGTAAAATAAATTGCTCCATGTAATTCATCCAATAATTCATCAATCACAGGAATGGGAAATTTATCTTTAATGGTGAGCTTATTGAGCTCCCTATAATCCGGACACATTCGCCATGATTCATCCTTCTTGTGTACCAATACTACAGGAGCAGAGAAAGAACTTTGACTAGGTTGAATTATACCTGCCTCTAACATTTCTGCAATCATACGTTCAATTTCGCTCTTTTGGAAGTAAGGATATCTATAAGGCCTGATGTTTGGAGGAACACTTCCTGGAATCAAATGAATAGCATGATCATGATCATGAATAGGTAGGAGTCCTTTGGGAGTTTCAAACACCTTGGAATGATTGTCCAAGACTTGTTGGAGATCTGCAGAAATAGATGATTTTGATGTTAGAACTTCTAGTGAGCATAATTGTGCAATTACGCCTCGTTGTTCTTTCTTTAGAAGCTTTGTCATGACATTAGAGCTTATTATCCTTCCTGGCTTCCCTTCAATACCCCGTAATTCGACTTCCTTTCCTTCTGAAAAAAATTTCAAGAAAAGTTCTTGAAAATTAAAGCTACCGTCCCCAAAGATTGTAACCATTGTACTCCTAGTACAACATCAGCACCTCCCATAGGAATGGAAAGCATTGGACTAGTCAATACATATTCCCCCATGGTTATCTTGATATTATAACATTTTCCCGAGCAATTTATAGTTCCTCCATTTGCAACCATCACTTGACATTCTGGTGCTGGGTATAGGAAACAATTTAATTCCTTGGCTACCTTACAATGACTAAAATTATGGGTGCTACCTGAATCAATCAACACTATTACCTTTCTCTTCTTGATTTGTCCTTTTATCTTGAGAGTTTGAGGAGTGGTAATCCCTGCCAGTGCATTACACGATATGGTTGGATTCATTTCTTCCTCTTCTGGGGCTGGTTCCTGGTGTATATCCTCTTCTTGTTCATTTTCTTCTTCCTCTTCACAATCTGTGTAAAATAATTTCTTCTCAGCACACTTATGACCTTTAGTGTATTTTCTATCACAACTGTAGCAAAGCCCTTTTGCTCTTTTTTCTTCCAATTGTTGTGGTGTCAACCTTGTAGGTTGTGGAAATCTAGGCGTAGAAACACTTCCGTCTTTATAGAAGTGAGTGGTAGGCTTCCTTGTCGCCATAATTTTACATTCAATTTTTCTTGCCAAGCTGAATGCCTTCTCCAATGAATCAGGTTCCAAAACACGAAATTCATGTTATATGTTATCCTTTAAAGTGCCTATGAAGAGATCAATTCTGTGTTCCTCTGGAATATCAGTTACCCTTATATTCAATTTTTGGAAGTCCTCAATGTGCTCCCCCACTAAACCCTTTTGTTTGAGATTTATCAATTGGCTAAAGAAGGTGTTGCTCTTTGTATCCTCATAATGTGTTATCATTTCCTCCGTAAAAATTTACCAAGTGACAATTTCTTTACATGAGCAATGCCATCGATACCATAAAAATGCATTTTTTTCTAAATGTAAAGTTGCAATGCGTACCTTTTGTGTGTTTTTCACATTATGGCGATCAAAATATTGCTCCATCTGTAGTATCCATGTTACAGGATCCTTTCCATCAAACTTCCTCATATCCATTTTTGGAATATGGTGGTTCTTCCTGCCAACATTAGATTTTATGAAATCACGATTAACATTTATTTTGTTATCATCATGAGTTTCCTCTACTATCTTTTCACCATTAGGAAACATTTCTTGTATCAACTTTGTCAAACCTTCTATGTCTGCTTTTAGATCATTCTTCATGTTTTCCATTTTAGATTCCATGCCAGCTTCCATGTCATCTATCTTATATTCCACGTCTTTCTTCAAACCATCCATATTATTTTTCACACCATCAATCTTTGCTTCCACGCCTTTCTTCAAAACTTCCATTTCAATTTTTGCTGCTCTTTGCAAGAGCGAAATTTGGTGCACTTGCTCTTGTAATTTTGATAGATCATGTTGCAATTCTTCATCTTCATGAGTCATAGTAGAGCCTTCTGAAGGCTTAATGGGTGTTGAATTATTTTTACGGGGCATTTTTTGGAACCCAATACTGATATCTATTCTAAAATATGCCCTTGGAGTCAATTCAAATTGATTTTTCAAACAAGACTTATGCAATTCGGAAAAAAATACACACCTTTTTCTTGCTTTTGAGGAGATCGATATTGAAATTTGATTATCTCTGTGATTGCAGTTCTTCAATATCTGAAATTTAGCACTAAATTAGCCCTATGAATTCTCTTTTGAATGCCATAGTTCTGACCTGATTTTGATTCTCCAAGACAAAATTATGTCCAATCTCCCACAATGACCTAATTATGGAATGGTTCAATAGAGTGAAATTGTACGACTTGCCACGTGCCACTGTTTCGTCCTTTACCTCTGAAATTGATAGCCAAGAAACTATAGTCTGTTTAATTGTGACCAATTTTTATGGCACTCCAATCCGATGCTCAGAGAGAGAGTTATTGAACTTTTCCCATGATCACCTCTTTGAGATGAAATTCAGGAGCCTAAAAAAGCACCACCTTCCACAGATCATATCTCCAAAAAATTTGCGAATCAAGCTCTGAAATTTTTCGATGAGTTTCCTCATGATTTCAGCTTTGCACCCTAAAAATTTCAAATTCTGAACCTTCGTAGAAAAAACTTTATAGGGCAAACTCCACGATGACCTGTTTATAAGCTTGAAAAAATACCTAACTTCCACAGATCATATCTCCGAAAATATTCCGAACCAAGATCTGAAATTTTTAGAAGTTCTTCCTTAGGATTTCTGCTTCGCACCCTAAAAATTTCAAATTCTGAAACTTCGTAGAAAAAAATTTATTGCGAAAATTCCATGATGACCTATTTGGAGTAGCGAAACCCTAGAATCCAAAGCTCTGATACTAAATGTTATGTAACCAGCTCCAAAAATAGAAGAAAAGAGATATCAACGCCTTAGAAATGAGCCACTTCGATGGGGCAACCTCCAATACATTACATAAATGAACAATTCTTGGATGTTACAATTTACAAAACCTCCTTTCTATATATAGGAGTCCATGTGGCCATATTGTAAGCCCAGTGGGCCACAATGTAATCCTAGCCGACCTAACAATAATAATTTAAGGGCACAATAATAACAAAATGGGGGTTACAAGGGTACAATAATAACAATAAAGGGGTTACACTAATAACAATAAGGGACTATACTGGTAATATAGGGACCTGACAAAAGGGGAGGAACAGGTTCCGTGGGGAAAATGATAGGACTAGGAGCGGTGATAAAAGGGACTAAGGTTTAGGCTAGTTGTCATAGGCCTTGGTCTCATGAGGAAAAAGGAGCGGAATTATTAAGCCCTCAGGGGCTTAAAGCCTATATATAAAAATGTTGGAAAAGGTAAAAAACAAAGGTTTTTAAGCTTTTTTGGGGTTTCCGATGGGTAAAAGAAAGGGGTTTTAAACCATTACAAAGAGCTTTATAAGGTTTAAAGGGGTTTTCTTGGGAAAATAAGGGTATAGAAGGGAAAATGAGGATTTTTAGAGGGAATTGTAATTTGTGCAATGAGTGAAAATGGGGGGAACTTTTTAGAGGATATTTATGAAGGTGAAATGATGTAGAAAGTGGCTGAAAATAGTCTTCTTTAGAACCAATAGGGTTTCTTGAAGGATATTTTTGGATAGGGAAAGCAGTTGTGTCTTCAAGAACTCACAGATTTGCACCAAATTTGTTTCTTGAAGACTAAACATTTATTTAGCCATCATCATATATGACAAAAATTTATAGATGGCTAACATTACCCAGTCTCACCAAACATATTGCGCTGAGAGAAGATGTTTCAGGGATGGATGGGACCATCATGGTGCAAGGAGACCAATCCATGGCTTTAGAGAATTAGAAGATACTTCCACATTGGGAGGAATCTTCCATATTTGGTAGAGGTTGGTGGCCACTAATTCTTTCATTGGCCAAACTCAAATTTTTTTTGATGGGTGATATCTTCTCATGGAATACTATCCTCCAAAAATTTCCACCTTCACTAGAGCATGAGCAGCTGTAGGAGGAGAAGCAGAGGCAAGATTGCAGCATCTCGGTGTATGACTTTAGCATGGGATATGTCAAAGAAAATAGCAACAACATGATAGATCAACAACACAGTCATTATTCAGTATTGACCCACATTGGAGATCCCAACTATTAGTGGAATACTCCAAGGATCTCATTTCATGCAGAGTAATTGATGGCGAGTTATCAGATGGGAGATATGCTGTGAGAGATGGGGTCATCTATTTTCAGAGTATGATCTTCTTGACTAGAGCCTATAAACTCAAGGCTACTTATTTCAAAATATGAGGGTTTTCTCTCCAACCCCACTGGTTTTAGAAGAACATACCGTACTATCCTAGAGGGATTCATTTGGGAAGGCTTCAAAGAGGAGATGCACCATAATATGAGAAGATGAATGGATTGTTTGGAGAATGAGGAGAGACATGACTCTTTATTATAGTTATCACAACCACTTCCTTTCTCATTGGGAGGGAGAGGAGGCCCATGATCTATGAGCCAACTTATTAGCTTGAACCAAGTACATGGTAAAGATTGTATTTATGTACATCATGATTCATTTACTATGTATTTGCATTTCCTTACCATTCATGTGAAGGGAATTTATCCAAGAGGAGGCACTCTTTCTTCTAGAATTCATGGTCTACTTGGGGCCATAAGCAATATTGATGATGGCCACTCCCTAGGAGATCTTTGGGAGATGATATCTTACTCAGGGTGTGCTCAGTTTGCACCATACATCATACACCTTCTCCAAGCATGTGAGAATATTGGGGTAGAAAAAAAGTGGTTGGGAAACCACTCATTATGCCATATTCTGATAGAGTTAGGAGTAAAAATGCACTGGTTTCACTTAAGGGACCATTTTCCTTCTCCATTACTACACATGGAAGCTAGCTTGACTTTGATTGTGATCCCATATGTTGATGATGTTCTTATTATTGTTGGGGACATGATTGAAGGGATGACACATTGGTTGGATGTGTTCATTGGGAATGAAACTTCCCACACTTATTCATGCTTCAGGAGGAGCATGTGAATTTATATGGCTGCTAAATTATATCACTTGTTTCATTATGAGGTGAGCCATATGGTTGACTTGAGATTTTGGGAGGAGCCTCTCATGAGCATGTGGGAGGAGTTTTTCTATGAATTACCATTATGGTGGGTGATTCATTTTATATGGATGATAGCTTGGAGATTGGAGCTTCACATGGGAATGAAGGTTATCTATATTTTTCAGATCTATCCTTGTAGTTGCTTGAGGACAAGCAACATTTGGGAGGGGAGGATTGTAATATTCTTAAATTAGCATGCAGCTAATTGGAATATTAAAATCTAATTTTTCTTATTAGTTAGAAGAATAAGAGGGTAGGGAGACCCAAAAATCTTCTTAGTAGGAATAAAATCACTCCAAATGTGAATGGAGGGAATCAAAAGATATGGATAAATCTCCACTATGTGTGAACAAAGGAAGAAGCATGTGGACTGGGTCAACTTTGACCAAATCAACAACGCTGGTATGGAATTAGTGGACATTCAGTGAGGGACAACACAATTTTGGAGGGAGATCCTTTGCATGGAAGTAGTGTCTTTAATGAGTGGCGCCAAGGGTCAGGAAGCTCACCAAGAATATAAGTAAGAGGATGGCAGCCATTGTGATCATGTTTTAGATTATTATTTGATGTGGTCTGTTAAGAATTTGAGCTCTCTTCAGCTGTTTTAGCAAAGATTGCAGTGTTGTTTAGCACAAGGGTTTTCCTGAGCAAGAAGCCCACCTCTTTCCTTGAGGAGTCTCGAGGAAGATTATTTCACTACATTTCCACATCCAAGCATTTGGCCAAGCAACAAATTTCTTCTACAACACAAATTCTATTTAGATATGTGCTGAGTTGTAGGGTGTAGCAGTGGAGGATTTCCTTGGGCCATTTCTGAGCTTGGCTTCAATGGAGAAAGCTTTATTTCCATTGGGATATCAATAAGGAAGGTCCCTAAGCTTCATATCATATTTTGGCATTAGGCCAAGGCAACATCATCCCCTACAACACAGTTCCAATCCACGACTGCAATATTTTAGTGAGCTGTTGCAGGGGTGAGTTTAGTGCTTCATTTGGAGTGTTTGCTTTCCATTGAAGGGATTAGCGATTCATTGAGAGAGTATTTTGGAGGTGTTCTTTTAGATCTAAATCAAATTAAACCACCTCATTTTCAGGTGCCTAGTTGCAGATTTTATTCAGCCCTAGGGCTGCATTCCGGTATTATGATATTTTGTGTATTTCTGGAAACCCTTCCTGGGTTATCTAGGAAAAAGTGTATGGGAGCATAGATCTCCATTTTTTAACCTTGTTTGAGCATATATTATCAGATCCATTTAGTTATATTTCCTAGCTATAGAATTAGTTATTAAAACTATGCTGTACTTTCTTCAGTGTTTTGTGTAGCATCTGCAACTTGTGTTTGGGTGTTTCTTGTTGTTGGAGGCTTCTCTAGCCCATCTTGAGGGATTTGTTCTCCAATATTTTGTATACATTTGTTGCTTATATACTTAATAACATGGATATATGATTTGGCTCATATGTAATTTTTTAGTACTTGCTACTATTTCCATTATTGTGTGCTATATTCCTGCTTTTCCCATTTTGGAATATTACAGTGGTATCAGAGCATAATCTTGGCTCAGCTTGTGAAGGCATTGCATCTATGTTATCAAAAGAAGAAGAGTCTTCTCACATAAAAGAGAAGACTCACAGAAGAGACAAAGGAAAGTCTCCATTATCTGGAGAAATGGAGGGAAATAGGTTTTCAGAACTTCTTCTCCAAATTATGCATGAGCTTAAAAGAGAAATTAAGGGAATGAGGAGGGAAAGACATAAATATCCCTCAAAAGGATTTTTTCATGAAGAAAGCTCCACTTCTTCATATTATGGGTGTGAGAATTCATCCACACAATCATATCTACAATGCTCTACCATGCCTATGTTCATATCAAGAGAGATGGAGGAAGGAGATGTACCAAAGGAGGAGACTCTTGGTGACTATCTTCAAGAGTATGAATCTCAATCTTAGAGGTTCAAATATCATCTAAAATTCCGAGGGTTTTGAAAGATCAATGAGAATAGAAGACCTAGCAATAACAATAGAAGCAAGATATGAAAGCAACATGATTTGGGTAGATTCTTTCTATCTACTTTTGATGGGTCACCTAGATGCACAACTAGGGCTTGGGTGAAAGAGCTAGACACCTATTTGCAGCAGCACCAAGTTTCAGAAGATGAAGCCATTAGAGTAGCAATGCTGCATCTTAAAGGTAAGACTTACGCCTGGTTGTTTTATGAAAATTATTCCTTGAATCATGTAAATGTATCTACTTATGAAAAGTACACTAGGAGGTTAGTGAAAATATTTTATGAAAAACATTCTAAAACATCCTTGGTTGAGCTAGCCAAGCCTAAATAAACAAGACCCTTGCATGAGTTGGAAGGATCCATAAACCCAAATCCATTCGAGAATGCTATTGAGGGGGTTAAAAACTTGTAGAACACCTTGCTAGAGGCAAGATCCCCACTTCAGAAAGAAATCTCTTCTCAAAAGGAAGACATGGAGATCTCTTTTTCAAAAGAGGATATAAACAAAGAGACTCTTAATGATGATGAGGCAAATTCCATTCATGATCAAGGGGAATAGAAGGCAAAAGGTAACGACGTTGTCATAGTAGGAGCAAATCTAGTACCTCATGGAGAGGAATATGGAGCAATTGCTCCAATAAGAGGAATTCTTGTACCCTTGCAAGAAGTTCCAAATAATCTCACAATGGATATAAGGGCAAATTCCATGAGAAGAATGTGCCATAATTAATAGAATGTGTGACCTTGCATATGAAAGAAGTAGATAGGGAGGATGGTCAACATCATATGACCAGGAGCACACACCCCTCTCTATTTCAGGAGTTTGATGCACAAAAGAGGCAGACTGATTTGCACAGTGAGAGAAAGGATAAAGAAGTCCCCTCATATATGAAGTCTACTCTTGATATTGATGTCTCATTGCATGGAGGCATTCCACCTGGGAGAACACCAAATCAAGAGATGATGAGAGATGCTTCACATCTGGTTGCACCACTCATAGATTTCGGAGGAGTGAGAACCTTGGGAGGACTTTACATATGTAGAGATTTCGGGGTAGGCTCAAGAAGGAGGGAGACATTCTCCCAATATCAAGATTACCCACTCCCACCAAACATCTTGCGCTGAGAGAAGATGTTTCAGGGATGGATGGGACCATCATGGTGCAAGGAGACCACTCCATGGCTTTGAAGAATCAGAAGATTGTTCCACATTGGGAGGAATCTTCCATATTTGGTAGAGGTTGGTGGCCACTCATACTTGCATTGGACGAACTTAGAAATTTTTTGATGGGTGATAGCTTCTAATGGAAGACTAGCCTCAAAAAAATTCCACCTTCACTAGAGCATGAGCAGCTACAGGAGGAGCAGTAGGGGAAATATTGCAGCACCCCAATGTATGACTTTGGAATGGGAGATGTCAAAGAAAAGAGCGGAAACCTGACAGATGATTTACATGATAGATCAACAGTACTGCCATTATTCAGTATTGACCCATGTTGGAGATCCCAACTATTATTGGAATACTCTAAGGATCTCTTTTCATGTAGAGTGCTTGATGGCCAGTTATCAGATGGGAGATATGCTGTGAGAGATGGGGTCATCTATTTTCAAAGTAGGATCTTCTTAACTAGAGCATCTAAGCTCAAGGGGAAACTAATTCATTCAGAATATGAGGGTTTGCTCTCCAAACCCACTAGTTTTATAAGACCATGCCATACTATCCTGGAGGGATTCATTTGGGAAGGCTTCAAAGAGGAGATGCACCATCATATGAGGAGATTAATGGATTGTTTGGAGAATGAGGAGAGACATGAATCTCTGGTAGAGTTATCACAACCACTTCATTTCTCATTGGGATTGAGAGGAGGCCCATCTATGAGCCAAATTATTAGCTTGAACCAAGTACATGGTAAATATTTTATTTCCGTTCAACATGATTCATTTACTATGTATTTTCATTTCCTTAACATTCATGTGCAGGGAATTTCTCCAAGAGGGGGCACTCTTTCTTCCAGACTTCATGGTATACTTGGGGCCATAAGAAGTATTAATGATGGCCACTCCCTAGGAGCTCTTGGGGAGATGATATCTTACTCAGGGTGTGCTCAATTTGCACCATACATCATACACCTTCTACAAGCATGTGAGAAGATTGGGGTAGCAAAAACATGGTTGGGAAACCACTCATCATGCCATATTCTGATGCAGTTAGGAGTAAAACTATGCTGGTTGCACTTAAGGGACCATTTTCCTTCTCCATACATATGGCAGCTAGCATGACTTTTATTTTGATCCCATATGTTGATGATGTTCTTATTATAGTCGGGGACATGATTGGATGGATGACACATTGGTTGGATGTTTCCATTGGGAATGAAACTTCCCACACTTCTTCATGCTTCAGGAGGAGCATGGGACATTATATGGCTACTACATTATATCACTTGTTTCATTATGAGGTGAGCCATATGGTTGACTTGAGCCTTTGGGAGGAGCCTCTCATGAGCATGTGGTAGGAGTTTTTCTATGAATTACCATTCTGGAGGGTGATTCATTTTATGTGGATGATAGCTTGGAGGTTGGACCTTCACATGGGAATGAAGGTTCCCTACATTTTTCAGATCTATCCTTGTAGTTGCTTGAGGATAAACAACATTTGGGAGGGGAGGATTGTAATATTCCTAAATTAGCATACAACTAATTGGAATATTAAAATCTAATTTTTATTATTAGTTAGCAGAATAAGAGGGTAGAGATACCCATAAATATTCTCAATAGGAATAAAATCACTCAAAATTTGAATGGAGGGCATCAAAAGAAATAGATAAAGCTCCCCTATGTGTGAACAAGGGAAGAAACATGTGGACTAGGCCAACTTTGACAAAATCAACAGTGCTGGTATGGAAGTAGTGGACATTCAATGATGGACAACATAGTTTTGGAGGGAGATAATTTTCTTGGAAGTAGTGCCTTTAATGAGTGGGGCCAAGGGTGAGGAAGCTCACCAAGAATATAAGGAAGAGGACGGCAGCCATTGTGATCATGTTTTAGATTATTATTTGATGTGGTCTGTTAAGGCATTGAGCTCTTTTCAGCTATTTTAGCTAAGATTTCAGTGTTGTTTAGGACAAGGGTGTTCTCGAGCGGGAATCCCACCTCTTTCCTTGAGGATCCTATAGGAAGAGTATTGCACTACATTTCCACATTCAAGAATTTGGCCAAGCTACAAATTTATTCTACAACGCAGATTCTGTTTAGATATGTGCTGAGTTGCACATGCAGTAGTGGAGGATTTCTTTGGGCCATTTTTGAGCTTGTCTTCAGTGGAGGAATATTTATTTCCATTGGGAGATCAGTAAGGAAGGGTACCTGAGCTTCATATCATATTTTGGCATTAGGCGAAGGAAAAATCATCCCCTACAACGTAGTTCCAGTCCATGACTGCATTATTTTAGTGAGCTATTGCAGGGGTGAGTTCAATGATCCATTTGGAGTGTTTGATTTCCATTGAAGGGATCAACCCTTCATTGAGAGATTATTTTGGAGGTTTTCTTGAAGATCTACATCAGATTTAGCCACCTCCTTTTCAGGTTCCTAGTTGAAGAGTTTATTCAGACCTAGGTTTGCATTTCGGCACTCTAATATTTTGTGTATTTCCGAAAACCCTTCTTGGGTTATCTAAGAAAAAGTGTATGGGAGAATAGACCTCCATTTTTTAGCCTTGTTTGAGCATATATTATCAGATCCATTTAGTTATATTTCCTAGCTGTAGTATTAGTGATTAAAACTGTGTTGTACTTGTTTTAGTGTTTTGTGTAGTAGTTGCAACTTGTGTTTGGGTGTTTCTTGTTGTTGGAGGCTTCTCTAGCCTAACTCGAGGGGTTTATTCTCAGGGGTTTTGTATACATTTGTTGCTGATATAATTAATAACATGGATCTGTCATTTGTCTCATATGTAATGTGTTAATACTTGCTTCTATTTCCATTATTGCGAGCTATATTCCTTCTTTTCCCATTTGGGAATATTACAGAGAGCAGCGGTCCAAAGCATTGCATTTTAAGTCCTGAATGAAGTTATGAACCTAATCGAATTTTCACAAGCATTGTGTGCATAGTATGGATTTTATGAATGTTTAATTCCTAAGTGGAAAATACCTCATAATGTGAAGCATGGGCTCAACTCAAAGAGAACTAAAGACTGCCTGGATTGGTACCTCGACGTTCTTGTGCGTACTGCTCCAGATCTGCGTCAGAGAAAGGTTGTAGAGTATTCAGCTTTACCCAAAGAAAGGGGAAAAATATTTTCAATTTATATCACTCATCACACCTCAGAAACTAGTGAAAAAAACTAGCGAGATTAAATTCCTTCCACATGTTGCGCTTTTCTTTGCATAATGGCGCTTTTCCTTGTGACGTTGCATTTTGTGATGTAACGCTGCACTTTCCTTAGAATGTGTGGAGAAGACAGAGTATTCTCTAAGATCAAGTGATTTTTACTTTTCTGGCAAAGTCGAATAATTTATTTACTTGTATTAATGAGGGCCATGATCTAGAGAAAGGTTAAGGCATGAATCTTCAGCATCAAATATGCTGGTGTGCATGAAGAAATTGAAAACTACAACATGAGACTTGCGATACTCTGTTTTGGTGATTCATACAATAGAGGTTCTTCTTCCTTACAAATATGAATTTTAAAGAACGTTCTTTTACCATTGGAATTGGTGGACGAGTTAGCTCTCGGAAAACTGATTTAATGCTTGCACTATGTCAAGCCCTGCGAGATAAGTATAAAATTTCAATAGTTACAAACGATATTTTTACCACAGAAGATTCATGTACCTAGGCAGGCCTTCTCGTCATTAATAATAGCAATCTTGCACAAGTAGTTGGAGTTGACTTGAAATTATGGAGCGAGATTCCCTTCATATGTTTGATGGAGGACCCTTTTTTTGTGTACAGGTAAAAGCATGGTGTTGGGATTCAAGAGATAGTTGATAATATAATTTAATCTTGGGAGGAATCTACACGAACAGAGAGAGAGTAGAAGCTCTGTGTTTTTTTTTAAAAGTGATTTTGATTGAGTTGTATCTGTTTTTTATTTGGCTGTGCATCATTGAATTCTTTCTTTTAATTGAAATGAGCGCAGTTTTAACAAAATAGATAGCATAAAATGATTGAGTCTCTCTTTTGAGTCTAGAAAAGTGTATCCTTGGTGTTTAGGGTTACATTCTTGGGATTCATAAACCTACCTTGCCATCATTTTTGGTATCAAAGCGGTAAACGCTCTTTGGGAAAATTGGAATAAGGTATGCTCTTGAAGTTGTGTATGTAGATACACTTGCGATTGTAGAGCTAAAATATGTTGAAGCACAAAGAAAGCACAAAAATGGTCGATTTCTTGTGAAAGGGTACTGGACCGGAACAGAGGAGAAGAAGTCAGATTATAAATTTGAAAAGGTGGAGGCAAGTGCAGAAAGAAAAGTAAAACAGTAAAATCTAACAAAGCGATGGTTGATGTCTCATGACGAATGGAGATATATTCGAATGTTGAAGAGTTGAAGGAGAATTCCTTGTGAAATCGTGTAGGTAGTGTTTTGTATTAACTCTGGTTTGAGTTTTCTCGGTTAAAGACATATTGATGATTGATAGCAACAAATAGGTAAGGGAAGTTGTATGTGTTCTAAAGAAAAAATTGAATGAATGATTCTAGGGAAAAGTGGTAGTGAACCTGAAGAATCCAACTGAAGGTTGGATAGAGAGGACAAGAGTGTTCTCAGAAGGAAGTGAAATTGCAGAAGCCAAGGAGAAAAGGAGTTGCTTAATAGAGGTTCTAGAAATAGAGAACCAGTATTTCCAAAATACCAATTACCGAGGAGAAGCTTGGTGAGGTAGTTGTAGCAGGGTGAAAGAGAACTGCTATTGTTGAGGCTTAGTGCAACTCATAGTAAGTGTGAGGAAACACATGGGGATGAAGAAGAAGATGGCTACTGATAATCATAGCAGAGGTTCAAAGAGAATCCAGAACAGAAGAAGAGAGAAGGAATATGCCAAACCAAATGGCATGGGAAGGAAGATGAATGATGAAGAGTATGAAACATAAAAGGCTAAGATAAGAATCCATCTTAGTTGGTTGATGGAGTTGTTCCAGAGGAGTAAAGAAGACCAAAGGTATGGTTATATAATGAGAAAGAAGGTGAAATGACATAGGCTACAAGAGAAGAGAGAGCATATGATGAATACTCAGTTAATAGAGGAGCTTAGGAAGCTTGAGCAGATAATGGATGTTCAATGGAGGTTGGAGAAGCTCAAAGGAGTTGAGCTACAATAAAATAAATTTGCTAGAGAAAAACAAGTTCCTTGTGAAATTGAAGATGGAGCAATGATTTATGAAACATCAGTTGAGGGTATTGAGCCTTATGATTTTGAAATTAACAATTTGTTTATGCTTGCAAGTGTAATACATAATGTTGGAAAATATTTGGGTACTGTCAAAGAAGAGGAAGCAGAGAGATAGAATCCTAATTCTATTTTGAAGAAGAAGGATGAGACAATTAGGTCTCATGAAGAAACTAATACACAGTTGAAGGAAGATAGGATTGTACAAAGACAATTAGTGGAAGTTTTTAATGCAGTATACAAAGAGAAATTGATTGTCAAGGGCAACCAAAAAGAAGAACAAATGTTGGATACTGTTATGAGAAAGACTAGAGATTACTTTGTACTTTTTAAGTGTAAGGAAGAGATTAGAGTCCTAGAAGAAATGTTGAAAGAACTTAAAAGTGAAGAATAAATTACAACCAAGGGAGAAGAGATGTTTATAACATTTAAGGAGACCGAGATGAGTTTTAATTTTCAAGTTAATGGTATTTTTGTAGATGATGATGATGATGAATATGATCTTAAAGTGGATGAAGCTAAGGTTGATGAGAGTGAGCAGATGGATTTTGCAAAGGTACAAAAATGTGTGTGTACGACTGGAGGTGGTATTACTGTACAATTAGAAACTTGCATATTAGAGAGGAAACTGCCAAGTATCTTATGAACTTGAATGTAAATTCAACTCATTATGGTCCCAAAACTCGATCAATGAGAGAGGATCCTTTGCCTGACACCGATCCAAATGAGAATTTCTATGAAGGAGATAATCAATTCAGAAATAACGATCAAGCTCAGGAGTTCAAGCAACTTAATATATATTCATGGGAAGCCTTTGAGAAAGGACAAGATATTCACTTACATGTAGCTCCATCTCAAGAAGAACTGTTGTATAAAGAGTTCCAAGTCAAGAAGGAAAATTGAAGTCTCAAAAAAAGGAGGATATTATGCATAAATATGGTAATGCGACATCTGAAGATAACTACGAGGAATATTTCTTTATCAACAACCATACCAGTATTTAGAGTTCCCAGTGGAAAGATCATCAATGGGGTTACAAGTGTTGTAAACAGATAATAAGGAACATTCACTATATAGGGCTAGTAGGAATTGAAGCTGCTGAGGCAACAAATAATCTCATGAAAGCTAACTTAACCTACAAGGGGACTACAAAGCTACAATATTATTTATAGGAGATGCATGCCCAAGTGAAAGAAGCCAATGAATTGTTGGCAAAGGAGCAAGAAGCAGCTAGGAAGGAAATAGAACAGATAAAGCCAGTTATAAAAGAGACTTTAGTAGTTGCTGTGGATTCTACAAAGCTCGAAATTCTCACAAAGGATAATGAGAAATTGAAGGATTTGGTAAATTCATTCGAGGGGAAAATAGAAAAGGCTGAGAAAAAATATGTTGAATATAAAAAGATAAGTAAAGAAAGATTGAAGGACCATCAACAAAATATATTTTGGAATCCTGGAGGTAGCAATTCATTGAGACTTGTAGTTGCCACATTACTATAGAAAAATGACAGACCTCATAGACAGCAGTCTAGGAATTTTTTTTCTACATTGAGAGTCTGATGGAGGAGCATCCTGCTCAGAAAATCATTGTATATTTTGTTAACTTAGGGGGTGTGATGTTTGATTTGAAATTTAATTTGTTAATAGGAAATTTGTATATTTTTAATAAATTGAGTGACAAAATGTATGTGAGGTTTTAAATGTAAATATTATCAATTAATGTGAGAATATGAGAGATGATTGACATGTTAAGATATCATAGAGATCTTAGGGATTAGGAGATCCTAATATAGGAATTAGTTGATTTAAAAGAGGAATTAGAGGATTTTTAAGATATGGCTGAGTAAATTGTGGATCTGAACCAGAAATGGTTGCAAAATCCTTTTTTTATACGTTGGTAAGCCTCAAAGGAAAGGGGGAGCCGTGCGAGAGTGATTAGATGTAGAGAAAGAGGCCATTTTTGAGGCCATAGTGTCAAAGGCCAATTAAAAAACCTATATCTGGCCAAAAGTGAGGAACGAGATATTAAGTAGGGATATTATGTACAAAATTATAAATGAATGGGATGGATTGTTTTTTTTATTGCCTGTATGGAAATTATTTGAATTTGGGTGTGATGGCTTAGTAATTGAATGTAAGCTTCTGTACATGTTGATTGTAAGCAAGCGTATTAATTCAACCTGTTGATGGCTATGCGTTGCTTGTGAAATCATTTTTTTTTTGTGTGATGTATCTGTAGGTTTATGATTTTTATATAATTGTATTGATATTGGATTGAACGCTTTTAGTGTTTTAAACTGGGTGATACCTTGAAAATTTATGGCCAACGGTCTTCGTCATCTGTGTCATTTAAAATTCGGTGTATCTCACGCCGAGTTTGGTGGAGGAGGCTTTTAGCAAATCCGCACTACTAGATACGCATCTGCACATATTATAAGAAAATAAAATGATGTAATCTATTAATATATATAATATAATTATGATTGTGTCTGAGAGTAGCGGTCCATAGCATTGCATTTTAAGTCCTGAATGAAGTTATGAACCTGCTCTAATTTTCACGAGAATCATGGCCATAGTCTTGATTTGTTGAATGTTTATTACCTAAGTGGAAAATACTTCGGAAAGTGAAGTGTGGGCTGAACTCAAAGCGAACGAAAGACTGCCTGGATTGGTACCTCAGCGTTCTTGTACATACTTCTCCAGATCTGCGTCTGAGAAAGGTTGTAGAGTATTCATCTTTACCTGGAGAAAGAGGCAAAGTATTTTCAATTTCCATCACTCATTCCGCCTCACCAACTAGTGAAAAAAACTAGCGAGATCAAATTCCTTCCACACGCTACGCTTTTCTTTGCAGAATGGCACTTTTCCTTGTGACACTGCGTTTTGTGATGTAACACTGCACTTTCCTTAGAATGTGTAGAGAAGACAGAGTATTCTTTGAGATCAAGTGGTTTTGACTTTGATGGCGAAGTTGAATAAGGAGTTACTCGTATTAATGAGGGTCGTGAGCTAGAGAAAAGTTAAGGCGTTAATATTTAGCATTGAATCTGATTGTGTGTGTGAAGAAACTGCAAATTGGAGCATGAAACTTGCGATACTCTACTTGTAATGTAGAGGTTCTTCTTATTTACAAATAGGAATTTTAAAGAAAGCTCTTTTACCATTAGCATTGGTGGACGAGTCAGCTCTGGGAAAACTGCTTTGATGCCCTGCGTTACAAACGATATTTTTACAAGAAGTTGGAGCTGACTTGAAAGGATGGAGTGGGAGTCACTACGTATGTTTGATGGAGGACCCTTTGTTGGTGCACAGGTAAAAGCATGGTGTTGGGATTCAAGAGATAGTTGATAATATACTTTAATCTTGGGAGGAATCTACATGAACAGAGAGAGAGTAGAAGCTCTGTGTTTTTTTTAAAGTGGTTTTGACCGAGCTATAGTTGTTTTTTATTTGGCTATGCATCATTGAATTCTTGCTTTTGATTGAAATGAGAATTGTTTTAACAAAACAGAAGCCTTGATGTAGCCTTGAGTCTCTCTATTTAGTCTGAAAAAGTGTAGCCTTGGTGTTTAGTGTTATAGTCATGGGATTCATAGACCTGCATTGCCATTAGGATCCATACGTGAGAGCTGTAGGATCTCTTGTATGGAGATGAACCCACTATTTGCCTTAAAAACGTACCAACGTGGAGGAAGAAACAATTAAAAAGGCCAATGATGAAGGTGAGATTTATGACTGGTTTAAAGAATGCTTTTAACCTTTCAAAAATGAGATGCATTCAATTTTTCAAGTCAATGTAAAATTCATTTATTAATTCACTTTATTAAAGGGACTCATTTAATTTCTTTGAAATGGGAATTCAATTTTTTTTTAAAGTTTTAAAAATAGAGTGAGCATGTGCTCTTTTTAGTGAAAATTTTAAGGTTGAGTGGTGTAATTTGAAGTGGGGATTTTAATATGTTTGAGTTTTAAGAGGGCATAAATTACTTAAAGTTTTTTTTTGGAGAAATAAGGTGTATAAATTTTATGTTTGAAGTTATGGAAGATTTAATGGAATTTTTTAATGGAGAAATAAGATGTGGAGATATAAGGTGAGTGATAAATGTAAAATATTTTTTATTTGGGAGTTATAATGGGTGAATGAAATTTGTAATTTTGAGTGATAAGGTGATTTTTTAAAAATCTATGGAGTGATAAGTGAAATTCATTCTTGTAATCCAAAGTAATATTTTACTTTGAGAGAAATTAAGTCAGTGTAGCCAGTTTTTGAAAAAAAATTGCTTCCAAGGAGGTCTAGAAGTTTGAGAATATTCCATGACGATGTGAAAGTAGAGTTAACAAAGACATATTTTTTGTGGTGATTGGGTCCTAGATCTGCCCGAAATGGAATAAGGGGATCTTAGGTACACCATGAGTATATTTATGATGGCGCATGATTATTGATGTTGCTTATGTTTTGTGTATCTAATTTTTGACACTCAATTTTTCATATGGTCCACATGGGGTACACAACAAGTTAAAGAATTATATGCACATAATACATTCTCTTCAAATCAAGAAAACATAAGAAAAGTACAAAGAAATTCAAAAGCTGCAATACGTAATCAACATCAACAAGAAATTCAACATCAACATTCTATAAATGATTACACATCATTGAATCAAGGCATTCAAGTTAATGAAGTTGTAAAATCAAGCATTCCAAGACAAGTCTACATCGACATCAACAAAATTTTTTTGTGTAACTTGAAAATCAAAATTTGTAAGTGAACTTGTTATCAAATTCAAATAAAAATTGAGTTGAATTGTAAGGGTGAATTATCAGTTGAAACCAACACCCAAGTTTGAATTGATAAGAAGGTTAAGTGAGTCATTTCTCTTCAACTGAGACAATTAAGTAAAGTAATTCTTGAACAGAGTCATCAAGATTATTTTAACTTGCCATTGTAAGCATTTTCTCTTGGGTGCATTCTCGACATTGTTCGACACCCTTCTTTTACAAACAATCGCAATCAAATGAGTGTGACGGTGATTAAAGAACTCACAAAGTACAAGAGAACGTGACAAAATGGGAAAAGGTGGTAAACATCTTCAAAGTGTAGAGCTGGAAATTAAATATCTGAAAGAGTGCAATCATGAGTTACATAATACAATTGAATTGCTAGAATGGAAGTTGAAGCAAAATAAAAACTTAATCGATCACATGACCAAAATATTAGAAGCAGGAAAATACTTTCAAATTTAGCTTGAGATGAAAGAAAAACTCATTCATGCACTCCAAATAAAGCTAAGTGAAAAACAAGATCTACTTGATGCATAGTGTATAGAGAAGGTAGATGCAAGTTGTGACACTGAAGATCTCATCCAAACATCAGATGCAAGTTGTGATACAAGTGATCTTATTCAACATAGTGATGAAGTTTGTGACATAGAAGATATAATCAATCAAGTTGATCTCAGTTACGACACAAGTGATTTTATCCAGCCAGTTGTACTACTTAATGATGCAATGAGTAGTACCAAAGATAAAATTGAACCGTTTGATGCAACATGTCAAACAGATGAATCATTAATTAAAATGGTTGATTCTCAGTGTAATACAGATGATTTAATCAATCCAAATGAACATATTGGCAGCAACAGCAGGTGTGAGAATGCAATGATCTTTCCAAGAAAGTGATTAGACCTTGGGAAGAAATCTCCTTCAACAAAGATTGACATGGCCTAGGTTACACCAAATACAATAGTTTTTATGTTCGAGATTACTCAAAACCAGTGTAGTTTGTAAGTGAAGGATTTCTATACAATTCTCATAATAAGTGTAACCATTGTAAGAGAAATGGCCATATGGAGGTTACATGTTTTGACCTCCATCCTTGTCACCATTATGGCAAGAAAAATCATTCATCAGAAAGATGTAAGCAAAATCAACCTCCCAGAGTGAAGATCAATTATGCATGGATTGATCCTTGGAAGTGGTCATATACAGTCAAATAGTTGTCTATGTGTTATCAACGAATTCAGTCTCACATGAAGATAACTTTTCCAGTACAATGAAGATGGTGAAATTGTCCTAGACCTGAAGGGGGGGAGTTATGAAATGAAATGACGATGATTGTCTCTCCTTTTAGCTGACAATGGGGGTAAACGATGATGAAATTGAAGGTGGTTTTCATATTGAAATTTTTGACAACATCATCAAAAGAATCCAACAGGCATTTTTATCAGCCAGTGAGCATCAACAAATTCACCAGTGGGCAGTCAACAACAAGAGCAACAGTGAGCAGTTTTCGACAACATAAATCAGCAGTTTTCAACAAAATCAACATCATCATCAAGTGGGTAATCATCATCAACATCCACTGGGCGATAAAACATCCAAGAAGCCAGTGGGTAGCCAACATCAATTCACAAGTATAAATTCTCAATATTTTGTTAGTGGACAAGCAAATTCGCCAGTGGGCGTTCATCAATATTTTGTCAGTGGACAAAGGATGATGCTTTGAAGCAAAGGACAGATGGTTCCTTTTACATATTGGCATGAGATGGAGTTGTTAATAAAAATTTAGAGATGAATCAGACTTGCACCTAAATCATGATCTCTTCAGGTTGAAGTATTTTCGGCATGTAGCTTTGGCGGTTTTTTAGGCAGTGTGTTTGAGGATCAACAGTTTCAGCATGAGAACTTGTAAGATAGTTCCTCCTTCTTATTTTGGATTTATCATTGAGTGGGGGGGGGGGGGAATGTTAGCGTCACTCTCATGTGATAAAAAACAATTATAAATCAAAAAATAATTAAATTAATTAAATCACAAAAATTAGGAATTTATTCCTAATTTTCTAGATTGAGTTTGTTCCTCTGAATTAGGAGTTAGTTTAGGCCTAGAGATTCTCTCCATCTAACTAGGTTTCGAGATTGGTGTATGGTTGAGATTTTTCCTCAACTAAAGTGTCCAAGATAGACGCAATATCTTGAGACGCTTTCTCCTCTTTTATTTATGTGTATTATACCATTGTTTTAATAATGAGAATATGTGAGGACTACAACGAGGCCGTGGCCTTTTACGCCATCTTTGGTTTTTATAAATCTCTGGTATGTTGTTTTGTGTGCGTTAATTTTGTTTGATATTTCTTCAAAATTCTTCTTCACGTCCATGAAGGTTTCTCTTTCACATTGTATATCAAACCTATTATTATTGTCTTCAGCTTTCCTGACCCATGTATCCTCCTTATTCTTCTTGCCCATTGCTTTATCTTCTCTTGTACTTATACCACTTCATGTCACTATGTTGACACTTAGATCTTCTTCGTGTGGTTCAAATATCATCATTTGTATGTTTTGGGAAGGTTGTTGATTGCACTTTTCCTGCATTTTATCCAATAACCTAGGAAAATCCTCTATTTCATGATCAAATGCATGACAATACCTACAGGATACAATCACGAGATTATGAAAATCTCTGGTGACATGTCTAGGCTAACCAAACTTATAGCATATGATTTATTCGTGATCTCCTCCGGTGCATCCTCCTCGACCATGCCCTCGCCCTTGGAAATATCTATGCGCTATTGATGAACTTGGATCTTCACGCCCTTCATCTTGTACTCGGTATTCTCTAGGACTCTGCATCATTAGATCATAGCTTCGATAATGTTTTTCATCATGTCCCACCGAATTGCAATAATTACAGAATAATTGCTTCGATGATTGGATTTACTTCTACCGTAGATGAAAGTAGTCTGTAGAGTGATTTCCTCCAACTTTGTATAAAATAAACCAGGCATTTAGTTGCATATTTGGTCTAATACTTGGCCTAGGTCTCAACATACTTGGCATCGCAATGCCCAAGTAGTCTCTAAAAACAGGACACTGATTCTCATGGTGACCTTTCTCTTTGCACTTTATGCACCATACTTCTATGCAAGCTTCTTTTCCCTTCTTTAAATCTTGGAGCTCCATATGTAATCTTGACAACTGGGTTTGAATCTATTTAAACCCTAGGTTAGTATCTGCTACCAGTGAAGCTCTAACTTCATCATGATCTCCAGTGCTTTAGCTTAGGTTGCAACCTTATACTGCGATAATGAAAATCTAAGATGAGGTAACGACGCATTGATAAACCATTCCTTGTACTGCTCGTCAAGGATCTGGAATCTAACTTGAATTATCAGTGGTTTAAACCTTTGATCAACTTACCACACCATTTCATTTGATAATTTCTTGATCTCCTTGATCTCCATAAGTCACTAGTACTACAACTTCGACTTCTTAAATTCATGATTCAACGTAGCCTTAGTCTAAGACAATGTATTATTTTGGTTCATCAAGGTAAATTTCATGTACCAGGATAATGCTCTGTCCTGCAGCACTGTGACCAACCACACTTTCTTCATATTCTCATTAGTGATGTTCTACGATCTCCATATTGCTTCTGCAACAAACTAGAACTGCTCGGGATCATCTGATCCTTTGAAAACATGCATCTTAGGTGAGTGAGCCATGGTGAACGGGGGAGGTGGGGGTGGTGGAGGAAAAAAGTGATGATGGGTAGTGATGTTGATGGATGGTTGGGGAGTTCCAGAAGTGCCTTGATGATCTTCAAACTTTACTGACGCACTTCTAGGGTTAGCAGGGTGGCTTTCTCCTTCTTTGCTAAAATACCCAAACAATCGACTGTACTCAAACTTAATGTAATTATTATGATCTACCCTAAACCTCTTACCTCATCATATAGTTCCAGTTTTATTTCCTCCAAACATCAATCTAATTGCATTCATAGTACACCCTTTTCACACAATATCATCTTAATCAAAATCCTCAATGAATTCAAGTACTTATCTCGTAGGCCTTTGAAAACGTTGCGCTCAGATTCGCTATAGGATACAGATTTATTGATCATGAACTCAGTAATAAAAGCTCCAAGGATACTATCAATCCAATAATAAACAACCCTTGAAATCTCGCTATCAATCCCCTTCAATTTATTGATCAGCTCAAGAGTCCACAATAGGCCTATTGTTAAAACGACATGTTTGATAAGATAATATTGATAACCACTCGTGCATCTCTCTAAAAAATGAAGAGAAAAATATCTTGTGTTGATCTATAAAGATATACGTCTGCAACTAGTTTTCAGTAGATATGCGCAGATTTATGTTTTCTTGTGTAGCAAATTCACATTATTTTAGATCTATCTAGTTATGAATCTCTTTCTTAAATGGATGCCACATCCAAATATCCATCAGTTAGATCCCAATATCGAAAATGGAACCATTTGTTGGATTGATGGGGCATAGACCCTAGTTCATATATGGTTGCACAAACCAAAAAAACCCACTATTACCGGCCCTTTCAGCAACGATCTACTCCATAGACAAAAGTCTCACCTGAAGCAATATAGGTGGATGCTAGAACCAGGTTTCTAAATCCAAAGGGACAATGGAGTGTGGATTTAGGGCTTATATTCCTTTAAATACTTGATAGAGCTTTGTAGAAAAAATATACTAATTATATAGTTGTATTTCAACACTTTTATTGAACTAACTTGCAGACTGCATGATCTTACTTTAACAAGCATAAAAAATATGAATAACTTGAAATAGGAAATCATGATGAAATTATAAGTAAAACATCACAGATAACATAAGATGCAAGTAAAGAAAATACCTAAACTCAAAACACAGATATGTCTTCAAAAGTCTTTCATTAATGCTTAGATTTCCCCAATACAATATATTCCATTTTGCACACTTAGCTGCAGGGGTCTGCGCAGTCAGTTGTAGACTTCATAAGGTCCATGCACACTAAAATTTAGGAGAATTTCCTCTAACCCAACCCATATAATACAAACTCAAAATAATCTTACATCCAAGTGCATCACATTAACATCATCTATTACCTATCTATCAAAACTATCCTAGACTCCTTATATAGTCTTTACATTTACAATACCATGGTCCAAAAACCATGGGTGGAGCTCAATGTATAAAACATATTCCCATATTTTTACAAAATGAGGGGATTTTCCCACCCCAAATCCCCTAAGACTCTATCTTAGCTTCACATTGTGTGCTCTGCTCCTCGATCTGTGGAGTCTTTCTCAAAATCTTATATTGAGGGATCCTCTGTCCAACAAGTAGACAATCAATAAAGTTATAGAGATACTCCATGAATATCAAGAATTTTTTCCCACTAGGTTTTTAAATATGAAGGGAATATTAGGAGATCTAGGGGTCATGAAGATTCCCCTGAATCTTTATGCAAATCCAGTAAAGCAGAGACCTTACAGTTTGAGCCTAAATTATAAGGAGAAAGTGAAACTAGAACTTGATAATATGATAGCAATAGGCATTATTGAACCCATCGAAGAGTTAGAATGGGTAAGTCCTATGATGGTGCAGGAAAGGAAGACTCAAGGAGAGATTATGATCTGTGTTGACCTGAGGAATTTGAATGATGCATGTTTACATAATACTTTTCCTACCCTTTTCATAGATGACGTGTTAGACAATGTAGGAGGTCAGGAAGCCTACTTATTTACATATACTTTCTTAGGATATCATCAGATCAAAATTTCACCTGAAGATCGACATAAGACCACATTTTCTATAGAATGGGGCACATATCAGTATATAGTGATGCCTTTTAGATTGAATAATTCCCCTGCTATATTTTCTAGGGTCGTGCTCGCAGCTTTTAGGGAGTACATTTTAAAAATTTTGGAGGTATAATTTGATGACAGGATGGTATTTATAATATTAATAAAACATGTTGGAAGTTTGACGCTTATGCTCAACACTTGTAGACAACATCAAATATATTTCAATATGAATAAGTGCATATTTGATGTACCTTTTGGTATATTTTTAGGGCATATTGTTTGTAATCAAGGATTGATGGTGTGCCCTACTAATATTTCTATCATTGTGAACTTGGATCCACCTAAGAAAATAAGATAGCTCCACACTATGTTGGGACATATAGGGTATTACAAGAATTTCATTAAGGGGTATGCGTAGATCACTGCGCCCATGGAGAAATTGCTGAAGAAGGATGTAACTTTTCAATGAGATGAATATTTCGAGAAGAGCCTCGACATATTAAAAGAAAATATGGTAATTGCACCTATACTAGTATTCCCTAATTAGAATAAGGAATTTCATGTGCATGTGGATGCCTCTTGCATAGCTTTGGGAGAAGTACTGGCATGCCATGGTGAAGGAGAGAGTGATCATCCTAAAGCTTTTGAAATTAGGAAGATATCTAAAGCTGAGAAGAATTACACCACTACTTAAAGAGAAGCTCTAGGTATGGTGTATGCTATGCAGAAGTTTAGACATTATTTGTTGGGATCACATTTAAATATGTTTGCAGATAATTATGCATTAAAATATTTGGTTAATAAGCTTGTACTTGAAGGGAATATTTGCATATTGTTATTGTTATTTCAGGAGTATGGATTTGAAGTCGTTGTTAAACTAGGAAGGTTGAATGCAGGACCTGACCATATGTCAAGATTAGAAAGATGAGAAGAACCAACTAGCATGGAAATAATCTCCCTGGTTTGAAATTGTTTGAAATCAGAGTAAAATATGAACATTTTGCCGATATTATTCAGTTTTTTACCATAGGGATGGCTCCTTCAGAATATACTATGTTGTAGAAGAAATAATTTGTGGTAAAGGCAACTAACCTTTCATTGATAGTAGGACAATTATATAAGATGGGACCAGATGAGATATTGTGCAGATATGTTCTTGAACATGAAATATCGATGACTCTAGCAGAATCTTATGGAAGCACAACTGGTGGGCATTATGTGGGAAAATCTACTATGTAGAACATTTTGAGAGCAATATTGTGTTGGTATACACTACATAAGGATGAAAAGGATTATTGCAGAGCATGTGATGTGTGTCAAAGTACACGAAAGCCTTCACGAAGGGATGAGACAACATTAGTACAATAGGTTACATTGTAGGCTTTTGATAGATGGGCCATTTATTTTTTTGGACCCATCAATCCAACTAGAAAAAATTATTGGTGTGAGGTACATAATTACTATGACTGATTATCTGACAAGATGGGAAAAAGAAAAACTAGTGCAGTGAAGTTTATTTTTGAATACATATTGTCTATATTAGGGTGCCTGAAGATCTTGATGAGTGACCAAGGCTCACACTGCCTAAAGAATACTATTGAAATGTTGACTGAGGAGTTCCAAGTATATCATCACAAGAGTAATCCTTATCACCCTCAAGCCAATGGAGCAGTGGAGGCATTTAATAATATTTTTGAGAATGCACTCACCAAAGTATGCAATGTGAATAAAGATGACTGGGACCTCCTAATTCCAGCTATGTTATGGGCTTACAGGACCACATGTAAGAAGTTGACAGGTCAGACACCTTTTAGGTTGGTGTATGGTCAAGAAGTTGTGATGCCCATGGAGTACATTGTGCCCGGCTTGAGAATTGCAGCCTTCAAAGATATGGAAGACCCTGAAGCAATGGAGGAAAGAATGTAAAAATTGATTTCCTTAGAAGAAGACAAATTTATAGTGGGATTCCATCAACGGGTGCATAAATCAAGAGAGAAGGTCTAGCATGATAGACACATTAAACAAAAGAAGTTCCAGGTAGGAGACCTCGTCCTTTTTTATGACAGTAAGTTTGTAAAATTTCTAGCGAAATTCAAAATGCATTGGTTGGGTCCATATACTATCAAACATATTAATGGAGGCATAGTTCAATTGGTGAAGGTGAAAGGGTAAATGGAAAGTGGTTGAAACTATACAAGGATGATCCTCTCCCTACAAATTTTCTCTAAAGAAGAGAGGAGGAAAGTTTTAGTGCCACCTACAGTTGAAAGTGGGCATTAGAATATAAACTACTCTGCAGAAAGAGCTTCGACAAAGGAAGTTTCTTTTATATAGTATGAATTATGTCAAAGATAGTAGGAGCCACGATGTACGAAGGATTGTGTGTTGTAATATGAATGTGTTGTAGTTCGTTGGAAAAATATAACAATTAAAAGGAAAAATTTATGTTGGAGGAGTGGAAAATCACATTTATCGAGACATGTTGGAACATATCCAGTGATAGATATGGAGTTAATGTACCCAATATGACCACTATATGAATATTTTTTAAGCTAATGATTTGGTTATAAGATCAAGAGTGCTATAAAAGTCCGAGTCCTGCTAAGATTTTGGCACTTTGCTGTATGAGATCTCGAAAATTGCTAAGAATTAAGAAATTGTAGAAGTTGCGATATTGTATGAACACTGGAGATATCATTCGCATATTTCAGAAGAAAGGTATAAAAGGAGTCATGCAATACAAAACACTCGCAACATCACCATCACCGAAAACATCTCCCCTCATGAACAGAAGATCTCCATAGAAGAAGTCGACCAAGGAAAAAATAACAAAGAAGAAGTAAGAAAAGGATCTTGTGAAGATGCAAAAAGAACCCCAACTAGTCAAAGATAGTGAAGAGGAAGTAGAGCTATATCAAATGGAAATAGAGACTGCAACACTTCCATCACCTCTTCCATCATACATGCCACCCAGGAAACCTAATGAAAAAACTATCAAGGATTCAAAGGATATAAAGTATGACACCTTTATGCCACTAATGCCAGAGAAAGTGTAGTTTGAGGGAGAATTTCTTGGGAAAATTCCGTAGTTGAAGTTCACAGAATATGACTTCAACAAAAGAAAAAAATACCCATAGTTCGCACCACGAAGATATCTGTAGCATATCCACTACCGAAGAGTGGTGTGACAAGGTTGGAACCGCGTCAGTGGGTGAAGGGGTTGGATCAGTCTAGATTAATGTACATGCTCAATGTGCCGTACTTCGGTAGAAGTACATTAAACAAAACTTGTTTAAGATAGTTTCTCATGCTAGTGCACGAAGGATGCCTCTAGATGGGAAAGAGGATCCCCATTTATGAAATGATGATATGAAGAATCACCAGGTTTCCGTATCAAGGATGGAACCCCGCTAAAGTATTTGTGGGAAAATATTAGGAAAAAACAGTAGCTCATAACATGAAAGATAAGTTTGGGTTGGTAAAAGGGAAACGAGGCTATGAAATCAATTCAATTAGTGACCTGGGAGTTCACTTCACCACACACATTTTAGTTGGAAATATTATGAGAAATTGTCGAGCCAATGAAGTCCCTGTAGCAGTAGTTTCCTTAGCAGCGTAGTGAAAAAACGAGGTTCAATACCACTGGGCTAGATATATCTATAAGGAGTTTTAGGATGAGTGTCTCGAAGCCCAAGAGAAAGGTATAACCTTACATTATGCATGGTTGATCTTTATTATAGCATTGTTGGCATGGAAAGAGACTGAGGAGTCACAGTTTACTTAGGTCGAAGAAAATATTTTTTGAAGCCGCATGGTATGCCTCACTGTGGTATACCACTCAGTAATCACGTGCACAAGAGAAAAGGATTTTATTTGTATTATATGACATGGAATTACATATGTTGGTAAACCAACATCCTCCCCTATCATTGAGATTGTACCAACAATAAAACTATTTTGCGAAGTTCAAGGAATATTTTCACTATATATATATATATAATAGGCCCGCAAAAATATGATTAAGACATGGAATCCCTTGCCATATTTAGTCACCGAAGATGATGTATTCACACTAGTACAAGAATGACTAGTATACTGGATGATTACGAGGGAAAAAGATGTCGAAGGTAGGGAGACAAATGAGGAAACATCGGAGCCATGAAAAGGAACCTCTTGGAGGGGATGAACCCAACAAAGAGCTGGAGAAGACAGATACATTAAAAGGAAAGAGGAAGATACACATCGAATGTTCCCCAAGGAGAAAGAAGAAGAAAAAGGAAGATAAGTCAAAGGACGTACTGCCCTTGGTCCTTATTGATGGAGACATGGATGATATTAAGGAAAATATTCAAGAGGTAACAATGGAGTCTTGTAACAAGATAGAATATCATTATGATGCACTTCTAATAGGCGTTGAGGAAAGTATTTGCAGAGTTAAAGCTCTTGGCACAAAAAACTAGAAAACCAGTGCAGACAAGGGAAGGGATCTGACCAGAAAGAAAAATAGAGACAAAATTTGGGATTAGGATAATGAAGATACCTGCCAAAGCTCTGCAGTTTGACTCCACCAAAGTAAAGCAACAGATAAAGTTTGGGGCCACATCAATATGTACATCGTAGTGCTTCCAATTTTGGTATTACATGACCTGCATCAAGGAATCATAAATGAGTTGAAGCAGTGAGAAAAACACACCTCAGACTTAAACATTCAGATATAATAAGGGCGAGCTTCGCTGAAGAAACAACTCTACTAGGCCATCAGGGAGAAAGACCAGGCACAACAAAAGTAGCATAAGTTAAAGGAGGTGGTTGAAGCCACATACTGAGAAGTTTCGGACATGGATGTCCAGGAGGAAGAGTCAGTTGAAGACAAGGTAATGAAGCTCGACCTTGCAATCAAGGAATCCAAAATGAAGATTACACATGTACAGTTTTAGTATGAGCTCAAGATCAGGGACCTGAAAATGAAGTTGTAGGCAACCATGTCACCAGAAGTTTGAGAACAGAGGGAGATTTACCTAAAGGCTATAGTGACAGGCATCTCTGTAGCAGTGGAAGAATGTGGAAATTTTTTGGATGAAACTTCACAGATTTGGACTTTGTTGCAGGAAGATCCAAATGTATAGAAGTTATAAGAAGACATCCAGTAGAAGCAGAAGCAGTTTAGGTGATTCGAGAGGATCTTGTTCAATTACAGTTCAACAGAGAGGTCCAGTTAGCTCCAGCAGTCTGATGTCCAGTTCAGTCTCCAATCTGCCAGTTCCATTAGTAAAACTTCCTCCAATGTCATGGTCGGCGTGTGTGATGAGAAGGTGAATTTTGGGTTAAAATGGTGATGTAATATGCCTAAGTGCTAAGACCTAATCATTAATTCTAAGGTCTAATCCTAGCACTAAGGATCTAAATATTATTTAAAAATCTTAAAGTCTAAAACCCTAAGTCTAAATCCTAAGACATTAAAATCTATTCCTAATACAAATTTTCCTTGGTACAAAACCTTATAATATTACAAAACCTATAATCGGGCTTTACTATAAAAAAAAAATGTAAAAACATAACACAATGCTAAGTCCTAACTGCCAGAATAGACTGTGTCGTAGTTGTAACATATGACACGTCTGGATCGTGGCAGATAAGGTTATGGTCAGCTGTCAGGTTTTCAAATTGTGACCACCATTTGCCATGTGAAAATAAAAGACCGGAACTTCCAAATAGACCGCATCAGGATTGTTGTTATGAATAGTTGTTGCCAAAGCCGCCGGAGGAAACTGTAACCGTCGGTGCTATTCCTATCCACTACGCTGTTCACATGCCATATAAAACTTCTTCCACTCGGTTAGCAAGCCGCTCGGTTAAATTTTTTAATATATAGTTTATAAATGGTTTTTTTGTTTTAAAACAACGCTAAGGTCAAATGTTTTATCCCTAGGTTCATGTATGGAGAATGGATTTGAGAGCCTTATCACACAAAAGGCTCAACCAATTGTTATTTTTTCATTTGAAGGTTTGATGTAGACTTATTTAAACCATGAAAAAGCTTCATGAAGGATAATAGAGTGTTTTTGAAGTTCAGTTTTAGTAGGACATAGGTAGATTTGTTTGCAGCATTTCTCAGCAGTCGGGTGTCGGAATTGAGCATAGAGACAGGCGTCAGAAAGGTGAGAGAGAGTAATTTCTATTTACAGAGTCTAGAAGTGCCCGTGATCACATTCATTTTGATTCATTTATGTGTAAATAAATTCCTCAAGATCAATCCTAATAAAAATGGACGCCCACTTGAAAGCAGACTCGAAGATGTAGTCCACCAGGGACGAATTCAGTAAACAACTGTTTGCTTCTTCTTCTCTTTGTTTATGATGTGATTTAATCATTTATTGCTATTGGTTTATGCCATCTTTCATTTAAAAATATTTCTTCAGTTAAAAATCAATCTAAAGTACAAAATAATCAAATTACCTTAGCACATAATCGATCACATTCAGATCATATTTTGTATCAAAGCAGGTTGTGGTTTGTAGTTTGTTTTTCAGTGAATGTTAACCAGGTTGGGATTGAAACTTGGAAAAGGTGAGCTTGAGGAATTCAATCAAGCAGAAATTCGGTCATCAATCAATGATGATAGGTACCGAGATCATTGAGACTCCTGAAGCTACTGAAAAGAAACCCATGGATGAGAATCAAATCCACCAGATGTTTCTAAACATGCAGTAAATGTTGGCAGAATTATATGAAGACAAGAAGACGAGAGATGCAGCCTCATTGTCAAAGGCATCAAAGTAGGACAAGGGAAAAGGCAAGGAAGATAAATCTCCTTCTCCTCCATCATCTCCATCATCTTCTTCTTCCTCTTCTACTTTAGTTTTGAATCAGAAAAAGAAAAGAAACATAAGATTTCACTTTTGAAACTTGACATTAAGTTTGAATTACATGTGTACGATGGTGAAATAAACCCTGAGAAACTAGATAATTGGGTAAAACAGTTAGAAGTCTATTGTCATATTCAAAATATTATTGATGATAAGACAAAGATCCAATTAAATACTCTTAGAATGGGGGGTACTACTTTGATCTGGTGGGAAAGTAAGACACAGATAGATTTAAAGCGTAAAGGAAAAGATATCACCTCATGGAATAAGTTTATAAAAGCTCTAAAGAAACAATTCTATCCGCTGGGTCACACACAACAAACTGTAATTGATTGGGAGTGCTTGCGACAAGGTAAGGGACAGAATGTTCAAGAGTTCACATAGGAATTCAGAAAGAAAGCATTAGCACTTGGTATTTCTTTGGACACAAAAGAAAATTTGTTGAAATATATTGGCAGTTTGCATTCATATTTGCAGCATACATTGTTAATGTTCAATCCTAATGATTTTGATGAAGTTTGTGTTCAAGCTATTGATGTCAAATTAGGTGGTAGAACATTCAAGTTTACACCAAAGACATCCAAGCAGATGGAAATCGAAGAGAACAAAAATAAGGGCAAGTCAAAGGGAAAGAAGACTGCCACAACTCAGAAGGAAGATGATAGACCTACTTGTACAAATTTCCAAGGATCAGCCATGATGAAGCTAGGTGTTGGAAACTTCATCCAAAACTAAAGCCAAATAAGTTCCAAAAAAATAAGGGTGAAAAGAAGGCTGAAACAACAATCCAACAAGACTTGGACTTGGGATCCAATTCAGGTGATGAAGGAAAAATCACTGCTATGGTTACAACAGGTAAAATTTCTGATGCTAGTACTTCTGCTTCTTCAAACATCAAACAATAGAATGAAGATAAAAGAATCAATTTATTTCATATAAGGGTAACTTCAAATCATACTAAGATAGATACATTGTTCGATATGGGATCACAGAAATTTTTTATTTCTGAGTCATTGGTTAACAAATTGGGTTTGAAAACACATAATCATCCAAAACCATATCTTTTAGGATGGTTAAGTGAACAATCTCAAATTCATGTTACCAAAAAGTGTCGGTTAAAATTTGCAATCATAGCTAACTATATCGATGAAGTAGATCTGGATGTGATACCCTTAGACATATGTGGAATTTTATTAGGTAGCCCTTATCTCTATGATCCTGATGCAGTATTTTATAGGAAGGAACATATGTATCATCTCATAAAAGATGGGATTAAATACATCTTTTGGGCACATAAAATCAAAGATCACTTGAATTTAATTAATGCTAATCAGATGAAGCACTTAATAAGTTCAAGTAAGAGATACATACTCATGTCGATAAAAGAGAAACATAAGGATCTTATTGATACTTGTTCAGGTTGTGAAATTTAGTATGAAGGTAATTTGGTTAAAAAGGTAGATTCATTTTAGGATCTAGTCAAAGAACGAAAACATCTACTTCATAAAATGGAAATATCACATGAGTTGCAGTTGATGTCTGTTGCCCCTCTTTCTAATGTTGAAATGTATCACAAGTCAGTTATAGAGCATAAAGAAATAAAGCAAAAAATTCTAGGGAAGGTTGGAAAAGAATTAATGCGACACGGTTTAACTCCATATAGTTCACCCATAATTTTGGCTCATAAGAAAAACGAGACATGGGGAATAAGTGTCGATTTTAAAGTTATTGATTCATTTAAGCAGAAAAATTTCATAGCATTGACAGATCATCAACAAACATATGAAGTTAAAACAAATGTTAAAGGTTATGCAATGGAAACAGTGATCCACATAGATTATCAGCTGCTTCAATACTTTCATTCATATACTAAGTTGAAAAAATATTACTATAGTTGGATGGGATTTCTTCAGCAAATTCACATAGTAATTAAGGACAAGGAAGGTGTAAAAAGTAAAGTAGTTTATATGTTTTCTTTGAATGCTTCAGTAGTACTGCATAAAATTTCATTAGTTCATGAAATTTATGTAGAACAGTATAGAACTGATGATGATTTCAAAGATGCTTATGAAACACTAACTCATGATGCTAAGATAGAAAGAGTGCAGGTTATTCAGGAAGTTCATCTTTCTCGGATTGCAAGATATTTTGGCGTAAGCAAGACTACGACACAAAGTCAAAGGTATGAAACAATTGTGAAGTACATAAAGGGATGTGTAATGTGTTCGACAAGAAAGCCATGCAATCGAAAGATTGGTTTTCACATGCCACTTCTAGTTCCTTTGAAACCATGGGGCAACATGGATTTGGTCAAGGACAAACATAAATGGTGAAGAGGTCCAGGATACATATTCTTCGAGGTAACTGCAGTAAAAATCCTAAGTTTTGGGATGAATTTTTAACTTATGTGCATCAAGCTTATAATCAAGCCTTACATTCTTCTGCGCCACAACAAGCATTGAGTCAAGTCAGGATCAAATTGCACCATGATGAGCATCAATTTTAGGTCGACGATCATGTATGGTTATTTGTCATCAAAGTCAAGATGAAAGTGAGGGAGTTGTATTCTCACTTATTGTCTACTTAAAATCAAGATTTTGTGGTCCAAAAGCTTTCAAGTGGAGAGGATTGATCTAGGAGTATCTTGTTCAATTATAGTTCAACAGAGAGGTCCAATCAGCTCCAGCAGTCTGATGTCTGGTTCAGTCTCCAATCCGCCAGTTCCATCAGTAAAAGGTCCTTCAATGTCATGGTCATCATGTGTGATGAGAAGGTGAATTTTGGGTTAAAATGGTGATGTAATATTCCTAAGTGCTAAGGCCTAATCATTAATTCTAAGGTCTAATCCTAGCACTAAGGATCTAAATCTTATTTAAAAATCCTAAAGTCTAAAACCCTAAGTCTAAATCCTAAGACATTAAAACCTATTCCTAATGCAAAGGTTCCTTGGTACAAAACCTTATAACATTACAAAACCCATAATCAGGCTTTATTATAAAAAACCAAACGTAAAAACATAACACAAATCTAAGTACTAACTGCCAGCATAGAATACGTCGAAGTTGTAACATATGATAGGTTTGGATCGTGGTGGATAAGGTTATAG
Organism: Pinus albicaulis; assembly: GCA_034641835.2. NCBI lineage: Eukaryota > Viridiplantae > Streptophyta > Pinopsida > Pinales > Pinaceae > Pinus > Pinus albicaulis. The sequence goes on from CM076574.1 coordinate 499,326,585, forward strand.
TCAACTATCGGGTTTTCAAACTGTGACCACCGTTTTCCATGTGACAATAAAGGACCGGAACCATCAGATAGACCGCGTCGGTATTGTTGTTATGAACAGTTGTTGCCAAAGCCGCCAGAGGAAACTGTAACCGCCGGTGCTATTCCTATCTACCATGCTATTCACATGCCATATAAAACTTCTTCCACTTGGTTAACAAGCCGCCTGGTTAAAGTTTTTAATATATAGTTTATAAATGGGTTTTTTGTTTTAAAACAATGCTAAGGTCAATTGTTTTATCCCTAGGTTCATGTATGGAGAAGGGATTTGAGAGCCTTATCACAAAAAAGGCCCAAGAAATTGCTATTTTGGCATTTGAAGGTTCGATGTAGACTTATTTAAACCATGACAAAGCTTCAGGAAGGACAATAGAGTGTTTTTGAATTTTAGTTTCAGCAGGACATAGGTAGATTTGTTTATAGCATTGCTCAGCCATCGGGTGTCGGAATTGAGCGGAGAGACAGGCGTCGAAAAGGCGAGAGAGAGTACTTTATGTTTACAGAGTCTAGAAGTGCCTGAAAGCACAGTCATTTTGATTCATTTCTGTGCAAATAAATTCCTCAAGATCAATCCTAATAAAAACAAATAGCCACTTGAAAGCGGACCCGGAGATGTAGTCCACTAGGGACGAACTTCGTAATCAACTGTTTGCTTCTTCTTCTCTTTATTTATGTTGTGATTTAATCATTTATTACTGCTGGTTTATGTCATATTTCATTTAAAAAGTTTTCTTCAGTTAAAAATCAATCTAAAGGAAAAACTAATGAAATTATCTCAGCACGTAATCAATCACATTCAAATCATTGGGGGAATTTGGTCAATTGTGAAGACCTTACCAGTATTGTAGAAGCTCGCCAGGATTAGTGAAGGAAAGGTCCTCGAGAAGAAGATAGAAGAACTGCTGAAAGAAGAGTAGGTTTTGATGGAGAGAGCTTAGTCATGGTAGGATTATGCTCTCCAATTTTTGCAGGAAGTATATGGGAAGCTTTAGGAGCTTCGACAAAGATAAGATACAGTATTGAAGAAAACATCAGGACTAGTAACAAAGGAAGTATTGAAAGAAGTTTGCAGTGAGGAGGAGGAGGCTGTCGTGATATTGAAGAAATTCAACAATGCCTACAACAACATCACAACAAATATTTGGGGCAAATAAGCTAAGTGACTCGGGACGAATCACATGTAAGCGTTGGGTGCCTATTGTGTGCAACTCAACTTGGCCTAGATTTTGGCTAAAAATCCACATTTTGAGGAGTGGAGTGCGAAGTGTACCACGCAATGGAGTGCAAGGTAGACTAAACAATGGAGCATGTTAGATATACCATGCGATATCATAAGGCGTTTAGGGTGTTGTGTAACTAGCTCCAAAAATAGAAGAAAAGAGATATCAACGCCTTAGAAATAAGCCACTTCGAGGGGGAAACCTCCAATACATTACATAAATGAACAATTCTTGGATGATACAATTTACAAAACCTCCTTTCTATATATAGGAGTACATGGGGCCATAATGTAATCCTAGTGGGCCACAATGTAATCCTATCCGACCTAACAATAATGATTTAAGGGCACAATAATAACAAAATGGGGGTTACAAGGGTACAATAATAACAATAAGGGGTTTACACTAACAATAATAAGGGACTATAATAGTGATATAGGGACCTAACATGCCCCTCTCCTTCAAAAAAGTGTTGTCCTCAACGCTTGAGTAGCTCCGGGTGCTTCTGTATAGAATTCTCATCCTCCCATGTAGAATCTTCGGTGGGTAAGTTCTTCCACTTGATGAGATACTCTGAAATTGATCAATTCCGTAGCTGTCGAGTTCTTGTTTCCATGACCGCTTCAGGTTCCAATATGATTTTCCTTCCTCATCAAGTTCTGGCAATATTGTTTGAACTGGAAGATTTTCACCTATAACCTTCTTTAAGCATGAAACATGGAAAACTGGATGTACTCGTGAAGAAGCAGGAAGCTCCAATTTGTATGCCATAGAACCAATCTTTTGCAACACCTTGGAAGGACCATAGTACTTTGGTGATAATTTATTATCCTTCTTAGCTTGCTTGAGGGACATTTGTTTGTATGGTTGTAGCCGTAAAAATACCCAATCTCCTACATCAAAACTTCTCTCGCTGCGATGTTGATCTGCCTGTTGTTTCATTCGATTTTGTGCCAAATTCAGATTATCCTTTAAGAGTTGGAGAACTTCTTGCTGATGCTCGACGTGATCTTCCACTGCTTGAACCTTCGAATTTTCCCTTAAAGATGATGTGATCGATGGTGGATGATATCCATAAAGTGCCATAAATGGGGTCATTTTTGCTGCAGTATGGAAGGAAGTGTTATACCACCATTCAGCGAGAGGTAACCACTTGACCCATTGTGTTTGTTTATAAGATACAAAACAATGAAGATATCCTTCCAAACATTTATTTACTATCTCAGTTTGACCATTAGATTGAGGATGATAAGATGAGCTATGAGCTAATTGAGTATCCAAACAAGAAAATAACTCTGTCCAAAAATTTCCAGTAAAAATGGGATCTCTGTCGCTCACAATAACCCTTGGGCTTCCATGTAGTTTTTGAATTCTGTCCATAAATGTAGTAGCAACTGTACTTGCTTTAAATGGATGAGATAATGCACAAAAGTGGGATACTTGGTGAGTCTATCAACTACCACCATGATGACACTCTTTCCTTCGGACTTAGGTAAACCTGTGATAAAATCCATTGAAATCTCCTCCCAACGTTGACTTGGAATAGATAAAGGTTGTAGAAGTCTCGGGGTCTTAATTGTCTCAACTTTATTCTGCTGGAAAACCAAACATTCCGCCACAAAATTTTGAATATCAGATTTAAGGCCATCCCAAAAAAAATTCTTTCTTCACCCTGTGGTAAGTTTTTAAAAATCCTGAGTGTCCTCCTAAAGGAGAAGTGTGCAATTCCAAAAGAATATTTTGTTTTAGTTGGGAATTCTTACAAAGATATAGGCGATATTTGTACCATAAGGAATCATTTTTCCAACTAAATGTATCAGATGTACTAGGATCTTGCTGCAACTTTTGAATGAGTGTCCATACATCTTTTTCCTTCTTCCATTCATCTCTTGCTTTGGTTATCCAATCTGGTTGGATAATAGAAATAGCACAAAGCAATGCTTCCACCTCTTCATTATTTCTTGAGAGTGCATCTGCAACAACATTAAGCTTTCCTTTTTTGCAGATTATTTCAAAGTCATAACCCAACATCTTTGTGACCCATTTTTGTTGCTCTTCTGACGATAGTCTTTGTTCCAAAAAGTGTTTAAGACTATCATGATCAGTTTTTACCTTGAAGTGTCTTCCCATTAGGTAAGTTCGCCATTTCTTTAGTGCATGCAGTATTGCTAACATTTCCTTCTCATAAATAGGTTTTTGTAAATACTTTACTTTGATTGGACGACTTTCAAAAGCAATGGGTCTTCCTTCCTGCATTAAAACTGCACCAATTCCATTTCCTGAGGCATCACATTCCACAATAAAAGTTTTTGTGAAGTCTGGCGTAGCTAAGACCGGTGCTAGGCACATTGCCTCTTTAAGATGTTCAAAGGCCTTAGTTGCTTCAGGAGTCCATGAAAATGCATCTTTCTTAAATAATGTTGTTAGAGGTGCTGCTATTCTTCCATAATTCTTAACAAACTTACGATAATAGCCTGTTAACCCGAGAAATCCTCGCAACTGCTTTATTGTCTTAGGGACTTTCCATTCCTTAATAGCTTTAATTTTGTTAGGGTCTACTTTAACACCCTCGTGGGATATAATATGACCCAGATATTCCACCTCTTGTACTCCAAAGAAACATTTGGATGCTTTTGCATATAATTGTTTCTCCTGCAATAGTTTGAGCACCCTGTCAACATTTTCAACATGATCCTTCCAAGACTTGCTATAGATTAGTATATCATCAAAAAATACTAGCACAAATTTTCTAAGGAAGGGTTTGAAAATGGAATTCATCAACCCTTGAAATGTAGAAGGTGCATTGGTAAGGCCAAAAGGCATGGCCAAAAATTCATAATGACCCTCATGAGTTCGAAATGATGTTTTTGGAATATCTTCAGTCTTCATTCTAATTTGATGATATCCTGAACGAAGATCCAACTTGGTAAAATAAATTGCTCCATGTAATTCATCAATAATTCATCAATCACAGGAATGGGAAATTTGTCTTTAATGGTGAGCTTATTGAGCTCCCTATAATCTGGACACATTCGCCATGATCCATCCTTCTTGTGTACCAATACTACAGGAGCAGAGAAAGAACTTTGACTAGGTTGAATTATACCCGCCTCTAACATTTCTGCAATCATATGTTCAATTTCGCTCTTTTGGAAGTAAGGATATCTATAAGGCCTAATGTTTGGAGGAACACTTCTTGGAATCAAATGAATAGCATGATCATGATTACAAATAGGTGGGAGTCCTTTGGGAGTTTCAAACACCTTGGAATGATTGTCCAAGACTTGTTGGAGATCTGCAGAAATAGATGATTTTGATGTCGGAACTTCTAGTGAGCATAATTGTGCAATTACGCTTCGTTGTTCTTTCTTTAGAAGCTTTGTCATGACATTAGAGCTTATTATCCTTCCCGGCTTCCCTTCAATACCCCGTAATTCGACTTCCTTTCCTTCTGAAAAAAAATTTCAAGAAAAGTTCTTGAAAATTAAAAGCTACCGTCCCCAAAGATTGTAACCATTGTACTCCTAGTACAACATCAGCACCTCCCATAGGAATGGCAAGCATTGGACTAGTCAATACATATTCCCCTATGGTTAGCTTGATATTATGGCATTTTCCAGAGCAATTTATAGTTCCTCCATTTGCAACCATCACTTGACATTCTGGTGCTGGGTATAGGAAACAATTTAATTCCTTGGCAACCTTACAATGAATAAAATTATGGGTGCTACCTGAATCAATCAACACTATTACCTTTTTCTTCTTGATATGTCCTTCTATCTTGAGAGTTTTAGGAGTGGTAATTCCTGCCAGTGCATTACACAATATGGTTAGACTCCTTTCTTCCTCTTCTAGGGTTGGTTCCTGGTGTATATCTTCTTCTTGTTCATTTTCTTCCTCTTCACAATCTATGTAAAATAATTTCTTCTCAGCACACTTATGACCTTTAGTGTATTTTCTATCACAACTGTAGCAAAGCCCTTTTTGCTCTTTTTTCTTCCAATTGTTGTGGTGTCAACCTTGTAGGTTGTGGAAATCTAGGCGTAGCAACACTTCCTTCTTTATAGAATTGAGTGGTAGGCTTCCTTGTCGCCATAATTTTACATTCAACTTTTCTTGCCAACCTGAATGCCTTCTCCAATGAATCAGGTTCCAAAACACGAACTTCATGTTGGATGTTATCCTTTAGAGTTCCTATGAAGAGATCAATCCTGTGTTCCTCTGGAATATCAGTTACCCTTATATTCAATTTTTGGAAGTCCTCAATGTGCTGCCCCACTAAACACTTTTGTTTGAGATTTATCAATTGGCTAAAGAAGGTGTTGCTCTTTGTATCCTCATAATGTGCTATCATTTCCTCCGTAAAAATTGACCAAGTGACAATTTTTTTACGGGAGCAAAGCCATCGATACCATACAAGTGTATTTTGTTCTAAATGTAAAGTTGCAATGCATACCTTTTGTGTGTTTTGCACATTATTGAGATCAAAATATTGCTCCATCTGTAGTATCCATGTTACAGGATCCTTTCCATGAAACTTCCTCATATCCATTTTTGGAATATGGTGGTTCTTCCCACCAACATTAGAGTTTATGAAATCACGATTAACATTTATTTTGTTCTCATCATGAGTTTCTTCTACTATATTTTCACCATTATGAAACATTTCTTGTATCAACTTTGTCAAACCTTCCATGTCTGTTTTTAGATCATTCTTCATGTTTTCCATGTTGTCTTTCATGTCATCCATCTTAGCTTCCATGCCAGCTTCCATGCCATCCATCTTAGCTTCCATGCCTTTCTTCAAACCGTCCATCTTCGCTTCCACACCTTTCTTCAAAACTTCCATTTCATTTTTTGTTGCTCTTTGCGAGAGTGAAATTTGTTGCACTTGCTCTTGTAATTTTGATAGATCATGTTGCAATTCTTCATCTTCATGAGTCATAGTGGAGCCTTCTGAAGGCTTAATCGGTGTTGAATTATTTTTATGGGGCATATTTTAGAACCCAATATTGATATATATTCTACAATATGCCCTCAGAATCAATTCAAATTGATTCTTCAAACAAGACTTATGCAATTCACAAAAAAAATACACACCTTCTTCTTGCTTTTGAGGAGCTCGATATTGAAATTGGATTATCTCTATAATTGAAGAAATTCAATATTTTAATTTTTGTATTGATGTAGCCCTCTGAATTATCTTTCGAATGCCATAGGTCTGACTTGATTTGGATTCTCCAAGGAAAATTTGTGTCCAATCTCCCACAATGACCTAATTATGGACTGGTTCAGTATAGCGAACTTGTACGACTTGCCACGTGTCATTGTTTCATACTTCGGCTCTGAAATTGATATCCAAGAAACCAAATTCCATGTAATAGCGACCAATTTTTACGGCACTCCAATCTGATGCTCAGAGAGAGAGTTATGAATATTTTCCCACGATCACCTCTTTGAGATGAAATTCAAGAGCCTGAAAAAGCACTACCTTCCATAGATTATATCTCCAAAAATATTGCGAACCAAGATCTAAAATTTTTTGATGATGTTCCTTAGGATTTCGGCTTCACACCCTATGAATTTCAGCTTCTGAGACTTCGTATAAAAAAATTTATAGCAAAAATTCCATGATGACCTGTTTAGGAGCCTGAAAAAAGACCTAACTTCCACAGATCATATCTCCGCAAATATTGAGAATCAAGCTCTAAAATTTTTAGATGATATTCCTCGTGATTTTGGCTTCGCACTATAAAAATTTAAGCTTCTGAAATTTTTTAGAAAAAAATTTATAGAGAAAATTCCACGATGACTTGTTTAGAGCAGCGAAACCCTAGAATCCAAAGCTTTGATACCAAATGTTGTGTAACCAGCTCCAAAAATAGAAGAAAAGAGATATCAACACCTTAGAAATAAGCCACTTTGAGGGGGAAACCTCCAATACGTTACATAAATGAACAATTCTTGGATGATACAATTTACAAAACCTCCTTTCTATATATAGGAGTCCATGTGGCCATAATGTAATCCTAGTGGGCCACAATGTGATCCTAGCCAACCTAACAATAATGATTTAAGGGCACAGTAATAACAAAATGGGGGTTACAAGGGTAAAATAATAACAATAAGGGGGTTACACTAATAAAAATAAGGGACTATACTAGTAATATAGGGACCTAACATAGGGTGGGTCAAATATTTACTTAAAAAAATAAAATTATAAGAAACTACAGGACCTACAACTACCTCCTTTCATATCAGAACTCCAAATATCGTAATATCTTAAGTGCACCCATAACAAAACCTCTGACATATATAATATCTGATAATATTTTTCCCTGATACATTTATCGATGATACTTCACACCATCCATCCCTAATAATTCTATCGCCAATATTCATCTGCTACCATCGAAACTTTATATTGGGAGCACATATTTTATATCAAGGTTTTTCTTTTTATCAGAACTTTGTCATATAATAAGTTTTAATAGATGCGCAATTGAATTCTCCATATTTTTCCTTCCGATATGTCGATCTGTCACATGCCCAAGAGAACTCATGCCTCCTCATTTAATGATAGAAAGTGGTTAACATATGTTTTCGATAATAGAATCATTTTCAATAATTTTTCCTTGAGTGTATCAAAAGTTGCATTTAAGTGAGTGAAAAGTAGTTATAATGAGCTTCATTCTTGCTTTATTATCTAATTTAATTCTATTGATCACTCTTGCGCTCTATTACAAGCTAATCCTGACCATCATAATAGTGAATAAATGTCTAAATCTATTAAGGGGAAGAAGAAAACTAGAGCACAACAACCACTTGTTGCTCCCAAAATTAAAATTACTAAGGAAAAGAATGAAATGGTAGGATTATTCTCTGATACAGTTTGTTCTAGAGACGTCAAAAATTCCTCATGGGAAGCCATGTATAAGTACTTAGAAGAGGAAAAATTGTTGTTACTAAGAGGACTGTAACAACTCATGCTTCTGAATCAGTTTCAAATGCCACTTACAATGATTTATCCAATTATTTCCTACACAAAATTATAGCCAGGCTGAAAATTGTTCCTTACACATATATGATTTGATGGGTCATTGAGAATGTGAGCATCACTGATAAGAATTTTGTAACAAAAAATCAAACAGTTATTGGGTCATTTTCAAGGGAATATTTTAACAGAATGTATAAATTTCCAAAGCCATGGGCCAAATATGATAAGAAATTTATCGAGGCCTTCATCAAGGAACATGACCATCCATCAGAACCAATCATACAATGGAGGAGAGAGTCAAACAAACATAAGAGGGAGGAATTAGTTAATTAATATGTTGATTCCCTTGTTTCTTTTTTTTGTCAAGAAAATTCTGTGATTCGTAGGATTTTTGGTTTACCAAATACTTAGAAAATTGAGTATCAGTGGACTCCACTTATTGATGCAATGTTAGGTTAATTGACTTGTGATTATAGTCAAGTTTGACTAATTTAAACAATGATGGTTTTGGGGCACATGGTATTGTGCACCCATGGTTTTTAAGCTCATGGTATTGCATGTAATGGAGCCTATAAAAGGCTCAAAGGACTTCATTGTAATGTAAGGCTTCAAGGTGAGCGATGAAGGCTCACTTGGCCGGATTGGTTAGGGTTTTGGCCAATGCTTGATGAATTGTCATTAAGATGGGTTTTCCCCAGAGTTTGGGGTTTTTCCCTATTAAACATATGTGTTTATGTTTATGATTTGTTACTGGTTATGTTTAATTATTCCTCTCAGTAATGATTTATATTCTCCGGTAAATGTTTCTTCATTTGGTATCAGAGCCATATTTGGCTTCAAAGGGACGCTTTTGCAGCCAAGGGTTTTATTGGCCTGTGAATGGAGAATTCAATGCAGCGTTTTGCAGATCTGGCCATATGGAGCATGGTGTTTCTAGGAAATAGGAAATATCCAATTGATTGATTCCATGGGCAATTCCATGGAGGGTTTCTCAATGGATAAAGAGAACAATGGTGCTGCCACAACCCAGATCTAGCGACTAGAAGTGATAAGAAGTTGGTTTGAGAAATTCAGAGATGAGAGGATGTTTGCACGTGGATTAATTAATTGATGAACCATGTATCTGAAGAGAACTCCTAGAGGATTGGCGGTTATAGAGGCTGGTGACCGATGTAATCCGGTAGATGGGTTATTTTTATATGGAAATTGATGTCATATGTACAAACACAGCAATAATGAAAAAAAATAAATTATTTATATATATATATATATATATAATTAGAATGGAGTTATTTTTTTACATGTAAATCGGCATACTGCTGTAAGAACTAGTATGGCATGCGTACCCCTGGGTAATCACTGGTAAATTCTGGGTTAGACCTAGGTGATAGGGGGGATTTCAAGTTAACAATTACCCTGGGTAAAAATTTGAGGGGGGAAGAGCTAGAGTGAGCGGGGTTGTCTCACTTAGCAGGTTTGGCTGGATTTAGTCAAGGAACCCCAAGTCAAGTTTAAAGGGGGAATGTTAGGTAAATTGACTTGTGATTATAGCCAAGTTTGACTGATTTAAGCAATGATGGTTTTGGGGCACATGGTATTGTGTACCCATGGTTTTTAAGCTCATGGTATTTCATGTAATGGAGCCTATAAAAGGCTCAAAGGACTTCATTGTAATGTAAGGCCTCGAGGTGAGCGGTGAAGGCTCACTTGGCCGGATTGGTCAGGGTTTTGGCCAATGCTTAATGAAATTTCATTAAGATGGGTTTTTCCTTGTTAAACATATGTGTTTATGTTTATGATTTGTTGCTGGTTATGTTTAATTATTCCTCTCGGTAATTATTTATATTCTCCAGTAAATGTTTCTTCATGCAACCTCAGAGGGTTTTATCATGGACTGGGGAAATATAATCTCAAAGAAACTAGCCACAAATATTGTCTTTTAGAAGCAAGCATAATTTATATGGGAATGTAATTCCCCCCTTATATATGAGCACATACATAATGGATTCCCTATGTTTTTCTATGGAATTTACCTCTATGGGTTGGAAATGTATATAGAAGATCCAACTCCAATTCATATTTACCATGACCTCCTTTGGGATTCAAAATAACTACCTCATCTCTATAATATCTGCCATAGAGTCACTTTTCCCATTCATTTCACTATATTTGGTAAGGATTCCCCTTGGTTATCCCTACAAGATGAAGACGATTTAATCCAAATAGGGAATTAGTTTGGTGAAAATTTATTTACTTATATCCGAGTGTTTGGAAGCCTAGCCAATCCTCATGTTTTACCTTTATTTTTTCCTGATAAGCTTTTATCCAGAGAAATTTCCTATCAGACTGTAGGCAATGGGATTTATAAAGTCTTGAAAGAATCTAATAAAAATATGTGGCCTGCATTTCCTCTACATTGCAGTATATTTCCCTTGATAATTAGAAGCATGATCTTCTAGAAATTAAGGCTATTCAAGAACCTAATTTTCCTACCATACCTAACAGACAATATGATCCTCATCAAACTGTCAATAACTCACAACAACATCAAGCATTATACATTTCATCCATCAGTAAGACATATTTGATGATTTGTTTGAAAATATGCCTATTTATTCAATGGTTATAAATCAAGCAAAGAAGAGACTGTCTCCTCATCAAATGGCCCCATTCACACAGTACAGCGATTCCAGATTATAGAATGTACCTCTAGATTCATTTAGTGTTTCTATGGAAGAAATAATTCCTGGCGATAATGTAGTAGTTGATCCTACATAGTCTACTTCGACTTCTCAACCAAAAGAAACAATTGCCTCTTCTTCTTCTCAGGATTAAGACCTTCTGACTAATACTAAGATTGATCAGATATGGGAATAGTTTAATCAGGTTATCCAAGGTACAAAGTCTCAAGATTTGGAAACTCATGTACAAAAGAAGGTTCCTAAGAGTTCTAAAGATTTGGAAAATAATCCAAAGGCTTCTGAAAATAATTTAGAGATTGATGATATTGAAATCATATCGGCCTTCCCAACTTCTGAGGTTGTATTAAGGGAAGAAGAAATTCCTCCCCTTGATATATTTTACAGTCCTAACTTCTAAGCACAAAGGTGTTGTTAAAAGATAAAGGAAGAAAATGAAAGTTGATGAGTCCTAGGCTTTAGTTCCTAGAAATTCTTCTTTTGATGTATTATGGAAATTATATTTGATTATTCCTACTCATGAATTAGGAAGGCTCACTTAATTCACAGGAGCATGTGCCTCGTAAAGCATAGATAAATTTGCTGAAGTTCAACAATTATTGAAAGAAAAAGAAGATAGAATTGTGCATATAGAACATAATATTGACACTGAAAAACAAAATATTGTCGATCAATGGAAAATGTAGGTTAATGAACTTCCGAATTTTTTTTTATGACCTTAAGGTTCAACACGACACTAATTTGAAGGCTAGAGACACACTAATACAATAATTAGAGGGAAGAATTGAGCAGTGTTGGAAATACTATGAGGGGGGGTGGTGAATCGATATTTCTTATCAATTCTCACTTTTAAATATTTTCAGAGAATTCATTAATCTTCAATTATTCTTGATGTTTATACCAGTAGCAACAGTAAATAATAGAACACAATAGGAACATGAATTTTAGGTGGAAATCCCCCTCTGGGTCAAAAACCACCAAATTATTTTCTAATAAAATAAATTATTTAATCTTAAACCCAAACTAAAATGAAAGATCAAAACTTTATAGAATTCTAGAAAATAATTCTTCTCCAACTCCCACTGGAAGGACACCCCAATGCTGTGGTTTCTTCAATAGCCAACTAAATGGATGCCCCGACATCCTATACCTACCTACTACCCTGAAGTGTTCATAGGCTCCAACCTATAGGTGACTTCATGCAACAACCTATCACCTCCCTGCCACCCTATAATGATCAGAAATAATACAAGAGTGCGAACTCCCATACCAGGGACAATGATCCATAATACAATATGATTCACAGTGATTTTTTTGAACTATACCAATCACCCAATCACACTATGACCTGTAATCCAACCATAACATTATCCAAAAATAACACTTATACCACCCAAAAATGCCTCTCCAACTATAGGAAGATTGAATCTTTTACAATAATGACTCTTTTACAATTTTACAATGATGATTTTTACAATACTGACTTTTGACATGACCTAATACTTGACTTGAAACTACTTCTTTGAACACTGGCAGTTGCTGAGGTATTGTTGTGCTTGCCTCAAGTAATGGTACTGTGGCATTGCATTTTCCTTCTAGTATGTGTTTGACTTGTCCTATTGTGTCCTCCTTCTTGCACATGCATTAATGAACAAGACCCAAACCAATATAAAAACAAAATACTTACACTGTCCTACAAACCCTATGTCAAAGAAATATTCAAAATTCAAATGTAAATACATTCAACATTTATGAACAAAACCCAATCAAACATACATACAAAATAATTACAATTCTTTGCAAAAACACATGTCAGAGATGATATTCAAATTAAAATTGAAACACTAATCATGCATACCTTATTGTAGAAGACTTACCCTTGAATGTTGATGTGTTGTCCTTACTACAGTGATCCTTGAATGCATATTTTTCTTGCCTTCTAGAAGCTCGATATTGAATTTGATGTATATAAGTAATTTCAGATCTCCAAGGTCTAAAATTGAGTCTTGTGGTAGCCCTTTGAGTCCTCTTTCCAAACCCATAGGTCTGATCAATATTGGATTCTTTTATAAATAGTTATTCCCAATCTCCTACGATGACTGATTATAGTCTGGTTCAATAGAGAAAAATTGTGCAAAGTGCCACATGTCACTGTTTCAACATTTTTTCTTGAAAATGATATCCAACAAACTAAAGTCTGCCCAATTTCTGTCACTTTTTACAAAATTTGAATCCAATGCTCGAAGAGAAAGTTATGACGATTTTATCAAGGTCACTTGTTTGACATGAAATTTGGGATCCTACAAAAACCCTAACTTCCTCAGATCATATCTTCGAAAATATAGCAAACTGATTTCTAAAATTTGGATATGAGCTTCATCAGGATTTCATCTCAAATGGTTTTTTTTCAGCATCTTAAGCTTCACAGAAAAAAAGTTATAGAAAAAATGCCATGATGACATGTTTTAAGTAGGAAAATCCTTACATGAGGAGGCTATGAGGGTCACAATTTATATAAATTCTTAGGTTGAGAGGGTCTTAAACAAGTGAATGTTGGAGGGATTTTAGGAGATTAAAAAATTATTAATTATTGATTATTCAATGACCACAACCAATGATTAGTGTCATGCCACAACCCCATGGGGTTTTAGCCCAATAACTGGGGTTACTAAATTCAAACATGAATATCTCTCAAACCATGAATAATTACGTGGCATGCATATATCAAGGGAAACATATCAACAAGTAGAAACCATCCAAAATATCCTTGACTTGGAATAGAGTAAGTTGTCAACTCAAAATTCCCATACAATATTAGGGTAGCTCTTGGTGTTGCTTGGGTTGACATCAATGACAACCACTAATCAACAATTTCCCCCTTTTCCATTGATGGAAACACAAGTACTCCCCTTGCGATCATGACACCTCTTCCTACATCATTCTCTCCCCCCTTTTCATCAATGGAAAAGGGTATCTCACACTGACAAACGTCATCCTACAGACTTGCACACACCTAAAATCCCCCCTTTTTTTTACTTAGTTAGATAAGAGAAAGAGTCTAATGAGAACTTGGGAGAATCCAAAGCTTTAGGTGAAGATACTCAAATTATTTACGAGGTAATGGTTTGGTAAATATGTCAGCAATTTTACTTTGTGCCAACATATTCAAGCTTGATATTATTTTCGGTGACCTTCTCTCTAGCTAAATGATATTTGATCGGAATGTGATTTGATTTGGAATGCATCACATGATTCTTGGAGATACTAATGGCACTGGTGTTATCACAAAATATGGGAATATTCTCATCAAACTTTACTTGAAGATCTTGAAAAGTTTTCTTCATCCAAAGAACTTGAGTACAATAAGCTGCTTCCGCGATATATTTTGCTTCGTTGTGGATAACGAGGTTGAAGACTGATTTTTACTTAACCACGAAACAAGGAAACCACCTAGATAGAATTCTGCTCCACTGGTACTCTTTTGATAATCAACACTTCCTTCCCAATCTGCATCTATATAAGCTTGGATAACTAGATTATTTCCTTTGGGATACCATAAACCATATTTTGTTGTGCCCTTAAGATATCGAAGAATTGTTTTGGCAGAAATAATATGAGATTCTTTGGGTGCTATTTGGAATATTTCTACTGGTATAACTTCTTACATTACATCTGGCTGAGAAGTTGTCACATATAAAAGACTGCCAATTATAGATCTATACAACCTCTGGTCCACATCCTTTGATGAATCATCTAAACTTAACTTGCAACCTATTAACATTGGGGTAAGGATGGGCTTGCAATCTTCCATCTTGAATTTCTTGAGCATTTCCTTGATTTACTTGGTTTGATATATAAATATTCCTTTATCTTGATGAGATATATGAAGCCCTAAAAATTATGTCAGCTTGCCAAGTAGAGACATTTCAAACTCACTTTGCATCTTTGTGGAAAAAGTTTTACTTAATATGTCACCAATGCTTCCAAAAATTATATCGTCTACATATACCTCGATAATTGTTAGATTATCCTTATCCACTTTCACATATAGATTATTGTCAGTGCTTCCTTTCTTGAATCCTTATTTATGTATATATCCATCAAGGCGATCATACCAAGCTCTAGAATCTTGCTTGAGACCATATAGTGCCTTCTTTAATCTGCAGACATAGTCTTCCTTTTCAGAGAGAAAAAAACCTTCGGGTCGTTCAATGTAAACTTCTTCTTCCAATTCACCATTTAGAAAGGCTAACTTAACATCCATTTGGTAGACCTTGATTTTTCTCGAGCATGCATAAGAGAGAAACATTTTGATAGCTACCATTATGGAAATGGGAGGAAATGTTTCCTCAAAATCAATTCCTTCAACTTGTGCATATCCTTTGCAAACTAATCTTGCCTTATTCCTGGTAACCTGTCCATCCTCATTCAATTTATTTCTAAAGACCCATTTAGTTCCAATAACATTTTTAACCTTTGGTTGTGGAACCAGTTCCCAAGTATCGTTCTTCTCAATTTGATCTAGTTATTCATTCATAGCTGCTATCCAGTGCTCATCTTGACTAGCTTCCTCAAAATTTCTTGGCTCAAAAGTTGCTAAAAAGGAAAGGTGGGCTTGTTGTGATGAATGAAGCTGTCAAATTCTTCTAGTTCAAATTCCTTCATTTATGTTGCCAGTAATTTGATTTGACAGATGATTCTTTTGACACCATTATTTTAAAGATTTTGGAGAATTTTCTCGTACATCCTATTGATCATTTATTATTTCCTTTTGGTTGACTATTGTTTACTAATTTGATTGGTATTTTTCTATAGCTTCTTCTTCATCCTTCACATATTCTCCCTCAGATCCCTCAGATTTTCTTGAAGGGACAATCTCATCGTCATCCTTTATAACACAATCTTCATCAAAAGTAACATTTATGATTTCCACTATTTGTTTTTGCCTTAGATTGTAGCATCTATAAGCCTTCCTTTTGCGTGAACAACCAATGAATATACCTTGATCGACATGGGAATCAAACTTGCATAATTTTTTATCTTCTCTTTTGATGTAGCATTTTCTTCCAAATATTTTTAAGTATTTGACATTAACCAATCTTCCTTTCCATAATTCGTATGGAGTCATGTTACACTTGTTCCTTATAAAACCTCTCTTTATAATGAATACAATTGTATTGATTTCTTGAACCCAAAATTTATCATCTAATTTTGAGTCATTTATCATGTTTTTGGCCATTTCCTGTATGGTTTAGTTTTTTCTTTCAACAACTCCATTTCGCTGCGATGTTCTTGCTGTTGAGAATTTCCTTTTTATTCCATTTTCATTCTCCACCATTATCTCATCTCAGAAATTTGATCTTCAAATCAGTTTCATTTTCAACCAATTCCTTGTAGATTCTAAAACACTCAAATGCCTTAGTATTTTCCTTTAAGAAGATGATGACTATCATTTTGGTGTAATCATCTATCATTAGCATAAAATATAATTCTCCATCTAAAACTTTTGTTCTCATAGGACCACATAGATTAGTTTGTACTAATTCCAATGGATGTGATGCAAAGTGTTCTTTTGTCTTGAACTCGACTTTTGTCTGCTTGTTGTGTCGACAAGATTCACATATTTTATTGGTGGGTTTTGAAATTTTATGCATTTCTCTTACTACTTCCTTCTTGTTGATCCTGACCGAATTTTTGAAATTTATATGTCTCATTCATTTGTGCCATAACCAACTTTTGTCTTCTTTCACCAAAAAGCATCCTCTAGGTGTCTCATCCAAAATATATGTGTCATTTGGAGCTCTGATTGCTATAGCCACAATTTTACCGAACTTACCTTTCCTGATTTCACATTTTTTCGAGTTAAATAGCATCGTGTGTCCTTGATCGCACTTTTTCCAACACTAAGCAGATTGTGATTCATATTTTCAACCAACAACACATATTTCACTAATGCATTCTTGCTTCCAGTGTGACTATACCTACTCCTATGACATTTGAAGACACGTCATTTCCAAAATAAATTGTTCCATCCTTATTTTCCTTCAAGGATATGAAATTATTCCTATATCCAGTCATATGAGTTGAGCAACCACTATCAACATACGAAACATTTTTTTTTATTTGAGCCTTGAGAGCGATAGCACATTTTTTAGTCTTCTTTTTCCATATTTGTTCATTCTGATTTTGTGAGAATTCCTTTGAAGAACTTACAACTCTGAAATATTTAGCCATGTGTCAATAAATTTTACATTTGTAACATTCACCATCATCTCTCAAATGATCAAATTTGTTAATATTCTACTGAATTCTGGAATATCCCTTTCTGAAAGATCTCCTGAAACTGTATTTATTCCAAACATACGTGAGACATTCTATATCTCTATGTCCAAAACTTCCACATGAATAACAATGATCATAGAAGATAGGTTTATACCTGGGAGGAAATCTTCTTCGAGGAATTTCCTTCCATGGTTCTTCCTGTGAGTCCTAATACCTTGAGTTGGCTGGGAGGTCTATCTACTTGTTATATTTCGCATATCCATATTCTTTTGTTGTCATAAATGGACTTGGCTCCTTTTCAGATTTTTATTTGTAACCAAGACAGGTCTTGTCACTATTTGATCGTTGATTGTTAATGATTTCTTCTAATGCCTTGGAGCTATTGGTGTAGTTTTGAAGAGTTTTTCCATTTTTTACCTGCTTTCATAGAGAAACTATTTCAGCTTCCAATGCTTCTCTTTCCTTGTTGCTTTCCTTTAATTCTTCCTTGAGCGATTATTCAACTTGTTTGTATTTTTCAACCTTGATTTTAAGATTTAGGACTTGTTCCCTTTCTATATTTAATTTGTCTTCAATGGTGTTGACATGCTTCTTCTCGACCTTGAGCTCTTTGATAATACTGATCACTTTGTTTTGAAATTTAACCTCAGTCATCTCTTCTTCTTTATCATATGCTTCTTGATTATTATGCTTCGCCATCACCAATACTCTTCCATTGATTTCTTCTTCGTTATCGTTTTCTTCATCATATGAGGAGCTATCTTCTTTGTAGAAGAAACTCTTCTTAAACCATTTATTCTTGCCTTGCTTGTTGAACTTCCTAAGACCTTTATTTCATTTCGTAACAAGCTCATTTTTTTTAGGACACTTGGCTGCAAAATGCCCAACATCACCACAATCGAAACATATCAATGGAAGTTTACCTTTGAATCTCCCCATATTTGTTCTCATTTTTTGCGTGAAGTAGGAAAATTGTTTATCTAAAATTTTTTCTTCATCTTATTCTTTTTCTTCTTCCTTATAACTACAAGTTTTCGCTTTTAGAGTATTCTTGTCCTTACTAGTTTTCTTGGATGCGGCAAATGTTGTTTCTAGGTGATATCTGTTGTCCTCTTCTTCAATCCTCATTTCATATGCCGTAAGCACTCCATGCAATTCATCTTTGTTGAGATTGGCTAGTTTGGAACTATATTCCAAGACAGTTACCTTTGGGTTGAATCTCGCCGGCAAAGTTCTAAGGATCTTTCACACAACAATTTTCGTGTCGACAGGTTTTCCCAAACCTTCCAATGCATTTATTATTTCATCAAAACACTGTAAGTATGCATCAATATTTTCATCTTCCTTCATTTTGAGTTGCTAAAATTTTTCCCTATAAATTTGAAGCTTTTCTTCTTTCACATTTGACTCACCTGCATATATATTCTCAAGCTTGCCCCATACTTCTTTAACAATTTTGCAACTCAGTGCCTTAATATAGACATATTCGATAAGCCTACTGATAATGAGATCTTTATCCTTTGCATCATATATCATATTTTTCTAACCTTGTTCATCCTGGGTCGCTGTAAAGCCTTTTTCAAGGATTTCCCATACTTCGTATCCTTGTGCCAACAAATGAACATGAATTCTTCCACTCCAAATTACTTAGTTATTTCCATTGAACAAAGGAACTCTATTCTTAGTATACTAAATGATCTCCTTCGAGTTGTTAGACTATTATTGAAGGAACCAAGATTTGACCCCCATTGTTGGAAATACTGAGAGGGGGGGTGGTGAATCGGTATTTCTTATCAATTATCACTTTTAAATATTTTCAGAGCATTAGTTAATATTAAATTATTCTTTATGGTTATCCAGTAACAATAGTAAACAATAGAACACAATAGGCACATGAATTTTAGGTGGAAAACCTCCTCCGGGTCAAAAACCACCAAACACTTTTCTAATAAATTATTTAATCTTCAGCCCCAACTGAAATGAAAGGTACAAATTCATAGAATTATAGCGAATAATTCTACTCTATATCCCACTGGAAGGACGCCCCAACCCCCTAGTTTCTTCAGTAGTCAACTGAATGGATGCCCCAACATCCTAGACCAACCTACCACCCTGAAGTGTTCACAGGCTCCAATATGTAGGTGACTTCATGCACCAACCCAACACCTCCCTACAACCCTATAATGATCAGAAATAAGACAAGAGTGTGGAATCTCATACCATTGACAATTATCCATGATACAATATGATTCAAAATGATTTTCTTGAACTAGACCAATCACCCAATCACAATATGACTTGCAACCCAACCACAACATTATCCAACAATGACACTTATACCTCTTAACAATGCCTCTCAAAATTTAGGCAGATTGAATCTCTTACAATAATGAATATTTTACACTTTTACAATGATGGTTTTTACAATACTAACTTTTGACACGACCTGATACTTGACTTGACATTGCTTCTTTGAACACTAGCAATTAATGAAGTATTGTTGTGCTTACTTCAAGTAATGGTACTTTGGTGTTGCATTTTACTTCTAGTGTGTGTTTGATTTGTCCTATTGTGTCCTCCTTCCTGCACATGAATTAATGAACAAGACCCAAACTAATATACAAAAAAAATACTTACATTGTCCTGTAAACAATATTTCAGAGAAATATTCAAAATTTAAATGTAAATATGTTCAACATTTATGAAAAAAACCCAATCGAACATACATAAAAAATACTTACATTGTCTTGCAAAAACACATTTCAGTGAAGATATTCAAATTAAAATTCAAACAATAATCATACATACCTTGTTGTAGCAGACTTACCCTTGATTGTTGATGTGTTGTCCTTACTCCAATGATCCTTGAATGCATATTTTTTCTTGCCTTCTAGAAGCTCGATATTGAATCTATTGTATCTATGTAATTTTAGATATACAAGGTTTGAAATTATGTCCTATGGTAGCCCTTTGAGTCTTGTTTCCAACCCCATAGGTATGATCAATATTGGATTCTTCAAGAAATAGTTATGCCCAATCTCCTACAATGCCTTGATTATAGACTAGTTCAGTAGATAGAACTTGTATGAAGTTCCATGTGTCACTGTTTCAGCTTTTGGTCCTAAAAATGCTATCCAAAAAACTAAATTCCGTCCTCTTTCTATCACATTTTACAAAAATTTTATCCAATGCTCAGAGAGAAAGTTATACTGATTTTCCCAAGGTCACCTGTTTGACATGAAATTTGGGAGCCTACAAAAACCCTAACTACCTTAGATCATATCTTCGAAAATATAGCGAACCAATATCTAAAATTCGGACATGAGATTCATAAAGATTTGGGTTCAAATGGGTTTTTTTAGCATCTAAAGCTTCATGGAAAAAAAAGTTATAGTGAAAATTCCATTACGACCTATTTTAAGTAGCGAAATCATTACATGAGGAGGATATTAGGGTCACAATTTATATAAATTCTTAGGTTGAGAGGGTCTTCAACAAGAGAACATCGGAGGGATTTTATGAGCTCAAAAAATTATTAATTATTGACTATTCAATGACCACAACCAATGATTAGTGTCATGCCACAACCCCATGGGGTTTTAGCCCACTAACTGGGGTTACTAAATTCAAACACGAATATCTCTGAAACTGTGAATAATTACATGGTGTGCCATATAGCAAAGGAAACATCTCGAAAATTTGAAACTATTAAAAATATCCTTGACTCGGAATAGAGTAATTTTTCAAGTCAAAATTCCCATGCAAGATCGGGCTAGCCCCTGGTGCTGCTTGAGTTGGCATAAATGAAAAACACTGATCAACAAGTAGGTACGTGTCAATCCTGAATTATCAGAGTTTAAAAAGGAAGAAAAAGAGTTAAATACTCTTCTTGCTCAAAAACAAATTTTATTCTGTCAAGGATTGACCATTATATATAATTTATGTCACACAACCAATTCTCTAGTTGACCAATTAGCAGATATCATGACTTATTTTGATGATGTTGAAGAAAAAATTTCCAAATTTCACACTTGGCAAGATAGTGCAAAAGGAAGATTAGCTAATGTTCCTAGAATTGAAGAATCACACAAAGACATTGTCTTCAGAGAGTGGGAAGTACGTCTCAAGCAAGTGGAAGGATCAATATTCTAAGAAAGATACATTTCAAATAATATGATTGAGTCAATTACTGATATTTTAATAATCCAAGAAAATCTTATCTCCAACTGTCCCGAAGGAAGACTTCCAAAAATTAATCCGCTTACTAAAACATCACAAGAACCATCCAAGAAAAGAGAAAATATTATAGAGCAGCTTGCTAAAATTAATTTAGAAAGTCATTGGCACTATATAGTCAAACCACATAGTCAATGGTTAATACTCAGATGCTTATCCAACACCACCAATCACATGTTGTTAATGTTAAAGGAGGAAGTGTTTATAAGCTAGATGCGGTTCCAAACAAAGACTCCACCTAAATTAAAGACCATGAAAAACATCTTTGAGATGAAACAACGACTACGAGGACAATCTTCTTCATAGGCTTAGAGAATTTGTTACAAAAAAATCTAAATATATCTCTTTGATTTTATTTTAGTGTTATTGGTTCAAACCGCTTGAGTTTCTTTTATTATTTTCTATATTTTCATTTTTCTATTTGTAATGAAATATAAATCCCTTCCATGTTTCAATGAGATGGGATTCTAAATTTTGGAAAGAAGGATTTTGTTTGCACGATTGTAACTTACGTTTCTCTTAATAGAAATTTGAACCACTGTTGTTTTTCTCACGAGTAGAGTAATAATATATCATGTTATACTATATGTGTTTTATTTCTTTGTTTAAGAGTTAAATGTTATTTTTGTTTTCGTTTATTTTATATGTGTTACAACAATTGTGCATTTCCAATATTGATATGTGTGGTTGGAATTATATATTTTATGCATAAAAAAAAAATCTTATATATGTGATAAGTTATATGAACAAATTTAATTAACTATTTAACTAAATTTAGCTATCATATGATGTTTAAAATTCATGATCATTTGATAATATATATTTTCATATTTCTTATGAAATATTTTTAGATCACATATTGATAGATAAGCTTTCCCGCGATAGATATTAATTTTAAGTGTTTATTGTTTTTCAAGTCTTAGTCATAGTAAAACCATTATATTCACATCCCATCCTCTTTATAGTTTTGTTTAAATGGGAAACTGGTCCCATGATTCTAGTCGGAGCCACCAATTCAAACATAAAAGGATCTTCTGTAAGGTCTAGACCCAATGGTTTTCCCTAATGTTGAGGTAGACATTTTGAGCCTTTGAAAAATCCCTGATACCCTCCCTATGGATGTTGATGTGAAGAGAATATATAGAACAATGCTAAGGCCAAAAATTATATTTTGGAAGGGCTTAGTTAGAATGAGTTGACAAAGGTCATGCATTATAACAACCAAGGATGTATGGGACAAACTTTAGAATAGTTATGAAGGTAATGAGAAGGTAAAGAAGGTGAAGCTCCAAATCTATAAGATGAGGTTTGAGAACTTAAGGATGAAATAAGAAGAAAGCATCAGAGAGTATTTTTGGAGGGTCAAGAAGGTAAATTTTAAAAAATTATATATATTACAGAGCAATGCAACTCATAAAATATGCGGAAACACAAACACAGAAAACATATAAAACCAGAGAGACACAGATATACTTGGTTCATCCAATTTGGGCTACGTCCACCCCGAACAACCAGTCCTTCCTTTCTATTATCCAGAAAAATGAAGAGACACAACCTACAACAGATCCACAGTAATATCCTTTGTTCTCTATCACAGTCTCACTATCTGTTTCTCGCTCTGAGAATACACATACAAAATACACAGCTGTAATACAATGACCTCATACAAAACAAGGGGTTTCCTTCTAGAAAAAAACCCTAAATTAAACATATCTTTTACCGTCAGGTCATCCGCCTAATAAACGACCCATATTGACTAGAAATTACAATACTTTTACAAGGCAATTTTGCATCTGTTTAAACGATGTAAAATGGGTGGCGTTTAAATGATGGGCGACGTTGCTGCCCTGTTAAGAAGAGGGGTCCAACGCTGTGATACATATAAATAAAGATGATAATCAGGCTCCACAGCCAATAGTAACCAATTTTATCAAAGGCATAGATGAAAATTTGAAGATGAAGTCATTATTTATAAAATATTGAGGTCCTTTCCATCAAGATTTAACCCAAAAGTATTTTCAATTGAGGAGATGGTTGACATGAGCACTATCTCCATGGAGCAACTAAAGGAAATAAACAAGAATAAGTTGTTGAAGGAGGAAATGCACATAATGAAGGAGAATAAGTCTCATATTGTTGATGATTCCTTAAAGACACATGTAGAGGAACTAGAAAAGTTAAAGGAGACCTTGCTTCAACAAATCATAATTCAAAAAAACAATATGGTTGAGTTGGATTGAGGGAATGAGTCACTAAATAATAATATTTGCGGGGTTTAGATTGCATGTTCTCACAAAGAAGAAAAAAATTGTCTAAAAACATAGTTAGAGGAAAAAAAAGGAAGATGTTCTCACAAATCAACTAGGAGATTGGAAGGAAAATCGACCAAAAATTTAATAATAAATTATTTCCATAAGATCTGATCTATCAGAGGAAAAGGCTAAAGAATTCCTAAATCATAACTTCATAAAGGGATCTGAAACCTTAAAGGACATTCTCAATGTGAAAATTTCACTAAAAGACAAAATTGGCTTAGGGTTCAAACCTACTCAACAAAATGTCAAATATCTCCTCAACAAAATGTGAAAGATCATACAAGCTCCAGTTATGAAAATTCTCTAAAAGGAAAATATGGTCAAGCAAAAACTTCATATAAAAAAAAGGGAAAGAAAAATAGTGGTGCTCCAATAAAATCAACAAAAAATCATCAAGCAAACTCCAAGAATCAACAAGTGAAACAAGAAAGATCCTCCAATTCTACTCCCCCTCCATGGCAACAAAAAGTCAGGTATCCTACTCTATTTTATGGTTATTATTTTTCATCTCACAATTTTGGACACAATGCCATCAATTTTAGAATGAAGTTGATTTACAAAAGAGACTTTGATAGATCAAGAGTTAATAAGGGCTCTAATCGCTTGCATGTTGTAGAAATTCTTTTTCTCCACTAATGAATTAGATCAAGTGTTTTAGATGAAATAATTATGATCATAAAGTAAGTGAATGCATATATATATTTTCAAGTTGTTCAACAAAACATACCCAAGAGCAGCCTAGTCAACAAAAATTTGTGAGAAGATGGAAAGAGAGACTAAAGAATCTAAAAAATGTGAGCTAACATTAATATCTCATGATCAAAATGAATAATGGCTTACTGGAAATGGATGCTCCAAGCACATGACCAATGATATGAGAAATTCTTACAGCTAAAGGATTGTGAGAAAGGAAATGATAGCTTTTTAAATGGTACAACGGTCCCCATCAGAGGAAAATTAACAATAAGACTGGATAGGAATACTAGGGCACAAAATTTTCTCTATGTTGATGGATTGAAACACAACCTCCTTAACATGATTCAGATGTGTGATAATGAGCATGATGTGATGTTCATATCTAAAGAATGTGAAATCGAAAAGTTATGAAATTTGGTAGCAAAGTTAATGAGAAACGACAACAACATGTATATATTTGATGATAACATACACAAGTGTTGCATAAGCAAGGTAGATGAGTCTTGGTTATGGCATAGAAGATTGGGTCATGTCAATTTTTACAACCTAACAAGAATAAAAATATTGGAGCATTTAGAGGCTTACCAAAATTTTCCAAACTAAATAACACTATATGCAAGTCATGTGAATTTATGAAGCAAACAAGAGTGTAGTTAAAAGGTGAGAAGTTTTCTACCTCATTGGATCTAGTGCATACATAAATATGTTGTCCTATAAAAAATCATATACCAAGAGGAGATAAATATTTCATTTTTTTTGTTGATGATTACACTAGAGCCACTTGGATCATGCTCATGAAGGAGAAGCCTGAATATTTCAACAAGTTTAAGTATTTTAAGGCACTAGTTGAGAACGATATTGATTTAAAGGTAAAGTGTCTTAGATCTAATAGAGGAGGTGAGTACATGTCTAAATATTTTGATGAATAATGTGAGGAGCATGGGATAAAGAGGAAATATTCAATATCTATAAAACGTCAGCAAAATGGTGTTGTTGAGAGGAGAAATAGGTTGGTCCAAGACATGGCACGAGCTATTATGGATGAGGCATGTGTTGCAGATGCTTTTAGGAGTGAGGATGCTCAAACAAAAATATATTTGGCCAACAGAATTATCCTTATTCCAAATAATTTTAGGTTTTAACCCTATATAGAAATTACCTGCAAACAAATTCTTAAAACAAAAAAAATGTACAAAGGCGAGAGCATACAACAAATATTTACATATATTTTCCCCTGTATCCCAAAACTAGGAATACCATATTGATTTTTCAATATATTCCTTTCAATGTTACAATATATATATATATATATATACATGTTGAAGCATTCATAAACCCCAATCCACTAACCCTATATTAGAATGTAATTGTAGTTCCCTTCACCAGATCTACAAAATACCATGTGAAAAAACCGTGCACATAAAAATGGGCAGTTTCTCCCACCATATTTGGGTCCACCACCCATCCTTGGGTCTGCCCAACTATTATTGGGTTTGCATAAAATAAAATAAAATTTGGGGCATTTCCCTGGACCCCATGATGCGTGGAAAAAATATAACACAGGCCTAACAATAATGACAAAAATCCTTATGTGTTTCGGAAAGGGAGGGCCAACAAAAGTTGACCATTTCACAGTCTTTGGGAGAAAGTTCTACATAAAAATGCTGAAGAAAAGCTTGGAAAGTTTGAATCAAGAGTTGATGAAGGCATTTTCCTTGGCTATTCATTCAAGATCAAGGGATACAATTGCTACAAAAAGAGGACAAAAAAGGTGGCTGAATTTATTAGCATTGTTGTTGAAGAAGCATTTACAAAATATGATGAATCCAAATATGTTGCAATTAATCATGATTTTATATAATATGAGGACCAAGAAGCATAAAAAAAGGATGAGGAAGAGGAAGAGGAAGGTAATAACCCCTCTCTAAATAAAGCTCTACCAAGTCACATCCAAAAGAAGCATCCATAAATTCAAATCCTTGGAGACAAGGAACTAGGAGTGAAAATAAGAAGAATTTTTTTGAGAAATTCACATCAAGCACACCTTTTCTTATTGTCACAAATAGAGCCCAAGAGTTGCAGTAAGGTTAGTGAATATAAAAACTGGATCAAGGCAATGAGTGAAGAGTTAGATCATATTAATAAGAAATACACATAGGAGATTTTACCAAGGCCAAAGGAAAATAACATTATTGGGACCAAGTGGGTCTTCAAGAACAAAATCAATGAAGAAGGAAAGGTGGTGAGAAACAAGGCAAGCCTTGTGTGCAAAGGGTATACTCAGGTAGAAGGTATTGATTTTGATGAAAATTTTGCATCGATAGTTATATTAGAAATTATTAGAACGTTCTTGGCCTTTGAATGTTATAAGAATGTGAATTTTTATCAAATGGATGTTAAATCATATTTATTGAATGGTGATCTAGAAGACAAATTTTACATAGAACAATTGGAATGATTTCATTTGATTGATGATAAGAACCATGTGTGCATGTTGAAAAAGGATCTCTATGGGTTGAAACAAGCTCCAAGAACTTGGTATGAAAAGTTACATAAACATCTACAATATCAAGGCTTCAAAAGAGGATCAACGGGCAACAATTTATACATCAAATATGAAGGTGATCATTCTCTAATTATTGTTATGTATGTAGATGATATAATCTTTGGGAGCGAGTTGGAGGAGATGGGCCACAATTATTTAGAATATATGTAAATGAATTTGAGATTTCACTGTTGGGTGAACTAAAATTCTTCCTTGGGATGCAAGTTACTCAAATTGATGAAGGATTTTTCATCTCTCACTCCAAGTATCTAAGGGAGAAATTGAAGCAACATGGTATGGAAGATTTCGAATTGGTGAGCACGCCTATGGTGACTAGATGCAAGTTGCATAAAGACAATGAATCTATAGAGACAAATTAGGCCATTTATCATTCTATGTTTAGCAACTTATTGTATCTAACCACTTCTAGACCTAACATAATGCAAGCTGTAGGATTTGTCTCAAGATTTCAAGCTAATCCCAAGGAGATTCATGTAAATGCAATAAAAATAGTGTTCAAATATATTTTAGGCATTCTTGAATATGGTTTATGGTATCCCAAATGTAAAAATTTCAAAATTATTACTTATACTAATGTGGATTGGGATGGTAGTATTGATGACAAGAAAATTACTTTGGTAGTAGCTTTATTTTTGGGAGATTGTTTTGTCTCTTGGGAAAGAAAAAAGAAAATTTCCATCTCATTGTCCACTACTGAAGTTGAATACGTGGCAACAACCACTTGTTGTACTCACATATTATGGATGAGGAAAAATATTCTAGACATGCATATTGAATAAATTAATCCTCTTCCTAGCATGATTGACAACACAAGTGCAATAAACATCTCCAAAATTCCATCTCTTCACTCCAAGACCAAGAACATACCAATCAAGTATCATTTTCTAAGAGATCAAGTGGTCAAAAAGGTTTTAAGGTTGGATTATGTGGCCACAAATGAAAAAATTGTAGACGTCTTCACTAAGGCACTTCCAAGGGAGCATTTTGAATATCTTAGAGCGCAATGGGTGTGGTGCCTTTTCAAAGGCACTAAGAAGTTTTTTTATACCATGGAGCTAGTTGTTATCTCAAGGCTGCTTCAAGGGTCAAATCAATTGAAAAAATTTGGAGGGTTGGTGGTGGTTGATTGGCAACATGTATTGAATTTAATTATGAACTATTTTTCTTGCTTCTTCCTTCACATTTCTTCAATATGTATAACTTCTCTTGTATGCAGGGGGATATTATTCAACCACTCAGGGGTAGTATATGGTGCAACCCCTCAAGGATATTATGTAACCAATGTATATGTATCTCATTTTTTATATGTATATTTTCTTTCCATGTAAAGCCTATTTCCATTGATGTCAAAGGAGGAGGGAGTTTTTATGTGTTCTCAACTTTAGAAGATCTGCTTCAGGAAGGAAGTTTTCAGGTTGACATTATTGGAAAAGGGGGATTTTGTTGGAATGTTGGTTTTTAAATTGATTTCACATGATGTATGATTTGTATCCATGAGTTCTATGTCATGTATTGATTCTTGTGTATGTCCTTCAGAAGGTTATAATGATATCATATTTTTTATGGAAGGCGGCCATGTTGTATCAAGCTCACTCCTGAAGTTGAGATATGAGATTGATGTATTTTAATGCATGATATGTAACTATGAGTTAATTTCCTTGTATTTGGTCATAATAATTATTTATGAAGTTTATTATCATTTTTCATGGTGTTGAAGTGATTGGGGAAGGTTTTCATAGTGTCCCAAACATCCTCATAAATCAGAGCTGCAAAATTCCTTGAGGAAGGAGGCCTTATGAGTTGTAACTCGGGCTACATGTGGAACAAAAAGAATTATTAATGAAATAAATGGATTAGTAACTTTAGTTATAATATAGCACAATAGAGAAAAGGTATAATTACTTTATTTTGATGATTTTATTTGGATTATGCATGCATCTCAGATGTTTTTATGAGTTTTTCCAATAGAATTTGTTTGGGAATTTTGATAAAAAGGTAGGGGAAGTTTAACTAACTTTAGAAGGTGGTTAAAATGAAGAATATTTCTAATCAATTGATATTATTTGTAATATTAATTAAATTATATTGATACAAAAAAAATTAATGGTGTGAAAAGAGTTGTTGATTCCTCCATTTTTTGATGCATTTACTAAGTTAATTATCTCAGTAAATTACAAATAGGAAGAAACTATGAGTTTTTTTGGTAGGTTATTTTGGTGAGGGAGAGAATGTGTGTGCATGGTGTGCTAAGGAGAGAACATTTAGACTTTATCAACTCTATAATACTATGCAGAATTTCAGAATTATTTCGTTATTATATATTAGGTGTTAATCAATTTTTTGTGCAGGAATTGAAGACTTGTTTTGACGGAAGAGTGTGGATATTTGTTTTGTCATCATGAGATTGGCTTAGTGGTAGTTGAATTTTTCTTCAGTGATCCTATAATTTGTATTTTTTAGGTGTGATTCAGTCCATATTATCATTATAGATCTAAAATTATTTGTGCTTTGAGGTTGTGATCTCAGGTTAAGTGCATGTGATCATTATAGTGTTGGAGTGGTGGCTCCAAGTTGGTAGTGGCAAAAACTATCATTTATAGGGAGTTGGGGCTCATTTTCTAGTGGTGTCTAGATTATGTATGTAAATGAGAATATTTTAAAGCAATAAAGAAGAAGTAGCAAAAAAATTGGTGGTTTTTTACCCTAGGGGTATTCCATCTAAAATATTTGTGTCTTCATGTGATGTTTCTTGTGTTTCATTTATGCATGTTTCTCTCCATGTGGTATTGAATCTTGAATTCTAAATTTTTTTTTCATTTGAAAAAAAACTATAATATTTATGCAATATTGATTCACACCTGCCCCCTCAGTATTGCTAGTTTCTAATACCAACCTCCTGTAAACGTTATGTCGACCACTACTTGCAATAAGCCATACTCTAATCTTGACGAGCCACCACTTACCGATGGCTCCACCCTCCTCAACCTCTATGTAGACCTTGTTTCAAAAATTTTAGTCTGTGCCCAATATGATCTACTCACCATGTACACTACACCAACATCTCAAGTCTGCATCTCAATCTTTAACACTTTTTTTATCAATGCTACAAATATACAAGAGGAAAATAATTATGCACCATAACGCTCTCTCACACTATAACCTCCAATACAACCATAATGCATTTATAATATTTCTTTTATTCATAATGGAATAAATCAAAATAATTAATTACGGTCCACACCTCATGATGAACATATAAAATAAAATAAAGTATTTAACCATTTAAGTTCTCACACCAAATACCATGGGAAAAAATCTTGCCATATTTCCCATGGTTTTTCCTTTCCGCTCTCAACACTAAAATCTACATCGCGAAATGCTTGCAACCAATCGAACATATGCAACCAATAAAACACAAGCTACAAGGTTGAAATCAAATCCGACCAAACATTGTTGGTGCCAACAATGTAATGGTGCATTGGACATTTCAACATAATATTGAGAATATCATTGAGATGAGCCAACATTTTCATCCATGTATTGTTGAATGTTGTGATACTTATCTTATGATGATTCAATGATATTTTATTGTTCTTTCCATGTGTTAAGTTAACAAAATATTTTTTTGATTTAAACACATATATTACTTGAAGTTGTATGGTGTTTATGATTTTAGTGTTGTTTTCGATTGAGAACTAATTCACAAGTGATAAATGAATTCTTTCTTTCATCTATGCATATTAATTAAAGAATTCTTACATTATTCCTTTAAAGATTCTTCCTTTGAATTCTTATTGTATATTATTTGTAGAGTATTTCATAGAATTATTCTAACTTGTGATTTTTTTAGAAGTTATATTGGTTTTCTCATGCCTTGCTAATCTTGTTCAAAACATACTTAAAAATTACAGAGTGTCAACTAGGCCCACTTTTCGGGTGGGACTCCTATCCCAAACAGTGTAATGTATAATTGGGAATTTGCACCAGAGAGATCCCTTTATCATTGGTGGAAATTTTTTACTCGTCAATAGAAGTAGAGGGAATATATAATGTATTTGAACATGTGCAAGAAGCACTTAGTTTCATTGTGTTAGACACCAACCCTGATTTGATCACCTAGTTCACCCTCCTACATGGATAAAATTTCTAATAACAAAGAACCCATATTGGATATGAATAATTCAAAGCATGCAATAATTCAACGTCTGAACTAGGTATAAGTCATTGCATACAACCCAAGGAATTGATCTCCTCTTGAGATATAACCTCTCATGCAATGCAACCTAGGTATCCTAAGGATTTGCACCCTATCTAAAAATAGATCATGTATTCAGTCTAATAATTCAACTATCATAAAAATTGAATTGAATTCTAAAAAAATTGAAATTAAAATTGGTAAATATGAAGTAGCATGTAAACATGAATTAACTAAAGTTGGAAAAACTAGAAATATACTAATATTGGTGCATGGCATTCCTTCAACATCCATGAACCCAATTCTCTCCTACATAATTACACCTCCTCTATAGTGCAACTTTGTGTTGTTCCAGCTCATTACAAGGAATGTTACAAAAACATTTAGATTACCTCTGCTAAAGCATGTCATTGTTGAAATAATCTGCATCATTGTCATGACATGCTAAGGAGAATATTTTTCTAAGAAATAAGTAACAACCCTAACAACCTAGAGTTTCATTTCTTCGAGTTTTTTTTCAACATATAACACACATGTAGGAGGAGTAATTGAACATAGGTGCTTCTCTCGGAGATCATGTAACCTTGTGATGATAAGTGCTTAAAAAGTGGAGCCTTAGCTTGGAGAGTAAAAAACTCATAATATGGAGTCCAGCCACCTTGCAACAATGTACAACTTGGATAAGAGTTCTCCTTATATGGACCTAATATGGTGACCTAGGTAAGGTTTCTCATGGACTTAGTTCTAGTTTCATTGCATTGGCTTGGAAGAACAATGATATGTTATTGGATCAAATGACCTTGTATTAACCATCATAAATCTTGTAGGTTTAAACCATGTACAAAAACTATCTACAAACGAACTCTTAAAACAGGAAAATGAATAATAGCGAGAGCATAAAACATTAAAAAAATATACACAAATATTTTCCCTTGGATCCCAAAACTGGGACTACCGGCTGGATTTTTCATTATATCCTTTCAATGTTACAATACACATATATATACATTCCTAAGCATTCATAAACCCCAATCCATTAACCCTATATTAGAACATAACCGTAGTTCCCTTGACTGGATCTAAAAAATACCATGGACAGAAAACCATCATGCCCAAAACCATGTACTAGACCCATGCACAAAACCGTAGGTAGGTCCGCCCACCTAATAAAGGTCTGCACGTGGATCTAGTCATGGAAATAGTATAACACACACCCAAAATTCTCCCACTTGGTGTTTTATTTCCACAGGGGGGCATAGGAGAGCTTACTCATTGGTCTAGCCCTGCAACGCCCATTTTTCTCTACACCAAGAGAACTTCTCAGTGATCACAGACTTCATCAATGCATTTGAAACATTATTCAAAGTGTCCACCTATACCAAAAACACCTTTTTATGCTCAACCATATCTCTCACAAAGTGATATTGAACATAAATTTTCTTTGTCTTTGAATGATAAGCAGGGTTCTTAGCCAAGAAAATTTCACTTTTTCTATCACAATATATCCCCATACTTGAAAACAATCTTGGTAATTGAATTGCTTCCTTTCTTGCATGAGTGGATGCCATGTATTCTTCATCTATAGTTGAAAGAGCCACTAGAGACTGTATTTTACTCATCCAACTGACTACGCCTCCAAATAGGCCAAACACATACCCACTTGTAGATATTCTTTGATCTAGATCTCCAGTCCAGCCTTCATCAACAAAGCCACATATGTCCAAAACTTTATCCAATCCTGGGCTTCCCTAGTAGCACAAACCATAATCACTACTGCCACACAAATACCTGAAAACCCGCTTCACTCTTGTCCAATGATCCTTCCCTGGTTTTGACATAAGCCTACTTAATAATCCAATTGCATGTACAATTTCTGGTCTAGTACAAACATTGCATACATCAGGCTACCCACTGCACTTGCATATGGAACGCGAGACATGTAATATTATTCTTCATTAGGGGAATTTTGAGGTCTAAAATGGGCCTCCTAAGGAAATTATAAAATAATAGTGGAAAAAATCAAATAAGATTTGATGACATCATCAAATTTTAGAGGAAAAATGAAAAAACTACTTTTTCAACTCATATTTTCAACTTATCTCCCAAAGTTTTTACTCAAATTTCAAGCAGGAGTACTCGTTGGATGCAAAATTTAATTCCTCATCCAAGGAGTACCCATGTTGCATACTTTCGATGGGTCCTACTACATGAAAAATGAGAAATACATAAAAAAACGTGATTACAATCACGTTTTTTTATGTATTTCTCATTTTTCGTGTAGTAGAGTTCATCGAAAGTATGCAACATGGGTACTCCTTGGATGAGGAATTAAATTTCGCATCCAACGAGTACTCCCTCTCGAAATTTGAGTAAAAATTTTGGGAGATAAGTTGAAAATGCGAGTTGAAAAAGTAGTTTTATTATTTTATTATTTTTTAATATTTTTACCCTTTTATTTAAAAAATGGTGAATCATCCCCCATGGTTGACATCATCATCTTGAATCCTATTGGTTTTTATAAAGTTTATTTTTGTTGTACATTTTTCTTAGGAGGCCCATTTTAGACCTCAAAATTCCCCTAATGCTTGTGTCTTGGGAAACTGTTCAACAGATAAATTTATACCTACATGAATAGGATCCTTCACCAGTTTACTATCTTTCATATTGAACCTTTGCAATATTGTCTCTACACAATTCCTCTAGTTTAACCAGAGCTTCCTCTTTCCTGGTCTCATTTAATTTCCATGCCCAAAATATAATTTGTAGCACCAAGATCTTTCATGTCGAATTTGGAGA
This sequence comes from Pinus albicaulis, assembly GCA_034641835.2. Taxonomy (NCBI): domain Eukaryota; kingdom Viridiplantae; phylum Streptophyta; class Pinopsida; order Pinales; family Pinaceae; genus Pinus; species Pinus albicaulis. The sequence goes on from CM076574.1 coordinate 499,360,625, forward strand.
ACAATTGGGTCTTCAAATCATAGATAATTTATTTTTCATTTCCAACCAACAACATATCATCCACATACAATACTACATAAATAACATGACCAATAATTAATTGAAAATACACATAGTGCTCCTCTTTGCTTATGGTGAAGCCAAGTCCCTATATATATGTATCAAATTTTTGATACCACATCCGTAGTGACTGTTTTAACCCATACAGAGAATTTTAACTCCCATACTGGTTCTTTCTCACCCTTCACCATAAAGCCTCCAGGTTTCTTCATGTATATCTCCTCTTCCAGATCCTTGTGAAGAATTTTTTTCTTCAAATCCATCTGTTCTACCTCAAAATCAAATGCAAAAACAACACATAAAAGTAATCTAATAGAAGTTACCTTCACAACAGGAGAAAAATTATCACCAAAATCAATTCTTGACACCTATGAATAACCTTTTTCTACCAACCGAGCTTTGTATTTCTTCACCTTTCCTTATGTATTCATCTTATTCTTAAACATCCATTTTATTCCAATGGGTTTCCTTCCAGCTTGCAACTCCACTAGATCCCATGCCTCATTTTTTTGCAAGGATGCCATTTCATCAACCATGGCCTCCTTCCATATTTTTCCATCCTCTGAATCCACTTCCTCCATAGAAGCTCTGGGATCATCATTAGTGATAGACCAAGAAAAATTTGAATAGAAATCAGATGGACTATACCTTTTTGGTTGCCTTTTTTCTCAAAATGATCTTCTCACAGTTGGAGTTTCCTCTTCTAGATCTTGTTATGTTGTAAAGTCTTATTCTTCCTCCTTTAGCTCAATATCTATCTTCTCAGGTTCCTTTGGTAGGACTTCATGTTTAATAACAAATTTAACCTCTCTAAACACCACATCTTTGTTGTACAAAACCTTCCTTGTTTCTCGGTTCCAAAGCTTATAACCTTTTAAACAATCCTTATACCCAATAAATATGCACCTTTCAGATTTACTATCCAACTTGGTTATTTTCTCCTTTGGAACATGTACATATGAATCACATACAAATACCCTCAGATGTGAAAGAGATGGTTTTTTACCAATCCATACATCATGTGGAGTCTTATCCTCCAACGCTGATGAAGGTGATTTGTTAACTAGGTAGCATGCAGTTTCTACTACCTCTGCCCATAATTATTGTCCTAACCTAGTACCATTGAGCATGATTTCTTGTCCTTACCTAGTACCACTGTCCATAAACATCCTGTTCATTCTTTCTGCAACTCGATTTTGCTAAGGTGTGCATGGAGTAGTTTTCTGTCGTGCTATACCACACTTCTTAAAGAACTCTTCAAATTCCTTCTTGCAGAACTCTCCACCATTATCAAGCCTCAACACTGTTATCCTCTTCTTTGTATGTCTTTTCACCAGAGCCTTAAATTCTTTAATCCTGTCAAATAATTTAGATTTCTTCCTATGGAATAATACCCATGTATTCCTTGAGAATTCATCTATAAATGAAACATAGTACATAGACTCACCTAGTGATGGAACCGGCATAGGTCCAAACACATCACTGTGCACAAGCTCGAATATCTTGTTTGCCCTCTTAGCACCAGAAGGAAAACTCACCCGATTCTACTTCCCATATACACAATTTTCACAAAAATCAAATTCCATAGAGAAATTAGACCTAACTTATATGATACCATTACCATGCAGTATTCAAAGGCCCTTCTCTCCAATATGTCCAAGCCTTTAATTCCATAGAATGGTATTTTCTCCAGAGACAACTAGGCTTTCTGCTCCACTTTCAAGAACCACAAAACTGTTGCACCCATGAATAGCAATGCTACCCAGAATCTTGTACATAGTTCCAATGTGAACTCCCCGCATCAATACTAGTGTTCCTCGAACCATATTGAAGGTATATTTCTCTAACACTATTTTTACACCTGCATCATCCATCTTTCTTACATAAATATTCTGGATTTCCTATCATCCCCTAAGAAGACATCACCACCATCATACTTCTCATACTTTTAGAACCACTTCCTATGGGGAGTGAAGTTAAAGTACACATCCGATTCAATAAATCATTCCTCATGATCTACATGGGTATTTGAAGAAGAAGCCAACTACACATCCCGACCTTCATCTGAGGTGGCTTTCAAATCTGCAGAAGGAGAATCATTAGATCCATTTCCTTTCTTAGGTGCTTTAGATCTACATTCCTTTTTGAAGTGGCCCTCCTTACCACATTTCCATCACACTTTTACAAGCTTTCCTAGAGATTTAGATATCCCTCTAGATTTAGATCTCCCACTCGAGAAGTTATTTTTGTTTCTATTTTGGGACCATCTTCATATAGACAAGGAATTTTCATTCTGGCCCTCCATATTTTTCCATCTCATTTCCTTCGATAGCAAGGCTCAGAAAATTTCATCAAACTTCAATGTAGTTGTATTTCTACCTATTGCAACAATTAGATTATCCCACAAATCTAGTAGAGAACAAAAAAAATTGTGCACTTATCTTCATCTGAGATTTTAATATCAACAGATAAAAACTAACTTACCACAGTATTGAAGGCATTCAAATGCTCTGTCATCGAGTCTCCATCCTTCATCTTTAGGTTATATATTTTTTTCCATAGGAACCGTTTATTCACCAGAGACTTAGATTGATACAAAGTCCATAACTTGTCCCACAAAGCCTTCACCATAGCTTCCCTAGATACATTCAATAATACCAAATTTGAGATACACAACCGTATTTTGTTCTTTTCTTTCTGATTCAAATTTTCCCAGTCTTCATCTGACATTTTCGTTGGTTTAGTACCCAGATCTACTGTGATCCATTGATCTTCACCCACCAGCATATCCTTCATCTTGAGCTTCCACAACTCAAAACCATGACCTTTAAATTTATCGATCTTTATCTTTCCTCTCTTCACCATCTTCTTTCGCTGCAAGAATCGATCCTGCAGATCTCCCACTGAACAGGGTCTACCACAGGCCCGAGAAAAACCCCTCAGTAGCAAAGGCATCCCCTTGAATCCAAAAAAACTATGATAGAAAATGTATGTTTTAACCCTGCACATAAATTATCTGCAAAAAAAATCTTAAAACATAAAATAAACAATAGGGAGAGAATAAAGCATAAAAAAATATACATAGATATTTTCCCTGGATCCCAAAACCGAGACTACCAGCCTGATTTTTCATTATATTCCTCTCAATGTTAGAATACATATATATACATGTTAACGCATTCATAAACCCCAATCCACTAACTTTGGGTTAGAACATAATCGTAGTTCCCTTGACCAGATCTCAAAAATACCATGGACAAAAAACCATCATTCCCAAAATCATGTGCTAAACCCATGTACAAAACCGTAGGTAGATCTTCCCACCTAATATAGGGTCCAAAAAAAATTCCCAGGATGTTTCCCCTGTACCCCGTTCAGGGGGACTATCTCCCTCCTACAAACCCCCCGATAGTAGGGCTTGCACCCCCCCTATTGCGCTCGACACAAACAAAGGGGGGGTTGATCACCTCGCGCATGTATCTAGTCATGGAAAGAATATAACACACACCCAATTTTTTTTTATCATGATGAATAAAATTTCTATCAGTATTAAGTTCATTCATTCATAGCCTTTACCATTTGACATTGAACAAAACCAATTTGAAGGATTTAGAGTCACACTCAAGTATGTCATCCAAATATCCATAGTATTTATTTTCAAAGACTTGTGAACATTGCTCACTTCTAGAGGAAACATTAGTGACATGGAAGACTGCAGCTATCACATAATTAGAAAATTCCCTCTTTTCATCCAACTTTTTGATGCGAAATTTACAACTATTGTACCACATAGCCTTGTGGTGTTTCAACTGCAATATTTCAAATACATAAAAAAGAATTTTCAATTAATGAAAATATTTATATAACTTGGAAAGCATATGAAAAAACATACCTGCATTCACATTAATAATTTCTAAAATAATTTAATAAAATATTGCAAGGATAAAATGAATTCTTTCCTATTTATCTTTCAAACCATATGCTAAATCAATTTCCCTTTGCGTAATATTGGTATCTCCTTTATTATGAGCTTTTATAACCAACGTAGAAACCCCTTCCCATGATAATCTACCATCACATTGTATAAATATTTCAATATATACCTTCATCCATTCAAGATTTTTTGCAATGTATATATGTAGTGCATCCACTCTTGACTAGATGCATCATAAAATCATAATTCACTAATAAATATTAATTGCAATGGAAAATATTAATAATTGATGAAGGAATAAAAACTAAATAATTATTATATACACATAAGTTAAAATTTATATGTATTATAAATATTCACGAATATTTAATTGCCTCTCACTATTCTCACTCTACCTTTCACCAACATGTGCTCTGTTTTATTTGTTTTTTATGGAGTTTTACATCCCAACCGTGAACCATTTTCATATATGTTATTAATTTAGGAAGATACTCACTAGTATACACCATGGATTTATATACCATATATCCCTCAACAATATAACCCTTATAATGCACTATTTATATAACTATAGCCTTCAATGATTTCAAGTGTTTTTCCACCATGCACATTGACCTTGTGTGTATAGGTCCACACAATTCAATCTCCTCAACTTGGTCTATGAGGTAGTGTTATTGTGCGTTGAAAAATGTCGGAGGTAGATACTTTTTCATTTCACACATTGGCCAAAGAATTTCCGTCTTCCAATATTTCATATCTTCTTTGTGTATTTTTGTCAATGACAACCATCTATAGATGATGCTAGAGAATAACATGTTTCAAGAAAACATACTATATTACATTACAAGTGAAATAAATGTCATTAAGCTTTTTTTTTTTTTTGAAAAAACACAATTCACATAAATCACTATTGACCTTGTGTATTTTCCAAGATAATATATAACTTGTTTGATGTTGTTGCCCAAGTTTTCTAGGAGAGATAGAGGTAGAACATACTGTAACAATAAAAATTAATCATTATTTGTTTGCTCCAAAGTATAAAAAAAAACTATAAATATGTATACCAATATTGAAATATATATACCAAATTATTTACCTCAATGAAGGTATGCCAATCATGTGTTGTTACCCACTGAATTAACCTTTCTTTATTAAGATATTATTTATGTTTGAATAAATAATTATGGTAAATTTAATTCCTCTAATGACCTGTTTTACAACATTTATTTTCTTATTTATTAATAACCGTGGAATTCTATTTCTATCTCCATCCCTATTTGATTGCATCCCACTTTTCATTACATGATTTTCTTCCTGAATGTCATTACAAATTTTGGTGACTTTTTCTTTATCCCTTCTACCATCTATGATTTCCATAATTTTTTTGTCACATTATTCCCAATATGCATTGTATAAAAAAAGAGTTATTTTCCAGTGCTCATAGTAGGGAAACCTTGTGAATTGAGTTTGATAACTTTTTATTCCTTGTGGAATCCCATTATCAATACCTTCACAACCTTGATTAAGCATAGATGAGATCACAACAATAATTATAAAATATGGTAAAATAAATTCAATAAAAATAAAAATAAAAAACCTTACATATATGATACATAAAAAAATTTCATACCTTGATGATTTATGTTATATTCCAACTTCCATGGGTGAGGTGTCATTCATTGTGGTTTTAATCTAGTCTCTTCTTTCCCATCAAAAATATGTTTTTCTGTAGTATGGCACCTATGGTTCTAGAGAGGAAGTGCCTATACTCGTTGTTACACAACAATTTGTCACCGTCCCTACCATTCCCCGTCTCGCACATTGGAGGGCTTATTTTGTGACCTGTGAGCAGTGATATAACTTGAAAATACTTTCATGGCATTCCCCTGAACATGTACTTTCATCCCCCTGAAGACATCTCCTGCTGAAAAACCCTAAAAACACCCCTTTTTGCGTTGGCGCGGGCAGCCAGTTCAGTACCCGCGCCAATGGGGAAAATCCTTTAAAGAGTTCACGCCAATTGGCACTCTGTCCCAGAGTTGCACTCGCGCCAGCCAATTTAAGGAGTGTTTTTTAAAAATAAATGGCGAAAGTTTCGTCCTAACTGATCCAGGAACTGATATCTATCTTGATTTGGGAGGTTTGGCTACAGATTTCCATAGAGAGGAAGTGGTTTTCCACCTCTCATGGAAGCTTCCTTGATGATAGGGCCAATCCCATGATTATAGGGATCCAAACTCCCCTTCCTCCATCTATAAAAGCTTGTTCATCTCCTTTGCAAGCTAGTCTTCAAGTTCCCAAAATTCCCAAGAGCCTTGATTATTCCCCTAAGGCCAAATTCAAGCAAGGAGACTATTGTCAAGATCCGAAGAGAGAGGTTTGTCCCATCCTTGATAGGCTTTTCGAGACGTGTTCTGCTGGCGACCCTCCGAAAGAGAATTCAGCGTCAGAACTATGGTTGTATTCTTCCTTTGATTGATTAATAATAAGCAACTATTGGTTATGGTTCCACTCTTGTTATGGTCTATGATGATGAGTTATTTCCTTTCTGACTGACATATAGTTGCATCTACTGGATTTTACGCTTGTGTTTTTTTTGTTTCTCTCTTGTGCAGGTGTCCTATCACGGAGATCGTGGGGATCGTGATCTGCCAGGGCTAAGGAACGGGAGTGATACCTCTTCTACAAGCAACAACGTTGGATTCCAGGTAAGCCTTCATCACTAGTTGGTTTATTTGCAATTAGGAACCTGCACTATAGCGTGAATGATTGTTGTTAGACCTAGTCTGGGCTAGTAGGGATCACCTCTGTCCGCAGAGGGGATTTACCTCCACAACAAATTGGCGACTCCGCTGGGGAGTTAGCTTGTTGTCGTCCATTTTATAAGCTACAGACGGAGCCTGAAGTTGGCCAGATAGCCTTTGAAATGTTATTGCTCTGCATTAGCGAAGTAGATCAAAGCTGCTTCAGTCAATCTCCAGTTTAGTTTATGAACTGAACACTTGGAGCACTGTCTTGTCTTTTCGGTTGATTCTTGATTCTGCTTTCTTGATCAGCTCTTTTGGGCTGGTTCTTTCTATGAATTTGGGTTTTTTAAAACTCCAAACATCATTGGTCTGATCTTGGATTGCTTATTTTTTATTTTGGCATAGAAAACTTGACTGGCGTGTTTTTTAGCATGATAGTCGCGCCAATTGGCGCTATTTTTCAATGTATTACCCGTGCCAATTCTGATATGGCGCTAGTTTCAACCTGACAGTCGCGCCAGTGCTGGGGACTGCTAGGTTTTGCTTGATTTTGAGCTTTCTGAGCCTGATCTCTGATTTTGGTTTCATTTTTTCTGCTTGAGTGTTTTGGAGCCTTGATTGACTGATTGTTACCTCCGTCCTTTGGTTGTTTGCCCATTTCCATCGATTTTGCATTCTAGCCCTAGGTCATCTAGGTGCTATTGTGTGTCGAGCCTTCCTTGGGAGTTTTTGGTTTTTATCAGTTCAGTCAACCTTATGATTGATTTTTTTCATTCGTTCAATGGTTTTCTATTGTCTCATTGCGTTGTTTGAGTGATTATTTCCTTCTTCATTCGAATTCCGCTTTGTCTTGTTTTGGGCCTAGATTACACGACTCATTTGTGTCTTTGGGTTTCTTTTCGTTTTGAGGGACTTTTGGTCGATTTAAGGTCTGATTGTGATTGCTATTGAGTGAAATTTGTTTGTTTTTTCTCTCTTATCATCATTTCTCGAATCAATTTTGCATTATTTTTCATTTTTTAGCGCACTTTGCTCTGAAATATTGAAAATATATAAAAAAAAATCTCTTTTGCTTTTCATTAGTTAATGTGAATTAGATCTTTTCGTTTTTATTAATGATTGGTAACCTTGAACGAAAAGCTTCTTAGTTTTCATTAGTTGCATTAGAGACATCATTGGTTTTTTTTTGTTCATTTCGTTATTGTGTGAAAAGCTCTCAACTCCCTCATAAATAGCTTTCTTCGAATGAAATGATATACTGTGGCATATAGAGTGCATTTAGGAGATTTTGAGACATTACATTCACTAGGGCCTGAAAACTGAAACATAATTGAAGATAAACTTTAAAATTTACTCAATTTACAATAAGGCAACATTGAAATCTAACGAAACACATTTACAGGTCTAGGCTAGAGACGTGTTCTGGCGTCTTAAAACCTAGTAGCTGTCGTTCGCCTCTTGGCTTTAGACAGCACTAGTATGGACTTGTGATCCCCGTACTGTCGAGTATATAAAGGGAGACCCCACTAGGTTTCAATACTTTATCCATAGGAAGCCGAGTCTGCTGCCCTATACCTGTGATACACCGAACATAGCATTCGGGGAGATTGCCTGCACGTACAGAAAGTCCTTGGTTGATTTCTCTTTCATTTTGAAACCAAGGTGTATATTGCAGTTCACAGTTATTTGGTACACCCTTTGCCTAGTATTCTTGAGTAGTCATTTGATCTTTTCTGACTCTTTAAATTTGAAAGGATCACCAAGTGCTTGTCCTTTCACGCTTGCTTCAAAACTGAAAGAGATAGAGTCACCTTTTATCCGTTTCTCGACTCTTAAAACATGAAACGATGAAGTTTACTATTTTTCAATGTGGTAAAAAATTAAACACCCACAATCACACACCCTGTTAGAGTTTGCTTGTTGGCCATTTGATTGTGTCTCTTGACTTTTTTCCAGCCCGTGTGTTGTGTTTGATCTTTTTCTCTTGTCGTTACTACCACAGTGGCGGAACCTTTGGTTTCGTCTACTGGTAGTCCATATACAGACGATTCATCAAAGGCTTCCCAAACCTCTGTTGAACCTCAGCAGCCCATTGTTTCCGAGTTTCCTGACAGGGGACCGGTTCTTGCTGAGCAACCCTTTGGAGGACTAGTTGAGTTCAATTGGCCCTTTTCCGACCCTTGGTCTGAATTAAGAGTAGGGGCAGATTTCCTTTCTCTTACATCGGGTTCGCCTTTTATAGCTGCTGTTTTTCCTCCTAGTCCTCGCCGTCTATTACGAGATCTAGTGGCAGGCTCAATCATGAGTGAATCCAGCGAGGAAATCCCCACGTCCGGTGAGGATTACCAGTTATTTCCTCAGAGATTATTTCCAGGAGACAACCCTGAACCAGCTGTTATGTCATCACCCGGTCCCTCATTACCAGTAGGGTATAGATCCTTGGGTCAGATTATTGCCGCCGCAGCCTCTATGTGGGTATCAACTCCTTCTATGAGGCCGGTGGTTCCTTCATTAGGGATGTCTCCTCAGACACCCGTCACGTCGTCCCCTCAAGTCACTTCTGTACCTGTTCGGCCCACTGTCTGTGTGGCCGCATCTGCACCCGCTGTTACGGCACCCTCTGCGAGGGTTGTGCTACCTCCTGAAGACGTCTACATAGCGACTGCCATGCCGGACAACATCTCTCCGGAGGAGTATCAGTTGTCCCTACAACAGCTGAACCCCGAGGTTGGACAAACCTCTCAAGACCCCAACCGCTCTTATTTTTCGCATTATGCATAGGATGGTACACCTGTGTATGATTTTCCAGATCAATACGATGAGCACGGGAACATTTTACGTTTACCCGCTCCAGAGGCTCACCTTCATGCTCAAGGTTTACCCTATAACCAGGCTGGACATCCTTATAACCCGCAAGGGAAACCTTCGGGCTAGCCTGGCTATCCTTATGACCTGCAGGGGCAGCCTTTACAAGGCTATCCTGCAGGCCAGCAAGGGCCATCGTACGGTCCGTAAGGACAGTACTACAACCCTTTCGGTCAACCGATGCAGCCTCAGCCGAGGTACCAATTGGGGCCGGTATATGGTCCTGGGGGGCAAGTCCAACCTTCACAACCCATGCAACCTCAATATCCTGTCAATCCCAACGTTGCACACTAGCCAGGACCATCTTATGGTCCTGCTGCAGGTCAAACCAATTACCAGCCACCACCTAGCTCTATTCCTCCACTGGGACAACCGGTCTACCTGGCACAGCCTGGTGTACCTCCACCAGGCCAACCGGTCTATCCGACACAACCTGGTGTTCCACCTCCAGGCCAAACGGTTCATCCAGTGCAACCTGGTGCCTCTCAACAGCTAGGTCAACCTGTGCAACCGGCACAACCTGTTTACTTGGGTCAACCTGTTAACCCAGGGCAACCCGCTCAGCCAGGTCAGCCTGCACATCCTATTAACCCTGCATAATAGCCGACTTATTCGACGCTGCAACCAAATCAACCACTGCACCCAAATAATCAGGCTCCGCAGGGTTCCACCCATCAGCAGCCCACTCAACCTCAAGGCGGCTACTATTCTCATGGTCAATACTGACCGAATTATAGCCACCCCCAAGGTTCTAACTATCATCCTCAACAACCTGACTACACCTATACTTAGCAGCCAAATCCGAATGCTGCTTACACAGGGCCGACTCATAATCAGGGTCCATACTTTGGTTATCAACCCTCGTACGCTGGTTACCAGCAACCAAATCAGACTGGTTATACGACCTATACCCCCTACAGTTAGAATCCTATGGGACAGAACCCCTGGGGGCAAGGATATTCTCAACCAGCGTGGAGTACAGGTACCGGTCCTTATCCACGACCGGGCATGTCGTCTAATCCGCCATTGCCGTTTTTTTCTACCTTGGAGTTACCGGATGTTTCGAAATTAACCAATGACTCGATTTTGCATAATCCTTATTGGCCTCCGGTTCCTACCAAGGTGCCCGGTGATTGCCCCAAGTTTGAGGGTAAATCTGGGGAGGACCCCCAAGCTCATGTGATGACTTACCATCTTTGGTGTTCGTCCAACTCTTGGGTGGATGATTCAATCCGTCTGTGCCTCTTCCAGTGCACTTTGACTGGCACTGCTGATAAGTGGTATATCGAATTATCTCGTGGCATCTTTCAAGATTTCAATACGTTAGCCATGGCTTTTCTGACTCATTTTCAGTTACCAGTTCGCTGCGAAGCTGGGACGCACCTCCTGACTTCTTTGGAGCAGGACAAAGCCACCCACATTTCTGATCACATTCATGAGTGGCAACGTCGTCGTAGATTGATCAAGTTTCATATACCTGATCAGATACTAACTCATTGGTTCACCACCTCCTTCATTAACAAAATCACCCAAGATATTGCTATGGGAGCGTGTGTGACTGAAGAACAAGCCATAGCGCGTGCTCAATATCTGGATCTGGTATACTCACAATCCGGCACGCTGTATGATATTTTTCCTGATGCTCCACGGTCTGGAACCTCTAAAGCTCCACCTACCCCAGTGGTGGATGGTGTTATTGGTTCCGTGTCTCAGAATTTGAAGAAATCTTCGAATGGGAAGCATAAGTCTAACTCATCCAATAATTCTGCTCCTGCCGCCCCTCTCGATTCTGGCAAAACTGCAGACGTCAACGCCATTCAGGCCAATCCTACGGAAAATACTTTCAAAGGAAAGAAGAAGGGCAAAGGTAAATCCAAATCCGACATCCCAAAGCCAGATTCCAAACCTCGGACCGAGGACGGTTCCCAACGCAAACCGAAGTACCCCTGCCTCATTTGTGAAGGAGATCATTATACTAAGGATTTTCCTCGATGATCTGAAGTTAGTCAACTTCTAAAAGGCCCCAAAGGGACTCCGAAAATTCTTAAAGAACTGTTCCCGTCTCAGCAGACCCAGATGGTTGAACAACCCTCACCATCTGCACCATTTGGGTCCCAAGTCTTTATGATGAATGGCGCTGCAACTATTTCTATCGCCACGCGTTCGAAGGATTACAATGAATCACGTCAGGCACCGAGGAAGGCAGTTGCGGATGGTCCACCTCCCCCACCTGTCTCCGGTTCATTGGAAATTGAGAAGCCTACTGCTGAACCCGTTGTGAGGCCACCCTCTAAAGGTGTTCTACGAAAGTCTACCTACAATCCAAATGCTCGTGCTGCCCAGCACTACAGTATTGTTGAGGATCTGGCACAGGCGCCTTTTTCCATGTCTTCTTTGGAAGTTCTTTAAAGTCTTCCTTCACAACGGAAAGCTTTATTATCTGCAATCGGTGGAATCGATCCCGTCAATTCTAGTCTTCTCACCTTTGACTTAGAAAATTTCACCCACCGACTTCCACATCAGATCGCTCTTGTTATTCAAGTCGGGATCAACAGTCTTAACATCCATAGGGCTGTTGTGGATGAAGGTGCCTCTACTTCTGTCATGTTGTCTACTTGTTGGAAGGCCGACCCTTTCATCATCTCCCAATGCCCTAGAGGCATTCGATGGTCGGGAATCCAAACCCCTGGGTGTTCTCGAGAGTTTAGTAATTACCTTACAGGGGAAGACAATCAATGTAGAATTAGAAGTAGTTGACGCCAAGCTTAAATACAATATACTTCTCGGCCGCAGTTGGACTCACGCTATGCTATGCTTGCCGTCCACCCTCTTTTGACTTATTAAGTTCCCTCACGAGGGCAAAATCATTACTGTGGATCAGTTGTCTTTCTTCACCTCCACCTCCGAGAACAACGTTCCATACGTGGATCAGATCCAAAATCCCCCTGACAGTGTAGGGCCTGGTCTCTTCAAAGACCCCATCCTCATGGGTATTTTTCCCGCACCACCACCGCACACCGCTCAAGTTAATATGATCTCTAGGTCTGACGACCCATGGCTCATTCCTACGCCTGAGAAGGTGATTGAGTTTGGAGAATCGATGCCCTTAACTCCAGTAGAGATTAGCTACTGTGAAATTGTTGCTGCATCGGATCCTCCACCGCCTCAGCATGCTCCTTCGAGCATGGCTTTAGACATTTATTCTCAGTCCCCCTGGCTTGGCGAGGCCGACTCGCCTAATCCTCTCAAAGAGATTTTCCTTCTGCTGAAGCCATTGTAGAAACAATGTCTCTTGAGGAGCTGCCTTGGAGCGATGGATATCATCGTTCCTCGTTCATGCCTAGCTTTGGGGCAATGTCGGATTGTCTAGAGTATTTTGCATCTCAGGTTCCCACTCCACCTCTCCAAACGCCCATTTTGACGCACGGGTTATTTCAAAAGGAAACCTGAGTAATATCACTCAAACCATCCCGATCAACATCTCCGTTAAACCGGGGATCATTGAGAACATACACGTGGGAGTGACTTGTTCTCCTGATGAGATACAAGTCTATACTGATCTTTTTAAAGAATTCAGAGATGTGTTCGCCTGGTCCTACGAGGAAATGCCTGGGATTGATCCCAGTATCGTAGTGCATGAGATTCCAACCTACCCTGGTGCGAAGCCCATGCGCCAACGCTTACGCCCGGTGCATCCTCGCAAAGCCGCTGCAATTAAGGCATAAGTTGAAAAAATTCTGAATGCGGGCTTTATTTATCCCATCCCCCTCACAGAATGGGTTTCAAACATTGTCCCTGTCGATAAAAAGCAAGGTACTATTAGGGTCTTTGTTGATTACCGCGATATTAATCGTGCCTGTCTGAAGGATAACTATCCCACTCTGTTCATAGACCAAATCATCGACGAATGTGCCGGAAGTGAGATTTATTCCTTGATGGACGACTTCTCCGGGTATAATCAGATCAATATTTTACCTGAGGATCAACACAAGACTGCATTCATCTATCCGTGGGGTACTTTCGCTTATAAAAAGCTCCCGTTTGGCTTGAAGAATGTTGGAGCCACTTTCCAGCGTGCGATGTCTTATGCTTTCCATGACATACGCCATATCGTTCAGCCTTATCTGGATGACTTGCCAGCTCACTCAGCTAGGTGAGAGGACCACCTTGAACACCTCCGCCAGATTTTCCTTCGTTGTAGGCGCTACAATATTAGGCTTAATCCTCATAAATGTGTCTTTTGCGTGGATTCTGGCCATCTTTTGGGATTCATAGTCTCCAAAGACGGAATTCACCTTGACTCTTTAAAATTTGAGGCTATCATCAATCTCCCATCGCCCTCCTCATTATATCAGTTGCAGAGTCTGCAGGGAAAAGAAAACTTCCTTCGTCGCTTTATCTCGAACTACGTGGAGGTGGCCAAAGGATTCACGTGCCTATTAAAGCAGAACGTTCCCTTTCGTTGGGACTAAATCGCTCAAAAATCCTTTGAGAAGCTTAATACGTTACTTGTTAATTCTCCTTTGCTTCGTCCTCCAGACTACCACCGTGATTTCACTTTGTATCTAGCCGCCGCGTTTAGCACCATTGCTATGGTTCTAGTGCAGGATGATGATGATGGTAATGAAAAAGTTGTTTATTATCTAGCACAGAACCTTCTCGACACAGAAACACGTTATTCTCACGTCGAGAAGTTGGCGTTAGCCGCAGTACATGCTGTGCAACGTTTTTGCCACTACATCCTGTTGCGTACGATAACAGTGGTTTCGGATTGCAACCCCTTGAAATACATTCTCTCTAGACAATTACTGGGGGGAAAATACTCCAAATGGATCGTTATCCTGCAGGAGTTTGACTTAGAATTCACTACTGCTAAGTCAACCAAATCACTGGTTTTCATGGATCTTATATGCTCACTCCCAACAGACTCCACTCCTTCACACTCCGAGGATCATATCCTGGACGAAACTCTTTTCCTTATCAGTACTCGCGACCTTTGGTACGGCGACATAATTGTGTATCTTCAGACCTCCACATTTCGGTCTGAGTTGAATAAAGATGCCCGATGTCAGATTCGGCATCAGTCTCAACCCTACCGCATCGTAAGAGATACCTTATACCACGTTGGAGTAGATTCGGTGCTCCGTCAGTGCCTAACCTTGGAGGAGGTTGAAAGGGTCCTAAATGACTGCCACAGTGGCACCTGTGGCGGTCATATGTCTGGATATACCACTGCCCAGAAAATTCTGCGAGCAGGTTACTTTTTGTTGAAAATGGCAACAAGAAACAGTGAAGGAGGCCTCCTGAAACATCTTTCCTGATCCTAGTTGGAAAGTGATCACCTAAACTAGGTGGGGACCACACATGTGATTTTTGTCGAAAAAATCTATTTTTAGACTATGTCTATTTTTAGACATATGGAGCATGATTCGGGGATTCTAGTTGGAGATTCTTGAAGTATGCAACATGTTGGTAAAAATAGATGAGATTCATATTTTTAGGTCACAGGCTATTTTTAGACTGCCTCTCCTAAAAATATGGAAGTCAAATATTATTTACCCTTAATAATATTTAGACTATAAACAGCAGTTTACTCTCTTGGAGCACTTCGGTTTGACCCCGTGGTGGGGCATACGGTGACATAAGGAAATTCAATTTCCTATGGGTTAGGTGAGCTAATGCATGGTTGACTTCAGTTAGAGCTCAAGTGGCGGAGTTCGGTGGAGTTGATGCGACAGTTGATGGAGATGGTGTTCTGGTTAACTAGTTGGACTAGTTGTATTTAGTTTAACTGGCTAATACACTAGAGATGAGTTGTGTGAATTAAATATTATTTAATTCACTAATTATTAACTCATTATTCAACTAAAGAACACATCGGTTTAACTCAGTGCATGGACAGTTCAGTGGAGACCAGTGAAAGAGGTAGATGAAAGGGTGAGTATAGCTATCAGTTGGAGGATCAGTTTTGCATGAGATTTGCATTACACTTGGAGGAAATTACCAATGACAATTGCGCAGTTGGAGCCAGTGAGATTCGAACCTGGATCTCTATTTAGACCAGCCTTGATTGCGCAATAGAGGCAGGGAAAGTAGTGGGTGTGTTTTGAACCTGTGACTTGTTCAAAACCAAGCTAGTTTTTGTGTAGCTTTGGGAGATAGTACTGAGTACTTGTGAGGAGTTTGTACTATGTATTTGCTGCATGTTCTCTCCATTTATAATATACTATAGCTGGGGGTTTTCAGCTATAAGCTTTCCCCACACATACTGTGTTAATGTGTGTGATGATTTGATGTGAGATTGCTTCTATTTTTTCCGCATGTGACAATTAATTGTAGAAGAAGGTTATGTGTTATGCATGCAATTCGAAATTGATGTATGATCGGGTTAATATTCATTGAATAAGTGATTTATTCAGCTAATTTCTACATGGTATCGGAGCAATATTAATTTTCGAGATCTATTACCATGATTGCAAACTTATTTCCTCGGACAGAGCCTGCATACGGGCCAGATAGCCTCCGGATTCATCTTTCTTTGGAAAGTGAAAGGTCTGGTAAAAGCCCATGCAGTCAATCTCTGATTTGGAAATAATTTGTTCTCAAGTGTAGATCGGAAGCGATTGAGTTATCAGCTAGTGGTGAAATTCGAGTTTGCAGATTTGTGTTCTTGGTGCCGCGGTGAAAATGTCTTTCATCGGGTTGCGACTAGAATATGCCTTGGAAGGCAGTTCGAATTATGTTGCATGGAAGGAACGCATGGAGGCTGTATTAGATGATCATGGGCTGTTGGAATTCGTGGAGAAAGAGATTCCAAAGCCTACTTATAATGATGCTGTTGTTGTGGAAGCATGGCAAAAGAAACAAGCAAAATGTCGAAGGATCTTGTTGGAGGGTGTAAAGGATCACATTGTATCCAGTTTACACGGGAAGGCCTCTCCATATTTGATGTGGAAAGCCTTGACGGATCTGTACCAAAGCAAGAGAGATCAAAGGAAGCTGGCGCTCAAAGATAGACTCAGGAACATCAAGTGTGAGAAGGGGGAAAGTATGCCGAAGTACCTCACGAGGTTCACCCAATGTCGGGATG
Source organism: Pinus albicaulis (assembly GCA_034641835.2). NCBI lineage: Eukaryota > Viridiplantae > Streptophyta > Pinopsida > Pinales > Pinaceae > Pinus > Pinus albicaulis. The sequence goes on from CM076574.1 coordinate 499,377,321, forward strand.
AGCTGGGAAGTGTTGGTGTGCCGGTGGTGGATGAGGATCTGGTGAGTTTGGCGCTTCTTGGTTTGCCAAAGAGTTGGCATGCATATCAAGATAGTGTCAATGGTTGGGAAAATTTGCCGGGATGGGAAAGACTGTGGTCTGATCTCGTGCAAGAGGAGATCCGGCGAAATACCAGAGATGGTTCTTCATCAAAGGTATCTGAAGAAGAAGACTGCGCTTTGGCTGCCAAAGCAAGGAAGGGGAAGGGCAAGGAGAAGGCTTCTCAATCCGGTGCGGATGGTAAAGAGCGTGACATGTCCAAAGTGAAGTGTTTTCACTGTCACGATCATGGACATTACGCCACGAATTGCCAAAAGAAGAAGAAGAACAAGCAGGCTGCTGGAGCTGCAGCTGGTGAGGCTCTTGCCTCGCAATTTGAGCTGGAATTCTCATTGATCGCATGCATGTTTTCTAGTGCATTGGGATCGGGGTGGTATATTGATAGTGGCGCTTCCTTTCACATGACGGGAGATGCAAATCTTTTCAGTGACTTGGTGGAGAAAGGTCTCCGGATGCATGTTGAGTTGGGCGACGGTGGACGATACAATGCGACCGGCATTGGTACCATAACCTTTCAGAGGGAGTCAGGTAAACTCATTCTTTTACAAGATGTATTGCATGTACCAGGTTTAACAAAGAATTTGATCTCAGTTGCAATGTTAGAGGATAAAGGGTATCAAGTTGTCTTTAGAGAAGGGAAAGTTTTCCTTCGGCACAAGGCAACGGGACAAGTCAAGAAGGTTGGGATTCGAGCAAAGAATCTCTACAGACTTGAAGTAGATGGGATGTCTACGGAGCTTCCTACTGTTGGGAAGCGGGAGGAAGACATGCAATTGAAGCTTGAGAGGGAGCGGGTTTTGCATGCAGGTGATAGTGAACCTCGGGATGTGGAGCAACCACAAGAGGATCATGGAGTGGAAGAGACCACTCATGCAGAGAAATTTCGTGCCAGACGGGCAGAGGGAGTGCATGCAGCTATACCACCAGGTATGAGGTGGGGCGACATGCATGAGTAATCCCATGAGGAGATTTCTGGGCAGATTCATGAGATAGTGTGGATCTCATGAGTTGAACCTGGCTACGAGGTGCCCACAGCATGGCAGTAGCAAGATCAGTTGGAGTGATGCAGGCAGATCAAAGTGATAGTGTCGGATACTGGAGCGCGGATCAGAGTTGACAGCAAGTGCAAGAGTGCATGGGTGCAAGAGTTCAACAGCGCAGTAGTTCCTGATGACATGTGCAGTTGGCCAAGCAGAAGTCGAAGACTTTAATGATAGATGCTAGATGCATCAAGACTGGTTGAGTTGTTTGGAGCCTATTCAATTTCAGAGGAGTTGCAGAGCAGATGCATGGAGTTGCATGGCGCTTGCAAAGGGTGCATGGCACATGCATGGAGTTGCATGGTGCATGCATGAGTTTGCATGGCGCATGCAAAGGGTGCATGGCGAATGCATGGAGTTGCATGTCACATGCATGGAGTTGCATGGCGCTTGTGAAGGTTGCAGGGCAAATGCATGGAGTTGCATGTCGCATGCAAAGACAGTCCTTTCTTGTTGAGAGGGAGTGTTGAAAAATGGCAACAAGAAACAGTGAAGGAGGCCTCCTGAAACATCTTTCCTGATCCTAGTTGGAAAGTGATCACCTAAACTAGGTGGGGACCACACATGTGATTTTTGTCGAAAAAATATATTTTTAGACTATGTCTATTTTTAGACATACGGAGCATGATTCGGGGATTCTAGTTGGAGATTCTTGAAGTATGCGACATGTTGGTAAAAATAGATGAGATTCATATTTTTAGGTCACAGGCTATTTTTAGACTGCCTCTCCTAAAAATATGGAAGTCAAATATTATTTACCCTTAATAATATTTAGACTATAAACAGCAGTTTACTCTCTTGGAGCACTTCAGTTTGACCCCCAGAGGTGGGGCATGCAGCTGACATAAAGAAATTCGAATTTCCTATGAGTTAAGTGAGCTATTGCATGTTAGACTTCAGTTAGACTCATGTGGCAGAGTTTTGGTGGAGTTGATTGAGGAGTTAATGGAGGTGGTGTTCTGGTTAACTAGTTGAACTAGTTATATTTAGTTTAACTGGCTAATACACTAGAGATGAGTTGTGTGAATTAAATATTATTTAATTCACTAATTATTAACTCATTATTCAACTAAAGAACACATCAATTTAACTCAGTGCATGGACAGTTCAGTGGAGACCAGTGAAAGAGGTAGATGAAAGGGTGAGTAAAGCTATCAGTTGGAGGATCAGTTTTGCATGGGATTTGCATAACACTTGGAGGAAATTACCAATGACAATTGCGCAGTGAAGCCAAGGAGATTCGAACCTTGGATCTCTATTTAGACCAGCCTTGATTGCGCAATAGAGGCAGAGAATTAGCGGGTGTGTTTTGAACCTGTGACTTGTTCAAAACCAAGCTAGTTTTGTGTAGCTTTGGGAGATAGTACTGAGTACTTGTGAGAAGTTTGTACTATGTATTTGCTGCATGTTCTCTCCATTTATAATATACTATAGCTGCGGGGTTTTCAGCTATAAGCTTTCCCCATACATACTGTGTTAATGTGTGTGATGATTTGATGTGAGATCGCTTCTATTATTTCCGCATGTGACAATTAATTGTAGAAGAAGGTTATGTGTTATGCATGCAATTCGAAATTGATGTATGATCGGGTTAATCTTCATTGAATAAGTGATTTATTCAGCTAATTTCTACACTTTTGGCTGTCAATATTCAAAGACTGTATCGTCGCAGTCCGTAAATGTCACGCGTGCCAGGTCTTTCAGCGCAAGATGCGTGCGCCGCCTCTTCCTTTGCTTCCTGTTATTACAGTTGGCCCTTTTGCGAAATGGGGCATAGATTTTATGATGTGTAACCCTCATTTGGCCAGGGGGCATGCGTATATAATTGTCACAGTAGACTACTTTATGAAGTGGACCGAAGCAATGCCTACACTAGCTGCCGACAGTAAGACAGCTGCCCAATTCATCTTCAACCACATCATTGCATGTTTCGGGGTCCCTCAAGCCATCGTTACCGACCATGGTACTCATTTTCGAGATTATATGATGGCCAAGCTGACTTCAAGATTGGGCTTACGACATGATAGATCAACGCCATATTACCCCCAGGCAAATGGCCAGGTTGAAGCAGTGAACAAGGTTTTAGTCACAATGCTTCAACGAACAGTTGGAATTCATAAATCCAATTGGCACCTCCAACTGTTCTCATCTCTATGGGCCTACCAGACGTCTGAAAAGAGTGCAACTGGATTCACACCATTTCAATTGGTGTATGGTCTGGAAGCAACTCTTTCGGTTGAATGCGAGATTCCTTCTTTGAAATTAGCTGTGGAACTTCTACCTGACACTTCTGCTGAGGAAGAGCTTCTTTTGTATCTGGAACAGTTAGATGAAACCTGCTGCTTAGCTGCTTTAGTCATTGAAGCACAGAAAAAGCGGGTCAAAGCACACTTCGATCAATCTGTTTCTCCACATTCCTTTGTCGAAGGGGACCTCGTCCTCCTGTACGATCAAGCACACGACAAGCTTGGGGCTGGTAAGTTCCAACCCATGTGGCATGGGCCCTATATAGTTAAACGAGTATTGAAGAATGGGGCTTATGAGCTTATAGATTATGAAGGAGTTCCACTGGCGCAGCCCAGAAATGGGCTGTACCTGAAAAAATACTACGCTTGAAGTGATTTTTGGTCTGGTGTGTGTACATAGGTGTGTTATTTCATTTGTGTACATGTGTGGTGTGGTGTGCGATGTAAACATCTTTCTGCTGATCGGGTCTTCCTGATTGTGCAGATGTCCATCAATCCGTTTGTTGGTTTCGTGGATGGTGCCTCCCGCAGTACCAGGGATCTGTCTTCAGCAGCCTGGGTAATCTACGATCCTGCTAGTGAGTTGGTCAACCTGCAAGGTGTGTGTCTGGGACGTGCTACAAATAACATCGCGGAATATAGTGCTGTGTTAGAATTATTAACTGAGGCTGTAAACCTTGGTATCCGTGAATTACTTGTGTATCTAGACTCACAACTTGTAGTATTACAGCTCAATGGGCATTATTCAGTCAGAAATCCATCTATTTTACGTTTGTATCTGCGTATTTATTTATTGGAAAGAAATTTTGACTATATTACATATCAACACATACCCAGACATATGAATACATTAACAGATGCAATAGCTAATTTGGTGCTAGATAGACATTTGCGCAATTTGTAAAACAACATCACATGTAAAAAGAAAGATCCATCCAGGAATAGATATGTAAATATATAGATATCGAAATGTTTACATAGTGTGCGTCGCATAAAATCAAAAAATATATATGTTCGTCTTAATACATCCAAAGAAGACATGTCTCTCAAAAAATGTGCATGAAATAAAAGCCCTAGGTGTCTAATCTGCATGGTGCTCATGATAACAAGCCACCGCACACACTAAGCGTCTCAGAAGACGGTGGAGGAAACTAGGCACTCCCACCGTATGTCTCTGGTATGCTAGTGGGACATCTGCCAGTCGGGCGTAGTCTGGAATCCCCCGGGCGATCCCCTTGAGGTTCTGGACCAACTCTACTCCCTCGGAACCCTCCACCTGAGGGCCAGCTGCGGGATGTGTTCTCCGTGAAATAGGAGACATACTGGCAAGTCTTTCTAGGCCGACATCTACATACACATAACAATTTTCATTAGAACGAACATGTATTACCCAAAAAAATCATAAAACATAAAAATCAAAAAGACGATCTTACCCAACTCCTTGTCCCAGTCATCTCCCTCTGGGAGTGGAAGATCTGGATCACCAGTGACATCGGTCCCTGCATATGGCCAGTCTTCGACTACAATCAACTGACGCCGTAGCCACCCAAAAAACTCCGGCCTCCAGGACATCTGTTGGCCCCCTCCCGCTCTGGGCATCAGTGCTGCCCAGTGAGCCATTCTCGACTCTTGTGGTACCAGCTCAGCTACTATGGCCCCTTGGCCCTGGAAGATTGGTAATCATTCCAAAATGAATGATACCATGATAGAACTGTAGCCAAACTACTTCAGTTTCGCTTTCTTGCATTTTGTCAGCTGCCTCTTCATGTTGAATGTCACTGTTGTGGCCCAATCAAACAGTGTAGGACTCATATAATTAGAGGCTAGTATGAGTTGGGCCTTGGTAGCCTCATGTGGAGCTTGCGATCTTGCAGCTCGTGTAATGGTGTGTAGCACTACTCTAAGTGCTAGATCCTCGACAGTGTGAATGTCTACCTTTCCGCTTCCTGATCCGGTTCGTGCCCTTTGGCACACCCTCACCATTACCTGCTCCATATTTTGACCAGATGGTCTGCTCCCTGTCAGTATGGGCACTGGACCTCTGCGCGACAGTCTGGTTATGAAATATACATTAGAAACCTCAAGTTCTAATACTTGGTCTCGCAGCTTGAACACTTGTTCATTCTCGTCCCATATGCTAATCAAGTATTGCAGGAGATCCGGTTGAGCTCGTAAGAAAGGTGTCAGGAAGAAATTTTTAAGCCCACAGTTCTTAAGGGCATTCATACAAGTTTCATTCTCCATAGCCTTTTCATCCTCTTCCCCATGCTCCCTCTCTTTCCATTCGATAGCCATTGTACTCGGTTGCCTGCATCAACATGGTAAAAAACCCTTGATTAGATTTCTGGTATACTTGAAAATCCATTTGAATCACTCAAAAATCGGAAATTTAAGGCGGAAAACTAAATCATGCCATTGGCGCGGGCTCTTTGTATACAAAAGGCCATTGGCGCGGGTCCGTGCCCGATACCCGCGCTAATGGGCGGAGCCCTAAAATTACAAAAATCTTCCACAGAAATCTAATGAGCAATGGAAAACTATAAAAAAATGGATTAAAATGGAGTACAGAGAAGCACCTCTTACCTGGAACGAATGGAAATCTGAATGGTAGCCCAGATCTGTCGCAATCGCCGTCAGAAGGTTTGCACAAAATGGACCACTGATGCTTTACAAATGAGGTAAATAGTAAAAGTAATTTTGTTTTTACCATTTGAGACTATTTATAACTTTTGAAATCTAAAATAGGTTTTAAAAGGCATTTTCATTAATATTTTGATATATTTTGTCGAAAATGGATTTTACACTTGCCTCTGTGTGCAACAACAGGTTTTTTATGCGACTTAAACGGTGAAATGAGTTGTATTTTATACTTTTTCGGACTCGGTAAATACACGAAAAAGTCATTCCAGAGTCATCTTTCAGCTCTTTTCTGACTCTCTAAATGTGAAAAGATTACCGAGGCCCTTGTCGTTTCGATCTCGTTAAAGTGGCCACGAAACGACATCTACCCAGTATACGTTTACCCCTTTTTTTGGCTGGGAAAGATTATTTATGAAAAAGGAATACCCTAGCCTATCGCGACTAGGAGGTTTTCTCAGACATAGTTTTCTACCTTTTCGGATCTGAGGAACTATTTATGAAAAGGGACCATTGGAGTTTACTTTTCAGCTGTCTTTTCAAACTCTCTAAATGTGAAAAGACGCCGAGTTATTCCTTTGTCAGACTCGTTAAACCCTGATGACATCGGATTCAGTCGTGATGATGCTATTTGAGTTGCTCCTTCCTAGGGCTTGTTAAATGTACTAGGATGGATTCGTCTGAAGGACGGACTTATATTACAAGCATATGATATCCCCTTCAAGCTTTTTATCAAAAATAATTTGGGCACTCGCCAGAAATGGTGGGGAAAAAATGGAACCAAAATCATTGTTGTGTCGGCAGTATGTCGCTCTTGAACATGGCACTTGTCTACATTTGTGTCGGGTTGGGGACATCTCATCTCGTTTTCACTTGCCTCCATGGGTTTGGATAATCCCTTTTGACCTCTCATCAGCTCTTTGCCTTGTCACCATGACCTCTGATCTTTTGATGTCAAATACTGCCAAGTCCACTGTCGTGCCGTTCATATGTTCAAGAGAAGTTGACCTCTGTAAATATCAACCCCCCTCTGATTCTAATCTGATCGTGATTCACAAACACATTATGTTCCTCTGTCTCATGTCGATGATGCGGGAAACACTATGGCCCACATTCGATCAAGGTCACTTCCTGTCGACTTCAGCTCATTATCCAGGAAGCTGATCTATAGACTCCCTTTTGGTGCCTTGGAGCCTGCATGCCTCAATGGCAGGTTCTTCGCATTCGACGCGAGGTTTTCATCATTGGCCTCCGATCGAGTGATTCTACGGGTGTTCGATGCCAACTCATTGATTCACATGCCGTAGATTGTATCTATAGTACCTTGAGGGCCATTGTCATTATTGGTGGTACCTCTCGCATTTGTTAACAACTTTCATCATTGGCTAGTAATCAGACAATGTTCTTTCATGTTCGACTTCAGCTCACTTATTCGCATGCTTGAACTTGTGTTGTGTTCAGATTGAGATGGAGCGCAAGACCCTAGATTGTGTCTGTTGTAATCCAGGCTGCGAGTTTGTGGATTATTATGATTATTTACATGACTCACTTACTGGATGGCTGCGACCATACCTGAGTCTATTTATCGATCCTCACTGGATGGCTGTGTCCATGCCTTGGATTTGGATTATTGTATACTCTGTTATGGATGGATTCCCCCATACCACATATATATCATGTATTTGAGACATCAGTTGTACTTCTTCACGCAGGTTTTTCGATGGCGGAGTTTTCAGTTGGACACGTTCTCGTAAAGCATTTCACCCCTCTCTCTCGTTCGGGCCTCATACTTTAGGGGGCATCTGTTACACAGCAATTTGTCACTATCCCTACCATTCCCCATATCGCACATTGGAGGGCTTATTTTGTGACCTGTGAGCAGTGATATAACTCGAAAATTCTTTCATGGCATTCCCCTGAACATGTAATTTCATCCCCCTGAAGACATCTCCTGCTGAAAAACCCTAAAAACACCCCTTTTTGCATTGGCGCGGGAAGCCAGTTCAGTACCCGTGCCAATGGGGAAAATCCTTTAAAGAGGTCGTGCCAATTGGCGCTCTGTCCTAGAGTCTCACTCGCGCCAGCCAATTTAAGGAGTGTTTTTTAAAAATAAATGGTGAAAGTTTCGTCCTAACTGATCCAGGAACTGATATCTATCTTGAGTTGGGAGGTTTGGCTATGGATTTCCATAGAGAGGAAGTGGTTTGCCACCTCTCATGGAAGATTCCTTGATGATAGGGCCAATCCCATGATTATAGGGATCCCAACTCCCCTTCCTCCATCTATAAAAGCTTGCTCATCTCCTTTGCAAGCTAGTCTTCAAGTTCCCAAAATTACCAAGAGCCTTATGCTGCAAGAGCCTTGATTATTCCCCTAAGGCCAAATTCAAGCAAGGAGACTATTGTCAAGATCCGAAGAGAGAGGTTTGTCCCATCCTTGACAGGCTTTTCGAGACATGTTCTGCTGGCGACCCTCCGAAGGAGAATTCAGCGTCAGAACTATGGTTGTATTCTTCCTTTGATTGATTAATAATAAGTGACTATCGGTTGTGGTTCCACTCTTGTTATGGTCTATGATGATGAGTTATGTCCTTTCTGACTAACATATAGTTGCATCTACTGGATTTTATGCTTGCATTTGTTTTGTTTCTCTCTTGTGTAGGTGTCCTATCACAGAGATCGTGGGGATCGTGATCTGCTAGGGCTAAGGAACGGGAGCGCTACCTCTTCTACAAGCAACAACGTTGGATTCCAGGTAAGCCTTCATCGCTAGTTGGTTTATTTACAATTAGGAACCTGCACTATAGCGTGAACAATTTTTTCTAGACTCGGTTTGGGCTAGTAGGGATCGCCTCTGTCCGTAGAGGGGATTTACCTCCACAACACTCGTCAAACACCTAATTTCCTAAATTTTTTGAGAAATGATAATTCATATTAAGACCACAAATTAGACATGCAAACTTACCCTTTGTTTGAAGACCTACAAGAGATGAATTAATGTCAATTATACGAAGATATTATTTGAAAAACATGCACGATATATTCAAATAATTATATATTATTAAAGTGAAATGGAACATTATATACAACAAAAATTTGTTAGTCCTAGGGAATCATGAACTATCCATACAAGTATTCCATGAAATTGAAATTTCCTCTGCCTTATTGGTTTACAAATGTCATACATACTGATTCCAACTAACTTTAAAAACTCATCGATAAGAGACTTGATGTTTACATTTATATCTTTAACTTGATACTTACCTAATTATTTGAAATTACACATTATTATTAGCATGATATGTATATAAGTAAATAAATAAATAAATAAAAGATACTATGCAAGAAGAAAGACAAATAAATGTAGAAATTATACAACATGCACATATATATCGGATTCACCCGATCTAAAAATGTACTAAAGTTATGTACTGAATCGCTTCTACAAATATTTTTGCGGAATTAAAAACACAATTGCTAATCACATGAACATGAAGAAAGATCAATCACAAAAAAACAAATAATTTCCCAGGGAAAGCTTACAGCTAAAACCCCCACTATCCTCTATTGTATATTAAGCATGTATCATGAAACAATTACATACAAAAATCTTATCACAAGAGACCTCTAATACTTAGCTAATTGTATCACACTGTCATATGCAAAACTGACCAACACATAGCCAATTCTTAGCCTCCAAACATCCCGCCTTTCTTGCACAATGTCTGATGGTAAATATCCCTAAAATATAGGATTTTTTTCCTGCCTTGACTGCGCAAGTATCATGGGCACTCCAATGGGTGTTTGGTTGAAAGTGTGAAATCCAATAATCCTACAACTAATAGTCAACTTCCCTTTCATCTGGAACTCAACTGTGTCTCCACTTGATTTGACATGCATGAAGCTAATAATAGTAAATCCTCAGTTGCATGTGAGATCAATGACTGTGAATTAATTAATATTTAACTCACTAGATATCTCACTAGTGTATCTTCAGTTACAACTATTTAACTCACTTAACTGAGTTAAAATGATTTACAACTTGCACCAACTCATGCACCACTTCACTTCAAACTCTGTTACAACTAGAATTACTCTGCATGCCTCACCAACAACCTCTAACTCGAAATCCACTAGCTAATTGAATTTATCACTTTCAGTTAAATCATTCAATTCCACATTGAGAATATATTATATTTTAATGTCCATATTAATTAAGGGATTATCAAAATAGACATGCACCCAAAAAATAGCACTGTGGGCCCTACCCTAGTCTGGGTGCATAATGCAACTAGGTGCTGAATGCAACCAGGTGCTTAATGCACTAGGCGTGGGTGTTGAATCTTCTTGTTGAATCTCAACACTCCCTCTCAACAAGAAAGGGATTATTCTTCACCCCGATCATATATCTATGGTATTCAAATTTGCTCATGGTGAGCGCCTTCGTTAGAATATCTGCATCTTGAACTTATGTGGGAATGTACTGAAGCAAAATGATCCTTCTCTACACGCAATCTCTGAGATGATGGTACCAAATATCTATATGCTTGGAAATATCATGAAACACAGGATTAATCGAGAGTTTGATGCAACTCTGATTATCACAATGAATCACTATTTGATCCATTTGAGAACCAAACAAACCAACCAAGATCTTTCTCATCCAGATAACCTCACATGCAGCTTGACTTGCTGACATGTATTCTGCTTCCGCTGAATTGAGTGGCACAGATCTTTGTTTCCTATTGTACCAGGAAAATTTTGTTGATCCATTGCTAAAGATCCCCCCTGATGTGCTATTTCTGTCTGATGGACTTCCAGCCCAATCTGCATCTATGAAGTTGTGAAGCTTCACTCCATTTGTTTGTCTATGCCATAGACCATACTCTGATGTGCCCCTCATGTATCTAAGAACATGCTTCCTTGCCTTCCAAAAGAGCTTGGTAGGCTTAACCATAGCTTGAATCATCTATTTAACTGCGTAGAAAATGTTTGGTCTCGTGTTCAAAAAATACATTAGCGAACCAACTAACTGTCAATAGACAGTAGCATCCACTACCTCTCCAAAAGTAGCATACTCTTTCTTCCAATTTCCTGGAAGAGGAGTATCCATGGGTTTGTAGCTCTCCATGTTAAAATTACCCAATATCTCCTTTTCATACTTTCCTTGAGACACAAAAATTTCACAATCTTGCTGCCATATTTCCAATCCAAGGAAATAATGAGGAGTCCCATATCCTTCATTTCAAACTCTCTTGCAAGATCCTCCTTGCATGAGTGTATCAACTGATCATCACCAGTCAATATTAGATCATCAACATAAATAAAAATGATATATAGCTTACCTTGAACCACAATCTGGTACATGTTTGCATCTTCTTCACTTTTGATGAAGGCTAGTTCGGTGAAATAGCTGACTATCCAAGTGTATTAAGAATGGGGTGCTTGCTTCAGCCCATACAGTTCTCTTTTGAGCCTGCACACATGCGAATCACTGTTGAATATTTCTAAACCTATAGTATGCTCTATGTACACCTTTTCCTTAATGATCCCATTGAGAAACACAATTTTTACATCCATCTGATGAATGCACCAGCACATTTGCATTGAGAGTGCAAGGATGGATATTATGGAAGAGTACCTTGCAACAGGTGCAAAATTCTCATCATAATCTATCCCCTTGATCTGTGAAAATCCCTGAGCCACAAATATGGCCTTTTATTTCTCCACACACCCATCAACAACTTTCTTTACCTTGTAGATCCATCTCGATCCAACCGTTGTTTTTTCAACTGGTCTTGGGACTATCTCCCATGCACTGTTCTTGACAATGGAGTCATACTCCTCGACCATTGCATCAACCTCAGTAGGCTGTTGCATTGCTTCGTGAAAGGAAGATGGTTTGGTCATAATACATTTTCTCATAAGAGCCATGTATCCAGTAAATCATTCAGGAGACTATCTCTATTTGTGCTATGAAGTAAGGGATCCTACATTCTGTGCAACATCAAGTCTCAATCTATCAAATTTCGTGGTGCGCCTTCTGCCATTTCTAATGGATGGCTCTGCATGATTGATTTACTCCACTCCATGAACCTCCTCATGTGGCTGATCCACATATTGAGACTCATCCTTGGGAACCAATAGTTCCTCCTCTTCATGCATGTCTAGCTCCCTCTCAAGGCATAACCACATGGATTTCTCCTCATCAAATTTGATATCCCATCGCATAACCGTCATTATGGTGTTTGGAAAATACACACGATAATTATGGGGTGTTTCAGTGTACCCCACAAAAATCCCAACCTCAATTTTTGGTTCCAGCTTCTTCCTGGCATCCTTGGTCACATGCACATAAACAGATGAGCCAAAAATCTTAAAGTGTGAAACATCAAGTTTCTTACCAGTAAAAGCCTCTTCAGGTGTACTCATGCCAAGTACTCTATGAGGACAACGGTTTTTCACATGTACCGTTGTATTGCATGTTTCCGCCCATATATGCTTCAGTAGGCCTTGATCATGCAACATCGCTCGTGCTACATCCACAATAGTTTTTTTCTTCCTCTCCGCAACCCCATTCTGTTGTGGGTTATGAGGCGCTATGAGTTCGCTTCGAATTCCTTCATTTCTGCAAAATTTCTTGAACTCGTTAGATATGTATTCTCCACCATTATCACTCATAAGAGCCTTCACTTACTTCCCCAACTCTTTCTCCACCAGTGCCTTAAACTCACAACACTTAGAGAATGTTTGATCTTTCTTCTGCATGAAGAAGATCCAGCACTTACGAGAAAATTCATCAACAAATATTACATAGTACTTATGTTTTGTTGTTGAAGTAACCAAGAAAGGACCACACACACCTGTGTGAACTCTCTCAAGGATCCCCAAAGCTTGGTTTTCCTTCTCATGAAATGTTGCCTTTACATATTTTCCCATAGTATATCCCTTGCATGTATCTGAGTGCGCAAGTGTACCCTTGGGAAGACTAGTAGAAATCTGTTGTATGAATTTTAAGGCTCCATGTTAAAGATGGCCCAATCGCTAATTCGCCCTCATCCTGGCTCACCACTTGATCTGCCTTGCCCATCATTGTTGCGCAACCATATTCCTCCAGCCTGTAGAGATTCTTAAATCGAATCCCTATCCTCTTAGATTGACCCATTTTTTATGTCGTAGGAAAGCTTTTCCATCACTAAAAAAAACATCATAGCCTCTATCCTCCAACATTGTGACTGAGACCAATTTTTTCTTCAGGTGTGGTACATGCATCACATATTTTAATTGAAATGTTTTACCTAACTCCCCCTGAAAGGTAATGGTACCAATCCCGGTATAATTATACAGTCCGTCATCACCCATTTCAATATGGATCTGGAGATATTTCTCCTCCAAGTCAATGAAAAATTCCTTATATCCCGTCATGTGAAAGGAAGTGCCACTATCCAAATACCACATAGATCCCAATGCACTGGACACCATGCATGCGATCAATGAGAAGTCAAGCTAAAATTGCGAGGCAAGGGCCTCACCAGCTATAGATCCTCTAGTCTTCTTATTCTTCTTCTTTTGTTAACAGTTATTAGCAAAATTCCCATGTTCGTGACAGTGAAAACACTTCATCTTACATGTCCTGCTTCTTTCCATTGTTGGACTTGGATTTAGAATGGAATTTATGCCCCTTCCCTTTTCTCCTTGGAAGCCAAATCACAATCCTCTTCATCCTCATTCTTAGATGAAGATTCATCTCTGGTATTCCATCTAAACTCCTCCTACACCAAATCTGACCATAGTCGTTTCCAATATATAAATTTTTCCCTTCCATTGAAAGAGTCTTGATAACTATACCAACTCTTGGGCAGTCCTAGGAGAGCCAATCTCACCAAATCATCATCAGAAACTATTATTCCAATGCTCCCCTGTTCATCCCGACATTGGAAAAACTTTTTTAGATATGTTGGAATGGTGTCACCCTTTTCCATCTTGATCTTCCTGAGTTTATCTTTGAGCACTAATTTCCTATGGTTGTTGTTGCTTTTGAATAGATCTGTCAAAGCCTTCCACATTGCATATGTTGTGGCTTTCCCATGGAGGATTGAGACAATGTGGTCTCGTACTCCCTCCAACAATATCCTCGTCGGCTTTGCCAATTTCTTTTTCCATGCATCAAGATTTGCAACATCTGCAACATTGGGTTTAGGAACATATTTGTCAATGAATTCCTTTAACCCATTGTCTTCGAGTACTACATCCATCCTGTCCTTCCAAGAAATTTAGTTTGAGATGCCCTCAATTGCATACTCTAACCTCAAGACATTGAATTCCATTTCGATCTTGAATCAGCTGTAGCACCAAGAAAGTCTTTCTCAAAATTCAAATTCTATCCAGTCACAAACTCAGCTCCTGCTTCACTTTTGCAATTTCTTGTGCTCTGATACCATGTAGAAATTATAAAACATGCATGTATATCTTAAATTAACGTGATATAAAAATGTACTAAAGTTCAATATTGTATCTCTTCTACAAATCATTTTGCAGAATTAAAAACATAATCGCTAATCACATGAACATGAAGAAAGATCAATCACACACACCACAGATAATTTCCTGGGGAGAGCTTACAGCTAAAAACCCCACTATATTATATTGTATATTAATCATGGATCATGAAACAATTACATACAAAACTCTTCTCACAAAATCCCTCCAGTACTCAACTAATTTTCTCACACTGTCATATGCAAAACTGACCAACACATATCCAATTCTCAACCTCTAGACAGCCTGCCTTGCTTGCGCAATCCCTAATGTAAAGATCCCTAAAATATAGGAATTATTGCCTGCCTTGACTATGTAAGTATCATGGGAACTCCAATGGGTGTTTGGTTGCAAGTGTGTAAGAAAATAATCCTGCAACTGATAGTCAACTTCCCTTTCACCTAGAACTCAACTGAGTCTCCACTCGATCTGACATGCATGCAGCTAATAATAGTAAATCCTCAGTTGCATGTGAGATCAGTCATTTTGAATTAATTAATATTTGATTTACTAGATCTCTAACTAGTGTATCTTCAGTTACAACTAGCACAACTGAGTTTAACTCACTTAAATAAGTTAAAATGATTTACAACTTGCACCAACTCATGCACCACTATAGTTCGAACTCTGTTACAACTAGAATTACTCTGCATGCCTCACCAACAAAATCTAACTCAGAATCCACTAGATAACTGAATTTATCACTTTCAGTTAACTCATTCAATTCCACATCGAGAATAGATTACAGTTTCATGTCCATATTAATTAAGGGATAATCAAAATAGACATGCACCAAAAAAATAACACTGTGGGCCCCACCCTATTTTGGGTGCTTAATGAAACCAGGTGCTGAATGAAACCACGTAATTAATGCACTAGGTGTGGGTGCTAAATCTTCTTGTTGAATCTCAATGCTCCCTCTCAATAAGAAAGTGATTTTTCTTCACCCTGGTCTTGTCTCTATAGTATTTGAATTTTCTCTTGGTGAGCCTCTTCATTATAATATATGGATCTTGATCTTCCGTGGGAATGTATTGAAGCAACATGATCCTTCTCTGCACACAATATCTAAGATGATGGTACTGAATATCTATATGCTTGGACCTATCATGAAACACATGAGTAATCAAGAGTTTAATGAAACTATGATTATCATAATGAATCACTGTCGGATCCATTTGAGAACCAAAAAAACCAACCAATATATTTCTCATTCAGATAACCTCATGTACAACTTGAATCTTCCATGTATTCTACTTCCACTAAAATGAGTGCCACGTATCATTATTTCCTACTGTACCAGGAAAATATTGTTGATCCAATGCTAAAGATCCCCCCTGATGTGCTCTTTATGTCTGATGGATTGCTAGCCCAATCTGCATCCGTGAAGCCATGCAGCTTCACTCCATCCATCCATCTGTACCATAGACCACACTCTGATGCGCCCCTCAAGTATCTTAGGACATGCTTCCCCACCTTCCAAAAGAGCTTGATAGGCTTAACAATAGCTTGACTCAGTTGGTTAACTGCATAGCAAATGTCTAGTCTCATTTTCACCAAATACATTAGCGAACCCACTAACTATTTATAGAGAGTAGCATCCACTACCTCTCCAGAAGTAGCATCGGCCTCTTTCTTCCAATTTCCGGGAAGAGGAGTATCCATGGGTTTCCAGTTCTCCATGTTAAACTTACCCAGTATATCCTTTGCATACTTTCCTTGAGACACAAAAATTTCACCATCCCGTTGCCATATTTCCAATCTAAGGAAATAATGAAGGTGTACCATATCCTTCATTTCGTACTCCCTTGCAAAATCCTCCTTGCATGAGTGTATCAGCTGCTCATAACTAGTCAAAATTAGATCATCAACAAAAAGAACAATGATCAATAGCTTACCCTTAACCACAATCTAGTACAGGTTTGCATCTACTTCACTTTTGAGGAATCCCAGTCTGGTGAAATAACTGTCTATCCGAGTGTACCAAGCACGAGGTGCTTGCTTTATCCCATACAATGCTCTTTTGAGCTTGCACACATGTGACTCATTGTTGAATATTTAGAAACCTTTAGGATGAAATACGTACACCTATTCCTCAATTATCCCATTAGGAAACGTAGTTTTCACATACATATGATGAATGCACCAGCCCATCTGCACTAAGAATGCAAGGATGGATCATATGGAAGAGTACCTTGCAACAAGTGAAAAAATCTCATCATAATATATCCCCTTGATCTGTGAGAATCCTCGGGCCAAAAATATGGCCTTTTATTTCTTCACACTCCCATCAGCATCTTTTTTTACCTTATATATCCATCTAGATCCAACCACTGATTTGTCAACCAATCTTGGTACTATCTCCCATGCACTATTCTTGAAAATGGAGTCATACTCCTCCACCATTGGATCAACCTAGGTAGGCTGCTACACTACTTCCTGAAAGGAATATGGTTCAATCACAATACATTTTATCATAATAACCATGTATCTAGTAAATCGGTCAGGAGATTGTTTCTGTCTACACTGTGAATTAGGGGCTCCTACATTCTGTGCAACATCAAGTCTCAATATGTTAGCTTTTGTGGTGTGCCTTCTACCATTTCTGATGGATGGCTCTGCATGAATTATTTGATCCACTCCATGAACCTCCTCATGTGGCTGATCAACATCTTGAGACTCATCCTTGGGAGCCAACAGTTCCTCTTGTGCATGCAAGTCCATATCCCTCTCAAGGGACAACCACATGGATTTATCCTCATCAAATTTGATATCTCGCCGCACAATAGTCATTATTTTTTTTGACAAATACACATGATAATTATGGGATGTTTCATTTTACCCCAAATAAATCCCAACCTCAGCTGTTGGTTACAACTTCTTCTCGACATCCTTGGTCACATGCACATAAACAAATGAGCTAAAATCCTTAAGTGTGAAACATGAAGTTTCTTACCAGTGAAAGCCTCTTCAAGTGTACTCATGCCAAGTACTCTATTAGGACATAGGTTTTTCACATGTACCACTGTATTGCATGCTTTCACCCACATATGCATCGGTAGGCCTTGATCATGAAACACCACTTGTGCTGCACTCACAATAGTTTTTTTCTTCCTCTGTACAACCCCATTATACTCTGGGTTATGAGGCACTATGAGTTCTTTTCGAATTCCTTCCTTTGCTGCATAAGTTATTGAATTCGTTAGATATGTATTCTCCACCATTATCGCTCCTAAGAGCCTTCACTTGCTTCCCCAAATATTTCTCCACCAATGCCTTAAACTCACAGAACTTAGAGAATGTTTTATCTTTCTTCTGCATGAAGAAGATTCAGCACTTACAAGAAAATTCATTAACAAATATTACATAGTACTTATGTTTTGTTGTTGAAGCAACCAAAAAATGACCACACACGTCTGTGTGAACTTTCTCAAGGATCCCCGAAGCTCAGTTTTCCTTCTCATGAAAGGTGGCCTTTACATATTTTACCATAGTACATCCCTTGCATGTATATGATTACACAAGTGTACCCATGGGAAGACCAGTAGAAATATGTTGCATGACTTTCAAGGCTCCATGGTCAAGATGACCGAATTTCCTGTGCCATAATTATCCCTCATCCCGGCTTACCACTTGATCTACCTTTCCCATCATTGCTATGCATCCATCTACCTCCAACTTGCAGAGATTCGTAACTCGAATCCATATCTTCTTGGATTGACCCATTTTTTTATGTTGCAGGAAATATTTTCCATCACTAGAAACAACATCACAACCTCTATCCTCCAACATTGCGACTAAGACCATTTTTTTCTTTAGACCCGGTACATGCATCACATATTTTAGTTGAAATGGTTTACTTGAATCCCTCTGAAAGGTAATGGTACCAATCCCGATAGCATTGTACCATCCGTCGTCACCCATTTCAATATGGATTTAGAGATATTTCTCCTCCAAGTCAATGAAAAGTTCCATATCTCCTATCATGTGAAAGGAAGCACCACTATCCAAATACCACATAGATTGCAATGCACTGGAAACCATGCATGCGATAAATGAGAAGTCAAGCTCAAATTGTGAGGCAAGGGCCTCACCAGTTGTAGATACTCCACTCTTCTTGTTCTTCTTCTTTTGTTAACAGTTAGTAGCAAAATTTCCATGCTCGTGACAGTGAAAACACTTCATCTTGGAAATGTCCTGCTTCTTGTCATTCTTGGACTCGAATTTATAATGGATTTTCCTCCCCTTCCCTTTCCTCACCTTGGTAGCCAAAGAAAAATCCTTTTCATCCTCATTCTTAGATGAAGATCTATCTCTTGTGTTCCGTCTAAACTCCTCCTGCACTAAATCCGACGACAGTCTTTGCCAATCTGGAAATTTCCCTTCCATTGACAGATTCTTAAAAACTATGCCAACTCTTGGGAAGTCCTAGGAGAGCCAAGCTCACCAAATAATCATCAAAAACTGTTATTCTAATGATCCCCTCTTCATCCTGAGATTGTACAAACTTTGTTAGAAATTTTGGAATGGTGTCGCCGTTTTCCATCTTGATCTTCCTTAGTTTATCTTTGAGCGCCATTTTCCTATGGTCGCTACTAATTTGGAATAGATCCATCAAAGCCTTCCACATTGCATATGTTGTGGCTTTCCCATGGAGGCTTGAGACAATTTGGTATTATACTTCCTCCAACAATATCCTCCTTGCCTTTTCCACTTTCTTTTTCCATGCATCAATATTTGCAGCATCTGCAACATCGTGTTTAGGAACATATTTGTCAATGAATTCCTTCAAAACATTGTGTTTGAGTACTGCCTCGATCTTGTCCTTCCAAGTAATGTATTTTGAGTTTCCCTCAAGTTCATACTCTAACCTCAAGCCATTGAAAGCCATTTCGATCTTAAATCAGCTGTAGCACCAAGAAAGTATTTCTGAAAATTCAAATTCTATCTAGTCACAAACTCAACCCCTGCTTCACTTCTGCAATTTCCTGTGCTCCAATACCATCTATAAATTATACAACATGCATGTATATCTTGGATTCACCTGATCTAGACATGTACTAAATTGAAATATTGAATCTCTTCTACAAATCTTCTTGTGTAATTAAAAACACAATCGCTAATCACATGAACATGAAGAAAGATTAATCACACAACATAGATAATTTATTGGGGAAAGCCTACAGCTAAAAACCCCACTATATTCTATTGTATATTAGGCATGGATCATGAAACAATTACATACAAAAATCTTCTCACAAGAGCCCTCCAGTACTCAGCTAATTGTCTCACACTGTCATATGCAAAACTATCCAACACATAGCCAATTCTCAGCCTCTAGACAACCTGCCTTGCTTGCACAATCCCTGATGGTAAAGATCCCTAAAATATAGGAATTCTTTCTTTCCTTGACTACGCAAGTATAATGGGCACTCCAATGGGTGTTTTATTACAATTTTTCTAGCTAATAATCCTACAACCGATAGTCAACTTCCCTTTCACCTATAACTCAACTAGGTCTTCACTCGATCTGACATGCATGCAACTAATAATAGTAATTCATTAGTTGCATGTGAGATCACTGATTGTGAATTAATTAATATTTAATTGAATAGATATCTTAGTTACAACTAGCACAACTGAGTTTAACTCACTTAACTGAGTTAAACTGATTTACAACTTGCACCAACTCATGCACCATTGCACTTCAAACTCTCTTACAACTAAAATTACTCTGCATGCCTCACCAACAACCCCTAACTCGAAATACACTGGATAAATGAGTTTATCACTTTAATTTAACTCATTCAAGTCCACATTGAGAATATATTATAGTTTAATTCCCATCTTAATTAAGGGATAATCAAAATAAACATGCACCCAAAAATAGCACTGCGGGCCCCACCCTAGTCTTGGTGCTTAATGCAACCAGGTGTTGAATGAAACTAGGTGCTTAATGCACTAGGTGTGGTTGTTGAATCTCAACAATCCCTCTCAACAAGAAAGGGATTATTCTTCACCTCGATCCTGTCTCTATGGTATTTGAATTTTCTCCTCGTGAGTGCCTTCGTTAGAATATCTGCATCCTGATCTTCCGTGGGAATGTAATGAAGCAACATGATCCTTCTCTGCACACAATCTCTGAGATGATGGTACCAGATATCTATACGCTTGGACCTATCATGAAACAAAGGATTGATCGAGATTTTAACGCAACTATGATTATCATAATGAATCACTGTCGGATCCATTTGAGAACCAAACAAACCAACCAAGATATTTCTCATTTAGATTGCCTCACATGTAGCTTGAATTTCTGCCATGTATTCTGATTCCACTGAAATGAGTGCCACAAATTGTTCTTTCTGTTGTACCAGGAAACTATTGTTGATCCAATGCTAAATTCCCCCCCTGATGTGCTCTTTCTATCTGATGGACTTCCAACCCAATCTGCGTCCATGAAGCCATGCAACTTCACTCCATTTGTCTGTCTATATGATAGACCATACTCTAATGTGCCCCTCAGGTATTTGAGGACATGCTTCCCCGCCTTCCAAAATATCTTGCTAGGCTTAACCATAGCTTGACTCAGTTGGTTAAATGTGTAGCAAATGTCTAGTCTCGTGTTCACCAAATAAATTAGCGAACCCATTAACTGTCGATAGACAATAACATCCACTACCTCTCTAGAAGTAGCATCCTCTTTCTTCCAATTTCCTTGAAGAGGAGTATCCATGGGTTTTCATCTCTCCATGTTAAACTTACCTAGTATCTCCTTTGCATACTTTCCTTGAAAAATTTCACCATCCCACTACAATATTTCCAATCCAAGGAAATAATGAAGGGTTCCCATATCCTTCATTTCGAACTCCCTTGCAAGATTCTCCTTGCATGAGTGTATCAGTTTCTCATCACCAGTCAACATTAGATCATCAAGATAAAGAAAAATGATCAATATCTTACCCTCAACCACAATTTGGTATAGGTTTTCATCTTCTTCACTTTTGATGAAGCCTAGTCTGGTGAAATAGCTTTCTAACCGAGTGTACCAAGGATGGGGTGCTTGCTTCAACCCATACAATGTTTTTTTTAGCTTGCACACATGTGACTCATTGTTGAAGATTTAGAAACCTTTAGAATGCTCTATGTACACCGCTTCCTCAATGATCCCATTGAGAAACAAATTTTTCACATCCATCTAATGAATGCACTAGCCCATCTGCACTAAGATTGCAAGGATGGATATTATGGAAGAGTACCTTGCAACAGGTGAAAAACTCTCATCATAATCTATCCCCTCAATCTGTAAGAATCCTCGAGCCACAAATTTGGCCTTGTATTTCTCTACACTCCTATCAGCATCTTGCTTTACCTTGTAGATCCATCTCGATCCAACTGCTAATTTGTTGACCGGTCTTGGGACTATCTCAAATGCACTGTTCTTGATAATGGAGTCATACTCCTCCACCATTGCATCAACCTAAGTAGGTTTTTGCATTGCTTCCTGAAAAGAAGATGGTTCAATCACAATACATTTTCTCATAATATCCATGTATCCAGTAAATCGGTCATGAGACTATATCTGTCTACGTTGTGAAGTAGGGGCTCCTACATTCTGTGTAGCATCAAGTCTCAATCTATTAGCTTCCATGGTGTGCCTTCTGCCATTTCTGATGGATGGATCTGCATGATTGATTTCCTCCACTCCATTAACCTCCTCATGTGTCTATCCACATGTTGAGAATCATCCTTGGGAACCAACAGTTCCTCCTCTGCATGCAAGTCTAGCTCCCTCTCAAGGGAGAACAACATGGCTTTCTTCTCATTGAATTTGATATCTTGTCGCACAATAGTAATTTTGTTTCTTGGAAAATACACAGGATAATTATGGCATGTTTCAATGTACCCCACAAAAATCCTAACCTTAGTTGTTGGTTCTAGCTTCTTCCTGGCATCCTTGGTGACATGCACATAAACAGATGAGCCAAAAATCTTAAAGTGTGAAACGTAAGGTTTCTTACGAGTGAAAGCCTCTTCAGGTGTACTCATGACAAGTACTCTATGAGGACAAAGATTTTAAACATGTACTATTGTATTGCATGCTTCCGCCCATAGATGCATCCGTAGGCCTTGATCATGCAACATCGCTCGTGCTACACCCACAATAGTTCTGTTCTTCCTCTCCGTGACCCCATTCTATTGTGGGTTATGAGGCACTATGAGTTCTCTTCAAATTCCTTCTTTGCTGCAGAAGTTCTTGAATTCATTAGAGATGTATTCTCCACTATTATCTCTCCTAAGAGCATTCACTTGCTTCCCCTAATCTTTCTCCACCAGTGCCTTAAACTCACAGAACTTAGAGAATTTTTGATATTTCTTCTGCATGAAGAAGATCTAGCACTTACAAGACAATTTCTAAACAAATATTACATAGTACTTATGTTTTTCTCTTGAAGCAATTGAGAAAGGACCACACACATTTGTGTTAACTCTCTCAAGGATTCTCAAAGCTTGGTTTTCCTTCTCATGAAAGGTGGCCTTTAAATATTTTCCCATAGTACATCCCTTGCATGTATTTGAATACGCAAGTGTACTAATGATCTAGATCTTATGCAGGAATGCAACAGAATACAGATATAACCATAAACATAGAGATGCAGTGGAAATTACTGACATAAGCTTAAAAACATAATGGAAACAAGCTAGGGTGTTGGTAGCTTATCTCTGAGAAGATATGTGGCATATGCAAGCCTTTGAATTGTGTTACATTGAGGCTCGAAGGCCTATTATAGACATAATGGAAATAGATGAGCTAGGGTATTGGCAGCATATCCCTAAGAAGAGATGTGATAGCTACTAGCCCCTGAACTATGTTACAATGAGGCTCAAGGGCCTATTTATTGTTGAGAAACAATTTAGAATTTGAAACGTCCAAAAACCTAATCCTAGGAGATGAAGCGCCAAAACTGTGGGCCTTGTTTGGGTAAATTAGTGTTTCAACTTCCTGGGGACGTAACTTTGGCATCCAATCTCTGTTTGACGTGCTCAATAACTTGTTAGAAATATCTATCCAAAGAGTACAAATTTTGTTGCAAGAAATATAGGCTTGGTTGCCCTTGGTTTTCCCAAAAAACGTCGTTTATGGCCTCAAAATGGCTTCAGAAGTTAAGGACTCGAAAACCTGCTAAAAATAGTATGCTGTTGGAAGTGAAAAGCTGCAAGAATTGATATTGCGGGTCCAAATGAAATAGGTGGGTGGCCACCGATATCCACCTGGATCATTCCTCCCTCCTTAGGAAGCAATGGTCTCCTTTGTGTTAAGTTCCTCCATGGGGGGGTGGAATTCTGCTGAAATTGGTATTGGATTTGTCCAGGATGTCACAGACCTGTTGGAGGACGTGTTGGATGTAGATGTGCCACTGGTGGCTAGAGGTTGAAGGATCTGGGAAAATTTATCCATCATCACGTTCCTATGTTTCTCGAGGGCCTCCTCGAACAAGATTTTGATAGGATCTCTTGCTCCCTTGTCTTTATTTCCATCCGCAATGGGGGGTTGTTGGGGTTTGTGAGACTGATCTTGTGACGGGTCAACCAAATCCAGCCTGAAATCCTTATGCCCTGACCACGTTGGGGACATGCAAAGAAAAACAGAGAAAGAGCAGACCCGCTCTGATACCACTGATCTGGATTTTATGTAGGAATGCAACAGAATACAGATATAACCATAAACACATAGATGCACCAGAAATAATGCTTCATTTTATTAATAAAAGAATGACTGAAATAATATTACAAAAATAATGGAAAAAATCTAGGGCATTGGTAGCATATCTCTGAGAAGAGATGTGGCATACACAGGCCTCTAAAATGAGTTACATTGAGGCTCGAAGGCCTATTACAGACATAATGGAAATAGATGAGCCAGGGTACTGGCAGCATATCCTTGAGAAGAGATGTGATGGATACCAGCCCCTGAACTATGTTAGAATGAGGCTTGAGGGCATATTTATGGTTGAGAAACAATTTATAATCCGAAATTTCCAAAAACCTAACCCTAGGAGATGAAGCACCAAAACTGTGGGCCCCTTTTGGGTAAATTGGTGTTTTAACATCTTGGGGATGTAACTTTGGCATCTGACATCCGTTTGATGCAGTCAATAGATCGTTAGAAAGATATATCCAAGGAGTACAACTTTTGGTGAAATAAATATAGGCTCAATCGCTCTCAGTTTTCCCAAAAAACGTCGTTTAGGGCCTCTAAACGGCTTCGGAAGTTCAGGACTTGAAAACTTGCTAAAAATAGTATGCGACTAGAATTGAAAAGCTGCAAGAATTGATGTTGCGGGTCCAAATGGAATAGGTGGGTGGCCACGAATATCTACCTGGATCAACCACTGGGAAGACCAGTAGAAATATGCTGCATGACTTTCAAGGCTCCATGGTGAAGAGGGCCCAATTTCCTATGCCATAATTCACTCTCATCCCGGATCACCACTTGATCTACTTTGCCCATCATTGCTACACAACAATATACCTCCAACATGTAGAGATTATTAACTCAAAACCCTATCCTCTTGGATTCACCTGTTTTTTTATGTCACTAGAAAGATTTTCCATCACAAAAAACAACATCATAGCCTCTACCCTCAAACATTGCGACTGAGATCAAATTTATCTTCAGACCTGGTACATGCATCACATATTTTAATTGAAATTCTTTACCTGACTCCCTCTGAATGGTAATGGTACCAGTCCTGGTAAAATTGTACCATCTGTTGTCGCCCATTTCAATATGCATCTAGAGATCTTTCTCCTCCAAGTCACTGAAAAGTTCCTTATCTCTTGTCATGTGAAAGGAAGCGCCACTATCCAAATACCACATATATATGAATGCACTAGAAAACATGCATGCGATTAATGAGAATTAAAGCTCAAATTATGAGGCAAGGGCCTCACCAGCTGTAGATCCTCTGACCTTCCTTTCCTTCTTCTTTTGTGGATAGTTAGTAGAAAAATTCCCATGCTTGTGATAGTGAAAACACTTCACCTTGGACATGTCCTGCTACTTTCAATTCTTGGACTCAGATTTAGAATGGAATTTCTGCCCCTTCCCTTTGCTCCTTGGCAACCAAAGCATAATCCTCTTCATCCTGATTCTTAGATGAATATCTATCTCTGGTGTTCCGTCTAAACTCCTCCTGCACCAAATCCAACCATAGTCATTTCCAATCTAGTAGTTTTTCCCTTCCATTGACAGAGCCTTGAAAATTGTGCCAACCCTTGGGAAGTCCTAGGAGATCCAAGATCACCAAATCATCATCAACAATTGTTATTCCAATGCTCCCAGTTCATCCCTAAATTAGACAAACTTTCTTAGATATTTTGGAATGGTTTGGCACTTTTCCATCTTGATCTTCCTGATTTTATCTTTGAGCGCAAATTTCCTATGGTCACTCTTTCTTTGGAATAGATTCGTCAAAGCCTTCCACATTACATATGGTGTGGCTTTCCCATGGTGGCTTGAGACAATGTGGTATTGTACTCCCTCCAACAGGATCCTCATCACCTTTTCCACTTTCTTTTTCCATGCACCAAGATTTGTAGCATCTGCAGCATCAGGTTTAGGAACATCTTTGTCAATGAATTCCTTCAACCCATTTTCTTCGAGTATTGCCTCCATCCTGTCCTTCCAAGAAATATAGTTCGAGCTTCCCTCCAGTGCATACTCTAACCTCAAGCCATTGAAAGCCATTTCGATCTTGAATCAGTTATAGAACCAAGAAAGTCTTTCTGCAAATTCGAGTTCTATCTAGTCACATACTTAGCTCCTGCTTCACTTTTGAAATTTCATGTGCTCTGATACCATGTATAAATTATACAACATGCATTTATTGGATTCACCCGATCTAAAAATGTACTAAAGTTAAACACTGAATCTCTTCTACAAATATTTTTGCGGAATTAAAAACACAATTGCTAATCACATGGACACGAAGAAATATCAATCACACACAACACAAATAATTTCCCAGTGAAAGCTTACAACTAAAACCCCCACTATCTTCTATTGTATATTAGGCATGGATCATGAAACAATTACATACAAAAATATTCTCACAAGAGCCCTCCAATACTCAGCTAATTGCCTCACATTGTCATATGCAAAATTGACCAACACATAGCCAATTCTTAGCCTCCAAACAACCTGCCTTTCTTGACCAATCCCTGATGGTAAATATCCCTAAAATATAGGAATTCTTTCCTACATTTACTGCGCAAGTATCATGGGCACTCCAATGGGTGTTTGGTTGCAATTTTGCAAGCCAATAATCCTAAAACTAATAGTCAACTTCCCTTTCACCTAGAACTCAACTGGGTCTCCACTGGATCTGACATGCATGTAGTTAATAATAGTAAATCCTCAGTTGCATGTGAGATCACTGATTTTGAATTAATTAATATTTATTTCACTAGATCTCTCACTAGTGTATCTTCAATTACAACTTGAAAAACTGATTTTAACTCACTTAACTGAGTTAAACTGATTTAAAACTTGCACCAATTCATGCACCACTACACTTCGAACTGTGTTACAACTAGAATTTCTCTTCATGCCTCACCAACAACCTCTAACTCGAAATCCACTAGCTAACTAAATTTATCACTTTTATTTAACTCAGTCAAGTCCACATTGAGAATAGATTACAGTTTAATGTCCTTCTTAATTAAGGGATAATCAAAATAGACATGCACCCAAAAATAGCACTGTGCACCCCACCCTAGTATGGGTGCTTAATGCAACCAGGTGTTAAATGAAACTAGGGGCTCAATGCTCTAGGTGTGGGTGCTGAATATTCTTATTGAATCTCAACAATAAAAAATTGTTACATTCAAAAAATTAATGTAAATAAATACTTAGAAAAATCATTGTCAACATTATGTGCTCCCTCTTTATTGACATCCAAGGAGGAATATTATTGTTGATAGCAAAAATTGGCCACACTGAGTAAATAGACTTGATCTCTCAAATGTATTTACACCGTTAACATCCAATGAAATCCTAACATTACGAGGTTCATCTTTAAAACAAAACCATTTTTCCTCAATTTCTATAAATGTATAACCATTCATAAGCATTAAAAGAACAACATGTCCCCTTATTTTCCATGCATGGTAATCCATAGACTATGTTATGGTTTCACACAGGAACAATCACTACAAAGATGGAATTATGGGGATATGATGAACCTATCAAAAACATTTTTTTTTATTTGATCAATTTGATATCTAATGCTTTGAAATTGCGGGCATACATAAATCAATGATATGTGTGAGGTAAAATATTTGATGATGGTAACATAAATTCAAACAATATACAACATAAAAAAGTGACTAGTTAGTGTAAATAATATTAATCGTAAATATTTCATTCTTATTTTACACATTAAATAACACTAAAAAAAGGAAGAAAATAAACCTTTATGTATAATATGTGATGAAACATATTACATGCCTTAGGATTTTTGTCATATAAGTGTTTGAAAAACCATTCAAAACCTTGAAGTTCACCAACAATAATGTAGCAGAGATAATTTTTACTCTTGAGCCTTCATAAAGTGGTGTCACTACCTTTTCTAGTCGAGGTACATAAAAATAACATCATTGTCCTCATCTTAATCATTGATTGGTCAAGTGAACAAGTCTTGGATAAATTCATTTTTCCCATCATCTTCAATTATGTTTATTAATTTCATATTCTTCCATGGGATCATTAACTTGATCTTCAATATTCATTCTATGTTCCTCATCTTATACAACATCATTTCTACTACTAATTGGTGCTTTTGGACACCTAGCCGACCATCTTTACTTTATAATTACAAATAATCATGAAAAAATAGTTTGAATAACAAATATTATAACAATATAAAAGTTTACAAATACAATTAATATAAACACAATATATAATGAATATATAGCTTACCAAAGGACAATATTCCTTTGGTACCCCTTTAATGTGCCAAAGTCTCCTACAATCTCTTTTAGCTATTTATTTTAAAAAGTTTTGGAGATGTAAGCTTCGGAATTTAGTGTTGAGAGAAATAAAATCTCCCATCACTCTCTTTATTTTTTTCCCTACTAATGCTTTTTTACATTCTTCCCCTCAAACAATTTATGCAACGATTATTTTTTAAAATTGAGTGGTGTACCTAGATCTATTATATTTTTGTAATGCAATATATATATATATATATATATCTTTTTTTTTTTTTTCTCAACAATAAATATTTATAACCTTCTAGAAATATTGTATTAATAACAAAAATGTCACAACGTCTCTTAAATGCAACATATTTATAAATTTATGTACCATCCGGGAATTTTGACATTCATTGACCAGGTCAAGGTTTACTAGTCAAAAAGTGATCAACCATTTGAATAGCTTAATGGATAGAAGTTCCCTTGTCATAATTATATTTTCATCGGTATTGTAAAGAACATGGAAAATCGTTTCAAGAATGACGAATTTGATATAGTTCGTCGTAATACCGAAAAGCGTGAGCATATTAGACAAAAAATTAACATTATTCTTCTAATTTTCAACATTACATATGATTTAGTTGTATCATCATACTATTCCATCGAAATTTATTTGTATATGTAGTAGTGATATAATAGTTCATAACCTAATAGAATACATCCTACAAAGTACACACATACATAAACTTCTTAAGAATAATTAAAAATATGTACAAGATTCATGTAAGAATCCAACTCTAGTAATGACCTTTGGAGAGTTCTTACTATTAAAATAGTGAGTGAAAAATTAACAACCTCCTAGTGTTGGTTTTTAGGTATATAAGCAAAATTCAAAAATTCAACCCCTCTTATTAAGAGTGAAGACTACATGATGTTGCTTAAAATTATCCTTAGTGAGATTATTAATGGAGATACTAAAAGACAACTATTTGAAATTCATTAATTCTAATTCCCTACTTCATATTTATTTTCCTAATATTTCATTGTATGTATAATATTGTTCATGATTTTCTATTATATAAAATGTATGAGACTCGCCAAACCAAATATTCCTTCTTTGATTTATATATGTTATCAGATCTATATATATATATATATATATATATATATATATATATATATATATATATAGATATAAGTTTGGTTCAGTTGTTGGAATATCCACTCTTTGAATAACTAATATGCTTCTAACAATGTGTATCCTAGTATTCTTGATTAACTAATTTATTTGTAACAACACCCCTTACCCAATACCGAGATTAGGATGTGGTCACTATTCATACCCAATATTCAAATTGTCATTACGAAAATGGGGTATAAAAATTATTGACTTTTATTTTTTCCAAACTTCTCTAAAACTCAAAAACGTTTCCTCCGAAATATTTTTCCCTGCCACCTCATCAAGTTTCCATGTGGAATTCCATCATTCTCCTGCGTGGTAGTTGGTCTCTTGGACCATTCAGGATCAACCTCCTCCACCTACTTGTCGAAGCCCTTCATTGCATTAAACTAAATCTAACAGGTAATGGATTAACCATTTCATCCCAACACCTTCATCCTAGCCCTCCTTATGCCTTCAGGTTGACTTCTAGTGACACATCATCTAGCTCTTTCCATGCTGACAGATTCCCAAGCATGCTTATTTGATAAATGTCAGTGTCGTGTCATTAGGATTATGTGTGGGTGGGGTCTTATTTCCTCCTCTTCCCATTGGCCCACCTTTACACTCTTACTACCATCGTATGTTATCCCACATCACCCTGCTCCCTTCACCCTTATGCCTCCTTTGAGCATGTCTTTACTTCTTTATGTTCATAACATCGAGCTGGCCTAGTTGATGAGACCCCTTCTGCACTAATTGGATATGCTCTCCACTAGCATGGTATGACTTATGTCATCCTACTATTATCCTCCCAACATTTACAATTGATTCCCTACTTTAATATTATGGGGTAAACTTGTCGATTTGACTTGAAATTTGGGCGAGTCCCCAAGCAATAGACCCAATAAAATAGTGCAGACCCTTCCATGCACCTACCTTGTGTCATCTTGGAAGGCCTTGCCTGGTGCATTCGATTCTTCTACTCCAGCGTTCCTCCGAGGTGAGACTTCTGGGGTGACATAAGGTGAAATCATCCAGCCTTCACGTCTTGGCGCTTTCGTTGCACCTTCCTTTCATCCTTTTGGGCTAAAATCCCTGATGGGCCTCGAAATTAGACACAAATTAAGCCCAACTAACCTTTCTTAGGCACATAAAGGTTGTATTAAACCTCTATGTCTACACTTAATAAATTTTTTTAGCTTTAATATGTTCTTAGGAAATTTTAGATATAATTGCATATTTGTGTGTAATATTATTCATTTTTGAAGAATATTGTGAGAATATTGGGCAGATTATGAAGATTTGTAGGAGGATATAATTTAGGGACTTGCTCCTCTTAAAGGAGGATCAAAATTGGAGAAAAAATGAACAAAATATTATTAAATTATTGACAAATTCAGGAGCTCCAGTGATTGATAAAATCTAGGAATGTGTTCCCTATCATTTAATGCATATTCATAGTGTTGGGAACTAGATCCACTATTTGAGGGATTTTGGAGGGGCAAGCTTCCTCCTTTCAAGGAGAATGCTTACTCATAATTTTTTAAATTACCAATTCGAATTGGCCTCTATGGGATGGTATTTATTAGTCTTATTGTGGAGAAAACTTGTTTTTTTGCAACTCCACTTTCATTTCTAGTAGGGATGTAGTTGGATTGGTTCAAACAATGAAGTTCGGTACCATTTTTAGCCTCTAAAGATTGGTTTATTCCATATAATATTATTCTCCTTGGGCTTGTCCATCCTAGTATCCTCAAATCCCTCTTGAACAATTTATTTATGTTCTTTTCACTTATTATTCACACGCATCTCTTATTATTGTTTTGCCTATTTCTGTATTTAGTATTGATGTTTTTCTTGCTATAGGATTGAGTTAAATGATTGAAGTGAGTTCTTTTGCAGGTTATTTATAAATTCAAAAAAATTATTCATCCTTATAATAACTTTGGAATTTCATATTAATCATTTAGCTAATTGGATTTGGTACTAGTTCACGAATATAGGATTTCAGGAAATTCCTTGTAGTGAAATAGTAGTAATTTTCTGCTATCTTTTAGAATGGGTTAATGAGCTTCATTTGAGTTTATTACAATTGGATTAGGTCATAAAAAAATTGAGTTAATAAAAAAATTTACCCCATTTAATTTCCACTTGATTAAGTTAGTAATTTGATAGGGTTAACTAGCTCACTAGTTCTTGAATTTCCAGTTTTCAGAGTAGTAATTTTATGTTATTTTTTAGCACGTGTGAACATGGGTATTTTGGAGTGATTCCACTTGGAATGGAGACCTAAGAAATCGTACTTAAAAAAAAATTCCCATCCCATTCGCATTTGATTTAATTAGTCATTTAGTGATTTATATTCTGAACAAGACTTCCTGTAGCAAAAAAGGAACTTCCTGTAATAAAAATAGGACTTCCTGTAGCACTCTTGTAGCATGTGTAAAATTCACCATATTTTCTCTCAAAGCTTGGTTTTTTTCTCTTAGTCTTGAATCATGACCCATAGGATCTAAATCAATGATTGAAGAAGAATAAACACCACTTAGGAAAATAATTTTTACAAAGTAGATTAGGCCTATTTATTTGAATTCATGCTCTTAGGATTTCAATTACAAATTGTTGTTCTTGCCTAGGATTAATTTATTTTCAAAGAAAAAGTTCCATTTCTACAATAATTTAGGATTTGATTTCGTAAAATTTGTTCCATTACAATAGATCAACAAAATAAGCACACATTGTATGGTGCACATATAGTGCGGATACCTCTTAAGTTTTTACGAACCCTAGTTGATAGTTAAATATGGTAGCCTTGGGAATTGCAACATTCTTGTTGCAATATTGAGGCTCATCACTTTCGTTCTTATGTAGGAAGTGGGCCATCATTATGGCCAATGGTAATGGTATCGGGTGCATGTCATATAATTTCCTGCACCATCCCGAGACTTTATGTTGTAGCCTCATCCTATTTCTCCTTTCAAACAATCCAGGTGGGGTCGCTCCTTCACATGCTCCCCATTATGAGTGGTGCGTGTGGTGGCTCTTTCAAGTCATCTCACTCATCCTTTCCAAACACTTTCTATTTTCATCCACCCACAACCTTTAGCTTCATTGTTAGGGATGACAGGACAAGGAGGTTCAACGTTTACGAATAGCATGACCATTGGGCTGATGTGTCAACTAATTGAGCCCAACTGACATCATCCTGATTGATCCCATCATTGCACAATCGAATAATATGGGGTAAACCTTACAGTACACATTAAAATAACTTTATCCAATCACGTTCAAGGTAATCAGGTCATGCCAATGCGAAGCCTCCATGACTATGGTTTTGCATATTTAAGGATAAGGTTTCTCGATTCTATATTATAATTTTAGGGATCGGTCCATCCTACACTACATAAATATTTCCTTCAATCTCTGCCATAGACCAACCAGGGGAACCTTTCCAAACCTTATGTGATGTGCCCGAATTGGATTTTCCTAAGTATAGATGGAAATCTATTCAAATCCTCACTGATCACTTCTCATTGGTTGATCCAACCAAGGCATGACAAATTTTCTATAAGCATTGAAGTCAATATTGAGACTTGACATCGACAATGGCGGAAGTGGAATGCTAGTGAAACCTATAGTTATACCCCTCCTGAGCTTGGGAAAATTCCTCTATAACAATTTTCTGGCCCTTATATGTTCCTTTCTCTAGAATAAGGGCATTCAAGGGGCACTGGCATAGCCGCTCCTACAACTGCCATTTGGCATGGTCGTGCAGTGAATCCCCGAAGGGATCTAACTCATATTTGTTAAGTCCCTATATTAATAGTGTAGTCCATTATTATGTTAGTGTATCCCCCCTTATTTTTATTATTGTACCCATTTAACCCCCATATTGTTAATATTATGCCCTTACATTATTATTGTTAGGTCAGCTAGGATTACATTGTGGCCCCATGGACTCCTATATATAGAAAGGAGGTTTTGTAATTTGTATCATCCAACAATTGTTCATTCATGTAATGTATTGGAGGTTTCCCCCTCGAAGTGGATTATTTCTAAGGCGTTGATATCTCTTTTCTTCTATTTTTGGAGCTGGTTTCACAACATTTGGTATCAGAGCTTTGGATTCTAGGGTTTCGCTGCTCCAAACAGGTCATCATGGAATTTCCGATATAAATTTTTTTCTACGAAGGTTAAAAAGCTTAAATATTTAGGGTTTTAAGCCAAAATCCTGAGCAACATCATCACAAAATTTCAGATCTTCGTTCAAATTATTTTCGGAGATATGATCTGTG
The DNA here is from genome assembly GCA_034641835.2 of Pinus albicaulis. NCBI lineage: Eukaryota > Viridiplantae > Streptophyta > Pinopsida > Pinales > Pinaceae > Pinus > Pinus albicaulis. The sequence continues at coordinate 499,411,317 of CM076574.1, forward strand.
GAAGTTAGGGCTTTTTGCAGGCTCCTGAATTTCAATTAAAAAGGTCATCGCGACATTTCGCTATAACTATTTTTCTACGAAGGCTCAGAAGTGGAAATTTTTAGAGTGCGAAGATGAGTTCCTAAGGAACATTTTCGAAAAATTTCAGAGCTTGGTTTGTAACATTTTCGGAGATATGATCCGTGGAAGTTAGGTCTTTTTCAGACTCCCTAATTTAATCTCAAAGAGGTGATCATGGTAAGAGCTTCATAACTCTCTCTCTGAGCATTGGATTGGAATTCTATAAAAATTTACAGGAAGTAAATGGACTGTATTTTCCTGTCTATAAATTTCAGAGCCAAAGGAGGAAACAGTGACACGTGGCAAGTCATACAAGTTCACTCTACTGAACCAATCCATAATTAGGTCATCGTAGGAGATTGGGCACAAATTTTCCTTCAAGAATCCAAATCAGGTCAGACCTGTGGCATTCAAAGGAGAATTTAGAGGGCTACCTCAGTGCCAAATTTCAGATATTGAAGATTTGAAATCACATAGAAAATTCAGTTTCAATATCGAGCTCCTCAAAAGTAAGAAAAAGGTGTGTATTTTTTTCCGAATTGCATAAGTCTTGTGTAAAAAAAAAAAAATCAGTTTGAAGTGATTCCAAGGGCCTATTGAGCATATGCTTCAGTATTTGGTTCTGAAATGCCTCCTAAAAAGAATTCAACACCCATTAAGCCCTCAGAGTACTCTACTATGAGTCATGAAGATGAAGAATTGTAGTATGAGATATCAAAATTACGGTACCAAGTGCAACAAATTTTGATCTTAGGAAGAGCAACCGAAGATGACATAGATGGTTTAAAAGAAAAAATGGAGGCTAAGTTGGATGGTTTGAAGGATCAAATAATATCTAATATGGATGATAAATTAGTGGAAGATGACATCGAACATCAAAAAAAAGTTCTCCAACTCTCAAAGGATAACCTACCTTTGGTGCAGAATATAATGAAACAATAGGAAGATCAACATCACATCAAAAGAAGTTCTGAAGCAATCACAGAAACAAGAACTCGACAAGTACAATCAATTTCATAGTATATAAGCAAGTGGAAGAACTTTGCCGTAGAAGATTCCACATGGGAGGATGAGAATTTTATACCGAAGCATCAAGAAATAATCAAGCGTTGAGGACAACACTTGTTGGAAGGAGAGGGGCATGTTAAGTCCCTATATTAATAGTGTAGACCCTTATTATGTTAGTGTATCCCCCCTTAATGTTATTATTGTACCCCTTTCACCCCCATATTGTTATTATTATGCCCTTACATTATTATTGTTAGGTCAGCTAGGATTACATTGTGGCCCCATGGACTCCTATATATAGAAAGGAGGTTTTGTCATTTGTATCATCCAACAATTGTTCATTCATGTAATGTATTGGAGGTTTCCCCCTCGAAGTGGCTTATTTCTAAGGCATTGATATCTCTTTTCTTCTATTTTTGGAGCTGGTTTCACAACAATATTCCCCACATCAAGGGTCTCTAACTTCAACACAAGACCACAAACTAATTTATGGCGCCATGAAAAATTGTCCGACACCCTATCAACAACACTAAGAAGCTAGTTGAAGACATCCAAGCTACTCAAAATGCAAGGTTGACTAAACCTTCCTGCTTGGGTTTCGACTATCCTTCCACTAAAAGGAAAATAACCCTTTCAGTTTTAGAATACCTCCTTTGCACTGGTTCAAGGTCTTATAGCCTAGTGAGGGAATATCCATGTATATGAACAGACCCTACCAAGAGGGTGGTCCCTTATGTAATTAATTCATGTTAATAAAAAGGGATCTTGTGCCCAATGTTCCAAGTTTTTTCCAAATCCTTAAGGATCCATCTAACACTGCTTGTAGCATTTCATAATGCATTTGTTTTACCTACTTATAATCAGTTTACAACACATTTTCACATTTCATTCAAAATAAGCTTCAACTCTGTGAAATAGCATAGTCCTAATTATCACGTGGTTCATTATGGATTTTGTGCATCACATGTTATGTGATCAACACCAACAAGAAATTCACACAGTACTTTATTTCCAGTTCAAAAGTAGACACTTAATTATTTTATTTAATAGTTTCATTCATTTCAGAGAAGAAACACACATATATGTTTAACATATACATCAGTGAAATATCCCCACAAGGGTGTAACCACATGTTCATGCATTGATAGTCTCTCTTTTTAACTAGAGATGTAGTTCCATTTCAGCTAGAATATAACATAAATTCACTAACATTTAAACAACTCTAGGATATTAATTTTCTTTCAAATTTGTAGGGAAACTTAGTTAGGGAAAGGGAATCTCCACCCAAACATACATAGTAGCAGCCATAGTTACTTTTAGTTGTCACCCTTGAACCAAATTACAAAGTATGAGGGGGATGCTTTCTTAAGGAAATCAACCACTTGCTACAAATTGAAAAGAAGGAATCCTAGAGGACCTCTTCCTCAATCCCACCAGTTGACTACTACAATATTATTTAGCACGAAGGGTCTCTAGGTTCTCTACCTCACCCCAAGTGTCCACACAATTATTCACTCCCTTAGAGGAAGTCCAAAATACACTATAACAATAAGGAAATAACCATATGTTTTCAATCAATTTTTCATTTGATGTTTCTTTAGGATTAACTTGTTCCCAAGTTGTTCAGGGCTCCAAAGCATGTTATATCACCCTATAGCCTCCAGGGGACTCAATCTGTTGCAGGGTTCCAGATATTACATACCAACCCACAACCTTTAGGGACCCAAGTTGCTACAGGTATCCAAAGACTTTGTATTAAACCACAACCTCCAGGGACCCAAGTTTTTACAGGGATCTAGGGATCCTATCTCAACCCACAACCTATAGGGAATTCAAGGACCAATACCATTCTCTTCTCTTCACTCCCTACTGAATTATCTCCGTTGGATGTTCCAAGGCGGTACCTTTTCCAACTGTTTCCCGCATTCCTTTTAATTCCTCTATTGTATTTCTTTCCTTGTTCTACATGGATTATTCATCCTTGTCATTGCTACCTTACCTGGTATCATCCTCCATAAATTTTGTGTCCTCTTTTCCTTGCTAAGTTTCCCTAGTTTTATGGGCCTGTGTCATTTATTTTGTGGCTCATTTAATTTAAGATCCAACCATTAAATTCATGCACTGAATATCCTTTAATGGTTTTCCAAACAGTTCAGATTTCTTCTCTACATAGGAAGACCTAAATCATCCTAATCAAGTGATCCTCCTCCCCAGCTCTGGAATTTGTGTCCCTTTGAATCAGTACCCTTTTTAAATTTCACATATTTTTAAAAATATTTACAATGAATTTTATGAGAGAACCATGGGTGGGGCTATCACAGGCCCCTCCCCCTTGAGGGAACACTTCCCTCAGTTTTAATTTACTCATTTGTAAGACCATAAATAAATAAAAGATACATATTGTTTTATGGAGCTTTAGATACACAACTCTATGCAATATTTATAATAATATACACACTTTTTTAAACCAACAAAAAATAAAGGGTAACCAACTTGCATGGCATCAGTCATTTCCCACCTGGCCTCCTTTGGCCCAAAGTTCTTCCATTTCACCTTGAATTTCTCTATAGCTTGATTATGTAGCATGAGATTCCTTGGTCTAGAATTTACAGTGGCTCTAGCTGGAAATCTCCCTTTGGTTCAACCTGTAGTGTAGACCAATCAATCACATAATTATGATCATGTAAATATCTCTTAAGGAAAGAGACATGTAAAATGTCATGAAATCTAACCGATGGAGGTAAAACCAGCCTATATTCCATTGGTCTAATCCTCTTAAATATTTCAAAAGTCCCACAATACTGTGGTTCCAACTTGGAACATTTACCAATCCATAGAGAACTCTTCTTGGGTTTAATTCTTAGATAGACATGATCCCAAACTTGGAAATCTTTGTGTACCTTATGCTAATATGCATATATTTTCTGCCTATCATGTTCCACCCTCAAATTATATTTTATGATTTGAACTTGTTGCTCCATATCCTTGAGCATATCAAGTCCTACATGGACCCTGTTAACTAGATCACTCCAGCAAATATGAATGTTGCAGCTCCTACCATATAGCGCTTCAAATGGGCTCATCCTTCTAGATCCTTCATATCCATTGTTGTATGCAAATTCCATGAGTGGAAGATATTTTTCCCACTTCTTGGGTTGATGCATCACATACATCCTTAACATGTCCTCAAGGATTTTGTTAATCCTCTCTGTTTGTGGAGGATAGGTTTTAATAAATGCCAATTTTTGTTCCTAGTCCTACAAATAGTTCCTTCCAAAACCTAGAAGTGAACCTAGCGTATATTTCTGACACAATATTCTTGGGGATTCCATGTAGCCTCCCAATCTCCTTTATTAATATTTGTGCTATGTCACTAGTGGAATTAGCGAACTTGAGTTTTACAAAATGAGTTACCTTACTAAGCTTATCCACCACCACAATGATTTCATCATGTTGCTTGGTGGTTCTAGATAATCCGGTAATAAAATCCATATAAATTACCTTCTACTTTCATTATGGAATGGGGATAGGATGTAACAATTCTTCCAGACCCTTGCACCCGACCTTTACTTGTTGGAATTTTATGCATTTTTCCATGAAATCGACCATTTCCTTCTTCAAATCCGGCTAGTAATAGTACCTTTTAATTGTCTTAAGGGTAGTTTGATACCATGTATTTCCTGAATAAGTTTTAACATGGAACTCTTTTTTAAACCTGACTAGGCAATCCTTGGTGAGGTGATATTATTCATCCTGACGACTTTGCAACACTTTTTCTTTCACTTGCTGATATTTTTCATCATACTGCCCAACACTTTTGACTGTTTCTATCAGGTCTGTTGTATAATAAATTACAAATTCCAGGTGATTTACTTGAATTATTCTACTCAAATATCAACAATATTTTTTCTTTACCTTTTATGTAATTTATTTCAAAGTCAAATTCATTGAGTGTGGCCAACAATCTTCCTTGCCTAACATTCAACTTGTGTTTCCCAAACAAATATTGGAGGCTGCTATAGTTTTTTATGAGTGTAAATTTCCTTCCAAGGAGGTAATGCCTCCACATTTTTAAGGCATGAATGATGGAATCCAATTATTAATCATGTGTTACATAATTAGTCTCACACTCATTTAAATTTTTGGATTCATAACATACTACTTTCCCTTCCTCCATTAAGACTCCACCGAGTCCCTTTTTGCAGGAATTTGTACACACCACGAAAACCTTGTTAGGATTTGTAATTCTCAACACTGGTGCATTGATGAGAAACAAAATTAACAACTAAAATCTTTATGCACATTTTGTATTCCACTCAAATATTTTTACTTTTATCTGCAACGATGTAATAGGATGGCCTATCTTGGAGAAATTTTGGATAAATCTCGTGTAATATCATACCAATCCCATGAATGATCTAACCTCATCAACCTTATTTGGAGTTGGCCACTCCATTATGGCTTTGATATTTTCAAGGTCAACTGAGATTCCTTCCTTGGAGATGATATGCCCCAAGTAATGTATTTATCATTGGAAGAAATCACACTTGTTAATATTTGCATAGAGCTTGTGCTCCCTCAAAAATTGTAACACTACAGCTTGATGTTTTTCATTATCTTCTTCTTTCTATGAATACACCAATATGTCATGAACAAACACAATGAAAAAATTGTCCAAAAACTATTTTTATGAATATCTTCCTCCTTGATTTTTACTTGATGGTAGCCTGGCCTCAAGTCAATATTAGATAAAACAAATGCTCCCCTCAAATGATCGAGGATATCATCAATCCTCGGTAATTGGTAAAAAAAAATTATTGTCATCATATTTAACTACTTATAATCATGCATAATATAAGTGTTCCATATTTCATGTTTACAAACAATATTGGTGCTCCCGATGGGGACACACTTGACCTTATGTAGCCCTTGTCAATAATTTTCTTTAGTTTCAATTTATGCTCAACCAACTCAGGTGTTCTCATCCTATATGATTCCTTGGAGGTTGGTATTTCTCTAGGTACTAGTTCAATAGATAAATTTATCTCTCTATGAGGAGGTAATCCAGGAACCTCCACTGTAAATACATTTGTATATTGCTTCAAAAAAGGATACCCTTGTATCAATTCAACTTCCTCATCTTCTATTTTTCTTTCAACTTTCTTGTCCTTAGAAGCATGCACTACAAATAGAATGCATCCATTTATGCTATTGTGTTTTTATAGCATAGTAGTGATCAACCTTACTGAAATGGGTTTTTTATTGCCCCACAACACCCTTTTTGTTCCTTTCTCATCCAAGAATTCTATTGTTTTTTCATAGAAATCTACCTTGTTTCGATGTAAAAACTCCATTCCCAGAAATCTGCCATACGAACCCAATGGAAATACATTCAAATGGGCTATTGTGGGCATGTCAGTAAGATTGAATACACATGGCCTTACCTAATGGTTGATCCTTCTCTTTGTCTCAGTTTCCAACTAAAACAAACAATGTTTTTTATAAAACTCCTTGATCAAACCACATTTCTTAGCAAGCTCTGGGTTTACATAGCTATACCTGATCATTTAAAATATAAATAATTTTCTCTTGCAACTTACCTTCAATGTCAATGATGGATGCTTGGTGATCCTCTTGGAGGTTTTCCATTGTGGCATAAATTATTTGCATACTCTAAGCTACCTCACCCACCATGAAAAGTATCTTGAGCATTGTACATATTTGTTCCAAATTTCTGCTAATGTGGATAATCTCTTGTTCTGTGGTTATCGCCACAAGTTGAGCATTAGAGTAGCTATCACCCTTCAAATTTTGGTTGTTCTTAGTTGTTGAAAATGTTTCTTAATAACAACATTTATTTTTTGTTGATATTTTCTTGTATGAGTTAGATGTTTACCTTCTCTCCTTTTTGAGCTTTTCTTGGGCTAATTATTCTTATGTCCAATGTTTCTTTTGGCCTGCCAATTAATTTTAATATCAGGTCTTTGTTTCTCTTTCTCATAGCAGTGTTCTATATTCTTAATAGCATCTTTCAGGGTTTGGGGTTCCACAACTCAATTTTATCTCTAAATTCCATAGGCAACCCACTGATGAATCTTTGAATTTTGGATTTTTCATCCTTGATATATGGCACATACCTCGTTAGTTATTAAAATTTGGTGACATAATCATGGATTGTTAACTTACCCATTTTGATTTAATAGAACTCTTTGGCCTTACTATCATAGTAATGTTCAGAAAAGTGTTTCTCTTTGAAGAGCTTATCAAAATCATCCCAGGACATTTCTTTCTCAAAAATGGATCTAACATTCTTCAATTCCTCCCACCATATGTCGGCCTTTCATTTTTAAGTTATAGGTGTTGACTCTAGCTTTCATATTCTTAGAATAGTCATGTATTCTGAAAAAATTCTTCATTCCCTACAACCAAGCTTTTGAATCCTTTGTTTTCTTCATATCCCCATCAAATGTGGGTGGCTTGGATTTTTTAAAATCCTCTGGAATTTGATTCTTTTCTTTGTGTCTTGAATGATGATAGTAATGGTAAGAATTGTGGTGGTTCCTTGGGTGGCAGAACTAGATGGTTTTCTAGAATAATGCACATATGTGCTACTTCCTTCCCTTGGGGTGCTTAAAGGTACATCACCGGGAACATTTTCCTCACTTCCTCACCTATGCCTCTTTCTGTTATTTCCATCATCCACTCCATTGGTTTTTTCTTTTAAATCATGAAGGATTTTCCTATCTCTTTGATTGTCCCTCATCTTAGATTTCCTTTGCCTCTACCAATCTAAGATAATTTGCAGGATGACTGTATCGATATGCGCTTACTTTTCTTGGGCTCTTATTAGCATCTCATTATCAGCCTTAAATATTCTCACCTCAACCCTTAGGCTTCTCAAGATGTCCATATAGTCTAGTGTGGAGTGATTACACCCTGCTTGGATCTCTCTTCTTCACTAGATATAACAAAGTCACTTCCATATTGTGATTGATCGGAATTGTATTCAACCATTTCGGTCCTCATTGTTGCATTTCCTCTATTTTATGATGCTTGTGATTTCTTTTAAATCAAACACATTGTTATACATTTCATGATAAATAAATAAAAACATAATCACAACCGTGAATATTGCATTCATGGGTCTACCATGGAGATATATGTTATGACAAAAATACCAGGTGAGCATGCCAACATATTTACAAATTATATGCATCAGTAATTCAATCCTACAATCTCATCATGAGTGCATAATTTATAATAAACGGCACATTTAAGGCCATGATCCTTCTCTCGTCGAGTGTTGTCTATATGCAACCAAACAACTCACATTAGCACAAAGTTTTCATCAAAGCAACAATCAATAGTTTAGACTGCCTTTTAACACATAAATAGTTACCTAGTAATATCTCATAAATCATCACTGGCTCATGATGAATCCCATCTAATCCAAGATTTTAACCTATATGCTCTAATGCCACTCTGTAACAACACCCCTTACCCAACACCCAGAGTAAGAGGTGATCATTACGCATACCCAATATTTAAATTGTCATTACTTACAAAAATAGATTCTTATATGTTCAAATAATATTCAAATACACATCCATGCACCTTCTCTCTGCTGATTTGATGAACCCAGTCCCATATTAGGTATGTTCCTTCCTTGTGGTGGATTCCACTATCCCAAACAAGTAATATTCCCACTCGGAAAATGGGAGGTGGGATATCCCAAAAACTCATGTCAGTTGATGTGGGGTATTAAAATTCTTGACTTTATTTTTCTAAACTTCTCTAAACTTAGAGATATTTCCTCTCAAATTTTTTACCCTAACACCTCATCAGATTTCCATGTGGCAGTTCATCATTGGCCTACGTAGAGTTGGGCCCTTGGACCATTCATGATCAACCTCCTCCACTTATCTGCCAAATCCATTCATTGCACTTAATTAAATATAATGGTCCACACCTTCATCCTATCCCTCTTTATGCCTCTATTATGACGTCTAGTGACACATCATCTCACTCCTTCCATGTCGACAGATTCCCAAACATGCTTATTTGATAACTATTATGGTTGTGTCACCGGTCTTACATGTGGGTGGGGTCATATGGCCTCCTCTTCCCATTGGTTTTCCTTTACACTCTTACTCCCATTGCATGTTATCCCATGTCACCCCACTCCCTTCACTCCTATGCCTCCTTTTTTTCACCTCTTAACTTCTAAAGGTTCATAATGTCGGGTTGAACTAGCTGATGGGAACCCTTATTCAGTAATTCAATAGACTCTACACTAGCATGGTATGAATTACATCATCCCTCTAGTATCCTCCTAGCATTTATAATTGAATCCCTACTTTAATCTTCCGAGGTGAACTTGTTGGGATGACTTGATATGTGGGACAATCTCCAAGAAATAACACCACAAAAGTAGCATGGACACTCCGACACACCCACCTTATTTCATCCCATAAGTCCCTGCTCGATGCATTCAATTCTTATGCTCTATTGTTCCTCTGGGGTGAGAACACAAGGGCAACATCAAGTGACATCATCCCACCTTCATGTACTGGCACTTCTATTGCGCATTCCTTTCGTCCTTCCAGGATTAAATTCTAGGCTTATTTAGGTAGTGGGGTATCCTTCCAGCCAATGGTAGTGGTGCCGGGCACATGTCACCTTGCCCACACCCTCTCAACACTTTATGTTGGAGCCTCTGATTGCTTCTCCTTTCAAATAATTTGGGTGGGGTCTCTCCCTCACATGCTCCCCATTCTAATTAGTGCACATAGTGGTTATTCCATGTCATCTTGCTCATCCTTTCCTAACACTTTCTCTTTGCATTCACTCACAACCTCCGAGTTAAATGTTGAGGGTTGAAGCGACAAGGAAGTCACTGATGACCAAAATTAGGACTGTCAGGTTGGTGTGTCAGCTAGCTCAGCTTGGATGACATCATCCTAGTCAATCCCATCGTTGTGCAACATAATCCTCTGTGGTAAACCTTTTGGGCCATGTTACAATAACTTTTTCCAATCATGTTAAAGGAAAAAAGGTCACACCAATGTGAAGCCCCCATGAATAGGGTTCTTCCTAGTTAAGGATAAAGTTGCCTATTTTATCCTATAAGTTCATCGCTTGGTCCATACTGCACCACATCAAGCTTTCCTTCAATATCTTCCATGGCTCGACCAAGGGAAACTTGCCCAACCTTATGCGGTGCACCAAATTAGATTTTCATAAGTATAGAGAGAACTCGCTTCAACTCCTCATCAATCACTTCTCACTTATTGATCCAACTAGGGCTTTTTCATAGATGTTATATAAGCATTGAGGTCAACATTGAGAATTGGCACTAGTAATGGAAAAAGTGGCTTGCTAACACACCCTGTGGTACTACCCCTCATGAGCTTGAGAAAAGGACTCTCCAACAGGTTTTTGGCCCTTTAATTTTCCCCACACTAAAATAAAGGCATTCTAGGGGTGTTGGCATAGGCACTCCTACAACCTCCATTCGCCATGGCCCTACAGTCAATGCCTGAATGGCTCCACCTCTTCTACCTCATGCTAAGGTTCTCTAACTTCAACACAAGACTGCAAGAAAATTTATGTCACCATGCAGAACCTTGTGAAACCCTATTAACAACACTAAAAAGCTAGATGAAGACATCTAGGCTACTCATAATGCAAGCCTGACTAAGCCTTCATGCATGGGTTTCAACTATCCTTCCACTAAAAATAAAATAACCCTTTCCGCATTAGCATGCCGCTTGTTACATTAGAGAAATTTTGAGGTCTAAATTGGGCCTCCTAAGAAAAATGTACATCCAAAATAAACTTTATAAGAACCAATAGGATTCAAGGTGATGGTGTCAACCATGGGGGATGATTCACAATTCTTGGGGTAAATAGGTAAAAAGGTTAAAATATAATAAAATAATAAAACTATTCTTTCAACTCGTATTTTCAACTTATCTCCCTAAGGTTTTACTCAAATTTCAAGTGAGATTACTTGTTGGATGAAAAATTTAATTCCTCATCCAATGAGTACCCATGTTTCATACTTTGGATGGTCCTCGCTACACTAAAAATGAGAAATAGATGAAAAACATGATTGAAATCACATTTTTCATGTATTTCTCATTTTTTGTATAGCAGGGTCCATTGAAAGTATGCAATATGGGTATGCCTTGGATGAGTAATAAAATTATGCATCCAACGAGTGTTCCTACTTGACATTTGAGTAAACCATAATGAGCTAAGTTGAAAATATGAGTTGAAAAAATAAGTTTTTTCTTTTTTCCCTCTAAAATTTGATGATGTAATCTAATTTTATTTTATTATTTTTACTATTATTTTATAAGTTTCTTAGGAGGCCCATTTTAGACCTCAAAATTCCCCTAACGTTTATCTAGAAAAAGTTCCTGGCTATAAGGGAACAAGTGCCCGAGACATCTTCAGATTGATAAAAAGCTAATAAAATTAGTGGTTGGAGGAATTGGCCATGAGAGAAACAACAAATATTCTAATTCAAAAACCTAGCCTTCGAAACCAGAACGGCCAAGAACACTGAGGATTATAGGTTATTTGAGCTAAGAAATGGTTCAGAGAGAAAATAAAGAAGGAAAGGGTGTTGTCAAGATAAATCCCGTCTATGGACAGAGGTGATCTCTCTAGCGCTAGAGTGGGTCTAGCAACTTGAGATACTTTCTAATGAAAATATTTCTTACCTAATATTTAAAATGTGACAAGAAAAGATATATAAGTACCTTTTTATTGATGTTATGTTTGGACTTGTTGATGATGACCTTGATCCACAATCCTTTTAGGCTTGCTCCTGGATACTGGTAGCACACAAATACCTATGGATGATCAAGAGGCAACAAAAAATGTAATCAGATACATAATAATCATTAAAAATTAACTATCTAGCAGATCAGGGAGTACCAAAATATTTTCATAAAATATTAAACAAATATAGAAAGAAAACGTTAGATGTTTTATTGATAAATGTGAAAGGAAGAGCTTACAATACATGACTTAATCTTGGAGGCCTCCCTTTGGTGAAAATATGAGTCCTTCACCAAAGCTCTAAAGCATTCCTTCTCCCTAACAACTTAGGCATTATCACCTTCCAAGAATGCAAAGGGAAGGAGAGCTTAGACTAGCCCAACAATGGCCAACCAATAGTGGAAGGATGGGGACCAATTTATAGGAATGGAGAAGAGGTTGGGAGCCCATGAAAGGAGGAGCAAGGTCCATTTTCTAAGGGATAAACCCCCCATGGATGAGATCAAAGCTATAAAATCATAGAGCTCGACCCTATCACCACCATTTAACAACCAACTCCTCACCTTGGAACTTCTAGAGGTCGAAGCTTCTCCTCCATTTTAGGAAACACTGCTAGAAAGGGATCAATGCAATTTTTCAATAAATAACGGCACTGACAATGCTAAGCCAGAACTATTGACCAGCCATCAGCACAAGCACGAAACTAGAAAATGTGTTGACCCATAAATCTAGGGTTTTGACCAAGTTCCTTCAGTAATCTTCTAAGGAAAATTTCTTTTAGTATTCAGGGGATGTCTTTACATATTTTTCCATGATGGAAACATTACACAGGGTATGTCATGGGGCACTTCAAGACCAGGGATGGGAATTGAGCATGGTGAGAAATCAATATGTAACAGATGCCCCAAAAAGCATGAAGGCAGAATGTGGAGTGATGGCTGAAATGCATTATGAACCAAGGCAAAGAACTCAGATCACTTCTAGGAAACCTGCCAAATCAAACATAATAAAATATATGAAATTTCTGGTATGAATATGCCTAACGACATGATTTTTCACTAGGCATCAAATAACACATGAACCCACGGCATGGTCGCAGCCATCCATTTAAAGAGATCATAGAAATGGATCTGCGGCATGGGCACAACCATCTGTGTAGATAGGATCATGTATACAATCATGAGTACTCAATAACTTCCCACAACCCAGATCAAAATTGGATGCGATCCAAGGTCTTCTTTGTGATCTCATCAACCCAATGTACAAATCTAGCCATGTCAATATATGTGTTCACGTCGAACATGGTAGAAACCACCTGATTACCAGCCAATAATGAAAAATGTTAGCATGCATGAGAGAAACCACCAATAATGATGATGGCCCTCAAGGTATAATAGCATAATCTACAAGTGTGAATAAATGTGTTGAAGTTAAACACTTGCAAAATCATTCGATCGAAGTCCAATGATGCAAACCTGACGTCGAACAAGAAGACCTTTCCATTGAGGCATGCAAGCTCCAAGGTACTGAAAAGGAGTTTCGAAACCATCTTCCCAGATAATGAGCTAAAGTCAACATCAAGTGATTCATTGAAGGAGGGCCATAATTATTCCCACATCATCGACACGAAACAACAAATATCTCAAGATGATAGGAGTCATTCGGATTGTAACAGAGGAGGTCAGATAGGAAAATGATGTTTTAATATAACACAAAAAGGACTCCTCTTGAACATATTAATGACACGACTCCGGAGTGTGGCAACATTTGAATTAAATTGGATCAGAGTTCATGATGAAAAAAATGGTGATCGAATAGGAGGCAAATGGATTTCCAAAACCCGCTGAGGAAAAATGACGAATGAAGGAAACCCCAACCCGACACAAACTGCAGACAAGTGTCATGTTCAAGAGTGACAAACTACAAAAAATACACATAATATGTTCACTTTCAAATTTCCCCCTTTATTGTTAACGAGTACCTCTTTATTTTTTATAGTCAGTGTGAAGAGGATAACATATGTTGTGCATGTAAGTTCATTCTTCGAATGAATCCATCCTAGTAATTTTAATAAGCCCTAGGAAGGAGGAAATTGATCTCGTCATGGTGACAAGTATTTCATCGTTTAGTCTTTAACGAGTCCAACAAATGGGTAACTTGGTAACTTTTCATGTTTAAGGAGTTTGAAAATAAATGGAAAAGAAAACTCCATCATGTTATTTTTTGTAAATTGTCTCTCGAATATGAAAAGGTTGAAAACAATACCTGAGAGAACCTCTTGACCATGGTCAATCAAGGTATTCCTTTTTTGTAAATAGAGAATCTCAGTCCGAAAAAGGGGTAAACTTATACTAAGACCATGCCAATTCATTTACTTTAACGAGTTCGAAAAGACAAGTACTCGACAATCTTTTCATGTTTTGAGAGTCAGAAAAGAGATGAAAGGTGACTCCTCCTGGAGGAACGAGTGGTATAAATGGTAGAAATTGGTTTTGGTGATGGTGGAACTAACCAAAACATGTAAAGGTCACGAGGTTGTCTCACAAGACCACTTCATCCTAGCAGTTCCCCAGGAAAGGGTAAAACAATCAAGTAAGAGCATATGATCAGACAAGCAGATGGTGACAATGGAATGAGAAAAACGAGGCTCATCTGGCAGAAGAGGTAGATAAAATGGAAATCACGAGAGGTGGTATAGGAATGGTTTCATATTTTTACACAATCTTGAAACAAGAAAATATGCTTGAAATTGTTTTCATTTTAAACAAGCTTGAAACATGTGGAAAAAATGTGCTTGGAATTGGTTTCATTTTTACACAAGCTTGAAACAGAGACAAAATATTCTTGGAATAATTTTGCATGCCCCCAACATGGTGACCTAATTTGACGTACATGCCCCCTAACATTCATATCATTCATCTAAGTACACTACTGGTGACTAACAGGTGGATGGAATGAAGGTTCATTTACAAGATCAAGTGAAAGACTTGGCTGGGAATTTACGAGATCTATTCAAAGACTCGAATTGAAAGGGAATTTGTTTCATTTTTTAATGAGGTTGAGACAATAAAAAGAACAATCCTCATGACACCTTGTTTCATTTTTTAAGGAGTTGGACACAAGAAAAGAACTCTACTCTGAAGAGCTTGTTTCATTTTTCAAGGAGCTTGATACAAGAAAAGGAACTCTACTCCAAAGAGCTTGTTTCATTTTTTAAGGAACTTAACACAAGAAAATGAACTCTGCTCCAAAGATCTTGTTTCATTTTTTAGGGAAATTGACACAAGAAAATTAACTTTTTTCCAAAGAGCTTGTTTCATTTTTTAAGGAGCTTGACACAAGAAAAATAACTCTTCTCCAAAGAGCTTGTTTCACTTTTTAAGGAGCTTGACATAAGAAAATGAACTCTTCTCCAAAGAGCTTGTTTCATTTTTTAAGGAGCTTGACACAAGAAAAATAAATTCGCTCCAAATACCTTATCATGGCCCATAATAATTCATGGCTTCCAAGAGTTTCTCTTCGGTTGGGAGAACAACACTTTGGAAACCAGGTTCCAATGCCCCCAATACATGGTGCACTATATCACTGAATGTATCACCATTAAACACGAGCATGGAACAAGTTTCCACATAGTTAACCCATGGTATGGAATATACCACTTGCATGTAAGGACCATTTAGGGATGATGGCTGACTGGGAGCCAAATTAGGACCAAGAAATGAAAGTTGATCAATAATCATGATTCTTCCTTCATGCGAAAAACATATTAGATGAAAGAAAGAAGAGACAAGAGCTCCCATGACATAAGTATAGTCACGCCCAAGGAGTAAGTTAAAGTCCAAAGGGCCTTGGAAAACCATCATGTCTAAATAGACATTCTTTCCTCCCAAAGTAATAGGCAACTTTGGAGGGATCCCTAACGGTTTACTGGTTCCTTTGTTAAAAGCTAACATATTTTGGGTAACAGACACAAACTATAGAGAACCTAAATCTTCCAAAGTAGTTGAAGATAGAATACTAATAGATGTGCCTTCATCGATTATTATTCTAGGTACGACCACATTATAGGCCTGTATTGTGATCTCAAATGGCACGTAAGAAGGAATATGGTATCTTGTCTTTCGACTCCAATCAAAGGAAGCAACCAAACTACTTGGAGGGGGTGTCATGGTAATGGGAGAATTTACCCCTTATGTTATGGGAATGGGAGGATCACTCTATTGTACCATGGGAATGGGAGTATTTCCCTCCAACTCATGGGAATCTAAAGAAACAAAATTAACCTGAGTGGTACAAGGTTCACTCTCTATAGGACAGACTTGATCAACTGAAGTTGGAATTAGGTTGACTGTTTTCTAAACCAATGGTTGGTTAGGAACAGACTCACAAGGTTCACTTTCAAGGAGATTTGGATTGACTAGAGATGAATTCTAATCTATCACTTGATCAACTGGTGGAGGACTAGGGAAAAGATTCTGGTAACCAGTCGAAAGTCGTGACTGAGAATTCGTAAGGTTATCCAAGTCTTTGGAGGCTTCATCTATATAAGGAAAAAGGTGAATGGGATGATTTCCTTCACATAAAATACAGGTAAATTTTACTTTACTGTTTTTTCCCATGGGCATTATAATCATTAGTTGAAGACTTATCACCAACATGATCTGTAGAGGCTGATGACAAGGGTCGATTCGAGTTGGTAGACCACATTTCTAACACCCTTGGAATTCCAGGAAAATCTATAAGAAGGTGGTCACCCTTACATAACTTGCAAGGGAATTTGAATTTATGGGGATGATTGAAAGGCTTTTCAAGATCAGTTGCATTGATAGCAATGGTTTCTTGGTTAGTCTCTTGCTTATTTTCCTTCTTCTTCTTCATCCTCTTATTCTTCTTCTTAGCTTCCTGGTTACTAGAAGCCAAAATTTCACCAAGAGAAGAGGAAGAATGTGGTGAAGAAATAGATGAAGAAGGTGAGGAGTCAAAATTAGGATCAACATGTTGTTGACACTGTTGAGGTGAAGGAAAACTTGGTCGAGAAGCATCTTGGACATTTGGAACCATGGGGGTTGAAAATAACCAAACTGGAAAACCAGTGGCTAATCCCCAGAGGGACAACATTACCATATATGGAGCACCAACATTTCAAAAAGGAGATAAAGCACCAAGATTCCCATATGAGGGGATTCCTCAATTGATAAACTTAGAAATTGTTTCCATTAGTCTCAACCTAATATCTTCTAAGGAGTTGTGCACGGGTAAGATGTTATTTCATAGGCAGTAAATTTTAGAAATTAAACACAAAATAAAAAAAAAAGGGGGTAAGCTATGAAAAAGGTTTACCAAGTATTCGTGAACTACAGAATATATCCTGGTGTACCAGAAGTATGGGCATGCAATCTACCTAAATGTTGTGTTTGGTGTATCACATTTACTAGACGGCCAAATCAGTTACCTATGGTAGGATTGCAACCTAATGGTGTCTCCTCAAATATACGTGACGATACATGGGAGTCTAGCCTGTAGCAGTGTTTTCTAATGCGTAACCGTTCAATGAGAGTGCCCCAAATATACTTATCATACATTGATATACTTCCATATGTGGGACGGGATATTGCCCCCATATTGTAACGCAGACTGTTAGCGAAAACTCCTACATTTAATGACGCTGAAACACGTCTCTAGCTTAGACCTCTAAATGTTTGTGTTAGTTCCAAATGCTCCTTAAGGTAAATTGGGTAAATTTTAATGTTGATATTGAGTTAAGTTTCATTTTTTCGCTCAAAATCAATGTCACTTGAATCCTATAATGCAGGCTAAATGTAAAAAGAAAATCTTTCCATTTCAATGAAGTCTAAAATATTTAGGGAAGATATGCAAACAAAAGTGCAATCAGTGCAACAAACAATGATGCCCCCCCTAAACTAGTTCAAAAATATGAAATGAAATTCTTTTCAATCGAATTCACTTTCCCGAAAAATGAAACTTATTGAAAAAATGAAAACATTTCTCTTTCCCACTAAGATGCATAAATAATACTCTCTTTTTTAACTTTTTACTTTGAAATGCAATCAAAATTAAAATGTACAAAACGAATGAAGAAATGCAAAAACAACACTTTTCACTTTTCTTTCAATCAAACAGAAATTAAAATTGCTTTAAAAATACATGAATGAAATGCTATTCAATCCCTTTTTCAAAACCATAATGACAAGCCAAATAAAAACTAAAACAAAAATCACTTTCAATTTCTTTTGAATTTGGAAAAATACACACTCTCCTAGACTCGCGAATTAAAAAATTTGTGATCCTATGTTTGACACTAAGATGAAGGTAAGATAAAAAATTCAGTGATGACCAATTCATACAAAAAAATACTTCAAACCAAGTCAGAAGAAATGCATAAAAAGATGTTTTAAATGGTGAAAATTCTCCCAACTCTCAAACAAGTCAAAGAGACGAAAACACTCTCTCAAAGAAGACAAGCAAGTCAAACACACAAGCAGGAGGTCACTGAGACTCTAAAAACATTCTTCAGGGGCCAAGACACTTGAAAAACAAGGGGAAACCCTAACATTTCCTAGGTATGAGATCAATGCTTCTGTGATAAGCAGAAGGGTGGTGAAAGACAAATCAATGTGGGTGTGCTATATAGAACAACACTGGCAGTGCTACTATCCAAACAAAAAATTCAATGGTTGATAAAAACAAGGAAAAAAAATATTTTCACACCAAAACCAGACCGACACATTGAAATGATTATCAAACCCTATGCAAACTAACAGAGACATAAGCAAGCTTATATTTTAGTGATGAGTCAAACTGATCCAAGATCAATCCGGGACAGGAAGGCTAAGAGGCTAAGCTCCCTAGTGGAGTCGCCAATTTTGCTGTTAAGATAAATCCCCTTTGCATACATAGGTGATCTCTCTAGCCCTATAGTGGGTCTAGAAACTTGAGATACTTTCTAATGCAAAGATTTCTTAGCTAATATTCAAAATGCGATAAGAAAAGAGATAGAAGTGCCTTTTTCCTAATGCTATGTTCGAACCCGTTGATGATGACCTTCATCCACGATCCATTTAGGCTCGCTCCTTGCTAATGGTGGCACACGAATACTTGCAGATGATCAAGAGGCAAAAAAAAACGTAATCCAATACAAAATAATCATTAAACATTAGTTATCTAGCAGATCAAGGAGTACCAAAATATTTTCATAAAATATTAAACAAATATAAAAAGAAAACATCAGATGTTTTATTGATAAATGTGAAAGGTAGAGCTTACAACCGAGGCATTGATGTTTGATGACTCCCTTTGGTTAAAATCCAAGTCCTTCACCAAAGCTCTAAAGAATTCCTTCTTCCGAACAAGTTAGTCGTTATCACAGTGCAAGAATGCAAAGGGAAGGAGAGTTCAGACTAGCCCAACAATGACCAAGCATTAGTGGAAGGATGAGGACCAATTTATAGGAAGGGAGAAGAGGCCGGGAGCCCATGAAATGAGGAGAAAGGTCCAATTTATAAGCGATAACCTCCCCATGGATGAGATCAAAGCTCTAAAATCAGAGAGCTCGACCCTATCACCACCGTTCAACAACCAACTCACCGCCTTGGAACTTCTAGAGGTCAAAGAATATCCTCCATTTGAGGAAACACTACCAAAAAAGTATCAACGTGGTTTTCCAAGAAATAAGGGTGCTGATAGCACTAAGCCAGAACTGTCAACCTACCATCAGCACGGGAAGGAAACTAGAAAACACATTGACGCAGAAAACTAGGGTTTTGACCAAGTTCCTTCAACAATCTTCCAAGGCAGTTTTCTTTGAGTCTTTAGGGGATGCCTTTACATATTTTTCCATGGTGGAAAAATTGCACAAGGTTTGTCACGGGGCACTTCAGGATCAGGGACGAGAAGTGAGCATGGTGAAAAATTACTCTGTAACAAAGGGTTTAAGCTTAGGCAGCCAAGAATCTAAATGAAAACCGTTGTAGAAAGAATTACAGGTAGATGATATAGTGTGAGTGAATTTATGGAATGAGGAGCACCCTTTAAGGGTCTCAAATTTAAATTACATGAGTAGTAATTGGTAAATTCATGAACATTAAATTGAGACAACTTGCTGCATCATACACCATTCCAAATGAGGTAAAAACATAAATATAGAAATTATACCAATGGATTCAATCCGATCATGTAATGTACTAATTCAAGATACTTAATCCTTCTAAAATATTTGCAGAATATAAACATGATCGCTCAATCAAATGTAAGTAAGAGAAAGAAGTAAATCAATCACACGACCAAAGATTTTCTTGGGGAAAGAAATTTCTCAAAATGCCTCTATCTCTATTGTATATTAAGCCAAGGAATCATGAAACAATACAATTCATTCTTTTTCACAAGAATCTCCTGCACTCTACCAATCGTCTCACACATGAAAAAACACTTAGCCAATTCATTGCCTTCCTCCGGTATGCCTTGCTCACGAGATTACTAGAGAAATAAATCCATATTAAATAGGAATTCCAACCTTCCTTGATTATGCAATCCGTCATGGGATTCCTATGACTTTATAACTTCACTCGGGAAATTTTCTAATTATACAAACGATAGTTATCTTCCCTTTAACCTTTGTCTCAAGTGGGTCTTCATCATAATTGACATGCATGCAGCTAATAATAGTGAATCATCAGTTATCTGATTGATCACTACTTGTGAATAAATCTAATTTAACTCACTGGACCTCTCACTAGCTCATCGCTCAATTAGAACTAGTTAAACTGATTTTAACTCAATTAATATGAGTTAACTGATTACACTCAAACCACTCTAGTGCATTAACTACAACTAGACCCCCAAAATAATAGAATCACTCTAGATGCCTCACCTTTGACCCTCAACTCGAAATTCTTGAGCTAACTCACTCTTTTTGATTGAGTTAACTGATACAAGTTGTTATGAGATGAAATTACAATTTATTGTATAATTTATTTAAGGGAAAAATAAATTAGACACATTTTCTTGTTGATTTTCAACACTCCCTCTCAACAAGAAAGAGATTATCAGCTACCCCGATCATGTCTCTGTGTTATTCAAATTTTCTCTTTTCCAGTGTCTTCGTCAAGATGTCTGCATCTTGATCCTCTGTGGGAATGTACTGGAACAACATAATGCACCTTTGAACACAATATCTGAGATGGTGGTACCAGATATCAATATGCTTGGACTTGTCATGGAATATTGGATTAACTAAGAGTTTTATGCAACTCTGGTTATCACAATGTATCTTCGTCGGATCCATATAATGACCAAACAAACCAACAAGTATCTTCCTCATCCAGGTGGCCTCGCATGCAGCCTAATTAGCTACCATATACTCTTCCTTGACTGAATTGAGGGAAACTGATCTTTGCTTCCTATTGTACCAAGAAACTGCTACTGATCCTATGTTGAAGATGCCCCCTAATGTACTCTTCATGTCTGATGGACTGCCTACCCAATCTGCATCAATAAAACCTTGAAGATTCACTCCCTCTATCCATCTGTACCATAATCCATACTCTATAGTGTAATGTTGCAGATATGATCATGGATTTTGATTACATGATACCTCAAAACATGATTTCCCACCTTCCAAAAGAGCTTGGTAGGCTTAACCATAGCTTGAATATGTTGGTTAACTATGTAGCATATGTCTTGTCATGTGTTTACTGAATACATAAGTGAACCCACAAGATGCCTGTAAATAGTAGCATCCACTACCTCACCTGACGTAGCATCCTCCTTGCTCCAATTTCCTACAAGAGGAGCCTCCATGGGTTTTTTTCCCTCCATGTGGAACTTCCTTAGAGTATCCTTGGCATACTTTCCCTGAGATAAAAATAGTTCCCCATATCTTTTCCATCTTTCCAAACCAAGAAAATAGTGTAAGAGCCCCATGTCCTTCATCTCAAACTCTCTTGCAATATCCTCTTTTCAAGAAGTTATGAGCTGCTCATCACCTGTCATTATCAGATCATCAACATAAAGTACAATAGTAAAAAGCTTACCATCAACCACAATATGATATAGGTTCACATCCACTTCATACTTTGTGAATCCAAACCTGATGAAATAGCTGTTGATCCTGGTGTACCAAGCACGAGGTGCTTGCTTCAGCCCATACAATGCTCTCTTGAGTCCGTACACATGTGAATCCCTATAAAATGTCTCAAAACATTTTTGTTGCTCAATGTACACTCATTCCTCGATAAATCCATTGAGAAAGGTTGAATTTTCACCCATCTAATGTATTTTCCATCCCATTTGTGCTGAGAGTGAAAGGATGGATCTAATCGATGAGTACCTTGCAGCTAGTGAAAAAGTCTACTCATAGTCAATCCCCTCCACCTGTGAGAATCCCTTGGCCACAAATCTAGCCTTGTATTTCTCCACAATCCCATCCACTGCTTTCTTCACCTTATAGATCCATCTGGATCCAACCACTGACTTCCCCACTGGCTCTGGGACCACTTCCCATGCATTATTTCTGATAATGGAGTCATACTCCTCAACCATGGCATCAACCCATACCGGCTGCTGTAGTGCTTCCTCAAAGGAGGATGGTTCTATCACAATGCATTCGCTCATAAGAGCTATGTATCTAGTATACTTGTCTGTGACCTTCTCCGCCTGCATTTTGATGTAGGTGCACCTACATTCTCCATCACATCTAGTATCAATCTGTCAGCCTCTTTGGTGCGCTTCCTACCATTTTTGTTGGATGGATCTGCATGAGTGGTTTCTTCCACTTTATGTTCCTCTACATGTGGCTGATCCACTTCTTGAGGTTCATCCTTTGGAACTAAGAGTCCCTCTTTTGCATGCAATTCAAGCTCCCTCTCAGGGACAATCGCATGGCTTTCTCCTCATCAAATTCTACATCTCTCTGCACAACTGTCATCTTTTGTGCTATCAAATGCACTTGATAGTTATGGGGAGTCTCTATGTACCCCACAAATATCCCAACCTTTATTGTTGGTTCCAACTTCTTCCTAGAATTTTTGGTCACATGGAAATAGACATATGAACCAAAAAATTTAAAATATGAAACATCTAATTTCTTACCTGAAAAAGCCTCCTTTGGTGTACTCATGCCAAGTATCTGATGAGGATTACAGCTCTACACAAATACTGTTGTGTTGCATGCCTTTGCTCACAGATGCAATGGTAGGCCCTGATCATGTAACATAGCATGCGTTTCTCCCACAATTGTTTTTTTCTTTCTTTCTGCAACCCCATTATGTTGTGGGTTATAAGGTGCAATCAATTCTCTTTGAATTCCTTCTTTGCAACAAAATTTCTTGAATTCATTAAAGATATACTCACCAACATTGTTTCTCTTTACAGCCTTCATGTTCTTCCCTGTATATTTCTATACTAGTGATTTTAACTTGCAAACCTTGGAGAACATTTGATTTCTCTTTTGCATGAAGAAAACCCAACACTTTCTATAAAATTCATCAGCAAAAATCACATAATACCTGTGCTTTGTTGTGGAAGCTGTTGAGAATGGTCCACACACATCTGAGTGAACTCTCTCAAGGATTGTCGTTGATCAGTTCTCCTTCTCATGAAAGGTCGCCTTTGTATACTTACCCATATTACAACCCTTGCATGTGTCTCTCTTCACAAGTGTACCCTTTGGAAGACCTTTGGAAATCTATTGCATGATCCTCAAAGCACTAGGTGTAGATAACCCAACCTCCTATGCCATAACTCATCGGTATCCCGGATCACCACCTCATCCGCTTTAATTCTAAATGTTGCACAACCATATACATCAAGTTTGTATAGTTTCTTCACACTAACCCCAATATTATTCACATGTCCTGTGGCTTTTTTTATGAAGGAATGACTTTCCTTCACTGAAAATCACATTATATCCAAGACCCTCCAACAGAGCAACTAAAACTAAATTCTTTTTCAAACCTGGTACATGCATGCCATATTTTAATATGAAAGGTTTACCTAACTCTATCTGGAAAGTAGCTGTACCAATCCTGGTAGTGCTATACCTCCCGTCATCACCCATATTGATGTGCATCTAAAGATCCTTCTCCTCCAAGATACTAAAGAGTTATTTGTTTCCAGTCATGTGGAAAGATGCTCCACTATCCAAGTACCACATAGATCCCATCATAGTTGACACCATGCATTCGATGAGAGAGTAGTCCAACTCAAACTATGAGGCCAAAGCTTCACTCGCAACAACTCCCGGAGCCTTCTTGTTGTTCTTCTTCTTTTGTAGAAAATTTGTGGCATAGTTTCCATGATCATGATAGTTGAAACATTTCACCTTTGACATGTCTCTCTTCTTGCCTACTTTTTCGGTGTCGGATTTGGAATGGAACTTCTTCCTTTCCAATTCTTTGCCTTGCGAGCTAAGGCAAAATTTTCCTCATCATCAATATTGGATGAGGATCCATCCCTAGTATTTTGCCAAAACTCTTCTTATACAAAATTGGACCATAGCCACTCCCACTTTGGTAACTGCTCCCTCCCATTCACATAGTCATGGTAACTATGCCAGCTCTTGGGAAGGCCTAGAAGTGCTAGGCTCACAAAGTCATCATAAACTAAAATAATCAAAACACTTACAAGATCATCTCAACATTGAGTGAACTTGGTCAGGTATTTATGGATTGTGTCACCCTTCTCCATTTTGATTTTCCTAAGCTTGTACTTGAGTGCCAATTTTCAGTGGTCACTGCTGCTTTGAAACAGATCTGTCAAGGTCTTCCACATAGCATATGGATTTTCCTTTCCATGGAGAATCGAGACAATATGATCTCAAACTCCCTCTAATAATCCTCCTCGCCTTTGCAACATTATTCCTCCATGCTTCATGTTGCGCAACATCTTCCTAATTGGGTTCAGGAATATTAGTGTCAATGAAATCCTTCAACCCATTATCCTCCAATACTTCCTCCTCCATCATGTCCTTCCATGGAATATAGTTTGAATTTCCTTCGAGTACATATTTGAGTCTCAAGCCAGTGAAAGACATCCTAGTCGGCTGCAAGCTCGAAAGAATGAATCTGCAAATTTGAATATTTTTCAACACAAACTCAATTTCTTCTTTTCTATTGCGATTCCTGGTGCTCTGGTACCATGTAGAAATTATACCAATGGATTCAATCTGGTCATCCAATGTACGAGAACAAGATACTGAATCCTTCTAAATTGTTTGCAGACTATAAAACACAATCGCTTATTCACATGCAAGTAAGAGAAATAAGTAAATCAATCACACAACACAAGATTTTCTTGGGGAAAGAGACTTCTCAAAAACCCTCAATCTCTATTGTATAATAATCCAAGGAATCATGAAACAATACAATGCATTCTTGCTCACAAGAATCTCCTGCACTCTACCAATCGTCTCACACTTATCTATGAAAAAATGGATAAACACTTAACCAAATCCTTGCCTTCCTCCAGCCTACCTTGCTCACCCAATTCCTAGAGAAATAAATCCCTATTAAATAGGAATTTTAACCTTCCTTGATTGCAAAATCCATCATGGGATTCCTATGGCTTTATAACCATATTCGGGCAATTTGCTAATAATACAACTCATAGTTATCTTCCCTCTAACCTCTGTCTCAACTGGGTCTTCATCATAATTGAAATGCATGCAGCTAATAAAATGGAATCATCAGCTATATGATTAATCACTACTTGTGAATAAATCTAATTTAATTCACTAGACCTCTCACTATCTCATCACTCAATTAATTTGAGTTAATTGATTACACTCACGCCACACTAGTGCATTAGCTGCAACTGGACCCCCAAAATAATAGAATCACTCTACATGCCTCACCTTTGACCCTCAACTCGAAATTATTGAGCCAAATCTGTCTTTCTGACTTAGTTACCTAATACAAGTTGTTATGAGATAAGATTACAATTTGTTGTCTAATTTATTTAAGCGAAAAATAAATTAGACACACATTTTCTTGTTGATTTTCAACAATAAATGAACTACTGCATACACGAGGGAAAACAACAATGACAATCATTCCCAATGTTGGAATCAAAATTGGTTACTATTATTGAGATTTTTAGGGACTCCTTCATTACATGGCCTCATGCTTTTTCTGACTTCGAACCGTTTCAATGTCTACTTTTTTGTCTTTTATTTATGCTCCCTAGACCTAATTGTTTCAATGAGTTTCTAGAACCAATCCTGGACACTATTAAAAAAAAATCCCTTTGTTTTTCTTTTATTTTAAAATATTTACAAATAAAAACAAAATATTTAAATATCATACCTATAATAATATACAATATTTAATTTTTTCGATTACAAAATAAAATCACACCCCTTTTACAAACTATATAATGAATGCCAATACATTTTGGATCTTAAAAAAATGGTAATGATAGACATAATTCCAACTTTGTTAAAATAAGTCAAGATGGAGGTCATTTAGTTCAAATCATATTTGGAGTGCAGGTCCTAGGTGTTAGTCTTCACGTGCACATTGAGGCAACAAATGTTTCCCTTGAACCCATAAACAACTCCATCGGAGCACTTGAGTGGTTTTTGGAATAAGGAATAAATGATATCTAGAGAAATTTGAGTCATCAATATGTAGATGAGCAGTTTTGTAATAATTATTCCATGACAACACATTAGCCATTAATTTTGGTTGAGTTATGTACCACTGGGTACAGTTGGATCTGGGACATAAAACTCTGGCTATAGATCTTATGGTCAAAGACTGTTCCATCTTCATGCCCCAATCCTATCAACCCTAATATGACAAGAAAATGATTGCGTTATTATTTTCATGAACTGCAGGTAATGGTCTTGAGCAGTGGTGGCTTCTTGGTCACATTACGATTTTCTTTGGAAATTCTCTATAGTTGAGCTTTTCATGCTCCATACAACACTCTTTCTATCCATTAGTGTCATCAATGTCAGAAAGGGCGGTTGTCACTTTTTCTTTGAATTCTAAACATTCATTCGCCATGGGAATAACCTTTCATAGTACTAGAAGACACATCGAATCAATAGAAGTATGCATCATATTTTCACAACTGTAAATCAATTTCTATGGAAACAATGGATAAAATACACATTCAATTGGAATTGTAGTAATAGAGTGTTAAAATACACATTCAATTGGAATTGTAGAAATAGAGTGGTCAAATACACATTCGATTGGAATTGTAGCAATAGAGTGGTCTGTAAGGTTTAAATGTGTGCCTATCCTTTCTAATTTCACCTTATTGCATCTTCCTTTGAAACATTGAGTACCCATGACTTGTTTTGATGCATAAACCACCCTAGATCCATCTTAACTCCGGATCTATCAAGCACTGAGAGTGATCAAATATCTAGAGGTGCAAACCTCTTTTTTGAGTGCAAAGGAGTGGCCAGAGATTTGTACAGTTACTATGGGATTCCTCGGGTCATCGTATTTAATAGGGGCCTCCTTGCCCAACAATAAGTCAGAAAGTGTTCCTACTACAAGAACGGTGGGAATAATATTTACTCTTTTTTCTTGCTTCCTTCCACACAGTTATTTAATTATCTTGGCATAGATGGGGATGTCTTGTATGGATTGCAGAAGAGGAATTTTGATGCAAAGGTTTCTCTATTCTCCAAAAATATCAAAGTCTGGGGAGACCATTGGTTTAGGAAACATTAACCTTTCAGGGAAAGGAGTTGAAGAAATCCTAATATTTCCATTCTTCTCTTGGTCAACCATTTCCTTTTCTTGCCCCATCTCTCCTTCAGTTACATTTGTTTCTCTGGGCTCTGTTGGAGTCCTAGATTCCAGTTGTGATGAGTTCATCTCTTGAGTCGGTGAGATAATATGTCCTGATCTCAGCCTTAACTCATTACATTGCTTCTGTTCAGTTTTCGGGTTGGGGTTTTCTATAATATGTATTAGCTGAACCATCCTGTTGTTGGGGTTAGGATTTGGTTGGGCTGGTAGTAGAGGACAGATGATAGGCTGAGGGTTGTGCTAGATAGGGTATGGAGCTAGTAGTGT
The DNA here is from genome assembly GCA_034641835.2 of Pinus albicaulis. Classification (NCBI taxonomy): domain Eukaryota; kingdom Viridiplantae; phylum Streptophyta; class Pinopsida; order Pinales; family Pinaceae; genus Pinus; species Pinus albicaulis. Next base: position 499,439,228 of record CM076574.1, read on the forward strand.
AGGTTGATTTTGAATTCCTGTCCCCATTGGTTGGTGGGTCATTCCCAAAGGTCATTCCCAATTTTGAGGCCAATTAGTTTCAGAAGGGGATGTTGGCCACTGAGTTTGATATGGGTTGTTTTTCCAATAAGGAGGAGAAGAAGAAAAGCTTGACCAATTATTCCCCATAGAGGGTTGTGTTGGCCAAGGTGGTATAGGAAATGATTGAGACAGCCAAGTGGAGAAAGGCAGTTGATTTTTCCAAGCTGCTGAGTGGTTTTATTGGTTAAACTGCAGAGAAGGAAAGAATGGAGGTAAGTCTTGAGGCATACCTAGTCGTGTCTGCCATTCCCGACGTTGGTTCATCAAGTAGTCTGGTTCTGTTTCTTCTTCTTATTCTTTGTAAACTACCTTGAGTCCTGGGAGTGAAGGGCAGTGATCCGTGGCATGATCCTTAGTGCAAATAGCGCAAGTCTGAATCATGTCTAAGGGGCATTCCCTTTGGTTGTGCTTCTTCCAATAACATGGGTAGAAGACAACCAAGTTCTGCTCCGCTATAGCTTGCTTATGCTAGGCTTGTAGGACATCAATCTGTGTTGTCAAAGTACCTAGAATTTCAGTTTTGAAGTCTTCCAAAAGATTACAAAAATATGCTCTGGTTATGTTTCCACCATACTGCTTGAGATCTTTCTTTGTCGAGTCTCACCCAATTGTCTTATTTCGCGTACTACCCCGAGAGCACCTGATACCGAGTGAAATAATTTCATCATATTCTTCTTGATAGATGTCCCCTCTTCCCATGATATTGAATTTTTCAACCCATTATTCTTTCATTCCCTTAAGTATTGTTTCTTTCAGGATGTCTTTGGATAATGCAGTATATGGGGACCTTTGTAGATTATACTAAAATATTTCAACATACTCTTCTAAAGTCTCATTTTCTTTTATAGACATATTGAAGATTTCATATTTTTCCCGAGTCTGACAATAATCTTGATATTTGGTTAGAAAAATGTTCTTCATTTGGTCCCAGTTATTAATGGTTCCCCTCCGAGTCCCATGAACCAGTGTATTGCCGCCCCCTTCAAAGTAGAGGGGAATAATTTTAGTTTCTGTGAGTTAGTGGTGTAGTCGTATCCCCTACATAATACGTTGAACTCAAATAGAAATGCATCAAGATCTTCTGAGTTCAACCCACGGAATGTGGGGATGTTTTTCAAGGGAATGGCTTTCATAGGGGCGTTAGCAGCATGGTCAGCAATGGGATATTCCGACTTTGACGTCTACCTTTGAATCTTGTTTTGATTATTTTCCATTAGATCAAAGATATGCCAGTATTCTTCAGGGATTTATTGTTTAGGAGGAGTGATCCTAGAGGGATTGGGTGGTGAGTGGGGAGGAGGCTTCACAACACTCCCTCGATATGGAATATTTAGCATCTTGGTCTCGACCACTTTTTCAGGGGATTAAAGCTCTAGGACTCCTACTTGTATTTCCCCACTAGTTTCTCCTTCTCCTTCTTGTAAATTGCAAGAACCTCCCTCTCTTGAAGGGTTAGTGCCTATGTATTCAGTAGCCTGGAGGATTTTTTCAGACCCTTTAGTTTCAATGTGAATCTTGGCGTGGGCTACAGATGGTGAGGCTGCTTATTACACAACATTTTTTCACTGTCCCTGTAATGCCCATCTCGCCCATTGGAGGGTCATTTCTATGATCAATAAGCAGTGTCATGCCTTGTAAAGACCATCATTGTATCCCTTTCCATGAGAGAAATATTCCTTCTGTTGAAAATTCCCTAAGCAGAGACTCAAAAACCCTTGTTTTGCCTTGGCACGAGTAGTCTGTTATGCTCTCGCATCGAAGAGGAAGATTAACACTGGTATATCTCAGTTAGCCACCTGCGCCGAGTTGTTTATGGAATGTTTTTTAAAAATAGAGGCAGATATTCTACTCCAACAACTTCGAGGATGAGTCATTGGGAGTGGTTGAATTGAATTAACCACAGACTCCCTCCTTTAGTTTATGGTTTCCACCTCTTATGGGAACTTCCTAAAGGATAGGCCTCCTTCCCACCTTTGTAGGGATCCTAACCTCCTCATTTTCCTCTATAAAAAGAAGTGATCTCTCTTTGCATAAGCTAGCTAAAAATGGATAATTGAACATACTATAGCTGAACTATTGAAGAGATAGAATAAGAAGGAATTACGTTGAGAGATCTTGAGTCCATGCCTTCTGAGAGAGATTGAGTCCATGCCTTCATCCCATCTAAATTCCTTGACAAGCATCTGAGATGCGCTTCAGCTAAACCCCGCTGGAGGAGACTGCGACGTCAAAGCATTGGTTGTAACTCTTCCTTCTATCAATACATATACGTGACTATTTTTTGGTTCCCATTTTGTATTATGTTAGATGTTTAATGCAATATGCTTAGCCCTCTTTGACTGAATAGTAGTTATGAATGAAATTATTATGTATTATTCTATTCTTGTTTGTTGTTTTATGTGCAGGTATCCGAGCATGACTGCGGAAGGATTGTGACTTGCCAAGGCAAAAGCGTGAGGCCACCACCACTACAACCATGATGACAGTGTTGGATTCTAGGTAGGTCGATCCACCGCGTCCTCTTTTCATTCAGTAATTATGAATAAACACTATAGCATGTCTCTTTGTTTCTAGACCCACTCTAGGGCTAGAGGGATCATCTCTGTCCGCAGAGTGGATTTACCTCTTTAAAAAATTGGCGACTCCACTGGGGATCAGTGTGAGTTTTTCATTTCATCTTGTTGGGTCAATTTCAATCATTAATTTTCTTATTTGTATTTTTCTGGCTTTCTTGCTTGGTTTATATCCTCTATTAAGCTCCAAAGTCTCAATATTGACCTCTGCTCATTGAATTTTGGTTTTTCATTTTTTCCCATAGTTATCCAGCTTGGCGTGCTTTTCGTCTAAACAGTCGCACCAATTGGCACAGGTTTCTTTTGTTGCAGTCGTGCCAACACCTGTTTGGCATGGATTACAGCTTACAGTCACGTCAAATCCTATAGGATTTGGTTTGACCTCCTTAATGAGACTTTTGGTCAATTGTGCTTGCCTCTGGGTTATTTTTTATGTGTGATTATGCCTTTGGGACTGTTTTGACTGCTATCGACTTATTTTTCTCAGTTCTTTGTCCATCTTCTTATAAGTGTAAATTAAAGCCTTAGGATTTCTAAGTGTCTTGGTGCACTGAGCCTTCTATTTGGAAATCAAGTCTTTTGATTATTGTTCGTCTCATTCTCGGGTCGATTGCACTAAGTTTTCTTGATCCTTTTGGGTGATTTCTTTGATTGAGTGATCATTTCATTTTTTCGATTGATTCTTCTCATTGTTGCTCCAAGCATAGATTACTTTGCTTGTTTTGGGTCGTTTTCAAAACTTTCTTTTGGTTTGGAAGATTGCAGCATTAGTTTGAGTGTTTTCTTGTGTTTTCTTTGTGTTTGATTGAGTCATTCAATTTAGATCCTTACACATACTCAAGCTAGTGTTTTTTTTTAATTTTTCATGTAATTAGTGCATCATGTACTTCTTTTCATTGAAAAAAAAACATATTTTGCATTCTTTCTTTACATCGAAACTGAAACATTCTTTTGCATCACTAGCATTTGATAGTCTAGGAAAGAGTTCCATTTTCGTTTGATTGTGTTAGATGCATTAGTGGATTTCTTCACGTACTTTCATTATTTGTTATTGTTTCAAATATATCTATCCTTCTCATAACTACCATTCATTGAATAAAAAATGATGTTAATTTTCATATAGTTTTCATTTAGGAAATTTGAGATCCAAATTCGATAGGGCCTTAAAACTGAAACATAATCCAAGATCAACTTTAAAATTCATTCAATTAACCTAAGGAAGCATTGAAAGCTAAAAAAATATTTTTAGTGGTCTAGGGTAGCGACGTGTTTCAACGTCTTAAAACCTAGTAGTTTTCATTCTCCATCTTCCTTTATACAGTGCTAGTACGGACTTGTGCTCCCCGTACCGTCGAGTATATAAAGGGACACCCCTCTAGGTTGCAATCCTTTTATCCATAGGAAGCCGAGTCTTCCGCCTTGTAACCGTGATACACTAAACACAAAATTTGGGGAGACTACCTACACGTATGTCAAGTCCTTGGTCATTTCTGTTTTATTTGATCACCAAGGTGTATATGGCAATTCACGGAAACCTGGTATACCCTCTTGCTTAAAATACCAGAGTAGTCATTTTGATATTTTCATGACTCTTTAAAAAAGAGAAGAGATCGTTGAGCACTTGTCCTTTCACGCTCGTTTAAAATTGAAAGTGACTCGAGTCATATTTTTCCTATTTCTTGACTCTTAAAATATGAAACCACAGAATCTGGTTTCAGTGTCATAAAATTAATCACCTATGATCACACGCCCGTTAATATTACTTGGCCTGTTGTTTTTTCCTTATTTTTTGATCTTGGAGCCTTCAATTGGTTATATTTTTTCCTTTCTGTTTTGATATACAATCACAGTGGCGGAACCACCAGTTTCTTCATCCTCACTGCCTCCTAGTGGTAGTTATTTCCTGGAAATTTCTTTTGAAACCCCTCAATCCACTAGTTCTACTGAATTTTCACAGCCTATTCTCCTGTCTGTCCTGCCTCTTGCTACTCGATATCCTCCTAAAGAGCCAGTTGAACTCAATTGGCCTCCTTATGGTGCTTGGTTTGGTTTTGGGGAAGAAGGATATTTTCCTCCTCTTATGTCAGGCTCACCATTTTTTTGCTGTTGTTGTACCTCCTAGCCCCCGTAGTCTTTTCAAAGATCTTACGGCAAAGTCAGACATGGATTCATCCAGTCCTGTTGGTAGTGAAGGAATTCCTGTTTCTAGAGGAGAATATCAGATTTTTCTGAAATATGTCCCTCATGTTTCTACTCAGTATTCTCCACCATCGATGTCACTTCCGCTTGGATATAGGTCCTTGAGTCAGATTATGTCTGGTGTCGCATCCATAGCACAATCCAATACATTAACTCCTCCTCAAATTTCAGTTCTCCCTTCGCTAAGACTATCACCTTCGACACCTAGTTCGCTAGTTATCGTTACATCTGTTCCAGTCCAACTGACTATCTATGTGGCTTCATCCACACCAATTGTTACCACTCAATCATCAGGATATTTTCACACTTGCAGGTCTATTTTTATCAATCCTATGTGGCCTGTTAATCTCGGTCCTAGTAGATCACAATCTAGTTCCGCGGAGGTCGTGCCTACTTCTAGTGTAGTTTCCACTACTCCTGTGATTCCTAGCGGCCTTACTTTTGAAGAGTGTCTATTGGCTATTCAGCAGCAGATCTTCTAGGGTTCTCAACCACTCCAAGCTCCCGGTAATCCTAGATTCCATCACTATGATGCTGTTGGTAATCCAATTTATTCATTCTTGCATCATTATGATGTGTATGGTAATCTTGTCTATTTTCCTCCTATTGATCCTCATCAGGCTATTTATGATCCTTATTAGACTGTTTCTCATCTTCGACCTACCTTACCTGTGCAACCCTTTGGCTTGCAAGGACAACCCTCACTGGGACAACCTTTAGCTCAGCAGGGCCCTGCCTCTGGTCCAAAGGGACAACCATACGGTCCACAAGGCCAAACTTCACAAGGTCAACCTTTGGTCCAACATGGTAAACCCTACGATCTGTCTGCTTAGCCTCATAATCAACTAGGACCATATTATGCTCCTAGGGGGAAAAAATATCTGTTACAAGGACAAACTTTGGCACCACAACTACCACCACACGTTTCGTATGGCCAAAAATTTTTGCATTAGGGAAAACCCTACACTCCTCCTTCGGTTCAACCTGGTTATCATGGACAACCTAGTCCATCGCAACCATCGGGTCAAACTTTCCCATAAAGGAAACCCAGTGGCCCTCAGTACTCAGTTCAACTAGCTCAGCAAACGATTCAACCTGCTCCTTAGTTGGTTCCATCATTTCCGCAGCTAGTTCTTCCCGCTTATAGTTCGCCAGGTTTACCCGCTGAGCAGTTCTCTCAACATGCTCAGCTAGGTCTGCCTACTCAACCACAAGGCACTTATTACCCTAAAGGTTGATATCAGCTGGTATATAGTGCACCCCAAGTTTCTTACCCTTAAAATCAACCTGTATATCATCAACCTCAAAGCCATGCTTACATTCCACAGCAGACTCCATACGCTACTCAGCAGGGACCTCAATGGTCTACCCCGACTTCATATCATGGTCCTCAACTCCAGTATCAACCGAATTATCCTGCTTCTAACCCCTACGATCTGAATCCTACGGGACAAAATGTATGGGGACTGAATCCCGCTCGAACTGGGTGGAATGTACATAAGGGTCCTTATCAAAGACCTGCGATGACTTTCAACACTCAATTACCGTTTCTTGCTACGTTGGAATTACCTGATGTGTCAAAGTCAATGAATGATCCCATTCCTCATAACCCATATTGGCCTTCGATTCCGACCAATATTCCTGGTGATTGTCCTAAATTTTAGGGCAAGTCTATCGAAGACCCCCAAGCGCATGTTATGACTTACCATTTGTGGTGTTCCTCTAACCCTTGGGTTGATGATTCTATTGGACTCCATATTTTCCAGCAAACTCTTACTGGTGTCAATACAAAGTGGTACATTGAGCTATCTCGTGGCATCTTCCAAGACTTCAATTCTTTAGCCATGGCATTCCTTACGCATTTTCAGTTACCAGTCCGTTATGAGACTGGGATGCACCTCCTCACTTCATTGAAACAAGACTGAGCTACTCATATCTCAGATCATATTTATGAGTGGCAACGTCATCGTCACATGATCAAATTTTAAATTCCTAATCAGCTTCTGACTCATTGGTTCACTACCTCCTTTTTCAATCAGATTGCAAAAGACATAGCTATGGGGGCATGTGTAACCAAGGAACAAGCCATTGCTTACACCCAATACCTTGATCTTATGTAGTCTTAGTCTGGCACATTATATGATATCTTACCTGATGCTCCCAGACCTGGAACTTATAAACCAACAGTGATTCCATCCATCGATGGTATTATTGGTTCCATGTCTCAGACTCAGAAGTCTTCTTCTTCAAACTCTGGGGAGCCGAAGTATGCTTCTTCCAATAATGTTGCTTCTCAGTCCACCTCGAATTCCGGTAAACATGGAAAATTTAATGTCGTTTAGGTGAATCCTATGGATAATGCTTCTAAAGGTAAAAATAAGGGTAAAGGTAAGGCAAAATCCGATCCCCAAAAATAGGATTCTCAGAAACCTCATGGTGGCGATGGTTCTCAATGCAAGTCGAAGTATCCTTGTTTGATTTTTGATGATGAGCACTTCACCGAGGACCCTCCTAGACGATACGAAGTGAGCTGATTTCTTCTTAAATAACCCTTCCCATCTTAGCAGACCCATATGGTAGAGAAACCTCAGTCCTCTACCCCATTTGGCTCTCAGGTGTTCATTATGAATGGTTCTGCAGCCATTTCTATTGCTACTTGGTCGAAAGATTATACTGGATCACGTCAGTCCATGGGGAAGGAGATTGTTGATGGTCCTCCTCCTCTGCCTGTCACTGGCCCTCTTGAAATTGAAAGGTCCAATGCTGAATCCGTTGTACGACCACCATCCAAAGGTGTACTTTGCAAGTATTCTTATAATCCCAACACCCATGTTGCTCACTATTACAATATTTTTGAGGATTTGGTATAGGTGCCATCCGCGATGTCCGAATTAGAAGTACTTGAGAGTTGTCTGTCTCAGCGAAGAGATTTGTTATCTGCGATTGGTGAGATTGATCTTGCTGATACTAGCCTTCTTACTTTCGATTAAGAGAATTTTTTTTCCACGACTTCCGCATCATATTGCGCTCATTATTCAAGTTGTTATTAATGGTCTCAAAATCCATCGAGAAGTTATGGATGAAGGTGCATCAACCTGTTTCATGTCATCTTCGTGATGGAAATATATTGGTTCTCCAGCCCTGAATTCAACACCAAATGCCCTTGAAGCATTTGATGGAAGAGAATAACAACCTTTAGGTGTTCTCGCTAGTTTACCAATTACTTTGAAAGGGAAGACAGTCAATGTCGAGGTAGAATTCATTGATGATAAACTCAATTATAATCTTCTCCTCGGTCGCAGTTGGACTCACACCATGTTATGTGTTCCATCCACTCTCTTTCATGTTCTGAAATTTCCACATGAAGGAAATATTGTTACTGTTGATCAATTGTCCCTCTTCACCTCCTCTTCCAAGAACAATGTTCTATATGTGGATCAAATTCCTACTCCCTACAAGAGCATAGGGATGGGTATTTTTAAGGATCCTGCTCTCATGGGTATTTTTCCTCTTCCTCCACCAAACACTGTTCAGATCCATATGATCTCTTGGTCTGAAGACCCGTGGATTATTCCTTCACCTGAATGGATCGATTCCTTTAGAGATTCGATGCCTTTGAGTCTGATTGATATTGATTATTGTGAACTCATTGTGGCTTCGGAAGCTCCGTCCTTTGATTATGCTCCTTTGAGCATGTCTCTTGACATTTATTCTTAATCCCCCTGGCTTGGTGATTCAAATTCGCCTGATCCTTTGACAGAAGTATTTCCCTCCAATGAAGCCATTGTGGAAACCATGTCTCTCGATGATCTGTCATGGGACGAAGGTCATCATTGTTCCTCGTTCATGCCTGGCCTCGGGGAAATGTCTACTTGTCTCTAGCGTTTTGCATCTCAGGTTCCTTCTCCTCCACTTGAAATGCCTGTTCTGACACATGATGTATTTGTGAAAGGTAACTTGAGTAATATTACACAGACAATGCCTATTAAAATTTTTGTTAAATCAGGAATCGTCGAGAACATCCATATTGGGGTCACTTTTTCTTCTGATGAAGTACAAGTTTATACTAGCCTTTTCTGCGAGTTCCGTGATGTCTTTGCATGGTCCTATGAAGAAATTCCTGACATTGATCCTAGTATAGTGGTGCATGAAATACCTACTTACCCTGGCTTGAAGCCTGTTTTCCAACATCTTCGTCCGGTGCACCCTAGAAAAGTTGTTGCCATTAAAGGTGAAGTTGAAAAGCTTCTCAGAGCTGGTTTCATTTATCTGATTCCTTTGACAGAATGGGTCTATAATATTGTTCCTGTAGACAAGAAATAGGGAACTATTCGCCTCTGCGTTGATTATTGTGATATTAATCAAGCTTGTCCCAAGGATAATTATCCTACTCCCTTTATTGATCAAATCATTGATAACTGTGTCAGGAGTGATATATTTTCCCTTATGGACACTTTTTCTAGTTACAATTAGATTAAAATTCTCCCGACTGATCAACATAAGACTGCCATTATCTATCCTTGGGGTACTTTCGCATATAAGAAGCTCCCTTTTGGCTTGAAGAATGGTGGGGCAAAATTTCAACGAGCGATGTAGTATGCTTTTCATGATATTCGTCACATCGTTCAACCTTATCTAGATGACCTTCCTGCTCATTCAGCTAAGCGTATGGACCATCCTGACCATCTTTGTCAGATTTTTCTTCATTTTTAACGTTACAATATTCGACTTAATCTGCACAAGTGCATCTTGTGCTTTGATTCCAGTAGAATCTTAGGGTTTATCGTATCCAAATACAGAATTCGCCTCGATCCGCTCAAGGTTGAGGCTATTATCAATCTACCCTCTCCCTCCTCATTGCATCAGTTGTAGAGTTTTCAAGGGAAGGCTAATTTTCTACGCCGTTTTATGCCTAACTATGCAGAAGTGGCTAAAGGATACACATGAGTATTAAAGCAGGGCGTCCCATTCTGTTGGGATGAGATTGCTCAGAAGTCTTTTGAGGCACTGAAGATGTTTCTTGTCAATGCTCCTCTGTTGCATCCTCCCAACTATCATCATGATTTTTCCCTCTATTTAGCTGCCGCTTTCAGCACAATTTCCATGGTTATGGTACAAAACGATGATGACAGTAACAAGCATGTTATCTATTACTTGTATCGTAACCTTCTTGATCCTGAGACATGCTGCACATGTCGAGAAGTTAGCGTTAACTGCGGTTCAAGTAGTTCAATGTTTTCATCATTATATTCTTTTGCGTATAGTGACTGTGATTTCTGAATGCAAACCCATGACCTATATATTGTCTCGAAAATTGTTGGGGGGGGAATAATCAAAGTGGATTTTCATCCTTCAAGAGTTTGATTTGGAATTTATTACCGCCAATTCAAAGAAATCATTAGTCTTTGCTGATTTGATATGTTCCCTCCTTTCAGACTCTCCTCTGTCTCGTTCCGAGGAATACATTCCAAACGATACACTTTTATTAATTAGCACCCTCGATCCGTGGTACGGTGATATCATCGTTTATATCCAGACTTCTACTTTCAGATCTGAGTTGAACAAAGATGCCCGCCGACACATCCATCATTAGTCGCAACCTTATCGTATAGTCGGAGATACACTCTATCGTGTCGAAGTGTATTCCATACTTTGTCGATGTTTGAATCTCGAGGAAGCTGAGACAGTCTTAAATGATTGTCACAATGGCACTTGTGGTAGTCACATGTCTGGTTATTCCACTGCATAGAATATTCTTCGTGCTGGTTATTTCTAGCCTTCTATCTTCAAATAATGCATTATCGCGGTTAGTAAATGTCATGATTTCCATATTTATCAATGCAAGATGCGTGCGCCGCCTGTACCTCTTCCTCCTGTCATTACCGTTGGTCCCTTTGTGAAGTGGGGCATCGATTTTATGGTGTGTAACCCTCACTCGGCAGGGGGGCATACTTATATTATTGTAGCCGTGGACTACTTCACCAAATGCGCTGAAGCAATGCCTACACTTGCCGCTGACGATAAGACAGCTGCTCAATTCATATTCAATCACATCACTGGTAGGTTTGGTGTCTCTCAAGCCATTATTATCGATCATGGTTCCCATTTTCTGCATTACATGGTGCCGGAGTTGACTTCTAAGTTGGGTCTATGTCACGACAGCTCAATTCCATACTATCCTCAGGCCAATGGCCAGGTTGAAGCCGTGAACAAAGTTCTTGTTACTATGCTTCAATGTACGATTGGGATCCACAAATTCAATTGGCATCTCATGTTATTTTCGGCTCTTTCAGCATATCGAACCTCAGTTAAGAGTGCAACCGGATTCACCCCTTTTCAGTTGGTTTATGGTCTGGAAGCTACTCTTTCGATTGAGTGTGAAATAGCTTCGCTCAAGTTGGCTGTTGAATTACTGTCAAAAACTTCTCCAAAAGAAGAGTTTTTCCTTCACTTATAAAGGTTGAATGAAACCCACCGCTTTGCTTCTCTAGTTATTGAAGCACATAAAAAGCGGGTCAAAGCTCATTTTGACCAATTAGTTTCCCCTTGTTCTTTCATTGAAGGAGATCTCATCCTCCTGTACAGCCAAGCTCATGATAAGCTGGGGGAAGGAAAATTTCAACCCATGTGGCATGAACCCTACATTATTAAACATGTGTTGCAGAATGGGGCCTATGAGATCATTGATTACAAAGGTCATCCTCTAGAACAACCCAGAAATGGGTTGTATCTCAAAAAATATTATGCATGAGTCATTCATGCATGATTTGTGTACATAGGTGTTTTTTTAATTTTTGTACATGTTTTGATTTGGTGTGCTTTGCGAGAATTTTCCTACTTATTGGGTCTTGCTTATTTGTGCAGATGTCTATTACCCCTTATGTTGGTTTCGCAGATGGTGCTTCCCGCAGTACCGGGAATTCGTCTTTAGCAGCCTGGGTAATCTATGATCCTGCTGGTGAGTTGATAGAACTGAAAGGTATTTGTCTAGGACTGACTATAGACAATGTCACTGAATATAGTGTTGTCCTTGAACTATTAGCCAAAGCAATCAACCTTGGCATACACACATTTCTTGTAAATCTAGATTCAAAACTTGTTGTTCTACAACTGAATGGTCATTATTTCGTTATAAACCCATACATTCTGAGATTCTATTTACGTATTCGTTTGTTGGAAATACATTTTGATCTCATCACATATCAACATATTCCTAGACGAATGAGTGCATTAACTGATACAGTGGCTAACATTATATTAGATAGACATTTGCGTAATTTGTAAAATCATCATCATACGTAAACAATCCATGTAGGAAAATAGATGTATATATATATATATATATATATATATATATTGGGTGTTTGCATCAGTGTGCATCATAAATTCAAAAAATATGTGTGTTTCTGTTACATCCTGAGACACCATGTCTCTCAAAATATGCAGATATAAAGCCTAGGTGTCTAATCGGCGTGATGCTCATGATAGCATGACATTGCTCTTACAAGCTGCCTCAGTAAGCGATGAATACAGCTTGGCACCGTTACGGTATGTCTTTGGAAGGCACGAGGAACATCGTCAAAACGTGCATAGTTCGAGACTCCATGAGTGATCCCCTCTAGATTTCACACGATGTCCTCCTCCTCGCCACCCTCGCCATGAGGGTAAAAATCATGAGGGATTTGCCTCACTATTGGAGACATGCCCGCGAGTCTCTCTGGGTCAACATCTACAAATGCACGGATTTAACGTCAAAACACACATAATTAAAAAAACCATAACACTCATGAAAATTAAAAATTATTCTTACCCAAATCTTCATCCCAATCCTCTCCCTCTCAGAGTGGGAGGTCTGGATCACCAGTAAAATCTGTACCAGATTAGGGCCAGCCCTCCACGACGATCAATTGTTGGTGGAACCAATAAAAAAAACTTCGGTCTCCAGGACATGTGTTGACCTCTCCCTGCCCTTGGAATTAGAGCTTCCCATTGGGCCATCTGCAGTTCCCTCACTGATGGTGTTGGGACTATGACCTCCTGACGCTATAAAATTGGTAGTCGTTCTAGGAAGAACGATACCAGGATAGACCCATAACCAAATTGCTTCAATTTCGTCTTCTTGCATTTTGTTAGCTGGCATTTCATGTTTATTGTCACGGCCTCTACCCAGTTGTAGATGGTCGTGTCAAGCAGTCTACAACAAAAAGAAAATGTGTCTTTGTTGCTTCATGTAGTGCTTGCGATCCCATAGCTTGTGTGATGGTACGTAGCACTACTTTTAGCGCTAAGTCTGGGATAGTCTGGATATCGATTTTCCCACTTCCTGTTCCCTTTCGTGCCCTTGTACATACCCATTCAATCACCATGGACATGCTCTCCATGCAAGGTCAAGTGTCGGTTAAGATCGGTGTTGCTCCCCTCCATGATAATCCTATTATGAAGTAGACATCAGAAACATCGATCTTGAGTTCCTAATCTCGAAGGATGAACTTTTCCTGATTCTCATCCCATATGCTGATCAAATAGTGTAGCAGCTCCGGTTGAGCTCAGAGACACGGTGTTAAAAATAACTTCTTCATTCCACAGCCTCTGAGAGCTTCCATGCATCTCTTATTTTCTATGGCAAGCTCTTCCTCTTCGTTTTGTTCCCTTTATTTCCATTCGATTACCATTTTGCCGCTTTCTACCTGCAAACATGTTCATATGGATAATATTAGCCATTTTTTAAAATTTGGATTTGTAAAAATTGGGTATTTAACTTGCATTTTTTGCACAAAAATGGTCTGCGTGGTTTGCGTGACTATTTCCAAAACATTCGCGCCAATGGGTGCACCCTAGTTCAGAAAAATAGGCGATTGGTGTGAGTCCGTGCCCAAAACCCACGCCAACCATCGTGCCCTAAAATTTGCATTTCCTCCCCCAGAAATCAAAATTGGAGGTTACAAGTAGTAAAATATGACTTAAAATCAAGGGAGAGATATCGGCTCTTACCTAGAACTAAGGGATTTGAGATTGGTTTGCTGGATCATCTGCTATCGTCACCACAAAATCACACTATCAAATGGGTAACTATTTCTCCACAAGAGGTAAAAAGTGAAAATTAATTATTTTTACCATTTTTGGCATTTTATAACTTTTCGAAACCCTAATTAGGTTTTAAGACATGTTTTTGGATTATTTTATTATATTATTTTCAAGAAATGGGTTTTACACGTGTCTCTTGTGCAACGACAGGTTTTCAGGCCATAGTGATGAAGTAACGAGTTAAATTTTATACTTTTTTCGGACTCGGTAAAAACACGAAAAATTCACAACTGGAGTCATATTTCTGCTCTTTTCTGACTCTCTAAAATTTAAAATATTTCCTAGACTCTTGTCATTGTGAACTCGTTAAATGGCTACGAAGTGATATCTACCCAGTATACGTTTACCCCTTTTTCGGGCTGGGATGGATTATTTACGAAAAAGGAATACCTTAGCCTATTGAGACTAAGAGGTTCTTTCAGATATTGTTTTCTACCTTTTCGGATATGAGATACTATTTATGAAAAGGGCCATGCTTTAGTTTTCTTTTCTTCCTTCTTTTCAAACTCTCTAAACATGAATAGATGTCGAGTTCTCCCTTTGTAAAACTTGTTAAAACCTGATGACATCGGACTTCGTCGCCATGACGTTATTCAAGTTCCTCCTTCCTAGGGCTTGTAAAATGTACTAGGTTGGATTTGTCTGAAGGAAAAATTAAAGCATAGGCATATTCTATCCCCTTCAATCTTGTTTTACAAAATAATTGGGGTACTCGCTAGAAATGGTGGGAGAAAATGGAACCAATTTTTAGTTATGTTGGCAGTATGTCGCTCTTGAACATGGCACTTATCTGCATTTGTGTCGGGTTGGGGACATCTCATTTCGTCACTTTTTCCTCCATGGGTTTGGGTAATCTATTTTAAATTCTCATCTACTCTTTGCCACGTCATCATGACCTCAGATCCCTTGACGTCAAATACTGCCAAATCCAGTGTCGTGCTGCTGATATGTTCAAGAGAAATTTGCCTCTGTAGTTCTCAACTTCCCCCTGATTCTTTGTTGGTCCTGATTCAGTATTATCATGTTCCTCTGTCACGTGTCAATGATGTGGGAAACATTATGGCCCACCTTTGATCAAGTCACTTCCTGTCGACTTCAGCTCATTATCTAGGAATTTGATCTAGAGACTCCCTTCTGCTACCTTGGAGCCTGCATGCCTTAATGACAAGATTTTCGCATTCGACACAAGGTCCACATAATTAGCCTTCGATCGAGTGATTCTGCGGATGTTCAATGCTAGATCACTGTTCACATTCCGTGGATTGTACCAGTTGTACCTTGAGAGCCATTGTCATTATTGGTGGTTTCTCTCATGCCCATTAACAGCTTTCATCATTGGCTGGTAATCAGGTGATTTTCTTGCATGTTCAACTTCAGCTCATATATTTGCATGCTTGAATTTGTACTTGTTCGGGTCGAGATAGAGCGCAAGACCCTAGGTTTTGTCTGATAAAATCCAGGCTACGGTTTTTTGTGGATTATCATGACTTATTGCATGACTCTTTTGATTGGATGGCTGCGACTATACCTGAGTCTATTTGTTGATACTTCTGCTGGATGGTTGTGTTCATACCTCGGATCTAAGTTTTTATGTACTCTATTATGGATGGCTACGTCCATAACACATGCTCATGTATCAGAGATATCAGTTGCATTTGTAATTGTAGGTCTTACGACAACAGTGTTTGGTTCGAACGCGTTCTCATAAAGCATTTCACCCCTCCCTCTCCCTTGGACCTCATGCTTTAGGGGGCATCTGTTACACAACGTTTTGTCACTGTCCCTGGAATCCCCATCTCGCCCATTGGAGGGTCATTTCCATTATCAATAAGAAATTCCATGCCTTGCAAATACCATCATTATATCCTTTTACATGAGAGTAATATTTTTTCTGTTGACAATTCCCTAAGCAAAGACTCAAAAACCCTTGTTTTTCCTTGGCGTTAGTAGTCAGTTATGCCCTCACGCTGAAGAGGAAGATTAATACTGGGCCTTGTGCCAGTTAGTTCTCTGTCTTAGTTAGCCACCCATGCCGAGCTATTTATGGAATGTTTTTTAAAAAGAGAGGTAGAGATTATACTCCAACAACTTCGAGGATGAGTCATTTGGAGTGGTTGAACTGAATTAACCACGGACTCCCTCCTTTAGTTTATGGTTTCCACCTCTTATGGGAACTTCCTAAAGGATAGGCCTCCCTCCCACCTTTGTAGGGATCCTAACCTCCTCCTTTTCCTCTGTTAAAAGAATCTATCTCTCTATAAAAACAAGCTGTCAATCTGTAGATGAGCAATTTTGTAATAATTATTCCGTGACAACACATTAGCCATTAAATTTGGTTGAGTTATGTACCACTGCGTACCATTGGATCTGGGACATAAAAATCTGGCTATATATCTTATGGTCAAAGAATGTTCGATCTTCATGCCCCAATCCTATCAACCCTAATATGACAAGAAAATGATTGCGTTATTTTTTTCATGAACTGCAAGAAATGGCCTTGAGCAATGGTGGCTTCTTGGTCACATTACAATTTTCTTTGGAAATTATCTATAGTTGAGCTTTTCATGCACCATGCAACACTCTTACTATCCATTAGTGTCATCAATGTTAGAAAGGGTGGTTGTCACTTTTTCTTTGAATTCTAAACATTCATTCGCCATGGGAATAACCTTTCATACTACTGGAAGACACATCGAATAAATAGAAGTATGCATCATATTTTCACAACTGTAAATCAATTTCTATGGAAACAATGGATAAAATACACATTCAATTGGAATTGTAGCAATAGAGTATTCAAATGCACATTCAATTGGAATTTTAGAATTAGAGTGGTCTGTAATGTTGAAATGTGTGCCTATCCTTTCTAATTTCACCTTATTGCATCTTCCTTTGAAACATTGAGTACCCATGACTTGTTTTGATGGATAAAAAAATCTTGTGTGACCTCCTCCTCTCACTGACTTGTGTGTGCGCTACCTTGGGTAGTTTTTTTTGTTAATTGGTGGACTCAGTAGCATGAGTTGTAACTTGAATAGTTGGATACAACCCAATTTTTTAATAAAATGAGTTTTTTTGGCACAAAGCTAAGAGCACCAAAATGGCTCGCACCATACCTTTGACACTTTTTTAATAAGTATCTTGCTACTTTAAAATTCGAGAGCAACAAGTTCATTCCACTCCATTTTATAGTGCTTGTTTCCCCAGTGATTATGATTTCTACAACCTCTTTAATATTTGTTTTCTTTTAAAATTCTTGGTAGTATGAATCAAGAATCAAGAATCAAGCAGCTCAGGTCTTCAACTTATATTATAATTTGAAAAGTATTTTATTTTGGAATGTTATGCTTTTAGAGACATTAGGGATAGTTATGGCAATATGTTGGCATCAATTTTTTGGCATTGTTGGGTCAACTCATCAATTAATTTAAGTAAAAAAAATATTAAATTACAGAAGGTAAAAAACAAGGAAGTTGATAGTCCCATAAACTATTTTTAGTTTAGTAGATATTAAAATATCATTCATTCATTCATTCAATAAATTCCAAATTTAATTTGATAGATGAAAATATTAGATTATGTGCTCTTTGATTGTAATTTCACTGATTTATCCTCAATGTCTTCACATTCAAAGAAAACATTAATGAATTGTGCTCAGTGGAGATCTCAAAATTTTCCCTATTCAAAGAGTGCAGGTAGTTAATATATTTAGAAGCCCTAATACCATCATCTTTTCTCATTTTCGCATGTAGTCAAATTGGCGGTATGTTGGTTTCACTTTCTAGTCTTGTGTCTTTATTGGATATTCTTAGAAGGAAGAAATTGAACTGCACAGTCTCTTCCTATAGTGCCAGAGTACGAATATACGTGCCTTTATTGAAAATCCATTTCTTAATTTCACCTAATTTGAATTCGACATTCCAACGTCATTTCTGTTACCACTCCATTTAGGCACTTTCTGGTAGCTTCCTCTATTCCTACAAGGAATGATTTAACCATACATGATTCACAACTTATATTCCTTTTCACTGGAGTACATTTCTTTCTGCAATCATAAATCTTAAATAAAATGCATCACATTCTCAACTGCAGAAAATATGATTGCATGTGTAGTAGCATCAACTAGACATCCAATCACAAAACCTCCATGCATTAAAAAATCCAACTTTAACATTCCAATATGAGTTTTGAAATCGTTTGAGAACCTACATTTATGGAATGGATGGAATGATGAAAATAACTAGAGCAGTTATTGAACATGCACCACTTGTTGTTCGGGAGAAAAATTTTTTGTGTGTGTAATGCTCATTTGATGTAATGATTTTCAAAAATTTGGATTCCTCTATATTATCAAAGAGTTATCTCATATCTGAAACATCAAGGTCCCAAAAGTAGTGATCTCCAAATGCATCAATATCCTTTTTCATATTCTCCATGGATAACTATGAAAGGCTAAAAAGTACTTTGGTTGTAATGGCCAGAGGGCCTTTTCTTTACAACAATCTATAAATTAAGAATAAAATGACATCTCCATGCTTAACAACAACTTGGTACTTTATTTTTCTTACCTCAACTACAATATTGTGGGTAATAGAGTAATTTAATTTCATCGAGAATAAACTCCCATGTTCCACCACCATTTTGTAAAAAAAAGAGTATGAAGGAACATTTGCAATGTAAAACATCAAATTAAAAAATATCAATGTCTATATTTTAACATAAGACACATATGTTTGAAGCATATGAGATGATACAACTATAAGTATCCAATTACCTCCTTTGGAAACACGCCTCCTACATTTTGGTTTGACTTGATCCAAATCTACACAGTAATCTACAGTATTCGTAGTACCACTTCTCAACTGTAATAAGTCCATAAATGTTTGTACATCAAGGCATTCATACCAAGGCTTGTCATATCGCACACTATGCATGTGAGGGAAACATAAAATAAAAGGAGAAACAAAGACCTATGACTTAATAATTTTTGCATCAATTTGTATCTCGAGTACAATGGACTTCTCTGGTTATCAATCCAAACATTAGGCCTTTCCTTCGCATTGTTTGTCACTTGTAGAGAAACTAGGGAACTTGGAATTATCTTCGTGTCATATTTTCCACTCGAATATTATTAAGAATAACCCTAGACATTCTAGGTTCATACTCAATGTGATTAAAGAAGTTCCTTGAGAAGAAGTGGATTATCTCTATTCTTGTGTATTTGAAAGTGGTCACCATCAAATTTGCACTCAACAACCACTTCTTTTCCATACATATTTTTCCACACAGTATCAACATCTCGAACTCTTAATGCTGATTGTGGGCACACTTCTTTTCCAAAATTCAATGTCATTCCTTTCAAATATTTCATTCCAATATTTAAGCTTGTCATAGACCATCTTTAGATCACAAGTCATATTAAACATATCTTCAACATTAGGGTGGAAATCGAGAAAGGGACTCTTCTCATTCATTCTTAACTTTAATTCTTTAATAATGATCATCAAAATCCACTTCATTTCCATGGAATTTGTTTTATAAAATCATAGGAAACCTTGCAAATTAGTTGTGCAGAACTTGGCTACAACACCACATTTGCACTAGTTTAAGGGATTATAGCCTAGTGAGGGAATATCCATGTATATGTACATATTATTTCATGTTAATAAAAAGGGCTCTTGTGCCCAATGTTCCAAGTTTATTCCAGATCCTTATGGATCCATCTAACACTTCTTGTAACATTTCATAATGCATTTGTGTCACTTACTTATAAGTGGTTTGCAACACATTTGTACATTTCATTTAGAATAAGGTTAAACTTTGTGATATAGCATAGTCCTCATTATCACGTGGTTCATTACACATTTTGTGCATCATATGTCTATGATCAACACTAGCAAGCAATTCACATAGTACTTCATTTCCAATTCATAATCACACACTTAGTTTATTTAACAGTGTCATTCATTTCAGAGAAGAAACACACACACAAATATATTTAAATATCCAACAGTGTCATATCCCCACAAGGGTGTAACCACAAATTCATGCATTGATAGTCTCCCTTTTTATCTAGAGACATGGTGCCATTTCGGCTAGAATGAAACATAAATTCATTAACATTTAAATAATTCCAAGATATTAATTATCTTTCAAAATTGTAGGTAAATTGAGTTAGGGACAAGGACTCTCTACCCAGCCATAGAAAATTTCAACCACACTTACTTGCAACTATCGCCCCTGCACCATATTCCAGAATCTTAGGGGGATTCTTACTTAAGGGAATTGATCACCAGCTTCCAATTGAAAACAAGGAATCCCAGAGGACCTCTTCCTCAATCCCACTAGTTGAATACTAACATCTTCTTCAACATGAGGATTCCAGAGGTTCCCTACCTCACACCAAGTGTGCACACAGTGATTCACTCCCTTCCAAGAAGTACATAATCCACTATAACAATAAGGTAATAACTAGAAGTTTTCAATCAAGTATTCCTTTGATATTGCTTCAATATTAGCCTCTTCCAAAGTTTTCCAAGGCTCTAGAGCATACTATATTAACCTACAACTTCCAATGGACCGAAATTTTTATAGGTATCCAAATATTAAATCCCAACCCACAGACTCGAAGGACCCAAGCTATTACAGGGCTCCAGAGACTGTCTCAACCCACAACCTCCAAAGAGACCAAGTTGTTACAAGGCTCCATAGATTAGCAACTCAACCCATAGCCTCCAGGGAATCCAAGGACCAATCCCCTTCAATTCTCTTCACTCTATGTTGAATGATCTCTATTGGATGCTCCAAGGTGGCACATTTTCCAACTACTTCCCACATGCCTTTGAATTCCTTTGTTACTTTATTATCCTTGTTCTATAGGGATTCTTCATACCCATCCTTCTGTCCTTGCCTAGTCTCGTCCTCTATAAATTTTCTATCATATTTTCCTTGCTAAGGTTCCTTAGTGTATGGGATTTGTCCTTTATTTTGCAACTCATTTAATTTAAGAGCTATCCCATTAAAATCATACACCCGCCAGCCTTTAATGGTTATCCAAAAAATTTATATTTCTTCTCTGCACAATAAAACCTCAATCATCCTAAGAAAGCTATCCTCATCCCCATCTTTGGAATATGTGTCCCTTTGATTCAATACCCTTTTTAAATTTCACGTATTTGTAAAAATATTTACAATGCATTTTATGAGAGAACCATGGGTGGGGTTGCCACATTATTAGGTCTACTTTGTATGGGGACTCAACCAATAAAGTTTATCATGTTTCCATCTTAGACACACTTGTGTTTCTTATGTATAATCAATGAAACATCTGGAACCAATTTCTTATATTAGTTTAAACTTTTGTATGCAAATAACCTATAGGTTTGGTCCTAGGATGGTTGTTCCTATGTACACACACTCATTTTTAGTGGTGAGGAGAAAGGAAAGTTCAGGCTAGAAGAAAAATAAAGGAGACGAGTGAAAATAAAATAAGAGTTATTGAACCATAATTATAGTTCTTGAGCCTTTTATGCATCAATTATTCTAGTGAACTCACTTTACATTTCCTTTTACATCTAGTATATTGATTCCTGATGTAAGGAAAACCTAATAGAATCCAAATTGTCACAGAAAGAATCTTGAAATAGAGAATCATGACTCAAACTATAACGGTCCCTTCCACCCCATTGGAATTTTCTATGCTAATTGGAGGTGTTAATTTTACGTAACCCAAACTCCATGATCTCAGTATGAAAATGGGGTTGCAAAATTTATTCTTTTCCAAAGTTGGTGGAAACAAATTTAGGTAACACCTTCGTATCTAGTTCATTAAGAACTTTCTAGGGATATAAATTCTACCCCAATATGATCTTTGGATTGAAATATATTCCACTTCAAATTCTAACTAATTAGGCAGTGCCATTTTTCACTTGCATGAACAATGTTTAAACCCTTTTCAAATTGAGTACCTCACATGAATGACTTGAATAGATCAATGACCTATATTAATTGTTGCCCTCGTTGCCTCTTCAACAGTTAACAAGGGGGTTATGCAATTTGTCGATTTTGCAACTAAATCCCTATGAGTTTCGCCTTACCCTATATTCTCCACATGGATACCTATTTACATTGGTGACCTATATTAATAGAACCCCCCATTTCCTTCCCAAAATATAACAAGGTTGATGGGTTCCACTATTTGTCATTTATACAACCATGGTACCCCCCGCACTCATGTCATACATGGTGCCACCTTGGCATCTATGTGACATCCATGTATTTTTTATGTCACAATGATGTCATTTTGACATCAACCTATGACATGGAATCCTCTGATGGTGCCACCTATGATCCAAAAACTTAACCATCCAAAAATTCCATTCTTCCTTGCCACATGTCACATTAATAGTGTGTCATGCCAGCAAATTTTCCATGTCATATATCTTTGTCTTTTGATATCCCACATGTAATTAGTGTAGCCTTAACTAGCCTATGTGGAATCTGCCACCTTAGCCTAGCATGCAGGTCCCATTGGGCCCAACTTATTCGTGCAAATCATTAATTTCCTCTACACCTAGTTCTAATTGATATCTAGGTGTACACTTAGTTTACACTATGAACAACTCCCAAAACCCCCAAAACTGCTGCATTTCCACATCTCAAAAACATATCTAGGGATGTCTCACCATTTTAGCTTTCCCAAACTTGCACCAAGGCCTTTTTCCATGATGGTTGAATACTTCCATGAGCTAACATATTTGGCCCTTACACATTACTTCAAAGCATTAGGCCCCATCCTAGATCCTTTTCATCATGGAAAATTTTAGGGGCTAATATTCGCAGATGGGCTAATTTTCCATATCTTTTCCAAAAAAATAATTCACCAATTTCCATTTTTTTATAAAAATGATTCGCCCAAATTTTACAATATAAAATTATTTTACATTAAAAATAACCAACATTATAAAGACAATAGATATATAAGATCATTATAAATTTGAATAAATTTACAAATACATCAATAAAATTTTTATAGCTTGCATATATACGGACTAGTGAGATTCGCCAATTTTTTAAACTTCAAGATAATTTTCCATCCTTAAAATTTTCCCTGCTTTTCATGGGTTATAAAATATATCTTGAAATTTGAACCTTATTTGGACTCACACCACTTTTCCAATGTGCATGGCCTCCTCGATTACCTGAATCCATAAATTTATTTGAACCTAGCCCACATCCGCGACTCCATGAATTTGTGCCATGCTCATATCCCTAGATGTCCCATATTCCTAGATGCATATTCCACTTATGAAATGGTTTGTCCTTGTTCCAAACATTAACCCTACCTAAATTTCATCCATCCTAGTTACAAATTTTTTGAAGGTTTTATCCAACACCAGATACATGTTTGATTTCCACACAGTGTTAAGGCTTAGAAGCTTTAATGAATTCAAGGACCTTTCCCAGCATTTCCTTGAACCCTAGTGTTGCTCAAAACACTATATTTTATAGGAATGTGTTTATGGTGATGGGTTATTACAACATTGTAAGTGGATATCCTAGATGTGAAGTCCCAATTATACCTCACATTGTTTGGTGTAGGATTCCCATGCGAGCATACGATCTAGCCATTATTGGAAAGGTTTCAAAAATATGCCTTGGTTACACACACACACAAGAGATTGCAACAACCCTTTGGGCAGAAAGTATGTAGCCTTTGTGATACACCCAATGTAAGGTGCACGAGGGAACCTCAACGATTAGTAAAAAGGAAAATGAGACTTTTGTTAGAAAAGGAAGAGAAAGAATAGTTCAATCTTGTAGATTAGTCCACATAATAAACAAAAATCATGATAGAATAACAACACTTGTCCAATAATAACCATAGTTAAGAAATGAAGTAGTTCATTAAGTCAGTATGTAATGAAAGAAACATATATCATAAACATAACAAGAATAGTACTAATATATCTACGATACATGTAAGAAGAAGTGTCGACTCATAGAGCTTCTAATTAAGAGTGAAAGAACCCAAGTACATTGTTACATGAATGAAACACTATATCTAGTAGTGGAACAGGAGGCCACAACTTGCTTCTCCAAGGAATGATATATCTACTAAGCACTAGAAGGCAAGCCAAGGCAAGAATCCAAGAAATCAAGCCCTTATCTTAATTTATGAGGGGTTATTTATAACAAATAACAATTACCTTTGAGCTTCCTCATGACTCTTCAACTCCTATGATTGTTCATATTCTGTGCATGAATTATTACATTCCATATGTGACTACTCAAATTCCACATGTGTCTCTTGGACTTCATTACATACCATTTGTTACATAAGAAAAATTACATATGAGACGTTGGCTATATAAGACAAAAATTATAATGGGACAAAGTATAATCAAATTGATAAATCATTTTCTTCCTGTTGTAGTGGCTACAACCAACCTCCAAAAATTTTCCTATGCTTCAATTTTGGAGCCTTCCTTCCTATCCACAAGAGCTTACCTTCTACTGTTATCAAGTATTCATGATTTGACTAAGACTTATATTTTCATATGTGTTACACCATTTTTTGGTCATCCAACTTGTTATTATTAGATGGACCTAAGTACACCATGTAAGACCAATTTTACCCTAAGTAAAATTGATTTCACTATGAAAAATAACTTAGTAAACCACCTTTATTAAGTTGTTTATGGTCTAAATAGGAAACCCCATGAGGAAATATTAAATAAATCTACATTTGTTTGATTTTCCTCAATGATTAATTAGTTAAACAATAGTTTAATTAATATTCCTGGTCATATTTAACACAAAACAGGAAAATTAATTAGATAAATTATTATTTATCTTATTATTTTCTAGGAATAATTATTTAAAACTTATTTAAATAATATTCCTAGTTAAATTTGACTAAATCATTTATAAATAATTAAATAAATCATTTGATTATTACTCAACCACATCCTTAAAATAATAAATAAATAATTTATTATTTACTAATAAAAGGATTTGACCCAAGTCAAATTCTTTTTCCCTCCAACAAATATAATAAAATATTCCATAAAAGTTGGATCTAGATTTGGTTAATAATATTTTAATTATGCACAAATACCTAGACTAACTCAATATTTTGTTATAAATAGAAGGGATTTTCCATTCATTAACTACCTTTTGTTGCCTAAAGATCACTCTGGATCTATACTTTTGGTGTAACTTTGATCCACCATCATTGTCATATTTTTATATATTTTTGCTTGCGAGCTCCCTTTGAGTTCCATTTTTGTTTATGTTTTCTACACCATCAAGAGAGAGGAATTTTAGATTTGAAGTGCTAAGGACTTACAAGAACCCATCCCATTGAGGAGAACTGGTAACATCCTTCTATATTTTCCTCCCAGGTGCCATTAATACAAAATTCATTCAACATATTCTTGTCTTTTCTATTGGATGCGTGGAGCAACTCGTGTTTTTATTTACTGTTTAATGTCTTATAATGCATAGATCTAGAATTTTGAAGCATTTATCTTGGTCAACTAATTACAAATCTAAAGATATTGGTAGCCATCTTTGCTGTTAGGTTTGTTTGTTATGCGCAGCTAATGTGGTATTTTTTCGTACACTTGCGATTAAGATTCATACTAACAACTGGCGACTCCACATGGGTTTACGATTATGACCTCTGTCATTTTTCAGATCCCTGCATATCCAGCTGCTTCAAAGCCTAGGATTTCTCTTCGGCTTCTTGTTTTTCTTTTCTTGATTTTTTTTTTAACCTATAAAACCCTAAAACATTAAAAATTCTAACTTCTATGTGTTTTCAGACCTATTGCGCAGGTGACAGACATCAGCCGCAGCTGAGACGACACATTCTGCTAAAACCTACTCCCGAGAGTGCCGAAAGTGCAGGTTGCACTTTTTGGGCCAAAACCTGTGACCTGAACCTCTAGGACACAGAAAACAGGCTTAAAACTACAACCTCTGCAGAAGTCAGTTCAGAAACTGCAACCTGGACTTTTTGTGGTATTTTTTCTGAAAATTTTCTGGGTTTTCCTGGACCTCTGTCCAGGGTTGTCTAACCTCCGTATCCACTTGTTTTGGACCTATAATTGCTCTGTTTTACTCATCTAAGTGGGAACCTAGCCCTCTAGGGATTCAGTACCCTCCACATTTTGTGGAAGAGTTTTAGCTATTGTAGGTTGTCTAAAATTTTCAGAGTGTTCAACCATTTTTCATATCTGATACCTTACCTTCAGATTGGTTATTTATCCATCCAAAACACCTCTTTTCAGTTTTTTTTGGGTTTTCCTCTAGGGTCCCCTCTGCTTCCCTCCAGGAGATAGCCTTTCGCCACCTCATTACAGTAAATTTTCCTCTGATTTTTTGCTAATTGCCTGCATCTATTTCCAGCAGATCTAACCTTTAGATCCATGTCCCTCCTGAAATTAGATCTATTGGCTATTTTGGTGTGTTTTGACTAGATTTTCGCCCACCTACAGACTACTTGTTGAGAGGCCCACCTCCTTGGGTTTAGATTATTGCATTATTAGCTGTTTATTTTCTGTTATTTCAGTTTCGTATACTATTATCTGCAGGTTTATTTATAGTTATACAACACACTTTTTCTTTTTCTCTACAAACGTCTGGGTTTAAAAATTAAAATTTACACACTTTTACACACACACCCTAAGTGAAGAAGAGCTTCGTTAACACCACCAAGAAAAGACTTTAACATTGAAATCAATTGATCTTGCACCTCTCTGCCCTTGTTTTGACATTGTAATCAGTTGATCTTACATATCTCTGCCCTTGTTGGTCTCTCTTCCCTTTGTTCCATGTTTGTGCCATCATCATTGCTCCACTAATGCATTTATCCCGAAGACTTCTTGGCCTTCATCCTCATTTTTCGATAGGAAGACTTACTCCTCTGCATACGATTCAAGTTAGCCCTCCACCGAGTCCGCACTCCAACTCCTCTTCTGGTTCATTGGGTTTTCCTTCTAGTTCTGGCTCCACCATGTCTGGTTCACAACCTAATGCTGGTGGTAGCCTCGGCCCTAATGCTGGGAATACTACTAGTGGGACTGCAATATGAACTACTCCAGCTACTCCCTTGCTCCCCTATATGGTAGGCCTCAGTCTTCCTGATTTTAACCAGTTGATCAATGACCCTATACACCATGACCCTAGTTGTCCTGATATGCCGACCAAGCTCCCTTCTGACATCCCCAAGTTTGAAGGCCTTACTGGAGAAGATCCTACAAATCATGTTAGATCTTTCCAGATGTGGTGTTCATCTAACTCCATTACCAATGACTCTGTCCATCTTAGGTTGTCCCAATGTACGCTTACTAGCAAAGCTTCTAAGTGGTATGTTGATCAAGCATCATCCTCTCATACCACCTTTGCAACTCTTGCTTGGGCTTTCCAATCTTATTTCTAGCTTCCTCTTCATTATGACACTGATACCAAAATTTTGACTTCTTTCTGTCAATCGTCTGCTACCTGCCTATCCGATCATGTCTAGGAATGGCAGAGAAGAAAGAGCTTATGTCATGCCCCTACCATTGAAGACTATGTCTACATGGACTGGTTCCTTAGATATATCTTGCTTGCTATTGGCAAAGATGTCGCATCGCATTTCCCTGAAACTGAAGAAGCCTCTCTTCAAATTGCATTAAAATATGACTTGATCCACGCTCAGTCGGGTTATGTTTATACCGTTCTACCTGATATTCCTAGACCCACTGGTGCCAACACACCGAAGGCATCTCATGCCGCTGGTGGTATCGTTGGAGCTCTCTCTCATCCATAAGCTCAACCTCCCATAGGCTATGGTTTTCCTCAGGGGGGGCCAAAACCTCCTTCACTTTTCCCCCTCCTGGTAGCATGTATCTAGAATATGACATGCTTCCTATTTTTTCCCAATGTCATGTTAACCACAATGTTATCCGACCTCCTTATTATCTGTATCCACAGCCTGGTGCTCCAGCTCCTTCAACATTAGCACCTCCACCTCCCTTTCCTTCTCAACCCCCACAACAAAAGCCACCACCCCCTCAGGGGTAGGCGTATGCACAATAGGGTGCGACTAATCCTCCTCCCTCTAAAAAGAAGAGGAAAGGCACTCAAAATCCATCTGCTCCTAGTAATCCTGGACCTAATCCTCAAAACAATGCACCTAACACTGCTAACCAGCAACAGGGTACTCAGCCCAAGCAGGACGGGCCTGTTCGCATGAACAAGCCTTGTTCTAGTTGTGGTGTTTATGGTCATTACACGCATGATTGTCCTCTTTTACCATAGATGAAGCAGATGTGGGAGTCTCAAGAAACATTGCGAGGACAACAAGTCTCCCCTTCCGTCCCTCCCAGTGTTGCGCCTAGTCAGCCGACTATGTTAACTAATCCTTTCCCTCATCAAGGATTTGTGGCTACCCAACCACCTGAAGGTCAGGTGGCCACTCAACCTCCTCCATCTGGTACCTCCAATTACTAGATTCTCATGATGAATTCTGACCAACCTACAACTGTAGATATAAATCTTTAGACTCGGTCCTGACAGTAAAAAAATCCTCCCGCTACATCTGTCCCCGAGCCACATCCTTTGGTCTCTACATATCCTCTTTCGACACCTAATGGTCCTTTGCAGATCCCTC
The DNA here is from genome assembly GCA_034641835.2 of Pinus albicaulis. Classification (NCBI taxonomy): domain Eukaryota; kingdom Viridiplantae; phylum Streptophyta; class Pinopsida; order Pinales; family Pinaceae; genus Pinus; species Pinus albicaulis. The sequence goes on from CM076574.1 coordinate 499,467,827, forward strand.
AGCCTAAGGTGAAGGTTCATACCAAGATCCCTAAGGGACCACTACACCAAAATGTTGTTTTTGGAAAAGCTGCCCATTCGTATAGTATAGTAGATGATTTGGCACAATCTCCTGCTACCATTTCAACGCTGGAACTCCTCCAGTCGTGCCCTTCACAACGAAAATATCTACTATCTGCCATGGGTGCTATAGATCCTTCCGATGATTGCATGATAATCTTTGATTTTGACCGGTCAGACCACCCTCGTCTTCCTACTTTCGTCACCTTCCAAATCCCAATTAAGATCCGAAACACCAACATTTCCTGATGCATCATTAATGAGGGGGCATCCACCTATGTGATGTCCACTTCGGTTTGGAAGCAACTCGGATCACCTGAGTTGGCTCCTTCCACGATCACTCTCTGAGTGTGGGATGGCCACACCTCCCAACCCATTGGCCTATTCTACAACTGTCCTATTACTCTTTAGGGCAAGACTGTTTGCATTGACGTAGAAGTCATAGATTCCCCCTTATATTACAACATTCTATTCGGTCGTAGCTACACCTATGTGATGTCTGCTGTCCCATCTGTGGTTCACTACAAGATGTCCTTCCCTCATAATGGAAAGATATTCTCCATTGACCAGTTGACATATTATGAACCAAAGTCTTAGACCTCCCCTGAGTCCATCATCTCTTCGATGGCTAATAAGCAAACCGTTGATCCTTTGATCAGTGTCTCACCCGAAGTCTACAAAAAATCCTCATTTCTTGGTACATTCCCAGGTATTCCTCCTCCTGTCTCTGATCCTAGCTCATCGAATGTTTGCATGATGCAATCGTCTCTGGCCTCCATCAAGTAGCCCGGTTCGGCTGTTCAACATCCTCGCCCTCTGCAGCCTACTCCTAGCCCTTGGATTCAGCCTTCTGGACCACCTCCTCCTACCTCTTCACCTAAAATTGGTATCCATGAGCCTCTCTACCCTCTTGGAATGGTTCCTCTAGGCCTTAACCATCTTGGTGCCATCCCGCCTAGCCATTACCCATCCGATCAAATACCATTCCTAGCTCTCCCTCTGGAGTGTACACAGTACCTGTCATGGCTACCCTCTCTCTTCCTAACCTAACCCTGGGGATTCCTATCTGGTACCTTGATCCCCCAGCTACTACCTCGCCTGCTCAACCTAAACCATATCTTCCTTTGACCTCGGTTCAGCCAGTCCCCATGACTTCTCCCGCTGCTATAGTGCCTCAGCCACCTCAATAGGAATCATCTCCTGTTGCGACCACTTCGGGTAAGAAGGGAAAAGATCACAAGAGGGAATCTAAAGACAAGGCTGCCCTGACTGACCCTGCTCCTCCTCCACCTCCAAAGCCTTGTGTTTTGTGTGATGTCATCGGTCATGCCAACCATACCTATCATGAGTTGCCCCGTATCAAGCCCATGGTTAATGTTGTGTTCCCTAAGTCTACTATCCCTGAAGCCTCTGTTTCTTCCTTGAATGTGGCCAAGAACCCAAAGAATATTCACACCAATCAACCATGTGCTTTGTGTGATCTCCATGGCCATTATTCCCACCATTGTCCCTGCCTTATGCATTACCGTGCCTCTTTGGAGGTAGTTCGGGAGTACGAGGTTGAACAAAACCAATCTACCTCTCTCGTACTTGCACAGTATGCTGTAGGCCAGCTTAAGGATTTACCCACTCCCATTGGCATTCCCCCTCCTGATGTTGAGATGACGGAGCCTGCAGCCAGCATCCTCTACTTTTCATCATCCATGAGACCCTCGATGGAAGCTCCCTCTGAATCTTCCCCTGTTTTTTCGCTTGACCTCCCTTCAGCGATCACCCTGGCTCAACATCGGTGGATCCCTTATCTTCTTGTTCTTCTGTCATCCCCCATGATGATGCACATGTGAACCTTTATTCTCATGATGATGATTTAGGTAGCTTCGCCATGTCATGTGGTCTCCCTTCCTCTATTCACTCCATATTCTATTGTGATGATGACATCATGGAAGCCTTGTCCACCCCTGACTTCATCTTTCTCGTCCATAAGTAGGATGGCACCATGCGTGTCTATGGTGACTTTCGTGGCCTGAGCACAAGTACACCTCCAGTAGATCCCACACTCCACCTAACCGTCGACGTGTGAGTAGTAGACAGCCTACCCTGATCACTCCCTCTCATAGTGTGTGTTCGATTTCTACTTTGCGCTCAGATTGCCAACATTGTTCATCATTCTCCCATTTATTGTCTTGTGGCACCTTTCAGATGGACCACCTATCCACACCTTATATCGGTTATGTCGATGGTGCAAGTCGCTACTCTCAGAATCTAGCCTCGGCAGGTTGGGCCATTTTTACCCCCTTACATTCACTTGTTCTCTCAAACAGTGTATGCATTGTTATTGCCACCAATAATCATGCCGAATATGATGCAGTGCGAGGTTTATTCACTGATGCCCTTTCTCATTGCATCCTCCACCTTCATGTTCATTTAGATTCCCTGCTTCTTGTCATGTAATTGAATGGTGTCTATCGTGTGCATAATCCTATCCTTTTTAGAAGATATTTATGAGTGAAGCTTTTGATGTGTTAATTTGAAATCATTACATCCAGTCAAGTACTGAGAGCACAAAATCACTATGTAGATAACATTGCAAACAATATTCTATATTGGAATTTAGCACATGCATTTAACACAAGACAATAACATAAAACCATCAAAATGATTCATATCCATAATATGTGTTGTATAAAATATTTTAGATTCCATCAAATCTGATACATATGACGTGCCCATAGCATGTTACAAAAACTCAAAAAATGGGGGCACCACCTGCCCCTACACACTAATCACTACCTAGAGGATCCCAAGCCAATGGCTTTGCTCTTGTAGCTCGTAGATCGCGCATCCCTTGTCTGGCCTTCGCCATGCGCCGCATGACCCCTCGCCACTCTGAGGGTAGACCAATACATGGCTCTATGTACTGGTCATCTAAGTCTTGCCAGCCGCACTTTGAAACACTGATCAGAAGCCTCTCACATCTACAAAATATGTCCTCCAGGAGGGCTGATGCATCCTCATTTTGTGCTGCTATTGATCCACTAGGTCTAGTAGTTCCTAATACTACAGGTCATCCCATATACTCGACCGGTTTTATCTGCATACCAAAAGTAGAAGAATCAGTACCATATACAATATTCTGAAACTTTACAATGCACATAAAATATTAGCATTTTTCATTTACCATCGGTCCCCCATACTCGACTAGGTGACAATGGAAAATCCGGGTCCCCACAATAAATCATCCCACTATAGGGATAGTCGTCTATGTACAATGGCATCTGATAGCAATGAGAAAAGAACTCGGATTGGAACACCCATATGACTACCCCACCTCCTTTTCTGCACAATAGGCACCCCCACCGGCACATCCTAGGCTCTCTTCGGCCCCCATCCTGGAGCTGTATGCGAGGTCGAAGTGTCGGGATCTTCTCAAAGAAGAGTGAGCACATCACTGTCCCATATGCACAGTCATGGTTCACTTGCTGCTTACATAGAGACAACTTTTGTTTCAACGACAAAAGCATCATCTGGGCCCACCCATAGTAGGTCCCACTCAACACACTCTCCAAAAGAATCATCTGCCCTCCATTGATGTGGTAGAGTGCTTGGTTTCCCAAGATCTGCAACACCACTATGGCCACAACATGTGTCTCTAACCTCTCTAGATCCCTGATGGGTATCCGTGTCCCTTTGACATGGAGACCTAGTCGAAAATGGTGCTCTACAAACTCCATGATGTTCTACCCTCGCAGTAACACTGGCTGAGTATTCCCGACCATCCCAAGTGGTGGAAGACCAGTCAGGAAATATATATCCTAGACCGTGAACTCGATTCGGTGCCCCTGCACTATAAACATCTCATGGTCTGGGTCCCAATAGTTGACAATTCAAGACAATAAAGGCTCTCCAGCTCTCATCAAAGGGTTCTCCACAAACTTCAGAACCCCAAACTTGGCCAATGCACTGTGAACACCTTGATCCTCCTGGATCTTTGACCGTAATGTGCCCAGCTCTCTCTCTCTCTCCAGTTGATATGTAATTCTGCCATAACTGCACAAAACCATCATATTTGTCAATGTACAGATAGGAAAGACTTTATCCAAACATAAAAACCCAGTTCTCAGCAAAAATACAACATAGAAAAACCCCTCCCTGTCAGGTCGCACTTTTCAGGACCAATCCTGGCACAGGTTGCATTTTTCTGCCCAAAACCTGCTACCCAGGTCGCAGTTTTTGCCCAAAAAAGTGTAACCCGGCCATGAAGAGGAGCAAGGGTCTGTTCCTGAGCTCTAGGGACCTAAACTAAACTTTCAATCCACTAAAATGAAAGAGTAGTATTAGGCCTCTTACCTGCAACTAACGGATCTCGATTCCAATGGTTGGTTTGTCCGCTACGATCGCCGCAAGATTTAGGGCCTCTATCCTCTCTACATTCACCATAGCTTCACATGCAAATGAGTGAATTTGGAGGGAAAATGCCTTATTAAAAGAAAAACCCCTAAATTTTCTTTTGCCTACTACGGCCAAACCATAGCTCAATTTGATCAATTGTTTGCACCATTGGAAAGCTCTCACCGGGCCCTCAAATGGGTATTTGTTTTTTTTTTGTGATTTGATACTTCACTAGGACACTTTTTGTCCACGAAGTGTCACTTCACTACTCCCCAAAATTGAATTTCTTCACTTGCAACACTTGTACTTGGGGGCACCACTTTGCCTTCATACTTGTCCATGCTCATGTTGATTTTCATCGTGAGTAACCATCTTGTACTCATTTTTTTTGGTCCTCACCAAGCTTGTTTTGTGTGGTAGCATCATTGAGTTGCCGTTGTTTAGAGCATCCGAGTTGAGTTATCATCGCATCCATGGAGTCTATCCCGAGTCCCTTTATATCCCGCCACAGTCCTCCATCCTTCATTGCTTTGATGCTCTCTCCTGTCGCACATTTTGGCTCTCTATTCGTTGTTCACTATCCCTTATGATATTTTGTTAGCTACCTGCTAGGTCATCCATTCTCTTTTATGATTCAACAAGGGAAGTCATCCTTCCGCTACTCATCTCTCTTCATTTCATCATCCTTGGTGTCATTCTGCCACTTTCTACTATTTTTCCTTGCCTTAGTTCCATTGGTATTGCCTCACTTGCTATGATGACCTCCTTCCGTCAACACCAACACATTCATTCCGAAGACAGGCTCAGATGGTGGCACCTTGCTCCAACCCACTTTTTTTCGTTGTCTTCTGGATTAGGCATGGATTTGGATTCTCATTGTCTTTGACTTGATTGTTTCTCCACTCCAGCTCCTTTCAACATGATCGAGATCCGTATACTTGATGGTTCAGTGATGCAGCAGCAGCTCTTGGTGATTCCCAGGTGTGTGGGGAGACAGCCACTTTCATGAGGGGGTGGCCCTATAGGTAGCCCCTCACATGCCCGGATGACCTCTTCATTACAGCCTTTGATGCAGCTCCATATATTTGACGATGATGGCCTCAGCCGCTTGTAGCACCTTTTTGTTTTCATGTATTAGTCATATTTTCAGAGCCCTTTCCTGTTTACAGGGAATTTGGATTGTATTTGTATCTCATGTACTCAAATATTATTGTATAAGTCCTAGCTGTTATCCCAGACACAATATGTATGTGGGATTCATTATCATGTTTTTTCCTGGCTCATGTTTATGCCAGCATGTACTATATTGTTCAGTCTCTTGTTTACTGGATGCATTATTCTTTGTACTTTGTCTCAACGGGCATAGGTATGCCTCCCTCGCCGTCTATAGCACAGGTACTCACTCATAAAGGAGACTTGTCACACCTGTAAGTCTCACATCCTTAGGGTCTAGTCCTCTAGCACTTTGTTCTACCTTATATTTCTCTCTCTTTGACTTCCCCTTCGGTGTCTAGTGATTGAGATTTTACCAGCACTACCATTATCAGCCTTACAATGCTCGCACGAGGGGGCAACTGTTGCACCATTTTTTGGTCATCTAACCCGTTATTATTAGATGGACCCAAGCACACCATAGAAGACCAATTTTACCCTGCTAAAATTGCTTTCACTATGAAAAATAACTTAGTAATCCTTATTTATTAAGTTGTTTATGGTCTAAACAGGAAACCCCATGAGGAAATATTAAATAAATCCACATTTGTTTGATTTTTCTCAAGGAATAATTAGTTAAACAGCAGTTTAATTAATATTCCTGATCATATTTAACCCAAAACAGGAAAATTAATTAGATAAATCATTATTTATCTTATTATTTTCTAGGAATAATTATTTAAACCTTATTTAAATAATATTCCTTGTTAAATTTGACTAAATCATTTATAAATAATTAAATAAATCATTATTTATTTGATTATTACTCGACCACATCCTTAAAATAATAAATAAATCATTTGTTATTTACTAATAAAAGGATTTGACCCAATTCAAATTATTTTTCCCTCCAACAAATGTAATAAAATATTTCATAAAAGTTGGATCTAGATTTGGTTAATAATATTTTAATTATGCACCAATATCTAGACTAGCTCAATATTTTGTTATAAATAGAAGGGGTTTTCCATTCGCTCACTACATTTTGTTTCCTAAATATCACTCTAGATCTATACTTTTGGTCTGACTTTGATCCACCATCATTGTCATATTTTTCTATCTTTTTGCTTGTGAGCTCCCTTTGAGTTCCATTTTTGTCTAGGTTTTCTACACCATCAAGAGAGAGGAATTTTAGAACCCATCCCATTGAGGAGAACTGGTAACATCCTTCTATGTTTTCCTCCCAGGTGCCATTAATACAAAAATCGTTCAACATATTCTTGTCTTATCTATTGGATGCATAGAGAAACTCTTGTTTTTATTTACTGCTTAATGTCTTTTAATGCATAGATATAGACTTTTGCAGCATTTATCTTGGTCAAATAATTGCAGATCTAAAGATATTGGCAACCATATTTTCTATTAGGGTAGTTTTTTAGGCACAGCTAAAGCGGTCATTTTTCGTACACTTGCGATTAAGATTCATACTAACAATATGTGCTTGTGTTTATTTTTTTTACACTGAACTGGTCTTTCTAAGTCATAAGCTAATCTCTCGACTTGGTCTTACTGTAGTTCTGGGAGTACCTCCAAAAATGTGCAATACTTGAGGGAAAGAAACCTTGATTATTAGAATTACGGAATTCAGATTGGAAATCAACCTTGAGCTCAAAAATTGCATAGTCATGGAAGGTGACCTAGCAATGATCCCAGAAACTGTGAAATCCCTCATTGAGCTCAGAAATTGTGTAGTGCACTAAGCCATAATGTTTCCAAGTTCCCCATAATTGCACAATATTTCTCGTCAGTGTGCATGACAAGTTTTCTCAAAAAAGAAAATAAAATAAAATTAAAAAGTCAAAAATCATCCCTAAAAAATAGGGATCCATTATTAGTATCTCGAAGGTGACATATTCGCTATGTTTAGAAACTTCTGCCAAGTTTCACTTTTTCCTTTATTTCAGGCATGCTTGTCATAAGCCCTAATTTTCTCAAATCCATGTAATTGGTGCCTCTAGAGTTCATTTTCACATTCGATCTTAGAGCTCTAGAATTCCTGAGGAGATAAAGGAACCTTCCGTGCAGTCGTTGTCGCTTTTTCGGGTGAGTTTCATTTTTATCATATTTTGCCACTTTTTCTTTCGCTTTTTGTTGTTTATCTTGTGTGAATGTTTTTTTTCTTATTTCTCTCCATGGTTGCTAGAGTTTTAAATTTTTTTATCTTGTAGAAGTGTTGTTTCAATTTGTTGTTTTCCTTTCATAAGAGTCGAATCAATTTTCTTGTTTTTTCACCGATGGTCTCCGTCGCAGTGACTGTCCTCACATACTTGATTTTCCTTTTGTTTATTGAGTTTTTTCCCATGATATATATTTATTCATTCATAATTAGTCATTTTTTTACTCAAGATCACATCATCACTTAGTTCTGATCATTTTTCACACTTCCACCGAGAAGATCTGTGCTTTCCTTGGCTAGATTTCCTTGCCCAGTTGGGCACTGTGCAATCCTAAGGCTCAAGCCGAGATATTTTCTTATGTAACTCCAAATTTTGTAGTGCATGCTAGCCCAACTATGCATTATGTAGTTCCATGGCTCATCCTGTCACCTTGCCCATTGAGACTGTGCAATGTGCAATCTCACGCAGATAATACCCAAGTTGAGTTGCACATTGCACGATCTCAAGCCTCAAGCTTCACCCTTGGCTATTGGGATTGTTTAGTGCCCATAGTCAATTAGTCACCCTTGGTGATGAAAACTACACATTCCTTCTCATCAGTTTCTCGGTTTTCTGGTTGATCATGTTGTGAAGTTAGATTTTCAAAAGGCTAATTTTTGCTTTCCATGTGTCTTTTTTGTCCCATAGGTGCCTCACTTGTGAAGCACTTCTCTCCAACAGCCATTGTTACCATGGCACCAAAGATATTTTCTTCAAAAGAGACCACTTAAAGAAGTACTTGGGAAGAAATTGAGAAAACTCCAGTAGACTTTCTAGTATATGCAGAAACTCAATTGTTTATAGAAAAGGAGTCAACACTAACATGGAATAAATTTAATGAAGTTATTTCAACAAAGAGAATTAAGGTAGATCTAGAGGATTGAAAATTTTATCTCAGTATCCAATATTCAATACTAAGATAGGGTTGCAATGTATATATCCATCCTTCCCATGTGCAAATTTCATCGGCTAGATTGTTTCACACATTAATGAGAAAACCATGACATTGAGCAATGCTAGTAAAAAAAATATTGCTACCTTTCTGGCAGAATATTATCAATGCATGTATCATTTTCTCGATCCAATGAAGCTCATAGACTCATATTTATATGCCACTAATAGCTATGTGAACACAAAATATATTGTTAAAAGTTGGGTGAAAGAGCCATTGATGTTTCAACGGAAACCCACCCATTTATATAATAAAAAGTCTCTCGGGAAGGCCTACAATGTCATAGTTATATTAGCTTGCAGGATCCATGGTAAGAAGAGCATGAAGACCTTTCCTAAAATGTGGGAAATATTATTGGGCCAGGTTGTGAGTGAGGGGAATCCATTCAATTGGTCAAATATGTTGGCTCAATAATTGAAAGCCCATGTAGCATAGGCCTGAATTCCTCCCCAAGAGGGAGAAAGAAAGGTTTTATACGTCTGCATACTTACTGGATGAAATTTGTGCACATAATCAGTTTCTTAGCATGAACTGGACATGGAAACCATGGGAAAAAATCTTGCATGTATATTTCAAAATGATTTCAGATTGCAGTCATCGAGGAGTCATGGAAAAACTAACTGACTATTTCATCATTCTGCTTTAAAATATTATCTTTGAATAAGAACCACCTTGCATGTAACGAGGATCAATGGAGAAAATAGAAGAGATCACAGATTGATTTGCCTCACTAGGTGGTGTTAGAGTCGGTATCTTCATCCCTCCGTCAGAGATCAAATTTCTCTTGCTGCATTTCATTTTAGGTGTCTCACTCAGTTCAGTCAGCTGCATTCCGTTAGGAGCATGGATCATCTGACGATAGGGGCTTGTCACTCCTATCCCTCATGTCTTGTACCTGCTGACCTAGTTCTGTTCATTAAAATCATGTACAGTCATGTTTGGTTTCATAGTTGGCAAAGAATCATTTTACAATTTTAGTCTCATTAGGTCTAGGGTTTAGTTAACCAGGTCTCAAAATGCCTAATAATGGTCAGCAGGCACATGAGGAAGCTTCAAATAAGGTTTCAGTGCAAAAATTTCATCATCATAATACTTGATAATGATTTTTCTTCAAAACTCTGTTTTGAAGAAAAATTGTCTATTTAATCTTTTTGTAATAAATGCAAAGTAATTTTCAAGTTTTTCAGTTGTAATAGTACTCCATTCGTAGCCCTGGTCACCTTTTCCAAAACTCCATGCCATCCATTCCTTGCAAAACAGACAAGAAGCTCATCATTCAGTCCAAAAACCAAAAGCAAGCAAAACAAAGATCTTTTAAAAAGTGTCAAAGTTTTCAAACATTACAAAGTGGGTTTAAAAAAAAAAATTTGAAATATTTGGCATAAAGATATTTTCATGTTTGAAAGATTCATTTGCATGCCAAGAACAGCAGTGAGCCAAGAAAAATCGTGGAGGAGTGAAGAAAGAAGTTTGGATGGCGGACTATGTTGAAGCTGGTTGCGTGGCACACTAGGCAGGTGTCGCGATGCATAGAATGAGCGTGGCGTATAGGGTCGCTCCTCTATGTGTTAGTTTGTTCCAGCGTGGCGCATCAGAAGGACGTGGTGCACTGGGTTGACTGTGCGGTGCATTAGGCCGGAACGCAAAATTTATGCCATTTCTTCAAAAATCCAAATCGATTCGGTCTCCTTTGCTCCAAGTAAGTCCATGTGACCTTTGAATTGCCAATGAAAATGTATTGGGTGTTGTTTATAAAGATTTGAACAATACAAAAACTAAACCCTATTATCTTGTTGAGAAGGGCCTCCTTTGGGTTTTGCAAATAATTTTGGTGTCAATCATTCCATCTCCCACCTTGTTTTTTTCCCCCATTTCCCATCACTGTTATTTCATAACTACAGTCCATCCCCCATCCTCTTACATCCCTAAAGGCACTCATTCCTAAGCCTATTCCCCTATCCCTAAAGTCATTTCATTTCCTATAATTCTCATTTTCCCATCTCACTTGCAAAATTTCCCAAACCCCAAGTTTTCCCAAGAAGTCAAGTGGCTATCCTTATACCTCAAATTTCACTTGATTAAACTCATTTATTCCCACTACCCTATTTCTCCACAGTCCATCCCATACTACCATACATTTGGCACTAAAAAAAAGCACTAAAATTCTCATTTTCATCTATGCAATACAACATAGACCTTGCATAGACCTTGGACATTATGGAGACAGATACTGATACATCATATGACCAAGATAGTGATTCCACCACTGAGTCACATGCACCTAGAAGGCCTCATAAAAGTGGCAGACATGTGAGAGAAGAGCCCAATTCATTGGCTGAATTGTAGGCTTGCCCACTTGCCATGGCATGTTTCCAACAACAGTTGACATGTTTTCAATTTTGTGAAATGATTGCTAGGATACATTATCATCAAGAGTTGGCTCGTTTGTTTGTATTGCATTTACATGATGGTTAGGTAACTCTTTCCAGTGTAACTTTCACTTTGACACCGGAAACTATCTCTCAAGCAACTGGAATACCGAATGTGGGAGAACAGTGGAAAAAAAGACAACAGGTGGACAGAGTGCATTATGAACCATATATCAGGCCTAGCTTTGTGAAACAACTCAGCAGAGTGTTTCCTTTTCGGTTCTTGAAGGATTCCTATGCGCCTATGATGAAACTTATTATTAGATATTTCAGTTGTGAGGGCCGCTTTTCACGCCTCTATGCCTATCATATCAGGTTATTGATGCATTTCACCAGGGTGAGGATGATGAACCTTCCTTATTTCATGTGCCGGAACATCGAGAGAATGACCACTCTCGTGCAGAGGAAAACTCCTGAGCAGCAGTACAATAGTATTTATCACTATGCACTCATTAAGATAGTGGTTGTGCATCAGCTTGGATTGCAGGGTATTTCATGGGAGGATTTCATTTCCCATGATTTATTCATAGCTCCTCAGGTTCCTCTGGAGGTTTTTCATGATGTAGGTGAACCTTCATATCATCATGGAGGTCAGGAGATAGAGACTACTAGTGTGCCGACATATGTCACTTATCAGAGAGGCACTAGAGGATTATTTGCAGCAGCCCGACGAGTATTATCTCCACTTGGGGTGGAAGGGGTATCGCTTCCATCATCAGCAGCACAGGTATAAGTACAGGACAGAGGTAAGAGGCCTATGTAGGATGAGGGGCCTTCAGGAGCCCAAGATATAGGTTTCATACTCATTGATGAGGATTTGAGCTCTCCAAGCTCAAAGTTGAGAGAGACTATTCAGGAGCAGAAGGCGGAGATAGACACCTTGACCGTCAAATTGCAGAGATCCCAACAGATTATAAACTACCTGGAGCAGTGAAACAAACAGTTGTAATATCAGCAAACAATCATGGAGTTGCAAAACATCTGTGAGAACCGGCAAGCTGCCCAAAGAAGCCAAACCGAGATGACATCCATTGAGCGAGAGATTGAGGCTGATAGAGAGACTTGGCTTGAGAGAGTCAATAGTCATCTAGAGAAGCTGTTGGAGAAGGCAAACAAGGAAAAGAACATGCTCAGGCACATGAAGAATCATTATTGGGCGAGGAATCATGTTTGCAAGGCGCGAATCAAGATCCTGAAGGCAAAGCTAAAGAGGGCGTTAAAACGTCGCAAAAGGCATGATAGACTCAAAATTTTGGCTAAAGCCTCCTTGGATCAGCATAGCGCTTGATGGTGGACATTCAGCCCAAATTTCAAGAAATTTGGGAAACTTTTTGTCAATTTTGAATTTTTTGGCCTTAACACAGATTTTCCTGCCCGACGCGTCGCGCCACTTGGCGCGCGCTTATAATTGGCAGCCCCTCTTGAAGAAAAATTTGTATTTCTATATTTTTCATCAAAATTTATGCATTCCTACCCATTACCTAGGGATTTTGACAAGTTTTGGGTTGCCTGAAGGGTCAAAAACACCTTAAAAATGGCCTTTCTGCCACTTTTTGGACACACAGGAAGAAGTGTTGGGAGATTTGACTTTTGGAGGGAAAAATGGAAACCAAATTCATAAATTCAACTTGTTTTGGAAAGTAGATAGGCAGAGATTTCCAACGAGCTATCCTGCACTCAATTTGGACTCCAGGAATGCCTTCAAAATCAGCTCCAAAGTGGCATGATGCATAGAGATTTCATGCACGGCGCATTGGGAATTTTGGCCTAGTTTTCACTCAGTAAATCAGTTTTTCGCCTAGTTTTGGCCAGCTTGACTTTTTCATCTCCAAAGGTGAAACTCTTGATTTAACTTGATGTAATTTCATGGCTTTGATGTAATTTTGGCACATTTTTACTCATGTAAGTAGATTCATTCACCAAAAAGTGAATTGTAACTGAATCAATCAGTTTCCTATCTTATAGAGGCAAGCTGTTCCACTGCCTATTTTTCAGTTCTTAGTTTATATCTTGTTGAAACAGCTCTTAAAATAGTGAGCTCTACCCCTATAGGCATGGGAATGAGTTAGGCTTGTCTATATCTTGTATTTTCTCAGTGATTTTCAGGGTTGGACACTTGGGATTGCTTTGAGCTTCATTGTACATTTCATCTCTGCATTTTGGCAAAGGAATAGACCAAGGTTTGCAGCAATCTTTGGGATCCATGTGGCTCTATTTTCTGATGGTGTGTTTCTCTCTATGATTTTAAGTTTACTGAAGTTTCATGTGTATCATTTCCCTTCTCCTTTCTTCTTAAATTAAACAAATAAGTGATAAAGGTGGAATCCATTAGATTTGTAGTGCTCTACCTTGAAATTTTGTTTAATTTTCCATGTTTTCAACTGACTGAAGAGGATTCTTGAATGCCTCTTTCCCTCTTCAACTCCTCACCGGTTTGATCTATCCATTTCATTCAATTTCGAAGCATCAAAACAATTTCTTTCCTTGCCCCATTCAGCCTTCTGCAAAACTGATCATTTCCCAGACCCAAAATCTGCCTTTCCCTTTGATTCCAACAAAAACCCTTCCAAAATTAAAAAAAAAACTCTTTTACATATATACCTAGCCTAAAATCAACCTTTATTCAAGTCATCTGAAGCCTCACTGATTATTTTTGCTGAGATTGACAAGGAGAGAGCCCTCTCCCGATCTGGTAGGGCTAGCTACCAGATTAAGCGTGGTTTGATGTTACCCTAGACTTTGCCTTCCTTCAGCCTGAGGTAGATTTAGGTAATAACATAGTGGCAACCATATTGGGGAAAAAAGGGTTTGCTTGTTATTGTTATTTTTTTTATAAGCTACAGACGGAGCCTGAAGTTATGCCAGGTAGCCTTCAAAACGCTCTTGCTTTGCATTAGCGAAAGTAGGTAAATGCTACTTCAGTAAATCTCCAGTCTAGTTTTTAAACATAACACCTCACTTGTAAATTTCCCCAGTACATTAGATCATTCTAGACTTTGGATGATGAGTTTAGAATTTGATAGGCTAAACAAGTTGGTTTTGTCCCTTTGATTTTTTTGAAAATAACTCAACACACTGGCTTCCAAACGACATACTAGAGCAAATCCAGATCCTGATCCATCTCCTGTGTATGAAAATCCCAATATTATTTCAAGAATCCTTCATCGAGAAAGTCCTATGATTCATCTATTCAAATCTCATTCATGTCCCACTGTTTTTGAGTACCTTGAAGATCTTGAGTTTGACGAACAATTTGAGTTGTCGTTATTTGAGGCGAAGTCTGAAAGTGCTATTGGTTCTACTGTCATTTTGGATATTCAGAATGTCATTGTAGCAAAAAATATTCCCAAGTTCATAGAGTCTGCATCTGCAACTCTTGGGTCATCAGCAGTTACATCTGGTTCACAAATTCATACCGAGCCTTCTTTCATTCCTACCATTCCCGTGCAACCATCTATCTCTGATAAAAAATCTGCAGTAGTCTCGCCTCCATCCACACCTCATATACCTCATACATCAACTGCTCCAACTCCTCCTATATCTCCGAGACCAGTTGTAAATCCACCTAGAGCAATGGCTGCCCGATTTGCACCTCTCGTGTTGCCTCAAAACTTAGATGACATGCCCGCAGATTATCAAAGCAAAATTACATTTTTTGATGGCACTCCTCAAAGTTTCACTGCTCAGCAACATGTGGATAGAATGGCAGATTTCTTCGACCTTCATGAGATTGATGCGGAAAATGTAACAATGAGATTGTTTGTTCAAACATTTGGAGGAGAAGTGAGAAAGTGGTTCAGAGCCTTTCCACCTAGAAGTATTGCTACATTGGCTAATCTTCAGAGACAATTCTTGGATCAATGGGAAGTGCAGAAAGATCCTCTTTCAATCCTTTCCGAGTATGACAATATTAAGCGAAATGTTGGTGAGTCTGTCCAAGATTATTGTATTATATTCAATACTGTTTACAATGCAATTCCTGCAGATATAAAGCCACCTAGGGTGTCTGCTTTGTTTAAATTTCTGGATGGATTCGATCCTGGCATGGCTTATCAATTGAGAGAAAGAATTCCAGCTACTTTAGAAGATATGCAGAAAATTGCAGTCAGTGTTGAAGCTAATTTGAATGCCAGGAGAGCTAGAATGAGAGCTGAAAAGAAGGTAGCAATAAAGGAAGAGGTTTCTACGTCAGATCAAATGCTTCGGAAGATGGAAAATATGTTTGAAATATTAACACTTGATAAGCCTGAACCATAGATCAGAAATCCTAACTTCCGTGGCCAGCAACAACCGCAATTCAGAATCAAGCAAAGAGAGAAACGAGCACAAGAACCGACAGCACAACAACAAGTGAAGACACCCTTACAATAGAATTTTGTTGGTCTGGAATCAAATTATGAAGAGAATTTAATAGGAGAAGAGAATCATTTCTTTACACCTGATGATATGCCAAATTTTATCACTGAAGATGAGGAGTATTTAGAAATTTTAGCTATACAAAAAGATGAGGATTTCATCTTGGCAAATGAGACAGCTCTTGAAGAAGAGTCTGATGAGTATCATAGGGGATACATGAATGCCTTGACCACCCAGCAATGAAAATATTCACTTAGAAACATAGATGCGCCTGTTAATCCAATTCAAAAGAGAAAGGAAATTTCAGCACCAAAGAATGATTCACCTGTGGCACAGAAGAAGGGAAAAGAGATAGCTGATCCCACTACTAGAAAATCCCAATCAACAAATGAAAGATCCAATCAGCCAATTGTATCAAAGGATAAAACTGAAAATAAGGATGTTCCAACTAAAGAGGTAGAGAAAATTTCAGTTTTTAACTTAGAAAATGAAATTGCTAAGTTAAAATTATCCATTCCTTTGACTGAATTGATGAAGAACAGCAGCTATAAGGGTCAGGTGTCTAAGATTTTGAATTTAGATCCATTGTTTGATATGGTGAATGTGGAGGATGATCAACCTGAGTTGATTTTTGGTCCAGCATTGGATGGTGAATCTACAGATAATGATGTGCCTCCTTTTTATATTAGCCTTAGATTGCAGGATTTTGTGTTACACAATGCTATGATTGATTCCAGAGCCTCTCATAATCTCATGCCGAGGGAAATCATGGAGAAATTGGGATTGGATATCACTAGAAAGTATCATGATCTTTACTCTTTTTATTCTAGTAGAGTAAGATGCATTGGGCTTATCAAAGATTTGGTGGTCAGTTTGGATCAGATTCCTACTAAAAATGTTTTGATGGATGTGGTTGTGGCAGATATTCCTCCTAGATTTGGCATGCTTCTTTCCAGATCTTGGGGAGCGAAACTTAAAGGAACATTGCAACTTGATTTCTCCTATGCTATCATTCCTGTGTTTGGTCAGATGAGGAAATTATATCGGGAGCAAAAGATGAAGTATATGATCACCAGCAAGGAGAAACCGGTAAATCATCCAATTAATTATGTACATACAAATTTAGAATCATTTGTTTTGTATTCAGATAGTTTCAATGATGTAAATAGCCAATTAATTGAAGTAGAAGACATTTCGGAAATTACTGAGAATTTTAGAGAGGTATTAAAGAAAGAGAGAAAAAAACTTGAAAGTTCCGCTGAGCAATCAGCCTTCCGAAAACAACAAAAAGTTGATGGACAGCAAGTAGAAATAACAGAGCAAACATAATTTCAGCACTTGGAAGAGGATGAAGATTGTTTATGGACCATGGATTTTGATGGTGTAGTAGGAAATTATGGTGCTGGAATTGGAATTTGGGTACGCAACCCTTTTTCTACCCCAAACAAGGTACCGAGTAATGTAAGGGTCTGTTCTTATAAATTGGCTTTTGATTGTTCAAATAATGAGGCTGAATACGAAGCTTTAATTGCTGGTCTGAAAATTCTTAGAAAGTTGAATGCTAAGAGGATTGCAGTGTATGGCGACTCCGAGTTGGTTATCAAGTAAGTGAAAGGTGAATACCAAGCTAAGAATCCTCGAATGCGGGCTTACCGAAATGCAGTTCTAGATATCTTGAGATTGTTTTCAGACTATACTTTGACTTGTGTCCCTCGTATTCAAAATGGTATTGCAGATGCACTTGCAAAGGCAGCAAGTAATTTGAAAATTCCAATGAACTAAAGGAACAAATTTGAAATTCATGTGAAGCATCGTCCGACTGTCCCGGACAATCAAAGGTATTGGCAAGTATTTCAAGATGATGAAGAAATTGATGAATTTCTGCAAAATGAAGGAAAATTCAAAGACACTTCTATTGATATGGAGCATGATGATGGTGGGGCTGATGTGAAAATAAATCAGATGGAAGTATTGCAGCTGAAGGATAATGTCATTCCTAAAGGTCTAATACATTCATAGGAGCTTTTCGATCAATATGACATAGCTCGAAAACCAACCTTGCGGCCAACCAAAAAGGGAGTTGAAGATGTGAACATTGGATCAGCTGAAAATCCAAAAATGGTGAAATTGTCCAAAGCATTGCCACCATAGGTAAAAGAAAATTATATTAGTTTATTTTCTTCTTTTGCTGATGTATTTTCTTGGGAATATTCATATTTGAAGACATACGATACAAACATAATTCATCACACCATTCCGATCAAGCCAAATCAAAAGCCCTTCAGGCAGAAGTTGAGAAGAATAAATCCGAAGTTGCTGCCCTCAATTGAGAAGGAAGTGAATCGATTGTACAAGGCTAGCATCATTGTTCCTATAATATTTTCAGGTTGGATTTCTAATTTGGTGCCCATACGCAAGAAGACAGGTGAGATTCGTTTGTGCAATGATTTTAGGAATCTGAATAAGGTTTCTTTGAAAGATAATTATCTGTTGCCCAAAATGGATCACATACTTCAGTGAGTAGTTGGAGCATCTCGTATGTCACTACTTGACGGTTATTCTGGTTATAACCAAATTATGGTCCATGAGGATGATAGAGACAAAACAACGTTCACCACCCTGTGGGGAACCTTTAATTATGCTAAAATGCCTTTTGGTTTGAAGAATGTTGGTGCAACCTTTCAGCGAGCAATGGATATGGCATTTGCGAATGAGAAGGATGTTTTTCTAGTTGTGTATCTTGATGATTTGACAGTCTTTCTAATTCAGTTGAAGAGAAACTTTACCATTTGAAGATTGTTTTTCAGCGGTGTAGAAAGTATGGTGTTTCACTCAATCCGAAGAAGAGTTTGTTTTCCATGGATGAGGGCAAGCTTCTTGGTCATATTATCTCAAAATATGGGATTCGTATTGATCCAACTCGAGTAGAAGCTATTCAACAAATTGATCTTCCCTGAAACAAAAAGGAGATCCAATCATTCAATGGTAAGATGAATTTTTTGCATCGCTTTGTGCCTAATCTTGCAGAACATTTAAGGGAGATTACAAATGTGCTTAAGAAAGATAGCGTAGTGAAGTGGACTGAGGAGGCTGTAAAGTCTTTCAATTTATTGAATTTGGCTCTTTCTTCAGCTCCTATTTTGATCAGCCCAGATTATACTCAGGATTTTATTTGGTTTTCATTTGCTTCGGAGCATACTATGGCAGCAGTATTGATGCAGAAAAGAGATCAGCATGAAAAACCAATTGCTTTTTTTAGCCGAACCATAAGAGATGCAGCCTTAAAGTATAACATAATTGAAAATTAAGCTCTTGATTTAGTGAAAGCATTGAAATATTTTCGAGTATATATTCTGCATTCTCATATTCTTGCTTATGTTCCTAATGCTGCTGTTAAGGATGTTTTAGTGCAAACAGATCCAGAAGGGAGACGAGGAAAATGGATTGCTGCCTTGTTGGAGTATGATGTGGAGATAAAGCCTACAAAGCTTATCAAAGGACAAGGATTGGCTAAGCTAATGGCTCAATCAAATTTACATGCCTTGGAGATTAACCTCATTGTTGTTATGTTCGAGGAAAATGAAGAAAGTTCGCTAATTCAGGTATCAAAAATCTTTGTTCATTCTCCTTGGTATTCAGATATTGTATATGTGCTCCAAAATTTGTCACCATCGCCAGGAATGGCTAAAAACAAAAGTAGAACTCTGAAATTGAAGGCTGCCAAGTTTTGCATTTTGAATAATGCTCTCTATTAGAAAGATCCCGGTGGTGTTTTGTTAAATTATTTTGTGGAAGAAGAAGAAAAGCAGGTTATGGGGGATTTTCATAAGGGAGATTGAGGAGGTCATCTTTTCTAGAAAATAATGGCCAACAAAATTTTGAGAGAAGGATATTATTGGCCGAATATTTTTGCTGATGTGTACAAAATTGTTAAAAGTTGTCACGAATGTCAGATTTTTGAAGGGAGGAAGAAATTGCAGCCTTTGCCGCTTAAGCCCATCGAAGTAAGTGCTCCTTTTCAGTAGTGGGTTTTGGATTTCATTGGAAAGATCCATCCTGCTTCTTTAGCTCAGCATAAGTGGATCCTCACAGTGACAGATTATTTCACGAAATGGATTGAAGAAATTCCCACCAGGCAGGCTACAGATGCAGTAATAATTTCGTTTCTTAAGAATAATATTTTATCTTGTTTTGGTTGCCCAAATAAGTTAATTACTGATAATGCAGCAGCTTTCAAATAAAAAATAATGGTGAGTTTTGTAACAATTATCACATCACTTTGGGACACTCAACCGCTTATCATCCACAAGGCAACGGATTGGCTAATTCCTCGAACAAATATTTGGTCAAAATTATTAAAAAGCTGCTGGAAATTAATAAGAAAAGTTGGCATAAGAAGTTGGTCAATGCACTTTGGGCAGACTGAGTGAGTCAAAAGAAATCCATAGGTATGTCCCCCTTCGAGCTAGTATATGGAATTGACACGGTATTTCCTACTTCTCTCGCAGTTCCAGTGGTCAAACTTCTGCAGGAAGCTGGCAGTGAAGACGATCATATGCAAAGGAGAATAAATCAAATGATCCATTTGCAACAAACTAGAGAGGAATTTTTCCAAAACACGTTCAAGCTGCAAGAGATAATTAAGAAAATATATGACAGAAAGGTGAAAGCAGACAAGTTCCAATTAGAAGAAGTGGTGCTGAAATGGGATGCAAGAAACGAGGAAAAAGGTAAGCATGGTAAGTTCGAAAATATCTGGAAAGGACCCTTCAAAATTGCTGCATATCGAGGTCAGAATGATTTTCTTCTGAAAGAGATGAACGGAGAAGATTGTCCAGGAGGGCCAGTAAATGGTCGGCTGCTCAAGCGGTATCATTTCTAAAATGTTTTCTTCTGTTTTACATTGTCATTGTACATACCAGTTTATTTCAGTTTCATTGCAAGTGTGTGCTGTTATCTTTTCTTCAGTTTGGGGCCCGAGGTGAAGGCTATAACTCTGAAGATTAATTTCAACTTTGGTTCAAGTTTGTTGAGTCAGGTTTTTCGGTCATTTTTGGTTTCGAAATTGAGTCGGTTTCAGTCAATTTTTAGTCAATAAAATGAGTCAAGAGTCTTGTGTTGGTTTGTCAAAGTTATGGACTCCATAGCCCAATGGACGAAGGCACTACCTACTCTCCCAGAAATCTGTAGTTCTTGGCACCTCCAAGGAGCTACCATCCCCATTGGAGCCAATGTTAGAGTCGGTATCTTCATCCCTCCGCCAGAGATCAAATTTCTCTTGCTGCATTTCATTTTAGGTGTCTCACTCAGTTCAGTCAGTTGCATTCCGTTAGGAGCATGGATAATCTAACGATAGGGGCTTATCACTCATATCCCTCATGTCTTGTACCTGCTGACCTAGTTCTATTCATTAAAATCATGTACAATCATGTTTGGTTTCATAGTTGGCAAAGAATCATTTTACGGTTTTAGTCTCATTAGGTCTAGGGTTTAGTTAACCAGGTCTCAAAATGCCTAATAATGGTCAGCAGGCACATGAGGAAGCTTCAAATAAGGTTTCAGTGAAAAAATTTCATCATCATAATGCTTGATAATGATTTTTCTTCAAAACTCTGTTTTGAAGAAAAAATGTCCATTTCATCTTTTTGTAATAAATGCAATGTAATTTTCAAGTTTTTTAGTTGTAATAGTACTCCATTCGCAGCCCTAGTTTCCTTTGCCAAAACTCCATTCCATCCATTCCTTGCAAAACAGACAAAAATCTCATCATTCAGTCCAAAAACCAAAAGCAAGCAAAACAGAGTTCTTTTAAAAAGTGTCAAAGTTTTCAAACATTACAAATTAGGTTTCAAAAAACAAAAATTGAAATCTTTGGCATAAAATATATTTTCATGTTTCAAAGATTCATTTGCATGCTAAGAATAGCAGTGAGCCAAGAAAAATCGTGGAGGAGTGAAGAAAGAAGTTTGGAGGGCGGACTATGTTGAAGTTGGTTGCGCGGCACACTGGGCAGGTGTCGTGACGCATAGACTGAGCACGGTGCATAGGGTCTCTCCTCTGTGTGTTAGTTTGTTCCAGTGTGGCGCATCAGAAGGGCGTGGCGCACTGGGTTGACTGTGCCGTGCATTGGGCCAGAACACAAAATTTATTCCATTTCTTCAAAAATCCAAATCGATTTGGTCTCCTTTGCTCCAAGTAAGTCCATGTGACCTTTGAATTGCCAATGAAAATGTATTGGGTGTTTTTTATAAGGATTTGAACAATACAAAAACTAAACCCTATTATCTTGTTGAGAAGGGCCTCCTTTGGGTTTTGAAAATAATTTTGGTGTCAATCATTCCATCTCCCCACCTTTTGTTTTTCCCCCATCTCCCATCACTATTATTTCATCACTACAGTCCATCCCCCATCCTCTTACATCCCTAAAGGCACTCATTCCTAAGCCTATTCCCCTATCCGTAAAGTCATTTCATTTCCTATAATTCTCATTTTCCCATCTCACTTGCAAAATTTCCCAAACCCCAAGTTTTCCCAAGAAGTAAAGTGGTTGTCCTTATACCTCAAATTTCACTTGATTAAACTCATTTATTCCCACTACCCTATTTCTCCATAGTCCATCCCATACTACCATACATTTGGCACTAAAAAAAAAGCACTAAAATTCTCATTTTCATTTATGCAATACAACATAGACCTTGCATAGACCTTGGACATTATGGAGACAGATACTGATACATCATATGACCGAGATAGTGATTCCACCACTGAGTTACATGCACCTAGAAGGCCTCATAAAAGTGGTAGACATGTGAGAGAAGAGCCCACTTCATTGGTTGAATTGCAGGCTTGCCCACTTGCCATGGAATGTTTCCAACAACAGTCATGTTTTCAATTTTGTGAAATGATTGCTAGGATACATTATCATCAGGAGTTGGCTCGTTTGTTTGTATTGCATTTACATGATGGTCAGGTAACTCTTGCCAGTGTAACTTTCACTTTGACACTGGAAACTATCTCTCAAATAACTAGAATACCGAATGTGGGAGAACAGTGGAACAAAAGACAGCAGGTGGACAGAGTGCATTATGAACCATATATCAGGCCTAGCTTTGTGAAACAACTCAACAGAGTGTTTCCTTTTCGGTTCTTGAAGGATTCCTATGCGCCTCTGATGAAACTTATTATCAGATATTTCAGTCGTGAGGGGTGCTTTTCATGCCTCTATGCCTATCATATTAGGTTATTGATGCATTTCACCAGGGTGAGGATGATGAACCTTCCTTATTTCATGTTTCGGAACATCGAGAGAAAGACCACTCTCGTGCAAAGGAAAACTCCTAAGCAGCAGTACAACAATATTTATCACTATGCACTCATTAAGATAGTGGTTATGCATCAGCTTGGATTGCAGGGTATTTCATGGGAGGATTTCATTTCCCATGATTTCTTCACAAGTCCTCAGGTTCCTCCGGAGGTTGTTCATGATGTAGGTGAACCTTCATATCATCATGGAGGTCAGGAGACAGAGACTACTAGTGTGACTACATATGTCACTTATCAGAGAGGCACTAGAGGATTATTTGCAGCAGCCCGGCGAGTATTATCTCCACCTGGGGTGGAAGGGGTCTCGCTTCCGTCATCAGCAGCACAGGTAGAGGTACAAGACAGAGGTAAGAGGCATATGCAGGATGAGGGGCCTTCAAGAGGCCAAGATACAGGTTTCATACTCATTGATGAGGATTTGAGCTCTCTAAGCTCAAAGTTGAGAGAGATTATTCAGGAGCAGAAGGCGGAGATAGACACCTTGACCGTAAAATTGTAGAGATCCCAATGGATTATAAACTAGCTGGAGCAGCAAAACAAATAGTTGGAAGATCAGCAAACAATCATGGAGTTGCAAAACATCCGTGAGAACCGACAAGCTGCCCAAAGAATCCAAACCGAGATGACATCCATTGAGCGAGAGATTGAGGCTGATAGAGAGACTTGGATTGAGAGAGTCAATATTCATCTGCAGAAGCTATTGGAGAAGGCCAACAATGAAAAGAACATGCTCAGGCACATGAAGAATCATTATTGGGTGAGGAATCATGTTTGCAAGGCGCGAATCAAGATCCTGAAGGCAAAGTTAAAGAGGGCATTAAAACGTCGCAAAAGGCATGATAGACTCAAAATTTTGGCTGAAGCCTCCTTGGCTTAGCATATTGCTTGATGGTGGACATTCAGCCCAAATTTCAAGAAATTTGGGAAACTTTTTGTCAATTCTGAATTTTTTGGCCTTAACATAGATTTTCCTGCCTGACGCATCGCGCCACTTGACGCGCACTTATAATTGGCAGCCCCTCTTGAAGAAAAATTTGTGTTTCTAGATTTTTCATCAAAATTTATGCATTCCTACCCATTACCTAAGGATTTTGACAAGTTTTGGGTTGCCCGAAGGGTCAAAAACACTTTAAAAATGGCCTTTCTGCCACTTTTTGGACACACAGGAAGCAGTGTTGGGAGATTTGATTTTTGGAGGGGAAGATGGCAACCAAATTCAGAAATTCCCCTTGGGTTGGAATGTAGACAGGCAGATATTTCCAACAAGCTATCCTGAACTCAATTTGGACTCCGGGAAGGCCCTAAAAATCAGCTCCAAAGTGGCACGATGCATAGAGATTTCAGGCGCGGCGCATTGGGAATTTTGGCCTAGTTTTCACTCAGTAACTCAGTTTTTCGCCTAGTTTTGGCCAGTTTGACTTTTTAATCCCAAAAGGTGAAACTGTTGATGTAATTTCATGGATTTGATGTAATTTTGGCACATTTTTACTCATGTAAGTAGATTCATTCACCAAAAAGTGAATTGTAACTGAATGAATCAGTTTCTTATCTTATAGAGGCAAGCTGTTCCACTACCTATTTTTCAGTTCTTAGTTTAGATCTTGTTGAAAGAGCTCCTAAAATAGTGATCTAGACCCCTATAGGCATGGGAATGAGTTAGGATTGTCTATATCTTATATTTTCTCAGTCATTTTCAGGGTTGGACACTTGGGATTGCTTTGAGCTTCATTGTACATTTCATCTCTGCATTTTGGAAAAGGAATAGAATAGGGTTTGCAACACTCTTTGGGATCCATGTGGCTCTATGTTTTGATGGTGTGTTTCTCTCTATGATTTTAAGTTTACTGAAGTTTCATGGGTATCATTTCCCTTCTCCTTTATTCTTAAATTAAACAAATAAGTGATAAAGGTGGAATCCATTAGATTTGTAGTGCTCTACCTTGAAATTTTGTTTAATTTTCCATGTTTTCAACTGTTTGAAGAGGATTCTTGAATGCCTCTTTCCCTCTTCAACTCCTCACCGGTTTGATCTATCCATTTAATTCAATTTCGAAGCATCAAAACAATTTCTTTCCTTGCCCCATTCAGCCCTCTGGAAAATTGATCATTTCCCGGACCCAAAATCTGCCTTTCCCTTTGATTCCAACAAAAACCCTTCCAAAATAAAAAAAAAACTCTTTTACATATATACCTAGCCTAAAATCAACCTTTATTCAAGTCATCTCAAGCCTCACTGATTATTGTTTGCTGAGATTGACAAGGAGAGAGCCCTCTCTCGATCTGGTAGGGCTAGCTACCAAATTAAGCATGGTTTGATGTTACCCTAGACTCTACCTTCCTTCAACCTGAGGTAGATTTAGGCAATAACAGGTGGCACTTTCATTAGAGTGTTCGGTAGAGAGAAGCAAAGGATGCCTAGAGAAGAGCGGAAGAAGAGAGAAAAGTAGATATTCTAAGAAGCATAATTGAGGTTGAAACATGAATAACAAAAACTAAAGGAAGAACATGAGTTGAGGAGGAAATAATGGGAAGAAGAAGAAAGGAAAGATGTCATAGTAGCAAAAACAAATTCGGTACAGGTTGAAGAGAAATAATGAAAACAACTAGCAGTAGAGGAAGAGGGTGAGTAGATGCAAGATTGGAAGCTTTCTTAGCAGATTGAAGTTGCATTCATATATTTGGAACTGGAACCGTAGAATGAAGATTTTGACCTAATTCCCAATGCACCACAGGTCATCATTCGGTCTCAAACACCTCCATTAACAGAGCTAGCCTTGAGCGAGGAAGGGGACATAGTTCCTCTTTATGATGATTTCTAAAAGAGGATTGTACAAGTGTGGAGAAATCATTTTCCGAATGATCATGCATCACCTGCATTTACTAGAGAGAGGGTGATAGTGGTGGACACCATCAAGAATCAAAAGGCCATTGTCAAAGCTAACTTGGAATTTCCAAGTGAAACAATATCAAACATAGGATTTGATGGTTGAGAATAATAAATTGGAAAAAAACTTACATGTGTCCAGGAAAGAGATATAAAATCTCCGCACATCAGCACAAAAAGCAGATTCCACATAGGTCTACTTGGAGGAGATAAGAGGAACGATACTTTGTGAAGAATTAACACTTGGAAATACCATGCAAGACCTATATGAGGAGATCATAACCATACATAAGGTGGTTTTCCACTTGCATGGTTTACAACAACAAAGTAGAGAATTTGTCAAAATTCTTAAGAATGTACAAATGGCATTTCCATCGTGCAGGAATGGAAAATGAAATACAAAGGGGCACCACTTAAATTTCCAAAGAAAATGAAGCCAGACAAATATGGAGAAAGAAAGAGTTTGAATATTGATTCATAACAACAAGCAGCTCACATCCTTCATTGGAAGAATTTAGGTAGCATATGTACAATTATACAAAAATTTGGATTTCATGGTGAAAACACACTAGATCCCATCAATTGGCTTGCTCACCAAAGCCAGACATAGACACTGGGTCAAAAAGGAGATCAAAGAGTACTTGGAGCAATTGAAATATATTTCCACCAAGGAGGATTTGGATCTAAATAGACAGAACATGAAGAACTACATTGGTTGTTCTGTTCATATTAGAATAATGTTGCTCTTTCATGAGAGGGAAGTTAAAAATGGATCCAAAACATTATACGCAGATTCTATGGAGGCTAGAGTCCACTTCCATCCAGAAACCATCAAGAAGTTTGGCGATTTCATCGCACAGTACCGAACTTGGCACCAATATGTGATCGAGAAATATCAAGTGTAATTTGTTGAGCTATATTTGCACCAAACTCAAGTGTCCTAGTGTTTTATCTTATTAGGTTGTCATGTTGTCTCTACCCTATTTTGTATCATATGGGTATGAGTGTAAAATGTAATATTAATAGAAATTATTTGTAAATTGAAATTATAAGTCTCAATATTGGAATGTGAAGATTCATGAGGTAATGTAATGAGTCATTTTGTAAAGAAGGTGAAGAGTCATGAGGGGATTCCAAGAGTAAAAAATGGGAATGTGAAGACTCTCCCCCTTTGTTATAAATATATCCTCATAACTCATGTAAGGGGATTTTGGGAGCCAAGTTTTTGACTAGGCTTATGCTTAGGAAGATCTTGGGAGTTTTGTGAGAGCCTTGGCTGCTCCATAGCATATACGGAGTATACTTATTTGGAGGAGTAAGTGTTATTGACTTTAATATTCCACTATTGGGGCTATTGTTTCATCAATGGTGTATGTATGATGGGAACTTTCACCCTTAATAAAACTCAGAGTCGACACACTTTCACGCATATGTTGTGAATATAGTAGGACTATTCTTGTTGTATTTGCAATGTATGTTATTTAACTTACAAATATTATAATAATGAACTACTTTGTTTGCATTTTTTTGAATCTTGTTGAATGTGTGTTGTATTAATTTGTCACCTTAACTTGTGGACTATTTCGCTTGTTAGCTCATGATGTCATTATGCTCGTGTGTTCCTTTCAAGATGCATATTATTATAGGATTTTAAGGGGCGCACTTACTTTCCCTTCATGTGTTGAAACTGTTCATGCATCGCACTTGACTATCCGCAAGGTCACAAAATTTCTCTCACCAAAATCACCATACATCACTTTATGCATTTCTGCATCTAAGGCATATCATTAACCACCCACTACTGAGACTCCTACTCCAAATAGTGTGAGGTCTAGTTGGGACTTCATATTTGGGAGATCCCCTACATGTTGGTGAGTCAAGCTTCGTCAAAATTTCCTCATGGATCTCATTTGTAATGTATGTGTGCCATACTCTAAACTCCGTTGAGAAGGATTTGAACCGAAATGGAAAGTCCCCTATGTAACACATCTTCACCTCCAATTCCTATATCAATATGGTTTTGTAATTTGATTGTACATTATTACATATCCATGAAAGTTTCATATGAGATTTCACTAATGTAATGGTGTACTATAGAATAATGTCCTTGGTGACGTCCAAGCCTTCCTATTATGTTACTTGCTTGATCTACTTGATGTATTACCTTATCTCCTGGAATATGATCTCTTTGCCTCTGATTGTTTCAAGTGTCCCATTTGAAAGCATCCCATGTTTATGTGCTAGAGACTCGAAACCATTGTGCATTCAATTACAAGTAGCAATAGTACTAATATACTACTCTCTAAGGCACATGTAGTTCTAATGGTGGAGTCTCATTTGAACTCTATCCATCTTGACAGAAATCCTATCTTTCCTTTCCAAAATTTATGGAACATATGGATACTTGGCACCCACTCCTGAAGATGGTTGATTTTTTTTTTGTAACTTTTAGGAGTTTCACCACTTCCTGTGCTTTCTTCTGAATTCCAATGAGAGGAGCGACCACTTGTTGTAAAAGTATCATATAATCATATAATTGTGCCATGGTGTCCTCCATTGGCCCTAGTTCCTCCTGCATGGATGACTTCCATTCTACTGTGTTGAAACTCTATGATGATAACCATTGATCCTCCATTTAAGATGTTCTATTTGTTGCTTTTCCACAGAAAATTCTATCTTCAACCTAGAATTCTCATTCAACAAGTATTCATAATTATCCTACTTGGTTGTAGCAAAAGAAACATTTTCCACTATGATTACTCGGGGATTCCTTCTGGTATTGGTTGTTATCACCTTCTTCGTATAATCTAATACTGGATTATGAGGATCATTCGAGAAGTATATATGCCTTTTTTGCACGGTACTCTTCTTAAGCTGATTAAATTTTACACTGCACACATCCATGACTTTGTTTGCGGGTGGAGGCATGATTCCCATTTCTCAAAATGGAAGATGACCAATTGTAGGGGGATATTTTTGTGGGGAACCTGGTTCATCATCCATGGGTTCAATGGTATCCTCTTCCTCCAAATCTTATTATTCTATCTCCTTAGTCAATTTTTCTTCTTCTAGTTGTTGGGTGTTTTAATTTTGATTTAAAACCCTGTCATTTAATTTGTCAACCTGGGGTTTCGTAAAATTACGAGGTATACCTGTAATATATGTGCTAGCTAGCTGTCTTTCAGGTTTGATTAATCTAATGCAATTAAAACTAATTAAAAAACATAATAAATTAATCCAATCCAATCCAATCCAAACCAAACATAAAGAAATTGAAGTCACACTTGCATAAAGGATATCCCTCTTGCAGAATTGAAATCACACCACACTTGCATAAATGAAATCACACCAGACTTGTATAATTTAAATCACACCTACTAGAAAGTAAATCACACTTACTGAAAGGAAAATGCACACTTGCATAAAATAAATGAAATAAAAAAACTATACTATGTTACCAATATGTACAAATATGTGCAAACTGTGGTTGATGGGGGCCCTCCATTCCTCAACAAGCACACTAAAGCAACTATCACATCTATGAGATCAAAATGGCAGCATGTATTTCATAAAGATGAATTTAAAATATATTACAAGAATTCTCTCTCCTCACTTTACAAATCACATCTTGCATGGAACTTGAAACCTCCAACTAGCAACTTAACAACTAGCTACCTCTAACTTCTAACCACTAGCTCACAACTTACAATTGAAAACCATTTGTATGAAGGGCACACTCCTCTTTATATAAAAATTAAGGATAACTATACAATAAATACAAATCCTCAAATTTCTCCTAAATCCACATTTATCTCTTGTGGTTACAACCAATCATCTAAAAATGTAAGATACATATCCTCTCAAAATTTTCTTATCCATGATTCTTCTCCTTTGAATGTGCATAGTTAATGATCCACATCCTTTAGAAATATTCTACAATTCTTTATGAGTTGGAAATTGAAATTCTAATTTGTGGTTGGATGGCCAAAGAGGATCCTTCTAGAATCTTCAAGTAGGCCTACAATATCAGAAAACTCATAACAATTTTAGATATATATATGAAAACATGTTAATTTCCTAATATTTAATCACAAATTCAATTAAAATACTTAAAATTAATGAATTGGAAAATATTAATGTTAAACCCATATGATAATGAAAATGGTTACTTAATGTAAGGTTATGGAGCTATAGAGTTACAGAATGAAGGTAAAATGATGGCAATGAAGGTGAAAGTGGATGACATTTTGGAGGCCCAACATGCCCCCTAACTGAAGATATTGCATGTCCTTATGCAACTATTGCATTAATTCCCTTAATCATAAGTATATCTTCTTGAAATGTTTTGCTTCTATATGAGCTTTGGCTTTGTATTGATTCTCTAACTTTGCATAACCATATCATTTGACAATTTTATTCTTTTTGCAAAGTGTACTTTGAAATACATTTGATTGAAACATATATTTCTTATGGTTGGTTCTTGTGTGACAACCAAAATTTTATGAGTATTGGTTCTTGTGTAGCAATGCCTTTGTTATTTTTGTTGCATCAAAATACTTGAAAACATTGAGAGTTTATTTTTAAGTTCCCATAGTGATCTTTAGCGATTTAATGTGCTCATCCATTGATCATTGCAAAACATATAAACTTTTGGAATAAAAAATGAAATAAAAGTTGATTTGGGAAAAATATGTTTGTTAGGATGAAATGAAATGTGACATGAAATGTGAATATCTCTTCCCCCCAACAAAAAGTATTTTCAGTTTTTGTAAAATGAAAAAGGAAATATGAATATGGTGAGGGACTTTACAAAATAACAATTTTAGCATTTAAGGTATTAAATGATTAAAGATTAGAAAATTACATACCTTCACTTACCTGAAAAGTGGAAAAGCTATGTATATAGAAGAGTGTGGCTACTGCTATTGGATCATGGATGTGAAGTAGAAGAATATGATATTTATTTTTATTTCTCTTCTTTGTATGAATTGAGGACGAGATTGGAATCTTTATTGCTACGATTGTTGAATTCTGAATTGAGTCTTGCTGCAAAATACTAAAATCCTGTAGTCTTCAATCGCTCCCACTCAGTGGAATAATTATTATCTATGTGAATATATGTGTCGATGTCGAACATAGAAAATAAATTGTTGGATTAATGGTCATTAGTGAATTCCATTAACCAACATGAGACTACTCACCATTGATGTCAATGAGAGTCAAGATGCCTAAGTACATCTAACTAGGTACGAATAGATGTATCGTAGTCAAGTCACCTAGAAGATCTGACAAATAGGGGAAATTGATGTATTCCCACTTTTTATTGGTGAGATAAATTTGCATTAAGGCATGCTTGATCCTAGATGATGTGTCAGAGTCAATGGGTCAAAAATTGTTAGAAGGGTGTCCTTAATGAATCCTCTGTCATCTAACTTGAGTATGAAAAATTAATTTGAAGGGCTATAGATGGAAAATTTGAATTGAAGCAAGGTTTATTTGACAAAAATAAAATGAAAATGTGGTGACTCAACTTTGTAAGGGAGTTGAATGACTTTATTTTTTGGTTAAGAACGAGTGAAAATTAGGCAGGAAAGTATGAAGCTTGCAAAGGGAAATGAGTTTTTGGTAATAGGGAGATGGGAAATTATGGAGCGGATACAGGCTTAAAATGTGTAGAAATGGTAAAATTGGTATGTTTTTAGTAGAAGTTGTGTAGTGGATCTGATTTTAAATTTAATGATCACGCTCTTCTGAATTATTCCCTATTAACTTGATGTATTAAAAAAAAAATCACAAATAATATTAATAAAACAAATTCAAGGACGAAAAATTAAATGCACTTTTACCTGATCAGTACCATGGATCACTTGTTATTGTTTTGTTGGTGACTTCTTCATTGTGTTTCTAACCAATTTTGAGCTTGAGGCCTCTTCTCCACACACTTAATGCTTCATCAATAGATCATAAATCATATTTTCATAAGATACTGAATTGTGTCGATTTTTCACCTACACAAAATTTTGATCATTGCACTTCCTTGCCTCCTTACAATCTACAATTAGACTCGGATGGTGGTTTTTTCTATTATTGCAGTTACAATTTTAAATATTTGTAGGTTTTTGTGAAAGTTTAAGTCTGTAACTACATTTTTTTATTTTTCTCTAGCACTCCACCCTTTCACATGAGCCCATGGATAAAAAAAATGGTAAAAATTCAAAATTCTTGGATCAGCTTGAAACCAATGCCAAAGTGTAGATATCGTCTCTCTAAATCCAACGCAATTCATTTCACTGAAATCCGAATTCAAATGCTCTTGGAACCATGTTCTGATAGTTTTGTGAAACAACTAAAAAAATGAATTTTTGAGTTGCAAGAATGCCTAATCAGCTGTCTATATGTTGACTGGTTCATGGTGCTTAGAAGTGTTTGACTAGTCTTTAATTTTTGAATGAGTGATTGAAACTTGTCACAAGTTGATTGGTCGACACATGTTAATTTTTTATGGGCTTATTGGTTATTATGGTGGGCCAATGAGGAAGTTCCACATGGACCAACCATTGGTTGCCACGTGGCATCCTTGTGGTGGAATTTTTTTTTTAAAGGCCGAAACATCCCTTTGTTATGAAGGTAAATCCTCTCTGCGGACAGAGACAATCCCTCTAGCCCTAGGGTGGGTCTAGTAACAAAAGGACATGCTAAAGTGTTGATTCCTAGTTAACGAATGAACAAAAAACCCGATAGATTGGCCTAACTTGAATCCAACACTGTCATCATTGCAGAAAGAGTAGCGGCCTCTCACTCCTGCCTTGGCAAATCACAATTTGTTCGCTGTTGCACTCAGATACCTACACATTAGAAAAAGAACAATAACAACATACGACAAAATAGTTTCACTTATAACTATTAGCCAGTCAAAGAGGGCTAAACATATCACATCAAATAAGCATCATAACACAATACTGGAACCAAGCTGTAGTCATGTATATAAATGAATAGAAGGAAGAGTACAATCGATGCTTTGATGTCGCGGTCTCCTCTAGCGAGGTTTAGGCAAAGCACGTCTCAAATTTTGGTTAGGGAAATCAGACTCAAGCTCTCTCAGAAGTCATCGAATCAAGCTCTGTCAACATAATCCTTCTTATTCTATCTTCTCTAGCAGCTTAGCTATAGTATGTATAATTCTCCTAGTTCAGCTATTCAGCTGTTCAACTAGCTTCTACTAAAAGAGATAGTTTCTTTTATAGAGGAAAAGGAGGAGGTTGGGATCCCTACAAAGGTGGGAGGGAGTCCTAACCTTTAGGATAGTTTCAAGGAAGGTGGAAACTACTAACTAAAGGAAGGAGTCCGTGGTTGTTTCAGTTCAACCACTCCTAATGACTCATCCCTGAGGTGGTTGGAATGGAACCTCCACCTCTATTTTTAAAAAACATTCCATAAATAGCTTGGCACCGATGTCTAACTGGCACAGAGCACCGAGGGGGGCAGGCTGAGTGTTAAATTTCTCTGTCGGCATGAGGGTGTAACTGGCTATTCACACCAAGGAAAAAATAGGGATTTTTACAGCTCTGCTCATGGAAATGTCAACAATAAGAATTTTTCTTTCATCAAAATGGATGCAAGGATGATATTTTCAAAGCATGAAACTGCTTATTGGTCACATAAATGACCCTCCAATGTGCGAATTGGGGATTGCAGGGATAGTGACAAAATGTTGTGTAACAGATGCTCCCTAAAGCATGAAGTCCAAGAGAGAGGGAGGGGTGAAATGCTTTATGAGAATGCATTTGAACCAAACATCGATGTTGGAAGACCTGCAATTACAAATACAAATAATATTTGTGATACATGAATCATGTGGCATGGGTGCAACCATCCATAATAGAGTATGTAAAAAAATGAGATCCAAGGTATGGACATAGCCATCCATCAGAAAGGATCAAATAAATAGACTCAGGTATGGTCACAACCATCCAATCAAGATATTCATGAAATAGGTCATAATAATCCACAAAAAATCCGTAGCCTGGATTTTATCAGAAAAACCCAGGGTCTTGCACTCCATATCGACCTGAACAAGTACAATTTCAATCATGCGAATATATGAGCTGAAGTCAAAAATGTAGGAAAACTATCTGATTACCAGCCAATGATGAAAGATGTTAACAAACGTGAGAGAAACCACCAATGATGACGATTTCCCTCAAGGTAAAACAGGTAAAATCTACAAAATGTGAAAAATTATTTGACTTCGAACATCTGTAGAATCACTCGATCAAAGGTCAATGATGTAAACCTTATGTCGAATGCGAAAAACCTGCCATTGAGGCATGCAGGCTCCAAGGTACTAGAAGGGAATCTCTAGATCAAATTCCTTGATAATGAGCTGAAGTCGACCGGAAATGACCTGGTCGAAGGAGGGCCATAATGTCTCCCACATCATTGACACAAGACAGAGGAACATGATGAAAGTGGATCGGGACCAATAGAAGATCAGAGGAAGGTTGAAAACTGCAGAGGAAAACTTCTCTTGAACATATCAATAACATGACACTGGATTTGGCAGTATTTGACATCAAAGGATCTAAAGTCATGATGACGTGGCAAAGAGCAGATGAGAGGTCAAAAGAGATTACCCAAACCCATGGAGGAAAAAAATGACGAAATGAGATGTCCCCAACCCGACACAAATGTAGACAAGTGCCATGTTCAAGAGCGACATATTGCCAACATAACTAAAACTTGGTTCCATTTCCCCCCCACCATTTCTGGCAAGTACCCCTATTATTTTTCAAAACAAGCTTGAAGGGGATAGCATATGCTTGCACTGTAAGTTTTTCCTTTGGACAAATCCAACCTAGTACATTTTACGAGCCCTAGGAAGGAGGAACTTGAATAACGTCATGAAGATGAAGCTCAATGTCATCAGGGTTTAATGAATCTGACAAAGGAAGAACTTGAAATATTTTCATATTTAGAGAGTTTGAAAAGAAGGCGAAAAAGAAAACTCCAACAGGCCCTTTTCGTAGGTAGTCTCACAGATCTAAAAAAGTAGAAAACTATGTCTGAGAGAACCTCTTAGTTGCGATAGGCTAAGGTATTCCTTTTTTCGTAAATGATCTCCTGGCCCGAAAAAGGTTTAAACATATACTGGGTAGATATCATTTCGTAGCCATTTAATGAGTTCAAAATGACAAGAATATCGGAAATATTTTCAATTTTAGAGAGTCAGAAAATATATGAAAAATGACTGCAATAGGGAATTTTTCGTGTTTTTACCGAGTCCGAAAAAGTATAAAATATAACTCATTACTTCATCATTGTTGCATGAAAAACTTGTTGCTGCACAAGAGACATGTGTAAACCCCATTTCTTGAAAATAATATAATAAATAATAATAAAAAAAGTCTTAAAACCTAATTAGGGTTGTGAAAAAGTTATAAAATGCCAAAAATAGTAAAAATAATTACTTTTCACTTTTTACTTCTTGTGGAGGAATAATTACCCATTTCACTGTGCAATCTTGTGGCGACGATAGCGGCCAATCCAGTAGACCAATCGCAAATCCATCAACTCCAAGTAAGAGTCGAGATCCCTCTTGTCATTTTAAGTCATTTATTGCTACCTGCAATATTCAATTTCGAATTTTGGGGAGGAAATGAAAAAATTAGGGCTCGGCGGTTGGCGCAGGTTTTGGGCACGGAGTTGCGCCAACCGCCCACTTTTTTACACTAGGGTGTGCCAATTGGCGCGACTGTTTGGGAAACAGTTGCGCCAATAGCACAAAACATTTCTAGACAAAAATGCTAATCAAATACCCCAATTATTCACAAATTTAAGGTTCAAAATTGACTAATACTACTCATATGAATTTGTTTGCAAGCAGAAAGAAGCAAAATGGTCATTGAATGGAAAGAATGGGAACATAGCGAAGAAGATGAGCTGGCCATGGAAAATGAGGGAGTCATGGAACCTCTCAGAAACTGTGGTGTGAAAAAATTCTTCCAAACGCTATGTCTCAGAGCCCAACTAGAGTTATTACAGTATCTAGTCAGCATATGGGATGAAAATTAAGAGAAGTTCATCCTTCGGGATCAAGAACTTGAGATTGATGTCTTTGACGTGTATTTCATCACAGGATTATCGTGGAGGGGAGCAGCACCAATCCTATCTGGCACCTGTCCTTGCATGGAAAACATGACCATGGTGATAGATAGGGTATGTCTAGGAGTGCAGAAGGGATCAGGTAGCTGGAAATTTGACATTCAAACTATCCCAGATTTGACACTACGAGTGGTGCTACATACCATCACAAGAGCTGTGGGGTCTCAAGCACTACACGAAGCAACAAAGACATATTTTATTCTTGCTGTAGACTGTATGGCATCGACCATCTACAACCGGGCAGAGGCGGTGACAATAAACATGAAGCGCCAACTAACAAAATGCAAGAAGACCAAACTGAAACAATTTGGTTATGAATCTATTCTGGTATCGTTCTTCTTGGAATGACTGCCCATTTTTCAGCGACAGGAGGTCATAGTCCTGAAACCACCAGTGAGAGAACCACAGATGGCTTGATGGGCAGCTTTAATGCCAAGGGCAGGGAGCGGTCGACAGATGTCCTGGAGACCAGAATTTTTTGATTGGCTCCGCTGACAACTAATTGTCGTGGAGGACTGGCCCTACTCTGGTACAGATTTCACTGATGATCCGAACCTCCCACTCCCAGAGGGAGAAGATTGGGATGAAGATTTGGGTGAGACTAATTTTTTAATTTTTATGAGTATTATTATTATTTTATTTATGCATGTTATGATATTAAATCCATGTAATTTTAGACGTTAGCCCGGAGAGACCTGTCGACATGTCACTGATAGCGAGGCGAATCCCTCGCGATTTCGACCCTCAAGGCGAGGGCGGTGAGGAATATGAGATAGTGCATAACCTGGAGGGGATCACACTAGGAGTCCTGGATTATGCACATTTTGACAATGTTCCTCGCTCCTACTAGAGACATACCATAGGGGTGCCCAACCGAATTTTCCACTTGCTGAGGTGGCTAGTATGGGCAGTGACATGTTATCACAAGCACCATGTTGATTAGACACCTAGGTTTTATTTTATCTGCATATTTGAGAGACATGATGTATTGATATGTAATAGAAACACACATATATTTTTTGAAGTTATGATGCACACAGTTGCAAACATGCAATATATGATGTTTTTTACAAATTATGCAAATGTCTATCTAATACAATGTTAGCCATTGTATCAGTTAATGTGTTCATTTGTCTAGGAATATGTTAATAGGTAATAAAATAAAAATTTCTTTCCAACAAATGAATACGTAAATACAATCTCAGAATGTGCGGATTTCTAACTGAATAATGATTATTGAGTTGTAGAATAACAAGCTATGAATCTAGATTTACAATTAATGCGCGTATGCCGAGGTTGATCGCCTCGGTTAATAGCTCAATGACAATGCTATATTCAGTGAAATTGTTTGTAGTTCATCCTAGACAAATACCTTGCAGATCTATCAACTCACCAGCAGGATCATAAAATACCCACGCTATCGAAGACAAATTCCCGGTATTGCGGGAAGCACCATCCGTAAAATCGACATAAGGGATAATAGACATCTCCACAATAAGAAAGACCCAATAAGTAGGAAAAAAGCTCACAAAGCACACCAAACCAAAAACATGTACAAAAATGAAAACAACACATATGTACACCTATTACGCACGAATGACTCACACATAATATTTGTTGAGATACAACCCATTTCTTGGTTGTTCAAGGGGATGACTTTCATAGTCTGTAATATTCCTTTTTCAAAAATATCACAAGTCTATGCCAGAGATGGAATACAAGGGCATTTACCGGATATGTCACCTTCTAAAGAAGGGTGAGATCCGAAGGCTTTTTGGCCCTTTGCAGACTTTATCTACAGATATGTGAGATTTCCTAGTAGGAATGGCTAGCACTCAAGCCTGAAAAACGCATTTTCCAGAAATGGAGGCAGCAGGATTTGATCCCTGGTTTGGGATCCTTCAAATATATCTGTCTAGAGCTGAAATCCTGAAGTGGACTAAAAAAAAATCCTTCTAGGATCTTGAGACAAGCCTCCTCCACCTGATTATCTTCAGAAAATTCCCGATGAAGAGGGCTGCATCAACACATGAACAAATGCTAGCATAGCAGCGTTATTTCTGAAAACCAATGTACCTGAAAGCATGAATAGTAACCAAATGATATAGCAGCAAAGAAAATATACAAATACTTGAGGAATCACTCACTCAAGCTGAGCAAAGAAACCCTCAATGACATGCATATGGAAATATCTCACAACACTACTACACAAGAATGCCAGTGACTAAAACTGCGCAGTTAATAGGAGGTACTGCTGCAATAAATACACATACATGAATGATATAGCAAAGTAAGATCAAATAAGATGGTGGAGCAAGGCTTCAACCCCTTAAAATACAATATAACAATCCTCTAAAAGGATTGGATGAAAACTAGACAAAATGGCATTTTTACCAAAATGTCGGAGTTGCTGGGAAGTTGCTGCAACTCAATAGAAACTGGAAATGAAAGGAGCTTGCTGAATCTGATGCCTTTTCTGAAGTAACTCCTTTGTTCAATCTTCCAAATGAAAGGCTGGTCCTTTCATTGAAGATCTCACCACCCACTGGAATGCTGCAACCCTCATTGCAAATGCTCTCTATGGACTGCGCAGTCAAGGAAGAGGGATGCTCTTCTTCTGATGGAAAATGATTGGCCTGATGAAAAATATGGCGGATTGAAGATCAAAAACTCCCTCACTGATATCCCAAGGGAATGGAGACTCCCCCCTCTGAAATGCAATGCCAGAAGTAGTGTTGAGGAACCCTCCCCTGCAACACTCAGCAACACAACTCAACCACTAATGGAGACTGCGCTGGAGTTGAATGGAATGCTTTGGCCTCAAGCTAGAATGTGGGGAAAATGAAGAAAAAGATCTTACAAGAGCTAATCCATGGAAGATATGGGATTCCCGCCCGGGAACACCCAGTGCTAGCAGCACTGCATCTCAGCTAAACAACCAAAGAATGCTCTTGTCTAAGAAGACAAGCAAAATGATAATCAAAAGCATGAATGAGAATGGCTGCTTCATTCTCCTTTTAAACAAATGAAAGATGCTTTTCCATAGGCCCCACACCTTAGGGTTTCCTCTCTAGAATGATCTCCTCCTCATGCAAACTACGCTAGCCCACCAAGGGAATCTTATCTTATCTATCTGCGCAGTCAACTTGGCCTCTTCTAGAATTATCCACCTGCAATTTGTCTCTTTTCACACATGGGGTGTGAAATATAGTTCTTTATTGACCCCTTTTCACATTAGAAGGGTTCCTTATTCATATTTTTATTATCAGTGGGTTTTCCTACCCATTTATTCTTCTCCTAAAGCAAAAACAAGGGTTTTTAATGTTCCACAAAATTTTGGAACATTACAGTCCTCCCCTCCCAAATGTTGCTTGCCCTCAAGAAAC
The DNA here is from genome assembly GCA_034641835.2 of Pinus albicaulis. Taxonomy (NCBI): domain Eukaryota; kingdom Viridiplantae; phylum Streptophyta; class Pinopsida; order Pinales; family Pinaceae; genus Pinus; species Pinus albicaulis. The sequence continues at coordinate 499,507,134 of CM076574.1, forward strand.
TTGTAAGGATGAAGAAACTGTAGGATGTACTCCTCCTCCAACTGTAGCATCCACTTATTATGAACTCCCCATGAAGAATGAGATGTTGTATCAACATAGAGTCTCCATACTACTCCTCTCAAGTAATGTAAAATAGCCAATGTGGCTACCATCATGAACATGGAATGTACACAAGAAGGCAATAAGGTGATGTCTAGAGGTCTCCTTGAGGTATGGTGTAAAAATGAATTGGGAAGAAAATTCCCCTCATGTGAATCCTCCATCCCCAAGAAATCATCCACAAAAATCTAGTCACCTCCAGATAAGGCAACTACTGAACATCTTCTTCCACCTTGAGCTCCAAAAAAGAAGGTGGGCTAAAAATTTGAAAGTGGCAGGCATCATAGCCTACCCAAAATTTTTCACCTTCCCTCTTATGAAAATTTTAGATTGAAGGCTACTCTTGGGCTGTAGAAATGTTGCCCTCAAGTGGCAAGATGAAGTTTGAATCTCCAAGGATCTTCCCTCCTCCATTGTGAATCAAGTTGGCCCAATGTCTCTCCTGTGTGATGGGAAGGAGATCAGCACCATCATATGACTCCTCATCACTCCCATGGATCACCTCAAGAAGGAGTAAGTGCTGAACTATGGTGGGCACATCATCTCTCCTACTCCCCTTAGAGCATGCCCTACAAAAAGTATGGGGATCTTCTCCCCCAATGGACGCATCCATCTCATGTGCCCTTCTCCCAATCATGCTCCCAACAATAGTATGATCTATAGCAGCATAGAGAGCTGAATTAAGAGTCATTTTGGCTGCCATATATAGCAAGTGAATGGGACATGGACCCCTTCTATGCAACCAGCGCAGTTTGGGCACAAACTACAAGAGAGAATGATGAAATATGTGGTTATTCAACCACCAGTTTGATGCTACATTTTCCTCATGTATTTGGAGGAGATGAATAGTGTATGAGACATGAGGAGCATGCCCTCCAAAATAAAAATCTCCCCCAAGCCCATCGAGGGAATGATCATCAATTATGCTCTTGGCCCTAAGTAGACCAAGGAGCTTTTGACAAAGAATGCTCCTCCTTGGAGCAACATCTTGCATGTACATGGTTAAGGAATCAACATGTAAATAATATAAATGAACAATGTCCTTACCATGTTTTTTTCTCATGAAAAGGGAGCAACTCATAAATGGATCTCTTCTCTTCCTCCCAAGGAAAAGAAATGACTATGCCCACTCCTCCAAAGAGTGGTGTGCATATCCTGCTCCCATGCCAATTGTACAAGTGGGAAGGCTGTTGTCCCTCCCTTGTTTCCCCTGCCACAGTGCAGGTACTGAAAGGAGAGTGGGTAAGAAAGATAGTGAGGGAATGATACCCTCTTCTTTGGTTTTACCCAAAACCCCCAGTGCTGTAACAAGCTGTCCCAAGGCCTCCACACTGCTGAAACCCGTGATTGATGCCTTACTATCTGAAGCATCCATCCTCCTCTTTTGAACCAGTGGCCTCCTTGGTGTGATTTATCCACTCAATGAGACATTATCATTTTAAGATGACTGTATATATGGATGAACAACCCTATCCATGCTTCCACTGCACAGCTCAATCACCTTCTTAGGTGTAATGACCTCCAAAAATGGATAGAGAGGGGCCCTCCTCATCCCATGATGCTAGGTCACTTCTCTAGCTTCTCCTTGAGTCTTCATGCTTTTACACCTCCTCTCTAATGGCACATGTGAATCATGAAATGTGCCTTGATCTCCATGCATGAGATCCTGGGAACCTTCTTGCAAAGAAACAAGAATCCCTCTACTTGGAGTAAAAGCTCCTTCTTCCTCTACATGAGGTACTGAATGATCTCTAGATTTGGCAGTGTTGTTGCCCTCTGTTTCTGCAATAAAGTTGGGTAAAATCCCAATAATCTGATCCACCTTTGAAAAAGAGAGCTCTTTTTTTTGTTGCTCAAAGGTGTCGGATGAAATTTTGGCCTCCAACAAGGCTTGATGCAAGTTTTCAGCTTCTCCATGGGTTTCTTAAGGTGATTCTGTATTTCTATGCAAGGTTTTTGTTTGAGCCCCTTGATTTAACTTCATCACATGAGTTTCAATAATATTCTGATCATTTTTTTTCACCAATGACTTAGTGAAACTTACATAATATGAAGCTTTAACATTCTCAAAAGAAATGGGCTCAAGTTCCCACCATGCATGAGTCTTACCTCTCAAATGCAGAACTGCAACTTTGATGATTTCTTCTTCTAAAATGTGGTGCTACTATTGGAAGGTGTTTGGCTCTTCCACCCAATCTATGGCTGAATATGAAGGTGAAATTCCAAAAGTAGATAGATGTAATCTATCTTGCTGCTCCTTCCCTTTCACCTTTCTCTTACAAAATTTAGAAAAATTGGGCTGATTTCTGAATCCATGAGTGTGAGACTCATACTCCTTCAAGAAATCACTAAGGGTTCCTCCTTAGCCACCTTTCCTCCTTCTTTCATCTCCCTCACAGAAATGTTGGGCCTTTGACTGTGTTGTACATCATGGTGTGTGGCTGCATGCTTATCCTCACCATGTGCAAATCTAGGGCTTCCTTCAGTTTCAAACCCTCTTTGATATTCCCCATCAATATCCCTCCCAACCTTTATGAAATCTTCATGTGTGCCTTGCATATATTTGGGAAGAATACTTGTGAGTATTTTCTTCTCCTTTATTCCAAGAGATGGAGTCTCTCTCCCGCTCAACTCCTTGTTTCCTTCTAGATGAGAATAGGAAGTGCAGGGGTATTCCTTTTCTGTTTTCTCTTCCTCTTTAGGGAGGTTCTTCTTCTTCTCATAAATGGATGAGATCAATCTCATCCTCTTCATCTTCTATTCTCTTTCTTGGGCTTTGAAGGCCACAGGCTGAGCCAAGAAAGATGCTCTGATACCACTGTAATATTACTTTTTTAGAAATATCACAAGTTTGTGCCAGAGATGGAATGTGGGGGAATTTACCAGATATGTCACCTTCTAAATAAGGGTGATATCCGGAGGCTTTTTGGTCCTTTGCAGAATCTATCTACAGATATGTGAGATTTCCTAGTAGGAATGGCTAGCACTCAAGCTTAGAAAATGCATTTTCTAGAAATGAAGGCAACAGGATTTGATCCCTGGTTTGGGATCCTTCAAATATATCTTTCTGGAGCTGAAATCCTGAAGTGGAATCAAAACAAATCCTTCTAGGAGCTTGAGACAAGCCTCCTCCACCTGATTATCTTCAGAAAATGCCCAATGAATAGGGCTGCATCAACACATGAACATATGCTAGCATAGCAGTGTTTATTTCTAAAAACCAATGTACATGAAAGCATGAATAGTCACCAAATTTATATAGCAGCAAAGAAAATATAAAAATACTTTAGGAATCACTCACTCAAGCTGAGTAAAGAAACCCTCAATGACATGCATATGGAAATATCTCACAACATTGCTACACAAGAATACTAGTGATTAAAACTGTGCAATCAATAGGAGGTATTGATGTAGTAAATACATATACATGAATGATACAGCAATGTAAGCTCAAATAAGATGGGGGAGCAAGGCTTCAACCCCTGAAAATACAATATAACAATCCTCTAAAAGGATTGGATGAAAACTAGACAAAATGGCATTTTTACCAAAATGCTGGAGTTGTTGGGCAGCTGCTGCAACTCAATAGAAACTGGAAATGAAAGGAGCTTTCTGAATCTGATGCCTTTGCTGAAGTAACTCTTTTTTTCAATCTTCCAAATGAAATTCTGGTCCTTTCATTGAATATCTCACCACCCACTGAAATGCTGCAACCCTCATTGCAAATGCTCTCTATGAACTGCGTAGTCAAGGAAGAGGGATGCTCTTCTGCTGATGGAAAATGATTGGACTGATGCCAAAGATGATGGATTGAAGATAAAAAAATCCCTCACTGATCTCCCAAAGGAATGGAGACTCCCTCCTCTGAAATACAATGCCGGAAGTAGTGTTGAGGAACCCTCCCCTACAACACTCAGCGACATAACTCAACCACTAATGGAGACTGCGCTGGAGCTGAATGGAATGCTTTTGACTCAAGCCATAATGTGGGGAAAATGAAGAACAAGCTCTTCCAAGAGATAATCCATGGAAGAGATGGGGTTCCCGCCCGGGAACACCCAGTGCTAGTAGCACTGCATCTCAGCTAAACAACCAGAGAATGCTCTTGTCCAAGAAGAAAGGAAAAATGATAATCAAAAGCATGAATGAGAATGGTTGCTTCATTCTCCTTTTAAAAAAATGAAAGATGCTTTGCCATAGGCCCCACACCTTAGGGTTTCCTCTCTATAATTATCTCCTCCTCATGCAAACTGCACTAGCCCACCAAAGGAATCTTATCTTCTCTATCTGCGCAGTCAACTTGGCCTCTTCTAGAATTATCCACCTGCAATTTGTCTCATTTCACACATGGGGTGTGAAATATAGTTCTTTATTGACCCCTTTTCACATTACAAGGGTTCCTTATTCAGATTTTTATTATCAATGGGTTTTCCTACCCATTTATTCTCCTCCTAAAGAAAAAACAAGAGTTTTTAATGTTCCACAAAATTTTGGAACATTGCATAGTCAATTAGCTCATAGGCCCCATTTTGCAGCACACGTTTAACGATGTAAGGCCCATGCCACATAGGTTGAAATTTTCCTGCACCTAGCTTATCATGAGCTTGGTCATACAGGAGGATGAGATCTCCTTCAATGAAAGAACGAGGGGAAACTAACTTATCAAAATGAGATTTGACCCACTTTTTATGTGCTTCAATAACGAGAGAAGCAAAGTGGCACGTTTCATCCAACCTTTCTAAATAAAGGAGAATCTCTTATTTTGGTGAAGTATTCAGCAATAATTCAACAACCAACTTGAGAAAATATATTTCACATTCAATCGGGAGAGTAGCTTCCAGGCTATAAACCAATTGGAAAGGAGTGAACCCGGTTGCGTTCTTGACTGAGGTTTGGTACGCCCAAAGAGCCGAAAATAACATGATATGCCAATTTTATTTCTGGATCCCAATCATATGTTGAAGCATCGTGACAAGAACTTTGTTCACTGCTTCAACCTGGCCATTGGCTTAAGGGTAGTACGACTTTGAGTTGCCGTGATGTAGACCCAACTTAGAAGTCAACTCTACCACCATATAATGCCGAAAATGTGAACCATGATTAGTAACAATGGCTTGAGGGACACCAACCCTAGAAATAATGTGATTGAATATGAACTGAGCAGTTGTCTTACCGTCAGCAGCAAGTGTAGGCATTGCTTAGGCCCATTTGGTGAAGTAGTCCATGGCTACGATAATATAAGCATGCCCCCCAGCCGAGTGAGGGTTACACGTCATAAGATCGATGCCCCACTTCGCAAAGGGACCAACGTTAATGATAGGATGAAAAGGAATGGGTGGCGCACGCAACTTGTGTTGATAAATCTAGCAATCGTGAAATTTATGAACTACGACAATACAGTCTTTGAAAATAGAAGCCCAAAAATAACCAGCATGAAGAATCTTTTTTGCAGTATCATAACTAGACATGTGGCCGCCATAGGCACCACTGTGACAATCATTCAGAGCTTTTTCAGCTTCCTCGAGATTCAAACATTATTGGATAATGGAATCGACTCCAACACAATAGAGAGTATCTCCAACTATACAATAAGGTTGCGATTGATGGTGGATGAATCGGTGGGCATCATTCGTCAACTCATATCTAAATGATGAAGTCTAGAGATAGATGATGATATCAGTGTACCAAGGATCAAGGGTGCTAATCAAGAAAAGCGAATCATCTGGAATGAATTCCTCAGAGCGAGAAGGAGAGGAGTTGGAAGGGAGAGAACAGAGTAAATTAGCAAATACCAATGATTTCTTAGACTTGGCAGCAGTAAATTCCAAATCAAACTCTTGGAGGATGACAATCCAATTCGAGTATTTTCCCCCCAGCAATTGTCAAGACAATATGTAGGTCATGGGGTTGCATTCAGAAATCACCGTCACTGTACGCAAAATAATATAATGACAAAAATGTTGAATGGCTTGAACAACAGGCAACACTAACTTCTTGACATGGGCATAACGCATTTTGGGGTCGAGAAGGTTACGAGACAAGTAATAAATAACATTCTCATGACCGTCATCATCGTCTTGTACTAAAACCATGGAAATCATGATGAAAGCGGTAGCTAAATAAAGGGAAAAATCACGATGATAATTTGGAGGGCGGAGGAGAGGAGCATTGACCAACAATTTTTTCAACGCATCGAAAGATTTATGAGCGATCTCATCCCAGTAAAAAGGAACACGATGCTTTAACAATTGTGTGAATCCTTTAGATACTTCGGCATAGTTAAGTATAAAATGAAGTAGAAAATTATCTTTCCCTTGTAAACTCTGCAACTGATGCAATGAGGAAGGAGAGGCGAGATTGATAATAGCCTCAACCTTGAGAGGATCTAGGAAAATCTCGTCTTTGGAAATGATAAATCCTAAGAGTCTACCAGAATCAACACAGAAGACACACTTATGCGGATTAAGCCGAATGTTATAGTGTCTACAACAAAGAAAAATATGACGAAGATGGTTAGGATGGTCCCTAGACTTAGCTAAATGAGCTGGAAGGTCATCCAGATGAGGCTGAATGATGTGGCAAATATCATGAAAGGCATAAGACATCGCGCGCTGAAATGTGGACCCGACATTCTTCAAACCAAAAGGAAGATTCTTATATGCAAAGGTACCCCATGGAAAGATGAAGGAAATCTTGTGGTGATCAGTCGGAAGAATGTTCATCTGATTATAACCCGAAAAATTGTCCATAAGGGAAAAAATTTCGCTCCCAGAACAGTCGTCAATGATTTGATCGATGAATGGAGTAGGATAATTATCCTTAGGAAAAGCTCGATTGATATCACGATAGTCAACACAGACATGAATAATTCCCTACTTCTTATCTATAGGAACAATATTAGAGACCCAGTCTGTCAATGGAATTGGATAAATGAAACCATCTTTGAGAAGCTTTTCCACTTCAGCCTTAATGGCAACAGCTTTCCTAGGATGCACCGGATGAAGACGTTGATGAACAGGTTTCGAACCGGGGTAAGTAGGAATTTCATGTACCATGATGCTAGGATCAATTCTGGGCATTTATTCATAGGACCATGCGAAGACATCACAGAATTCGTGAAAAAGGCTAGTATAGACTTGCACTTCATTAGAAGAACAAGTAACCCCAATATGGATGTTCTCAACGATTCCCGGTTTAATGGAAATTTCGATAGGTAGCGTCTGAGTAATGTTACTCAAGTTACCTTTCAAAAAAACTTCATGTACCTGAACAGGTGTTTGAAGCGGAGGATAAGGGAATTGAGAGGCAAAACGCTCAAGACAGGTAGACATGGCCCTGAGGCTTGGTAGAAACGAGGTACAATGATGACCATCGTCCCACGGTAGATCGTCGAGAGACAGGGTTTCCATGATAGCCTCATCGGAAGGAAATACTTCTTTCAAAGGATCCGGTGAATCAAAATCACCAAGCCAAGGGTATTGAGAATAGATTTCAAGAATCACACTCGAAGGAGCAGAATCATAGGATGGAGTGTCTGATGCATAAATGAGTTCACAATAGTCAATTTCAATTGGGCTTAATGGCATTGAATCTCCAAATGAATCGATCTGTGCAGGAGAAGGGATAACCCAGGGGTCATTGGTTTGAGAAATCATGTTGACTTGAATAGTATTTGGTGGTGGAAGAGGGAAAACACCCATGAGAGCAGGATCCTTGAAAAGGCCTAGCCCTACGCTCTCGTAGGGAGTAGGAATATTTTCCACATATGGAATGTTGTTCTTGGAAGAAGAAGTGAAAAAAGACAATTGATCGATAGTGATAATCTTTCCCTCGTGTGGAAATTTCAAAACACAAAAGAGAGTGGACGGAACACATAGCATGGCGAGAGTCCAACTGCATCCGAGGAGAAGATTATAATTGAGTTTTGCATCAATGACTTCGACCTCAACATTGAATATCTTCCCTTCTAATGTGACCGGTAAAATAGTGAGAACACCAATAGGTTTGGACTCTCTTCCATCAAATGCTTCAAGGGCATTGAGTGACAAAGTGAGAGCTGGAGAACCAATGTATTTCCAACAAGTAGATGACATAACACAGGTAGATGCACCCTCATCCACGACGGCCCGGTAAATATTCAAACCATTAATACCAACTTGAATGATGAGCGCAATTTGGTGTGGGAGTCACGGGATGAAATTCTCTAAATCGAAAGAAATAAGGCTAGTGTCGGCAAGATCGATCCCACCTATCACAGATAGCAAAGCCTTCCATTGTGATGGAAAAATATGAAGTACTTCTAACGTATAATAATGGATGGCGCCTGAGCCAAATCCTCAACAATACTGTAATGCTGAGCGACACAGGTGTTAGGATTGTACGAAGACTTACGGAGTATGCCTTTAGAAGGTGGTCGAACAATGGATTCGGCACTAGGTTGTTCAATCTCAAGAGAGCCAGAAATAGGTGGAGGAGGAGGACCATCAGCTATCTCTTTCCCCGCTACATGACACGAACCAAAATAATATTTTGATCGAGTAGCAATAGAAACGGGTGAAGAACCGTTCATCATGAACACTTGTGAACCAGATGGGGCAGAGGACTGAGGGTGCTCTACCATCTGGGTTTGCTGAGGGAAAGGTTCTTTAAGAATGGTTGGAGCTCCTTGGGTGCCTTTGAGCAATAAACTCACTTCAAACTGTCGAGGATAGTCCTTGGTGAAGTGCTCATCATCACAAATCAAACAAGGATACTTCGGTTTACATTGAGAACATTCAGCAGAACGAGGTTTTGGAGAATCCTGTGTCGGGGTATCGTCTTTGGCCTTACCTTTACCCTTCTTCTTACATTTGGAAGTGTCATCTATAGGATTCGCCTGAACAACATTCACTTCTGCGAGTGTGCCAGAATTCGAAGTTGACTGAGCAGCTACATTATTGGAAGAAGTAGATTTTTGCTTTTCAGAGTTAGATGAAGGAGACTTCTGAGAAGTCTGCGATACAGAACTAATAATACCATCAAAATATGGAGTCACTGGTGGTTTAGAAGTTCCAGGTTAAGGAGCATCAGGCAAGATCTCATATAATGCACTAGACTGAGAATACAAGAGATCAAGGTACTGGGCGTAAGAAATTTCTTGTTCCTCGGTTACACAAGCCCCCATAGCTATGTCTTTGGCAATCTGATTGACAAAGGAGGTAGTGAACCAATGAGTCAGAAGCTGATCAAGTTTCTCAAATTTTATCATGCGACGACGACGCTGCCACTCATGAATATGATTCAAGATATGAGTCACGCGGTCCTATTTCAATGAAGTGAGGAGATGCGTCCTGGTCTCATAGCCGATCGGTAACTGAAAATGTGTAAGGAATTCCATGACCAAAGAATTGAAATCTTGGAAAACTCCACGCAACAGCTCAATGTACCACTTTGTAGCAGCACCAGTAAGAGTTTGTTGGAAAAGATAGAGACAAATAGAATCGTCAACCCAAGAGTTAGAAGAACACCACAAGTGGTAAGTCATAACATGCGTTTGGGGGTCTTCACCAAGTTTACCCTCAAATTTAGGAAAATCATCAAGAATATTGGTTGGGACCGGAGACCAATATGGATTATGAAGAATAGGATCATTTGTTAAATTTGACACATCGGGTAATTCCAACGTAGCAAGAAACGGTAATTGAGTGTTAAAAGTCATCGGAGGTCTTTGACAAGGACTTGTGTGTACATTCCACCCAGTCCGAGAGGGATTATGTCCCCATACATTATATCTCAAAGGATTCGGATTAGAGGGATTAAAAACAATATAATTCAGTTGATACTGGGATTGAGGACCAGGATATTTAGTCAAAGCAGACCACTGAGGTCCTTACTGAGTAGCATAAGGATTCTGCTGTGGAAAGTAAGTATGACTTTGAGGTTGCTAATACACAGGTTGATTTTGAGGATAATGAATTTGGGGTGCACTATATACCAGTTGATATGAAGCTTGAGGGTAATAAACACCCTGCGGTTGCGCAAGTTGACCTTGTGGAGTAGGTTGAGCAGGATGCTGAATAGGGTAAACAGGTAAAACTGGCTGTGGAAACGAAGGAATCTACTAGTGGGCAGGTTGCAATGGCTGCTGAGCTGGATGAACCGGCTATTGAAATGGTTGTTGAGGGCCAATAGGTTGGCCTTGTGGGAATGGTTGGCCTGATGGTTGCGATGGACCAAGTTGTCCCTGATGACTAGGTTGACCCGGAGAAGGACCAAAGGTTTGTCTTCGTTGGACAATATTTGGGCCATACTGAACATGCGGCTGTGATTGAAGTGCAACAGGTTGTCCCTGCAACGAATAATTTTTCCCCCTAGGACCAAAAGATGATTCGGGTTGATTTAATGATTGACCCGAGAGACCAGAGGGTTGTCCATGTTGGACCAAAGGTTTTCCTTGTAAAGGTTGGCCTTGTCGACCATATGGTTGTCCCTGTGGACCAGAAGCAAGTCTCTGCTATGCTAAAGGTTGTCCCTGAGAGGGTTGTCCTTGTAAGCCAGAGGGTTGCATAGGAAGAGTAGGTCCCAGATGAGTAACAGTCTGATAAGGATCATAAACAGCCTGATAAGGATCAATAGGAGGCAAATAAGCCGGATTACCATACACATCATAATGGTGTAGGTAGATATATACAGGATTACCAACAACATCATAGTGATGGAATCGAGGATTAGTAGGAGCCTGAGACTGCTGAGAACCCTGAGAATTATTTTGCTGAATAGCCAACAGATATTCTTCAAAAGTACGACTGCCAGAAATCACAGGAGTAGTGGAAACTGAACTAGAAGCCACACAAACCATTGGTTGAACTAGAACAAATGTGACAGTAACTGACGAACCAGAAGTCGAAGGTGATAGCCCCAACGAAGGTATGACAAAAATTGTAGGAGGAATTACTGTACTGGATTGCACAATGGATGAAATGACAGAAATAATCTAACTCAAAGACCTATATCCAAGCAGAAGTGAGACCGATGGTGGTGAAGATTGGGTGGAGGCACGACAGAGATCTTCAGGAAAGAGTTGATATTCTCTTGTGGAAACAGGCATTCCTTCACTGCCAACAGAGCTAGAGGAATCCATATCTGAGTCCAATGTAAGATCTTTGAAAAGACTATGGGGACTAGGAGGTAATGCAGCAACAACAAAAGGTGATCCAGATGTAAGAGGAGGAAACTCTCCTTATTCCCCAAAATCAGACCAAGCACTTGAAGGAGGCCAATGGAATTCAATTGGTTCATCAAGCGTAGATCGAGTAGCAAGGGGTTGGATAGACGGAAGAATAGGCTACGAGAACTCGAGAGACCTAGTAGACTGAGGGGTTTCGAAAGAAATGTCTGGAAAAGAACTACCACTAGGAGCAGTGAGGACGACGAAACTAGATGTTCTGTCACTTTGATTGTATATCAGAATAGGAAGGAAAAGAGATAACCAATCGAAGGTGCCAAAACAAGAACCAAAGAAATTAATCAGGCCAAGTAACAAACCTTTAATGGGCATGTAATTGTAGGTGATTAATTTTATAACATTGAAACCAAAATTCACTGTTTCATGTTTTAAGAGTCGAGAAATAGGAAAAAGATGACTCTAGTAATTTTCAATTTGAAATGAGCGTGAAAGGACAAGTGCTCGATGATCTCTTCTCTTGCTTAAAGAGTCACGAAAAAATCAAATTGACTTCTCAGGAATTCTAAGCAAGAGGGTGTACCAGGTTTCCATGAACTTCCATATATACCTTGGTGATCGAATGAAACAAAAATGACCAAGGACTTGACATACATGTAGGTAGTCTCCCCGAATGCTATGTTTGGTGTATCATGGTTACAAGGCGTCTGACTCGGCTTCCTATGGATAAAAGGATTGCAGCCTAGAGGGGTCTCCCTTTATATCTGTGACGGTACGGGGAGCACAAGTCCATACTAGCATTGTCTGAAGCTAACAGGTGAGCGACAGCTACTAGGTTTTCAGATGTCAGAACATGTCTCTAGCCTAGAACACCAGAAATATTGTGTTAGGTTTCAATGTTGCCTTAGGTTCATTGAGAAAATTTCAAATTTAAGCTTGAATTAGGTTTCAATTTCCAGGCCCTATCAAATTTGGAGCTTAACTTCCTAAGTGAAAACTATATGCAATTGAACATCATTTCAATTGGATGAATGCTAGTTATAAGAAGGATATAAATCTTTCAAACAAGCAAGCAAGGAGAATATGCGAAGAAAATTCTAATGCCCTTAATGAAATTAATTGAAAACGAAACTCCTTCCTAGATTGACAAATGCTAGTTATGTAAAGGAACGTTTCACTTTTGATGTAACAAAATAATGCAAAGATATTTTTTGGTTTTTCAATGAAATAAAGCACACAACATACTGATTCAATGGAAAACAAAACAAACACTAGTTAGATTTTTTCGAATGTAAGATTCTGAAATTGAATGACTCAACCAAAGTGAAACAGACACAAAAACATGCAAGCTAATGGAGCAAACTTTCAATCAGAAAACAGAGTTTCCTAAGGTGACCTAAACAAGCAAAGTAATCGATGCTCAAAGTATTGAAGAGGAAGTACTAATCGAAAAATGAAAAGACCATTCAATCAAAAAAACAAAAGGATCAAGAAAAACTCAGTCTAATGACCTGAAATGAGACTGATAACAATCAAAGAGACTTTCTCTCGAACAAAAGGCTCACTGTGCAAAACACTTAGAAACCTTAAGGTCTTAAATGACACCAACAAGAAAATGGACAAACGACTAAGGGAAACAAGTCTACAATAGTCAACACAGTTTGAAAGGCTTAAACACACTAAAAAATAACCTAGAAGCAAGAACAAATGACCAAAACACTCATTAAGGAGGTCAAACCAAAACTTACAGGGGTTGGCACGACTGTAAGGATGTAATCCATGCCATACAGGGGTTGGCGCAAGTGCTAAAATAGCAACATGTGCCAATCGGCATGATTGTCTAGACAAAAACTGCGCCAAGATGGATACCTATGGGAAAAAGAGGAAAAAACCTAACCTAATTAGCAGAGGTCAATCTTGACACTTTGGAGCTGAACAGAGGATGGAAACTCAGCAAAAAAACCATAAAAATATAGATAACTAAACCAATAATCAAAACTGACCCAACAAGATGTAACAAAAAATTCACACTGATCCCCAGTGGAGTCGCCAATTTGTTATGAAGGTAAATCCTCTCTCTGGACAGAGACAATCCCTCTAGCCCTAGGGTGGGTCTAGTAACAAAAGGACATGCTAAAGTGTTGCTTCCTAGTTAAGGAATGAACAAAAAGCATGGTAGATTGACCTACCTTGAATCCAACGTTGTCATCGTTGTAGAAAGAGTAGCGGCCTCTCGCTTCTGCCTTGGAAAATTACAATCTGTTCACTATTGTGCTCAAAGACCTACACATCGGACAAAGAAAAAGAACAACATATGACATAATAGTTTCACTCATAACTATTAGCCATTCAAAGAGGGCTAAACATATCGCATCAAGTAAACATCATTACACAATAGTGGAACCAAACAGTAATCATGTATATAAATGAATAGAAGGAAGAGTAAAAATGATGCTTTGATGTCTCGGTCTCCTCCAGCGGGGTTCAGGCGAAGCGCGTCTCAAATTTTGGTCAGGGAAATTAGACTCAAGCTCTCTCAGAAGTCATTGACTCAAGCTCTCTCAACATAATCCTTCTTATTATATGTTATCTAGTAGCTTAGCTATAGTATGTATAATTCTCCTAGTTCAGCTATCAGTTGTTTAGCTAGCTTCTACTAAAAGAGATAGTTTCTTTTATAGAGGAAAAGGAGGAGGTTGGGATCCATACAAAGGTGGGAGGGAGTCCTAACCTTTAGGAGAGTTTCAAGGGAGGTGGAAACTACTAACTAAAGGAAGGAGTCTGTGGTTGTTTCAGTTCAACCACTCCTAATGACTCATCCCCGAGGTGGTTGGAATGAAACCTTCACCTCTATTTTTTTTTAAAATTCCATAAACAGCTTGGCGCGGGTGTCTAACTAGCACAGAGTGCCAAGGGGCGTAGGCTCAGTGTTAAATTTCTCTATCGGCGCGAGGATGTAACTGGCTACTCGTGCCAAGGAAAAAATAGGGATTTTTACAGCTCTATTCAGGGAAATGTCAACAAGAAGAATTTTTCTTTCATCGAAAGGGATGCATGGATGGTATTTGAAAAGCATGACACTGCTTATTGGTCACAAAAACTACCCTCCAATGTGTGAGTTGGGGATTGCAGGGATAGTGACAAAATGTTGTGTAACACCCTTTATGAGAATCGAACCTGAAACCTCATATAAACCACAAAATTATTTTACCAACTAGGCTACCACATTATTTGTTAAAAATAGTCTGCAAATATGTATTTAATGTGTGATGGGTGTGCATTTGGGGAAAGAATCGGAGCCAATCCATAGGTTGTGGCCCCATCGAGCGTAATATGACCACGGGCGTGGAGGACCTGGGGGTGGTTTTAATCATCCTACAATTCCAACTACCGATTGGGATTTTAGGCCAGGTTTGCACGTCGTTTCCATGTTCAAGGCACACAGACTGGGTTTGGGTCAAATTGTAGGCTTATTAACAGCAGAATTGGGAAAAAACTTAAAACAATGATATCTTACTCAATTTTTGGCCAAATGAGGTGAAAAAAGAGTCAAAAAAGGTGTTTTCGATAGTGCTCGATCCATTGGAGGCATTATTTTTTTATGTTTAAGCTTTCTAAATTCATGTAATTATACTTTTGATTATCAATTTAGATCTCTTATCTAATTTTTATTCCAAAATTTTAAAACTAAAGTTGTTCAATTTTATTTTTTGATCTTCCAGATCATAGACATCACAAGAAGCAAGCATACTCAACAATATCAAAGCTCTTTGTTCATTTGGAATGTGAAATTAAAAAGAAAAAGTGAAAGGATTTCATCTCTAAATTTAGTTTGTGGCTCTCAAAACTCTTATTTATTCTCTTTCTTCTCAAATATTCCCTCTCTTTCTAAATTTTCCTGCAAATGATTAGTGATATGGGTGGATCTTACTGCACCACCAGTAAATTAAATTACAAATAAAATGAAATCTAACTTAAAAAATTTAAAAAAAACACATCACTAAACTTGGTTTTATTCATTGATTCCACCCTAATCTACTATATTGGAAATAGAAAATTTCATCAAGTGTATGAATATTTCCAGTGTAACCATGTGGGTAATAGGAGTACAAATATATTCATGCTTAGTTCCTAAACATGTGCATTAAAACACATCAAATCATGAGAAACCAATTGTTTTGATAATGAAATTAAGATATAAGGTTATTTGATCATTGATTGGAACCATCTTTCAATAAGGACATGACATCCCTAATTCCTTTCTTGGTTTAAATCACTTTGAATATCCTCACTTATTATTCATTCCTCAGATTCTAGCAATTTATCCCCATCAACATTATTGCGTGATTATCTATTCTCTTCAACAAATTGATAAGAGGAATCAAAAGAGACTTGAATATCTTCTTGTGGAGGTGGAGAGACAGATAATTTTTTGAATTTAGTTCAAATATACTCTTTCCAAGAAGAAAATATCCCAGATGCTGCTAGAATTCAAGAGAGTTCTTGGAACAAAATTATTCAAACTCCTTAATTTTCTGGGAATTATTCCGACTAGTTGATAATTCCTATCGTGCAAACAAATTAGTACAATTTTTTGAAAAATTATTGAAATATAATATGAAAAATGATTTTAATATGTTTTTAGCCATGCATTTAAAAATGAATGAAACATTAATTGATTGTCTAAACCTTCAAAATAAACACCTATGTATACCTCCCCGACAATGATGCCAAAATCTTGGGTGATTTAATTTCAAGTTAAATCACAGTCATTTAATTTCTCAACCCAGGGTTTCGTAAAATGACGAGGTATACCTATAATATATGTACTAGGTGGTTAAAATTAAGATTAGATTAATCTAATGCAATTAAAACTAATTAAAAAAAATAATAAATTAATCCAATCCAAACCAAATCAAACCAAACATAAAGAAATTGAAATCATACTTACATAAAGAAGATCACTCTTGCATAAATGAAATCACACCACACTTGCATAATTGAAATCACACCACACTTTCATAATTGGATTCACACCTGATGGAAATTAAATCACACTTACTGAAAGGAAAAGGCACACTTGCATAAAATAAATGAAATAACAAAATTATACTATGTTACCAATATGTACAAATATGTGCAAATTGTGGTTGATGGGGGCCCTCCATTCCTCAGCAAGCACACTGAATCAAATATCACATCTAGGAGATCAAAATAGTAGTATGTATTTCATAAAGATGAATTTAGAAGATATTATACGAATTTTCTCTCTTCACTTTACAAATCACATCTTGGATGGGACTTGAAACCTCCAACTAGTAACTTAACAACTAGCTACCTCTAACTTCTAACCAATAGCTCACAACTTACAATTGGCAACCCTTTGTATGAAGGGTGCACTCCTATTTATACAAAAATTAAGGATAATTATACAGTAAATACAAAACCTCAAATTTCTCCTAAATCCACATTTATCTCTTGTGGTTACAACGAATCATATAAAAATTTAAGATACATATCCTCTCAAAATTATCTTATCCATGATTCTTCTCCTTTGATTATGCATAGTTAATGATTTGCATCCTCTAGAAATATTCCACAAATATTTATGAGTTTGAATTTGAAATTCGAATTTGTGGTTAAATGGCCAAATAGGATCCTTCAAGAATCTTCAAGTATGCCTACAATATAAAAAAAAATCATAACACTTTTAGATATATATGAAAACATGTTGATTTCCTAATATTTAATCACAAATTCACTTAAAATACTTAAAATTAATGATGTGGAAAATATTAATGTTAAACCCATATGATAATGAAAATGGTTACTTAATGTAAGGTTATGGAGCTATAGAGTTACATAATAAGGGTAAAATTATGGAAATGAAGGTGAAAGTGGATGAAATTTTGGAAGCCCAACACCAGTCTCAGCACCGATTCTTCCTCCTCGGACTACCTCTTTTTTTACTCTTTTATTCTTCTCCTCTCTTCTTCTTTTTACTTCTCAAGAAACACATCTTGCTTCCTCTTCTCCTCATATTATTCTTCTCTCCTCTTTTTTTTTTGCTTGAATATCTCCTATGTTCAAAGGATCAACTTTATATTTCTTGTTGCTTTCTCTTGTCAAATCATATTTGATCCTCTTCCTAAGAGAACTATTCACTTGAGGGGTTATTTATTATACCTCCTGCATGTCTTGAGTTGGTGGATCTTGAGGTGAACTAATATCCATCCTTGGATGTGCCTTTATTTTTGCGTTGTACCAATTATTTACCTTCCCCTCTTTTTCTATAGATATCGATGAATAACCCCAATTGAAATCGATCCTTTCATAGTGTTTCCTCCACACTCTCGTGGGATCATATCCATGAAAGTGTTTAGTTGCAAAGTGAATGAAATATATCTCTTGTATCTTTGTTATTTTTTTCTTGTGTCTCTTTAACTCATATAATCCAATCCTCAAAAGGAAGGTTGGCCAAGGGGATTTATTCCTCCTGTGAAGAACTCATGACAATCCCTTATCCAATTTATTTTTTACTTCCTGCATGACCACCTTGTTAGTCACATCTCGTAGAATGAGATGAGGGGATATTTGAAAACCAAAAAATCTTATGTATGTACCCTCGGGAGCTACAAACCAATCCATGATATCTCTTAGTGACTTCTTCACCTAATGAGTCATACAAGGAGGATTGATCTTGAATAGCATGTGGAAGATGACTGTAAAGAAGTTCTCATCCAATTTTTCATATGTGCCTCTGAAGCTTGATTTTGATAACACTCTACAGTGAAAGTAAACTGGAAACATATCCTCAGGTGTCCATTTCCAATACAACATTTGGAAAGCATTTTGTGCGCAGATTCCATCCAAAAGAAACATAGACATATAAAATTGTGGTGCTTGGTTCACCCTCAAAGATTCTTTTACCTACCCCACATGACACTGCAAATAAAATAACAATATATCTACACAATTGAATACTCTTCCATAGGTTACCACCATATTGAGCATATATATCCAATTTTCCTAAAACACCTTAGCGTACTTGTTCCTGTGCAATTGAAAACATATGGCTATTTGTTGGAACAGGGTCTCCTAACAAGCCGTGAAAGTGGTCCATTTTGATTATTTTTTATTATATTTAGTCTAGCGCAGGGGTTTTGGGGTAAGTCAAAGCCCCAAACGCATTGTAATGGGTCAAAAGGGTAAACTAGGAGTCTGAAAACCATGGGTTGCGGACCATAGGAAAGTCGAGGCTAAATTGTTATAAATAGAGATGTATTTTGTATTGTAAAGGATAAGAAATGAGGAACTGTTGATGTGATCTGTTTTTTAAGCTATCTGTTTGGGTTTTGGGGAATGGACTCCTACTGGCTGTGTGTGCGAAGATCCTAGTCCAGCTGTGTGTGGACCTTGCTACTGTGTGTGCAGGTTGGGAAGGGAATTTTAAGGAAATATTGATGAATGAATGGATGCAAAGGATTATTAGAGATCTGAATCTATGAGTACTGTTATATGAATTGCTGATAATTGATGTGTTGTGTATTTTCTGTATTTTCACTGCGAAGATCTATGTACTGAATGATTGGATCTAGATCAATTCCGCTCTATTTTTATAATACTGTGTTGATGTTATAAAAAGAATATAAAATATAGATCTAGTGCACGTGGATGCAAATAGATACATAATTAACCCTGCATAGAACAAGGTAACTTGGGGAATTACAGAAATAGAACGCAGCTCTGCTTGCCTTAGCCATCCTTTCTTAGGGTGCGGAAACCTGGTTCTAGCACCCACCCATACTTCTTTGGGTGATATTGTGACCTACGCAAGCAGGTCACTACCAAAAGGGCCAGTAGTATAGGGGTTTGTTGGCAAACCTTGCACACCGAACCTGGGTCAGGACCCCTCAAGCCAACAAATGGTTCCATTGTTGGGACCAGAAGAAGTTTGAGAGAGGAATCAGGTAATGAAAAGAGAATACTGGAAGCCTGAAAGAATAGAAATCAAAGATTGGTTCGAAAGATAGATCCAGGAGTTCGCAATAAAATAAAATTGCAGTGAGAAGTTAACGACGGAAAGATGGAAAAATAGGTACGTCCTTACTGAAAACTATGAAATATTCTTTGTGACCTTTGTGATTGAACTCCAAGAGTGGTTGGACAAACTGGTGGAATTCCAGAAGTGCTAGAAAGATGAGCGAGTCACTTAGTGAACCCCAGAACTACTCAAACAACTAGAAAAAACTGATAATATTATCACTCGCATGGTGGATCACTGGGTGGATAGTGTGTTGGGAGGATTTTTGACAGAATTTTCCATTGATCAGTTTGTCTCATACTCTGAGGTTGAATGGTGATTCTTCAAAGGGTTCCGGGGAAAATTTCTAAGAATGTTACCACTACTAATCAATAAATTACTGTGTGAAAAGAGCATTCTGTGTATTCATACCGACTAAATGACCTCGAATCTGGATGGGAGTGCGACACATAGTGGTAAATACTATTGAACCAACCTTGATGGAGGGAGATCCACCTATAATCTGTTGCAAGAACCAGCTGCGCAAGATCCCCTAGCTACACTGCTGCCTAGGCCACACAAAGGTAAGAATTCACCCATACCACCACCTCCCCTGGATAGTGATATGGCTGCACATCTAAAACTGCCTACCTTCAAGGGGTTAGGAGACGAGGATATGGACCAGTTTTGGTTTGTGGTAGACTCTGTCTAGACTACGCTGAATGTGGTGAGTGACACGATAAAGAGGGTGTAGCTGTCTTTATCATTCGAAGACAGAGCTCTGGACTGGTATATGCGATACATTGCCCAGAATGGGACCGCCTCCATTCAAGATATCAAAGATACTCTGAAGCAATAATTCTGAAAGCTGAAATCTTATTCCCAATTGGTAGCGAAAGTAAAGGACTTCAAACAAGGTGCATCTCAGTTAGTATCGGAGGCTGATTAGTGATTGAAGAAGGAAATCAGGGAAGGAGTGTTCGAATATGATGATAGCCAACATATGGAGTGGCTCATCGCTATGTTGTTACCTCACCTTCATATGATGATGAGTCATCAGACCTTTGAATCGCAGGAGAAATTTGTGGAAGTCGCTATGAAATTAGAAGCTGCACCCTGGGAGGATACATCAGCAAGGGTACAAAAAATCCAAGAACAACTTAAGGCTATGCATATGGAGATACAGAACCTGCGAAAAGAGTGAGAAAAGGAAATTTGCGCAGACCTTTGGTGCATACATTGCCAAGTGTCTGGCCATACGAAGGATCAGTGCCCTCTACTGACCAATTACATGCAAGCAGGAGGACCTAGTCCGATACGCCCAGGGGAAAGTAGGGAACTTGCCCTGTTGCAACCAGGATCAAGCGGATCTGCGCTATGGTGTGATGATTGTCTGGTAGCAGAACTACATGATACGAACCATTGCCCTAGGCTAGCTGCGTATGTCCCAGAACTAAAGCAACAATGGTGTTGATTCTACCGATCAGTGGGACATCATGAGCAGAACTATCATACATATGACTTAATGATGGATCGTGGGAATTTATATAGGGTACAATTGGAACCTGTGTCACCAAGACTTGCTGCGCACTTTGGAGTATCACTGGCCTAAGGCATAGGAGGTCGAGGAGGAAGTGCAGGGTGAGCACGAGGATAGCTAATCTATTATAACTGTGGAGAAATAGGGAACTTTTCCAAAGAATTCCCTAATCCCACCAGGCCATCGTGTAAATATTGTAGATAGCTGGACCATGAGGTAGAGGACTGCCCAATTTTGATAGCCAAGATGTAGGAAAAGTAGCCCACCCCTACGCAGAACGTACAAAGAGTTAAATTTGAGCTAAGGAAGGTAGATCCAAGTGTACAATTCATGACACGTAGTGGGCTGGTCACCCAGGGAGCTGAAGAAGAGCTTGCCTCTCAGGAAGGAGTGTATTTCAAAGAACAAGCGCCACTGGCAGCCGCCGCGTAGCCTTATATAGAAGAAGGATTTGAGCCCTTTTTAAAGGCATGTCTGAAATTGCTAAGGAATCCACAGGCCGTAGGAAATCTCCAAGCATTACTGAATACTTGTGCAGCTTGGCCCAACTTGATCCCTGAGACCAAGGATTTACACAAATTATACACCTATAAGAAATGCATCGAAAGAGAGATGCGATTAACTGCATAGATCGGTGACTATGAGATGGATCAGGTTATCTTAGATCTTGGATCAGATGCGAACATCTTACCAAAGCAGACATGATAGCTAATGGGAGAGCCTAAATTGGAATGGTTCACTATCTAGCTATGAATGGAAAATAAAAAAAATCATCCCTCTGGGTAGGTTACCAAAAGTCATGGTTGACATTGCAGGGGTAAGGGTCCTAGTTGATTTTGAAGTAATAGAAATAGTAGAAGACGTGGACCCCTACCCTGCGCTCCTGGGGATGGACTAGGGAATAGACATGGGTGATGTCATCAATCTCAAGAAACGCAACATGGTGTTCAAAAACAAAGGTACGCGTGTCATAGTACCAATAGATCCAGCAGAAGGTGCGCGGTATACAGAGCCAGCCTATGAGAAGGAGGAATTAGATCACATTTATAAATTAACAACAGAGGATGAATATCGGGTGAACCCCATGGATGAAGGAATGCTCTGCTGAGAAAAGGACAGTGAACATTTTTCCGACTCTGATGAGGAGCTGGAAAATTGGCAAAGTCAGTTGCATCAGGTCTCGGTGCTTTAGAGTCTTTATACCATCAGTAATTTCTGTCGCATCTCTACCATAGAAAGAACCCTGCCCTGCCAAGAAGACACAAGTGATAGTCAGCAGCCTGTTGAACCTAAGATTCCCATAGAGTGCAGGCTAGGATCACTGCCACTAGCACTACACAAAGCACCTACGCAAGGATCGATATTATTCACCCAGGGGACGTATTGGAGTAGGGTGATCCTATGCATAGGGACTCCAGTGGCCAGATGGGCTCCAAGGTCAGTCGACCTACGCAGATACTTGCTGATGTGAAACACTTAGGGGTACGATCGAACCTTGCCCAGACAGACTTTCCAGGGTACCATTGACCTAAGCATGCGTCGGATTACAGACCTGCCTGAACCCATGTATAACTGGGATAATATGTGAACGTCTCAAATAATAAATGGCACAAGGACGCGTGACACAACCCTATCGCACAAGGACCTCCCACCCATGGGCGTAGTAAAGGGCTCGAAAATACTAATGGCCAAATTTCAGATACACCTTGCGTCGAACCTCATTCAGGGTACGCGAATGACATATAGGTGTCATACATGGTCTGACATTCCGTGGATATGACCTCAGGCATGAAGGATGATCGTCAGCACATCCCAATTTGATAAGAAAAGAACCTCAAAAGTACAAAAAATAGGCGATAGATCATCAATGCACCCATTTATGGTAAGAACGATTCGAATGATCGAGGTTATGTGCCATGAACGAGCTACTTCGTCATTAAACAGGTTCGTATGGTGTGCGGATGGCTGGAAGACTTCGCGCTAGGCTATTTATTTACCCTACAACATGCTCCTGCTATCTGCATACTATTTTTTTGCATTCATCCACATTCTCTGCGATGCTTGCCTTTTTGTTACTAGAATGGACCCTAACCGGCTGATATATTTGTTCCCAGCAGACATCGTCTTGAGAGGACCTAGGTATGTTGATTGTAGTCATAGGAGTAAGCACGGGCTTTCGACAGAAGGGATTGTTTGTGGGCCACGTACAGAAGGAACGTTGAAATATAGGGACACGCTGCGACTTCTCCGCAACTCCCGAGTACTACCCACCAGAAGAAATGTATGTTCACTCCCTTGCACTGCCCTAGTAAACACTCCTGACCCAACTACTGGGGGCATCCAAATAGATTTAGCGTAGCTATCTAGTACAAAGCTCCAAGGACTATCCTCTAGAGTGTTGCAAGAGGTTCGCCACCATGACCGGGACAGGCAACAACAATATGACATACCTCCAGAAGTCCGGGCCCAGCAGATTGCCGTGCTCAGAAACACAATTCATATCATTGAGGAGAAACTGAAGTAGGGAGCACAATTGGTCAAAA
The DNA here is from genome assembly GCA_034641835.2 of Pinus albicaulis. Taxonomy (NCBI): domain Eukaryota; kingdom Viridiplantae; phylum Streptophyta; class Pinopsida; order Pinales; family Pinaceae; genus Pinus; species Pinus albicaulis. Next base: position 499,530,500 of record CM076574.1, read on the forward strand.
AAGCTACACAGCTATGGACGGTAGTGCAGCGCCATTCCACGCTTCAACAGGTCCAGCAATAATTACAGCAGGTAGAAGCTGTTCTAGATCAAGTCTGAGCCTCCACACCCTCCAACGTCTCCGTGCAGTGCCTAGCTACCATGAACAAGATTGAGAACCTTCGCCACTCCAAGAAGGGTGTTTAAAAATGGTTGAAGCCATGGTTCGACACCACACTCCAGCTTTCCCACAATGCTCAATCCACCATCGTGGGCCTCCACTGACTGTTGGAACGGGTTACTACAGCTACAAATAGGCATGTCTCCGTGATACTAGTCAACATTGCACAACAGGCTATGGCCCAAAGTCAGGAAGTCATCTCTCTTCTTATCTGCACTTTGGATACTTTGCGCATGCACGTAGAAGCCACACCAGTGCAGTGACTCGGGACGAGTCATAAGATTGTGTTGGGGGACTGTTGGAATGGGGTCTCCTAACAAGATGTGAAATTGGTCCATTTTGATTATTTTTTATTATATTTAGTCTAGCGCAGGGGTTTTTGGGCGGGTCAAAGCCATAAACGCATTGTAATGGGTTAAAAGGGTAAACTAGGGGTCTGAAAACCATGGGTTGCGGACCATAGGAAATTCGATGCTAGATTGTTATAAATAGAGATTCATTTTGTATTGTAAAGGATAAGAAATGAGGAACTATTGATGTGATCTATTGTTTAAGCTATCTATTTGGGTTTTGGGGAATGGAATCCTGCTGGCTGTGTGCGCGGAGATCCTAGTCTAGTTGTGTGTGGACCCTACTGCTGTGTGCACAGGTTGGGAAGGGAATTGTAAGGAAAGATTGATGAATGAATGGATGCGAAGGATTATTATAGATCTGAATCTGTGAGTACTGTTATATGAATTGCTGATAATTGATGTGTTGTGTATTGTCTATCTTTTTGCTGCGAAGATCTATGTACTAAATGATTGGATCTATATTTATTCCACTCTGTTTGTATAATACTGTGTTGATGTTATAAAAATCATATAAACTATAGATCTAGTGCACGTGGATGCAAATAGATACATAATTAACCATGCATAGAACAAGGTAACTTGGGGAATTACAGAAACAGAGCGCAACTCTGCTTGCCTTACCCATCCTTTCTCAGGGTGCAGAAACCTGGTTCCAGCACCCACCCATACTACTTCGGCTGAGACTTTGACCTGTGCAAGCAGGTCACTGCCAAAAGGGCCAATAGTATAGGGGTTTGTTGGAAAACCTTGCACATCGAACCTAGGTCAGGACCCCTCAAGCCAACACTATCAGATACTAATATACATCTATAAGAATATTAGTTGGATAGATCGCGGATGCATGGAAAATTTTAGGGGCTAATATTCGTAGGTGGGATAATTTTCCATGGTTTTTCCAAAAAAAGACTCACCAATTTCAATTTTTTTCTAAAAGTGATTTGCCCAAATTTTATAGTATAAACTTGTATTATCCTAAAAATCGCCAAAATTTTATAAAGACTATACACTCTTTAGAAATTTGGATATCTTTAAAAAAATATCACCAAACTTTTTAGAATCTGCATATGAGGGACTTGTAAGATTCGCCAAGGTTTCTAAACTTTAAGATAAATTTTCATAAAAAATTTCCTATGCGGATGGGTGATGGAGCAACTTAGCAGGCTCTCGACACCTAGATTTTATAATGTCACTTGTGTCGAGGCCATACCATCTGGTGTAAAATTTAGTGCTTTCATATTATGTGGGCTTAAGCATCTTGTAATATGTATGCATGTCTTCTACATAATAGGTGGTGAGTTGAATTCCAATCTCACTGTGAAGCACACAATAAGAATCATCCATGTGTGTGATAATCCAATCTATTAGTTTCAGTCTTTGCAGCCTTCCTCCAGTGATCAAACATGCTCTTACAAAGTGATTTTAAGGTGTCAAGGTCAAATTTTTTCATTTCAGTGAGTCTTCAAGCAAAATTTGGTCACTAGGTATTAGGTCTAGGGTTTGTTTTCACTCCTTTCAAATTTGTCCAAATGTCGGTCCATGTCACCTTTCAGCTGAGTGTACCATCATTCAGAGGTTTTTCATCATCATGTCAGGTTCCAATGGGTCATTTTACACCTTGTTCATGCTTCAGTTGTGCCTTGGTAAGGTTCATTTCCCTCTCCTAGGGTTTTGGAGGTAATTTCTCTTGGATGGTCAAATCATCAGAAAAAATTGTATCCTGATGTTCATAAAACTTTCCCTATCCTTAATGTACCTTATTAAACACTTCCCATCACTGAGATCCCCCAAATTCCTCATTTTCATACAAACCCTAGTTTCTTGCTACAACTTGGCAATTTTCTAGGCTAGGCCTGTGTTTTTCCCTTTTGGACCCTTTCCCTTCACTCAATCTCTGAAATTCCACTTTCCCCTACTTCCTAACATCCCTCCTTACTTCCAAAAATTTTCTCAAGAATTTATAATCCCCTTATCCCCTTCATTTCGCTTCATTTCGAAAAATCCCTTGTTCCACACATCGGGATAGGTTTTACTCCAATGATGTTTATGAGAAATAAAAGATGAATTTGGGAAAACTGAGAGAGGTTTTTGTCTAAAATAGGCCAAGGAAGAAAAACCTCCTTCACTTTTTACACAGGTGTCATGGTTTTAGAGAAATGTCAAAAATACCATTTCCTCAAGAGAATTGATGCACCTCTAAAGTGACCTTGGGAAAATCAGGATTTCTCCTAGCTTGGTTGGCCAAATGACTTGCTTGATGAGTCAAATGATAACTATACACAAATATCTTTCCAATGAGCTATCATGAGCTCAATTTGGAGTTGAAGAAGACCTTCCAAAGTTGACTGCAACAACACTCTACCTTGAGGCAGCCTCATTTTGCACATTTTGACCAGTCTTGGGAGATTTGATTTTTGACAAGGGAAATTAACTCCAAATTGAAAAATTCTAGGTGGGTTAGAAATTATACTCAATAATATTTCCAACGAGATATCCTGCACCCCATTTGGACACCGGGAAGGCCTCCAAAAGCATCCTTCAAAAAGGCGCTACGCATTGGGTTTGTGGCGCGGCACATAGAGCTGCAAGCCCAATTTCACCATAAACTTCTCCAAATTTTCCAAATGTGCTCAAATATATGGTGTGAAAGTAAGTTAAGAGTTTTTCCATTGCAAGTGAAGATTTTTTCTTAGAATTTATGGTGGTTTAGTGTGCGAAAGCTCATTGTTCAGTCCAAAAGCACAAAGGAAACAAAACAGAGTTTTAAAGTGAAATGTCAAGTTTGCAAACATTACAAAGTGGGTTTTTTCAAATGAAAAATCAAAATTCTTTGGTATATATATGATTTTTATGTTTCAAGAATCCATTTTCATTCCAAGAGACAACAGTGAGCAAAGGAGAACCCATGAGGAGCGAAGGAAGAAGCTTGAGGGCAAATTGTGTTGAAGTTTCAGTGTGCGGCGCATAGGCTGAGTGTCGCGACGCACTGGGTAGGCGCGGCGCATTGAGCCTGCCTCTGCAATGTAAAAAAATACATTGGCGCGGCGCATTGGAGGTGTGTGGCACATTGGGTTACTTGCGCAGCGCATAGGGCCGGAAAGCTAATTAACTGCCATTTCTTCCAAAACTCCAAATATTCTCGGTCTCTCTTGGTCCAAGTTGGTTAAGTAAACTCTCCATTATCAATGAACGAGATCTTGTGTTGTTTATGAGGATTTTAATACATAAAACTCAAACCCTCTTACCTTGTTGAAAAATTCTTCCTTAGCATTTGAAGTTGTTGTTTTAAAATAACTTTGTGCCAAATACTTCATTCCTCACCTTGTTTATTCCTCCCCTCACTGTTATCCTAGTATTACAGTCCATTCCCCTATCTCCCTACATCCCTAAAGCCACTTATACTCATTTCATTCCCATTGTCCCCATCCCGATTGTAAATTTCCTCAAACCCCAAGGTTGTTCCAAGAAACCAAGTGATTGCCCCAAACTCTTTAATTCACAATTTCACTTGATAATAGTCTATTCTTTCCATCATTTCCACCACCCTATCCCTCCATAGTCCCTCACTTGTTATCACATATTTGGCAACAAAAACCAAAGACACCAAATTCCTCATATTCACCTCAGGCAACATAGATGAAGAAGGCATCGAGGAGGCGCAAAAGGCATGATAGACTCCAAATTTTGGCCGAAGCTTCTTTGGCCCAGCATAGTGCTTGATGGTGGGCATTCAGCCCAAATTTCAAGAAATTTGGGAAAAAATTTGTCAATTTTGAATTTTTTGGCCTAAACACAGATTTTCCTGCCCGACGCGTAGCGCCACTTGGCGCGCGCTTATAATTGGCAGCCCTTCTGGAGGAAAAATTTGCATTTCTGGATTTTTCATCAAATTTTATGCATGCTTATGGATTACCTAAGGATTTCATCAAGTTCTGGGTTGCCTAAAGGGTCAAAAACACCCTAAAAATGGCCTTTCTGCCACTTTTTGCACACAGAGGAAGCCGTGTTGGGAGATTTGATCTTTGGAGGGGAAAATGGAAAGAAAATCCTGAAATTCCACTTAGGTTGGAAAGTAGACAGGCAGGGATTTCCAACGAACTATCCTACACTCAATTTGGACTTCGGGAAGGCCCTCAAAATCAGCCTCAAACTTGTGCTACGCATAGCGATTTCAGGCGCAGCGCATAGGGAAATTTGGCCTATTTTTCACTCAGCAGCTCAGAATTTTGCCTAGTTTTTGCTAGTTTGACTGTCATGTAACTCTTGATGTAACTTGATGTAATTTCATGACCATGATGTAATTTTGGCACATTTTTACTCATATTAGTAGATTCATTCACCAAAAAGTGAAATGTAAGTGAATGAATCAGTTTCCTAACATATAGAGGCAAGTTGTTTCATTGCCTATTTTTTAGTTCTTAGTTTAGATATGGTTGAAACAGCTCCTAGAATGATGAGCTCAACCCCTAGAGGCATGGGAATGAGTTAGGCTTGTCTATATCTTGTATTTTATCAGTCATTTTCAGAGGTTGGACACTTGGGATTGCTTGGCACTTCATTGTACATTTCATCTCTGCAATTTTGGCAAAGGAATAGACCAGGGTTTGCAGCACTCTTTAGGATCCATGTGGCTCTGTGTTTTGATGGTGTTTTTCTCTATGTAATTTTAAGTTCACTGATGTTTATGTGTATCATTTCCCTTCTCCTTTCTTCTTAAATTAAACAAACAAGTTATAAAGGTGGAATTCATTAGATTTCTTTGCTCTGCCTTTAGTTTTGTTTAATTTTCCATGTTTTCATCTGTTTGAAGAGGATTATTGAAATCCTCTTGCCCTTTTCAGCTCCTCACCAGTCTGAACTATCCATTCACTCAATCTAAAGCATCAAAATAATTGCCTTCCTTGCCCCATTCAGAACTATGCAAAAACTAGGCCTCATCCCCGAACCCAAAACTACCTTTCCCTTTGTTTCCAACAAAACCCCCAAAATCAAAATCAAATCTTTTCACCTATATACCTAGCATAAAATTAGCCTTTATTTCAAGTCATATCAAGCCCTATTGATTATTTTTGTTGAGATTGACCCGGAGAGAGCCCTCTCTTGTTCTGGTAGGGCTAGCTACCAGACTGAGCGTGTTTTGATGTTACCCTAAACTCTGCCTTCTTTTAGCCTGAGGTAGATTTAGGCGATAACACACTCAATCACATATGCCCAAGGGATGACCGGGAATATGCATGCAATCCTATGCATTATAAACTTATTAATATTGATGTATGCTTGCACGTATTGCATGTATTCCTTCCGCAATCATGCTCAGATACCTGCACATAGTAGCCTACGACATAATAATCTCCTTCATAACTATTAGCCAGTCAAAGAGGGCTAAGCATATTGCATTAAACATCTAACATAATACAAAATGGGAACCAAACAATAGTCATGTATATGTATTGATAGAAGGAAGAGTTACAACCAATGATTTGATGTCGCAGTCTCCTCCAGCGGGGTTCAGTCAAAGTGCACCTTAGATGCTCATCAGGGAATTCAGACGGGATGAAGGCATGGAATCAAGCTCTCTCAATGTAATTCCTTCTTATTCTATCTCTTCAATAGTTCAACTATAGTATGTTAAATTCTCCATGTTCAGCTAGATTATGCAAAGAGAGATAGATTCTTTTTATCGAGGAAAAGAAGGAGGTTAGGATCCCTACAAAGGTGGGAGGGAGGCCTATCCTTTAGGGAGTTCCCATAAGAGGTGGAAAACATAAAATAAAGAAGGGAGTGCATGGTTTATTCAATTCAACCACTCCCAATGACTCATCCTCGAAGTTTTTGGAGTGGAATCTTCGCCTCTATTTTTAAAAAACGTTCCATAAACAGCTCAGCGTGGGTGGCTAATTGAGATAGAGCACCAGCTGGCACGGGGCCTAGTTTTAATCTTCATCTTCAGCATGAGGGCATAACTAACAACTCACTCCAAGGCGAAAACAAGGGTTTTTGAGTCTCTGCTTCAAGAATTGTCAACATAAGGAATATTACTCTCATATAAAGGGATATAATGATGGTATTTTCAAGGCATGACACTGCTTATTGATCATGGAAATGACCTTCCAATGGGCGAGATGGGGATTGCAATGATAGTGACAAAATTATGTGTAATAGATGCCCCCCTAAATCATGAGGTCCAAGGGAGAGGGAGGGGCGAAATTCTTTATGAGAATGCGTTCAAACCAAACACCGCTATCGAAAAACCTGCAATTAAAAATACAACTGATATCTATGATACATGAACATGTGGTATGGGCGCAACCATTCATAATAGAGTACATAGAAACTAAGATCTGAGGTATGGATGCAACCATCCAGTAGTAAGGATCAACAAATAGACTCTGGTATGGTTGCAACCATCCAATCAAAAAATTCATGCAATAGAGTCTTGATAATCCACAAAAATCTACAGCCTGGATTTTATCAGACAAAACCCAGGGTCTTGCGCTCCATCTTGACCCAAAAAAGTACAAATTCAAGCATGTGAATATATGAGCTAAAGTCGAACATGCAAGAAAATCACCTGATTACCAGCCAATTATGAAAGTTGTTAACAGGCATGAGAGAAACCACTAATAACTACAATGTCTCTCAAGGTACAACTGGTAAAATCCACGGAATGTGAATAGTGATCTAGCATCGAACATTAGCAAAATCACTCAATCGAAGGCCAATGATGTGGACCTTACGTTGAATGTGAAAAACCTGCCATTTAGGCACGCAGGCTCTAAGATACCAGAAGGGAGTCTCTAAATCAAATTCTTGGATAATGGTCTGAAGTCGACAGGATGTGACTTGATAGAAGGTGGGCCATAATGTTTCCCACATCATTGACATGAGACAGAGGAACATGATGATAATGAATCAGGACCAATAGAGAATCAAACGGAGGTTGAAAACTGCAGAGGAAAACTTCTTTTGAACATATCAACGACAAGACACTAGATTTGGCAGTATTTGACATCAAAGGATCTAAGGTCATGATGACGTGGCAAAGAGAAAATGAGAGGTCAAAAGGGATTACCCAAGACAATGGAGGAAAAAGTGATGAAATGACATGTCCCCAACCCGACATGAATGTAGACAAGTGCCATGTTCAAGAGCGACATACTTCCAACATAACTAAAACTTGGTTCCATTTCCCCCACCATTTATGGTGAGTACCCCAATTATTTTTTTAAAACAAGCTTGAAGGGGATAGCATATGCTTGTGTTGTAAGTTTGTCCTTTGGAAAAATCCAACCTAGTACATTTTACAAGCCCTAGGAAGGAGGAACTCGAATAATTTCATGGTGATGAAGTCCGATTTCATCAAGTTTTAACGAGTCTAACAAAGGGAGAACTCGACATATTTTCATGTTTAGATAGTTTGAAAAGAAGGCATAAAAGAAAACTCCATCATGGCCCTTTTCGTAAATAGTCTCTCAGATTTGAAAATGTAGAAAACAATATCTGAAAGAACCTCTTAGTCGTGATAGACTAAGGTATTCCTTTTTCGTAAATAATCTATCCCAGCCTGAAAAAGGCGTAAACGTATACTGGGTAGATATCTCTTCGCATCCATTTTACGAGTTCGAAACGACAAGAGTCTCGGCAATATTTTCAATTTTAGAGAGTCAGAAAAGAGCTGAAAAATGACTCTAGTAGTGACTTTTTCTTGTTTTTACCGAGTCCGAAAAAGTATAAAATTTAACTCGTTACTTCATCACTATGGCCTGAAAACCTGTCGCTGCACAAGAGACATGTCTAAAACCCATTTCTCGAAAATAATATAATAAAATAATCGAAAAACATGTCTTAAAACCTAATTATGGTTTTGAACAGTTATAAAATGCCTAAAATGGTAAAAATAATTACTTTTCACTTTTTACCTCTTGTGGAGCAATAGTTACCCATTTTATAGTGTGATCTTGTGCTGATGATAGCAGACGATCCAGTAGACCAATCTCAAATCCGTCAGTTCTAGGTAAGATTCAATATCTCTCACTTCATTTTAAGTCATATTTTACTACTTGCAACTTCCAATTTTGATTTATGGGGGAGGAAATGCAAATTTTAGTGCACAGAATTTGGCACACGTTTCGGGCACGAACTCACGCCAATCGCCTTTTTTTCTGAACTACGACATGCCCATTGGCGCGACTGTTTGGGAAATAGTCACACCAACTGCACAGACCATTTTTGTGCAAAAAATTCAAGTTAAATACCCAATTTTTTACAAATTAAAGCTTCAAAAATGGCTAATACTATCCATATGAACATGTTTGCGGCTAGAAAGTGGCAAAATGGTAATCGAATGGAAATAACAGGAACACAAAGAAGAGGACGAGCTTGCCATGGAAAATGAGAGATGCATGGAAGCTCTTAGAGACTATGGACTGAAGAAGCTATTCTTGACACTGTGTCTCTAAGCTCAACTGGAGCTGCTACAGTATTTGATCAGCATATGGGATGAGAATCAGGAAAAGTTCATCCTTCGAGATCAGGAACTTGAGATTGATGTTTCTGATGTCTACTTCATAATAATTTTATCACGGAGGGGAGCAACACTGATCCTAATCGGCACCCGACCTTGCATGGAGAGGATGTCTATGGTGATTGATAGGGTATGTCCAGGGGCACGGAAGGGAACAGGAAGTGGGAAAGTTGATATCCAAACTATCCTAGACTTGGCACTAAAAGTAGTGCTACATACCATCACACAAGCTGCAAGATCACAAGCACCACATGAAGAAACAAAGACAGTTTCTTCTTGCTATATACTACTTGAGACCGACCATCTACAATTGGGTAGAGCTCGTGACAGTAAACATGAAACACCAGCTAACAAAATGAAAGAAGACCAAATTGAAACAATTCGGTTATGGGTCTATCCTGGTATCGTTCTTCCTGGAACAAATACCAAATTTTCAGCGTCAGGAGGTCATAGTCCCAACACCACCAGCGAGGGAACTGCAGATGCCCCGATGGGTAGCTCTTATGCCAAGGGAAAGGGGCAGTCAACAGATGTCCTGGAGACCAGAGTTTTTTGATTGGCTCCACTGACAGTTGATAGTCATGGAGGAATGGCCCTACTCTGGTACAGATTTTAATGGTGATCCAGACCTCCCACTCCCGGTGGGAGAGAATTGGGATGAAGATTGGGTAAGACTCATTTTTAATTTTCATGAGTGTTATGATTTTTTTTAATTATGTATGTTATGACATTAAATCCATACATTTCTAGATGTTTTCCCAGAGATACCAGTGGGCATGTCTCTGATAGAGAGGTGAATCCCTCGCGATTTTGACCCTCATGGCGAGAGAGGTGAGGAGGAGGAGATCATGCACAACCTAGAGGGAATCACACGTGGAATCCCAAACTATGCACGATTAGACGATGTTCCTTGTGCCTACTAGAGAAATACCGTAGGGGTTCCAACCCACATTCACTGCTTACTGAGGCGGCTCATATAGGTAGTGACATGCTATCATGAGCATCACGCCGATTAGATACCTAGGCTTTATATCTGCATATTTTGAGAGACATGGTTTCTCGGGATGTAACAGAAACACACATATTTTTTGAATTTTTGATGCACATTGATGAAAACACGATATATATATATATATATATATATATATATATATATATATATATATATATATATATATATATACATACATATTTTCCTACATGGATCTTTTACATATGATGATGATTTTACAAATTATGCAAATGTCTATCTAATACAATGTTAGCCACTATATCAATTAATGCATTCATTTTTCTAGGAATATGTTGATATGTGATAAAATCAAAATGTATTTCCAACAAACGAATACGTAAATACAATCAAAGAATGTATGGGTTTCTAACCGAATAATGACCATTGAGTTGTATAACAAGAAGATGTGAATCTAGATTTACAAGAAATGTGCGTATGTCGAGGTTGATTGCCTCGGTTAATAGTTCAAGGACAACACTATATTCAACGACATTGTTTGTAATCTATCCTAGACAAATACGTTGCAGTTCTATCAACTCACCAGCAGGATCATAGATTACCAAGGCTGCTGAAGACAAATTCTTGGTACTATGGAAAGCACCATCCCCGAAACCGACATAAGGGGTAATAGACATCTGCACAAATAAGTAAGACCCAATAAGCAGAAAAATGCTCACAAAACACACCAAAGAAAAACATGTAAAAAAAATGAAATAAACACTTATGTACACAAATCATGCATGAATGAGTCATGTATAATATTTTTTGATGTACAACCCATTTCTGGGTTGTTCTAGAGGATGACCTTCATAATCAATGAGCTCATAGGCCCCATTATGCAACACACGTTTAATAATGTAAGGCCCATGCCACATGGGTTGAAATTTACCTGCCCCCAACTTATCATGAGCTTGGCCGTACAAGAGGACGAGATCTCCTTCAACAAAAGAACGAGGGGAAACTGATTGGTCAAAATGCGCTTTGACTCGATTTTTCTGTGCTTCAATAACCAGAGAAAAAATGTGGTGGGTTTCATACAACCTTTCTACGTAAAGGAGACACTCTTCTTCTGGCGAAGTGTTTGGCAGTAATTCAACAACAAACTTGAGAAAAGGTATTTCATACTCAATCAGAATAGTAGCTTCCATACCATAAGCCAACTGAAAAGGGGTGAACCCGGTTTCACTCTTAACTGAGGTTTGGTATGCCCAAAGAGTTGAAAATAACATGAGATTCTAAATGGATTTATGGATCCCAATCATATGTTGAATCATGGTAACAAGAACTTTATTTACGGCTTCAACCTAGCCATTGGCCTGAGGATAGTACGACGTTGAGCTGTCTTGACGCAGACCCAACTTAGAAGTCAATTCTACCACCATGTAATGTCGAAAATGGGAACCATGATTGGTAACGATGACTTGAGGGACACAAAACCTAGCAATGATGTTATTGAATAATAATTGAGCAGTTTTCTTACCGTCAACAGAAAGTGTAGGCATTTCTTCAGCCCATTTGGTGAAGTAATCCACGGCTACGATAATATAAGCATGCCCCTCAGCTGAGTGAGGGTTACACATCATAAAATAGATGCCCCACATTGCAAAGGGACCAATGGTAATTACAGGATGAAGAGGTACAGGCGACACACACATATTGCGTTGATAAATTTGGCAATCATGACACTTACGAATTGCGACAACGCAGTCTTTGAAGATAGAAGGCGAGATATAACCAGCATGAAGAATAGTTTGTGCAGTGGCATAACCACACATGTGACCACCACAGGTGCCACTGTGACAATCATTTATGTCTTTCTTATCTTCCTCCAGAGTCAAACATCGATGGAGGATGGAATCCACTCTGACACGATAGAGTGTATCCCTGACTATATGATAAGGTTGCGACTGATGCCGGATGCATCGATGGGCATCCTTCATCAACTTAGATCTAAAAGTAGAAGTCTGTAGATAAATGATAATATCACCATACCATGGAGCAAGGGTGCTAATCAAGAAAAGTGTATCATCTGGAATGTGTTCCTCAGAATGAGACAGAGGAGAGTCTGAAGGAAGGGAACAGATCAAATCAACAAAGACTAATGATTTCTTTGACTTGGTAGTAGTAAATTTGTAATATTCCCAATTAGCCCCAAGCTAATTGGAATATTAAATTTTTCTTTACTTTTCTGTTCATTAATAAATGTATAGAGGAACATAAAAACTCCTAAAACAACAAAATAAATCAATGCCCCATGTGAACAAGGCTAAATATGGGCTACTTTAATAAAATACCAAGGTTATGTGTGAAAGGGGTTGAGACATTTGACTGGGTCAACAGGACCAAATCAACAGTGCTGTCGAGATGCAATGAACCTCCTAGATGCACAACGTAGTTTTAGATGGAAGCCACACATGTGAAAGGAGCTAAATCATTGAGATGGTTTAGGTTTTTGCAAGATCTCAACCTTATAAAAGGGAGAGGAGGACAGCAAGAGAAGGGTTGTTGATGAACATATTATTTTGATGAATTTGTCTGTTTAGACATTTCTCATTCTCTTAGCTGTTTAGCAGAGAATAGTATTTTTTAGCACAATGATCTCCTGTTTAGGAATCCTTCTCTTTCCTTGAGTAGCTCTCGGAAGAGTCTTTTATTTCTTGACCACTATCAAGCTTAAGGCCAAGCTTCTACTTCCAAATACAACATAGATCCTATTGAGGGTTTCATTTTCTTTGTAAGCTGCAGCAAGTGGAGGTTATATCTATTCAGATCTAGGCTAATATAGTGCCCCTTTTCAGTGGGAAAGGCTTCTATCAGATTGGCAAGAGTGTTCTGGATCATTGGATCTTCAAATATACATCTTGGCATCATGCCAAACTGTTCTTCAAGCCTACAACATAGTCCCTCTTCCAGCATTGTGTTATCTACAAACAGGGAAGTTGCAGGGTGTTTTGGCAAAGTTTGAGGTGTGATCTCTGGTGTTGGGAATCTGCCCTTCACTGTGGTGATCCATGGATTTTTTTTTATTCCATGTCATATTCATATCTGATCTGAATACTCTTGTATATGCTTCAGAAATTATGAATAGATCTACATATTTTCTGCATAGAATCTCAGATCTACTCCATGTGCTTCATGATTTGCTGAAATCCCCAAAGGGAATGTAAAGTAGAGACATTATAGTGTATGGATCTGTCTTAGATCTGACTATTCATGCATTATTTTTTTCTAGATCTAAGTTTTAATCTATTGCTGCAGTACACTCTATAAAAAAATGCTTTCAAGCCTTTGCAGTCAATATATGTGTTGTAGCACCTCTTTTTGATGATTTTTGTCTATATGAATCTTCTATTTTCTCTTGTCACTGTATGGACCACATTATAAACCTGATTTACTGTTGCATAAGTGAATTGTGAGCCTCCATATTGGCCTCCTACTTCTGATAATCTAAACTGTGTTATTTTCTAAGTAGTATTATTTTGTGTTGCTGCAGTCCCTTCTTTGGGAATTTTTCAAGCCATACTAGGTGTGGGAGGTCTGTTTACCTCACCTAGTTTGATTTTTTTTTTATCTCCTCTCAGATTTAGGACTTAGATTGTTATATATAAGGGATACAAGGGCTAATTTGGATTTCTGTAGCATCCATTTCTGAAAAATTCATTTTTCAGACATGCATTGTTGACAGTCCCATTTTGGGATACTACAGTGGTATCAAAGCATCATCTTTGCACAACCTGTTCTTTCTTAAAGAAGAAAATATTCCTTCCACATAAGGAGAGCCTCTTGCTGACAGAGAGAAGAGGAATCAAATAAGAAAATAGAAAAATTATGATTACACTGAAGACACATAAGAAAAGGGTAAAATCCATTTATCTCGAAGAATGAAAGGGAAAGAGTTTTCAAAAAATCTTTTCCAAAATTTGCATGAGCTTATGAATGAAATCAGGGGAATGAGGAAAGAAAGAACTGCATATCCCTTGAAGATATTTTCACATGAAGGGATCCCTAGTTCTTCATACTCTCTGTGTGAGCATTCAGCCACACAATTTGATCTGCAATGTTGTAGCATGCCTACATTCCTAGCAAGAGAAGAAGCAGAAGGAGAGACACAAAAGAGGAGACTCTTGGTGACTATCTCCAAGAATATGAATCTTATTCTAAAAGATTCAAAGAGCATCTAATATTCCCAGAGTTTTGTTAACTCAAACAATAAAGAAGATCCAACATATACAAGAGAAGAAGAGGGTGCATACAACCCACTTTGGGTAGGACTTTTCTACCTACATTTGATGAATCACCTGAGAGCTCAGCCAAGTCTTGGGTAAAGAAGTTGACAAATGTTTCCAGCTGCATCAAGTTTCAGAAGAAGAAGCCTTGAGAGTATTAGTGTTGCATCTTCAAGGTAAGGCTTATGCCTAGTGGCTATTTGAGTCTTCTTCCTTGAAAAATGTAAATATCTCTTCTTATGCAAAGTTCACTAGGAGGTTAGTGAAAAGATTTGATTCTGTGCCATCTGAAATATCTATGGGTAAGAAAACTAAGCCCAAGAATTCAGAACCTTTACATGAGAAATAAATATCCATGAAGATAAATCCATTTTAGAACATTGTTGAAGGGGTTAAAGATCTACTACATGATTTTCCAAGGGAAAAGGCCCCACTTCAGCAAGAACATTTTTCTCAAGAAGAAGACACGAGTGTTCCTTTTTCAAGGAGAGATCAAGAGAAAGGATCTATTATTGATGAGGCATACTCCATTAATGAGGAGAAGAAAGTAGAAGAGCTGAAAGGTTCCTTCGGTGCTGTGACAGCAGGAGGAGATCTATTTTCATTGGGAGATGGAGATGAAGTCATTGCTTCCACTAAGAGGGCTCTTGTATCTTTTCAAGAAGGCCCCAAGGATCTTATACATGAAGAGGATGAGAAGCATGTGTCTATGATGATAGAAAATGAGAGAAAACAATGGAGGGAATGTGTTCCAACATTGCATCCAATTTTGGGAACACACACTATGATAGATCAGTCGTTTGTGATCAAGACTCTTGACACCAAGGAGATGATGGGTGTTCATGAGTTAAATACATCTAAAGGTAGCACCTTAGACTGTGATATCTTGCAAAAGGTGGGTGATGAAGAAGAATATGGGGAAGTTGCTCCAATGCCCTCTTACCATGATACTTTCACACATAAATCAGAGATGGATTTTCGCAGTGGAAGTAGTCATAATATGTTCCCATATGTTATTCACATGGGAATGAGACATGAGACATCATTATCTTGTGGTATATCACCTGGGAGACCACTTGATTCAGAGTTGATGAAATATTTTTCATGCATTGATGCTCCTTTCATAGATCCAAGGAGGAAGGGAGCACTAAAAGACCATGCTACAACGCTGAGAGTATGGGGAAGGTACAAGGAGAGGGAAATTATTTTCCCCTTAAAATCATTATCCATTCTCTCATCTCATACTGTACTGAGAAAATATGCTGCAAGAATGAAGGATGACACCATCATGAAGTAAGGAAGGAAATCCTTGAATCAGAAGACAAACTTGTTTGGAGGATCCTCTTCCATACATGATGAGAGATGGTGGTCACAGATGCATACTTTGGCAAGACCAAGGAGGTTTTGGATATATTATAGCCTTCCATGGGAGACTAACTTCCAAGAACTTCCATTTCCTTTTGAGCATGTGCATGTGCAAGGTGGGCAGCAAGGAAGGAATGGCAACCTTCCACCTTGTACCTTTGGCAGGAGAGATGTCAAGGGGGAGAAAAATGGGAAGCTTGGCTTTCCAACATACACCTTTGACATGGGAAATGTCAAGGATAAGAAAAAAAACATGGTAGAAACTTCAGATGACCCATTATCAACGCTGTCATTATTGGGCACATTAGATCCCTGTTGGAAATCCCAATTGCTGGTGGAATATTCCAAGGATTTTCATACTTGAATGATTCTTGATGACTTGCTACATGATGAGAGCTATTCAATCCTTGATGGAGTCATCTATAATCATGGTAGGATCTTCTTGTCTAGAGATTCCAAGCTCAAGGAGATGTTACTACAAAGGGCTTATGAAGAGTTCTATTTCAGCGACACATACTCTATGAAGCTCAACAACATCATCTTGAGGAGCTATTATTGGGAGGGTTTTGAAAAAGAACTATATTAGCATTGTCAAAGATGAATGAACCTTGTGGAGTTGAAGCAACAACAAGAATCTAAGATAGATTTATTTCAACCAACTCCTCCTACCTTGGAAGGAGTAGAAAGATCCATACACCAATCCACTTGTATAAGGAGAAATTTTGGTGAAGAACATACATATGTAAAACATGTTTAATTTTATGTTTGTATGTATTCTTTCACTATTTTTATGTAGGCCATGAATCCAAGAAGGAGTAATGCATATTTTATATCTCATGGCAAACAATGGGCCACAAACATTTCTGAAATTGGCCACTCCCTTAGAAGGAAAAGGGATATTTTGCAATATGATGGGTGCTTCCCAAAGGCACCAAATATATCTCACACTTTCAGCTATGGTGATATGGTATGGGAAGAAAGTAAGTGGTGGGAAAACCACTTACCACATCTTGATTTGATGCAGGCAGGGGATGCTCTGTGCTGGTTCCACATATGGGACTATGATCCACCTCCATGTGCACACATTTCTATTTGTTTGTACATTGTTTTGATCCCCTATATTGATGATGTACTTGTAATTTTTATGGGGATGTATGGAGGAAGGAGGGAAGGCATGCATGTGCCCTATGGTATGACTATACTCCTTGGAATTTATGTCTTATATTTCAGGGAGGGCATTGGGAAAACCATGTTTGTTTCATGTGATTTATTGTTTCCTTATGGGATGAGTTGTTTACATCTCATGAGAAACTTGTTGGAACAAGTCATGGATGGATGGATTGGTGATCACTTAGCTCTTGGGAGAAGCTTATCAATTGAGGGTGTCACTAATGGAGGAGGAAAGAAGTTGCCACATTCACCTTATCAATTGCTTGAGGACAAGCAACATTTTGGAGGGGAGGACTGTAATATTCCCAATTAGCCTCAAGATAATTGGAATATTAAATTTTTATTTAATTTTGTATTCATGAATAAATGTATAAAGGGGGAACATAAAAACTCCTAAAATAGAAAAATAAATCAATGCCCCATGTGAACAAGGCTAAATCTGGGATACTTTAATAAAACACCCTTATGTGTGAAAGGGGTTGAGACATTTGACTGACTCAACAAGAGCAAATCAACAGCGTTGTCCAGATGCAGTGAACCTCCTAGATGCATAGTGTAGTTTTATATGGAGGCCACACATGTGAAAGGAGCTAAATCGTTGATATGGTTTAGGGTTTTGCAATATCTCAATATTATAAAAGGGAGAGGAGGAAAACAAGGGAATGGTTGTTGATGAACATATTATTTTAAAGAATTGTTCTATTTAGACATCTCTCATTCTCTTGGTTGTTTAGCAGTTAATAGTGTTGTTTAGCACAAGGATCTCCTATTTAGGAATACTTCTCTTTCCTTGAGTATCTCTCGGAAGAGTCTTGTATTTCTTGACCACTATTAGGCTTAAGGCCAAGCTTCTACTTCCAACTACAATGTACATTATATTGAGGGTTTGGTTTTCTTTGTAAGCTGCAGTAAGTGGAGGCTAGATCTATTCAGATCTAGGCCAATATAGTGACTCTTTTCAGTGGGAAAGGCTTATATCCCATTGGAAAGAGTGTTCTAGATAATTGGAGCTTTAGATCTACATCTTGGCATCAGGACAAACATTTCTTCAAGCCTACAACATAGTCCCTCTTCCAGCACTGCGTTATCTGCAAAGAGGAAAGTTACAGGGTGTTTTGGCAAAGTTTGAGGAGTGATCTCTGGTGTTGGGGATCTGCCCTTCAATTTGGTGACCCATGGATTTTTTCTTTATTCCATGTCATATTTAGATTTGATCTGAATACTCTTGTATATGCTTCAGAAATTCTGAATAGATCTGAAAATCTGCTGGATAGAATCTCGAATCTACTCCATGTGCTTCATGATTTGCTGAAATCCCCAAGGGGAATGTAAAGTAGAGACATTATACTGTATGGATCTATCATAGACCTGACTGTTCATGCATTATTTTGTTCTAGATATAAGTTCTAATCTACTTCTGTAGTACACTATGTAAAATAACGTTGTTAAGCCTTTGCAGTCAATATATGTGTTGTAGCACCTCTTTTTGAGGATTTCTTTCTGTATAAATATTCTATTTTCTCTTGTAAACTGTATGGTCCACATTATAAATCTGATTTACTATTATATAAGTTAATTTTGAGCCTCCGTATTGGCCTCCTACTTCTGATAAGCTAAACTCCGTTATTTTCTGAGCAGTATTACAATCCCTTCTTTGGACATTTTTTAAGCCATACTAGGTGTGGGAGGTTTGTTTACCTCACATAGTTTGATTTGTTTATGATCTCCTCTTTGATTTAGAACTTAGATTTCCAGATCTAAGGGATCCAAGGGCTAATTTGGATTTCTGTAGCATCCATTTCTGAAAAATGCATTTTTCATACATGCATTGCTAACAGTCCCATTTTGGGATATTACAAAATTCCAAATCGAACTCTTGGAGGATGAAAATCCACTTCGAGTATTTTACCACCAGCAATTGTCAAGACAATATATAGGTCATTGGGTTCCAATCATAAATCACAGTCACCATACGCAAATTAATATAATGACAAAAACACTGAACTGTTTGAACTGCAGCTAACGCTAACTTCTCGACATGTGCATAGCATGTCTCAGGATCAAGAAGGTTACTATACAAGTAATAGATAGCATGTTCATTACCGTCATCATTGTATTGTACCAAAACCATGGCAATCGTGATGAAAGCGACAGCTAAATAAAGGTAAAAATCATGATGATAGTTAGGAGGATGCAATAGAGGGGCGTTGACAAGCAACGTCTTCAGTGCCTCAAAATACTTCTGAGAAATATCATCCCAATAGAATGGGATGCACTACTTTAATAATCATGTGTATCCTTTAGCCACTTCTTCATAGTTAGGTATAAAATGATGTAGAAAATTAGCTTTACCTTGAAAAATCTGAAACTGATGTAATGAGGAGGGAGAGAGGAGATTTATAATAGCCTCAAACTTGAGTGGATCAAGGCAAATTTTGTCTTTGAACATGATAATCAACACAGACAAGCTCAATTAATATCATGATAATCAATGCAGACATGAATAGTTCCCTGTTTCTTATCTACGGGAACAATATTAGAGACCCATTATTTCAAAGGAATCGGATAAATGAAACCAGTGCTAAGAAGGTTTTCAACTTCACCTTTAATGGAAGTAGCTTTTCTAGGGTGCACCGGACGAAGACGTTGACGAACGGGTTTTGAGCCAGGATAAGTAGGTATTTCATGCACCACTATACTAGGGTCAATGACGGGAATTTATTCATAGGACCATGCAAAGACATCATGAAATTCGTGAAAATGGATAGTATAAACTTGTACTTCACTGGAAGAACAAGTGACCCCGATATGGATGTTCTCGATGATTCCCGATTTAACGGAAATTTCAATACACATCGTCTGTGTAATATTACTCAAGTTACCTTTCGTAAATACGTCATGTGTCAGAACAGGCATTTGAAGCGAAGGAGAAGGAACCTGAGATGAAAAATTCTCAAGACAAGTAGACATGGCCCCGAGGCCAGGCATGAATGAGGAACGATGATGACCATCATCCCACAGCATATCCTCGAGAGACATGGTTTCCACGATGGCTTCATCGGAGTGAAACACTTATTTCAAAGGATCAGGTGAATCAAATCGCCAAGCTAGGGGGATTGAGAATAAATGTCCAGATAAATGCTCAAAAGAGCACGATTAGAGGACGGAGCTTCCAAAGCCGCGATGAGTTTAGAATAATTAATCTCAATCGGACTCAAAGGCATCAAATCTCTGAAGGAATCGATCTGTTCAGGTGAAGGAATAATCCATGGGTCATCAGACCGGGAGATCATATGGATTTGAACAGTGTTTGGTGGAGGAAGAGTAAAAATGCCCATGAGGGCAGGATATTTAAAAATACCCAACCCTACGCTCTTGTAGGGAGTAGGAATCTGATCCACATACGAAACATTGTTCTCAGAAGAAGAGGTGAAGAAATATAATTGATCAACAGTAACAATGCTTCCTTCGTGTGGAAATTTCAGAACACGAAAGTGAGTGGACAGAACACATAACATGGCGTGAGTCCAACTGCGATTGAGGAGAAGATTATAATTGAGTTTAGCATCAAAAAATTCAACCTCGACATTGACTGTCTTCCTTTTTAGAGTAATCAGTAAACTAGCGAGAACACCTAAGGTTTTGATTCTCTTCCATCAAATGCTTCAAGGGCATTTTGTGATGATTTCAGGGTTGGAGAACCAATAGCTTTCCAGCATGAAGATGACATGACATAGGTTGATGCACCTTCATCCACAACTACTCGATGGATGTCGAGACCATTAATAACAACTTGAATAATGAGTGCAATCTGATGCAGAAGTCGTGGAATGAAATTCTCTGAATCGAAAGTAAGAAGGCTAGTATCGGTAGGATTAATCCCACCAATGGTAGATAAAAAAGATCTTCGCTGAGATAGACAACTCTAAAGTATTTCTAACGCGGACATCACGAATGGCGCCTGAGCCAAATCCTCAACAATATTGTGATGGTGAGCAGCATGGGAATTGGATTATAAGAAGACTTGCAGAGTACACCTTTGGATGGTGGTCGTACAACGGATTCAGCACTGGGCCTTTCAATTTCAAGAGGGCCAGTAGCAGGTGGAGGAGGAGGACCATCAGTGATCTCCTTCCCCGTGGCTTGATGTGATCCAGTATAATCTTTCGACTGAGTAGCAATAGAAACGACTGCAGAACCGTTCATCATGAACACGTAAGAGCCAAATGGGGCAGAGGACTAAGGTTGCTCTACCATCTGAGTCTGTTGAGATGGGAAGGGTTCTTTAAGAACAACTAGAGTTCCTTGGGTACCTTTTAGCAATTGGCTCACTTCAGATTGTCCAAGACAGTCCTTGGTGAAGTGCTCATGATCACAAATCAAACAAGGGTACTTCTATTTGTGTTGAGAACCATCGCCAACACAAGGTTTATGAGAATCATGTTTTCTGGTATCGGCTTTGGCCTTACCTTTACCCTTCCTTTTACCTTTAGAAGCATTATCTGTAGGATTGGCCTGAATGACATTAACTTTACCAGAATTCAAAGTGGATTGAGAAGAAAAATTATTGGAAGAAGCAGACTTCGACTTCCCAGAGTTTGAAGAACAAGACTTCTGAGAAGTCTGAGACATGGAACCAATAATACCATCGACAAATGGAGTGGTTGGTGTTTTAGAAGTTCTAGGTTGAGGAGTATCAAGCAAGATATCATATAATGTGCCAGATTGAGAGTACATAAGATAAAGGTACTGAGCGTAAGCAATGGCTTGTTCCTCAGTTATACATGCCCCCATAGATATGTCTTTTGCAATCTAGTTGAAAAAGGAGGTGGTGAAACAACGAGTCAGAAGCTGATCAGGAATTTCAAATTTCATCATGCAATGACGACGTCACCACTCATGGATATGATCCGAGATATGAGTAGCTCAGTCTTGTTTCATTGAAGTGAGGAGGTGTGTTTTGGTCTCATAGCGGACTGAGAACTGAAAATTCATAAGGAATTCCATAGATAAAGAATTGAAATCTTGGAAAATGCCACGAGATAGCTCAATGTATCACTTTGCAGTGGCACCAGTAAGAGTTCGCTGGAAAAGACGGAGTCAAATAGAATCATCAACCCAAGAGTTAGAGGAACACCATAAATGGTAATTCATAACATGCGCTTGGGGGTCTTCGCCAGACTTGCCCTAAAATTTAGGAAAATCACAAAGATTCTTGGTTAGAACCAGAGGCCAATACGAGTTATGAAGAATGGGATCGTTCATTAACTTTGACACATCAGGTAATTCCAATGTAGCAAGAAATAGTAATTGAGTTTTGAAAGTCATCAGAAGTCTTTGATAAGGACCCGTGTGTATATTCCACCCAGTCCAAGCAAGATTATGTCCCCATACATTCTGTCTCGGAGGATAATTCAGTTGATACTGGGGTTGAGGACCAGGATACTGAGTCATAGTAGACCATTGAGGTCCCTGCTAAGAAGCGTATGGAGTCTACTGCAGAATGTAAGCATGGATTTGAGGTTGATGATATACAGGTTTATTTTGATGGTAGGAAACCTATGGCGCACTATATATTGGTTGATAGGAACCTCGAGGGTAATAAGTGCCTTGTGGTTGAGCAGGTGGACCCGACTGAGCAGGTTGAGTAGGCTGTTGAGCGGGTAAACCTGGCTGACTATAGACAGGTAGAACTGGATGTTGAAATGATGGAACCGGCTGAGGAGTAGGTTGAATTGATTGTTGAGTCAGTTGAACCAAGTACTAACGGCCACCGAGTTTTCCTTGTGAGAAAGGTTGGCTTGATGGTTGCGATGGACCAGGTTGTCCCTGATAACCAGGTTGACCCAGAGGAGGAGCATAGGGTTGTCCTTGTGGCACAATGTTTTGGCTATACGAAATGTGTGGCGGCGGTTGTGGTGCCAAAGGTTGTCCCTGTAGAGGATATTTTTTCCCCCCAGGAGCATAAGATGGTCCTAGCTGATTCTGAGGCTAGCCAAACAGACTGTAGGGTTGACCATGTTGGACCAAAGGTTGACCTTATGAAGGTTGGCCTTGTGGACCGTATGGTTGTCCCTGTGGACCATAGGTAGGGTTCTACTGAGCTAAAGGTTATCCCAATGAGGGTTGTCCTTGCAAGCCAAAGGGTTGCATGGGTAAGGTGGGCCTAAGATGAGTAACGGTCTGATTAGGATCATAGACAACCTAATAAGGATCAATAGGAGGCAAATAGATAATATTACCATACACATCATAATGATGCGGGAATGAATAAATGGGTTACCAACAACATCATAGTGATGGAATCAAGGATTATGAGGAGCTTGGAGTGGCTGAGAACCCTGAGAGCTCTACTGCTGAACAGCCAACATATACTCTTCAAAAGTAAGGCTGCCAAGAATCACAGGAGTATTGGAAACTGCACTAGAAGTAGGCGGGGCATCCACAGCACTATATTGTGATCTACTAGGACCGAGATTAACAGGTCACATAGGATTGAGATAAATAGACCTGCAAGTGTGAAAATATCCTGACGACTGAGTGGTAACAACTGGTGTGGATGAAGCCACACAGATATTTAGTTGGACTAGAACAGATGTAACAGTAACCGATGAACTAGGTGTTGAAGGTGATAGTCCTAACGAAGGGAGGACCGAACTCTGAGGAGGAGTTAATGTACAATATTGTGCTATGGATGCAACACCAGACAAAATATGACTCAAGGACCTATATCCAAGTGGAAGTGACACCAATGGTGGAGAATACTGAGTAGAAACATGAGAGACATATTTCGGAAAATTTTGATATTCTCCTGTAGAAACAGGCGTTCCTTCACTACCAACAGGACTGGATGAATCCATTTCTGACTTCGCCATAAGATCTTTGAAAAGACTATGAGGACTAGGAGGCATAGCAGTAGCAAAAAATGGTGAGCTTGACGTAAGAGGAGGAAAATCTCCTTCTTCCCCAAAACCAGACCAAGCACTAAAAGGAGGCAAATTGAATTCAACTGGCTCTTCAGGAGGAGATCAAGTAGAAAGAGGCAAGACAGACGGGAGAATAGGCTATGAAAACTGGGTAGACCTAGTGGACTGAGGGGTTTCAAAAGAAATTTTCGTGAAAAAACTACCACTAGGAGGCAGCGAGGATGATGAAAGTGGTGGTTCTACCACCGTGACTGTATATCAAAATAGAAAGGAAAAAATATAACCAATCAACGGCTCCAAGATAAAAATCCAAGTAAAAAACAATAGGCCAAGTGATAAAAATTTTAATGGGTGTGTGATCGTAGGTGATTATTTTTATGACACTGAAACCAGTTTCTTTTGTTTCATATTTTGAGAGTCGAGAAATAGGCAAAAGATGACTCTAGTCACTTTCAATTTTAAACGAGCTTGAAAGGTAAAGTGCTCGATGATCTCTTCTCTTTTTTAAAGAGTCATGAAAAGATCAAAATGACTACTCTGGCACTCTAAGCAAGAGGGTATACCAGATTTCCGTGAACTGCCATATACACCTTGGTGATCAAATGAAAAAGAAATTACCAAGGACTTAATGTACGTGCATGTAGTCTCCCCAAATGATGTGTCCAGTGTATCATGGTTACAAGGTGGCATACTCGGCTTCCTATGGATAAAAGGATTGCAACCTAGAGGGGTCTCCCTTTATATACTCGATGGTATGGGGAGCACAAGTCTGTACTAGCGTTGTCTAAAGACAGACGGTGAATGACAACTACTAGGTTTTAAGATGCCAAAACATGTCTCTAGCTTAGACCACTAATAATATTTCGTTAGGTTTCAATGCTTCCTTAGGTTAATTGAATGAATTTTAAAGTTGATCTTAAATTATGTTTCAGTTTTAAGGCCTTATCGAATTTGGATCTCAAATTCCCTAAATGCAAACTATATGCAAATGAACATCATTTTCGATTCAATGAATGCTAGTTACGAGAAGGATAGATATCTTTCAAACAATATAAAAAAAAGAAAGTATGCGAAGAAATCCACTAATGCATCTAACACAATCAAACCAAAATGAAACTCTTTCCTAGACTATCAAACACTAGTTATGCAAAAGAATATTTCACTTTCGATGCACATAAAGAATGCAAAATATGTTTTTTTAATTTTCAATGAAAAGAAGTAAATCATGCACTAATCAAATGAAAAATGAAAACAAACACTAGCTTGATTATTGTGTAAGAATAAAAATTGAATGACCCAATCAAATGCAAAACAAACATAAGAAAGCACTCAAACTAATGCTGCAATCTTCCAAATCAAAAGAAGGTTTTCTAAAATGACCCAAAAAAAGAAATGTAATATATGCTTGGAGAAACGAGGAGATTAATCAAATGAAAAAAAAAATGATCCTTCAATCAAAGCAATCACTCAAAAATATCAAGAATACTAAGTGAAATTGAAGAAAAAACAACTTAATTTCCAAATAGAAGGCTCAGTGCACCAAGACACTTAGAAACCCTAAGGCCTCAATTTACACTGATAAGAAGATGGATAAATGACTGAGAAAAGAAAATCAACAGTAGTCTAAACAGCCCCAAAGGAATAATTACACATAAAAAATAACCCAGAAGCAAGCACAACTAACCAAAAGACTCATTAAGGAGGTCAAACCAAATCCTACAGGATTCGGTGTGACTGTAAGGCTATAATCCGTGCCAAATAAGGGTTGGCGCGACTGCAACAAAAGAAACCTTCTCCAATTGGTGCAATTGTTCAGATGAAAAGCTCGCGAAGCCAGATGACTATGGGAAAAAAGGAAAAACCAAAATTCAATGAGCAAAGGTCAATCTTGACACTCTAGAGATGAAAAGAGGATATAAAGTAAGCAAGAAAACTAGAAAAAGACAGATAAGAAAATCAATGATTGAAATTGACCCAAAAAGATGCAACGACAAACTCACATTGATCCCCAGTGGATTCACCATTTTTTAAAGCAGGTAAATCCTCTCTACAAACAAAGACGATCCCTCTAGCCCTAGAGTGGGTCTAGAAACAAAGTGACATGCTAGAGTGTTGATTCCTAATTACTGAATGAAAAGAGGACACAGTAGATCGACCTACCTAGAATCCAATGTTGTTGTCGTGGCTGTAGTGGTGTTGGCTTCTCGCTCCTACCTTGGGAAGTCACAATCCTTCCGCAGTCATGCTCGGATACCTACACATAGAATAGTAGACAAGAACAGCATACAATATAATAATCTCATTCATAACTATTATCCAGTCAAAGAGTGTAATATTCCAAAATTAGCATGCAGCTAATTGGAATATTGATTTTTGCTTTTGACGCCTAGGAGATGAATAAATGGGTAAGGAGGCCCATACATTTCTAAAATAGGAATAAAATCCCTCATGATGTGAAAAGGGATCATTATAATGGCTTATTTTCACACCCTCATGTGTGAAAAGGGGCAATTACATGTGGACAAGGTCAAGTTTGACCAAGTCAACAGTGCTGGAATGGAAGGTGGAGATCATCTATGGATATAGCATAGTGATAGTCAGAGGAATATTCCTTGGTGGAGGAAACCCTAATGAGTGGGACCCAATATGAGAAGGCTTCCACTTGTTTATAAGGAGGGCAAGGTAGCCAAGCAAGACATGTTATGGATTATTGCTTTTGTGGTCTGCATGACTATTGTGCATTCTTCAGTTGTTTCGTTGAGATTGTTGTGTTGCTTAGCACAAGGCATTCCTGTTTAGGAATTCCTTATCCTTTCAAGAGAGGCCTCTTGAAGGAGCTTGAACTTCATTTATCCACATTTAGGCTTGAGGCCAAGCTACCTCCTTCAGCTACAACGCAGTTTCTGTTTAGATATGGCTTGTGTTGCAAGGTGTTGTAGTGGAGGGTTGATAACTATTGGACATTGGGTTCAACACTCCTCGTGTGTTTCGCGACATGGACTAATCGCCTCTCATGGATCCTAACTCTGGAAATTGCAGCAGAGACTAATGCCTGTGGGTTTTGGTCTAATGGAAATCATTATTCCAACAAGTGGTATCAGAGCGAAAGGTCTCGAGTTTGAAAATCACCCAACTCGCGTTGGGCGGGAGATTGTTGGACATTGGGTTCAACACTCCCCGTGTGTTTTGTGACATGGAATAACCACCTCTCGTGGATCCTAACTCTGGCGATTGTAGCAGATACTAATGCCTGTGGGTTTTGGTCTAACGACAATCGTTATTCTAACAATAACACCACTTCTGGAGCTTGTTTTTCATAGGAGGAAGCTTTATTTCCTTTGGGAGATTAATGAGGAAGACTTTGGAGATGATTTCACTATCTTGGCATCAGGCCAACCATTTTTCATCTCCTACAGCACAGTCCCTCTCTTTGACTGCGTTATTTAAGTGAGGATTTTCAATGAGGAGTTGCAGTGTTTCATTGGAGGGTGAGATCTTCAGTGATTGGATCACCCTTTCACCTAAAGGATACAATGGAGGATATATATTCATATTATGCATCATATTTAGCCATCTCCATCCATTTCTTGAGTTACAGCTGCTACTCAGCCCTAGGACTGTACTCTGACATTTTGTAATTTTTTCATATTTCAGGAAATCCTTTCTGGATTGTCTTGAAATAATGTTTGGGAGTCTAGATCCTTGCTCCCAACATTGTATGAGCCATATATTGGTAGATCTTTGTATTGACACATTCCAGCAGCAGTCCCACTTAATAAAACTACGCTATCATAGCCTTCGACACTTGTTGTGTAGCAGTGATCTTTTATTTTATGTAAATGTTTCTTGAGGCTGATTTTATGCCTATCTTGAGTGACTCTTTCCTCAAGACCTTGTATACATTTGCTGCTATAATACTAATATGATGGCTATATTTTCTTTTCACATTTCATGAGTTAATTTACCACTATTATTTCCAGTTTTATGTTCATATATTGTTGCTTCCCCACTTTGGGATATTATAGTGGTATCGGAGCATAATCTTGGCTCAACTTGTGGATCTCAACCATTATGCTATCAGAAGAATAAGAAGACAAAGAGGAAGATCAGAATGATGGAGAGAGTGAGTTTTATCTCATCTCTTTTCAGATCTAGAAATGACCTCAACAAGGAGGTCAAGCAAAGAAGAGAAGAAAGAAGCAGTGGGACTATACCCTTTCCTTTTGAAAAAGGAGACAAATTGCAGACAGATGGAGGCCACTTGGATCACAAGATTCTAAGTGAATACCTTGTTGAGTACAAATCTCAACCTAGAGCCTTCAAGGAGACTCTAGCTTTACCACAGTTCATTCAGCTGAAGGAAGAAAGGAGACCTTGCAGCAAAGCGAGAATCAAGGGAAATAGGATTCTATTGTCCACATTCGATGGGTCATCTACAGCAAGGTCTTGGGCAAAGAAACTAGATGAATTCTTCCTACTACATCCAGTGGTAGAAATAGAGGTTGTAGAAATTTTAGCGCTACACCTTGAAGGTGAAGCACACATTTGGTGGTTTAGCCATTTGAATCATGCAAAGGTGACTACTTTTGTAGAATTTACTCAAAGGTTGATTAAAAAATTTGGCAAGGAGGGATCACAGGAGGAGGAGCCCTCACCACCATTGGAGGAGGCTTGTACCAGTGTTGATACAACTATGGAGGAGCAGCCAACAACACCAGTAGCTGGAGGAACCATCACATTTGAGGAAGGAAATCTTGCAACCTTACAATATTTTCCGAAATTTCACAAAGGTATGCCTAAGTTTCCATTTCCTATTGATTCAAAAAACTTAGGGAGGGATGTATACTATTTCATACTACTTATTTGGAACAACAGAATTTCACTGCGCTGTGAAACCTTGAATTTTTCAAGGGAGGGGTGAGCCATCATCCTACTGTACCATTGTTGAGATGCACACAACATTTGAGGTTGGGGTGTGGGTTTTGGAGGATAGGATGGAGCTTGTCCAAAACAATCCTATGAAAAAATTTATGTTCATCCTTGAGTTGGAGCATGTGACAAAAAATACATCATTAAGGATATTGAAAGCTCTTTCACTAGGCATCAGTAAGGAGTTGGGGGCCTAGCTATCATTAGAGAATTATAATGACCATCATACTTGTATGAGATTGGATGAGCATTTGATCAATGAGAGACCCTTTGTCTTTCATCATGATGATGGATCTATTGGGATGAGAATTGTGCAGGTTTATGAGGACGTTTTTCCTCCAGCACACTTGGATATTTATGGATTCAAGAGGGTCATTGGTGTTGGATCTTCTCTAGGAGATCTCCAAGGGTTTACATTTCAATTTCCCATTAAGTGCAAAGGAAGGAATCTGATTTGGGAGGATGGTAGTCTTAATTGGAGGAGTACCAAGATGGAGCATGGTGGGAGACACCCACATGTGATTAAGTGGGTGTGGATGGTGAGCAAGAGGTTGGTGAGCCACTTGCATATTTATGACACTGGGCAGTAGGAGGCATGGATGCATTGGCTACTCTTAAAAGAGTTTTTCCATCATATGACATACGCTTTGGAAAAAGGTATGGAGGAATTGCATGACACCCATTGATAGGGCAGCAAAAGATTTGGTTGTATGAGGCATTCTACAAGTCAACCATCATGATAACACTCCATGACTTGTATGAGGGAGAGATAAGGGAGCATCAAGAGATGTTGTTGCCTTGGGTTTTCTTGAGAGGATATGGGTTGATCCTCTCCCATGTTTGGAAAGATGTTGCAGGAGTAGGAGATGGCACTATGATGGTGCAAAGGGGCTACTCCTTAGCCTTGTATGATCAGGAGGTACTTCCACTTTGGAAGGAAATTTCTATATATGACAATGAACATGTCAAAGAATGGAGCTATGAGTTGGCAGGAGCCTATTTACAAAGGCCAACAACGCTGGTACTTGGGAGCTTGGGTGTATTGATGGAGTGTCCCTAGGATCACTTCACATATGATGCACTTGGTGGAAAAGGGGGAGGTGAGAGTGATGGAGTAGTGGATGGAGACATCTATTACAGAGATATGATCTTCTTAACTTGGATTTCCAAGCATAAGAAGGAATATCTTCATGCAACACATGGTTCATTCCTCTTCAAGGGAGTATGTCATAACACTATGGAGGACTTATTCATGGGTCTATGTATCATCTTACTTCCAGTACATGGTAAGAATTTTTTTTTTGGATTTATTGATTATCTAACACATTATTTGTATACTCTTACCATTTCTATACATGTGCATTTATCCATAAGAGGGCAAGCTTCTCATTGCGCTCCATGGTCAATTTTGGGCCAAATTCTATGTTGGAGACAACCATATTCTGTGTGGTCTTGGGAAAGTGTTTTATTATTTCATGTATGCTCAATTGATGCACCAAGCCATTTACTATTCACTAGTAGATGTGATGGCATACATAACTAGCAATTTGTCAACAAACAACTTGCCATGTTATTTTCTGGAACAACGGTTAGGAAAATTTCATTGTGACGACTTGGAAAAATTTTGGTACCTTCTAGCACTACATGAAACCTTCAATATTCCTCTCTTTTGGATGCCATATGGTGGTGATTTCATAATCATCATATATGGGATGGTTTTGGCCAGCATGATTCATAACGTTGGAGAGAAGATCTTTGGAGATCCAGTCTTCTTATTGCCACTTGAGGGCAACATTATTGCAGCCCAAGATTAGAAACTACTCTAAACTTATCATAATTGGAGAGATGGAAAACATGGGGTAGGATATTTTGTCTACCATGTTCAGCTATGCATCCCACCTATTCTATAGGAGCTATAGGTGGAGGGAAATTTTCAGGAGTTGCCATGTTGGGGGGTAACTCATTTTGTATGGATGATAGCTTGGGGATGGAGGATCCACATGGGAATGATGGTTACCAATTCATTTCAGATCCCATGCCTCAAAGGGACCTCCAGACAACACCTTATTTCCTCCTTGAGTATTTTACTTCTTCATGATGATAGCTATTTAGCTAGCTTGCATGCTTGTGAGGGGCAATATGGAGATTTATTGATGAGACATCATCTTATTCCTTGGAGGAGTTTATCATATGTGGATGCTACAGGAAGAAGAGGGGAGACTTCTCAGTTCTATCCTTGCAGTTGCTTGAGGACAAACAACATTTGGAGGGGATGATTGTAATATTCCAAAATTATCATGTAGCTAATTGGAATATCGATTTTTGCTTTTGACACCTAGGAGATGTCTAAATGGGTAAGGAGGCCGATACATTTCTAAAATAGGAATAAAATCCCTCATGATTTGAAAAGGGATCATTATAATGTCTTATTTTTACACCCTCATATGTGAGAAGGGACAATTACATGTGGAAAAGGTCAAGTTTGACCAAGTCAACAACGTTGGAATGGAAGGTGGAGCTCATCTATGGAGACAACGCAGTGATAGTGGGAGGAAGATTCCTTTGTGGAGGAAACCCTAATGAGTGGGCCCCAAGATGAGAAGGCTTCCAATTTTTTATAAGGAGGGCAAGGCAGCCATAGAAACACATGTTATTGATTATTTGATTTGTGGTCTGCATGACTATTGTGCATTCTTCAGTTGTTTAGTTGAGATTGTTGTGCTGCTTAGCACAAGGTTATCTTGTTTAGGAATTCCATCTCCTTTATTGAGAGGCCTCTTGAGGTAGCTTGCACTTCATTTCTCCACATCCAGGCTTGAGGCCAAGCTACCTCCTTCAGCTACAGTGAAATTTCTTTTTAGAGCTGGGTTGTGTTGCAGGGTGTTGCAGTGGAGGGTTGATAACACCACTTCCGGAGATAGTTTTTTAGAGGAGGGAGAATTCCTCTCTTTGGGAGATAAGTGAGGGAAATTCTAGAGCATATTTCACATCTTGGCACTGGGCCAACATATTTTCCATCTCCTACAACACAGTGTCCCTCTTGGACTGTGTTATTTCAGTGAGCACTTGCAGTGAGGGGTTGTAGTGTTTGATTGGAGGGTGAGATCTTCAGTGATTTGATCAGCCTTTCACCTGAATGATCCTTTGGATGAGATTCATTCATCATATTCATCATCTACAACCATATTCATCCAGTTCATGAGTTGCAACTGCTATTTAGTCCTAGGACTGCATTCTGACATTTTGCACTTTTTGCATATTTCAGGAAATCCTTCCCGGGTTGTCTTAAAATTGTGTTTGGGAGCTTAGATATTTTCTCCCATCATTGTATGAGCCATATATTTGCATATTAATGTATTTAAATTCTCTATAAACAATTATATCTGATAAAACTGTGTTGTCATAGCCTTGGGAATTATTTGTGTAGCAGTGTTCTTCATATTTCATGTACATGTTATCTTGAGGCTTGTGTTGCCTAACTTGAGTGATTATTTCCTACAGATCTTGTATACATTTTCTGCTATAACATTGATATAATGACTATTTTATCTTCTTACATTTTATGTGTTGATTTATCACTGCTACTTCCAGTTTTATGTTCATATATTACTGCTTCCCCATTTGGGAATATTACAAAGAGGGCTAAGAATATTACATTAAAAATATAACATAATACAAAATGGAAACCAAACAATAGTCAAGTATATGTATTGATAGAAGTACGAGTTACAACTAATGCTTTGACGTTGCAGTCTCCTCCAGTGTGGTTTAGCCGAAGTGCGTCTCAGATGCTCATCAGGGAATTCGAACAGGATGAAGGCATGGACTCAATCTCTCTTAGAAGGCATGGACTCAAGGTCTCTCAACGTAATTCCTTCTTATTCTATCTCTTCAATAGTTCAACTATAGTATGTTCAATTCTCCATGCTAAACTAGATTATGCAAAGAGAGATAGCTTCTTTTTATAGGGGAAAAGGAGGAGGTTAGGATCCCTACAAAGGTGGGAGGGAGGCCTATCCTTTAGGGAGTTCCCATAAGAGGTGGAAACCATAAAATAAAGGAGGGGTGCATGGTTTATTCAGTTCAACCACTCCCAATGACTCATCCTAGAAGTTTTTGGAGTGGAATCTCTGCCTCTATTTTTTTTTTAAATTCCATAAACAACTCGACGCGGGTGAATAACTAAGACCGAGCACCAGCTGGTGCGGGGCCTAGTGTTAATCTTCCTCTTCGACGGGAGGGCATAACTGACAACTCGCACCAAGGCAAAAACAAGGGTTTTTGAGTCTCTTCTCAAGGAATTGTCAACAAAAGGAATATTACTCTCATGTAAAGGGATACAATTATGGTCTTTGCAAGGCATGCCACTGCTTATTGATCATGGTAATGACCCTCCAATGGGCGAGATGGGGATTGCAGGGACAGTGACAAAATATTGTGTAACAGTAACACAAGTTGATTATGAGTTTCTTGATCCACAACTATGTGCACAACCTAGATGAGAATTATTATGAAAGTGAAAGATTAATTCAGTTGATTTAAAATAGTTTACATGCATGATCACCACTTGTCGAAGAGTGAAATGATTAGTTAAAGGAAGTTGAGTGAGGTCCTATTTTCTAGGAGTGTGCCCACATGCAACCAAGAAGCTCATGCATGCACCCAGGAAGAGCACATGTCTTTAGCACAAAGTAGTGCACTCAAGGCAGGTGCACTTTCTTAGCATGAAGGATTGCACTCAAGGAGGGTGCACTTCTTCTTCCCGAAGGAGTGCGCTTAACTCAAGCACATGTATTCATCAAATTGAAGTGTTATTTTCCCTTTAAGGGTAATTTTATTTATTTCTTTTACTTTTTATGTGCTTTTGAGTGCATTTTGTGTGTGTGCTTGGCGAGAAGGCTAGTTTCTAAGTCAAGATAAGTCATGAGTTCATCTAACCATGGACTAGATAACTCAAGAGTTTCTAATGGTTAAGTTATGACACTTAGGGAACATTGACTTAGGAGGATGTGACACTAGGAGAAAACACATATAAAAAATCAAACAACATGAAGACACTAGGGGGCTTGAAATGATGGTTCATGTAGTCTCCAAAATTGACTTAGGAAACAATTTTGGATGGTTGTTGTCATAGTGACAACAAAATTAAACCCTCATGCTAACAGTAAAAATCTAGATATATTTTCATAACCATAATACATTAAGAAAAATAATCAACATGCCTACTAACAGACATAGAAACAAGCCAAAACCATGGATGATACCAAATTTTAAATTCAACACAACAACAATATATGTTTCCATAGAATGGATCCCTAACACTAATATCAGATCCATTTATTAAGTCATACATTTCTACATTTCAAGTCCTTTACTAGGAAATACATTCAACTATTTTAAATAGTCAAAGATGCATGAAATCCATAGTGTGCCAAAAAATGGAAATCACACACATAGTTTATATGAGCACATAAACGTTCATACAATACCATGTACATAGCTCTATAACTCAAGGACATACCAAAAACCACATAGATCTAAAATTCCCTCACAACCATGAGAATCATTCACATAACCATACCATTATATAAAACCAAGAATAACATATTCCTTTACAATCAGTGTTGGCACATACATTTTTATAACACATAACAATATCATTCACGATTCATAGTTTAACACAAACACACACACACACACACACACACATATAGGTGAATATACTTATCTGATTAACTTAATAATTAAAATCTAAGGAAGGAATTTCAACTCTCCACCCAAACATAGGCCAAATACACTACAATATTTCTTGTAAGTGACCACCCTCGAGATGGATTCAAATTATGAGGAGTAAAGTGCTCAAGATAAATCACACCAATTCCGATCATTTTGATCACATAAGAATCCAAATATCAAAATTTATCCATCCACTTGTAGGGTATATAGATCGCACAGTGTCTCCACCTTATGATTTCTACATAGAACCATATCCCTTGTATCTCCACCTGCTTATTAGGGATCTAGAGCACATAATACTTCCACCTGCAAACCCCTACAAATCTCCACTCTACCAAATAGGAATCTAGATCACATAGTGTTCCACCAACTAGACCACAAGTATCCAAAAACAAAATGTCTTCAACTATATACTTCTCTCTTGTAGTTATGTTGCTCCTTCAGATCCTTCCTTCTACAATTTCACTTCACAAATCTAGTATACCTATCTTGGCATGCTCCCTATTAGTGAAATTTTCTCATTAAATTGAACATTTTTCATTGTGCCCATGACCCCTTCTCTCCTCACTTCCTGTATGCACATCCTGGCATACCCTTCATACACAACACACAATCTAGGTTTGTATTCCCATCTAACTAAATACTCTCTTCCTTCTTTCTTCCTATAAACCTGCTTTTCTACCGACTCCTCTTCTACATATTGCATGTTGACCACATCAACACAACCCATTAGGATATAGGTTTTATGGGATTCACCCTTATCTCATGGAACCCATACTTCACCTTGTTGCTTGTTGTGCATGCCATTAAACTTAGTCATAGAAATGGTGGCATATCGAACAAAGCACCCTGAGTTTAATCACTTCCCAAAGAAAAACCTCTTCATCATACCTTCGAATTAATTTCCACTTATCCAACCCAGTCATTATTTGATATTTATGATTGGGAATTACTGAGAGGGGGGATGAACCAATAATTCCAATTTTTACTTTTTCTCAACTTAATTTTCTTCTTATAAAGCTAATGGTTTATTTTTGTGCTCTATTATTATTGAATTTATTTTGCAGGTGTCAAAGAGGGAAATTTTCATATTATTTGTCAAAAATTCAAGAACATTCACAAATGAAGAAACTAGATATAAGTGGAAACCCCGAAGGGAGAAAACCAAGAATTTTAGGTTGAAAGTGATGTGAAGGTAAGCTACTACTCATTACATAAGATTTTTGTAGGCTCCAACCTACAAGAGGATCCTACCTCAAAGGAAGCTCCAACTCCCACAAATTTTCTATAGGCTATAATCTACAAGAGGCTCCTACCTCAACAGGCTACAACCTATTCTTTTTCAAGCTACAAAATATAAAGGGACATAAATCTCTCAATCAAAACATCAAGTCACAAATGCTGGTTACCTCATTTATAGTTCTTATGTCAAATATATTGTTGCACTACTTCTCCTTTTCCACTTTGTGTCTCTTCTACTGTTTCTCATCAACTTTCTTATGCAGATTGTTTCACTTCAAAAAAATTAGTTTCCAATCCACATTGTATATTTTATAAGCAAGCCATCTTGGTTGTTTGTATTCTTTGCAAGAATATGAAATGAATCATTGTCTCTTGGACTTCCAAAAATTTCTCATAAGCATGTCTCTTCATTTTCAGTTCTGAAGGAAAAATTGTAATATAAAATAAATTTGAAGTAAAACAACCCAATTAGTAATGAATACAAGAGAAAAATCATATTTGTATTATCTACATTTTATGTTCAATGAAACATATGTATTTCAAATTTTGTCTCAATATTTTATGTCCCAACTGACAATGTTTAGCCTTCACATTGATTAGCATAGCCTTTGCACTTCACACGGCTTTCAACCTTTGTAACTATGAAACTCAACATAAATTAATGTTAACTTAATCCACACCAATCAATCCTGACCTTTTGACATCAATTCAAAAATTAAAAAAATTATCCCCCTTTGGAATTGATGGCAACCTGACAATTCCTTGGTTAAAATTGCCCTATTATTCTTCCTTCATTACATTTGTCTTTGATAAAATGTGATGTTTGAATTGATAAATAAAAAACCCATTGGTCAGCTCTACGAAAGATAGTCTAAACTAGGAGAGTTTAGCTCTACAGAACATTCTACATTCTCAATACAACTCAAGAATTATGTAGCATACATGGATATAGGGAAGTTAGAACCATACCCTAAGAAATAGAAACTAATTCCTATCCTAAGGTTTCGTGAACCAACTCATGCTAATTAAGGATTCTCCATTATCTTTCAACACTCCCCCTTAATGGAGAAGGGGTTCACAAATATGCCTAACATCTCCCTAAACATTTCAAACTTAATTTTTCCAAGAGGCTTAGTGAAAATGTCAGCAAAATTATCAAATCTTTTACAATATACAAGATGGATTTCTTTAGATTGAATTTTCTCCTTGACAAAGTGGAATTTTGTATCAATGTGTTTAGTGTTCTTGTGAAACACCAAATTATTAACAAGTTTGATTGAGGTTTGGTTGTCACATATTATTGTTGTTTCATCTTTTTGTTCTTCATCGACATCTTGGAGAAGTCTCCACAACCAAATTGCCTCACATGTTGCTGCGCACATAGCTTTATACTCTGCTTCTGCTGAAGACAAGGAAATTGTGTTATGTTTCTTACTGCTTCATGCAATCACCTAGGATCCAATGATGAATGCATAGCCTATTATGGATCTTTGGTTGTCTACATTTACAACCCAGTCGAAATTTGTAAATCCTGACAATATAACATCAGAAGGATTAGTATAAATAATACCATAATATACAGTTCCTTGTAGATACGTTAAAACACCTTTCGCTGCATTCCAATGACTCTCAAGTGGCTTGGAAATTTATTGACTTAGCACACTAATTGCATATGCCAAATATGGTCTAGTAGAGGTTAAGTAGATTAGAATCCCAACCAACTGTCGATAAATTGTTGCATCTGCCTCTTTAAAGACATCCTCACTTTGAAGTTTAATGTTTTGTTGTAATGTTATTTCTGCAACCTTGCACTGATCCATCCTAAATATTTCCAGTAGACCTCTAACATACTTACCCTAGGACAAATTTTTTTGTCTTGAATCTCTCCAAATCTAAAGACCCAAACAATATCTTAGTTCACCGAGGTCTTTCATTTCGAACATTTGTGACATTTTCTGCTTGATTTCTTTGATCAGATCAACGACATCCCCTGTAATAATTAGATCATCTACATACAAAGAAATCAAAACTGTATGCCCCTTTCCATCTTTCATAGTATACAGATTAGGGTTGTTTTTAATTCTTTTGTAACTGTGTTTCAGAAAACATGAATCAATATTTTCATACCATGACTTGGGTGCTTGTTTCAGTCAATATAAAGCTTTCTTTAATCTACAGACTAAATGTTCTTTCCCTTCCTGGACAAAACCCTCAGGTTTCTCTAGGTAAAACTCCTCTTTCAACTCCCCATTTAAAAATGCAGATTTTACATCTAGTTGGTGAATCATCCAATTTTTCTTAGTAGGTAAAGAAATCATCATTCTGATAGTGTTTAATTTAGCTACGGGGGTGAAGGTTTCCTCATAGTCAATACCTTATTTTTGTGAATAGCCCTTTGCTACCAATCTAGATTTTAATTTATCCATGGTTCCATCTGCATTAATCTTGGGTTTGTACAACCATTTACATCCTATTGTTTGTTTCCCTTCAGGTAGTTCAGCTAGCTCCCAAGTGTTATTTTTTAGAATAGATTCATATTCCTATTCCATAGCTTCTTTCCATTCACTACATTTATTTTCTTCTCTATAAATAGAAGGTTCAACGAAATTCATCATACTAGTTATAAAGGAATTCTCCATATATCTATTAGGAAATTGAATCTACCGACCTAATATTTTGAACGTTGGTGTTGCTTCCAACCTGTTTTGATTTTCCTTTGATGGACTCGGCTCGATTGTTGTATCTGAACTTTATGCTTATGTCTTTTTCTTCTTCTCATGGCTATTACCTGTTTCTTCACTTCCTCCCACAAAAAATGGAATATCCCATTCTTCATTTCTTTTATCTGATTCATCATAAACTTTCTCATGGAACATGACATCTCTACTAACAAATTTTTTGTGAGTAGAGGGATTAAATAATCTATAGGCTTTAAACTGTGAAAAATACCCTACAAAGGTACATCTAATGGCTTTTGAATCTAGTTTTCTTTTGTCTTCCTTTGGAACGTGGGAAAATTCTTTAGAACCAAATACTCTTAAATGTTTTATTGCAAGCTTAAATCCATATAATGCTTCAAAAGGAGTTTTAAACTCAAGACTTCTTCTAGGACTCCTATTTTTCAAGTAAACTGCAATATTTAATGCTTCAACCCAAAAACCATTTGAAAGACACTTACCTTTCAACATACTCCTAGCACACTCCACCAATGTTCTATTCTTTCTTTCCGCTACTCCATTATGTTGAGAAGTATGGGATACTCTGAATTGCTATAATATTCCATGGTCTTTACAATACTTGGTAAGTTCCTCCTTCCTATATTCTCCCCCTTGATCAAAATGGATAATTTTTATGTGCTTCCCTGTTTGATTTTCTATCATATATCTGAACTACTTAAAGTATTCAAATGTGGGACTTTTATTACTCATAAAATATACCCAAGAAAACTTTGTGCAGTCATCAACGAATAGTAGAAAATATAGTGCACCTCCTAATGACTTTGTTTGCATGGGTCCACATAGGTCAGTGTGCACTAATTCAAGCATATCTCTTTTTCTTTTCTACTCAAACACGGAATTCTTCTCTATGCATATTTCCTAACACATAAGCATCACTATCATTATGCACTTGTTTTAATGTAGGAAGACCTCTTACCATTTCCTTTTTCTGAAGTAAGAGTAAATCATTGAAGTTGATGTGCCCAAGTCTCTGGTGCCATAACTCTTCTATAGTCAAACTCGATGCTGACAAAGCTCGATATTTTGTTGTCCTCACATCTAATTTGTACAGAC
This sequence comes from Pinus albicaulis, assembly GCA_034641835.2. Taxonomy (NCBI): domain Eukaryota; kingdom Viridiplantae; phylum Streptophyta; class Pinopsida; order Pinales; family Pinaceae; genus Pinus; species Pinus albicaulis. The sequence goes on from CM076574.1 coordinate 499,569,930, forward strand.
CTCCTGTTCAAATTCCTAAATCAATAGTCTTCATGCCATCCAAAAAATATTTAATATAACAGTTAGATTTAAAAAATTCTACCTTGAGATCCTGACCTGTAATCATGGATACAAAAAATAGATTATTTGTAACTCTGAGTACATATATTACATTATGAATATGTCTGACATTACCATCAGGAAAAATAACAAGAATTTTCCCGCACCCTTTGATCTGATGACTTCTATCATTACCAAGGTATATTTGTGCTCCGTTGTTGATTTCTTTAAAATATTCGAACCATTGTCTGTTCCCCGTCATATGTGTGGATGCTCTCGAATCCACATACCAAATGTTGGCTTTGACATTTTCATCAAAGTCTTCCATGAAAAATCTAAAGTTCTAAACATGGTCATCATCTGTGAAATGACCTACATGTCTTTTATGCCTTTGTTGTTCCTCATGAAATTTCTTCTTCCTTCACTCCTTAGCCATGTGACTGATTTTTCCACGATAAATTTTTTTTATTGCAAAGTCTTTTCTATTCGGATACATACCTTGAGCTTGTTTTGGTCTTTTTTGTGGATTTCCTCCATTTTTCTGTGATGGATTTCCTTTTTCTTTGAAGAATTTCTTCTTTGCCATCAACGCAAGATCTGCACTCTGGGGTTTTAGAGTCAATATTCTTTCTTCTTCTTACATTTATATTCATGTCATATCTTCAAAATTTGGGATTTTCTCTCTTGCACTTATCCCAGTGATAAACATTTGCTAATCATCAGTCATACCATTCATGGTCATTGTGACCAAATCTGCATCTACTACAATTTCACTAATATATGCCAATTTGTTCTTTATATCCTTGATCCGCGATATGAAAGAAGCAACTATTTAATTCTCCTCCATATTTATGGATATAATATTGCTCTTCAAAAACAGAAGATGATTTGTATTCTTGATATCATACAAATCCTTCAATACTGTCTAGATTTTGCTTGCTGATTTGCATTCTATGATATGTGGTATGATGCAATATTTCACTGACATCTTCAGCAACGTCTTTTCTCTTCCTTCTATCTTCTCCCAACCTTGATTCATTAGGGCTCCTACTGTTGGCTTCAGCTCATATCCATTTGAAATATTCCAAGCACTATGCGCTTCTAGCACAGTCTGTATCTTGAACTTCCAATTTGAGTAATTGGAACCATCGAGCTTGTTGCTCTCATTCAAGTATGCTTCAATTATTTTATTATTCATCTTGATGATTCAAAAAAATAATTGAGAGGAAAAAAAATGATAGATCTACCCCAAATATTTACATAAAGAAATGTTACGATACAGATCTACCTGATCTACGATCAATCCAATAGGTTTTTTTGCACGCTATGCGACAGGCTTTTGAATCCTCTACACTAGCAAGATCTACTTTAGATCTCTTCTTTAATTGGTAATATTTCAAGGGATCCCTCCATCAATGACCTTTCACCAGATTTCTTCCTTCATCAGTGATGTCCACAGGCTCAGATCTTCTTCAGATCTCCTCGCACTTACTGACGCAATTTCCATGACGACCACGCCGGAAACAAAACTCAGTAATTCTCCCTATGATCGGTGCCTCTATTCAACTCAATTCCATGACGATGGCATGACTGTTTCTTCAGGAACCGTGATGATCGGCATGACTGTTCCCCCAAAAAATGTACTGATCTACTTAAATCCTGAGAAAAAAAAATCACTCAGTCATCAAGGGCTTCTCCTCTTCCACCTGGATACTCACAAGGACCACAAAAATTCGGCTATGATTCAACCCTAGAGCTCTGATACCATGATAAAATGTATTGTTTGAATTGATAAATAAAAAACCAATTGGTCAACTCTACGAAATAGAGTCTGAACCTGGAGAGTTTGGCTCTGCAGAACACTCTACATTCTCAATACAACTCAAGCATTATATAGCATACATGGATATAGGTAAGTTAGAACCATACCCTAAGAAATATAAACTCATTCATATCCTAAGGTTTCGTGAACCAACTCACACTAATTAAGGATTCTCCATTATCTTTCAACAGTCTCCATACCTTCTTCTACCCTCATCAACTCTGTCTCCATACCTCATCACCTCTTTCTCCATACCTTTTTTTTCCTCCCCCTTTGAAATCAATGAGAGGGGATTTAACTCTTCCTTGCTAGAAATAGTCAAGAATTTAATTTAGGAAATCATGCCAATTATAAATGTCAGTATTAAAGTTGTATCTTGTAACTTCAGCTACTTCCAAAATTTGTATCTTGTAGCTTGTATCTTCTAAAACGTTTCTCCAAATTTTATAAAAATATTCCCAAGTATTTCCTCCATAAATTAATGTTGATTATAAGTCATAAAAGCTAAAATATGTACTCTGTATATAGCGCCAATACTTCCAATAATATTAGATAATAAAAAATTATAAGGCTTTAACAATAAATATGTAATAAATATCAATAAGGCTACATTGCACATATGGATTCTATGATAATTTGAGACCGTAGCTATGTGGATAAGAAAATTTTAAATATGAATAATCACCAAACCACATATAGTCTCGACAAATGATTGAATATCCTTTACTCATAGGAAAATAAAGGAGTCATACCATTGAAATATTTCAATTCTTCTCGTGTAGTAAACATCCAAAACAACTTGATAATGAAGAAAAATTAAGGGTCAATAATTTTGGCAGGCTAAAGCATCAAACGCCATGACTGAGTGCCTCTATATATTGTGATATCAAGAGTCAAACATCATGAATGAGCCCCACACCAAAGCATTATGTTTTTGGTTTGTGTATCACCTTATTTTCGCAGTAATCTAACTAGACTGCTTTTTTTCCCTAAAAATCACGGAAATTTCGGTAAGATTTTAAGAAAATCCGGCAGGGATTTTTGTAAATCCATGTTATAAATATATAAATTTAATATTTTGGGTGCCCTAGAGGTTTTTGATGGTGATGAATCCATTTCCACCATCAAAATCATGATTCAAACACTGTTACTATAATATTTCTTAAATTTTTTTGGCCTAGATTCTGGCCAATTTTGGCTGTCCGGGCATATCTTCTGTCTCATTAGAAAACTCCCTTATTTTCTTCCTTTGCAAAAAACCATTCCACCTTCGACCAAAATGGATGCAACGTAATTTTTTATGAATAAAAAATATGTGAAGGAAATCATAATCGACCGATTTTCTACCATTGCACACAACTGTTCCATAATCGGCCAACATCAATCAAAATGATGACAGTTAGGACTCAAAAACCTAACTCCTAGAATGGTTTCCAATGTAGAGTTGTGTGGAGGCAACTATATGTTGTATAGAGGCAACATAATGTTGCAACCAAGACACGGAACACAACTCATCGCAATAACATAATGCACTTCATGTAACACACTTGTCAAGTGACATTGTTGTCAAGTAATGGAACACAACCCATTACTGACTTGAAAGGAAATATTTATTTGAATTCGTCCTCCTCGAAGATAAAAATAAAATTTTCATTGCATTTTTGGTTAATAATAAGAGATAAATTGTGATATTTTTGAATAGCAACAAAGAAATGGCTCCTGGACGGTTGGGTTTCCCATTTTACTCTCATTTAGAGAAGCCCAAGGCGAAGGCCAATTTTGTAACCTAAGGGGTGGAGGATAAGAAAGAATAGGAGATGAGGGAATCAAGATTGAGAAACAAGCACCTCCTACAGCAGTTAGAGGAGAGCCAAAGGTAGTAGGCAAAGATGTGGGAAAAGTTGGAGGAAATGAGGATCCGCCTTCTGAGAGTTTGATAAGTGGAGGAGATTATTTGCACTTATCTTGGTGAGTTCAAGGCATAATTTGTGGAACAAGTGTAGGCTTACTATGAAAAAATAATTTCTCTCATGAAACTCCTCAAACAGGCGAAACACCTTCTTTCTAATGCCAATGATAAGCTCCAACACTATCGTTGAATGTGCGTATGTGTGATAAAGTGTGCCACCTTTTTTTTTCATTCTTTGGTGTAAAAAAAGTGGATGCATTAATGGTTTGGACCAAGGGATCCATCTAGTGGAAACTGTGGCATCCAAAATTGTAGAAAGGTACCAATAAATAACAAAATAAGATGTGACCCATTAATGAGATACATATCTATGTGAAGTTATTTATGCTAATAGGTGTTGAGAATCAACCAAATCATAGATGAGAGAATAAAAAATTGAGATCCCATGTAGCACAAGCCTAGATTCCTCCCAAGGGGGAGAAAACAAGGTTTTATATGTTTTCATACTAATCGTATGCAACGTGTGCACATAATTAGTTTCATAGCATGAACTGGACATGGACACCATGGGAAATTTTCATGCATGTATAATGCAAAATGCTTTTAGATTGTAGTCATTGAGGAGTAATGGAACAACTAACTTACCATTTCATCATTCCGCTTTACAATATTACCTTTGAAGAAGAACCTCCTTGCATGTCACGAGGAGCAATGGAGGCAATAGCAGAGATCACATATTGTTTTTCCTCATTAGGTGGAATTTTCATTAGAGTGTTCGGCGGAGAGAAGTCGCCACATGTGTTTCCAAGGTATGCCACCAAAAATATTGCCATGCAAAAAGTGTCATATCATCTCACCACAAGGTTGTTAGCAACTTTACATAGGAAGAAGAAATAACCATGACCCACTCTTCCTTTGAAAATTGGATTATACAAGATAAAAAACCTAAAAGTCATGAATACTCAGGGAAATGAGATACTAATATTTGCATTCGGTACGTGAGACTTTGATCTGTATGATCCTCGTAAAATTTGCAAATACCACTATGAAATAATTTACTTTCAACGACTCAACTGGACATTTCATCAATTTGAGGAGAATTCATGGAGGAATTTCTACAATGCCTCCAAACCCCGTGAGCTGATAATTTTAGCAAGGACTTCATAGACCACTCCATAGAGGGAAGCAACTCCGTAAGCAACAATAGCAGAAATTAGCGACCTCGTACTAGATAAGGGAAAGAGAAAGGTTTCTCATAGTCCACGGGGAGAAAAAAGCTGCAAAATGAAAGAAAATACAATCCATAGGAAATCAGCTTTAGTAGCATAAGAAAAGAGGAAGCTCAGGATGTAGAGAGAAAAGCGAAGGAAGAGAGAAAAGTAGAGCTTGCAGGAAGCAGAACTGAGGTTGAAGTAGGCATGGCAAGAACTAAAGGAAGAATATGAGTTGAGGAGGAAATAATGGGAAGAATAAGAAAGGCAAGGTAACATAGTAGAAGAAACAATGCCAATACAGGTTGAACAACAAGAACGAAACCAACTAGCAGTAGAGGAAGAGGGTGAGTAGATTCAAGATTGGGGCTTTCTCAACAGATTGAAGACTTGATTGAAGTTGCATACATGGATTTGTAATTGGAGCCACATAATGAATATTTTGACCTTATTCCCAATGCACCACAAGTCATTGTTCAGTCTCAACCACCTCCAGTAGAAGAGCTAGCCTTAAGTGAGGATGGGGACATAGTTCCTCGTGATGATGATCTGGTAATGGATGTGTACAATATTTTGTATGAAAAATTCCAAAAGAGGATTTTACAAGTGCGGAGGAAGAATTTTATGAATGATCATGCATCACCTGCGTTCACTAGAGAGAGGGTGATAGTGGCGAACACCATCAAGAATACAAAATACATTATTGAAGCCAACTTGGCCTTTGCAAGTGAAACAAGATCAAACACTCAGTATTTGATGGCCTTGAATAAGAAATTGGCAAAAAGCTTACATGTTTCTCAGAAAGAGATAGAACATCTCTGTGCAACAGCACAAAATGCACCTTCCTCACAGGTCTACTTAGAGGAGATAAGAGTAGCAATACTTGGCGAAGTATTAACACTTGGAGAGACCATGCAAGACCTATATGAGTAGATCATAACCATACATAAGGCAGTTGTCCTATTGCATGTTGTGCATCAACATGGCATAGAATTTGTCAAAACTCTTAAGAATGTACAAGCTTCCATTTCTGTTGTGGAGGAATGGACAATGCAATACAAAGGGGCACCACTTAAATTTCTAAATAAAATGAAGCCACATGAAAAGCTATAGAAAGAAAGAGTTTGAATATTGATTCATAACAACAAGCATCTCGCCTCCTTCATTAGAAGTAATCAGGACTCATATGTACGGTTATACAACTGTTTGGATTTCATGGTGGAAACACATAGGATCCCATCAATTGTCTCACTCACCGAAGCTAAATGCAGACACTAGGTCAGGCGAGAGATCGAAGAGTACTCAGAGTAGCTGAAATAAATTTCCACCAAGGAGGATTTGGAGCTAAATATATAGAATATGCAGAACTACATTGGTGGTCCTATTCACATTAGAACAATGTTTCTCTGGCTTGAGAGGGAAGTTAAAACTGGATCCAAATCATTCTACCTGGACGCTATGGAGGCTAGTGTCTGCTTCCAGCCAGACACCATTATGCAGTTTGGGGATATCATTTCACAGTATCGATTTTAGCACCAATACATGACCTAGAAGCATCACGTGGAAGTTGTTGAGCTAGAGTTGTCCCAAACTCAAGCATAATAATATTTTGTCTTGTTAGGCTGTCAAGTTGTCTCGTATGGGTATGAGTGTAAAATGTAATATTATTTGTAATTATTTGTAAATTGAAATTATAAGTCTCGATATTGGAATGTGAAAAGTCATGATGTAATGTAATGAGTAATTTTGTAAAGAATTTGAAGAGTCATGAGAGGATTCCAAGAGTCACAAAGGGGAATGTGAAGAGTCACCCCCTTTGTTATAAATATATCCTCATAACTCATATAAGGGGATTTTGGGAGCCAATATTTTGGCTAGGCTTAGGCTTAGTAAGACCTTGGGAGTTGTGTGAGAGCCTTGGCTACTCCATAGCGTAGAGGGAGTATACTTCTTTGGAGGTGTAGGTGTTCTTGACTTTAATGTTCCACTATGTGGGTTAGTGGTTTGTCAATGACATATGTATGATTGGAACTTTCACCATTAAGAAAACCCAAATTCGACATGCTTTTATGCATATGTTGTGAATATAGTTGGACTATTCTTGTTGTATTTTAAGTGCATGTTATTTAACTTATGCATATTATGCTTATGAACTACTTCATTTGCATTTGTATGAATCTTATTGAATGCATTTTTTTATATTAATTTGTCACCTTAACTTGTGGACTATTCCTCTTGTTAGCTTGTGATGTCATTATGCTTATGTGTTCCTTTCAAGATGTTTTCTATTACAGGATTTTAAGGGGCACACTTACTTTCCCTTCACATGTTTGAAATGTTCATCCATCGCACTTGACTAGCCGCAGTGTCACACACTTTCTCTCACCAAATTCACCGTACATTACTATCTAGTCAACTTAGTGTTCCTAAATTGATAACATAAATTGTCATCCAGGGCTAGTAAACTATTAAAGTGAAGTGCACCATATATGCCTAAGTATCCTCTTCCTACTTCGTTGTGTTTAGTGTTTTTCTAGTGTTTTTGGTCTTATGTTTTTATGCTAAGGGAAAAAAAACTAAATTAACAACAGAGAAAGAAAATTAAATGCTACTAAATGCACTAAAACAGTCACTAAAATAGAATAAGATCTACTCTAAATTAGGAATGATAAAAAGAACAGAGAATGCTAATCCACAAATTGTAAAACTGTTAAGAAAGTAACTCATAACATTAAACTAAGTCCAATTCGTTTCATTAAAGATATATTGGAACAAACTGAGAAAAGGATTAGTTATGATGTGATGAGGTTCTCTTAGAAGACAATAACTTAAAACATCACAAAAAAGTCGTATTCATTGTTAGAGATTTGTTGGAACATCTTGAGAAAAAGATCATCTGTAACATATTAAGGAACCCTATGCTAAAATAACTTATGACACTAAAATTAACTCATTCTGCAACTCACAACATTACTATTAAGTCTCATTCAAGGATTAGAGATTTCTTGGAACAACTTGAGAAAAAGACTGTTTGTAAAATCATGAGAATCTCTTACATAATTACAGAACATAAAATGTCAATAAATCAAAATAATATAACTAATTCTCGTTCATACAATAGTGATCTGTTAGAAGGGTTTAAGAACAAGAGTGGCTTATAAAATAATGAGGATCTTCTAAATCTAACTAACAGGACTGAAATGCAATTAACTCAAAGTACTACAGCTAGATCTCATTCACGTATTAGAGATATATTGGAACAGCTTATGAGAACAAGATTGACTGTAATATTATGAGGATATTCGATGTAAGTAAATGACATAAAACATGATGCAAGAGGATAAACTCAGAAAACTACCTAATTTAAGAACAAAACAGAATTTAAAGGTTACTTATCTAGAAAGTATGCAAAAGCCTCTTCAGATAGCAGGGGCCCTCTACTATCAGATTGACACACAAATCCTTAACTCCTTAAAATCACCTTCAGATCATGCATCAAAATTATACTCCTTTAATTAAAAGAAAACACTCCGAAACAGAGTGTCACAGTATTTGAAAACTAAAAACATCAACTAACTCTTTCTCGGTTCACCGAGTTATTTTTATAAGCAACACATAACTGACATTGAGTAGAAATAGGCATAGGTGTCTTTTATAATAAAAATCAAACTAAAACTCCTGTTGAGGACTCGTGTTTTGCTGAAGGAAAACCAAGAGTCCTTATCCTTATAGAAGTCTTCTTCTTGATTTTTAGCTTTGTGCATGTGCATAACCACTTCCAGATTTTTACTCAGTCCTCGTCGATGACAAGGAATGATGCAGGAGAGTTTTGGAGTCTAACCATATACGTCTTTCCCTCATATGACACCTGTAACCTGTTTAAACACCAAGATAGCTACGGAACATATGACTAGCTACAGAATGACTGCATTCTGTAGCTAAATCTGCTCAGAAATCACTAAGACAACAAAACCACAAAAGTATAATAAGTCAGTCATTGCATGTATTCTTAAAGTGATTTTAATCATTCTTATTGATCTTTTAGGCCTATAAATGATAAAGTATTAATGGAATGAAGTGGAGTTTGGTGAAAAGAAAAGACATTTTTAGGGCTCAACATACCCCCAATGTAAAACTTTTGCATGTCCTCATGCAATAAATCCATGTATTCTCAAACTTCAACAAGGACATCTAGCTTCCTTTTTCTGCTTTGCTTGGTTTTCAATGGAATTCTAGGCTTCCTCATAAACAATTTGAACCTTAGATCTATAAGTGCCCAGTTCAATTTCTTGTTTTTCTTCTTCAGCTTCATGCTAGCCTTATACATTTTTTTCATTTGCAAAGATAGAGTTGTGTCCATGTCACTTTTCAGTTTGACTTGTTCCCTTAAAATTTCATTTGCATTTTTTATATGCCTATTCAGTACCTCAATTCATATTTTTCTCTTTTCAGTACTTCAATTGGAGGTGCTTGTGGACTAGGGGTTCTTTCTCTGTTTTCTGAGGCTCTTTTTTATAATGTTTCAACATAATCATAGATCTGTTGTTGGGCTGGATATACATCTGGAGTTCCTTTATCAGGATCTTCTTCATACTGGTATTCAAGAGATCTGTCAATTGATATCTCTTCATCTTCAATATCTATGATTCTAGTTTGCTTGACTCTTGTCGTTTTCATTATGCCTTTAAGCCTATGACTTCTTCTCAGTTTATATGGTCCCTCATTTTTCTCCTTAGCATCATTTATTGTTACCTTTTCCTTTCTGAGTTGTTTCTTGATTTTGGCCAATTTTTCAGAGATTATTTCCTCACTGTCTTCTTGTGTTGATATATTGGTTTTGATTTCAACAGATTTGGAAAATTTTCCCCTTTTTCTTCTTCTTACAAGTTTTTATTCAGACAGCGTTTCCTTAGGTTCTTCAAAATGATTTCTCAAGAGGAATTCATCCCAAATATCTCCTACCTTATTCAAATGATACTCAATTAAAATTTTAATTAAGCCATGATGATATAAGGTGGTTTCTAAGAACTGAATCCTTTTCTGGACATTAGAAGCCATCCTTTTTAGACTATTGAGCAAGAAAAAGGGTAAATTTATCTCTTCATCTAGAAAATTCATCACGAGTCTAATGTGATAAACATATAAAGTGCCAAATCTCCCCTCACAAGTTATGAGCTTTTGTAGAATTAGCAACATATTTCTCCATTTATTTTTCAAAGCTGAACTAGGAATTCCTTTCTTAAATACTGAAATCTCCATACCTAGTGTTTTTAACATCTGTCTCTAGGCTTCATTGTGATATTCTTTGTTTTTAAACCAACATTCACCTTGCCTCAGAAAATCTGTTGCTTCTTCTATGAATGACTCCGTAATGATGAACTTGATGTCACCAATTTCGACCTCTGACCAGTTGAATGACCGGGAAAATGACTTGGTGACCTCCTTGTGAAATCCATTAAACTTCTCCATAAACTTTAGCCATCCAACCTGTTGTAACATCTCTTTAATCTGAGGATAACCCTCTAGATATTTAGTTCCAATTGGCTCTGATCTTACAATAAGTCCCATTTCTTCTTTTCCTCAGCTTCAATTCACTGCCCTGTTACTGCTCTCCTGTTTGAGGTAAAAATGGCTGTAGAGGGTTGTCTCACCCTAAAAATGACTTCTCTATTTCTGCAGACAGGAATTGGCTACGGAATATAATGGCATTGAGTGGATATAGAATTAGTGAAATATGGTAAGGGTAAATCATAAGAATGATTAAGTTTAAGAGTTTGTCATGGAGTAAAGGACCGCGAAGAAATCTCATAAATATTTTCAAAATCATCAATGAATGTTTCAGTTTAATGACGTGACCGAATAGGTCACTTCAAGTACTAACCGTTAACTTCTAATTAATGATGAAACATACATATGACTTTACCATATTATATCTTTCATATTTTTCTATTAAAATAATTTCACACACAGTTTTACCTTAACCTTTTTATTTTTTTTTATTTTTGCTGCTTTGATAAGCTTTTATTTTCTTTGAAAATTATTGATCTTTTAGACTCCATAATCCTTTTGATTTTGCTTGCTGAAGTAGGTTTGCAGGATCAATTGGCTACAGAACAAGTGGTTGCTGAATAGTTGGCTGTAGAATAGCTGGCTGCAGAATGTACCTGTAAAAACTTTGAGACATGGAATGAAGTGAATTGAAATATGGATGGAATGAAGTATGAAATGAAACAAGATGGATCATGAAATGGAGTGGAATGAAGTATGAAATGAAGTGAAATATGATGGAATGAGATGAATCATAATTTGGAATGGAATGGAATATGAAAAGTGAGTCTACAACTTATGATTTTATGATACTTGATTGCAGAAAAAGAACAATTTTGAAAATCTAAAGTGTCAGAAAAAAAAATCTGATTTTCACCTTATCTTTTCTGTATAAACATGTCAATCAATGATTGGTTTTCATGTTTATACTCTATTTTTTTGTTTGTTTTTTTTTTTTTAATCCTAATTAAAGAAATTAAGTTAATGAAGAAGAAGAAGGATTCTTCTTCATTAACTTCACATCACTGCTTTCTTGGAATTTCTTGACAAATTATTCTCTTGAAAGTGGCTTATGATACAATTTCAATCTGTGACTATTTACAAGAAAAACCACCTTATCTTCATCTATTGCCCTGATTTTCATTGCTCCATTGTCAAATATTTTCACAATTTCATATGGCCCAAGCCAATGTGTTTGGAATTTACCTTGAAAATCTTTGAACTTTGAATCAAACAAGAGGGCCCAGTCACCTTATTTGAATTTCTTTTCCTTAATGTACTTATCATTCCATCTAGTCCTTTGCTGTTGGAATATATTTGTTCTCTGGACTGCATCCTGTCTGATCTCATCCAATTCATTAATCTGCTCCAATCTATGCTTTTGTGCCTCTGTTAGATCAAGTCCTAGCTGTACTGCTATTTTAAAAGTTTGAATCTGAAACTCTATGGGAAACAAGACTTGTTTTCCATAAACAAGTTCATAAGGGGTATGACCTGTTGTGCTTCTCCATGTAGTCCTATAGGCCCATAAGGCTTCAGGAAGCCTGTCTACCCAATCTCTTCTATGTAAATGAACAGTCTTTGTTAGGATCCCTTCAATGACCTTATTGGTAGATTCCACTTGGCCATTTGCTTGTGGATGATAGGGAGTAGATTTTTTGTGTCTAATTTTGTACTTCTCTACCATTTGTTCCACCAACTTTGATGTGAATTGAGCTCCTTGATTTGTAACAATTTCTCTTGGGACACCAAAATGAGTAAAAATATCCTCAAAAAGAAAATTAACTACAGATGCTTTAGTAGCAGAAAGTAATGGCTTGGCCTCTACCCATTTGGTAACATAATCAGTGCAAACTAATATGTATTTCTTTTTCTTTGATAGAGGATTAATAGTTCCTACAAAATCTAAAGCCCATTTCTCAAAAGGTTCAATATGTACCTGAGGCTGTAATGGCATCTCACTTGAAGGAGAAGTTTTCCCTACCCTTTGGCAGCTGTCACACCTTTTGACATACTATTTAGCATCTTTAAAGAGGGATGGCCAATAATATCATAAATGAAGGATCTTATAAGCTGTCATTTTATCAGCAAAGTGTCCACCACAAGGTTCATCATGACATGCCTTGAGAATCTCAGGCATCTCGTCTTCTCGAACACATCTCCTAATGATAAAGTCTGGACCTGTTTTATATAACTCATTAGCAACCCATGAATATTTTTCACTGTCATAAATAATCTTTCTTTTATCTCTTGCATTCATAATTGAAGGAAATTTACCTGAAACTAGATAATTGGCAATGTCAGCAAACCAAGGAGTTTGAGTAGAAATTGAAAAAAGATATTCATCAGGGAATTGATCTTCAACTGGAGTATGGTCTTTGATGTTTTGGAGTCTAGATAGGAAATCAATTACTGTATTTTGTTTTCCAGACCTATCTAGAATGGCGATGTTAAATTCTTGTAAAATCAATAACCATCTTATGACTCTACCATTAGTAATTGATTTGTTCATTAGATATTTAATTGCAGAGTGATTTGTGTGAACAAAAGTTTCATAGCCTGTTATATAGTGTCTGAATTTATTTATGGCATGAACAACAGCTAAGAACTCTTTTTCAGTTACAGTATAATTTAGCTCTAAAGGGGTCAAATTTTTAATTATATAGTAGATGGCATAAGGAATCAGGTCTTTTTGTCCCAATACAGCTCCTAAAGATGTATCTGAGGCATCTGTTGAAATATGAAAAGGTAATTTCCAGTTAGGTCCCCTCAAAATAGGTGCTTCAAAGATTTTTGTTATCAGGGTTTCAAAGGTTAACTGGCAATCAGGATTCCACTTGAATTCACAGTCCTTGGTAAGTAGTTTGAAAAGTGGAGATGCTATCTTGGTGAATTTTTCTATAAATCTTCTATAATACCTTGTAAATCCTAGAAAACTCCTAACATCTTTTTGACAACTTGGAATAGATAAGTTAGATATGACTTCAAATTTTGACTAATCAACTCTAATCCCATCTCCTGAAATGTGATGGCCCAAAACAATCCCTTCAGTAAACATCATGAAACACTTCTCATGACTTAGTGAAAGATTTTCTTATTTACATCTCTTTAAAAAAAATTCCAAGTTTGCTAAGGCTTCTTCAAATGTGTTTCCATAGACTGTGAAGTCATCCATATTTACCTCTACACAGTCATGTATTAGATCTAAAAAGATTCCTAATACTGCCCTTTGAAATGTTGCAAGTGCATTGCATAGTCCAAATGGCAATACTTGGTAGGCATAGGTACCCCAAGGATAGGTAAATGTGGTTTTGTCTTGATCTTCAAGTGCTACTTGAATTTGATTATAACCACTAAACCCATCTAAAAATGAAAAGTACTTTTTTCCAGCTAATGTGTCTAACACCTGATCTATGAAAGGCAAGGGAAAATGATCTTTAAGAGTAGCTTTGTTTAATTCCTGGTAGTTAATACATACCCTCCATTTACCATTTTTCTTTGGTACAATTACCAAAGGAGAAACTCACTGACTATGTGAAATGGGATAAATAAAGTTGACATTTAAAAATTTCTACAATTCTTCTTTAACAATCTCCCTAAGGTTTGGATTCATCCTTCTCTGAGGTTGTCTGATTGGTCTAAAATTTTCCTCTATGTAGATGTGATGAGTGCAAGTCTTAGGGTTTATCCCTTTCATATCAGTGTACTCCCATGCATATGCAGAAGAATGTCTCTGTAATATTTTGACTAGCTTTTCTTGTTGAAATTTCTCTAGGTTCTTATTTATGTTTAATGTTTTACCTTGAAATATCTCAATTGTAGAGCTACCAAATTTATCCATAGAGTAAAGAGACATTTGTCTTGATGATTAAAAATCAATGTTCGATTCTTCTTGAAATTTTTCATGTTTGTATTCTGAAGAGGATTCAAAATTTTCTAAGGTATTTAGAATCTGGCTATCTTCACTAATTTCTGAAATTGTGAAGAGAGGTTGTATGTCTTCTTCATCCTCAATCCATTGAGTATCATCTAACTCTGTAATTGCTCTTGCTGGAGGATACAAGGTAAATTTCTTGGTTGAAATACCATCAGAGATGTACATATCACCGGATCTACAGATAATGAAGGCATCAGCTGTAGCTAACCAAGGTCTTCCTAATATAATAGGATGTCCCCCTAGATTATTTTTAGGAGTTAGGATCATAAAATCCACAGGGTACTCCCAAGAATCTAAGGACACTGGAATGTCTTCTATTACCCCATCAAGTTTAATCACAGATCTATCTGCTAATTGTAATAATGTGGGTGTAAAAATAAGATTAGGAAGTCTTAGTTTATCCATGATTTGCCTACTCATGATATTGATTGCTGCTCCTAAATCAATAAGTGTGTTTTGGATCTCAATTCCATTGATATGTATTTTAAAAACTGGATTTCCTGGGTCTAGATACTTTGGAATAGAAATCTTACCCATCATGATGTCTGCTATTTTTCCTGCCAGTTGAATTTTCTTTGTCTCTTTTATTCTTTTTCCTGTTTTTTTCATGCTCAACTCCTTTATTGTCTTTGCTAAGATTGGAATTTCCTTGATAGCCTGTAATAATTGGATCTTAATACAAACATTCCTTAGTTCATCTAGGAAATCATAATTAGGCACCATAATTTGTTTCTCTACACCCTTATCAATTTGTAATCTTTCTGGAAAGGGAGGTGTAGAGGTTAATGTTGATGGATGCTCTAATATAGGATTTGAAATTATTGGTTCTTTTTGTTTTGATTTTTCAATATTTGGGTCTTGAAAAGATGTGCTCTCTTCAAGACTTTTATTTACCCATAGAGAATCTTCCTTAGAGTTGTTTTTCTCTTGTATGATTATAGAAGGTTTCTTCTTTTCAAGTATTCTTCTAGACCTAAGTTGAACATCATTAAAGTCTAAATGAGTGATCAAATAAGTTGGGAACTGTTGACCTTCTATCATGTATGTGTTCTGGGGATTTTTATTATTGGGGTTTGGTATAGGTTGGGCAGGTAACTGATTTTATTTCTGAGGAAATGGTAATGAAAGTGGTGGATTTTGATGTTGTGGATTTTGTTGAGGGTTTTGTTGAGGATTTTTTTGAGGAGGGAAATTTGGATAAAGTGGATATTGATAATACTGAGAGTATCTTCCATAGGGATTTTGTGCTCCTTGTGCCCAAGTTTGAGATTGATTTTGGAATTTGGGCCAAGGTTGCTGCCAAGAATTCCAATTTGGTGGGGGTTGATTATACATCTGATCATTGAATCCTTGTGTTTGAGGTCTTTGCCAAGGTCTCCTAGAGACAAAATTGAGAGATTCTGTGGAATTTGTAGGGATTTCTTCTCGAAATACAGCTTTAAGACCAGGAAGTGAAGGAAAACTCGTGGTCTCATGTTTTTCTGAACAAATTACACAAGTCTCTACTATTTTTGCATCTAAAGGGCACTCTCTCAAGGCATGCTTCTTTCTACATTTGGGACAAAAGATTGCTAAGGCATCAAATTCATATTTTTGCTTGTTTTGTAATTTAAGGGTGTCTATTTGTTCACTAAGACTCCCTAAAATTTCAGATTTGAATTCATCAAGAATATGTCCTATTTCTTCCCTACTTACTGTCCCAGAAGTAGACTTACTTGCCCTTGCAAGAGCAGGGTCTCTTGGTCCTTTTAAAGTTTTAGATTTCCCTCTTGAAAGGTTGATACATAATTCACTATTTCAGGTAATGTGAGCTGAGATATATCCCCTTTTCCCATCATATTAAGGATATCTATCCATTCATCCCTAGTTGTCTTCAACAAGAGAGCTTTCAAATTATCTTGGTCTAAGCTTTCCATTTTTTCTCTCTTGATGTTATAGTTAAATCTTTCCAACAAATCTTCCAGATTTTCATCCTCTTTTTGTACCATTTTAAACACTTCTTCCTTATGGTTGATTTTCATATAGTAATCCAAATACCTATCTAGAAATGCTTGTTTCATGTCTTCCCATGTCCTAATAGAACTATTGATTAAACTCATAAACCATTTTAATGCTGCTCCTTTCAATGTTGAAGGGAATGGTTTAAGTTTTTGGGCATCTTGTAAGTAATCATAGGTTCTACATAGGACTTCAAATTCAAATAGGAAGGTTTCAGGATCTTCACTTTTGAGTCCATAAAATTTTAGAAGGACAGAGGGTGAAATATTTTTCATAGTTGCATTGGTTTCTTCCTCTACCTCCTTCTTCACCTCTACCTCCTTCTCCTTCTGCACCTATTCCTCCTTCTCCTCTACCTCTACCTCTACCTCCTCCAAATAATGTATGTTCTCCATTAAAGACTCCTCCTCCCCCTTCTTTTGCCATGGTTGATTCTTCTATGGAAGTGAAAAAGTGTGTCTCCAGCAGGGGTCCTTGGATCTTTTTATATGAAAGGTTCAGTAGATGAAGTGGAAGATCTCTCTGATGGAATATCTAATCTTAAGTCTTCTGAAAGTCTATGATCTATATAGTATGGAATGTAGGTTTGAGTTGGAGGTGTGTTACCTCTTGGTCTTGGTGGAACGAGTGGTGTTCTGGGAATCAAAATTCTGCTTCTTATAAATCTACCCCTTGAGTCTCTTTCTCTATGCATATCATCGTTTTTGGGAGGTAGGAAATAAGGCTACCTAGTTACACTTCCCCGGAAATGGCGCCAAAATGTCTAGTCAACTTAATGTTCCTAAATTGATAACATAAATTGTCATCCAGGGCTAGTAAACTATTGAAGTGAAGTGCACCATATATGCCTAAGTATCCTCTTCCTACTTCGTTGTGTTTAGTGTTTTTCTAGTGTTTTTGGTCTTATTTTTTTATGCTAAGGGAAAAATAAATAAATCAACAACAGAGAAAGAAAAGTAAATGCTACTGAATGCACTAAAACAGAATAAGATCTACTCTAAACTAGGAATGATAAAAAGAACAGAGAATGCTAATCCACAAATTGTAAAACTGTTAAGAAAGTAACTCATAACATTAAACTAAGTCCAATTCGTTTCATTAGAGATATATTGGAACAAACTGAGAAAAGGATTAGTTCTGATGTGATGAGGTTCTCTTAGAAAATAATAACTTAAAACATCACAGAAAAGTCTTATTCATTGTTAGAGATTTGTTGGAACATCTTGAGAAAAAGATCATTTGTAACATAGTAAGGAACCCTATGCTAAAATAAATCATGACACTAAAATTAACTCATTCTAAAACTCACAACATTACTATTAAGTCTCATTCAAGGATTAGAGATTTCTTGGAACAACTTGAGAAAAAGACTGTTTGTAAAATCATGAGAATCTCTTACATAATTACATAACAGAAAATGTCAATAACTCAAAATAATATAGCTAATTCTCCTTCATATAATAGTGATGTGTTAGAAGGGTTTGAGAACAAGAGTAGCTTATAAAATAATGAGGATCTTCTAAATCTAACAAACAGATTGAAATGCAATTAACTCAAAGTACTACAGCTAGATCTCATTCACGTATTAGAGATATATTGGAACAGCTTATGAGAACAAGATTGAATGTAATATTATGAGGATATTCGATGTAATTAAATGACATAAAACATGATTCAAGAGGATAAACTTAGAAAACTGCCTAAGTTAAGACCAAAGTAGAATTTAAAGGTTACTTATCTAGAAAGTATGCAAAAGCCTCTTCAGATAGCAAGGGCCCTCTACTATCAGATTGGCACACAAATCATTAACTCCTTAAAATCGCCTTCAGATAATGCATCAAAGTTATACTCCTTTAATTAAAAGAAAACACTCAGAAATAGAGTGTCACAGTATTTGAAAACTAAAAACATCAACTAACTTTTTCTCGGTTCACTGAGTTATTTTTATAAGAAACTACATAACTGACATTGAGTAGAAATAGGCATAGGTATCTTTTATAATAAAAATCAAACTAAAACTCCCATTGAGGACTCGTGTTTTGCTGAAGGCAAACCACGATTCCTTATCCTTATATAAGTCTGCTTCTCGATTTTTAGCTTTGTCCACATGCATAACCACTTCCAGATTTTTACTCAGTCCTCGTGGATGACAAGGAATGATGCAGGAGAGTTTTGGAGTCTAACCATATACGTCTTTCCCTCATATGACACCTGTAACCTGTTTAAACACCAAGATAGATACAGAACATATGAATAGCTATCAATGATTGCATTCTGTAGCTAAATCTGCTCAGAAATCACTAAGACAACAAAACCACAAAAGTATAATAATACAGTCATTGAATGTATTCTTAAAGTGATTTTAATCATTCTTATTGATCTTTTAGGCCTATAAATGATAAAGGATTAATGGAATGAAGTGGAGTTTGGTGAAAAGAAAAGACATTTTTAGGGCTCAACAATTACTTTATGCATTTCTGCAGCCAAGGCATATCATTAACCACCCACTGTTGGGACATCTACTCCAAATGGTATGAGATCTAGTTGGGACTTCATATCGAGGAGATCCCCTGAATGTTGGCGAGTCCAGCATTGTCAACACTTCCTCATGGAGCTCATTTGTAATGTATGTGTGCCATGATCTGAACTCCGTTGAGATGGATTTGACCCGAAATGGAAATTCCCCTATGTAACACATCTTCACCTACAATTCATCCATCAATATGGTCTTTGAGTTTGATTGTACATTATTACATAGCCATGAAAGTTTCATATGAGCTTTGACTAATGTAATGGTGTACTGTAGAATAGTCCTTGGTGACCTTGAAGCCTTCCTATTATGTTTCTTTATTGATCTACTTAATGTATTACCTAATCTCCTAGAATATTATTTCTTTGCCTATAATTGTTTCAAGTGTCCCTTTTGAAGGAATCCCATGTTTTTGTGTTAGAGACTCGAAACCATTTTGCAATAAATTATATGTGGTAATAGTACTAATCGACTACACTCCAAGGTGGATGTATCTCTAATGATGGAGTCTTGGCTGAAATCTACCCATCTTAGCAAAAATCCTATCTTTCCTTTCCAAATTTTGTGGAGCGTATGGATACTTGGCACCCCACTTATGAAGATGGTGTATTTTTCTATTTGCTACTTTTAGGAGTTTCACCACTTCTTGTGCTTTCTTCTGAATTCCAACGAGAGGAGCCACCACTTGTTGTTAAAGTATGATCTCATCATATAATCGAGCCATGGTTTCCTCCATTGGCCCTAGTTCTTCTTGCATGGATGAATTCCATTCTATGGTGTTGAAACTATATAATGATAACTATTTATTATCCACTGCAAGATGTTTCGTTTGTTGCTTCACTTCATAAAGTTCTCTACTCAACCTAGCATTCTCATTCAACAAGTATTCATAATTATCCTATCCTGTTGTAGCAAAAGAAAAATTTTCCACCATGATTTCTCTAGGATTCCTTCTGGCATTGGTAGTTATCACCTTCTTTATAGAAATTGAGACTAGATTATGAGGATCATTCAGGAAGTATCTAATCCTTTCTTGCACAACCCTCTTCTTAAGTTGATCAAATGTTACATTGCACACATCCATGACTCTGTCTGCGGGTGGAGGTGTGATTCCCATTTCTCCAAATGGAATATGACCACCTCTAGGGGGAGGCTATTTTAGGGAACTTGACTCATCATCCATGGGTTCGATGGTATCCTCTTCCTCCAAATATTCTTCTTCTATCTCCTTAGTCAATTGTTCTTCCTCTAGTATCTGTGCTGATTCTTCCTCTTGGGACTACCTCTGTTGTTCCTCTTCTATTCTTCTCCTCTCTTCTTCTTCTTCTTATTTTTTCTTCTCAAGCAACACATCTTACTTCCTCTTCTCCTCATATTATTCTTCTCTCATCTCTTTTTCTATTCGAATATCTCTTGTGTTCAACAGATCAAATTTCTATTTATTTTTTCTTTCTCCTATCAAAACATATTTGATCCTCTTCCTATGAGAAATCTTCACTTGATGGGTTATTAGTTCTACCTCCTGCATGTATTTAGATGGTGGATCTTAGGGTGAAATAATCTCCATCCTTGTGTTAGTCATTAGTAATTTTTACCTGTTTAGATGACTAATTTATTTGTCCTAGATTTCTAAGAAACAAAATTCAAGAATCATGTGAGTTCTAAAAATATCCTCAAAGAAAAATTTGTTGTTTATCCAATTTCCTTGTCAAAACATGGCCAATCTATCGCGCAGACAAGACCAATGTCCCTCACTCTCACTATGTTTTCCACCTCTGCCTATAAAACTATGTCTTTGTTTGCCTAAGCCCTCTATTTTCATACCTTGTTTCGCCAAGTAAACCAAACTTTTCTCCTACTCACCAAATGCTTCAAGCAATGGTGATCTCAAAACTCCCTATCTGAAAGCTCTTTGAATCAAAACAAGGTTTTCTAGTTGTATAGGATGGTAGTGCATAATAGAGTGTCAAAAACCCTGTTTGAATTTTTTAGTCAAAAAACCTATTCCAAGAGCATTACCATAATTCAAATAGGGTCAGCTAGGTTATGCACTATCATGGTTCTAAATGCACTATTTCCACAAGCATTCAAAGGTGAAGTCAAGAGAAACAAGGATGAAGCTTTTCATTATCCAAAGAACATAAAAATACCTCCAAAGATATCCTCTTGATCAAGCAGTAAGCCTACAAAGGAGCAATTTACCATGTCCAAACATTTCTGCATAAATGTTTTGTAAATGGTCAAACAACAGAATAGAGTCAAAAAAGGAGGCCCAAAAAAATTATAAAGGCATTCACAGCTAACAGTAAGAATATAACAGGCTAAAGTCTACAAGGAAGATCATGATCTCATAAGAGATTGTTATGAGGTGCTGCCCATCAAAAGGTCCATGCAAGTCTTGAAAGACAGTGCCACAACTCTGTACCTCAAATCAAAAAGATAAATTAAAAGTTGTTTGGCCTCAAGGATGAAACTGGTAGAGGGAAAACTGCCCTTTGCCTATATTCCTGCAAAAAGGACCAAGAATTTGTCAGATTAGCCATGAGATAAGGTAAAAAGGGAGGGTCATCATGAGAAGACCATTCATAACCTAGAATAAAGTAGCAAGGTATGTGTTTGTTGGGAATTAGGATTCATGACTTTTTTGACCAAGTAATAGAGCAATGCTAAGGCTAAAAAGGCAAAGAACACCTAAAACCCTTCAAAAGATCATTGAATGCTTTAGGAATAAAATAGTGAGTTTGATAAGTATCTTTTTGACAACTTAGAAGACAACACTATTTGTTTTTTTGAAGTATCCCTAAAAACTCAAAAGCTTGGGAAGATAGGAAAAAAATGGTCAAGATAGCAACAAAGAAACCTCCTTCAACACAGCAGATGGTTTCAAGGTCAAAGGAAAGAATGTTTTCAACACAGAATATCAGTCAAAAGGAAAAATGGCAACAATAATGAGTTTGTTGTGTGTATGGGTTAAAATTTCAAAACAGTTCTTTTTCCAAAGTATAGGCTGAGCGGCATGGGCTTAGTGTCTTTAGGAATATTTTCAAAATAAGGAGAACCTTAAGAGGCCTCCAGCAGTGAGAAAAGAACCATGTTTTCATCAAATTGTCCACCTACAGGACCAAAAGAAATAAAAAACATAGTAAGAAAAAGCAAAGAAAAAGGAACCTTATAAAAGTGGGTTTTGGGGCATTTAATCGTTTTCAAGGAGAAATATAAAGTCTCCTCAGCTTCTCTCGCACTTCATTTACCCTTGCAGACAAGTGAGAGCCATTGGAAGCGTTTTTTAGGGTTTTTGAGAAAAATCTGAATAAATCTCTAGGCGTTACACATCGAGGCCGACGCTACGCACCTGGCTCTCAATGCTATGCACAAGAGGGGTGGCCGCAATGTTATTTAACACTGCACTATGCACCCAGGGCCCAGTTCTATGCACCTAGGCCGGTGTTGTTCACAGGCACAACAGAGTGTCTACAAACTTCCTGTTATGCACCTGCGCTATGCTCTTGAAGCTTGACTAGCCCGTCTCCTGCTTGTTACGCACCGACGCTACACTCCTGAAGCCCGACTAGCCCATCTCCTGCCTGTTACGCACCAGCGCTTTGCACTGGTGCTATGCAAAGGCACTATGCACCGGTGTTACGCCCAGACAATGTTTGTCTAAAATTGCTAAAGGGAGTCAAAATTTCAGTTTTTCATCTTCAAAGCCTCTGCAAAATTCAAGACGCAAGGTTGGTGATTTGTTTTCTTGCCTCCCAAGTTTTCATTTTCCTAAGAAAATTCATATTTAAAGGCTTAATTAAACCAAACCCTAGGTTGCATAAAAATAAGTTTTAAATACCTTTGGTTAGGGTTTGAAGGAGAAAATTGTTATATGTGCCAGAGGAGGCTGAGTGACATCAAAAAAACCTCTAAACACTGAGTGCACTCTTGGAGAGTTTCATATTGCCTTCATTTTCACAAATTTTCCCTCACTTCACTCATTGCAGCCTTTTGACCCAAAGGCCCTCAAAAAGTTTTCAGAAAGCCTTATGTGCTAAAAAACTAGCCACTATGTCTGAAGCAGAGATTCACACCAGCAGTGATCAAAGTCAAATACCTTCCAAGAAAAAATACAAGGGAAGAAGGGCAAATAGGTTTGAATCCTTAGACACAATTCATATTACTTCCTCTCCCATGATCCTTTCATGCTTTCAGGATGTTGGGTGTTATCATTTTTGTGAAAAGGTCAAGCAAGTCAAAAGAAACTCAGACCTGACTAGATTGTTCATCCTTGGCTTACAAAATCACCTAGTTAGCCTAGCAGGAGTGGAGTTTGAACTCTCATCTGAATCCATTTCTAAAGCAACAGGTATACCAAACATTGGCAAGATATGGTTTAAACAAAATAAGTTGGAGTTGAGCTATTATGAGCCCTACCTAAAACCAAGCTGTCAACAAGGCTTCAAGGCTGTTTTTCCTTTTTCCCACTTACTAGAGAGGTATGCCTTGCTGATGAAGAAAATTATCAGATATTTCACCTATGAAGGGAGATACTCCAGGATTTACTCATATCATATAAGGTTACTATTTCACTTCACCAAAGTCAAAATAATGAACCTACCATACTACATTTTGCAGAGCATTGACAAGATGGCCTCACTTGTCAAGAAAAGAAGCTATGACCACCAAATGTCGAGCCTTTTCCACCACTCCTTAATCAAAATGATTGTCTTACACTAGCTGGGGCAGCAAGGAATCCCTTGGGAAGTATTTATCTCACATGATGTTTTTACAAACCCCCAAGCCTTAATTTAGCATAACCTACCTTCCACTTCACAACCATCTACCTCAACTCCTCCATAATCTTCCCATGTGCCTTCTCCACAAAGAAATTCACCCTCTATCCCTTCTCCTAATGTACCAAGTGAAGAAGCTGACAGTGGCTCTAATGATGAGAAAACATATGACAAAAATGAGGAAGAGGATAGTGAGGTAGAAACTAAGATAGATGAAGATAATGAGGAAGAGGATAGTGAGGTAGAAGCTGAGGAAGATGAAGAAGATGAGGAAGAGGATAGTAGTGAGCAGGAAAGTGATAATAGCCATAACAGATAGGAAAATGATGACAACAAAAATCAGGAGACAGTTGAAAGTGAGACAAAGGTTGAAAACATTGAGGAAAATGCAGAGCTTAATAAAGATGATGAAAGTGGCAAAAATAATGAATATTCTGGGACATAAACATAGTTTTAAGGAGAGGAAAAACAGAGTAATGATGACTGTGAAGAGGTAGCCTCTCAAGAAATAAATAGTGAGCAAGAAAACAGAGTCAAAATAAGTGAGTGTCATGATGAGAAAAAGGGTCAAAACAGTGGGTCTTATGATGAAGAAGATGACAAGGCTTGTGGCACCTCCAAAGGTAGAGACACCATCATAAAACCTCTCACATGCACCTATCACAGAGGTAGAATATATTTGTTTGCTGCCTCAAAAATTCAAGGCGCCATCTCTCCTATAGCAATCAAGAATCAAGGCAAAGGAAAGGGAAAGGCGGAAAAAGGTGAGTAGAAGGTACATGTAAGAAGGAGCAAAAGGCCTCTTGGAAAAAGATGCACAGCTTCAGGAGTGGGAAATGGATTTTGAGATGGCTCAAAGGGTCATATAATATTACAAAGAGGAACATAAGCATTTCAAAGATGTCAAGATGGGCCTTTCCCTACAAAATAAAATGGCCAAACACTATGCAAGGAAAAGCATGCTTGCTAGCGCCAAGCTAAAGAAGGCCCTCATTGAACTAGAAGACCTAAAAAGAGCCAAAATGAGTGAAATCCTTGGATTATTGGCTGAGGCTTCTCAATAGGTATCCAAAACATCTTGAGGGGTCTATCCACCAATTTTGAGGCCAATCGGACAACTTTTTGTTTTTTCCAAATTTTGACCCCTAGGATCACAACATTCTAGGCACTACACACAAATTTGGTGCATATTCAGCTCTCAAAGTTTAAATTTTTAGATTTTTCACATCACCAACAGTATACTCACCAGTTTTCAGATCATTTGGAGCAATTTTACCCCCTCAAAAGGTCAAAAAACATCAAACATTTGACCTTTCTGCTCCCTTTTCAGACTAGGTGTTACGCACAAAGCAGTGCTAGGAGATTTGATTTTTGAGTAGGTAAATGGAAGCCACTTAGCAAAAATCAATTTTTTTTTGAAATTAGACTCATTATCCTTTCCAACGAGCCATCACGGAGCCAAATCCAGTGTTGGGAAGACCTCCAAAATAATGCTGCAACATAGCTTATTTCTACGCTACGCACCTGGAAAATTTTCACTGTTTGACACATGTATTACGCTCCTATGGCTGAGTGGGAAAAATGTGCGTTTGGAAATTTTTATTAGGCATG
Source organism: Pinus albicaulis (assembly GCA_034641835.2). Lineage (NCBI taxonomy): Eukaryota > Viridiplantae > Streptophyta > Pinopsida > Pinales > Pinaceae > Pinus > Pinus albicaulis. The sequence continues at coordinate 499,595,312 of CM076574.1, forward strand.
TCAGGCCTAAAATTCAATTTTATTTCCATTTATAGTTGGAAAAAATATTTATTTAGATATTTTTGTGCCTTGGGCTTTGCAAAGCCTCAAGGACAAGTTAGGATATTTCTCTTTGGCCAATAGGCTTCTAGAAGCTCTAGTAGGCTCTCCTCTCCTCATTTGTTATACAAGACATTATGATTCATGATAAATAGTTTGGACTTGATGTGTTTAAGAGAAATACATGGTTTTATGAGCTTGGACAATATATTGGTTTTATGAAGTGAATGAATGTCTTGTGTGGCTTGATGTTGGAGAAGCTTGCTTGTAGGATTCCATAGCTTGGTGAATGGTGATGTTTTCCTAACTTGTTAATGTTTTATTTTCCTCATTTTGTTTCAGTCTTCTTGGTTGCTATAGATAAGAAAATTATAGGTTGAGATATGCTCATGGAAGCACCTCAAACCTCCTGTTTTCTATAGTTTTGATGTTTTCTTCTTTTAGTCATCTTAAGGAATTCTTGATTTCTCCTTAGGTCCACTAAAATTTGGTTTTTGTTTCATGAATGGTTAGTATGTTAGCTTATAAATATGATTCATGGTATTCCCTGCCTATTTAAAGTTTTCAAAAACCTATTGTGAAGCTTCTCTATGGAATACTAATTGATTAGGTTAAGACAAAGAGGCCTTGTTTCGATCTTGCCCTTTTCCCATGCTTACCAACTTGTTTCAGAGTTCCTGATAGTTTGATATAGGTTGTTTAGGAGTTCCCTCTACATATATTGAGTTGTTTTTTTATCTTATGTGTTTTCTCAAAAATCATAAGGTGAATTTCTAAAGTTAGGAGTTCTAATGCTTCTATGTATCACCGAAATGTTCATCTTATATGTTTATCAGTTTGAATATTGTTCATAGAGATTAATGGTTTGCCCTACCTCATGAGTTATTTATTTCAGAATATATATGTTTAATACCTCTTAGTTTTTCCCAAAATTAATGTTCATTACACCTCATACAACACCTAAGGATCCATTAACCTTGCTAAATCGGCCCTGCAATACACTCTGCTTCATCATTTAGACACCCTCGACTTCATCTGACCCTATAGCCCTATTGATTTGATAATATCTCTTTCCACCTATCCTACTTAGCCATCTTACCCCAACCCAAAAAAAACAAATTACACTTAACAACTAGCCTAAAATCAATCATCCGAAGTGAACAAGTTCACATCCTTCACACAGTAGAGAGAGCCCTCTCTGAGTCCAGGAAGGCTAGGTCCTAGGACTCCAAATATTGGTCTGATGTTACCCTGTCATTTGGTTTAGCCAATCTACCAAATCACGGGACCCTAACACCTTGGATATGTATTTATGTTTGTATTCTACCAGTTATTTACCTTCTCGTGTTCTACTATAGATATAAATGAATAATCCTAATTGAAATTGATCCTTTCACAATGTTTGTTGCACACTCTCATGGCATCATATCCATGAAAGTATTTATTTTCAAAGTGCAAGAAATCTAGCTCTTTCATCTCTGTTATTGTTTCCTTATGGCTCTTTAACTCATATAATCCAATCCTCAATAGGAAGGTGGGCCAAGAGGCTTTCTTCCTCATGTGAAGAACTCATGATAATACCTTACCCAATTGATTTGTTACTTCTTGCATGACTACCTTATTGGTCACATATCATAGCATGAGATGAAGGGATATTTGAAAACAAAATCATCTGATGTATGTACCCTCAAGAGCTGAAAAACAACCTGTGATATCTCATAGTGACACCTTCACCTAATTAGTCATACAAGGAGGATTGATCTCGAATATGATTTGAAAGATAACTGCAAATAATTTCTCATCCAATTTTTCATATGTGCCTCTGAAGCTTGATTTTGATAATACTCGGCAGTGAAAGTATCCTCAGCCATCAAGTTCCAATACAAAGTTGAGAAAGCATATTATGTGCAGATTCCATCCAAAATAAATGCAAACATATAGAACTGTGGTGCCTGGTTCACCCTCAATGATTCTTTTACCTACCCCACATGAAGCTGCAAATCAAATGAAAATATATCTGTCCAATATAATACTTTTCCACCTTATGATTTATACATAGAACCACATCCCTTGTGTCTCCACCTACTCAGTAGGGATCTAGAGCACACAATACTTCCACCTGCAAACCCCTACAAGTATCAAAATTTAGAAGAGTCTACCAAATAAGAATCTAGATCACATAGTGTTCCACCTACTAGACCACAAGTATCAAAAAACAAAATGTCTCCACCTATATACTTGTCTCTTGTAGATACGTTGCTCCTTGAGATCCTTCCTTCTACAATTTCACTTTGCAAATCCAATATAACTATATTGGCATACTCATTATAAGTGAACTTTTCTCATGAAATTGAAAATTTGTCATTGTTCCCATGACCCCTTCCCCCCCCACTTCTTGTATGCACATATCGACACACCCTTCATACACAACACACAATCCATGTTTGTATTCCCATCTAACTAAATGCTCTCTTCATTATTTCTTCATGTCATCCTATTTTTCTACCAACTCCTCATCTACATCTTGCATGTTGACCACATCAACACACCCCATTAGGATATAGTTGTTATGGGATTCACCCGTATCTCATGGAACCCATACTTGACCTTTTTTCTTGTTGTGCATGCCATTAAACTTAGTCATAGAAATGGTGGCATATTGAACGAAGCACCCTAAGTTTAATTACTTCCCAAAGAAAAAACTCTTCATCATATATTTGAATTCATGTCCACTCATCCAACCCACTCATTGTTTGATATTTATGATTGGGAATTACTGAGAGGGGCGATGAATCAATAATTCAAATTTTTACTTTATTCCCAACTTAATTTTCTTCTTATAAATATAATGGTTTATGTTCATATTCTATTCTTATTTAATTTATTTTGTAGGTGTAAAAGAGATAAATTTTCATATTTATTTATCAATAATTCAAGAACATTCACACAACATTCAATAAAGAACACATGAAGACACCATATATAAGTGGAAACCCCGAAAGGAGAAAACCAAACAACTTAGGCTGAAAGTGATGTGAAGGCAAGCTGCTACACCTTATTACATCATATTTTTGTAGCTCAAACCTACAAAAGGCTCCTACCTCAAAGGAAGCTCCAACGCCCACAAATTTTCTGCAGGCTACAACCCACAAGAGTCTCCTACCTCAGCAGGGTACAAACTATTCATTTTTAGGCTACAAAGTAGAAAGGGATAGAAATAGCATAATCACAACATCAAGTCACAAATGCGGGTTACCTCATTTATAGTTCTAATGTCAAATATATTGTTGCACTGCTTCTCCTTTTCCACTTTGTGTATCTTCTATTGTTGCTGATCAACTTTCTTATGCAGATTGTTTCACTTCCAAAAAATTCAGTTTCCAATCCACATTGTATATTTTATAAGAAAGAAATCTTGTATGTTTGTATTCTTTGTAGGAATATGAAATGAGTTATTGTCTCTTAGACTTCCAAAAATTTCTCATAAGCATATCTCTTCATTTTTAGTTTCAAAGGGAAATTTGTAATATAAAATAAAGTTGAAGGAAAACATCTCAATCAGTAATGATTACAAGAGACAAATAATATTTGTATTATTTACATTTTTTGTTCAATAAAACATATGTATTTCAACTTTTGTCTCAATATTTTATGTCCCATTTGAAAAATTTTAGCCTTTACATTAATTAGCATAGCATTTGCACTTCACATCACTTTCAACCTTTATAACTATGAAGTTCAATATAAATAAATGTTAACACAGTCCACACTCCTCCATAAATTAATGTTTATGCCAAGTCATAAAAGCTACAATATGTACTCTGTATATAGCACCAATACTGCCAATAATATTAGACAATAAAAAATTATAAAGCTTTAACAATAAAGCTGCAATAAATACCAATAAGGCTGCATTGCACATATAGATTCTATGGTAATTTGACACTGTATCTATGTGGATAAGAATATTTTAAATATGAATAACCACCAAACCACATATAGTCAAGAAAAATTATTGAATATCCTTGACTCATAGGAAAAGAAAGCAGTCATACCATTGAAATATTGCAGTTCTTCTCATGCAGTAAACATCCAAAAAAACTCAAAAATTAAGAAAAATTCAGGGTTAAGAATTCTGGCAGACTCAAGAGACAAACACCATGACTGAGTGCCCCTATATATTGTGATATCAATGGTCAAACATCGTGACTGAGCCCCACACCAAAGCATTACGTTGTTTGTTTTGGTATAGTCTTATTTTTCTGCCTTTGCACACAACCATTCCACCGTCAACCAACATGGAGACAACGTAATGTTATATGAATAAAAAACATGTGAAGGAAATCATAATGTTGTAGAAGAAAACATATGTCGTATCAACCTGTGTTCTTCCTTTGCACACAACTATTCCACATTCGACTAAAGTCAACCAAGATGATGACAGGGCAACGTAATGTTGCAACCAAGTCATGGAACACAACTCATCACAGTAAAATAATGCACACACTATAACACATCTATCAAGTAACATTTTTTTCAAGTAATAGAACACAACCCTAATCTAAATTTTAATGTTGTCCACTACTGACCTGAAAGGAAATATTGCTCTGAAGTCGCCCACCTCGAAGATAAAAATAATTTTTTCATTGCATTTGAATTTAATAATAAGAGATATATTATGATATTTTTTAATAGCAACAGACTGTTGGGTTTCTCCTTTTCCTTTTCCTACCCAAGGCGAAGGCCAATTTTGTAACTAAGGAGGTGGAGGATAAGAAATAATAGGAGATAAGGCAATCAAGATTGAAAAACAAGCACCTCTTGCAACATTTAGAGGAGAGTCGAAGTTAGGTGAAGATGTGGGCAAAGTTGGAGGAAACGAGGATCAGCCTTATGATTTTTCAAGAAGCAGAGGAGCGCCTGCACTCAGCTTGGTGAGTTCAAGGCAGAATATATGTTACAAGCATGGGATTACAATCAAAAAATAAGTTCCCTCATGCAACGCCTCAAACAGGTGGAGCGTGTTGATCAACAGTTGTCATTGATGTCAACCCAAGTAGCACCAGGGGCTACCCCAATATTGCATGGGAATTTTGACCTACCAAATTACTATATTCTGGGTCAAGAATTCTTTTGTTGATTTCTTCTTGTCGAGATGTTTCCATTTATATATGGAACCCCACGTAATTCTTCACGGTTTGAGAGATATTCATGTTTGAAGTTTGTAACCCCAGTTAGTGGGCTAAAACCCCATGGGCTTTTGGCATGGGTCATTGAAGTCATAATTAATATTTTTTAAGCTCCTAAAATCCCTCCCACATTCACTTGTTGAATTCCCTCTCAACCTAAGCATTTATATAAATTGTGATCCTCATATCCTCCTTATGCAAGGGATTTCGCCATCTGAAACAGGTCATTGTGGAATTTTTGCTCTAAATTTTTTTCTAAGAAGTTTCAGAAGCTGAAATTTCTATGAGGAAAACATGAAATCCTTAGGAAGCTCCTGTGAATATTTTAGATAAAGGTGTGCAACATTTTTGGAGATATGATCTGTGGAAGTCAGTGTTTTTGCAGGCTCCTGAAATTCATCTCAAAGAAGTGACCTTGGGAAAATCATCATAAATATCTCTCTGAGTATCATATTGGACTTATGTAAAAAGTAACAGATAGTGCATGGAATTTAGTTTTCACTCCATAAATTTCAGATCCAAATGAAGAAATAGTGACACGTGGCATGCCGTACAAGTTCGTTCTACCGAAATAGTGCATAATTAGGGCATTGTGAGAGATTGGGCATATCCCTCTCTTGAAGAATCCAAATTTGGTCAGATCCGTGGCATTGGAAATACAACTCAGTGGAATACTAAAGGACCAAAAATCACATATTGGGGATCTGAAATAACAGAGATAAACCAGTTTCAATATCGAGCTCCTAGAAGGCAAGAAAAAACTAGATCATGTGTTGTCAAGGGCTGCAAAAGGACTAGAATTTCTAGGGCAGAAAAGAAAAGCAAGGTGCAACAGATGGTAGCATGACAAGAGAATCAACCAAGGTGTATAATAGTAGCAAGAAGTTCATTACATGAAGTCTTCAAGTGGGCAGCACTGCATATAGTCATTGTAAAGGTATCATTGTACTAAGTCATTGTAAATACATTTATGTAAAAATTGTACTAGTGTCTATCTACCAAGAGTTGAATAGGTAGTGTAGGGTGGTGCTAGGGTGAATTTTAGCTCATTGGGTGTTGGGACATCCATTTAGTTGACTACTGAAGAATCTCTAACATTGGAGCGTCCATCTAGTGGGAGCTAGAGAAAAATGTCTTTCTAGATTCTAGGAATTTGGAGCTATATTTTCAATTGGAGTTGAATATTAAAGAATTATTAGAAAAGAATTAGGTGGTTTTTGTCCCAGAGTGGGTTTCCACCTTAAAAACTTTGTGCATTTGTGTTCCTTTGTTTACTTCTATCATTTTACATACACTGATAATAATTGAAGATTAACTAATGCTCTGATTGAAAGGAATACTGATTCACCCCCCCCCCCCCCTCTCAGTATTTACAACAGAGCACCTTCTTTGTGAGGCCAATGATTAGCTCCAACACTCTCATTGAATGTGTGTATGTGTGATATAGTGTGCCACCTTTCTTTTTTTCAATATTTGGTGTAAAAAAAGTGGATTTGTTAATGGGTTGGACCAAGGGATCCATCTGGTGGCAATCGTGGCATCCAAAATTGTAGAAAGGTATAAGAAAATAACAAAATCAGATGTGATCCATCAGTGAGTTGCATATCTATGTGAAGTCATTTTTGCTCATGGTTTTTGAGCATCAACCAAATCAGAGTGCGACTCCTTTTTTTTTTAAGCCCATGGCCACTATTGGCTACTATTCAGAGCTTCATTCACTGGGTGCTAGCAAGAAGAGTGTATAACAACAGCAAGAATTTCATCACATGAAGTCTTCATTGTAAAGGTATCATTATACTAATTCATTGTAAATACATTATTGTAAAAATTGTACTAGTGTATATCTGCCAAGAGAGGCAGTGTAGGGTGGTGCTAGGGTGAGTTGTATCTCATTAGGTGTTGGGGCATCTGTTCAGTCAACTATTGAAGAATATCAGGCATTGGAGCATCCATCTAGTGGGAGCTAGAGAAGAATTATTTTCTAGATTCTAGGAATTTGGAGCTTTATTTTCAATTGGAGTTGAATATTAAAGAATTATTAGAAAAGAATTAGGTGGTTTTTGTCCTAGAGTGGGTTTCCACCTTAAAAACTGTGTGCATTTGTGTTCCTTTTTTTTACTGCTATCATTGTACATATAGTGATAATAATTGAAGATTAACTAGTGCTCTAATTGAAAGGAATGCTGATTCACCCCCCCTCTCATTATTTCCAACAATTGGAATTAGATCTTAGTTCCTTCAATAGCAGTTTAACAACTGGAAGGAGGTCATGGAGCATACCAAGAATGGTTTACCTCTGTTCAATGAAAATAATTATTCACTCTAGAAAGGAAGAATGGAGGTCTATCTCTTGGCGCAAGGTTACGAAGTATGGGACACTGTTCAAAATGGATTTACATCAAATGAAGATGAACAAGGTAAGAAGAATTTGGTAAATGATGCAAAAGCAAAGAATATTATTATCAATGGAATTATTGAATTTTCTTATCATAAGGTGTTGGGTTGTAACACTTCCAAAAATGTATGGGACAAGCTAGAGAATATATATGCAGGTGAATCAAATGCCAAAGAAGCAAAGCTTCAAATCTATAGAGAAAAATTTGAGCAACTCAGAATGAAATAAGATTGCAACATTGTTCCATACCTCCAATACGTTGATGAAATAACCAATACTCTGGGAGGATTGGGAGAGCCAGTTGACAAGAAGACTATTATACGGAAGATTCTTATAATGTTACTAGGGAGATTCAACCCAAAGGTATCAGTCTTATAATACAGTGCAAATATGGACAATCTCAGCAAAGAGGAATTACATGGAGTTATCATAGCATATGAAATGAGACTGGATGAAGAAGAGGGTACTTCGAATCTAGAAACTGTGTTTTCTACATCTAAGAAAACCAATAAGGAAAAACAACCTTCAATTGAAATGACATGCACCTGAAAGTGTGAAGAAAAGAGAGATGATGGAGAAGGTCTTTTAGATGAAGAATATGCTTACTTTATGAGAAAACTAAAAATTGGTAAGGGAAAATTCAAAGGTAAACTTCCATTGATATGTTTCAGTTGTGGTGAGGTTGGGAATTTCACAGCAAAATGTCTGAACAAAAGTGATGGCAACTCAAAAGGAAAGAAAGGCTTTAATAAATTCAACAAGCAAGGAAAAAAGAAAGGATCCAAAAGGAAATTTCTCTCTAAAGAAGATAGCTCATCATTCGATGAAGAAAGTGACAGCAAAGAAGAAGCCAATGAGAAAGTATTGTTTATGGCCAAGCACAATAAACAAGAGTTATCAAACAATGAAGAAGAAGGGTTGGCCATAGAATAATTTTCTGAGGAGGCAATCAGGCTTATAAAAGAGCTCAAGGCTGAGAAGACCCGTTCCAATACTCTTGAAGAACAAGTTCAAGGTCTCAAAATTGAAGTTGAAGAACACAAATTTATTGAAGAGTCACTTCAAAAGAAGTTGGAAGAAAGCAACCAAGAAAGGAAAGCATTAGAAGCTGAAGTAGTCTCACTGCGTAAGGAAGTGAAGAAGGGAAAAACTATCCAAAACTATGCCAACAGCTCAAGGGAATGGGAAGAACTCATTAACAATCAACGATATTACAATGACAGAACTGGCCTCGGTTACAAAGAAGACGAAGTAGGACCTTCTACAACAAAATACAATGAACCTATGAGATTTGACATGCATGTAGACTTCATTGGACAAGATTCGCAAGCACATCTTTGGAAGATGATTCCTCGAAGAAGATTTTCATCCAGGTACCAACATATTTTTCATGGCTATTGTTATTCATGTGGAAAATTTGGTCATAAAGTTGTAGAATATCGCACGTACCCTAGGAACCAATATAATTCTAGGAGATCCTTCAAATATGAACCTCCCAGGGCTCAACAAAACATCAATATATTTGAACATTTAAGAAATAATATTGAATGTTACAAATGTCAAAACTATGGACACATATCCAGACACTGTAGACTTGAAAATCCTCCAAAAGAATCTTTGAAGCCACAGAACAAACGGACACGGAAGAAGAAGAAGACTGATAATTGTGCTCTCACTCTCAAGGCTCAAAACAACAAAGATGTGTGGTATGTTAATAGCGGTTTCTCAACACATATGACTGAAGATAGAAATAAATTTGTATCTCTGGAAGATAAGAAGGATGGAACCATGTCCTTTGGAAATGATGGATCTTCAAATGTTATAGGATCAGGTACTGTCACTCTCGAAAGCAAAGATGCTCTAGCCAAGAATGTTCTATTGGTTGAAAACATGAATCACAATCTGCTTAGTGTTGGAAAAATGTGTGATCAAGGACACACAATACTATTCAACTCCACAAAATGTGAAATTAGGAAAGGCAGGTATGGTGAAATTGTGGCTACAGCAAGTCGAGCTCCAAACAACATATATGTTCTAGATGAAGCAACTAAATCATGTCTAATAGCTAAAGAGGATGATATAATATTTGGTAGCAATGATGATCGAATAAGTCAGAAGTTTTCTACAAATATGAAAAGTGATTTCGAGATGTCTTTAATTGGTGAGATGAAATACTTCTTAGGGCTTCAAATATCTCAGAAAGAGAAAGGAATATTTATATGTCAATCCAAGTACATCAAGGAAATGATCAAGAAATTTAAAATGTAATATTGTAAACCCATCCCTACTCTAATGGTAACAGGTCTCAAATTGAGCATATCTGACTCATCTAAGGATGTGGATCAAAGGTTGTACATATCTATGATTGGTAGTCTTCTATATGTAATAGCCTCCTGGCCATATGTTATGCAAAAATTTGGACAAGTAGCAAGATTCCAAGTAGCACCAAAAGAATCACATATTATTGTCATCAAAAGAATTCTTCGATATCTAAAGGGAAAAAAAGAATATGGCTTTTGGTATCCCAAGGGTAACAATCTCATTATTCATTCCTTTATATATGTAGATTGGGTAGGAAGTGTTGATGATCGTGAGAGTACTCGTGAAGCATTGGAACATCTTCACTAGAAGCTTGGGATTCTCCCAAGTTCTCATTAGATTTTCCTTATTCAAAATACAAAGGGGAAGTGGAAGTGTGTATAGGTCCGCAGGATGGTTGTGTTTTAGGGGGAGTTACCCTTTTCCATCGATGTCAAAAGGGGAGAGAATGTTGTAGGAAGAGGTGTCATGATCACAGGGGGAGTACTTGTGTTGCCATCAATGCCAAAGTGGGAGATTGTTGATTAGCAGTTGTCATTGATGTCAACCCAAGCAGCACCAGCGGCTACCCCAATATCGCATGGGAATTTTGACCTACCAAATTACTATATTCTAGGTCAAGAATTCTTTTGATGGTTTCTTCTTGTTGAGATGTTTCCATTGATATATGGCACACCACGTATATCTGTGTAAGTCAGTGTTTTTGCAGGCTCCTGAAATTCATCTCAAAGAAGTGGCCTTGTGAAAATAGTCATAAATCTCTCTCTGAGTATCGGGTTGGAATTATGTAAAAATTCATAGATAGTGCACAGGCTATAGTTTTCACTCTATAAATTTCAGAGCCAAATGAAGAAAAAGTGACACGTGGCACGTCGTACAAGTTTGCTCTACTGAAACAATCCATAATTAGGGCATTGTGAGAGATTGGGCATAACTCTCCCTTGAAGAATCCAAATTGGGTCAGATCTGTGGCATTGGAAAGATGACTCAGAGGAATACTACAGGACCAAAAATCACATATTGGGGATCTAAAATAACATAGATACACCAGTTTCAATATCGAGCTCCTAGAAGGCAAGAAAAATCTAGATCATGTGTTGTCAAGGGCTACAAAGGACCAAAATTTCTAGGGCAGCAAAGCAAAGAAAGGTGCAGTAGAGGGTAGCATGACAAGAGAATCAACCAAGGTGCATAACAACATCAAGAAGTTCATCACATGAATTCTTCAAGTGGGTAGCATTGCATACAGTCATTGTAAAGGTATCATTGTACTAAGTCATTGTAAATACATTATTGTAAAAATTGTACTAGTGTCTATATGCTAAGAGTTGAAGAGGTAGTGTAGGGTGGTGCTAGGGTGAGTTGTAGCTCATTGGGTGTTGGGACATCCGTATAGTTGACTACTGAAGAATCTCAAGAGTTGGAGTGTCCATCTAGTGGGAGCTGGAGAAGAATGCTTTTCTAGATTCTAGGATGTCGGAGCTTTGTTTTCAATTGGAGTTGAATATTAACGAATTATTAGAAAAGCATTAGGTGGTTTTTGTCTTGGAGTGGGTTTCCACCTTAAAAATTGTGTGCATTTGTGTTCCTTTTGATTACTACTATCATTGTACATGCACTGATAATAATTGAAGATTAACTAATGCTCTAATTGAAAGGAATATTGATTCACCCCCCTCTTAGTATTTCCAACAGAGCGCCTTCTTTGTGAGGCCAATGATCAGCTCCAACACCATTGCTGAATGTGTGTATGTGTGATATAGTGTGACACCTTTTTTTTCAATATTTGGTGTAAAAAAAGTGGATTTGTTAATGGGTTGGACCAAGGGATCCATTTGGTGGCAACCGTGGCATCCAAAATTGTAGAAAGGTACCAGAAAATAACGGAATCAGATGTGACCCATTAGTGAGTTGCATATCTATGTGAAGTCATTTTTTCTCATGTTTGTTGAGCATTAACCAAATCAGAGTGAGACTCCTTTTTTTTTAGCCCATCGCCACTATTGGCTACTATTCGGAGCTTCATTCACTGGGTGCTAGCAAGCATAGTGTATTCAGAGTGAATTGGTTTTGCTGTTGAGGAAGGTAGCTTATGAAATAACCCTACACAAGGATAACCTAGTAACTAGAGGCAAGAGAAAAATCGGTGACGTTGGAGTTAGTCAATTCATTCTTTATATAAATAAATAGGGGTCGGGTCCATAGTATCAGTTTTAGGAAGGAAAAGAGCACTTGGAAGGAATACATATAATACAAACGCACTGCACCCAATAACTTATATACATATATGATTGAATATTTAATTAACGTACAACAAATAACCAATAAATATTGAGTATAACGCAACTTCCAACCGATTTTCCATAGTATGTTAATGATGTAACACCATTGATATTGTTCATAATGACAGTGCCATTGTAATGTAAACGCTCACACATAGTTATTTCATATCATCCCACTTTAATACAGAATTCTCTTCAGAGATTACTAATGCATCTTTCATTTTTTCCTTTTTTTAAAATGACCTGCCATGAATAATGCATCTATCATAATTCTCCTAGTCCCTATCACTTCTGCCATTGTACCTTCCATCACTGCCTCCCTGCCTCCTGCCAGTTTTTCACCCTGTACCTGTTAAATTTTAATAGTCATAATTATAGTATATTTGACCATACAACTGTTATTCTTCCTTCCATTACCTTCCCTACCAATGTTCGTTTCTTATTTTGTGCTTGAGGATTATTTTGTGCTTTCAATTCTGTTTGAGATCCTATTTTCTTCCTTGATTTTTTTGGTTACTCTCTTAGTCTTCTCTTGTGCTTAATTCACACAAAGAAAATTTGAACCAATGCTTCATTCGATTCATTCTTTTTGCTGATTTTTTTTTAATGTATGTAGTCATTCAATATATAAATGGTAGATCTGGATTGATAAAGTCATGTTCCCCTCTTTTTAAATGAATATAATTGTTCGAATATCTCAATTTTGGTGATGTCCTTTAGTAAAATAATTATGTTTTCTCATTTTTTATTTTCTGTTGCATGAGTTCTCCTTTGCTAGTAATATTGTATCAAAATCTGCTTCATTGTTGGCTATGGATTAATTTTCATTTAGATATTTATTTTCCCTCTCTTTCCTTTACCCTTATTTTTCATATATGTGTGTGTGTGTGTGTATGTGGAGAATGACATGTCATGCTATCCTTTTTTTCTACAAATGAATTATATGTTGAAGAGGTGTTTCAAGATATTTCTTTTAATACCAAGGCTTCAAGTCTTTATCAATTGTATACATTTATCTCCAACAATCAAATAATTGCTCTTATTATACAAATCTGAAGGATATAGAAGAGGCCTAGTGATGCTATGCAATGCATTATTGTAGCTTAATTACTGGCCGACTTTTTGATTGCAAAATCATTTCCATTTCAATTACCGTCTCTTGCAAAGTATATATGCATGAGATTAATTTTTTTTTCATCAATACAGTATTTTATTAGTTGCAGATATGGCTATCTTCTCATAGAGGTTGAAATTAATATGGTTTGGATGTATATCTCATGATGGTTCATGATGAATGCTTCTATAGACCAAAAATTAAAATGTATAGAATCTTCTCCTCTACTTGATGGAAATATCTTTGTTTTTTCTTGCATGCATATATATTTGAATAAAATAGAATCCTTTGGATGAGAATTCTTTTGCTTTTTCTTTCATGTATATAGATTTGAATAGATCTCACATTTTTTTCATAGATCAAATGTCATCTGAATACATGAGTTATATATTGATGTATTCCATATATATATTTAAGCTCAACATAAGCTGAAGAATTTTGAGGAAATTCTAATGATGCCAATATACAATGAGCTAGACTTTTCTTTCAACATTATTTTACTAGCTATACAAATATATAACTGCATTGTGTACATTTGAGAATGTTTATACATATATATATATATGTGTGTGTGTGTATGTATGTATGTATATGTTCACACACACACACACACACACACGTATATATATCTATGTGTGTGTTCGTACAATTTTGAAAAAAAAAACTTATTCTTGAATCAAGAATGGGCCTCAAGAACCTAATTATGAAAAATATGTTGATCAATTTGACGATGCTCCTTTTCTTTTGTTGCTTCTTGAATACTTCATGTTCTTGGCACAATCATATGCTTCTTGTTCCTCTTTTTTATGATCATATACCCCACATTTTCACCACAATCATGTGCTTCTTGTTCCTCTTCTTTACTCTTTCCTGCTCTTGTAGTCTCCCCCTTAGATGATGCACTCAATTTCATGTTCTCTATAATGTTTTAGGTTCTCCTTTTGGAGTCAAATCAGTGAAAATAATTTGTTGGAATTATCCCTAACTTGTTTCTCAAATATTCAAACGGTTCTCTAGTAAGAGGCTTTGTAAATATGTTTGCTATTTGTTATTTTGTGGGTATGTATTCCATCTTCACTGTTTTCTCAAACACTTTCTCTCGAAGCAAGTGGTACTTTATAGGGATATGTTTGGTATTTGACTAAAACAAAATATTTTTCAAAATGCTTATTGAACTTGTATTGTCTCACTTAATAGATATAGGTTCTTTGAAATTCACCCTCATATCTTGTAGAGTTTTTTTCATCCATAACACTTGTGTGCAACATGAAACAACTGCTAGGCTTCTGCTGTAGAAAGATAAACTAATGATTTTTTATTGATTAACCTGATACCAATGACTCTCCTAGGTAGAATGCACCACTTCTTGTACTTTTTTTATCATCCACATAGTTGGCCCAATCTGGATCTGTGTATGTTGTCAATGTAAATTGTGTCTGTTTTGGATACCATAGACCATATCTTTCGATGCTAATTGATATATTTCTACTAATCCAACTGCCAACGTTATATTTGGTCTACAAGATCTTAGGTATAACAAATTTCCTATCATATATTTGTAAATTTTTTGATACACATCAGGCGACTTATCATCTGCACATAGCTTACATCCAGTAGTCATGGGGGTTGAGACAGGTTTACCTGTTTGGTTCCTTAATTTCCGCTGGGTAGTCTGCGTCCATGGTTTTGTGCATGGTTTTGCACATGGTTTTGGGGTTCGATGGTTTTCGGCCCCTGGTATTGTTGTAGATCCGGTCAAGGGAACTACGGTTATGTTCTAATCCAGGGTTAATGGATTGGGGTTTATGTATGCTCCGGCATGTATATATATGTGTTGTAACACTAAAAGGAATATAATGAAAAATCAAGATGGTCGTCCCGATTTGGGATCCAGGGGAAAAATCTCTGTGTTTATCTGTTTTATGTTTTATGCTCTTGCTATTGTTTATTTTCTGTTATAAGAATCGTGTGTAGATATTTCTGTTCAGGGTTAAAACCTACATATGGTATCAGAGTTGTTTCGGCTTCAAGGGGATGCCTTTGTTGTTGAGGGTTTTTTGCTCGGGCCTGTGGTAGACCCTGTGCAGTGGGAGATCTGCGGGATCGATTCTTGCGGTGAAAGAATATGGCGAGCAGCGGAAAGATAGAGATCGAGAAATTTAATGGTCAGAGTTTTGAGTTGTGGAAGCTCAAGATGGAGGATCTGCTGGTGGATAAAGATCAGTGGATCGCGGTAGATCCAGGTACTAAACCAACGGCAATGTCAGATGAAGACTGGAAGAAAGTGGATCGGAAGGCTAAGAGCACAATATGGTTGTGTGTCTCGGATTCGGTATTGTTGAATGTATCTGGGGAAGCTACGGCGAAGAATTTGTGGGACAAACTTGGGACTTTGTACTAGTCTAAGTCTCTGGTGAATAAATTGTTCCTGCAGAAAAAGTTGTATAACCTGAGAATGAAGGATGGAGACTCGGTGACAGAGCATCTGAATGCCTTCAATACTGTGGTAAGTCATCTGTCATTTGTTGATATTAAAATCTCATATGAAGATAAGTGCATCATTTTGTTGTGTTCTCTACCAGATTCGTGGGACAATCTGGTTATTGCAATAGGTAGCAATACAACTACCTTGAATTTTGATGACATTGTCTCAGCCTTCCTGTCGGAGGAAATGAGACAGAGAAATATGGAGGGTCGGAATGGAGATGCCTTATCTGTACGAGGAAGGTCCCAAAACAGAAACAAGAATAAGGTTTCGAGTGGGAGATCCAAATCTAGAGGGAGATCTAAATCTCCTGGAAAGTTTGTAATGGTATGCTGGAAATGCGGAAAGGAAGGGCACTACAAAAAGGAGTGCAGATCTAAAGCTTCTGAGAAAGGAAAGGGATGCGATGAAGGTCCCTCTGTAGGCAAAAACCACCTCGGATGAAGGTGGACATGTGTATTTGAAGAAGAAGCCAAATACACATGTAGATCATGAGTCATGGTTGATTGACTCAGGTGCATCCTTTCACTTCACTCCCCATAGGGAGTGGTTCTGCGAGTATGAGAAATATGATGGTGGTGATGTCTTCCTAGGGGATGATAGGAAGGCAAAAATCATCGGACGTGGAAAGGTCAAGCTAAAGCTACAAGGTGGAAGGATTATAACACTTCCTGGTGTTCTGCATATTCCTGCATTGGCCAGAAATCTGATTTTTGTAAGCAAGATGGATGATGCATGTGTAAAAACAGTGTTCGAGAAAGATGCCTGCAAGATGGTTCAGGGAGCACTGGTATTAATGCGGGGAGTTCATACTAGAACTCTGTACAAGCTACAAGGTAGCACTCTTATTGATGGGTGTAATAGTTCTATGGTTCCTGAAAGTGGAGCTGAAAGCCTAGCTGTCTCTAGAGAAAAGACCATTCTATGGCATCAAAGGCTTGGACATATTGGAGAGAAGGGCCTTAGGATACTGCATATAAATGGTTTGGTAGAAGGTATGTCTAATTGCTCTCTGGATTTCGATTTTTGTGAACATTGTGTATATGGGAAGCAGAATCGGGTGAGTTTTCCTTACGGTGCTAAGAGGGCAAATAAGATATTGAACTTGTGCACGGTGATATGTTTGGAGGCATGCCTCAGTAATGGAGGTTCCATCATCAGGAAAGTCTGTGTACTATGTTTCATTCATAGATGACTTCTCAAGGAATACATGGATATATTTCTTGAGGAAGAAATCTCTGAAGTCTTTGACAAATTTAAAGAATTTGGGCTGCGAGTGGAGAAACCGGACGAGGAGAAGAAGATAAAGGCGGTGAGGACAGATAATGGTGGGGAGTTATGCAAGAAGGAATTTGAAGAGTTCTGTAAGAAGTGTGGTATAGCACGGCAGAAGACTACTCCATACACACCTTAGCAAAATGGAGTTGCAAAAAGAATGAACAAAACACTTATGGAAAAGGCAAGAAGCATGCTCAGTGGTATCGGATTAGGACAGGAATTCTAGGCAGAAGTAGTGGAGACTGCATGTTACTTGGTTAACAGATCACCTTCATCGGTGTTGGAGGATAAGAATCCACATGAGGTATGGACTGATAAGAAACCCTCTCTTTCACATCTGAGGGTATTTGGATGTGATGCATATGTACATGTTCCAAAGGATAAAAGGACCAAGTTGGATAATAAATCTAAAAGGTGCATCTTTATTGGGTATAAGGATGGTTTAAAGGGTTACAAGCTTTGGAACCCGAAAACAAGGAAGGTTGTGTACAATCGAGATGTGGTGTTTAGAGAGGTGAAATATGTTGTTAAACATGAAGTCCTACCAAAGGAATCTGAAAATACAGAGTTTGAGCCAAAGGAGGATGGAATCGAGAGTCTCTGACGAAGAAGACTCGAGAAGATGAGAAAGGATACAAACTCCGGCTTTGAGAAGATCGGTTCGGGAAAAGAAGGCAACCGAGAAAGGTTACATCCATCCTTTGTTCGAGTTTTCCCATAACTATAAGCGATGATGAACCCGGGCGTCAGGGAGGCGGTAGATTCGGAGGATGGAAGAACTGCAGGAAGGGAGGCCATGGTTGATGAAATGGCATCCTTGCCTGGCCGATGCAAAGGATACGGTGGGTTCTTGGTAGGCGAAGCCCATTGGGAGAAAATGGGTGTTTAAGAAGAAGATGAATGTAGAAGGCAAGGTGGAGAAATACAAAGCTCGGTTGGTAGCGAAAGGTTATTCCCAGGTGACGGGAATTGATTTTGGTGATATTTTTCTCCTGTTGCCAAAGTCACTTGTATTAGATTACTTTTATCTGTTGCTGTTGCATTTGATTTTGAGATAGAACAGATGGATGTGAAGACGGCATTTCTTCACGGAGATCTAGAAGAGGAGATCTACATGAAGCAACCTGAAGGTTTTATGGTGAAGGGTAAGAAAGAACTGGTATGTAGGTTGAAGAAGTCTCTGTATGGGTTAAAACAGTCACCAAGGATGTGGTATCAGGAAATTTGATACCTATATACGAGGAACTTATTCCTACATAAGCAAGGAGGATCACTATGTTTATTTTAAATTAATTGGTGACCGTGTTATTTATTTGGTCTTGTATGTGGATGATATGTTGTTGATTGGAAATAACAAAGAAATTATCCAAGATTTGAAGACTTCAATGCATTCCTCCAAATTCGACATGAAGGATGCAGATGCTGAGAATTATATTTTGGGCATGGAAATTAAGAGAGATCGGGGCGAGGAAGCTCTGGTTAAACCAGAGGAAGTATGTCGATACATTATTGCAGAGGTTCAATATGCGGGATAGTAAACCGATGAAGGTTCCTATTCCTTTAGTTGTAAATATTTCTGTTGAACAGTGTCCTAAGACACAAGAAGAAGAGGAGGATATGTCCCATGTTCCATATGCAAGTGCAGTGGGTAGCCTGATGTATGCAATGGTCTATACTAGACTAGACATTGCACATGCAGTAGGAGTATTGAGCAGGTTTATGTCAAACCCAGGGAGGGAGCATTGGACAACAGTGAATCGGGTTTTTAGATATTTGCGTGGCACTAGTGATTATGGCTTATGCTACCAAGGAAGACCAAGATTGGAAAGAGTGTTGGACATTCGTGGTTTTGTTGATGTAGACTGGGCTGGAGATCTAGACCAGATAAGATCTACAAGTGGGTATGTGTTTATTCTATTTGGAGGTGCAGTTATTTGGATGAGTAAAAGATAGTTTGTAGTGGCTCTTTCAACTACAGAGGCAGAATACATAACAACCACTCATGCAAACAAAGAAATAGTTTGGTTGTAGAGATTGTGTTCAAGTATGGGGTTGGCGTGGCAAGCTATAAGGATAGACTGTGAGAGCCAAAGTGTAATTTTCTTTGCTAAGAACCCTACTTATCATTCAAAGACAAAGAACATTGATGTTCAATATCACTTTGTGAGAGATATGGTTGAGGCTAAAAGGGTGTTGCTGGTAAAGGTGGACACCTTGAAGAATGTTGCAGATGCATTGACGAAGTCTGTGAGCTGCTAGAAGTTTCCTCTGGTGTGAAGCAATGGGTGTTGAAGAATTGGGCAAATGACTAAGCCTCACAGCGCCCCCGTGGAAAGAAAACAACAAGTGGGAGAATGTTGGGTATGTGTTATATTCTTTCCACGACTAAGCACGCGCGGTGGGGTAAGAGGGGGGGCGTTAGCCCCCCCTTTGCGCTGGGTGCAACAGGGGGGTCACAGGGGGGTCACAGGGGGGCGGTAGCCCCCCCTGTCAGGGTCCGGGGCAGCGCCCCGACGAAAATTTTGGTTCCTTAATTTCCGCTGGGTAGTCTGCGTCCATGGTTTTGTGCATGGTTTTGCACATGGTTTTGGGGTTCGATGGTTTTCGGCCCCTGGTAGTTTTGTAGATCCGGTCAAGGGAACTACGGTTATGTTCTAATCGAGGGTTAATGGATTGGGGTTTATGTATGCTCCGGCATGTATATATATGTGTTGTAACACTAAAAGGAATATAATGAAAAATCAAGCTGGTCGTCCCGATTTGGGATCCAGGGGAAAAATCTCTGTGTTTATCTGTTTTATGTTTTATGCTCTTGCAATTGTTTATTTTCTGTTATAAGATTCGTGTGTAGATAATTTCTGTTCAGGGTTAAAACCTACATTACCATTTTCCATTTGGAATATTTTCAGCATATCTCTTAGGTATTTATCTTGAGATATAAATATGCCTCCAACATTTTGTAGGATTTGAAGTCCTAGGTAGAAGTTAATATCTCCAATCATTGACATCTCAAACTCAGACTTAATCTCTTCAACAAACCCTTTTACTAGACGATCTTAATTGCCGCAAAACATGATATCATTCACATATACAATGACAATTAATAATTTATCTCCATCAACCTTTATGTACAAATTACTATTAGCTCCTCCTCCCTTGAAATCCTATTTCTGAACGTATTTTTCGACTGTAGAGTACCATGCTCGTGGTTCTTGTTTAAGACCATACAATGCTTTCTTTAATTTGTAGACATAGTTAGGCTTATATGATAATGAAAAACCTTCAGGTTACTTCATTTATAATTCTTCCTCAAGATCACCATTTAGGAAAGAATACTTCAATTCCATTTGGTATACCTTGAAATCATTGTAGCATGCAAAGGAAAACAACATCATGATTACTTCCCGTCTCACAACTCGAGAAAAAATATCTTCATAATAAAGACCTTACACTTGTGAGTAACCCTTACACTCTAGTCTAATTTTTCTTCTAACAATTCTACCTTGTTCATTCATTTTATTTTTGAATACCAATTTTATGCCAATGGAATTCTTTCCGATAGGTCTTGGTGTCAGTTCCCAAGTCTTTTTTTTATCTATTTGGTCTAACTCCTTATTCATAGCATCTATCCAAATTTTTTCTTTACTTGCCTCATCAAAGTTATTTGGCTCTATTTGTGACAGCATAGCAATATGAACCTGCTCAAATATTTTTTCTAGTTGCCTCCTTGTTTGTACTCTTTCATTTTTTTCTCTAATAATTTGAATTTCAGGATGATTATTTTGAGTGTGTCTTGAGGGTCCTTTTGAATGAGTCTTTGTATCTTCTAATTATTCATCTAGTACTTCATTTTATTTACTTTCATAATGATGATGGTATGGGGGATTAATAAAACTTGTTCTTTTATTCTTATTAGATAGCTCTTCATCAAAATTTACATCTATGCATTCCAAAATCTTATTTAACCTCTTGTTATAGCATCTATATCCCTCAGTTTTTCATGAATATCCCAAAAATATTCCTTCATATGATTGAGCATAAACATTTCCTAGATTTTCATCATTATTTTTTATATAGCATTTACTCTAAATAATTTAAAATTATTGATTGATGTTGGTTTCCCATGCCATAACTCATAAGGTGTCTTATCAAATTTTTTCCTAAGAAATGACTTATTGAGAATATGTACTGTTGTATGCACTGCTTTAGCCCAATAGGTTTGAGGAATGTTTCTTCATTGCATCATGGCTTTGGCCATTTTCTAAATAGATCGATTTTGTTTCTTTGAAACTCCATTCTATTGTGGTGTGACTATAATAGTGTACAGTCGTTTAATGCCAAATTCATTACACAGGTCTGCAAACTCATATGATGTAAATTCACCTCCTTTGTCTGACCTTATGCACTTTATCTTACACCCTGTTTGTTTTTCTGCTAGTGCCTTGAATATTTTGAACTTCTCAAATGGTTTCGACTTATTTTTGAGGAATGTCCCTCATGTCAATCTTGAATAGTCATCAATTATCAACATGAAATATTTTTCTCCTCCTGGTGCTTCTGTTCTATAAGGCCCGCACAAATCCATATGAACTAGTTGCAAATGCTTACTACTATATAGTTTATCTTTGACTTTGAAAGATGTTCGAGTTTTTTTTCCCATCTGACATGACTTATAGATAGTGTTTTGAGGCTTCTTTATTGTTTCTAGATCTCTAACCGATCTTTTCTTCTTGAGTATGTTGATGTGATGAAATTTGAGCCCTAATATATTATGTCATATCTAGGATTCATCTTGTTTGTTGTTGTAGCATTCCTCATTCTCTTCCTTCCAGATATATACATTATTCGCTATTCGAACTCCTTTAGCCAGAATCTTTCCCATAGATGTTGACCTTGTTAGTCATCAATAATTTTTACTATCTATAGATGACTAAATATTGGTTCTAGATTTCTAAAAACAAAATTCCCTGAATATTGTGAGTTTTAGAAATCTCATTGTCTTGATTATTCTTATAGAAATTTTTTCACTGTTCTACCATTTTTCCATTCCATGGTCACCCTGCCACTCCTAAAAACTCCTTATGGGCTTGTGCCACTCATTTCCATCCCTTTTCCTACCTATGACCTCATCACTCGGTTTTTCTCTTGCCCATAACTCCACTTTACATCTAGGGTTACCTATAAGCCTATTCCTTCCCATGTTCACTAGGCTCCTCAAGCATTGATGGTCTCAAAACTGTCTCTGTAGGATCTTTAGTTAAATAAAGTACATTGGATTTTGGATCTTCAATAGATCATTTTGAAAAATAATCCATTTTCACTTGAAGCCTCCAAAGCCAATTTTCAGTCAATTTCAGGTCAAAGAACCCCCCACTAGGTCAATTAGGGTTTCATATGTTCCAACGTAATCATTTCCAAAGAAGACTACCATTCAGTTTCCGAGTCTACACATGAGGTAATTGGTAAGCTTGAAACTTTTGCAGAAGTGTTGAAATTCCATTAGCAGAAGGTTTTTATAAGGGAGATGGTTTTTTCCTAAGAGAAGAAAACTCACACCAGAAGAAAGAGAAGCAATTTGGTCTTAAGGAAAACTAGGGTCTTTCACTTGATAGTCCAGCAAAGTATCAACAAAGTAATCAATTATATAAATGGCATAAGGAAGGATTTTGAAGGTGCTTTTGTGTGCAAGCATCCTACGGTTTTCAAAGGTGACGTTGTCATGCCTCAAGAGCAAAAGAAAGGTCAAAGTTAGTGTTTTCAAGCACATGCAATCATAAATGGCCAAAGAAGGTAAAAACATGGTTTGAACTCCATGGTGCAGGAAAAATAAGGTTTTAAAGGTGCTACTATGAGAAATCATCCCAAAGATTTCGAGAGAAATTTTATCATGCCTCCATCATTTTCTAGGAATTCATTCCAAGAGCCAAGCCATTTGTCACTCATAGGGCCAGTTTTTCTTCAAACTATGTGTCTGACCAAACAGAGATAAATTTAACAAAAGTGAGAGAGGTTTTTGTCCATCATAGGTCCAAGAAGGAAAAAATACTTCATATTTTACACAGGTGTCATGGTTTTAGAGAAATGTCAAAAATACAAGTGTCACAGGAGAATTGCTACATTTCTGGAGTGATCTTGGGAAAATCAAGTTTTCTCATAGATGGAATGTCAAAATGACTTTCCCGATGAGTCAAATGACAACTAGACTAGAAGATATTTCCAATGAGCTATCATGAGCTCCATTTGGAGTTGAGGAAGGACTGCAAATGTTCGCTGCACCAGCACTCTGCATTTCTGCATCATCATTCAACAAATTTTGACCAGTCTTGGGAGAATCAACGTTTGACAGGTCAAATAAACTACAATCAGCAAAAAAAAGGTAGATTTGCACATTAGATAGGATAATATTTCTATCGAGCTATGATGGGCTCAATTTTGACACCAGGAAGACCTCCAAATTACCTCTGCAAAAAGGTGTTGCACGCTTAGGAGTTGGCACTGCAACCTCAGCGTTGGCACTACGCCCTTGGCACTGGCGATGTGCCCTTGGACAGAGAATACTTCTAAGCCCTCTAACAGCTCAAATCACCTCAAAGGCTTCCAAATTCTTCCTAAGGGTCCTCCAAAAATAGTGAGGGGTAATTACAAGCTATCCACCAATCCTTCAAGCATTTTGTCATCATTTAAAATGAATGGTAATGGAACCCTTAGAAGAAGCCCTAGGCTACAATCTTGAAGTCATTGTTTTTTCCATGAATTTATATTCCTCAAAGAGTATCAGTAAAAACAGTGGGAAATTACACTATTGAGGGTGGTCTTACATCTAAGCCTATCCATACCTCCATGACCTTCATTCATACACTCCTTCCATTCACTTGCAGAGGTTTCCATTTCATTTCCGTCTTTCCTATCAGTTTTACATCAGTGCAAGGAGTTTCAACACAGAGTTTAAACAAGAAGCTAAGGCTGTCATTGGTTTTTTCCTATCACTCAGCCTAAAATACATATACCATCACTCATTCATCTCATGATACTATTGCATCTGACAAAGAGGGAGATAACAATGAAGAGTCAAGCAAGGAGGAAGAAAGCAGTAAGGTTGATAACAATGAGGCCTATGAAGAATATGGTGGGACCAATGAGGCAAAAGAAAAATAAATCTTGGTAAACTATTTAATCCATCCGATACAAAGCCTCCCAAACATGATTATCTGAACAAAGTCCAACTTTGGGCACATTTTTGCACTTGTGAATTTTTTATTGTTTTGAAGGGCCAAAGGTGCAGCACCATTAGCGTTGCGCTCTTTTTTGGGGCACTATTTTGAGGAATGGCTTAAATTTTTGGAATCCTTAGGACAAGGACATCATCCAAAAAAAAAATTCAGATCATTTGGAGCAGAACTGGTACTCCAAAAGTGCCAAAAACACCCAAAAAATCACTTTTCTACCCTATTTTCAGAGCTGGCACTGTGCCCTGAGTAGTCTTGGGAGATTTAATTTTTTAAATGAAGTCCAATAAGAAAAATAAATGAATATTTGGAAATTAGACTTGAAAATATTTCGAATGAGTTATCATGGAGCTCATTTGGACACCGGGAAGGCCTTCAAAACTCAACTACCAAATGACCTATTTTTCCGGTGCAAGCACTACGCCCTTGGCCTTGGCACTGTGCCCTTTCCTACAAAGTTAAAAAAAGACACAAATTTATTGAAAAAGATATTTTTGAGGAATTTGAAGGAAAATCACTCCTAGTTAGCTCATAATTTATGTTAGGAGATATTTCACATTTATTAGATTAGGATATTTGTGCCTTGGGCCTTGCATGGTCTCATAGGAAAAAATTGGCATTTATGAGTAGTTAATGATATTTTCAAACCCTATTTAGGGTTTTGGTCCTCATTTCTTGTTAAATACATCATTGAGGCCTCATTGTAGATTTTGGTTGGATGTTGGTTGATTGTGGAAAAAAACCTCATAGACTTTGATTTGTGAGGAGTTTTTGGTTTTGGAGCATTGTGAAGGTTCTGAAATGAATATCAATGAGACAAGCACTTCGTAGGATTCATGAACATGGATAATTTTCATTTCCTTCTTATTTTTTACTTGTCATCTTATGTTTAAACATATTGTTTCATCTTTCTCTTGCAATAAGATAGAAAATTTAGCTTAAGGTATGCTGTCAAAAGCACATTAAGTCTATCTGCTTCTTTTGCTCTCATGTTTTCCTATGCTAGGTCAGTTTAGAGAATTCTTAGTTTCTCTCTAATCCCACTCAGCTTGTTAATCTCAAGAATGATTTAATGGAGTCAATGCCAAAGAGGTTTTATGGTTATCCCTGCCCTTTGGAATCACTTAAACATTATTTTTGAGGTCTTTACTTCGAAGTATTGTTGATTAGGTTTAACTGAAGAGGTTTATGATTTTCCATGCCCTTCTGTTCATCTTAAATGGTTGCTTGAAGGTATTTATAGTGTGATTAAGGAATTTTAGGGGTTCCCTGCTTCTTGATCATCACTATTGTTATCTTAAATGTTTTCTTTGCCTGAAGGTGAAATCAGTAGAGAATTTACAAGTTCACTGCTCTCTAGTGTTTGTTGGATTGTTGTCTTGATGTTTACTTGCTAGGGTTTGGTCAAAGAAGTATGATATGCCCTATATTTGGTTATTTCTTCATGCATAGTGTTCTTAAAAGGCCCTTCTTGTTGTAGTATTTGACATAGGATTCTTAATTTCCCTTTGCACCTACTTTGTTCACAATTTATTGTTCACTTCACTCACATAAGCCTTGAAGATCCATTTAGCTTTGTTATACTTGCCCTTTGAAGCATCCTTGACCTATTGTTGTACCTTTTGAGACCTTTTGTAGACACCATAGCCCAATGGTCTAAAACTCCCCTGCTCTATCTGTTCTACTTGACAAGAAACCCAACCAAATAAAACAAACAAACAAACCCTAATCATTATAACTAGCCTAAAATAAAAACCCTAAAAGCTATTAAGATACATCTTTTACACAAACATAGAGAGAGCCCTCTTTGAGTCCAGGAAGGCTAGGTCCTAGGACTTCAAAGAATAGTTTGATGTTACCCCTGTTTAGTGGGAGATCTACGGGATCGATTCTTGCGGTGAAAGAAGATGGCAAGCGGTGGGAAGATAGAGATCGAGAAATTTAATGGTCAGAGTTTTGAGTTATGGAAGCTCAAGATGGAGGATCTGCTGGTGGATAAAGATTAGTGGATCACAGTAGATCTAGGTACTAAACCAACAGCAATGTCAGATGAAGACGAGAAGAAACTGGATCGGAAGGCTAAGAGCACAATATGGTTATGTGTCTCAAATTCAGTATTGTTGAATGTATCTGGGGAAGCTACGACAAAGAATTTTTGGGAAAAACTTAGGACTTTGTACCAATCTAAGTCTCTGGTGAATAAGTTGTTCCTGTGGAAAAATTTGTATAACCTGAGGGTGAAGGATGGAGACTCGGTGACAGAGCATCTGAACGCCTTCAATACTGTGTTAAGTCAGCTATCATTAGTTGATATTAAAATCTTAGATGAAGATAAGTGCATCAGTTTGTTGTGTTCTCTACCAGACTCGTGGGACAGTCTGGTTATTGCAATAGGTTGCAATACAACTACCTTGAATTTTGATGACATTGTCTCAGCCTTATTGTCAGAGGAAATGAGACAGAGAAATATGGAGGTTCAGAATGGATATGCCTTATCTATACGAGGAAGGTCCCAAAACAGAAACAAGAATAAGGTTTCGAGTGGGAGATCCAAATCTAGAGGGAGATCTAAATCTCTTGGAAAGTTTGTAAAGGTATGCTGGAAATGTAGAAATGAAGGGCACTACAAAAGGGAGTGCAGATATAAAGCTCCTAAGAAAGGAAAGGGATCTGATGACACTCCTTCTATAGAGGAAAAAACCACCTCGGATGAAGGTGGGGATGTGTATTTGGATTCTTATTCAAATACACATGTATATCATCAGTCATGGTTGATTGAATCAGGTGCATCCTTTCACTTCACTCCCCATCAAGAGTGGTTCTGCAAGTACGAGAAATATGATGGTGGTGATGTCTTCCTAGGGGATGATAGGAAGGACATAATTTTTAAGCGTGGAAAGGTCAAACTGAAGCTGCAAGGTGGAAGGATTAGAGCACTTCCTGGTGTTCTGCATATTCCTACATTGGCCAGAAATCTGATTTATGTAAGCAAGATGGATGATGTAGGTGTAAAAACAGTGTTTGAGAAGATTCCTGCAAGATGGTTCGGGGAGCACTGGTATTAATGCGGGGATTTCAGACTGGAACTCTATAAAAGATACAAGGTAGCATTGTTATTGATGGGTGTAATAGTTCTATGGTTCCTGAAAGTGAAGTGGAAAGCCTAGCTGTCTCTGGAGAAAAGACCATGCTATGGCATCAAAGGCTTAGAAATATTGGAGAGAAGGACCTTTGGATACTACATAGAAATGGTATGGTAGAAGGTATGTCTATTTTCTCTATGGATTTCGATTTCTGTGAACATTGTGTATATGGGAAGCATAATCGGGTGAGTTTTCCTTCTAGTGCTATGAGGGCGAACAAGATATTAGAACTTGTGCACAGTGATGTGTTTGGACCTGTGTCAGTTCCTTCATTGGGAAAGTCTGTGTACTATGTTTCATTCATAGATGAATTCTCAAGGAATACATGGATATGTTTTTTGAGGAATAAATGTGAAGTATTTGACAGATTTAAAGAATTTAAGGCTCTGGTGGAAAACCAGACAGAGAAGAAGATAAACGCGCTGAGGACAGATAATGGTGGGGATTTCTGCAAGAAGGAATTTGAAGAGTTCTATAAGAAGTGTGGTATGGCACGACAAAATAATACTCCATACACACCTCAAAAAAATGGATTTGCAGAAAGAATGAACAGAAAACTGATGGAAAAGGAAAGAAGCATACTCAGTGGTACCGGGTTAGGACAAGAATTCTGGGCAGAGGCAGTGGAAACTACATGCTATCTAGTTAACAGATCACCTTCATCAGTGTTGGAGGATAAGAATCCACATGAGGTATGGACTGGTAAGAAACCCTCTCTTTCACATATAAGGGTATTTGGATGTGATGCATATTTACATGTTCCAAAGAAGAAAAGGACCAAGTTGGATAATAAATCTGAAAGGTGCATCTTTATTGGGTATAAGGATGGTTTAAAAGGTTACAAGCTTTGGAACCCGGAAACAAGGAAGGTTGTGTACAACCGAGATGTGGTGTTTAGAGAGGTGAAAGATGTTGTTAAACATGAATTCATACCAAAGGAACCTGAGAAGATAGAGTTTGAGCTAAAGGAGGATGAATCAGACTCTACAACAGAAGAAGACTCAGAAGATGAAGAGCCACAAACTCCAACTTTGAGAAGATCAGTTCGGGAAAGAAGGCAACCAGAAAGGTATAGTCCATTTGCTTTCTGTTCAGGTTTTGCCTTAACTATAACTGATGATGAACCCAGAACTGTCAGGGAGGCAGTAGATTCAGAGGATGGAAAACTATGGAAGGAGGCCATGGTTGATGAAATGGCATCCTCGCACAAAAATGATGCATGGGATCTGGTGGAGTTGCCGGCTGGAAGGAAGCCCATTGGGAGCAAATGGGTGTTTAAGAAGAAGATGAATGTAGAAGGCAAGGTGGAGAAATACAAAGCTCGGTTGGTAGCGAAAGGTTATTCCCAGGTGCCGGAAATTGATTTTGGTGATATTTTTTCTCCTGTTGCCAAAGTTACTTCTATTAGATTACTTTTATCTGTTGCTGCTGCATTTGATTTTGAGATAGAACAGATGGATGTGAAGACAACATTTCTTCACGGGGATCTAGAAGAGGATATCTACATGAAGCAACCTGAAGGCTTTATGGTGAAGGGTAAGAAAGAACTGGTATGCAGGTTGAAGAAGTCTCTGTATGGGTTAAAACAGTCACCAAGGATGTGGTATCAGAAATTTGATACCTATATACGGGGACTTGGCTTCACCAGAAGCAAGGAGGATCACCGTGTTTATTTTAAATTAATTGGTGATCGTGTTATTTATTTGGTCTTGTATGTGGATGATATGTTGTTGATTGGAAATGACAAAGAAATTATCCAAGATTTGAAGACCCAATTGTTCTCCAAATTCGACATGAAGGATCTTGGTGATGCAAACTATATTTTGGGCATGGAAATTAAGAGAGATCGGGCAAAGAGGAAGCTTTGGTTAAACCAAAGGAAGTATTTCAAGACTATATTGCAGAGGTTCAATATGCAGGATAGTAAACTGGTGAATGTTTCTATTCCTGTAGTTGTAAAGCTATCTGCTGAACACTGTCCCAAGACACAAGAAGAAGAGGAGGATATGTCCCGTGTTTATGCAAGTGCAGTGGGTAGCCTGATGTATGCAATGGTCTGTACTAGACCATACATTGCACATGCAGTGGGAGTATTGAGCAGGTTTATGTAAAACCTAGGGAAGGATCATTGGACAATAGTGAAGGGGGTTTTCAAATATTTACATGGCACTAGTGATTAGGGCTTGTGCTACCAAGGAAGACAAGGATTGGAAAGAATGTTGGACATTCATGGTTTTGTTGATGCAGACTGGGCTGGAGATCTGGACCAAAGACGATCTACAAGTGGGTATGTGTTTAGCCTATTTGGAGGCGCAATCAGTTGGATGAGTAAAAGACAGTCTGTAGTGGCTATTTCAACTATAGAGGCAGAATACATAGAAACCACTCATGCAAGCAAAGAAGCAGTTTGGTTGCAAAGATTGTGTTCAAGTATGGGGTTGGTACAACAAGCTATAAGGATAGACTGTGATAGCCAAAGTGAAATTTTCTTGGCTAATAACCCTGCTTATCATTCAAAGACAAAGCACATTGATGTTCAATATCACTTTGTTAGAGATTGGTTGAGGCTAAAAGGGTGTTGCTGGTAAATTTTGACACTTTGAAGAATGTTGCAGATGCATTGATGAAGTCTGTGAGCACTCAGAAGTTCTCTTGGTGTAGAGAAAAAATGGGTGTTGAAGAATTTGGCCAATGACTAAGCTCTCTTGTGGCCCCCTGCGGAAAGAAAACAACAAGTGGGAGAATGTTGGGTATGTGTTATATTCTTTGAATGAATAAGCACAAGCGGGGGGGCGGTAAGAGTGGGGGCGATAGCCCCCCCTTTGCACTGGGTGCAAGGGGTCCGGGGAAGCGCCCTGATGAAAATTTTTTGGTCCTTAATTTCTAGTGGGTAGTCCGTGCCCATGGTTTTGTGCATGGTTTTGCACATGGTTTTGGGGTACGATGGTTTTCGGCCCCTGGTATTTTTGTAGATCCAGTCAAGGAAAATACGGTTATGTTCTAATCTAGGGTTAATGGATTAGGGTTCATGTATGCTTCAGAATGTATATATATGTGTTGTAACAATAAAAGGAATATAATGAAAAATGAAGCTGGTCGTCCCGATTTGGGATCCAGGGGAAAATCTTTGTGTTTATCTATTTTATGTTTTATGCTCTCGCTATTGTTTATTTTCTGTTATAAGATTCGTGTGTAGATAATTTATGTTCAGGGTTAAAACCTACACATGTATGGAGGCTAAAATAATGGAATGAGGACTGCCGCATGAAATTGTTTATGGCAACATTAGAGGTAAAGCAAGGGAATGTTATGAAGGCCTAGGCCCTGGCACTTTGTTTTCTTTGAAGGATTTCCACCAGGTATTTTATGAACATTATAAATAATATTATCCATCTCTATCATTAGCTGAAAATTGTTGTGATCAATCTGAATATCTCATGCAATACCTTGTAAACATTGATGAAGATTTAGGAAATTGGCATCCTGAAGATCTATTAGAGGAAATTCATGCATTTCATACTCAATATAACTATCATGACAGCCAAGAGGAGTTGGTTGAAGATGAAATCAATTAGGAAATAAAGGAATATCCATAGGATATCTCTAAAGGCACTAACGATGACTTACCATCTCTTCTAGGAGAGGCTCAAGAAGACATTCAGCCTCACAACTGACCTTCATAAGAGAAAGAGAAATGTTGTATTTCTATCCAAAGAAAGAGAAAAATGCCTCCTCTTTTAACTGAAGAATAAATAAATCAAATTCTAAACATGCAGCCAGCCTCTAAACCTTCATGTCAACAAAACATTTCTATTCATTTTCCTGCTAATCCCAACTACCACAGATCAGACAATGAATGTGTAGATAAATTCGAAGAAAAACAATGTGATAATGCAGTATGTTTGATTGGTGACATTACTTATATTGATGATCTTCCAAGCTTTGATCAATATGATGATGGTTATGTTCCCCAAACATAATCTAATCTTGCAGAGCAATCAGCAGTTGGTTTATGGGAGGAAGTTCAGTTAAATCAACTTGAGAATAGTAATCATCCAATACATATCAGTTATGACACTGATGAGGAAAGTCTAGAAAATTTGGAAGTAAGTGAAGGATCTCTGACTCTTTGTTATACTTCATTTCAGTCCATCAGAAATAACTTTCATGTGATTGGAAATCAACAATATTTTAGTTATAATGTTGAGGTTGGGAAAGATAATGAACTTCTTCAGTAGTTGCAGCCACCAAGTTCCATTGAATTTCAAATTGCAGATGAAGGCTTGGAAATTGATAATCACATAAGAGTTTCTGAACTACCTTCTCAGGAATACCTATTGCCAGAAATTGCTCTTAATGATGGTCTTCAGATAGAATTCAACTCACTCAATCAGAACATATCAGGGTTGTTGGAGGACACCATTGCAATATATGATGAAGCTGCCAGTACAGATTATTATGAGGAAGGGGAGGAGATTATTTCTCCAAAGAATATCAAGCTTAGCCAATTGGAGGAAGGATTGATCCTGGATATAGCTAGTTATTTGAATCATCAGAGCCAGGTATTGTTTCAAGATCCCTTTGCTAATTTTTTAGATACATTTGAAGAGGGAGTAAAATATGTCAGAAGCAGTTTGATGCAAGTTTTAAAGAAAATTTTAGGCACTATCGTTCAAACACAAGTAATGTGGGAGTGGCCTTTTTATTTTTTCAGTACACTCAAAGAGTTGTAAAAATATCACTCATGGAATCATCTACTTGATTGGTTATATTGGAAAAGAGATTTCACCAAATGATATATATCACATGTAAGTTAGATTAGGATAGATAGGTACGCAAATAAGCTTAGCACTATGAGCATCTTTCTAGCTTTAGTTTCAATTTTTTTTGACAAAAAGGAAGAAAAATAAAAACAAAAACCAAGAAAAGAAGAAAAAGAGGGCAGAGAAAAGAATAGGTACAACCCCATACCAAAAAAAAATAGTGCTGAAAGTGTGAAAGCCTAAATTCCACTATCTTTAAGAAAATAAATTCTTGTTCAGTCATCTAGCCTAATCATGACTAAACATGTTTAAATTTCTGTTGATAGGTTAGTGAAAGAAGACTTGTAAAACTGCTTAAGATTGGCTTGTCAGTAGAGTAGATTAGGAAAAGATGCTGGTTCCCAAAGCACAAATCTGAACCAAAGAAAAATGAGAGGGATAAATAATAAATTATGAATCATAGCCCTCATGTCTTATAGTTTTTTATTGTACAATAATAATGTCTATGTGCAGCTTGTCCAAATTCCACAACCCATGGCAAATCAGATTGTTTAATATTGGTTTAGTCACATTTTGAATTTCATGTCAATAGGTTAGAGAATGAGAATCTGTCAAACAACTTAACCTTGACAGATAAGTAGACTAGGTAGAGAATAAAAGAGTTCATCAGCCTAATCTGAACTCTTGGAAGTAATAAGGGTACAAGTAGATATTTTTTTCTACGATTTCAAAAGAAAAGAATTTCAAGGGTTTTCCAGTCCAAGTGCACCCAAAAGAAGAAAAAATGTTAGGAAAAATAAGATGGGTAGGTAGAACTGATATCGAAGCAATCATATCTTTTCAGATTTTTGAGATCAGAGCTTCAAGAGAACATTCGCAAATGAAGGAAGAGAGATCTTCCAAGTACAAGCAAGGTACTGATATTCAAAACTCAGAGATCTGAACTCTGAGGTCCTAGACACCTCCTGAAAATGAGCTAGCCTCCCCAAGTGGAGCCACTGTTAGTCATCAGTAATTTTTACTATATATAGATGACTAAATATTGGTTCTACATTTCTAAAAACAAAATTCCTTGAATATTGTGAGTTTTATAAACATCATTGCCTTCATTATCCTTATAGAAATTTTTTCATTATTCTACCATTTTTCCATTCCATGGTCACCCTGCCACTCTTAAAAACTCCTTATGGGCTTGTGCCACTCATTTCCATCCTTTTTCCTACCTATGACCTCATCACTCTATTTTTCCCTTGCCCATAACTCCACTTTACATCTAGGGTTACCTATAAGCCTATTCCTTCCCATGTTCACCAGGTTCCTCAAGCATTGATGGTCTCAAAACTGTCTCTGTAGGCTCTTTAGATAATCAAGTACATTGGATGTTGGATCTTCAATACAACATTTTGACAAATAATCCGTTTTCACTTGAAGCCTCCAAAGCCAATTTTCAGTCAAGGTCAGGTCAAAGAACCCCCCCACTAGGTCAATTAGGGTTTCATATGTTCCAAGGTCATCATTTCCCAAGAAGACTACCATTCAATTTCAGAGTCTACACATGAGGTAATGGAAAAGCTTGAAACTTTTGTGGAAGTGTTGAAATTTCCATCAGCAAAAGGTTTTGATAAGGTAGATGGTCTGTTCCTAAGA
This sequence comes from Pinus albicaulis, assembly GCA_034641835.2. NCBI lineage: Eukaryota > Viridiplantae > Streptophyta > Pinopsida > Pinales > Pinaceae > Pinus > Pinus albicaulis. Next base: position 499,629,192 of record CM076574.1, read on the forward strand.
GAAGACAACTCACACCAGAAGAAAGAGAAGCAATTTGGTCTTAAGGAAAACTAGGGTTCTGCACTTGATAGTCTAGCAGAGTGCCAACATAGTAATCAATTGTAGAAATGGCATAAGGAAGGATTTTTAAGGTGTTTTTGTGTGAAAGCATCCTAAGGTTTTCAAAGGTGAAGTTGTCATTCCTCAAGAGCAAAGGAAAAGTCAAAGTCAGTGTTTTCAAGCACATGAAATCAGAAATGGCCAAAGAAGGTAAAAAAATGGTCTAAACTCCATGGTGCAGGAAAAAGAAGGTTTTAATAGTGCTTCTATGATAAATCCTCCCAAATGTGTCAAGAGAAATTTTATCATGCCTCCATCATTTTCCAGGAATTCATTTCAAGAGCCAAGCCATTTGTCACTCATAGGGCTAGTTTTTCTTCAAACTATGTTTCTGAACAAACAGAGATGAATTTGACAAAAGTGAGAGAGTTTTTTGTCCATCATAGGTCCAAGATGAAAACCCACCTTCTGATTTTACACAGGTTTCATGGTTTTAGAGAAATTTCAAAAATACTAGTGTCATGGGAGAATTGCTGCACTTCCAGAGTGACCTTGGAAAAATCAAGTTTTCTCATAGTTGGAATGTCCAAATGACTTTTTTGATTAGTCAAATGACAACTAGACCATAATATTTTTCCAATAAGCTATCATGAGCTCAATTTTGAGTTGAGGAAGGCCACCAAATTTTTCTTGCACCATCACTCTGCATTTCTGCACCATCATTTAGAACCTTTTGACCAGTCTTGGTAGAATCAACGTTTGACAGGTCAAATCAAATCCAATCAGAAAAAAGGTAGATTTGGAAATTATACAGGATAAGATTTCCAACAAGCTATCATTGGAGCAATTTGGACACTGGGAAGACCTCCAAATTCCCTCTGCAAAAAGGCACTGCGCACTTAGGAACTCGCCCTTCGCGCTCAGGAGTTGGCACTTTTCCCTCAGTTCTGGCACTGTGCCCTTGGCACTCGCATTGCGCCCTTGGCACTCGTGCTGCACCCTTGGACAAAGAGGACTTATAAGCCCTCTAACAGCTCAAATTACCTCAAAGGCCTCCAAATTATTCCTAAGGTTCCTCCAAACATGGTGAGGGATAAGTAGAAGCTATCCACCCATCCTTCAAGCATTTTTTCATCATTTAAAATGAATGGTAATGGAACCCTTAGAAGAAGCCCTGGGCTACAATCTTGAAGTCATTTTTTTTGCCATTTACTTTGTCTTCCTCAAAGAGTATCGGTCAAAATAGAGGGAAATTACACTGTTGAGGGTGGTCTTACATCTAAGCCTATCCATACCTCCATGACCTTCATTCATACACTCCTTCCATTCACTTGCAGAGGTTTCCATTTCATTTCCATATTTCTTATCAGTTTTACATCATTGCAAGGAGTTTCAACACAGAGTTTAAACAAGAAGCTAAGGTTTTCATTGGGTTTTCCCTCTCACTCAACCTAATATACATATACCCTCACTCATTCATCTCATGATACTATTGCATCTGACAAAGAGGGAGATAGCAATGAAGAGTCAAGCAAGGAGGAAGAAAGCAGTAAGGTTGACAACAATGAGGCCTATGAAGAATACGGTGGGAAAAATGAGGAAAAATAAAAATAAATCTTGGTAACTTGGTTAATACATCCCCTACAAAGCCTCCCAAACATGATTAGCAGAACAAAATCAAAATTTGGGAACATTTTTACATTTGTGAAATTTTGACTGTTTTGAAGGGCCAAAGGCACAACACCACTGGGGATACGATATTTTTTGGGGCACTTTTTTGAGGAATAACTTACATTTTTGGAATCCTTCGGTCAATTACATCATCCACAAAACGTTTCCGATCATTTGGAGAAGAAATGGTACTCCAAAAGTGCCAAAAACACCCAAACAATCACCTTTCTGCCCTATTTTCAGAGCTGGTGTTGCGCCTTGAGAAGTTTTTGGAGATTGATTTTTTGAGGAGGTAAATAAATTTCGATAAAAAAAAATAAATGAATTTTTTGAAAGTAGACTTGACAAGCTTTGCAATGAGCTATCATAGAGCTCATTTGGACACCGGGAAGGCCTTCAAAACTCAATTGTAAAATGACCTATTTTTCTGATGCAGGCGTTGTGCCCTTGCCTCCAAAGTCAACAAAAGACACATATTTATTGAAAAATATATTTTTTATGAATTTAAAGGGAAATCACTCCTAGTTAGCTCAGAATTCATGTTAGGATATATTTCACATTTATTAGATTAGGATATTTGTGCCTTGGGCCTTGCATGGTCTCATAGGACAAATTTGGCATTGATGAGTAGTTAATGATATTTTCAAACCTTAATTAGGGTTTTGGTCCTCCTTGCTTGCTAGATACAGCATTGAGGCCTAATTGTAGATCTTGGTTGGATGTTGATTGATTGTGGAGAAAAACCTCATAGACTTTGAGTTGTGAGGAGTTTTTGGTTTTGGAGCATTGTGAAGGTTTTGAAATGAATATCAATGAGACAGGCACTTTGCAGGATTCATGAACATGGCTAATGGTGATGTCCTTCTCATTTTGTACTTGTCATATTCTATTTAAACATATTGTTTCATCTTTCTCTTGCAATAAGATAGAAATTTTAGCTTAAGGTATGCTGTCAAAAGCACATTAAGTCTGTCTGCTTCTTTTGTTCTCATGTTTTCCTCTGCTAGGTCAGTTTAGAGACTTATTAGTTGCTCTCTAATCCCACTCAGCTTGTTAATCTCAAGAATGATTTAATGGAGTCAGTGCCAAAGAGGTTTTATGGTTAGCCCTACCCTTTGGAATCACTTAAACATTATTTTTGAGGTCTTTACTTCGAAGTATTGTTGATTAGGTTTAGTTTAAGAGGTTTATGGTTTGTCATGCCCTTATGTTTATCTTAAATGGTTGCTTGAAGGTATTTATAGTATGATTAAGAATTTTAGGAGTTCCTTGCTTCTTGATCATCACTATTGTTATCTTAAATGTTTTCTTTACCTAAAGGTGAAATCACTAGATACTTTACAAGTTCACTACTCTTTAGGGTTTGTTGGATTATTGTCTTGATTTTTACTTGCTAGGGTTTAGTCAAAGAAGTATGGTATGCCCTATATTTTGGTTATTTCTTCATGCATAGTGTTCTTAAAATTCCCTTCTTGTTGTAGTATTTGACAAAGAATTCTTAATTTCCCTTTGCACCTAATTTGTTCACAATTTAATGTTCACTTCACTCACATAAGCCTTGAAGATCCATGTAGCTTTGTTATAATTTCTCTCTGAAGCATCGTTGCCCTATTGTGGATCATTTTCAATATCCTTTTATTTTCAATTTTGAATATACAAAAAATAGAAATTTTTTAAAACATGTTAAAGTATTAAGGTCTTTATACTTTAGAATTAAAATATTTTGGTTCATCGCATTAGAGTTGAAAGTTTTAATACTTTAAAATTTATACGAGTGGGTCCTGTCTTGAAGATTAAAACTCGATTATTTTAATTAGTGGGATGTGATGGCTTCTTCAAACCTCGATCAAAGGACTCAACCCACAGACACAACAAGCGCACGAGTTAAAATAAAGGGTGCCTCTACAGTTGACCAGGTTGAATGTGGGAGTAACACAGATGAGCGGTGGAGATTGAATGTGGGGTAACAAGCCAAAATAATTCTCTGTACCCCAAGACCCCAGGCAGTTGTTGAGATTGCAACAAGATGATGAGCTTAGTGGAAAGGAGTCGCCTTCACTAAGTCGGCTCGCAGGCTATTTTTGGTGCAAAGTATATTTTTAGACTATCTCTATTTTTAGACATATGGATCATGTTCTATGAGTTGCAGGATGCTATTTGTGGATGGTTGGTCAAGTCGGAAAAAATAGATGGAATTCTATTTTTAGACATATTGGGCAGAATATTTTTTAGATTTCCAGTCTAAAAATAGATATGTCGAATATTATTAGCTCTTAATAATATTTAGACTCTAAACATTATCTTATTCTCTTGGATCACTTCAGTTAAGTGCACAAATGTGGCACAGGAGCTGACAGAAGTAATTACGCTATTCCTGAGGGTTAAGTGGAGCTATTTCATGGATACTTTATTAGAACTCATGTGACAGAGTTTGGTGGAGTTGATTGAGGAAGTTAGTGGAGTTGTATTCAGTTTATCTAATCTATACATAGTTGAGCTATTTGTATTCAGTTTAACTAATTGATACAATTAGTGAGAGTGGTGTGAATTAATTATTAATTAATTCACTAATTATAAACTCATTAATAAACTAAAGAATGCATCAGTTAACTTCAGTGCATGGACAGTTTCAGTGGAGACCAGTGCAGAAATAGGTGAAAGAGCAGGTTAACTATCAGTTGTGACTATACTGTTGCTATTTGCAACACACAGATAGGTGGAGAAGCCCATGAGGATTGCGCAGTACAAGCCAGGTGGTTTATCTATTTAATGAAGCCATCCCATATCATTGATAACGCAATAGAGGCTGGCTATCAAGTGGCAAAAGATTGGAGCATGTGTTTTGCTAGATCTAGCTTGATAGTGTGTAGCAATTGAGGGTGTGCATGAGAGCTTGTGAGGAGCTTTTGTACTATGATTGTTACATGATCTCCATGACATATAATATACAGATAGTTGGGGTTTTCAGCTTTAAGCTTTCCCATTAAATACCGTGTTCATATGTGTGATTGTTTGTGGTTTTAATGTGTGCATGCAATTGATTTTATTTCCGCATGTGATGATCAATGGTAGAAGAGATTCTGTATTATGCATGAAGCTAAAATAGTGTGTGATCAGGAGAATCTCGGTGAATAATATATCAGTTATTCAAATTTCTACATGGTATCATAGCGATATTGATCATTGGAGCAATTGCAAAACATTGAAGCGGTTGAGTTTTGTGCTGGTGGAATTCGAATTTGCAGCAGTGTTTTCTTGGTGTCGAAGTTGAGATGTCTTTCAACGGATTACGATTGGAGTATGCCCTTGAGGGCAGCTCGAATTATATTACATGGAAGGACAGGATGGAGGCGGTGCTGGATGACAATGGGTTGAAGGAGTTCATAGATGCAGAAATTCCAAAACCTACTTCTAGTGATGCTGCCATACTTGACGCATGGCAAAAGAAGACAACAAAGTGTCAAAGGATTCTGTTGGAAGGTGTGAAGGATCACATAGTGTCCAGCCTTCATGGTAAGGCTTCTCCATTCTTGATGTGGAAAGCTTTGACAGATTTATTTCAAAGCAAGAGCGACCAGAGGAAGTTGGCACTCAAGGACAAACTCAGGAACATAAAAATGGAGAAAGGCGACAGTATGCCCAAGTACCTCACGAAGTTCATCCAATGCAGGGATGAGCTGGGAAGTGTGGGGGTGACTGTTGATGACGAGGACTTGGTGAGCTTGGCTCTCCTTGGGCTTCCGAAGAGTTGGCATTCCTATCAAGACTCTGTCAATGGTCGGGAGAAATTGCCAGGATGGGAGCGACTTTGGTTGGATCTTGTGCAAGAGGAGATAAGGCGGAGTACCAGGGACAGATCTTCATCAAGGAACTCTGATGAAGAGAATTGCACTTTGGCTACCAAAGAAAAGAAGGGGAAGAGCAAGAAAGCTTCTCAATCCGGTGCGAAAGGCAAGAAGCATGACATGTCCAAGGTGAAGTGCTTTCACTGTCACCAACACGGACATTACGCCACTAATTGTCCACAGAAGAAGAAAAATAAGCAGGCTGCTGGAACTGCAGCTGGAGAGGCCTTAGCCTCGCAGTTTGAGCTATATTTTTTTCTGATCGCATGCTTGGTCTCAAGTGTGATGGGTTCAGTGTGGTTTCTGGACAGTGGTGTGTCTTTTCACATGATAGGAGATCTATATTTGTTTACTGTTTTGGATGAGAAAGATCCTGGAGTGCACATTGAGATGGGAAATGATGGTAGATACAGTGCAACTGGTATCAGTACCATTTCCTTTGAGAGGGATTCTGGTAAACCCTTCAGATTGAAGGAAGTGATGCATGTTCCGAGATTGAAGAAGAATCTTATCTCTGTGGCGATGTTAGAAGACAAGGGATATGATGTTGTCTTTAGCGAGGGAAAGGATTTCCTGAGTAGTAAGGCAAATGGTGAGACTCGGAGGATAGGGGTTCGAGTTAATAACCTTTATCAATTGCAGGTAGATGGCTGCGCAGCAATGGCAGGCAAGGCAGAAGGAGTGGTGAGCCAGGATGATGGCGAGTTGTGGCACCGAAGATTGGGCCACCTTCACCATGGAGCTTTGAAGATACTGCAGCAGATTTCTACTGGGCTTCCTAAGGGTACTCTTGCACAGTCAGATCAATGCAATGGGTGTACCTTGGGAAAATTTGTGAAAGCCACCTTTCACGAGAAGGATAGTCGCGCCACGACGATCCTTGAGAGAATTCACACAGATGTGTGTGGACCTTTCTCAGCAACTTCGACAGCAAAGCACATGTATTATGTGATATTTGTTGATGATTTTTCTTGTAAGTGTTGGATCTTATTCATGCAGAAGAAGAGCGAGACATACTCAAAGTTATGTGAGTTCAAGGCACTGGTTGAGAAACAATCGGGGAAGTAGGTGAAGGATCTAAGGAGCGACAATGGTGGTGAATTCATATCTGGCGAATTCAAGGACTTTTGCAGCGCAGAAGGAATTCGAAGAGAGCTCATAGCACCTCATAACCCACAGCAGAATGGGGTTGCTGAGCAGAAGAACAGAACGATCGTGGGTGCTGCATGAGAGATGTTGCATGATCAGGGCCTACCCATTCACTTGTGGGTGGAGGCATGGAATACTGCAGTATATGTGCAAAACCGTTGTCCTCATAGGATACTTGGCATGAGTACACCTGAGGAGGCGTTTTCTGGTAAGAAGCCTCATATTTCCCATTTGAGGATTTTTGGTTCACCTGTTTAAATTCATGTGACGAAGGATGCCAGGAAGAAGTTGGAGCCGACTACGGAGGTTGGGACATTTGTGGGGTACAATAATACGCCCCACAACTATCGTGTTTATTTGCCAGACAGTCGCAAGACTGTTGTGCGACAGGATATCAAATTTCAGGAGGAGAAAGCCATGAAGTGTTCGCTTGAGAGGGAGCCACACTTGCATGCAGATGAGGAGCTATTAGTTTCTAAGGATGAGTCTCAGGATGTGGATCAGCCACAAGATGAGGTTCATGGAGTGGAAGAGACCACTCAGCAAGGCTAACCATCGCAGGGCGAAAGCGTACTACATGTTTGTTAACTGATCAAGATGCGCAGAAGATTGGGGAGCACCTACGCTGGCGCGTTGCGTATAGAGACAAGCCACTGGACAGGCGACCGGATACATGGCTCTTGTGAGCAAGTGTATCGTGATTGTGAGCACTTTCGAGGAAGCCGTGGAGGATCCCGCATGGGTAGATGCCATGGTGGAAGAGTATGATTCGATTGTCGAAACAGTGCAAGGGAGATTGTCCCAGGACCGGAGGGGAAAGCAGTGGTGGGTTCGAGATGGATCTACAAAGTGAAGCAGGCGGCTGACGGGAGTGTGGAGAAGTAAAAGGCAAGATTTGTTGCGCGAGGCTTCTCACAGATATAGGGGATTGATTATGAGGAGACCTTTGCACCTGTCCCAAGGTATTCTTCCATACGAACGATCCTAGCTCTCTCAGCGCAGATGGGGTGGCACATTCATCAAATGGATGTGAAGACTGTGTTCCTCAACGGAGTCATTGAGGAGGAGGTGTACATAGAGCAGCCCGAAGGTTTCGAGATCTTCAACAGCGAGTCGCATGTGTGCAGGCTCAAGAGAGCGATGTATGGGTTGAAACAAGCACCTCGTGCTTGGTACACATGGATAGACAGTTATTTCACCAGTCTTGGATTCACCAAGAGTGAGGCAGATCCGAACCTATACTAGATTGTGGTGAAGGGTAAGTTGCTGATCATTGTACTTTATGTAGATGATTTGATTTTGACGGGTGATGAACAGTTGATACTCTCATGCAAGGCTGATCTTGCAAAAGAGTTTGAGATGAAGGACATGGGCCTGCTTCATTATTTCCTGTGATTGGAAATTTCCAGCAAAGACAAAGGGTGGGTCGTTTGTTTCTTGAAAGTATGCTCGGGAGATACCGGAGAAGTTCAACATGCATGGCCGCAAGCTCGTTGATACTCCCTTCTTCCCGGTGGTTGGAGGAAGGAGGATTCTACTTCTCGGGTAGTAGTGGATGCCACCGTTTATCGACAAGCAGGGCCGGCCATGTATCCGGCCGGGCACACCCGACATATGCTATGTCATATCAGCCCCACAAGCTATGGTTAAGCCTACCAAGCTCTACTGGAAGGCAGGCAAGCATGTATTGAGATATCTCAGAGGCACATCGGGATATGGATTGTGGTACAGACAGTCGGATGAGGTGAAGTCGTGTGGCTTCATGGATGCAGAATGGGCAGGGAGCCCAACAGACAGAAAGAGCACATCTGGAGGGATTTTTAGTATCGGGTCGACAGCAGTTTCTTGGTACAGCAGGAAGCAGAGATCCGTGGCACTCAGTTCAGCAGAGGCCGAGTATATGGCAGCAATTTTGGCTGCATGCGAGGCTATATGGATGAGGAAGATCCTGGTCGGGTTGTTCGGTTCACACTTAGAGCCTACTGTGATTTATTGTGATAATTAGAGTTGCATCAAACTCTCGGTTAATCCAGTATTTCATGATAGATCTAAACATATTGACATCTGGTATCATCATATCATAGATTGTGTGCAGCAGAAGGTCATGTTACTTTCATACATTCCTACGGAGGATCAGGATGCTGATATCTTGAAGAAGGTGCTCACTAGGAGAAAATTCGAATACCACAGGGGTAGGATAGGGGTTGCAGATAATCCATATCTTGTTGAGAGGGAGTGTTGAGATTGCAACAAGATGATGAGCTTAGTGGAAAGGAGTCGCCTTCACTAAGTGGGCTCGCAGGCTATTTTTGGCGCAAAGTTTATTTTTAGACTATGTCTATTTTTAGACATATGGATCATGTTCTATGAGTTGCAGGATGCTATTTGTGGATGGTTGGTCAAGTCGGAAAAAGTAGATGGACTTCTATTTTTAGACATACTGGGCGGAATCTATTTTTAGATTGCCAGTCTAAAAATAGATATGTCGAATATTATTAGCTCTTAATAATATTTGGACTCTAAACATTATCTTATCCTCTTGGAGCACTTCAGTTGAGTGCACATAAGTGGCACATGCAGCTGACAGAAGGAATTACGCTATTCCTAGGGTTTAGTGGAGCTATTGCATGTTGACTTCAGTTAGAACTCATGTGACAGAGTTTGGTGGAGTTGATTGAGGAAGTTAGTGGAGTTGTATTCAGTTTAACTAATCTAAACATAGTTGAGCTATTTGTATTCAGTTTAACTAATTTATACAATTAGTGAGAGTGGTGTGAATTAATTATTAATTAATTCACTAATTATAAACTCATAAATCAACTAAAGAATGCATCAGTTAACTTCAGTGCATGGACAGTTTCAGTGGAGACCAGTGCAAGAATCGGTGAAAGAGCAGGTTAACTATCAGTTGTGACTATACTGTTGCTATTTGCAACACACAGATAGGTGGAGAAGCCCATGAGGATTGCGCAATACAAGCCAGGTGGTTTATGTATTTAATGAAGCCATCCCATAGCATTGAAAACACAATAGAGGCTGGCTATCAAGTGGCAAAATATTGGAGCATGTGTTTTGCTAGATCTAGCTTGATGGTGTGTAGAAATTGAGGGTGTGCATGAGAGCTTGTGAGGATATTTTGTACTATGATTGTTACATGATCTCCATGAAATATAATATACAGATAGTTGGGGTTTTCAGCTTTAAGCTTTCCCATTAAATACTGTGTTCATATGTGTGATTGTTTGTGGTTTTAATGTATGCATGCAATTGATTTTATTTCCACATGTGATGATCAATGGTAGAAGAGATTCTGTATTATGCATGAAGCTAAAATAGTGTGTGATCAGGAGAATCTCAGTGAATAATATCTCAGTTATTCAAATTTATACAGTAGTGACATAAGGTGTTGAGTTGTTCACAACTGTTCTCCACGCAGGTGAACTCAACGATTATTTGGCGCGTCATGTCAACATTTAATTTTAAAAAGATGTGCCACCTATTTAAGTGAAATTCACTTTTTTCCCGAAGCTAGTTTGGATTAAGTTGATATTTGTGATTGATTTTTGCTACGCCCTATTCAGTTTTCCGTCACCTTATCAAAATTTAGTCACCTTGTAAGTCATCTGTCATCATAGTTCTGAATTATGGATAAGCATTCATCTCTATCGGGTTCTGCTCGTCATATCCCTCTCATGGACACTGAGAGGGATATCCAAGATACAAATTGTTCCTTGATTCATCTTCTATTTTACCAACAGGTTCTCTTGAATGACAAATCTTCTCTGGTTAATGATGCCATGGAAAATTCTGGTTTGTTGTCTACATGTATCCCTAGAACCCATATTTTTCCTAAATTTATATCCTGGTTGGTTTCTGTTATGTATCCTTGAAAATGCTTTATGATGAATTTTCATCGAAAGAATGTTTTACAAGTATCTGCCTAGTTAATCCACCAATCCCTTTTTTACCCTAATTCAGAGTCGTGTTCAATTCTCCGATGATTCCTTGGTAGCGTGTTATGATAACCTTGTAGGTCAAGACTTCAATCAGATTATTCATTTTCTAAAGCCTAGCACACATAACTTTTAGCCTGACAGCAAGGATTTTCCTATGGAAATTTTTGATACTAAGGTTCAGCTAGTTCTAAGAAGCATTGCAAAAATTTTGGGTAAAGATGATGACAGTATGGTGGAAAAATCAATGTTGGTGTTGTTTTCCATGATGATGAAGCCAAGAATGGTGTTGTATATTCCATCCTATTGGCAGGAAGCAGTAAATTCACAGCTAATGAGACTATCATTAACAGGTTCTTTCATATTTCCTTCATTAATTATTTACTTGTTCTTATATCAAAATGTGGAGGAATTTATGCATCTAGGTCTAAATATTATGGATATGAATAAGAAGAGGCAATTTGTAGTTTTCTGGATAGATATAGTGAGGAGGGAACAAAATGAAACTAGACTGTTTGATTTTTCTAGTTATTTCATGTCAAGTGCATATAAAGTTTTGAATGGAGTTCCTCCCCCCTATTTTTTACCTAAAGCTCAAGAATTCATGCATTTACGGGAAAACTATAAATTTGGAGATTGGTTTGTTTTTTACGATTATTCAGAAATTAGGTTGTATGGAGCAAGTTTTGAGCCTTATAGACTTCAAGTATTTGTTCCCATGAGGCTTTTTTCTTTGGAGTTTATTCGACAAAGTCTGAATGTTGATCAAGTTCACTTTATGCCCATGAAAAAGGGACATATGTTCAAATTGCCCAAGACTGTAGGTGCTTTCATAGTTAATATGAGACAGGAATTTGAGGAGGTTACTAAAATTCTAGATGAGATGCATTTGCTGTTAGGGGAAAACTGGGCTTATGACCCTCACAGTGTAATTTCCAATAGAAGAGTTGAGAATGGATATTCAACTTTCATTCATGAAAGCATGCTAGATTTAGAGAAGATATCAAGCAAAGGTGTAATGAGTTCAACAGGTTCAAATATTCAGACTCCTATCATATCAGAAAAGTCTAATAAAAGAAGTAAAGAAACAATAGTTGATTTAGAAGATGAGGAGCAAGGGACTGAGAAAAGGAAAAAGTTTAATGAAGAGCATGCATATAATCAGCCTTTTTTTTCTTTACAATTGGGAGAGGAACAAAATGTTCCTGCTTCACCAAGAAGACATGATACCTCTCAGAACAATTACCGCTGATCAAACAGATGTTTTCCCAAATTGAAGAGAGGAACGAGAAGATGAAAGCCAGTATGGAGGCCCAAGCTGAATATCAGATTGCTCTAGATCAAACAAGGCTTTTGAATGCCATGGATCTTGAGAAAGATCAATTCAGAATTTCCCTATCACATCCTACTGACATGTCAATTGGTTCTTCTAGTAATTTCAATACTGTAAATGTAACTGTAGATGTGAAGAAAATCCCATTGTTGGATAAGGTGAACCTACATATGAAAATAGGTCAGTTGATTGTAAAATGACCTAACAAAGACTAATGCAATGGCAATGAAATCAGAGAATATGCTTGGAAAAGTAATTAAGCAGTTAAATTTAGAGAAAGCCAACTCTATGGCTTTAACAATTCAAAATGAGGAGCTGAAGAAAATTATAGTAAAGATTGGAGTGGACCCTAATGATAGGAATATTGTGCATAAAATTCTGCAAAGTGCTGAAGCAGAGATATCTATAATGAAGAAAAAGATAAAATTACCTAATGGAGGGCATTCAATGGGTGCAGAGGTTGCAGATGTGGAGAACGAGAAGGAAAAGCTTCTACAACAGCTTATGCAAAAGGAGGAAATCTCCAAAATAAAACAAACTACAATATCACTGCAAAATCATATTGATAGTCATACTTGTACTTTTGTTTTTCCTTTAGGTAATGAAGATCTACAAGAACAGATTTCTCAGTTGAATACTAAATTGCAGATGGTGGAAAGACATTAGAAAACGTCTCAAGCAGATTTAGAGACTGCATCGAAGATTATTCAAGCTGCAGAAAATGAAGCAAGTAAATACAAAATGGACAGTCAGAATGCTAATGCTGAGATCAAAAGTCTTAAAGAAAAATTGGAAGGGAACATATTTTTAATACAAGAAAAATATATCATTTGGAATGATATCATTTCTGAAATGAAGTCAATTTGGAACTTTTTGATGGTGGTTGCTAAAGAGAAAAGTATATTAGAGAATTTAAAGAACAAGTAATGGTAGATAGACAGAATACAATCAATAGGGCTATTTGGGAAAAAAGATTCATAGAATTTATTAATTCCAAAATAGATCAATAATTAGAGGAAAATGAGATTAAAGATAGAATCCTATATGTAGTAGATATTAATAAGATGATTGTCAAGAATGATCACATGAAAGCCACATAAAAGAAGTTGATAGAAATCAAAGAAGCAATAAGTCAGTTTGATAAGTCATTGGACAAAGTAACAAGAACAAGTTTGCCTTCATGCTGGGCACTTGGAGGAGGTCTGTTGCCATGGGATTCTTATGAAAATTTACTAGTATTAACAAAAAGTAAAGTTGATAATACACATGAAAAGACTCAGGTACTCAAGGGAGCAACGATGATCAACTTTCTTCAGAGACATTTTCAGCTATTGTGGTTGGTAAAAACTCTATTTACAGAAAGACCATCCTATAATCAAATTATTGCTTTCAGGTTGGAGTATCACAATTTGATACATTCACTAGGACAAGAGTAGAGATATGGAAGAAGTGTAGAGCTTGGACGATAGACTTGCCGAAGTATCCTTCAAATTCGAAGAAAGACAAATCAGAAGCTGATCCAGGAAATGTAGCAACATCATCAACTATTCACATTCGGCATATAGATTAGGGTGTCAATTTTTATGTTGTTATAATCTTTCAAAGATGATGTAAATGTAATAAGATATTTTGAGGGTATGTAATAGATATTTTACAAAGTCCTTAGAATTTGAGGTAGTTAGGATCAGTTATAGTAGTTTCAAACTGCTTTTTATTGTATTTAATGTAATAATTCAGGGGAAGAAAGGTTTCGAGTTTTGGACCTTCAAAATATAATTTTGTACTCAGAGATTTCAAAGATTAATGAATGTGAAACAAGTTTCTGGAATATGTTTATGTTGATATGTGTTCAATTTTATGTTATGTGTTTTCTATCCTTGAATAAAACTAATTAATGAGCAGCGGGTCTCTTTTTACTTATGTAAGAAAGAGTTAAAACCCTTAATTGGCGCTCCTTTGTTTTAACTTCTTCTTTCATATAATTCTTCTGGAGTTTGAGATGATATATTCTGTATAACAACATATTAGTTTGGGATTATTTATTTCATTTTATTCTGGTTATTTCATTCAACATCAGCAAATGATAGCATTGTGAGACATTTATTATATTTTATATTTGAGGGTTTAATGATAAGTACTTGAGGGTGATTAAACAGAGACAAATAATTTTCTGACATAATCATATAAATGTCTTAAGCATTGATTCCTTATCACAGCTAAGGGATTGTCTCTTAAGGTACACTATTACCTTTCGAGACCTTTTACAAACTCCATATCCCAATGGTCTAAACCTCTCTTACTCTATCCGTTCTTCTTCACAAGCAACCCAACCAAACAAAAAAAACAAACAAACCCTAATCCTTATAACTAGCCTAAAATCAAAACCCTAAAAGCTATCAAGATACATCTTTTACACAAACATAGAGAGATCCCTCTCTGAGTCCAAGAAGTCTAGGTCCTAGGACTCAAAATACTGGTTTGATGTTTTTATTCATCCATAATTTTCACTATCTGAAGATGACTAAGTATCGGTTCTAGATTTCTAGAAACAAAGTTCATGAACATTGTGAGTTCTAGAAATCTCACGGCCTTCATTACCCTTAGGATAAATTTTCACTATTTCATTATTCCTTCGTGTCAATCTCAGCTCACCCATCCCAAAAGACCCATCATGGGCTCATGTCACTCATTATCACTATGTTTCGCCACCTTTGGCCTCAACCCTCTATTTTTGTTTTGCCTAAACTCCTATATTGTCTATCTAGGGTTTTTAAGGGAATTTCTCTTGGTTTCATGACCTCCATGATTAAATAATCCACAAGGCTTGTATCTTGATGCTCTTAAGCCTCCTCCTATACTTAATATACCTTCACAAACACTCCCCATCACTCCTATCCCTCAAAATCATTATTTTTCTACAAAAACTAGTCTATTACCACAATTTGACACTTTTTGAGACTAGGTCTGTGTTTTGAACTTCTGGACCCCTTCCCCTCACCCAATTATTGAAATACCACTTTCCCATACTCCCTGACATTTATCCCTATCCCCAAAAATTTCCCCAAGAATTTAGACAAACCTTAACCCCTTCATTCCCCTCCCTCTGCAAGGCAGTCCTAAATCCTCACACCAAACCCTAATTTCCTCTTCCAACTAAGCTAGGGTTTGATATGAAAGAGAGGCATAGGAGAAAAGGCTCCATTTGATAGATCATATCAGCAATTATAATTCCATACCAGCTCATAAACATCATGCCTCCCTCATTTTCCAAAAATTCATTCCAAGTACCAAGTCATTTGCCAACACCTAGGGCCAGTTTTGATTCAAACTATGTTTATGACCAAAAAGAAATGAATTTGGAAAATGTGAGAGATTTTTTTTCCATAATAGGGCCAAGAAGAGAAACCTCCTTCATTTTTTACACAGGTATCATGGTTTGGGAAAAACATAAAAAATACAGGTGTCATGGGAGAAATTCTGCATTGCTGGAGTGACCTTGAGAAAATCAAGTTTTCTCACAGCTGGAGTGTCCAAATGAATTTCTTGATGAATCAAAAGACAACTATACTTTAATATATTTCCAATGAGATATCATGAGCTCAATTTGGAATTGATTAAGTTATCCAAAAGTGGTCTGCACCAGCACTCTGTGTTTCTGCACCATCATTCAGGACATTTTGAAAAGTCTTGGGAGAATCCATTTTTGGCTGGGAAACGCAACTCCAAATAAGAAAAAAATTATATATTTGGAAATTATACTCCACAGGCTTTCCAATGAGATATCACGAAGCTCATTCTGAAATCAGTAAGGCCTCCAAATTCCTTCTTCAAAATGGCGCTACGCATAAGTGCTGCGCTCCTAGCAGCACTCTGCAGATTTTGCCAAGGACTTTCAAGAGTCGAATTTTTTACCTTTAAAGTTTCTGAAATCTAATACAAGGTTTTTAAACCCTTTTTCCTCCTCCTAAGCATTATTTTTACTAAAATCAAAGAGGTCATCCATAGTCAAAATTTGACCCAAACCCTAGACTATGCAAAAATCAATTTTTATGTCTTTGAGCTAGGTTTGTAAGAAAATTTGGTTTTGAGTGCAAAGAGTGGGCTGAGTCGGGCCTTCATCTAGCAGAAATTTCCTTCCATTTCAGAACCATCTACCTCCACACATCCATCATCCCCAATATGCCTTCTCCACAAATAATTTCACCTCTTACCTCTTCCCCTAAATTACCAAGTGAGAGGGTTGACAATAGCCCTAGTGAAGAGAAAATAGGAGGCAATAGTGAGGAAGAATATGAGACAGATAATGATGGACAAGGAGAGAGCAGTGAAGAAGAAGATGATGAAGAAGAAGAAGAGGATGAAAATTAATAAAATGATGAAAATGAGGAAAGTGGCCAAGAAGAAAGCAGCAATGGCCAAGAGCAGCAAGATAATGAAGAAGATAGCAATGATGAGGAAGAGGAAAACAGTGAACAAGAAGATAGTGAAAAGGGAGAATAGTCAGATGAGGAAGGTAGCTATATAAGTGCCCAAGATATTCCAAGAAAGATTCATGATTGTCTTGAAAAAAATAATTCCATAGAAGAAAAAAAAAAAGTAGAGCAGAGTGAAGGGCACAATGATGACAACATTTCCTTTGAGACTCCCATGATTGCCCCTCTCTCATGCACTTATCATAGAGGGAAAAGGGGTGTGTTTCTTGCCTCTAAAATGAAAAGGGCCACCTCCTCACAAAATACCAAATCTTTGGACAAAGGAAAATAAAAAATGAAGAGTGTTGAGAAAAAGGCACCAGTCAAGAGAAGCAAAAGGATTAAAAAGGCTTCTCAAGGCTCTCTCTTTGTTGATTTAGATAGTGATAATGAGGACCAAGGGATGAGTACAAAATTGCTCCTCCTAGAAAAATATGCCCAGCTTCAAGAATGGGAAAATGATTTTTAAAGGGCACAAAGGGTCATCTACTATTATAAACAAGAGCACAAACATTTCAAAGAGGTGAAGAGGGGCCTTGCCTTGCAGAAAAAATGGTCAAACACTATGCAAGGAAGAGCATGCTTGCTAATGCCAAATTGAAGCAAGCCCTCCTAGAGCTAGAAGAGCTAAAAATTCCCAAAGTTCATAACATCCTTGGGATCTTGGCTGATGCTTCTCAGCAGATGTCTAGAACCCCTTGAGGGGTCTACACACTAATTTTGAAGAAAATCTGGAAACGTTTTGTTTTTTCCAAATTTTGGCTCTTAGGAGTGCAGCACCCTAGGTGCTACGATATTTTTTGGGGCATCCTCAGCTGCTAAAGTTTACATTTTTGGGTTTTTCATGTCACCCACAGTCTACCCACAAAATTTCAGGTCAATTGGAGTATTTTTTTCCCCCTCAAAAGGTCAAAAAACACCTCAAAAATGACCTTTCTACCTCCTTTTCAAGCCTGGCGCTGCGCGCTGAGCAGTCATGGGAGATTGGATTTTTTAGTAGGTAAATGGAATTCATTCAGCACAACTCAAGTATTTTTCGAAATTATAATATTCAAGCTTTCTAACGAGCCATCATGAGGCCAAATCCGACATCGGGAAGTGGGCCAAAACTTGGTTGCAAAACAACCTATTTTCTGCAAAAGTGGCGCTGCGCCCCTGGACTATCTTTTGCCAAAAAGTCAACAAAAGACACTAATTAATGGAAAATTGGTTTTTTAATATTTTCTTGGGCAAAACACTCATGATTTGATTGGGGAGTTATGTTTTGGTGTTTTTCATTTGTTTTCTTATCTCTTATGTGTCTTGGGCCTTGCATGGTCATTAAGCACATTTATGACATTTATGGCTAAATTAGGGTTTCTGGAAGCCTCTTAGGGTTTCCACCCCCTCATTTTCTCCATAAATAGAGCATGAGATTCTTGTGTATTTTTTTGGATTTTAATGACCTATGCTGAAGAAAATACATAGTCTCTTAGAGTTTTGATAACAATTTGATGTCTTGGAGCTCATGCATGCCCTGATTTGCTTGTTGATGGATAGAGACTGTTTGCAAGATCCATAAGCTTGGTTGATGGTGAAGTGTTTCTTATGTTTATTTTTTCTAGTTTTCCATTATGTTTTCCATCTTGCTATGTTGCAGTAGGACAAAAAAATTAGATTAAGACATGTTTACTGATGGCAACTTACTTCTGTTTGTCCTTCACTGCCTTAATGTTTTCTTCTGTTGAGATATATTAGGGAATCCATCTCTTGCTCTCTAAGAAATTCTTAGCTTTTCCATTTCTTGAATGGTTTAGATCAGTTAGTGTCAAGTATGATTTATGGCTAGTCCTGCATATTGTTGCTACTGAAATACTCAGTTTTGGGGATGAACTCTTTAAAGCAGCTTTGCCTAGGTTTGTCAAAGAAGTTTGTTTGAATCATGCTCTTTGGCTTTACTTAGCTAAAAAAAATTCAAAGAACCTTCACAGTTGTAACTTTAGATGTTTAGAGTTTTCTCCTCTTCTATGGTTATAACTACTTGTGCATCTTAAATGTTTTTCTGCTCTTGATAATGAAATCCATGAAAGTTAAATAAGTTTCTTGCCTTTTCATAATTTCATTTGAATGTTTGTTTTGGATAATAATCTATGTTCAGTTTGAAATCAAAAGGATTAGTTTTCAATTATGCCTTTGATTCTCTTTCCATGCTTATGATTTTCTAACTCCCTTAGTCTAAAATTTTATTAAGTATTCAATTATGCCCTTCACTAGCTTTTATTCTCAAGTTTAATGTTCATCTCATCATTGACCACAACCTCAAATACCTACCAACCAAGTCAAAATTTCCCTACAGATGCTCTTGAAACCATTGATGAACTCATCATGACCTTGTTTGAATCCATTTCCCATTGACTTAACAATCTTCCATGTTTTCTATCTAAATCCATCTGAGCATCATACCCAACCAAAAACAATCAAAATACCCTGCCCTTAACATCTAGCCTAAAATCAACCCTAATCAGCAAACAAGTTCACATATTTGCACCTACTAGAGAGATCCCTCTCTGAAACCAGGTAGGCTAGGTCCTTGGATTCCAAAGCTTGGTTTGATGTTACCTTGTCTATTTGTATCTCAATAAATCTATAAAATTACGGGGAGCTAACATAATGGCAATCATGGTGGGACCTCTGAGTACATAATTCCCTGAATACCTCTTAAGACTCTTTGGACCCTTAGTTTGACTTAGAAAATCTAGTGAATCTGCCACCTCATCGCCACAACATATTGGTGATCATGGTGGGACCTTCTAAGTTAGTGACAAAATAAGTATTCCTTAGATCTCAGAAAACTCACAAACATCCTTAGATTGGTATTTAGTTGTTGATGGTGGACAACAAGAACATCCTTAAAATAGTAAACATCATCCACCTAGCGACTCCACTGGTCTTCAGTACCCTTGTTGACCCCACTAGATCTCATAGACTCCCCTGGGAATGCATTAAGAAATCCCAATCATGTTGATGATGGACAAAAAAGTTGAAACCCTCCACCTGGCGACTCCACAACCCTCAATAGACCTAAAGACTCCACTGGTAGAGAATTCTAGACTGGTTGAAAATATTTAGTGACCATTTCTGATTTACAAACATGGATCCAAGAATACAACGAAGATATGCCCCAATGATTAGGGATCATATCCCTGGATTCCCACACAAAATTCCTGAAACAAATTGGTTAAAAAACCTACCTATATTTCAAGATGAAAAATTTGATGACCCCTTGTTACATCTCATCAATTTTCATATACATGTATGGAGGTTAAAGGTTGAATGGCATGAGGACTTCCTCATGAAAATGTTTATGGCAACATTAGAAGGTAAGGCAAGAAATTGGTATGAATGGATAGAACCTGGCATGTTGTTTTCTTTGAAGGATTTCCACAAGGTATTCTATAAACACTATATAGGGTATTTCCCATCTCTATCATTAGCTAAAAATTGTTGTGATCAATCTCAGGATATCATACAGTACCTTATAGATAGTGATGAATATTGGGAAAATTTGTATCCTTAATACCTCTTAACATCCATTCATGAATTTCATTCCCAAGATAACTATCATGACAGCCTAGATGATTTAGTTGAGGAAGAAATCAATCAAGGTATAGAAGAAAACCCACAAGATCTCTCTAAAGTCACAACTGATGATTCACCATCTCTTCTAGGTGAGGCTCAAGAAAACATTCAGCCTCAAAATCAACCTTCACAAGAGAGAGAGAACTATTTTACTTCTATCCAAAGAAAGAGAAAAATGCCTCCTCTTTTAACTGAAGAGGAAACAAATCAAATGCTAAACATGCAACCAAATTCTAAGCCTTTATGTGAACAAGACATTTCTGTTCATTCTCCTACCAATCCCATCTATCATAAATCAGAAAGTGAAATTCTAGATAATTTCAAAGAAGAAAAAACTGATAATCCAATATGTTTGATTGGTGATGTTATTTATGTTGATGATTCTCAAAAGTTTGATCAGTCTGATGATGACGTTCTCCAAATAGAAACTAACCTTGTAGAGCAATCAACAGTTGATTTGTGGGATGAAGTTCACTATCATTAGCTTGAAAAAAGTAAGCAACCAATACAGATCACCTATGACACTGATGAGGAAAGCCTTGAAAGTTTAGAATTAAGTAAGGAATCTCTGAGTCTTTCCTCTACTTCACTTTAGTCCATCAGAAATAACTTTCATGCGATTGGGAATCAACAGTATTTCAGTTTTGATGTTGAAATTGGAGAAGAAAAAGAACTTTTTGAGCAAGTTGTAAGTGAAAAACCTTTTCCTAAAATGGTTTATGAAATCATTTGGGACACGGAATCTTGTTCAGCTTCAGATTTGCAGCCACCAAGTCCTATTGAAATTCAAATTGTAGATGAAGGCTTGGAAATTTACAATCACATAAGAGTTGCTGCACCTCTTTCTCAAGAAGATTTATCACTTAAGAATGCTCCTACTCATCAACATGATGGTCTTCACATAGAATTAAATCCACTAAATCAGAGCATACCAGGACTTCCTGAAGACAACATTTCAATCTATGATGAGTCTACCAGTTCAGATGATCATGAGGAAGAGGATGAGTTTCTTTCCCAAAGGAATCCTAAGCTCATCCAAGTGAAGGAAGAAGTAGTCCTGGATCAATCTTATCTCCCAAATCCTCTAAGCCAGGTATTGTTTCAAGATCCCTTTGTTGATTTGTTAGAGGAACTTGAAGAAGGAGTAAAACATGTCAAGAGAAGTTTTATGTAGAATTTAAAGAACATTTTAGGCACTACTGTTCGAAAACTAGTAAGGTGGAAGTGGCACTTTTATTTCTTCAACACTCTCAAAGAGCTGAAACAAAATCCCTCATGGAATCAACTGCTTGATTGGCTATGTTGGAAAAGATATTTCACCAAATGAATGTATATTATGCTTAGGTTAGATTAGGATAGATATATAGATATGAAAAATAAGCTCAGCCTTGTGAGAATATTTTTAGTTCTAGATTTTTTTGGAAAAATGAAAAAAGTAAAAAACAAAGAAAAATGAAAAAGAGGGCAGATGAAAAGAAGAGGTACAACCCCATACCCAAAAAATAGCGATGCTGAAAGTGTGCAAGTCTAAACGCCACTACTTTTTTTTGAAAAATAAGTCTTGTTCAGTCATCTAGCCTAATCATGGCTGAACATGTTTTCAATTTATTTTCTGATAAGTTAGTGAAAGAAAAACTTGTTAAAATCATGTAAACTTGACATGTCAAAAGATAATAGATTAGGGATGAAAATATACTGGTTCCACATGCTCAAAACAGAACCAAAGAGGAATATGAGGATGCATAACAAATGGTAGATCACAACCCTTATCTTTCTATTTTACTTTTATGAAAAATAATGTTTATGTGCAGCTTGTTCTTATGTCACAACTCATGGTAAGTCAAATTGCTTAATCATGATTTAAACCATGCTTTCAATTTCATGTTTATAGCTTAGAGAATGAAGTTTTTCAAACAGCTTAGTATTGACGAATGATTAGAATAGGTAGAAAATAAGAGAGTTCATTAGCCTAATTTGAACTCTTGGAAGAAATAAGGGTACAATTAGATAGTTTGATTTCTGTTTTCTAAACAGACAAAAAAAAAATGTTGAGGGTTTGCCAGTTCAAGTGCACCGAAGGAAGAAAAAAATGTTAGGCAAGTAGGTTGGTTAGGTAGAGATGATGTTGATTTTAATCATGTTTTTCAGATTACTAAGATCACAGCTTCAAGAAAGCGCCAGCAAGTGAAAGAGGTAAAAATCTACTTAATGGATGAGGCACTAGTCTTCATAAACCAAGAGATTTGAAAGTTTTGGACACCTCCTGAAAAGGAGCTGCCCTCCCCAAGTGGAGCCACTATTAGTCATCCATAATTTTCACTATCTGAAGATGACTAAGTATCGGTTCTAGATTTCTAGAAACAAAGTTCATGAACATTGTGAGTTCTAGAAATCTCACGGCCTTCATTACCCTTAGGATAAATTTTCACTATTTCATCATTATGTCATGTCAAGCTCAGCTCTCCCATCCCAGAAGACCCATAATGGGCTCATGTCACTCATTATCACTATGTTTTGCCACCTTTGGCCTCATCCCTCTATTTTTGTTTTGCCTAAACTCCTTTATTGTCTATCTAGGGTTTTTAAGGGCATTTATCTTGGTTTCATGACCTCCATGATTAAATAATAAAAAAGGATTATATATTTATGCTCTTAAGCCTCCTCCTATCCTTAATATACATTCAAAAATACTCCCCATCACTCCTATCCCTCAAAATCATCATTTTTCTACAAAAACTAGTCTATTGCCACAATTTGACAATTTTTGAGACTAGGCCTGTGTTTTGACCTTTTGGACCCATTCCCCTCACCCAATTCTTGAAATTCCACTATCCCATACTCCCTAACATCTATCCCTATGCCCAAAAATTTCCCCAATAATTTAGACAAACCTTAACCCCTTCATTCCCCTCCCTCTGCAAGGCATTCCTAAATCCTCATACCAAACCCTAATTTTCTCTTCCAACTAAGCTAGGGTTTGATATGAAAAAGAGGCATAGGAGAAAATGATCCATTTGATAGATCATATTATCAATTTTAAGTTCATACCAGCTCATAAACATCATGCCTCCCTCATTTTCCAAAAATTCATTCCAAGGACCAAGTCATTTCCCACACCTGGGGCCAGTTTTGCTTCAAGCTATGTTTATGACCAAACAGAGATGAATTTGGAAAACGTGAGAGAGGTTGTTTTCCATCATAGGGCCAATAATAAAAACATCTTTCATTTTTTACACAGGTATCATGGTTTGGGAGAAACATAAAAAAATATAGGTGTCACGGGAGAAATTCTGCATTGCTCAAGTGACCTTGGGAAAATCAAGTTTTCTCATAGCTGGATTGTCCAAATGACTTTCTTGATGAATAAAAAGACAACTAGACTTAAATATATTTCCAATGAGCTATCATGAGCTCAATTTTGAATTGAGGAAGTCATCCAAAAGTGGTATGCACCAGCACTCGGCGTTTCTGCACCATCATTCAGGACTTTTTGAATAGTCTTGGGAGAATCAACTTTTGGCTGGGAAAATCAACTCCAACTAGGAAAAAAATTATATATTTGGAAAGTAGAATAAAAAATATTTCCAACGAGATATCACGGAGCTCATTCTAACACCAAGAAGGCCTCCAAATTCCTTCTACAATATGGCACTATGCACCGGCGCTGCACGTTGGTGTTGTGCTCCTGGCAGCACTCTGTAGATTTTGCCAAAGACTTTCAAGAATCAAATTTTTTTCCTCTAAATTTTCTGCAAGATAATACAAGGTCGGTAAACCCTTTTTCCTCCTCCTAAGAATTATTTTTCCTAAAATCAAAGAGGTCATCCATAGTCAAAATTTGACCCAAACCCTAGACTATGCAAAAATCATTTTTTATGTCTTTAAGCTAGGGTTTGTAAGAAAATTTGGTTTTGAGTGCAAAGAGTGGGCTGATCCGGGCCTTCATCTAGCATAAATTTCCTTTCACTTCACAACCATCTACCTCCACACATCCATCATCCCCCATATTCCTTCTCCACAAAGAATTTCACCTCTTACCTCTTCCCCTAAATTGCCAAGTGAGAGGGCTGACAATAGCCCTAGTGAAGAGAAAATAGGAGGCAACAGTGAGGAAGACGATGAGACAGATAATGATGGAAAAGGAGAGAGCAGTGAAGAAGAAGATGATGAAGAAGAAGAAGAGGATGAAAATGAAGAAAATGATGAAGAGGAGGAAAGTGGCCAAGAAGAAAGAAACAATGGCCAAGAGCAGCAAGATAATGAAGAAGATAGCAATGATGAGGAAGAGGAAAACAGTGAACAAGAAGACAGTGAAAAGGGAGAACAAAAATATGAGGAAGGAAACTATCTAAGTGCCCAAGACATTCCAAGAAAGATTCATGATATTCATGATAGCTTTCATGACTGTCTTGACAAAAATCAGTCCATAGAAGATAAATAAAAAGAAGAGCAGAGTGAAGGACGAAATTATGATAACATTGCCTTTGAGACTCCCATGATTTCCCCTCTCTCATGCACTTATCATAGAGGGAAAAGGGTGTGTTTGCTGCCTCTGAAAGGAAAAAGGCCACCTAGAAAAAATGAGGAGTGTTGAGCAAAAGGCACCAGCCAGGAGAAGCAAAAGGATCAAAAAGGCTTCTCAAGGCCCTCTCTTTGTTGATTTAGATAGTGATAATGAGGACCAAGGGATGAGTACAAAATTTCTCCTCCCAGAAAAATATGCCCAGCTTCAATAATGGGAAAAGGACTTTGAAAGGGCACAAAGGGTCATCTACTATTATAAATAGGACCACAAACATTTAAAAGAGGTGAAAAGGGGCCTTGCCTTGCAGAAAAAATGGTCAAACACTATGCAAGGAAGAGCATGCTTGTTAACACCAAATTGAAGCAAGCCTTCCTAGATCTAGAAGAGCTAAAAAGGCCCAAAGTTCATAACAGCCTCGGGATCTTGGCTGATGCTTCTCAACAGGTGTCTAAAACCCCTTGAGGGGTCTACACACCAATTTTGAAGAAAATTCGGAAACTTTTTGTTTTTTTCAAATTTTGGTTCCTAAGAGCACAACACCCTCAGTGCTACGCTCTTTTTTGGGGCATCCTCAGCTGCTAAAGTTTACATTTTTGATTTTTTCATGTCACCAACAGTCTACCCACAAAATTTCAGGTCAATTGGAGCATTTTTCCCCCTCAAAAGGTCAAAAAACACCTCAAAAATGACCTTTCTACCTCCTTTTCAGGCCTGGCGCTGCGCGCTGAGAAGTCATGGGAGATTGGATTTTTGAGCAGGTAAATGGCATCTATTCAGCACAACTCAAGTATTTATAAAAATTATACTCTTCAAGCTTTCCAACGAGCCATCACGGGGCCAAATCCAACATCAGGAAGTGGTAAAAAACTTGGTTTCAAGACAGCCTATTTTCTGCAAAAGTGGCGTTGTGCCCCTGGACTGTCTTTTGCCAAAAAGTCAACAAAGGACACTAATTAATGGAAAATTGGGTTTTTAATATTTTCTTGGGAAAAACACTCCTGATTTGATTGGCGAGTTATGTTTTGGTGTTTTTCATTTATTTTCTTATCTCTTATGTGTCTTGGGCCTTGCATGGTCATTAAGTACATTTATGACATTTATGGCTAAATTAGGGTTTATGGAAGCCTCTTAGGGTTTCCACCTCCTCATTTGCTCCATAAATAAAGCATGAGACTCTTGTGTATTTTTTTGGATTTTGATGACTTATGCTGGAGAAAATACATAGTCTCTTGGAGTTTTGATAACAATTTGATGTCTTGGAGCTCATGCATGCCCTGATTTTCTTGTTGATGGACATAGGTTGTTTGCAAGATCCATAAGCTTGGTTGATGGTGAAGTGTTTCTTATGTTTATTTTTTCTAGTTGTCCATTATTTTTTCCATCTTGCTATGTTGTAGTAGGACAAAAAATTTAGATTAAGACATGTTTCCTGATGGCACCTTA
Source organism: Pinus albicaulis (assembly GCA_034641835.2). Classification (NCBI taxonomy): domain Eukaryota; kingdom Viridiplantae; phylum Streptophyta; class Pinopsida; order Pinales; family Pinaceae; genus Pinus; species Pinus albicaulis. The sequence goes on from CM076574.1 coordinate 499,655,240, forward strand.
CTTCTGTTTTTCCTTCACTGCCTCAATGTTTTCTTCTGTTAAGATATATTAGGGAATCCATCTCTTTCTCCCTAAGAAATTCTTAGCTTGTCCATTTCTTGAATGGTTTAGATCAGTTAGTGTCAAGTATGATTTATGGCTAGTCCTTCATATTGTTGCTACTGAAATACTTGGTTTGGGGATCAACTCTTTAAAGCAGCTTTGCCTAGGGTTGTCAAAGAAGTTTGTTTGAATCATGCTCTTTGCCTTTACTTAGCTGAATTTGTTTCAAAGAACCTTCACAGTTGTAACTTTAGATGTTCAGAGTTTTCTCTTCTTCTATGGTTATAACTACTTGTGCATCTTAAATGCATTTCTTCTCTTGATAATGAAATCTACGAAATTTAAATAAGTTTCTTGCCTTTCCATTATTTCATTTGAATGTTTGTCTTGGATAATCATTTGTGTTCAGTTTGAAATCAAAAGGATTAGGTTTCACTTATGCCTTTGATTCTCTTTCAATGCTTATGATTTTATAACTCCCTTAGTCTAAAAAGTTATTAAGGATTCAGTTCTACCCTTTAGTAGCTTTTATTCTCAAGTTTAATGTTCATATCATCATCCACCACAACCTCAAAGACCTACCAACCAAGTCAAAATTGCCCCACAGATGCTATTGAAACCATTGATGAACTCATCATGACCTTGTTTGACTCCATTGCCCAATGACTTGAAAATCTTCCATGTTTTCTATCTAAATCCATCTGAGCTTCATACCCAACCAAAAACAATCAAACTACCCTACACTTAACATCTAGCCTAAAATTAACCCTAATTAGCAAACAAGTTCACATCTTTGCACCTACCAGAGAGATCCCTCTACGAATCTAGGAAGGCTAGGTCCTTGGATTCCAAAGCTTGGTTTGATGTTACCCTGTCTATTTGTATCTCAATCATTCTAGAAAATTACGGGGAGCTAATAGATGTTACTATTGTTCATTTGTTCTACCAATATAACAAATTGCAGGGACCTAACAAACCTGATTTCACAGTATCGAGCTCTAAATAGAACATCACATCATTTTTCACACATATGACTTACACTGAAAAAATTATGTTTTATACCATCTAAAAACAGTACATCGTGAGCCTTTCCTCTTCCATTATTCAAACTAACTATACCATTTCCTCTAATTTTTCCTACTTGATTATTAACAAAAGTGACATTTCCAAATTTATTTCCATTCGAGATATAAACATGGTTTTATCTCCTATCATATGTCTAGAGAAACCAATATCCACATACCATTTACTGTTTTGATCTTAAGCATATAAAAATAAGCCACACTTATTAGGTTTTGTTTCCTCTTCCTTTCTTCTCCATTGCATGCACCACTTAATCTTCTCAATTCTTCTTACATAATCTCTACATTTTATGGCTTTATGTCCAAAAGTTTTACAACAATTGCAATATATATAAAAAATATATATTTCCATAGTAGTGGATGTTGTTTGAGAATATATCTATCTTAATATTTGATAATATTGTCTCCTAAGTATGGGTTTTGATTGATTATTATTTAATTCTCCATTCCTTTTGCCTTTTGTAATTTTCCAGCAATGTTTCTTTGCAGTTATTCATTTGATGTTCAAGTGTTTCTCAAACTTTTGTTCTCAAGTTGATGTGAGTTGTCATTCTCTCCCCTGGAATCTTTTACAAAGGTGATTGTTCTTTTATCCTCTTCCTTGTATTTACTAGATTATCCTTCATAACCTAAGTCAGTATTTATGAGTGGATACCTTTGAGAATTTAATATGAAATCCAAATTTTCAGACCCTTTTGTCTGCTGAGTATTCATGTTTAGTTCATTTTGAGCCTTATCTAGCCTCTTCTTCATACTTACCACCTCTTCTTCTAGTCTTTCACATTCCTAGCTTTTCTATTTTATTTGTTGCATCAAAATATATTCCACCTTCTTTGCTTCTTCAAGTTCAACCTTCAACTTGATATTGTCTTCTAAATTTGATTCTTCTTCTACGTATTTAAATAAGATCTCTTTTTTCTTTCTATTATTTAGTTTAAGCCTTTCTATTTCATCTAGGGAGCTTATTAACTCCCCCTCAAGGTATAACTCACCTTCCTCTTCTTCTTTATATGCCTGGAAATATTTTTCAAGTTCCTCCAAGGTCGTCAATATGAATTCATTGGTACTTTCAATTACACTGCTATCTTCTTGAGCATATAGACTTTTTATTCTAAATTTTCCCTATTTCTGCATTTTATTAGGCTTGTTCTTCTCTTTCCCTTTAGGTTGATTTTTTTCTTTATTATAAGGACATTTTGAAGCATAATTCCCCACTCTTCCACAATTAAAACACTTAAATGGAATTTTTCCTTTGTACTTACCTCTGCCTTTCTTTAGTCTTTTGAAAAAAATTTCTTCTTCTTCATGAGAACCTAAGCATGAACATTGCTTTTCTTCTATGCACCTGTCTTCCTTGAAAGTTTCATCCCTAGTGATTGACTTTTCTTTTGGAATTCTCATCTCATATATTGTCAAGGAACGTAGTAGTTTATCCCTATTAAAAATATCAAATTTTGTTGTCTCTTCTATAGTTGAAACCTTAGGATTGAATTTAGAGGGTAATGATCTCAATATTATCTGAACTATTACACTTTGTTTGATTGTTTCTCCTAAACTTATCATGACATTTACGACTTCATCATCTCTTAAAAATAATTTAGATATATCTTAATATTCATTCATTTTTAAGGTCTCAAACTATGTTCTATATACTTGTAATTTCACCATCTTTACCTTTTTATCTCCTTCATGAATACTCTCAAATTTACCCCAGATATCTTTGGTTGTTTGAAAATGCATTACCTTAATAAATTCATACTCACATAGACTACTCATAAGTGCATTCATAACTTTTTCATTGGCTATGAATCTAGTTTGGCATCTTTATCAATAGTCGTTTCCTTCGGTTCTTCATACCGTACCATCACAGTAGCCCATACTTATATTGCAAGGTACATTAATTATGTCTTCATTTTGACTTTCCAGAAAGCATAGTTTTTACCAATAAATAGATTGGATTTATTTGTTGAGCATCCTTCTTGACTAGCCATTTTATTGACTTAGGACCACCTTCTAGTTTTTAGACTGTTACTAAAGGAACTTGGATATGATACCAACTGATATTTATGATTTGGAATTATTGAGAGGGGGGCAAATCAGTAAATCTAATATTTACTTTTTATAGACTTAATATTCTTCTTATGCAACTAATAGTTTATGTTCATTCTCTATTATTATTGAATTCCTTTTGTAGGTGTCAAAGAGAGAAATTTGCAGATTTATTTCTCCAGAATTCAAGAACATTCACACATCATTCAAGAACCAACACATGAAGACACCAGATATAATTGGAAACCATGAAGAGAGAAAACCACGAATTTTAGGATGAAATTGATGTCAAGGCAAGCTGCTACTCCTTATTACATCAGATTTTTGTAGGCTCCAACCTACAAGAGGCTTCTACCTCAAAGGAAGCTCCAACTCCCACAAATTTTATGCAGGCTACAATCCACATGAGGCTCCTACCTTAACAGGATACAACCTATTATTTTTCAAGATACTGTTGATTTTTTAGTAGCTTGGGAGGTACTCTAAGCCGTAGGGGTTGGGGTTTGGAGGGAAAAGCACCACAAGGGTCACTTATGGGCTTGGAACCCAAGTATGGAGTTTTTCACCAAATCGTGTTTTGGGAATTTCCATGAGAACATTTCTACATGTGCTGGCATGAGACAATATTAGGGGTAAAGGAGAATCTAAAGCTTCAAGAATCGTCAAATTCATAGTTGTATAAGCGGAGATATGAATTTTTGAAGATAATTAAGGGGTTGACAAAATAAGGGTCAAGTTCGACCTGGGTTTTTTTTAAGCATGTGACAAGTTGGTAGCCCCTTTTGTGACATTTTAGAGGCCCTTGTGTATGGTATATATACAAGGTGCAATGGAGGACTTAGAAGCATCCATTGGGCAACACACAACAAAAAATCAAGCTTGATAAAGGAGAGAGATATTGACCGCAGCAAGGAGGAAGAAACAACGAGGGAAGGGATTGTTTTTAGGGTTGTTTCAGGTGACTGAAATGTTGTAGGAGGCCAAGGAGAATATTTGGAAGGCCGAAACTATTGTGGATGCTTATGGGTTTGTTTGAGGGTCAAACAAAGGTAAGAGGACGCTGTTTTGGAGGATTTTTGGGGAGACACAAAAAACTGAGCTATGCCACATGCCTAGCCTCTCCAAAACATGCCATTGTTGGGGTGTTAAGGGATATCACTTGCCTAGAACAAACAACCATGAGGATGCCATCTCAACTTTCCTAGGCCGCAACACTGAGGAGGTTTTTAGGTTCGTTTATGACGAGTTTTTGCAGCATGAAATTTCCATAACCGGGTACAAAAGTACAATAGTATTTCAGCAACATTGAATGTGTATTGGATACACATTTTTGGCTTAGTTTTGGATCAGAATTATTGCAGCCTATGGGATCTAATTCAGATGCTTGATTAGGTGATTTTAATCCTTCATCAGTGCAAATATTGAAGTGTAGAATTGGGCATCATTGGTCTTGTGGAGTGAAGCATGTTGATAGCCAAAATTATCACTAGACAAGCTATCCTGAAGCGGCTAAGAGGAGTTAAATGTTGGGTGAAGATTGGTGTCGAAGTGCAACACCTTGATGGAAAAAGGTGACTGCTAGCCTGGAAATTTGGAGCTTGAGATTAGGCCTACACAAAGAGTATATTGGATCAGCTTGTGTACATGCTACATAAGTGACTTACAATATTGTTAGGTGGCATCCCTCCTGGAGTCTCTATGTGTTTTCCTTTGAAGGACTAAGGGGCAGCTAGTGAGGAGTACAAAAGCGAAGGACCAATCGGACAAGATATGACATTGAAGTTGCAATGAATTTTGACATTGTATCTTGTGTATCATATACTATTGTATTATTAATATTTAGTTTAATACAACGAATATTGGGCTATAAATTATTTTACAATTTTGTTAAAAAGTGTGTATACGTGTGCATATGTGATTTACTGCTTTATGTTTTCCGTTGTGAAAAGTAGTTATTTTTTAGATTCTTGGTGTTGTAGCATCAATGATTTTAAGATTATATCCTAGACCCAAGATCATGGAAATCCAACATGGTTTCAAAGCATGTATGAGCTACTTTGGAAGTCAGTTAATCAAAGTTGTGCACTGTGAAGTATAGCGTGAGAGGGATTTGGTCACATTGTAGTTGACTATGTCGAAGTTGTAGGTGAGTCTCTAGCATGAGGACAGGTTGGAAGGATTTTCCAACTATACTCATTGGAAGGAAAGGATCAAGTTGGTCTTGCAGCTCAATATGATCTAGGATTTTTCCGAAAAACAAATCAAGAAGCCAACGACCGTAAGGAGTTGGACATATGGGAATATTTGGATATGAAGGCAAGATTGATCATCTTTGATGGTGTGAAGGGTTCCTTAATACCTCATTTTTCTAGGAAGAACAATGCACATGAGGTGTGGATGGATCTTCAGAATTTATTCCAAAATAAGAAAAAGAACCGAGTATTGGTATTGGAGGATACGTTGAAGTCCACAAAGATGATAAAGGGTGAAGGAGTGACTTCATATCTGATGAGGTTATCTCATGTCAGAGATAGAGATATGGTGAGGATTTCCTTGAAAGGGTACACCGAGGAATGCAAGCCCTTTATCAAAGGAATCATTATGAGAGAGAAATTTCCAGACTGGAATATATTGTGGGATGACTTCTGTTAGCACAAAATCTGACCCTGATAGGCTACTCATAAAGTAGACTTTGAGTAACTCTTTCAAACCAATCTTTTGTCTGAGGCTTATCCTCCTCAACCTGAGAGGGCTCTCTCAATAGGTTTAAGATTTTTGATTAATAATTAGATGGCTAACTCTAGGGATAAAAGAATAAAAATGTATAACTAGTTGAATCAAAGATTAGCAAACATATATTGGGCTATGGATTCAGAGTAGTCTTCAACAAAACATCATGATCTGTCAAACATGGAAGTCAACGCACTTGGAGTCTAGGTTTATAAGTGAAAACAATAACACAGTGAAAAAAAAAACACAGTCTACAAGCATGTGAAGGAAGTTAAAGCATTTTCCAATGAATTCTAAGTAACACATGTTCATACCACTAAAAATAGATAATTGAAAAAAGGCCATAATAATCTCAAACACATAAACCCCTTGTGAATCTTGAGTAGTAAATTGATCTCTGTATTAAGTTGAAAAATATCCAGTCACATACAATAACACAACTTATTTTCTAATGAAAATTCCGACCTTGAGAAATTTGACCTCATGCTTCATATAAATTCTTTAAATTTCTTGGATTCCATGATCCATCATTGGGAGAATTCGAATTTCTAAAATTGACACCTATCTACTCCTAAAACAAACTCTTAATTACAAACTGACAGCTAACTGTCTTCTAGGAGTTATAATACATCCTTATCCAAAATTTAAATACCCCCTTTGACAACTGCTAATTCTTGTATTCGACCTTTATGATGCCTCTAGCTTTGTGGTGAACCCTGTTGTTTCATGACTTAACTACCCTAGAAATCAGGAGACAGAGTTTCCTGAATTTTAGCCTTTACCTCCATGCTTGTCTTCTAACATCTTTGATAGCCTTGATGACTATCTTGTATATGTAACATGTGTTAAAATTCCATAAACTCTTCAATCCTTCCACATGTACAAAAATAACCCTTCGAAAAAATGAAGAGGAAAGGGAATATGACTGCGCTACGAAAATAACCTATTTTTGTAGCGCAAATTTTTATACCATTGTAAAAACATTCCTTTGACCATTCTTTTTCTTGTTTTTTGTCCTGGAAGTTCATTTATGACTTGCTCTTTCCATTTAAAATACTAAAATCTGAAGACTAGTAGTTCTTGCCTCCCAATTTCATGCAAAAATGCCAAAACTTCACCTTCAGTAGTTTCGTAGTGCGCTACGAAACTGCTGTGTGTACTCCTTTAACACAGTTTTTTTCAAAAATCTACAGTTTTGGAGATATTTAAGATATTTTTAAGGATTTATATCAAAAAAATAAAGCTTTAATGGAGATTTTATTCTTCAAAAATATCTTTATCTTCATGACAAAACTAATTCAAGGATTTACCATTTTTTCCCTGTTTCATTTTTGCTACAACTGTATTTCTAGGTCTTCAATCTGCCTCTTCAGTTTCCTGTTGGTGGCCCTTAATTGAGCATTCATCATTCTCACATATCTAGCCTCTTTAATTGCAAGAACAGTCCAAGTAAAGTATTTAGCTTCACTAGTTATTGTTTCTGGTTTAGAAACCTTCTCATGTTCCCATAGAGCTTTTATCCTCTTAAAATTTGTCTTTTCAGCAGCATGCCATCTTGCTCTCTTCCTTAGTCTAGAAATTTCATAATTTTCTAATTTCAAATTTTTTCCATTTCTTCATAGCTATTTTTTTCTATCTGAGTGGAAATTACTCTGTCTTTGTCACCTTCAGGTATTGGTGATGAAAGGTCTATGAATTCTTCTTGGACAGTGGAAGCTTCCTCTGTTTCTCCTAATTCAACATTGGAATCTTGCATATTTTTAGACTTCCTGGTTAAAAGCTTTCTTGGATTAAACAAAAATGCTGCAACCTAATCCTCAAATTCCAACTTCTTAGAAGATTTCATTTTATTAGGTTTTCCTTCATCAAATTTATGAAATCTGCCTTTCACCTTTGCAACTTGACTTCTAGTCAATCTCCTTTGAACTGGTTTATCAGTTGGCTGTTCTTGTGTCATTTCTCTAACTTCATATGTATTTTCTTTTGTAGTTTGTGGAGTCTCAAGACTAACCAGTGATGTTTTACGCACTTGCTCTTTCACCTATTTTCTTGGTTTCAACTTGACAAATCTTTTTGACCTGGTCACTATAGGCTTACTGGTTTCTTCTGGTGGGGTATCTTTAGCCTTGGGGCTAATTCCTTTGAATGCTAAATAGAAAGTTGGCATAGCTATATTTGATGTAATTCCTTGGATTTGCCTTGGTTAAATCTATTTCTGCAAACTCTGGCTTCAGAAATACCTTACATGGTTTCATATCAAATTTGAAATTTTTGAACCATCTGTCTTGTCCCCTAGGAATCTCTGTCACCAAAGCTATGATCTCAGGGGTTACTACCAAATTTAGAATTCCAAATTTTGTATTTGAACCAATGAAATGAAGAGCAAATTCCTTTGACACTTGACTGTGTCCTCCCTGCAATTTTTCACAAAATCTCCAACACCCTGTTTTCTTGAAAGCTTCCATCACTAACTTATCTTTGACTAGAGCCTATGTGCTTTCAGGCTCTGTTCTTAAACGATGACCAGACCTGTGATTTTTCCTTTCTTCTGTCATATTTGAATCTGGATTCTTGTAACAAATCAGCCTCACTTGAATTTCTGTGGATCAGCTTCGCTTACTAATAGTAGTCAGCCTTGCTTGTTAATGGTGATCAACCTCACTTGCAAAATCAATGAGAGAAGCTTTGGTAAGAGATTATCATGAGATTAGCATTCAAAGACAATTTTCTTGAGTGTTTGCATGCAAACTTCAATAAGAAACCCACCAATCCTTTCGAATTTGAAATTACCTATCATGATGACCCCTATATTCGAAATGATGAAATTGAATGCTTGTATGGCTTAGAAATGACTCCTAAATGACACCTAATGATGAAAAATTAATGGAATCTGACTGAATTGGTGATTTGAAATTTTTTTCTACGAATCCGCGATTTCGTAGCGCATTTAATTCAATTTCAGGGTTTTGCACTATGAAAATAACAGTGTTTTCGTAGCGCAAAACAGACTTTTTACACTGTCTGCACTATGAAAACGTGGTTTCATGGGTAATTCAAATTTTTTTTTTTAAATGGTTTGAAATTTGACTTCTAAGGAGGGTTGTATGACCTTTGAAAAATGAATGAAGCTGTTCAAGATTTATTTAGACATAAAAATGAGACTTTGAGACTCTAACCCTATCACCTACCCTTTAAAACATAAAATGACCATAACACCTATCTAAGACCATAACTAGAAATGATGTAAACTGTCCAAGTTAAAAAAAAAAACTTTTATGGTGATAACAACTTCATTTAGTAAGAGTTGCGAGACGATGATATTCATCCATCAAAGAAGGCACATGAGGATGTGGCACTTGCATCGCAAATGAAGGGTAAGTGGAAGAAGGAATTGAGTAAATTCAAGTGTTTAAACGATGGCAAGATGGGTCATTTTTCCCCAAGATATCCGATGAAGAAGGGAGATGATGAAACGAGGAAAGGAAATCAAGTCGCCGGTGTTGCCACTTCAGCTGAGATAGATGATCTCACCAAGATATTGGATGATGAGTACTTTGCTATGATTTCTCATTTCTCATAGGGTACTATAAAGGAGGATAGATGGTATGTGAACAATGGTGCGGTGAGCATATGACAGGTTCACATGAGGTTTTTTGAGAGTCTAGTTGAATGGGACTCAAAGTTTCACATGGTGTTCGACGAAAAGAGTCAGTTAGAGATTTGAGGCTTTGGTGTTGTACCATTCAGAATGGATACAAGATGAGTGATGCAGGTCTAGGCTGTACTTTTTGTACTAGGACTTAGATATAGTGTGAATTATATCTCCATGATTAAGAAGAAGGGGTTTGAGATCTTATTCTAGGATGGGAAGGCAACATTTAGACCTAGAGGCTCTAGCTTTGCTGGTATCATGCTTGGAGTTAGAGAGCATGGTCTATATAGGCTAACGGGAAAGCTTATGGATCATGAGAAGCAGGTGGAGTAGGTGTGGGTTCCAAAGGAGCAGGTGCAGGTGCAAGCTTCAAAGGGGCAGGTACAGGTTCCAGTGAATAAGTTCCATTTTCCAAAGAATTAGAGGGAGTTTAGTTCTAGCGGGAGATTGCAGGTTCAGAGGGAGTCTTCAGAGCCTAAGAAGAGAATGTGGTTATTAGGGACTAAGGGTTATTCCAAAAATACCAAGAAGGAAACATGTAGATATTAGAAAGTGATACAGGAAAATAAGAAGAAGCAGGGTGCATCCAACATTGACAGTGACATTTATGAGAGCGGCGTAGTTCATAGAACATGGATTGCTACGATGGTGATTGCCAAGATTTGGGTGAGTGTTACATGTAGTCATGATGATGATGAGTTACTTCCTAGTCTTGGAAGTACATCCCTTGCTAAGAGATCATGTTTATTTTTTAGTATATTGGCAGGTACTCCAAGCCCTTGGATTCAGTGTTTGGAGGGAAAAGTGCCACAAGGGTCACTTGTGGGCTTGGAACCCAAGTATGGGGTTTTCAAAAAATCATGTTTTGGGAATTTCCGTGAGCACATTTCTACATGTGATGGAATGAGATGATAGAGGGAAGAAAGGAGAATCCAAATCTTTGAGAATCATCAAATTTCGAGTTGTAGAAGTGGAGATATGAATTTTCGAAGATAATTAAGGGTTTGACACCATAAATATGAAGGTTGGCCTAAGGTTGTTTTAGGAATGTGACAAGTTGGAAACCCATTGTGTATTGTATGTATACAAGGTGGAGTGGAGGACTTAGAAGCATCCATTTTTCAACACACAAAAAGAGAGGGATCTCAATAAAGGAGAGAGATATTGGTCGCAAGAAGGAGGAAGGAACATTGAGGGAAGGGATTTTTCTAGGGTTGTTTTAGGATATTGAAATTTTGTAGGAGGCCAAGGAGAGAGCTGGAAGGACGAAACTACTGCAGATTCTTGTGATCTTGTTTGAGGGTCAAATAGAGGTAAGAGGAGGTTGTTTTGGAGGACTGTTGGGGATCTTCAACAAACTGAGCTAGGTCGTAGGCCTAGTATCTCAAAAAGATACCAGTGCTTGGGTGTTAAGGGCTACCACTTTCTCAGAATAGGAGGCCATCTCACCTTGCGTAGGCCAAAATAAAGAGGAGATTGGATTATGAAGGGTTGTTGCAGCATTCACTTGCTATAACCATGGATGCTAGTACAACAGTATTGTAGCAACATTGAATGTGTGTTGGATCTGTGTTTTTGGGTCAGTTTTGGATAAGAATTATTCCATCTTGTGGGAGCAATTTTGGAGGCTTGATTAAGTGAGGGTAAGCATTCGTCGGTGCAGATATTACAGTGTAGTATTAGTCATCATTAGTATGGTGGAGGGAAGTGTGTTGATAGCCCAAAGTAGCCTTATACAAGCTATCTTGAAATGACTAAGAGGAGTTGAAGAGTGGGTGAAAATTGGTGCCAAAATGCAACATCTTGATGGATAAAGGTGACTGCTAGCCTATAATTTGGAGCTCGGGATTAGGCCTACCCAGAGATTAGATTGGATCCGCCTATGTACATGCTACAAATGTGACTTGTAGCAATGTTAAGTGGAAACCCACCTAGAGTCTCTATGTGTTGTCCTTTGAAGGACTAACGGGAAACTAGTGGGCAGTATGGAAGCGAAGGACCGACATGAAAAGATATGACATCGAAGCTGTAGCAAAGTTTTCCATTGTATCTTTTATACCATAGACTGTTTTATTATTCATATTTGGTTTAATATAACGAATATTGGGTTGTAAATTATTGTACAAATTTGTTAAAAAGTGTGTATACATGTGCATATTTTATTTATTGCTTTATGCTTTATGTTGTGAAAATTAATTATTGTTGAGATTATTTGTTTGGTAACGTCATTGATTTTAATATTCTATCCTATACCCAAGATCATGGAATTTCAACATGGTTTCAGAGTGTTTTGGAACAGGGTCTCCAGCAAGCTGCGAAACTAGTCCATTTTGTATATTTTTTATTATATTTAGTCTAACGCAGGGGTTTTGGGGTGGGTCAAAGCCCCTAATGCACTGTAAATGGGTCAAGGGTAGACCAAGAGTCCGTAAACCATGGTTTGTGGACCATTGGATGTGTAGGCTAAAATAGTATAAGCAGTTGAACCTTTTTGAGTTGTAAGACAGACTAGGAATGAAAAGAGATTGATGCTAAGTGAGAATTGATAGATCTGGTTAGGGTTGTTGGGGAAGGACTCCTGTTGCTGTGTGTGCAGAGATTATTTTTCCTACTATGTGTGGACCCTACTGCTGTGTGTGCAAGTTGGGTTTTGGGGTATTGTAAGTAGATCTGAAAGATTAATGAATGCAGAAATATCGTTGAATATCTGAATCTATTGCAATTACTGTGATATGAATATGTGATGTTTGGTTAATTAATATATGCTATTGTGTTATTGATTTAAGTTGTGAGCATACTTGTGTTACTTGTTTATGCTATGATCTAGATATGTTATGTTTCACTTCATGCAATAATATCTGGAATAGCTGCGTTATCATTATATGAGTTCGTGATCTGTTAATTACTGTGAATATCATTGTTGTTGCGCATGTGGATGCGAAGGGAATCTGTAGATATAGGCTTTGTGATACAAGATATGGTCACTATAAGGTTGAACGTAGCTCTGCTTAACTTACCTACCCTCTCCTAGGGTGCGGAAACTTGGTTCCAGAACCCACCCATACTACTTCGGGTGAGACTTTGGCCTGCGCAAGCAGGTCACTACCGAAAGGGCCAGTAGTATAGGGGTTTGTTGGCAAACCTTGAACCTAGAAACCTGGGTCAAGACCCCTTGAGCCAAAAAATGGCTCCGTTTCCGAGACTGGGAGAATTTTGAGAGAGGGATTGGGTAATGCCAAGGTCATACTGGAAGCCTAAAAGAAAAGAAATTGATGAATGGTTTGAACAACAAGTTCAGGAATTTACCATAAAAGAAAATCGCAGTGAGAGGTTGACCACTAAAGAGTGGAAGAATAAGTACATTTTCATGGAGATCTATGAGATATTCATTGTAATTATTGCGATCGAGCTCCAAGAGTGGCTCGCAAGGTTGGTAGAATTTCAGAAGTGTTGGAAGGACGACCGAATCACGGAGTGGACCCCTGAACTAATCCAACAGTTAGAAAAGGCTGATAACACCATCACTCGCACAATGGACCATTGGGTAGACAATGTGTTAGGAGGATTTGTGACAGAATTTTCCATCGATCAATCTGTCTCCTACTCTGATGCAGAGTGATGATTCTTCAAGGGGTTCCGAGGTAATATTCTTAAGACCTTACCGTTGCTGATCAAGATATTATTATGCGAAAAGAGTATTCTGTGTAGCCATACCGAGTGAATGACCTCTAATCTGGACGAGAGCACAACGCGAAGTGGAAAATAATATAGAACCAACCTAGAAGGAGATAGATTTGTCTATAGTCTAGTAAGAGAAGTAGCTACGGAGAGTCCTCCAGCCACACCACTTTCAAACTAGCCTAGGGGTAAGAATTCACCTACACCTCCGCCACCACTGGAAGATGACATGGCTACGCACATGAAGTTTCCAAAATTTAAGGGTGTCGGAGATGAAGACATGGATCAGTTCTGTTTTATCGTAGGATAGGTATGGACTGTGCAGAACATATCTAGTGATGCGGTGAAAAGGGCACATCTATCCCTTGCCTTCGAAGGAAGAGATTTGGACTGGTACATGGGATACATCGGTCAAAACATAAATGTAGCCATTGAAGATATTAGGAATGCCCTGAAACAACAGTTCAAGAAACCTAAGTCCTACTCTCAAATCATGGTTGATCTAAAGGATTTAAAGCAAGGGCCTTCTAAATCTATTTGGGAGGCCAATCAGCAACTGAAGAAGGTGATCAGAGAAGGGGGATTCCAATATGATGACAGAAAACACACAGAATGGTTCATCGCTATGTTACTACCTCACCTGCACGTACCTATGGGGCACCAAACTTTCGAATCACAAGAGAAAGCCTTGGAGGGTGCCATGAAGTTAGAAGTTGCACCTTGAGACAAGACTCAGCTGGGCATCCAACACATCCAGGGACAGTTGGAAGCAATGCACATAGAGATACAGAATACGCAGAAGGAATGAGGGGTAGAGGCTAGCCCTGAGAGATAGTGCATACAATGCCGGGTGAATGTTCATACCAAGGATAATTGCCCTCTATTAGCATACTATATGCAAACCGAGGGACCTAGCCCATTGCGCCTTAGGGAAGCTGCAGGACCCAGTGGGCCAACGCTATGGTGTGATGATTGTCGTGTTGTGGGGTTGCACGATACCAACCACTGTCCCCGCCTTGATGCGTATGTTCCAGAGGTAAAGCAGCAATAATGCAGGTTCTACAGATCACTGGGACATGATGAACATAACTACCAGACATATGATTTGATGATTTATCGAGGAAACTTATATAGAGTACAATCAAACCCTGTGTCGCCATCAAGGGGCAGGGGAGGGGCCCCTTGATGGCCTATGCAAGTAGGTCATTGTAGAAAGGGCCAGTAGTATAGGGGTTTGTTGGCAAACCTTGAACCTATGAGCCTAGGTCAAGACCCCTTGAGCCAACAGAGTGCGTCTGAGCTACTTTGGAAGTCATTGAATCATAGTTGTGCACTATGAAGTACATAGTGAGAGTGAGATGGTCACATTTTAGGTGAAAATATCGAAGTTATAGGCAGGTCTATGGTATGAGGACAGGTTGTGAGGATTTTCCAACTATACTCCTTGGAAGAAAATGATCAAGTTGGTCTTAAAGGTCAACATGATCTTGGATTTTGCCGAGAAAGAGATTAAGAAGCCAACTAACCCTAAGGAGCCGGACATATGGGAATATTTGGATAAAAAGGCAAGATTGATCATCCTTGATGGTGTGAAGGATTCCTTAATACCTCATTTTTCTAGGGAATTTGTTCCAAAATAATAATGAGAACTAAGTACTAGTATTGGAGGAAAATTTGAAGTCCACCAAGATGATAAAGGGTGAAGGAGTAACTTCATATATGACAAGGTTATCTTAGGTCAGAGATGAGATTGACGTTGTTGGTGTGAAAATTTCAGATGGAGATATGGTGAGGATTTCCTTGAAAGTGTTCACCGAGGAATGGAAGCCCTTCATCGAGGGAATCGTTTTCAGAGAGAAATTTCCATACTAGAATAGACCATGGGATGACTTCATTCAAGAACAGTTGCAAGACGAGGATATCCATCCATCAAAGAAGGAAGATGATGATGTGGCACTTGCAATGCGAATGAAGGGTAAGACGAAGAAGAAATTGAGTAAAGTCAAGTGTTTCAATTGTGGCAAGATGGGTCATTTTTCATTGAGATGTTCGATGAAGATGAGAGATGATGAAAAGAGGAAAGGAAAGTTGGTCAATGATGTTTCCACTTCAGCTGGGATAAATTATCTCACTAGGAGATTGGAGAAGGAGGACTTTGCATTTTTTTCTCATTTTTTGTAGGGTACTATAAAGGAGGATGGATGGTACATGGAAAGTGGTGTGATGAAGCATATGACAGGGTCACAGGAGGTTTTTGAGACTATCCAAATGGGAATTGAACTTGCACATGATTTTGGGCAACAAGAATCTGTTTGAGATGCAAGGAACAAGTGTTGTGTTAGGATGGAGACATGACGACTGATGCGGGTCCAGGATGTATTTTTTGTACCAAGAATCTGATATAGCATGATTTTTGTTTCAATGATCGAGAAGAATTGGAAGGAAAGGCAATACTCAGACCTAGAATCTCTAGCTCCACTCGTATCTTTCTTGGAGTTAGATATCATGGTCTATATAGGATGATGGGAAAGCCAGTGGATCATGAGAAGAAGGTGGAGCATGTTTAGGTTTTGGAGGAGTAGGTGAAGGTGGAGGCTTCAGAGGGGTAGCTACAGGTTCCAACAAAGAACTTCCTTTTTCGAGAGGCTCAGAGGGAGTCAAATTCTAGTGGGAGCTTTCAATTTCGGAGGGAGACTTTGTAGCCAAAGAAGAGAATGTGGTTAGTGGGGAGAAAGGGTGCTTACACACCTACCTAGAAGGAAACATGGAGATATTGGAAAGCGATACAGGAAAAGGAGAAGAAGCAGGATTATTCTTGCAGTGACAGTGACACTTCCGAGATAGGCGTAGTTCACAGAAAAAGGGTTGTTGTGATGGTGAGCACCAAGAGTTGGGGGAGTATTGCTAGTAGTGGTGATGATGACGAGTTACTTCATAGTCTTGGAAGTACCTCCCTCGCGAAGAGGGAGTGTTGATTTTTTAGTAGCTCGGGAGGTACTCCAAGCCCTAGGGTTTCGAGTTTGTAGGGAAAAGCACCATAAGGATCACTTGTGGGCTTGGAACCCAAGTATGGGGTTTTGCACCAAATCGTGTTTTGGTCATTTATGTGAGAACATTTCTACATGTGATTGCATGAGACGATAGTGGGTGGAAAGGAGAATTCAAAACTTCACGAATCGTTGAATTCCAAGTTTTAGAAGTGGAGATATGAATTTTTTAATATAATTAAGGGGTTGAAACCATAAGTTTCAAGGTTGGCCTAAGGTTGTTTTAGGCATTTGACAAGTTGGCAACCCATTTTGTGACGTTTTAGAAACTCTTTTGTATGGTATATATACAAGGTGGAGTTCAGGACTTAGAAGCATCCATTGTGCAATGCACAACAAGAAAGGGAGCTCAATAAAGGAGAGAGATCTTGGCCACAACAAGGAGGAAGGAACAATGAGGGAGGTAATTGTTTCTAGTCCTGTTTTACATGACCGAAATGTTGTAGGAGGCCAAGAAGAAGAACTGGAAGGTTGAAAATGTTGTGGTTGCTTGCATTCTTGTTTGAGGGTCAAATAGAGGTAAGAGGAGGTTTTTTTGGAGGCCTGTTGGGGATATGTGGTAAATTGAGGTAGGTCACAGGCATTGCCTCTCTAAAACATGCTAGCATTGGGGTGTTATGGGCTACCACTTTCCCAGAAAATCAACCCATGAGGAGGCCATCTCACCTTGCTTAGGCCACAACAAAGAGGACGTTGTTAGGTTAGTTTATGAAGGGTTGTTGCAGCATGCACTTTCCCTAACTAGGGACAACAATACAAAATTATTGCAGCATCATTTATTGTGTGTTGGATCTGCATTTTTGGGTTTGTTTTGGATAAAAAATTTTACATCTTGTGGGAGCCAATTTGGAGGCCTGATTAGATGATTGTAAGCCTTCATTGATGCAGATATTACAGTGTTGTATTGGGCACCATCGGTTTAGTGAAGGGCAGCGTGTTGATAGCCTAAAGTATCCCTAGAAAAGCTATCTTGATGTGACTAAGAGGAGCTGAAGTTTGGGTCAAGATTGGTGCCGATGTTCATAACCATAATGGACAAAGGTGACTGCTAGCCTGGAAGTTTGGAGCTCAGGATTAGGCCTACCCAGAGTGCATATTGGATTAGTCTATGTACATTATACATAATTGACTTGCAACGGTGTTAGATGGAATCCCTCCTGGAGTATCTATGTGTTGTCCTTTGAAGGATTAAGGGGTAGCTAGTGAGCACTATGAAAGTGAAGGACCGATATGACAAGATGCTAAATTGAAGTTGCAATGGAGATTTTAATTGTATCTTTTATACCATACAATGTTGTACTATTCAGATTTTGTTTAATATAACAAATATTGGGTTGTACATTATTGTACAATTGTTTTAAATAGTGTGTATACGTGTGCATATGTGATTTACTTCTTTAGGTTTTCCACTGTGTAAAGTAGTTCTTGTTGAGATTATTGGTTTGGTAGTGTTAGTGATTTTAACATTCTATCCTAGATCCCAAAGATTGTTGAAATTCAATGGCTACGACATAGAAAGCGATAGAAATATATCAATCACAACATCAAGTCACAAATGTTGGTTACTTCATTTACAGTTTTGTTGTCAAATCTGCTGTTGCACTGCTTCTCCTTTTCCAATTTGTGTATCTTCTATTGCTTCTCATCAACTTTCTTATGCATACTGTTTCACTTACAAAAGTCCAGTTTCCATACCACATTGTATATTTTATATGCAAGCCATCTTCGTTATTTGTATTCTTTGCAGGAATATGAAATGAAGCATTGTCTCTTGGACTTCCAAAATTTCTCATAAGCATGACTCTTCATTTTTAGTTTTGAAGGAAAATTTGTAATATAAAATAAATTTTAAGTAAAATAGCTCAATCAGTAATGATTACAAGAGACAAATCAAATTTTTACTATCTACGTTTTTTCAATGAAACATGTGTATTTCAGGTTTTGTCTCAATATTTTATGTCTCATTTGACAAAAGTTTAGCCTTCACATTTATTAGCATAGTCTTTTCACTTCACAATACTTTCAGCCTTTGTAACTATGACATTCAACATAAATTAATGTTAACGCAATCCATAGAAATCAATCATGAACTTTTGACATCAATGCCAACATTAGCAACATTGTTTTCATTTCCATAATATTCACATGAATTTACAATTTACACTCACATTTACATGAGGGGTAGCAAAAAGGGTTATAACAGACCCCACCCCTTTAGAGGAACATCATCCTTGGTGTTCTATACTCGAACCCAAAATTCAATAATGTTCTATTCCCAAGTACAAAATTGAACAACAAGATCTATATACACAACTCATATTACATTTACTTACACAGTAAACAAAAATGGGTAAGATATTTTCATCTAATCAACCATTTTTCAAGTATATTCCTTTGGTCCAAAGTGCTTATTTTACACCTTGTCCTACTTGATTACTCGATTCTAGAGTACAATCTACCTCCAATGTCAAACCATGTCATCCATTGTGCTTAGTGCTCCTTCAAAGAACCATTTGACTCCTTACTTCCTGGGACACACAAAATGCATTTATGATCCTAATGATTATGCACATGATTCTTTGAAATCTAGTTCACTTTCCAAATTCCGGCATCCCTTTATTTGCTTCATCGGTATCTTGGGAAATATATTTCCTCTTTTGTGTAGTCACCTACCTTCCCAATTCAGACATCCCCTTCTCTGCTTCCTCAATCCCTTAGGTGATCCGTCCCTATGCAAGGTGTCCTCACACGACAAAAAAAATCTCAGCAAAAGAATATCCCTTCCTTTATTTAATAACACATCACATGCATCATGGCATATCTCATGGATATAAACACATATCATAGGGTTCCAATGTCACCATAATGGCCAAATTCCTTAATTATTTAGGTCTAGTATGTTGCTGCTACACACGTTGATAGTATTGAGTTGATTTTTTTCCCTTGTAGTCAGCCTCATATATTCATGTTTGAAATTTCAATAGTTATTCCTACATCATAAGAATATTAGTTATGATATTCATCATAAAAATTTCAAATTAAACCATACTTTCATCAACAAATTCTTTGGGGTCAACCACATAATTTTAAATTTCAACTTAAATAGAGAAATTCTTCAAAATGGTAATTGATACTCATCTCCATGGTTACACTTTGCTTCCTTGACTTTGCAATCACTGATCGGTTTATTCACTCCATTTTCCACAGAGTCTTTAGCTTTGTATTTACCAAAAAATATTCACACAATCCACTACTAAGCACTACAAGAATCCAAAGCATGTCTCCACATGTTAAGCATTACAGGATTCTAGAGAACAATTCCACATGTTAAGCATTGATGAGTCAAATTGTCCACTTAGTCTCTAGCTAAATCCACATTTAATTCTACCTCACGGGATTCCAAAGCACCTAGTGTCTCCACTTGATAATCATTATATGAATCTAGAGCACACTTTTCTGAACCTACATACATACTTCTCAATGCAGTATTCTCATAGAACTCCAAACAAGCTCCCTTATTCTCACATCCCAATGAGCATGGGAAGATTTATTCTCCCACTAGTTACTCACTTATCTAGGCTTAGAAAACCCCCATTCTAAGAAATCTAACTGTCCCAAGGTTTTCTTGTATGAGTTCCCATTAGCTACTCACTTATCTAGGCTCGAGAAAACCCAATTCCAAGTAGTCTACATGTCTTAAGGTTTTCCTACATGGGGTATTCATTACATTCTTACATCCTAGTATCCATTTTGCATGATATAATAACACGTGCATGGATTTTTATGAAAAATAACCCATATGGCATGCTCCACTACACTAATCATGGAATCTCATAGTCAAGGCATTGGTTATGAATTTATCTAGGCTCGAGAAAACCCAATTCCAAGTAGTCTACATGTCTTAAGGTTTTCCTACATGGGGTATTCATTACATTCTTACATCCTAGTATCCATTTTGCATGATATAATAACACGTGCATGGATTTTTATGAAAAATAACCCATATGGCATGCTCCACTACACTAATCATGGAATCTCATAGTCAAGGCATTGGTTATGAATTTATCCCATGAGATAAATAAAGTTCCAAATGATGCAATGCTTTAACAAAACTCTTATTCCTGAGCTCCTAGCTCCATTATTTCACCTTTTTCACAAAATTTAATTATTTTCATGAGATATACTCAAATATTTCAAACCATAAATTTTAATTTCCAAATCCTTGATTCACCCAGAAGCCTAATCTCATAAACATGAGATCTATAGTCATTTCATTGGGTGCCATTGTGGGTATTTGTAATCTGTCATGGTGGCTCGACCTCAAACACCATTTCAACACTTTTCCTACAACTTACATGCTATTCAAACACCATTTTCAACATAAAAAAATTGAATTTTTATCTTTCCATGCCCACACTATACATGCTAGACAAAAGTAGGTTGATATGTTTTTTTTAACACATCTAGAAATCATGTCAACCACATACTATAGGAATAAAAAGTGTTTATCATCATGTTTATATTCATATCATCACTAAGTATAAAATCAAACTTTTTCCAAGGCTAATAGCCATGAAATTTATAAATTTAGAAGTCAGTTAGAAAATAAACTAACATATCAAAATTTCTCATTCCCATCATTTCATAATTATGATACCAACACATGCATACAACACATGATCATCAGTAATTTTTTACAAACAACACACATCTATACTCATCACTGATCATCCTTTAAATTCCATACTCTGTAACATAGCTCCAAATTTTAACCCCAAAGGCCTAGTGTAGAACCTTTGATTTTCATTCCATCTATTTTGAGCCCATCCTATCCATGAATTGAACTTGGGTGCTCTGATGTCACACTCTATAACAGAGATATAAACTTATTCTCTTAGGCCTGTTTGGTATGAGTGCTAAACTTAGGTGCTCTAATGCCACATTTTAAATCTCTCTCTTGCACCCTTGGACTTTTCTAAGATGACAGGAGGTGTTACTTTTAACTAATCCAACCTCCATGATATCATTATGGAAATGGGGTTAGAAAATTTATTCTTTCCCAAAGTTGGTGGAACCAATTTAGACAATACCATCACATCGGGCTTGTTAAGAGCTTTCTATTGATCTAAATTTTACCCCAATCTAATCTCTATATTGAAATAAACTCCCATTCAAATTATAACTAATCATGTAGTGGGATGTGGCACCTGCATGGACAATGGTTAAACCTTTCATAGCTTCAAGCCCTTATATGACTATCTTGAATAGATCAATAACCTTTATTAATTGTGGGGTCCCCTTTCCTATCTAACAATTAAAAAAGGGGGGCAAGGTTCCACAATTTGTCACTTCGACAACTAAAACTATCATAGGTTACCCATACCCTATCTTCTCCATGTGGTCACCTCTTTACATCAGTAGCCTATATTAATAGTGGACCCCCCTACCTTCCCAACAAATAACAATGGGAGTCCACTAGTTATCATTTATGCAATCGTTGTTCCCACCACACCCATGTCATGCAATGTGCCACCTTGGCATCTATGTGATGTCCACATAACCCTTCCATCCACATCTTGTTGATGTCAAAATGACATCATAGTGATGTCATCCTACCATGTGGTATCCTTTGATGGTGTCATGTTCCATCCAAAAACTAATCACTTGGCTATCCAAAAAATGTCATTCCTTCCTACCATGTGTCACACTGACAACCCGCCACGCTAATATCTTTTCCATGTCACATATCTCCATCGTTCAAGATCCCACATGGTGTACATGTATGTTTACCTGGCCAACGTGGCATATGCCACCTTAGCATAGGTCGTGGGTCCCATTGGGCCTGACCTCTTCATGCAACTAGTGAATTTCCCTTACATCTGGTTCTAAGTGATATTTAGGTGTACTCTAAGTTTATACTATGGAGAACTCCCTGGACCCCCTAGACCCTTGTATTACCACATCTGACAAAGATATCCATGCATGGCACACCGTCCTAGATTTTTCAAACTTTTTCCAAGCCCTTTTTCCTATATTTCCAAATACTTACACGAGCTAACATATCTGACGCTCACAGATTTTTTTGGAGTGTTGGACCACATCCCAGATCCTTTGCATGGGTTACAAAATCTAGCTTGGACCTTATCTAAACCCGCAACACTTTTCCAATATGTGTGACCTCCCAGATTACATATATCCACAAATGTATCTTTACCTAGCCCACATCCAGGGATCCTTGACTTTGCATCATGCCCACGCCCTTGAATATCCCAAATTATCGAATACATGGACACCAATTTTGAATTGGTATAGCCTTGGTCCAAACATTTTTGCTACCTAATATGCATCTAACCTAGAAACAAATTTTTCCAAGGTCAAATCCAGCCTCATATACAAGTTTGATTTTCATGTGGTGCTTAGACTTAGAAGATTTAAGGATTTTTGGAACCTTTACCAAGTTTTCCTTGAAGCCAAATGTTGCTCATATTACTATATTTTATAATAATGAAACCCTCATTCTAACACTAACAATATAGATATCTTTTCATAACCATAATACAATAAGAAAATCTATCAACATGCCTACTAACAGACATAGAAACAAGTCAAAACCATGACTAATAAAAATTTGTAAATTAAACATAGAAGTAGCATATATTTCCATAGAATGGATCCCAGACATGGCTATCAGATCCAATCGATAATGCATACATTTATAATATCACGAGTTCTTTACGAGGAAATACATTCAATATTTTTAAACAACCAATGATCCATGAAATCAAAAACATGCCAAAAAATGGATATCACACATAGTAATGGTTTATCTGAACACATCAACCATTCATTCAAGATAATTTAAATAACTCTATAACTCAGGAACATACCAACAACCACATGGATGTAAAATTCCCCCATAACCATTAGAACCATTCACATAAAACGTCATTATAGAAAACCAAGAATAACATATCCATTTACAACTAGTTTGGACACATACATTGTTATACCACATAATAATATCATTCACAATTCATAGTGAAACAAAAACACATGTTGAGGTATAAAAGGTATCTTTTTAACACCTATTTATCTCAGTGTAATTATCAATCCGGGAGCGACTTTTTGTTTCAAGAGTGTACTCTGTCTGAGGCAGCAATTCATCCAAGAGAAATGCTATGTGAGATGTAGTACAATATTATAAATACAAAAGTAAACATATGCTTGTAAAGAAATCTAATTACAGTAACGTAAATGGAAATGCTCTGAAACCTTAATTAAACCAATCTGCAAAACATCGATCAGGGATACAGTAGCAATAACTCCTTCCCTTAGAAATCGATGCAAGATAACCAATCTGGGAACTTGGAAGCAATAACCAGTGTCCTCTACAGTTGGTGATCTTAAAGAAATCGAAATGAAAGCAAACTCAATCTTCGTGCTGATGAAAATAATTGAAAGGAACAAAATCTGGAAAGGAACAACAACTTGTAATTCCTATGCATACCAATTGTAACTCATCTATTTGATAATCTGAAGCTATGAATTAGAAATAAACAATAAACAGAAATGGAACATCAATACGAACAACAATTCTAATTCTAACGCAATCAGGCAACTAATCTCAATACTCGAATCCTGTCGACAGCCAGGACTACGAAACAATTCATTGGAATGAATCATAAATCAATGGAACAATAACGCTTTATAAAAGATAGCAAGATGAATAAGATAGTAAATACGATCCTTGCTAAGATGGAATAACAGTGAAATTCATTAACATATACATCAAATCTGAATTCAATCCAACAACAATCAAATAACTCTGTAATCGTAATAAATCTAAATGCAATTATCACACAACAGAAATAAAAGAATAGAAATACAAACAGCGGATTGATCCATTAGGGTCGGGCCCTCAACCGTCGGTGAAACGTCATTGGGCTACTGCAGAGCTTGAGAAATGGAACAAGAACGTCTCTTTGTATTAATCAAACATGAATAGCTTTTACATCAGTTGCTCTTGGCTCACAAGAGTCAAGGAATTACAGTGTTACAAGAGG
The DNA here is from genome assembly GCA_034641835.2 of Pinus albicaulis. Lineage (NCBI taxonomy): Eukaryota > Viridiplantae > Streptophyta > Pinopsida > Pinales > Pinaceae > Pinus > Pinus albicaulis. The sequence continues at coordinate 499,679,583 of CM076574.1, forward strand.
AATTCAATAATCATCCATTGTTCCCCATACACAATACATGCTCTCCTTTTATAATCAAAAGGAGGAGAAATTAAATAGCAAATATGATATCCCATAACAATATTTGATTTTTCCCAACAACTTGATCAACTAGAAAATACATTTCCAACAATATTTCAACAAGAGCAAGACGAATTTGACTTTGCAGCTGAGATTTGGAGGACGGCCGCAACAACAAATATGAAAAAATCGTGCTCAAATAACCCTCTGTTTCTCTCAATACAGGTCAAATTTGGGCAAACCGTTCTTCAATAAGTTAATTTGGTCCGTTCTGGACAAAACCCATGTTTTGGATTTTCCAGATTCTTCTTCATTTGCCCAAAATATCAACTGCAAAACTGTCACTTCTTATTCCAGCGAATTTCTGAGTTGGAATATTTGATGATGATTTGGAGATCAAATCTTCAATCTGGAAAATATCTTGGAGGCTAAAATGGTGAGTGATGTTACAAAATATATTAATAAACCATCATTGATAAAATTATGCATAATAATCATCAATTTATTAAAAATAAAGGAGAAGAAATAATATTCATCCCTAAGAACATAAATCATTATAAAATGGATTTATATGATAAATTATAATAAATGACATGATAAAGAAGAATAAAAATGGATGAAATAAGTGTTAAAAAGTGGTCGTATTCACGACCCAACATACCCCCAAAACTGAATATATTGCATGTCCTCATGCAACCCAAAACTGAATATATTGCATGTTCTCATGCAACCCAAAGACAAAACCCATGTGTTAACCAAGCAAAGAAAATTGTTCATCCAAACTCATGAAATGGATGGAACAAATGAATTTTTCCTCAAATAATAAATATTCAATTTTAGCAATCTTGATGAGGGCATAACAATTTTTACAGTTGACATTCAACTATATGTATATGAAGTTGCAGAAAAATGTGACATAAGTAACAACAAACTTCATTAACCATTTTCTAAAAAATCAGATTGTTTTGATGCACGGATCATGAGATATAAACAAAATGATTGTAGGTGATAGTGCATAATTTTCAAAATTTTATGAACTAATTTAGTGTTAAATTATCTGAGTTTGTGTATTTTAATGATACCTCTTTGTTATCCAGAAATCACAAGAATTCAGTTCATAGTTTTAAAGATATATGCAAAACAATTTTTGCACTATATACAAATGAAATTGTATGCCTTAAACAAGAAAGAGAGTAGAAAACATCTATCATGTGTAGCAATTCCCCCCCCCACAAACTGAAGAATTAGCATGTCCTCATGCAATGCTAGAAAACAAAGAGAGGTGGTTGCTACAATCTGTTGAAATCAATGCTTGGTATAAAACAACATGGAATAAGGGAGGTGTTGAGAATGAATAAGAATATCTATGGATGATAAATAATATTACTAACATGGTAACAAGAAAGAAATGAAGGAAATAACACTCCCCCAAACTGAAATATGAGACGTGTCTAAAAAAATGAGAAGTGGTAAAGATGTGAAATGAATGATAATAAATAATTATCAATGGATGATCATGAAATGCTCCTAAATTCATAATAAATCAGAAAATTATGCTATTTTACCTCAAGTGTTACCTCTGAAAAATGTGGAATGACATGTAGGGACTAGCCTTTGTTGAACTTGATGTAGGCTGAGCGGATACTGAAAGTAATGCAAAAGGTGGAAGCCATGCAAGAACATCATGTCTACAGAATTGTGCGCGTTCATGAGCCTTTGCTGTTAGTTGCAATAGTGTGGTCGTGCTGCGAATAGAATTTTCCCCCATACTTGTTGCTCTCCTGTAAACAAATCACAATTCTGTATACAATTTTCTAGAATCCACAGTTTCAGTTTGGAATGGCAACAGATAATATGCATGCAAAAAAGTTCAAGCAGAAAAAAAAATTATGTAAAAATGCAGTATCAATATTGTGACAAATCAGCAAAATAAAAGAGCAGCGTACTACACAGAAATTGTACAGCATGGAAAGGAATACATACTTATGATACAATCAATGAAAGTATAGCATTTATTGAAATCCATGCATGTGATAAATCGTAAACCGATGTAGAAGCGTTTTGTAATGATTCAAGGATAAGGAGAAGGGACAGCTTAAGATAAACATAAGTACAAAAGCATTTATTACTCACTTAAACTAATGTGATCAATTTATGATGATTTTCATGTATAATAAGTTCAAAATCAAAGGTTAAGGATTCATACTTTCATCTGATATTTAAATAGAGATATAGGAAAAATGGTTTAATATTACTATTGATGTGTATAAATGTGACTCCAATACTATCAGCAGAGCTCTATTGCCCACAGGTGTCCATAACCTTGACAGAGTTGCTCTCTCACCCTTGGAACCATTGTCCTTTATTTATGCTGAGGAAGTTCTTGTTAATTGTCATAACAGAGGCCATTGTGTTGGCTTGGTGACTAGATAAATCACAATGCCATTCACTGGGAAGAAGTGAAAAGTGGGCAAGTCGGCTCGTGATGAGACCTCTTGTTCCAAGGACTTCTTAATTTTTTCAATTGTCCATTGGACCATATCTCTGGTTTGGTGGCCATAATGGGAATGCCACTTCACTTGCTTCCTTAAGAACATGGTAGGCCGGCTCTTGATAAGACCCCCTGTCCTCCATCTACCAAATTATAAAATTATTAATGAAATATGTAAATATTTTTCTTTTCATATAGAACTTTCCTATTTATTCATAAAGGATAGCTCAGCACTCCTTAAGAGTAGGGATGGTGGAAGAAGTCTGAACAGCTCAATAGAAAATAATATGCCCTTGTTCCTACTCCATAAGTAAAAATAAAAAAAAGTTATAAAATATGGGAAATAAACAACATGATAAATATAATTGATCATATGAATTTAGTGGTAGTAAGACAACAAGATCATGTTATTGATTATGTCCATTTTTCCTTTTTCTTATCATTACTAAACAATTTTTTTTTAAATGATGAATTCTTTTGATTTGCTGATTACAATAAGCTTTAATTTGTATGATTGTGTATCATTCCATAATTTGTATGTTTGTCTTTAAAAAAGTTATGAAAAATTCAAAAAAAAATCCTCAAAAAGTTGTTCACAAACAAGAAAAATGCACTCAAAAAGTGTTATTCCTTTGGAAAGGAACAACAAAAACAATCTGCGAAAATGTTGTTCCTTTCGAAAGAAATAGCAAAAATGTGCAACAAAAGTGTTGTTCCTTCTTAAAGGAATAGAAAAATTGGTGTTCCTTTTGAAAGGAATAGCAAAAAAAACGCAGCAAAAGTGTTGTTCCTTCTAAAAGGAACAGCAAAACTGTTGTTCCTTTGGAAAGGAACAACAAAAACATGCACAACAATACTGTTGTTCGTTTCGAAAGGAACAACAAAAGTGTTGTTCCTTTGGAAAGGAACAGCAAAAAATCGCAGCAAGCAAAGTAAGAATGGTTCAAGAAAAATTCTATACAAAAAAACAAGCAAAATAAAAGAAAACAAATTTTATGTACAGGTTTCAAGAAAAAGTAATTTTTTATTTTATTTTATTTTTTATTTATTTATTTTTTTTGTACAGAATTGGTGCTACCGAAGAATTTCCTTCTGTAACTGAAAATTGCATGGTGGGGTCCTTATTTTTCAATTGCAAATGGAGTGGAAACTATAATTTAGATGGATCAACATCTGAAACACAAAAACATAAAAGAAATAAAAAAAGAAACAACACTTTATTAAGTTACAACAGTTATGATGTTATTTCCTAAGAGAATATCAATCTGTTAATGGAAAAAAATGATCTTTTTGAAAAATGTTTTGGCAGTAGTGGCATGAATCTTCAAATGGAAAAGAATTCTTCATTTCTTCTGTTATGAATCTGTTAAGTAATGAACTAGATGAAATGCCCTTGTTTTACTAAAATTTCTTTCAAGAATCGCTCGTCCAAAAATTGACCTTCTTTGTTCTACTAAGACCTGCAAAAAACAAGTGTCTACCTGCAATAAAACGTTAAATCATGGAGAAAGAGAGGTGATCGGGCTCTCCTAATCCAAGAATTATGCAAAAACTAACAAGTAGTTACTCTGTAGAACAAATCCATAGACAAAGTAAAATTAATTTATTACCTGCAAGAGAGCAGTGGCCAATCATGCTAACCTGCGGTGTTTCAATCATAACTTCTTTGTTTTTCGTCAGATTTGAGTGATTCCAAAGCCAAATGAGAGCTAATTAAAATTTTTATCTCCAATATAAACAGGTTTTTAAAAATTCAATGCTGTGATATGTCAAATTTTCTTAGAACAACCTGCATAAGAGAGTCATTTTCGATTTTCTAGCTTAGACCAACAGTTGATATTTCAGGCATAAATTTTCCGTTTAATAGTGGATTGAACCAATTCAAATTGGAGATTAAAGTATATTAATTTATTGATCTCCAATAGAAATATTTTTTGAAGACAAGAAGCATTGATGGGTCAAATATGCTAGGGAAAATCCAAGAAAACAAAGTCTCAAGAGTGCTGATTTATGATAGGCAGTCATTATTTTGGTCATAAATTCCTCATACGATATCGAAATTGAGTGATTCAAATTGATTTGTAAAATATATTCATAGAGGAATATACCATAGAAACAGGTTTTAAAAATATAGTCATTTAGGCCTCCAAAAACTGACTTTCCCAACTCTGTTGTTGAGCTGCCTACTAGACACCCTGTCAATGTTTTGGTTCTAACTTTTTCGTTTAAAATCCAAATTGAGTGATTCAAATTGGGTTACAAATTATACATCAAGGGATACGTAGGATAAAAACAGGTTTTAAAAATATTCACTTTTGGCCCCCCAAAACATGACTGTCCCAACTTTGTTTTTTAGGAATTTCATCAAGCCCGCAAGCCAAAAAAATGATATTCAAGCAATTTTTCCATATTGATGATAAAAATGAATATAAGTGTTTATAGAATTTTTATTTGTAATATAATTTATCTACATACACAAATAAGTTAGAATATTTATCATCAATGTTGATTTCCACAGCGTGTTGCAACAAAAACAACTATTTTTACAAAAATAAAAAAATGTGTTTATTTCCTTATTTATTTTATTTTCTCCACTAATCTACTGTTATTTGAAAATCGAATATGCCTATGTATAAGATTATTCCCAGTGGATCCATTTCCAAAATAAGGCCTCTATTATGTACATACCCAAATTTTAAAAATGCATGTTGATAAATAGTAGGGTATGAGAAGCTAACTTCCCTTCTTGTAAAAAAAATTGGGCGAGAATTCTCAATTTCTTGGGAATCTTGCTCTGTCTCTTCTGTTTGGTTGTGTACCTCAGCAAAGGCTACAGATGGTGACTCTGTGGCCTGAAGGGAACTTGTAGGTTGTCTAGAAATAACTTTCCTAGGTCCTACTGATGGCTGAGATTTAGTTTTCTTAAGAATTTTGTCTTGTTTAGATTTTCTATTCATTCAAAACAACAAGCCTTCATTCCTACCTAAAGAAAAAAAAATTTACCCAATTCTGCTGTGAAGTAGGCAGTGAGAAAGTATGTTCCTTGCTCGATGCGCAGGTTCTTACCTTTCTTATTTAAAACCCAATTCTTCCCAAGCATAAAAAAGGTCAAATGTGCATCACTCCTTCTAAACAGCATACACTCTCCCTGGCAATGGCACCAAAATGTTGAGGTATAATAGGTATCTTTTTAACACCTATTTATCTCACATTAATTATCAACCCGAGAGCGACTTTTTATTTCAAGAGTGTACTCTGTCTGAGGCAACAATTTATTCAAGAGAAATGTTGTGTGAGATGTAGTACAGTATTCTAAATTTAAAAGTAAACAGATGCTTGTAAAGAAATCTAATTACAGTAACGTAAATGGAAATGCTCTGAAACCTTAATTAAACCAATCTACAAAACATCGATCAGGGATACAATAGCAATAACTCCTTCCCTTAGAAATCGATGCAAGATAACGAATCTGGAAACTTGGAAGCAATAACCAGTGTCCTCTACAATTGGTGATCTTAAAGCAATCGAAATGAAAGCAAACTCAATCTTCGTGCTGATGAAAATAACTGAAAGGAACAAAATCTGGAAAGGAACAACAACTTGTAATTCCTATGCATACCAATTGTAACTCATATATTTGTTAATCTGAAGCTATGAATTAGAAATAAACAATAAACAAAAATGGAACAGCAATACTAACGCAATCAGGCAACTAATCTCAATACTCCAATCCTGTCGACAGCCAAGACTATGAAACAGTTCATTGGAATGAATCATAAATCAATGGAACAACAACACTTTATAAAAGATAGCAAGATGAATAAGATAGTAAATATGATCCTTGCTAAGATGGAATAGCAGTGCAATTCATTAACGTATACATCAAATCTGAATTCAATCCAACAACAATCAAATAAATCTGTAATCGTAAAAATCTAAATGAAATTATCACACAACATAAATAAAATAATAGAAATACAAACAACAGATCGATCCACCAGGGTCAGGCCCTCAACCGCCGGTGAAATGCCGCTGGGCTACTACAGAGCTTGAGAAATGGAACAAGAACGCCTCTTTGTATTAATCAAACATGAATAGCTTTTACATCAGTTGCTCTTTTCTCACAAGAGTCAAGGAATTACAGTGTTACAAGAGGAATTCAATAATCATCCATTGTTCCCCATACACAATACATGCTCTCCTTTTATAATCAGAAGGAGGAGAAATTAAATAGAAAATATGATCTCCAATAACAATATTGGATTGTTCCCAACAACTTGATCAACTAGAAAATACATTTCCAATAATCTTTCAACAAGAGCAAGGCGAATTTGGCTTTGCAGCTGAGATTTGGAGGACGACCGCAACAACAAATCTGAGAAAATCGTGCTCAAATAACCCTATGTTTCTCTCAATACAGGCCAAATTTGGGCAAATTGTTCTCCACATAGTTAATTTGGTCCATTCTAGACAAAACCCATGTTCCAGATCTTCCATATTCTTCTTCATTTTCCCAGAATCTCAACCGCAAAACTGTCACTTCTTATTCTAGCGAATTTCTGAGTTGGAATATTTGATAATGATTTGGAGATCAAATCTTCAATCTGGCAAATATCTTGGAGGCTAAAATGGTGAGTGATGTTACAAAATATATTAATAAACCATCATTGATAAAATTATGTATAATAATCATCAATTTATTAAAAATAAAGAAGAAGAAATAATATTCATCCATAAGAACATAAATCATTATAAAATAGATTTATATGATAAATTATAATAAATGACATGATAAAGAAGAGTAAAAATGGATGAAATAAGTGTTAAAAAGTGGTCATATTCATGGCCTAACAACACACACACATGTGAATATACTTGTCTGATTAAATTAATGACTAGAAACTGAGGGAAGGACTTTAGCTCTCCACCCAACCATAGGACAACGACACTATAACCTTTCTTATAGTTGACCACCCCCAAGATGGATTCAGAGTCTGAGGGGTAAAGTACTTAAAGTAATTCACACCAATGTCGATTATTTTTATCACATGGGAATCCAGAGCTCACAGTGTCTCCACCTACATGGAATCCAGATCCTACAATATTCCCACCTACTAATTTCTATAGAGAACCATAGCCCTTGTGTCACCACCTACTTAATAGGGATCCATAGCACACATTACTTCCACCTACAAGCCCCTGTAGGTATATGAATCCACAGAGTTTCTACTCTTTAAATAAAAATCCAAATCACATAGTGTTCCAACTATTAACCCATAGTATTTAAAAAAAAAGTGTCTCCACATGTATACTTTTTTCTTTCACCTGTGTTTCTCCTTGAGCTCCTTCCTTCTTTGAGTTCACTTCAGAAGTCTCATATGATTATCCCGAAATACTCCAAATGAGTGAAATTTTCTCATCTTATTGAACCTTTGTCTCTATTCTTGTGACTTCTCTCACCACTTCCTGTATGTGCATCCTAGCATACCCTTCATACACAACATACAATACATGTCTATATTCTTGTCTAGTTGACTACTCTCTTCGTAATTTATTCCCAATTAACCACTTCTGCTGTCAAATCCTCATTTTTGTCTTGCATGTTGACCACACCAATACACCCCACAAAGAGAGAGGTGGTATCAAAATTTTCCTTATCTCAAGGAAACCATACTTGACCTCCCTTCTTGATGTGGAGGCCATTAAACTCATTCAAAGAACTGGTGTCATATTAAATGAAGTTATCTAATTTTAATCACTTCCCAAACAACTCTTCTCTTGAAACCTTTGAATCCATGTCCACTCCTTAGCCCAATCATTATTTTTATTTCCAAAATATTTACATGAGTTTACAATTCACAAATAGGTTTATAAGAGGAGTAGAAAAAAGGGTTGTCACATAAAATTAACAAACAAGAAGGTAGTATCACTAGGAAGAGATCTGTTGGTGCATTGTAGAACTAGGAAGAGGTCTAATTTTGCACTATAGGGAGGCAAGGAGGACAGAAGAAGAAATTATGAGAGAGGAAAGGTCATTGTATCACTCCAATGAGGCTTATCTGAGTGTCATATGCTAGAGGGAAGTGATGTGTTATGGGGGTTCAAAAATGAAGAAATATTTCTTGAAAATAAAATTTGAGAGTGTAGAACTGCGCTGAGGGGAAATAGGGCACTATGGCACTAAGAAAAGGCTCTAGGGAACACTACAAAGATCAAGAGAGGAAAATAAAGTTGTGAATCTAAGAGAAATATTGTAGCATTGATCAAGATCCTAAGGAAGTGTTATACCATTATATTGACCCCATGGGGGCTACACTCAATGAACCTGTAACATATCATGTGCATTCATGGCATACTAAACAATACCCTTAATTTGACGACATATTGGAAAACACCTCTAAAAATCACATTATTTAACCCCCTACCAATACAATCCCAATACACCTTCCCAATTCAAAAAACCCCTAATTTCACTGCTTCTCCTTTTCCACTTTGTGTCTCTTATGTTGTTGCTCATAAACTTTCTTATGCATATTGTTTCACTTACTGTTGTGGAGGTAAATGCACTTTGCGGACAGAGCCGATCCCTACTAGCCCAGACCGGGTCTAGCAACAATCGTCACACAATATAGTGCAGGTTCATAATTGCAAATAAACCAACTAGCGATGAAGGCTTACCTGGAATCCAACGCAGTCATTGTAGAAGAGGTGGCGCTCCTGTTCCTTAGCTCTGGCAGATCACGATCCCCACGATCTCCGTGATGGGACACCTGCACATGCGAGAAACAAAACAAACGCAAGCATAAAATCCAGTAGATGCAACTATATGTCAGTCAAAAAGGACATAACTCGTTGTTATAAACAACAACAAGAGTGGAACCATAACCAATAGTCGTTCATTAATAATCAATCAAAGGAAAATTACAACCATAGTTCTGATGTCTAATTCTCCTTCGGAGGGGGTCGCCAGCAGAACACGTCTCGAAAAGCCTGTCAAGGATGGGACAAACCTCTCTCTTCATCTCTTGACGATAGTCTCCTTGCTTGAAATTGGCCTTAAGGGAATTATGGAGGCTCTTGCAGCATAAGGCTCTTAGGAATTTGGGAACTTGAAGACTCGGAGATTAGCTTGCAAAGGAGATGAGCAAGCTTTTATAGATGGAGGAAGGGGAGTTGGGATCCCTATAATCATGGGATTGGCTCTATCATCAAGGAAGCTTCCATGAGAGGTGGCAAACCACTTCCTCTCTATGGAAATCCATAACCAAACCTCCCAACTCAAGATAGATATCCGTTCCTAGATCAGTTAGGACGAAAATTTCGCCATTTATTTTTAAAAAACATTCCTTAAATTGGCTGGCGTGAGTGCGACTCTGGGATAGAGCGCCAACTGGCGCTACCTCTTTGAAGTATTTTCCCCATTGGATGGGTACTGAATTGCCTGCTCGCACCAATGCTAAAAGGGCCATTTTTAAGGTTTTTCAGTAGGAGATGTCTTCAGGGGGATGAAAATACATGTTCAGGGGAATGCCATGAAAGTATTTTCAAGTTATATCACTTCTCACAGGTCACAAAATAAGCCCTCCAATGTGCGAGACGGGGAATGGTAGGGACGGTGACAAATTTCTGTGTAACAGATGCCCCCTAAATCATGAGGCCCGAGAGAGAGAGAGAGAGGGGTGAAATTCTTTACGAGAATGTTTCCGACTGAAAACTCCGCTGTCAGAAAACCTGCGTAAAGAAATACAACTGATGTCTCAGATACATGATATATATGCGGTATGGGCACAACCATCCATAACAGAGTATACAATAATCCAGATCCAAGGCATGGACGCAGCCATCCAGTGAGGACCGATAAATAGACTCAGGTATGGTCGCAGCCATCCAATCAGTGAGTCATGTAAATAATCGTAATAATCCATAAAATAGTAGCCTGGATTACAATAGACACAATCCAAGGTCTTGCGCTCCATATCGACCCGAACAAAGTACAAGTTCAAGCATGCGAATATGTGAGTTGAAGTCGAACATGCAAGGACATCGTCTGATTACCAGCCAATGATGAAAGCTATTAACAGACGCGAGAGGTCCCACCATTAATGCCAATGGTCCTCAAGGTACTATAGGTACAATCTACGGTATGTGAATCAATGAGCTGACGTCGAACACCCATAGAATCACTCGATCAGAGGCCAATGATGAAAACCTCACGTCGAACGCGAAGAACCTGCCATTGAGGCATGTAGGCTCTAAGGCACCAGAAGGGAGTCTCTAGATCATCTTCTCGGATAATGAGCTGAAGTCAACAGGAAGCGATCTTGATCAAAGGTGGGCCATAATTTTTCCCACATCATCGACACGAGACAGAGGAACATAATGTTTTATGAATCGCGATCAAATGAGAATCAAAGGAAGGTTTGTACTTGCAGAGGTCAACTTCTCTTGAACATATAAACGGCACGATAGTGGACTTGGCAGTTTTTGACATCAACATATCAGAGGTCATGGTGACGAGGCAAAGAACAGATGAGAAGTCAAAAGGGATTATCCAAACCCACGGAGGCAAGTGAAAAGCGAGATGAGATGTCCCCAACCCGACACGAATGCAGACAAGTGCCATGTTGAAGAGCGACATACTGCCGACACGACAATGATGCTGGTTCTATTTTTTCCCAGCCATTTCTGGCGAGTACCCCAATTATTTTTTATAACAAGCTTGAAGGGGATAGCATACGCTTGTGATATAAGTCCATCCTAGTACATTTAATGAGCCCTAGGAAGGAGCGACTCGAATAACGTCATTTCGACTGAATCCGATGTCATCAGGGTTTAACGAGTGACAAAGGAAGAAATTGGTGTCTTTTCATGTTTAGAGAGTTTGAAAAGACAACAGAAAAGTAAACTCCAGAGGTCCCTTTTCATAAATAGTTCCTCAGACCCAAAAAGGTAGAAAAAAATATCTGAGAAAACCTCCTAGTCGCGATAGGCTAGGGTATTCCTTTTTCGTAAATAATCTATCCTAGCCCGAAAAAGGGGTGAACGTATACTGGGTAGATGTCGTTTCACAGCCACTTTAACGAGATCAAAATGACAAGGGCCTCGGCAATATTTTCATGTTTAGAGAGTCAGAAAAGAGCTGAAAGGTGACTCCTCCTAGAGGAACGAGTGGTATAAAGGCTAGCTACTGGTTTCGGTAATGGTGGAACTTCTCAGAACAAGTAAAGGTTAAGAGGCTGCCTAACAAAGACCACTCATTGCAACGGTTCCTCAGGAATGGGTAAGACAACCAAGTGAAGGCATATGATCGACCAAGCAGATAGTGACGATGGAGTGAGAAAACCAAGGCTCATCCGGCAAAAACAGGCCGATAAAATGGCAATCACAAGAGGTAAAATGGGAAAGGTTTCATTTTTACACGAGCTTGAAATCAGGAAAATCTACTTGAAGTTGGTTTCATTTTTACACAAGCTTGAAATAAAGATAAACTATTCTTGAAACCGGTTTCATTTTTACACAAGCTTGAAATGGAAACAAACTATGCTTGAAAAATTAAGCATGCCCCCCAGCATGGTGACTCAATTCGAGGTACATGCCCCCCAAGCTTCAGTCCATATGAAAGGCAGATGGAGTGAAGGTTCAAGTCACGAGATCAAGAGAAAGACTCGACTAGGATTTTACGAGAACTTAAAAAAAGACTCGAATTGAATGGGAACGTGTTTCATTATTTTAAGGAGGTTGACACATTGAAAGAACTATCCTTCAGACACCTTGTTTCATGGTTTAAGGAGCTTGGCACAAGACAAGGAACCCTGCTCCGACAACCTTGTTTCATTTTTTAAGGAGCCTGACACAAGACAAGGAACTCTGCTCTAACAACCTTGTTTCATTTTTAAGGAGCCTGACACAAGACAAGGAACTCTGCTCCGACAACCTTGTTTCATTTTTTAAGGAGCTTGACACAAGACAAGGAACTCGGCTCCGCAACCTTGTTTCATTTTTTAAGGAGCTTGACACAGGAAGAGGAACTATGCTCCGACCGACCTCATCATAATGAACAAGAAGTTGTCGCTTCCAAGAGTTCCACTCCCGATGGAAGGAAAACATCCTGGAAGTCAGGACCCAATGCCCCCAGCACACGATGCACGACGGCACCATCACTGAGTACAGGCATAGGGTAGGTAGCCGCATAGTTGACCTGCAGTGGGGCAGATACAATGGGTGGATAAAAACTAGGAAGGGATGATGGCGGGCCAACTGCCATATCAGGACCAAAGAATGAAAGCTGATCAATGGTCACGATCCGTCCTTCATGCGGGAAACAGACCACATGAAAAAGGGAGGAGACAAGCGCTCCCATGGCATAGGTGTAATCATGCCCCAAAAGTAGATTGAAATCCAAGGGGCCTGGAACAACCATCACGTCCATATGGACGGTTTTACCTCCCAAAGTAATAGGTAACCTTGGAAGGATCCCTAATGGTTGACTCGTTCTTCTGTTAAATGCCAACAGATTCTGCGTAATAGGTGCAAGCGGCGGTGAACCGAAAGCTTGCAAGGTAGTTGAGGATAGAGCACTAACATACGCGACTTCATCTATAATGGTGCTGGGTACGACCAGACCAAAAGCCTGTACTGTGATCTCGAAAGGCACATAATACAGAAGGCGATATCTTGCAAATCGATTCCAATCAAAGGAAGCGACCAAACTACTCGGAGGGGCTACCATCGAACCGAGAAGGTCTTCCCATGGTGTTACGAAAGAAGAAGAAGCATCCTCCATGACCTCCATCTTGAAGGTGGGAGGGGAATCCTCCAGGACCTCCATCACGGCAGGTGGAGGAGCAGCTTCTTGAGGTGCAGGGACAAGAGAATATTTCTCCAAGTCCGAAGAATCTGAAGAAACAAGAAGAACCTGAGGGGTGTGAGGTCCACTCTCAATGGAAAAGACCTGGTGCACCACAGACAAGGCCAGTTCAACCGATCCCACAACCAATGGCTGGTCGGGGATGGATTCCTAAATTTGACTTTCCGAGGGAGCGGGATTGACCAAGGGTGACTCTTGACCAATCGTAGGATCAACCAGTGGAGGACTCAAAGAAAGCCGTTTATAACTAGCTGGGAGGCATGGTGTAGAAACAACCGAGTTGTCCAAAACTCGCTTGGCTTCATCCATATACGGACAAAGGTGAATGGCATGGTGCCCTTCACACAACTTACAGGGATTGGTAATCTTACCCTACTTCTTAGGAGCCTTACCAGCAGTAGCCGAAGAGGTGGCCCCAACCTGACTCCTAAAAGCCAAGGGCAACGGCGGGCGACCGTTGGACCATTCTTCAAGCACCTTGGGAATGCCAGGGAAATCTCGAAGGAGATGGTCTCCCGTGCACAACATGCAAGGGAACTTGAATTTCCGTGGAGGGTTGGGAGGTTTATCGACGGAGGGCTTCTTAGGCGCAATAGCCGCAGAGTTAGCTTCTCCTTTATCAGACTTCTTCTTCTTTGTCTTCTTCTTCTTCTTAGCCACCTGGTTGCTCAAATCCAGCCTTTCAGCAGGCGAAGTAGAAGAGGAAGGCATAGAAATAGGCGGAGAAGGGGAGAGGTCCACCTTGGAATCAACATGATGTTGCTTAGGTGGAGGCACTGATTGACCAGTAGCTGAGACATTCAGAACTACAGAGGTTGAGAACAACCAAATAGGCAATCCAACAGTTAACCCAGGGAGGGACAACGTTTCCATGTAAGGAGCACCAACATTCCCAAAAGGAGGAAAATGACCAGGATTCCCATCGGAGGGGATTCCTTGGTTGGTGAACTCCGGAAAAGTTGCCATCAACCAGTCAAAATCGCACACGGGCTAAAAACCAAGGCACACAATCAAACGGCCAACAAGCAAAATCTAAAAGGGTGTGTGATCGCAGGTGATTTATTTTACCACATTGAAACTCTAGAAACTTCACTGTTTCATTTTTTAAGAGTCGAGAAACGGATAAAAGGTGACTCTATCTCTTTCAGTTTTGAAGCAAGCGTGAAAGGACAAATGCTTGGTGATCCTTTCAAATTTAAAGAGTCAGAAAATATCAAATGACTACTCAGGAATACTAGGCAAAGGGTGTACCAAATAACCGTGAACTGCAATATACACCTTGGTTTCAAAATGAAAGAGAAATTAACCAAGGACTTAACGTACGTGCAGGCAATCTCCCCGAATGCTGTGTCCGGTGTATCACGAGTATAGGGCGGTAGAATTGGCTTCCTATGGATAAAGGATAGCAACCTAGTGGGGTCTCCCTTTATATACTCGACGGTATGGGGAGCACAAGTCCGTACTAGCGTTGTCTAAAGCCAAGAGGTGAACGACAGCTACTAGGTTTAAAGACACAGGAACACGTCTCTAGCCTAGACCTCTAAATGTGTTTCGTTAGATTTTCAATGCTACCTTAGTGTAAATTGAATAAATTTTAAATTTTATCTTCAATTACATTTCAGTTTTAAGGCCCTAGCGAGTTTCATCTGACAATCTCCTATATGCAGTTATATGAGAAAAGAAAACTTTTCAATTCGATGAATGATATCTAGTTAAGGGAAGAGTTTCAAACAATGATGCAACAAACAGCGATACTGAAAACAAAACTTTTCCAAACTAGATGACTTCCACTATCTGAAAGTAATTTCAAACACTCAACGATGCGAATAATGCAATGTAATATATGCAAAATCCTCTTTTTCGAAAACTATGCAATTGTAATCTATGAACAATTTCCTTTTCCTTTTCAAATGATAAGAATGCACTCAATGCATTTTTCGATGAAATGAGAATCTACTTAATGCATGATTTTAATGAAAGAGAATGCACTCAAAGCGATTTTAGTTTTCAATCATTAAAAAATGTGATCCAAGTTCAATGATAAACCTCAAAAATACTTTTCGATGCGATGTGATCTAATGCATTTTAACAAAAAGGACATTTTGAGACGAAAAATAAGTAAACGCAAATCTCTTAATGGAAGGATGAATGCAAAAAGGATGTAATCAAACACTAAGAATGCAATCGTTGTTTCAAAACACTTTGTAACAAAATTCCTCAAAACATAAAGAGGACTTCCAAAGGAAGAGATCAAAACAAGGCATTCATTCCCTTTTACATCAAACAATCATGGAAAGAAGATATCCCAAACAATGAGCAGTGTAATCTATGCTCATACAAGGAAAAGACCGGAAGGGAAAGACACACTTGTGAAGGATTTAGGGAAAAAATCTCAATTTTCACACACCCTGAAATTGGCTCGAATTGTACATTGACAACTAGCACCAATTGGCGCGACTTGCACACTGACAACTAGTGCCAATGGCCAATTGGCGCGGGTTGCTAATTGACAACAAGCGCCAACGTCTGAAAATGAAAAAACAAATAATTTCTCCCAACCAAGACCAGACTCACCACTTCCAGCAAAATCTCCAAGACTCAAATGAACCATGTAATCTAGGCTCAAAGCGAGGCAAAGCTAAACACACAGATCAAGCTCAGAAAGCTCAAAACAGAGCAAACCCCAGTAGTCCCTAGCACTGGCGTGACTGTCAGGCTGAAACTAGTGCCATATCAAGATTGGCGCGGGTAATACATGAACAACTTGCGCCAATTGGCGCGACTGTCATGCTAAAAAGTGCGCCAGTCAAGTTTGCTATGCCAAAATAAAAAATAAGCAATCTAAGATCAGACCAGTGATGTTCAAGCTATCAAAGACCCAAATTCACAAAAATAACTAGCCCAAAAGAGCTGATCAAGCAAGGAGGATCAAGAAATCAACTGAAAATATAAGACAATGCTAAAAGGGTTCAGTTTACAAACTAAACCAGAGATTGACTGAAGCAGTGTTGATCTACTTCGTAATTGCAGAGAAAAAGTGTTTAGAAGGCTATCTGGCCAACTTTAGACTCCATCTATAGCTTATAAAACGAACGACAACAAGCCAACGTTCCCCAGTGGAGTCGCCAATTTGTTGTGGAGGTAAATCCCCTCTGCGGACAGAGGCGATCCCTACTAGCCCAGACCGGGTCTAGCAACAATCATCACACGCTATAGTGCAGGTTCCTAATTTCAAATAAACCAACTAGCGATGAAGGCTTACCTGGAATCCAACGCAGTCGTTGTAGAAGAGGTGGCGCTCCCGTTCCTTAGCTCTGGCAGATCACGATTCCCACGATCTCCGTGATGGGACACCTGCACATGCGAGAAACAAAAAAAACGCAAGTGTAAAATCCAATAGATGCAACTATATGTCAGTTAGAAAGGACATAACTCGTCATTATAAACAACAACAAGAGTGGAACCATAACCAATCGTCATTCATTAATAATCAATCAAAGGAAAATTGCAACCATAGTCTTGACGCGGAATTCTCCTTCGGAGGGGGTCGCCAGCAGAACACGTCTCGAAAAGCCTGTCAAGGATGAGAAAAACCTCTCTCTTCATCTCTTGACGATAGTCTCCTTGCTTGAAATTGGCCTTAAGGGAATTATGGAGGCTCTTGCAGCATAAGGCTCTTGGGAATTTGGGAACTTGAAGACTCAGAGATTGGCTTGCAAAGGAGATGAGCAAGCTTTTATAGATGGAGGAAGGGGAGTTGGGATCCCTATAATCATGGGATTGGCCCTATCATCAAGGAAGCTTCCATGAGAGGTGGCAAACCACTTCCTCTCTATGGAAATCCGTAGCCAAACGTCCCAACTCAAGATAGATATCCGTTCCTGGATCAGTTAGGACGAAGCTTCCGCCATTTATTTTTAAAAAACATTCCTTAAATTGGCTGGTGCAAGTGCGACTCTGGGACAGAGCACCAACTGGCGCGGCCTCTTTGAAGTATTTTCTCCATTGGCGCGGGTACTGAACTGCCTGCTCGCGCCAATGCTAAAAGGGCCATTTTTAGGGTTTTTCAGTAGGAGATGTCTTCATGGGGATGAAAGTACACGTTCAGGGGAATGCCATGAAATTATTTTCAAGTTATATCACTACTCGCAGGTCACAAAATAAGCCCTCCAATGTGCGAGACGGGGAATGGTAGAGACGGTGACATATTTCTGTGTAAGACTTACAAAAGTCCAATTTCCATACCACGTTTTATATTTTATATGCAAGGCATCTTGGTTGTTTGTATTCTTTGCAAGAGTATGAAATGAAGCATTGTCTCTCGGACTTCCAAAATTTCTCATAAGCATGACTCTTCATTTTCAGTTGTGAAGGAAAATTTGTAATATCAAATAAATTTGAATTAATATAACTCAATCAGTAATGATTACAAGAGACAAATCATTTTTTTACTATCTACATTTTTTCAATGAACATATGTATTTCAGGTTTTGTCTCAATAAGTTTTATGTCCCATTTGACAAAATTTTAGCCTTCACATTCATTAGCATAGTCTTTTCACTTCACAATACTTTTAGCCTTTGCAACTATGACATTCAACATAAATTAATGTTAACTCAATCCGCACCAATCAATCACGATCTTTTGACATCAATGCCAACATTAGCAACATTATTTTCATTTCCACATTATTTACATGAATTTACAATTCACACTCACATTTACATGAGGGGTAGAAAAAACGGTTATCACAGACCCCATCCCCCTTAGAGGAACATCATCCTTGGCGTTATATACTCGAACCCGAAATTCAATAATGTTTTATTCCCAAGTACACAATTTAACAACAAGATTTATATACACAACTCATTTTACATTTACTTACACAGTAAACAAAAATGGGTAAGATACTTTCATCTAATCAACCATTTTTCAAGTATATTCCTTTGGTCCAAAGTGATTCTTTTACACCTTGTCCTACTTGATTACTCTATTCTAGAGTGCAATCTGCCTCCAATGTCCAACCATGTCATCCATTATGCTTAGTTCTCCTTCAATGAACCATTTGACTCATTACTTCCTAGGACACACAAAATGCATTTATGATCCTAACGATTATGCACATGATTCTTGAAATATAGTTCACTTTCCAAATTTTGGCATCCCCTTCTTTGCTTCATCGATATTTCCAGAAACATATTTCCTATTTCTTGTAGTCACTCACCTTCCCAATTCAGAAATCTCGTTCTCTGCTTCCTCAATCCCTTAGGTGATCCATCCCTGTGCAAGGTTTCCTCACACGACAAAAAAATTCTCAGCCAAGAAATACTCCTTCCTTTATTTAATAACACATCACATGCATCATGTCATATCTCATGGATGTCAACACATATCATAGGGTTCTAATGTCCCCACAATGGCCCATTTCCTTAATTATTTTGTTTCGGGGAATTAACACCCTAGAGGTTGGTTGGGATACAACCTCCATAGAGCAGGGGCGTACTACTTAACAGAGACTCACACAACCATGCACGTTCAGAAAAACTAAATAGAGCAGAATGAGAGATTTACCCGTTGGTCCTACGTTTGAAGTAGATCCACGTGGGGTCCAAACCCCCAGCAACCGTCCTTCCTCCTTAACCTGAAATACAAGAAGAAACCAACACAAAGGACAAGTTGTACAACATATATCTACTCTAAATGTCAGTGAGATTCATATAAAACATCAAATAAATCATAATGAATGCTTGTATAACAAATATTCTCATACATAAAAGAATACACTAACACGTTTATTTCGGGAACAGCATGATACTTCTGTATTATAAATAGCACGTACAAAAGTAATCAAGTGGAGAGATCACCTGATCCTTCCAAGGCCTTCGCAGACCATCGTCCGGATCCGTCCAGCCCTTGCCTCGTTAAGACTCCTTCCAAACTGGTGCATACGAGATAACATATAAGGGGATGTGTATCTCAAGGAAACAAGGGTTTCCTACAATGAACTGGGAAAGTGCAGGAGGCACGGGGAATCAGACTTGGATAGGGAATACCAACAGAGTATAATAATAATAATTCTCTCTCTCCCTTAGGCCATACACATGAGGGATTTTTATAGTCCCTCCAAGTAGTTTCAGCAGTTGGAAACAGTTGGCCACGGGCTGGGGTGGTTGAACTACCTGAGTAACCATCGACCCAGCGCGAAATTAGGGATTTTATATATATTTTTTAATCATTTTAATGGCATACGCGGAAAAGTCTAGCTGGACTCGTGTATACACGCGGAAAAGTACGGGCATAGTCGCGTATGGGGAATTTTACACTGTTTTTAAGTGAATTTGTCCAAGTCTATAGGAATGGGTGCCCAAAAGCCATGAAGCAATCATGAATCATGTCAAGGTGAGAAATGATGCTATAACATATTTATGTCTAGTTTGTTTTTGCTACACACGCTGATATTATTAAGTTTATGTTTTTTCCTTGTAGTTAGCCTATATATTCATGTTCAAAATTTCAGTAGTTCTTCCTACATCATAAGAATATTAATTATGATATTCATCATAATTTTTTAAAATTAAACCATACTTTCAACAACAAATTTTTTGGGGTCAACCACATAATTTTAAATTGCAACTTAAACAGAGAAATTCTTCAAAATGGTAATTGATACTCATATCCATGGTTGCTCTTTGTTTCCTTGACTTTGCAATCACTGATTGGTTTATTCACTCCATTTTTCCATAGTATTTAGCTTTGTATTTACCAAAAAATATTCACACAATCCACTACTAAGCACTACAAGAATCCAAAGCATGTCTCCACATGTTAAGGATTACAGGATTCCAGAGAACAATTCTGCCTGTTAAGCATTGATGAGTCAAATTATCCACTTAGTCTCCAACTAGATCCACATTCAAGTCTATCTCACAGGATTCCAGAGAACATGGTGTCTCCACTTGCTAATCATTATATGAATCTAGAGCACACTTTTCTGAACCTACATACATACTTCTCCATGCAGTATTCTCATACAACTCCAAAAAAGCTCCCTTATTCTCACATCCTAATGAGCATGGGAAGATTTATTCTCCCACTAGTTACTCACTTATCTAGGCTTAGAAAGCCCCCATTCTAAGCAATCTACTTGTCCCAAGGTTTTCTTGTATGGGTTCCCATTAGCTACTCACTTATCTAGGCCCAAGAAACCCCCATTTCAAGCAATCTACATGTCTTAAGGTTTTCCTACATGGGGTATTCATTACATTCTTACATCCTAGTATCAATTTGGCATGTTATAATACCACATGCATGGATTTTTACAATGAATAACCCATATGGCATGCTCCACTACACTAATCATGGAGTCTCATAGTCAAGGCATTAGTTATGACTTTCTCCCATGAGATAAATAAAGTCCCAAAGGACGCAGTGCCTTAAAAAAAGTCTTATTCCTGAGCTCCTAGCTCCATTATTTCACCTTTTTCACAAAATTTAATTCATTTCATGAGATATACTCAAAAATTTCAAACAATAAATTTTAATTTCCAAATCCTTGTTGTTGGGAAAAATACTGAGAGGGGGGGTGAATCAGTATTTAGTGCTGCCTGAATTTTTTTTTATTTTTCTTGCTTTTAAACCCATACGCTATTTTACTGAACACAACTCGTGTATACACGTGGATATCATTAAGAAAACTTGCGTATGTCCAGAGATCTAATTATGCATTTAATTTTTATCTTAGATCATTGCATCATTCATTCATCAGATGTTTAGTAAGCAGTAAACAGGTGCAGTAAGAACAGAATAAATCATCACACATAAGCAACACACATGAACACCAGGATTTAAGGTGGAAACCCAATTTGGGAGAAAACCACCGCTGCCATCGTCTCAGTCTTCAATATTTATTATACAAATAAAACTTCTTACAACCATGTACTGGCGTAGACTCATACCATCACACAGGCACCCACTTGCAAAAGGCTACAACCTTCTCTTGTTTACCAGCCTCTCCTGGAAGGGAGTTACAACCCCCTGCTCTCGTTTACCAGCTATCACTGGAAGGGAGCTACTACCCCCTGACTGAAGGCTTTGACCCTCAGCACCACTGCAGACCACATTTCATCAATTTTCATACTAGATCAAACAGATTCAACACAACCCTTCACTTATCAACAAACATACTTTGCCCAATACTTCAAACAGAACAGTGAGACCACTGTAACCAGAATATCAGAGATAACCCAGACTTCAGAATAGATATGCAGATGTAAACTCAACCCTGAACATTCATTGAATCAAATATCATACGCTACTTTTCTTTATTGAAGCCGCGTACATACGCACTTTTCTGCACACCAACCCGTGTATACTTCTGTGTATTTTATTCTTCAGAAAACCCTATACGCACCTTTCATTAATAGAGACCGCGTATACACGCGCTTTTGCAAATACCAACTAGCGTATTGATCTGTAAATGGAAAACTTTACAAAACAGATCAGATCTATAAACTTACCCAGATTTCTTCATTATCTTCAGCAGACTTTGCGCCAGATCTTCACCATTTCTTCTACGGCAGATCATCCTAGAGATTTATCATCATCATCAGATCTAGAGATCTTGAACCATCCTCAGATCCATGGGTGCATCATAGATTCAGATCTATCAATTAAGAATAGAGTTCATTCATGCAGATAATCCTTAGAGATATTTATTCATCAACAACCCTTACTCATGCACACCCTTGCACAATGATCTTCTTCTCCTTATATAGATTTAGCCTTTATCAATACCATGAGTCAAAACCACACAACTTCCGATGGTATTCCTAGACGGGATCAAATAGATAATCCAGCGCTCAATACAGTGGGCCAATACCATGGTAATGCCCCTAGGTATCATAGTTTTTAGAGCACAAAATGCATACGCGATTTTGAGCGTGCGTATCCGCGTGTATACGCAACTTCGCCTCATAAAAAATGCGTATATGCTAACCCTGAATGTATACGCGGGTTCCCTTCACAAAAGTAGAGTATATACGTGGGTTTCCTTCACAAAAGTAGCGTATACATTGTGACATATTATATTTATCATTTTTTCTAGAACTTACTAGAATTGTTTTCTCTGTCACATCTGAACTGATCTGTAGATACATCATTCTTTACATATTTACCACATAGGTTGCTTATCATAGGCGACTCATCAAGTAGGTTTCCATCAAGTCCAACTTCATCAAGTAGGTTGCCATCAAGGACAACACATTGCATCATATTTCCAACACTTGCTTCACATAGAAGCCTAATCTCATAAACATGAGATATATAGTCATTTCATTGGGTGCCATTGTGGGTATTTATAATCTGTCATGGTGGTTTGATCTCAAACACCATTTCAACAATTTTCCTACAACTTACATGCTAGCCAAACACCATTTTCAATAGAAACAAATTGAATTGTTATCTTTCTATGCCCACACTATACATGCTAGAAAAAAGTAGGTTGATATGTTGTTTTTAACACATCTAGAAATCATGTTAGCCACATACTATAGGAATAAAAAGTGCATATCATCATAATTATATTCATATCATCACTAAGTATAAAATCAACCTTTTTCCAAGGCTAATAGCCATGAAATTTATAAATTTAGAAGTCAGTTAGAAACTAATCTGACATATCAGAATTTCTCATTCCCATCATTTCATAATTATGATACCAACACATGCATACAACACATGATCACCAATATTTTTTTACAACCAACACACATTTGTACTCATCACTGATCATCCTTTAAATTCCATACTCTGTAACATAGCTCCAAATTTTATCCCCAAAGGCCTAGTGTAGAACCTTTGATTTTCATTCCATCTATTTTGAACCCATCCTATCCATGAATTGAAATTGGGTGCTCTGATGTCACACTCTATAACAGAGATATAAACTTATTCTCTTAGGCCTATTCAGTATTAGTGCTAAACTTAGGTACTCTAATGCCACATTTTAATCCTCTCTCCCGCACCCTTGGACTTTTCTAAGATGAGGGGAGGTGTTACCTTTAAATAATCCAACCTCCATGGTATCATTATGGAAACGAGATTAGAAAATATCTTCTTTCCCAAAGTTGTTGGTACTAATTTAGACAATATCATCGCATCCATCTTGTTAATAGCTTTCTGTTGATGTAAATTTTATCCCAATCCAACGTTAGATTGAAATATATTCCCATTCAAATTATAACCAATCATGTAGTGCAATGTGGCACCTACATGGACAATGGTTAAACCTTTCGCAGCTTGAAGCCCTTATATGACTATCTTGAATAGATTAATAACATTTATTAATTGCGGGGTCCCCTTTCTTGTATAACAATTAACAAGGGGGGGGAAAGGTTCCACAATTTGTCACTTTTACAACTAAAAATATCATAGGTTACCCATACCCTATCTTCTCCATGTGGTCACCTCTTTACATCGGTAGCCTATATTAATAGTGCCCCCCCTACCTTCCGAAAAAATAACAAGTGGATTCCACTAGTTATCGTTTATGCAATTGTGGTTCCCACCACACCCATTTCATGCAATGTGCCACCTTGGAATCTATGTGATGTCCACGTCACCCTTCCATCCACATCTTGTTGATGTCACAATGACATCATAGTGATGTCATCCTACCACGTGGTATCCTTTGATAGTGTCATGTTCCATCCCAAAACCAATCACTTGGCTATCCAAAAAATGTCATTCATTCCTACCATGTGTCACATTGACAACTCGCCATGCTAATTTATTTTCCATGTCACATATCTCCATCCTTGAAGATCCCACATGGTGTACATGTATGTTTACCTGACCAACATGGCATATGCAACCTTAGCATAGGTCATGGGTCCCATTGGGCCTGACCTCTTTGTGCAACTCGTGAATCTCCCTCACATCTAGTTCTAAGTGATATTTAGGTGTAATCTAAGTTTATACTATGGATAACTCCCTGTACCCCCTTGACCCTTGGATTACCACATCTCACAAATATATCCATGCATGGCACACCATCCTAGATTTTTCAAACTTGTTCCAAGCACTTTTTCACATATTCCCAAATAATTACACGAACTAACATATCTGACCCTCACAGATTTTTTTGGAGTGTTGGACCACATCCCAGATCCTTTGCATGGGTTACAAAATATATATTGGACCTTATCTAACCCCACAACAATTTTCCAATATGTGTGACCTCCCAGATTATAGATATCCATAAATGTATCTTTACCTAGCCCACATCCAGGGATCCTTGAGTGTGCATCATGCCCATGCCCTTGAATGTCCCAAATTATCAAATACATGGACACCACTTGTGAATTGGTATAGCCTTGGTCCAAAAAGTTTTGCTACCTAAGACACATCTAACCTAGAAAAAAATTTTTCCAAGGTCAAATCCAACCTCATATACAAGTTTTATTTTCATGTAGTTCTTAGACTTATAATATTTAAGGATTTTGGGAACCTTTACCAAGTTTTTCTTGAAGCCCAATGTTGCTAATATTACTATCTTTTATAGCAATGAAACCCTCATTCTAACACTAAAAATCCAGGTATCTTTTCATAATCATAATACAATAAGAAAATCTATCAACATGCCTACTAATAGACATAGAAACAAGTCAAAACCATGGCTAATAAAACTTTGTAAATTCATCATAGAAGTAACATATATTTCCATAGAATGGATCCCAGACATGGCTATCAGATCCACTCAATAATTCATACATTTCTAATATCACGAGTTATTTACAAGGAAATACATTCAATATTTTTAAACAGTCAATGATCCATGAAATCCAAAACATGCCAAAAAATGGATATCACAAATAGTAATGGTTTATTTGAACACATCATCCATTCATTAAAGATAATTTAAATAGCTCTATAACTGAGGAACATACCAACAAACACATGGATGTACAAGTCCCCCATAACCATTAGAATCATTCAAATAACACCTAATTATAGAAAACCAAGAATAACATATTCATTTACAACTAGTTTGGACACAGATTGTTATACCACATAATAATATCATTCAAAATTCATAGTGAAACACACAAACACACATGTGAATATACTTATCTGATTAACTTAATGACTAGAAACTAAGGGAGGGACTTCAGCTCTCCACCCAACCATAGGACAACAACACTATAACCTTTCTTATAGTTGACCACCCCCAAGATGGATTCAGAGTCTGAGGGGTAAATTAATTAATGGAATTCACACCAATGTCTATTATTTTTATCACATAGGAATCTAGAGCTCATAGTGTCTCCATCTACATGGAATCCAGATCCTACAATATTCCCACCTACTAATTTCTATAGAGAACCATAGCCCCTGTGTCACCACCTACTTAATAGGGATCCATAGAACACATTACTTCCACCTACAAGCCCCTATAGGTATACGAATCCACAGAGTTTCTACTCTTTAAATAAAAATCCAAATCACATAGTGTTCCAAATGTTAACCCATAGTATTTAAAAAAAAAGTGTCTCAACATGTATACTTTTTTCTTTCACCTGCGTTTCTCCTTGAGCTTCTTCCTTCTTTGAGTTCACTTTGGAAGTCTCATATGATTATCCCGACATACTCCAAATGAGTGAAATTTTCTCATCTTATTGAACCTTTGTCTCTATTCTTGTGACTTCTCTCACCACTTCCTGTATGTGCATCCTAGCATACCCTTCATACACAACATACAATACATGTCTATATTCTTGTCTAGTTGACTACTCTCTTCGTAATTTATTCCCAATTAACCGCTTCTGCTGTCAAATCCTCACTTTTGTCTTGCATGTTGACCACACCAATACACCCCACAAAGAGAGAGGTGGTATCAAAATTTTCCTTATCTCAAGGAAACCATACTTGACCTCCCTTCCTGGTGTGGAGGCCATTAAACTCATTCAAAGAAATGGTGTCATATTAAATGAAGCTATCTAATTTTAATCACTTCCCAGAAAAATCTTCTCCTCAAACCTTTGAATCCATGTCCACTCCTTAGCCTAATAATTATTTTTATTTCCAAAATATTTACATGAGTTTACAATTCACAAACAGGTTTATAAGAGGAGTAGAAAAAAGGGTTGTCACATAAAATTAACGAACAAGAAGGTAGTATCACTACGAAGAGATCTGTTGGTGCATTGTAGAACTAGGAAGAGGTCTAATTTTGCACTATAGGGAGGAAAGGAGGACAGAAGAAGAAATTATCAGAGAGGAAAGGTCATTGTATCACTCCACTGAGGGTTATCTGAGTGTCATATGCTAGAGGGAAGTGATGTGTTATGGGGGTTCAAAAATGAAGAAATATTTCTTGAAAATCAAATTTAAGAGTGCAGAAATGTGCCGAGGGGAAATAGGGCACTATGGCACTAAGAAAAGGCTCTAGGGAACACTACAAAGATCAAGAGAGGAAAATAAAGTTGTGAATCTAAGAGAAATATTGTAGCATTGATCAAGATCCTAAGGAAGTGTTATACCATTATATTGATCCCATGGAGGCTACACTAAATGAACCTATAACATATCATGTGCATTCATGGCATACTAAACAATACCATTAATTTGACGACATATTGGAAAACACCTCTAAAAATCACATTATTTAACCCCCTACCAATACAATCCCAATACACCTTCCCAATTTTAAAAACCCCTAATTTCACTAGATATTGTAGTTATCCATTTTTCATTGATATTTTTTATGCCCCTTCATATTTTTTCATTAACTTTAGCTCCATTTTTATACCTTCCAGTACAAAAACTTTTTACCCCCTATTATATGCTCAATATATTATGCCATTTTTTCCTTCATATATATCCCTCAATATGAATGCATGTTGTATGGTATTTCTCCCCCAGTGAAACCCCTATGCTATATCCCAAGAGGACACTACACAAGCCCAGAAAGACTCAAATTTACAAGAAAATTCAAGGAGGGACCTCTCTTTAATAATTACCTCAGTGGGATAAGGTACAAATGGTAACTTTGTTATTAATGATTAGACAACAAGTATTAGTTATGCTCACATGTCTTCATCTATTATATCAAGTTACAAGGGATTATGATAGCTCACTTGTGTTGGATAGTCCTAACATAATTATATATGCATTGATTTGAAGAAATGGGCCCCCCAATTCCCTCCAGGAACAAGGAACATAGAATAATTGAGGAGGGTTGTTGTTATATATATGGAAAAAAACTATCTCCATATTTTCACATTCATCCTAAATATTCCTTCATTCATTGGAAATTGTATGAAGTATTCTTTCACTAAAGAAAGTTTTACCATTTATTTTAGATATTATGCTTCTTACCTTGTAACATTCCTAGTTTCCCTCTGTCCAAATAATTTACATTGAGTCACCCATTCCTACATGGTCAATACTATTTTAAGGAAACTATAGTATCCCAATATCATCCACAATGATCCCCAAAAATTTCCAAAATAATTGCCTATACCATGTGCAACCACTTTAGTGTCAATGACAACTTGACTTCACCCTACAATATATTATTATCCTCCTAGAAAAATAAAAATTATTACATATCGTTGGTATATTCACTTCCACCCATGCCAACTCTCTTTCTCTAACCAATGGGGTTTTCCTTTACAACCTCATCCATTTTTCCCAAAAGTTGTCTCAAAATATTTTTTGCCTAGTTACTCTACTATGGAATTCAACGGACACAATTTTTCTTTAGGGGTCATGTCTTCATTCATGTTGCATTATCTTATTCATTATAGGATTAATGTTTTGAAATTTTGGTTCTCATTACCATTAGAATGGTAAACCATGGATGGGATAGGGAGAATCATCATTACTCTCTACTTCCATCGGATTACGTGATGTTTGACTACAAAATTTATTCACATAAGCTTAAGTCATACATTGCAATAATTGTAGCTATTATTTTAGTCACAAATCCCCATCATTGATTAGGCTATCAATGTCATCATATCAATACTCTTATTAAATAATTATCTAATTATGTTCCAGGGACTATTCTTCTTAGAGAAATTCTTTAATTTTACTATTTCCCTTGAGGGTGATGTAGATATATACATCATTGATTCTCCAATACATTGAAATCAATCATGTTTTTGAGATTATGTTATTATCAAAGTAGACCACTTGGATTCTCATATACTATTTTGAAACCAAATATTACAAGCATGTAAAAAACCTACTTCATTTGTATAAAGAAACAAAGTTGTTAAGATGATTGTGGTTTTGCAGGTGGGTTATTATCCTTATATGCCTTCTCTCTCTCTCTCTCTAACACACACACACACACACATTCCATAGTTTGTTACATTTTGCAAGAAAATAATGATGTATTTTAGATATATTCCTACTAGTAACCTTAGACACACATAACAGGGTGGATATATACATATACGATGGCATTAATTATCACCTAAACTTAAGTGCTAAAAAATTGTGCAACATTAGATTTTGATTACTTGTTAGGCCTTCCCCATAGGACACATGCCATTTGTGTGGAATAACCTATTATAGCTAAAACAATTAGTGAAAACATGTAAAAGTGGCATATTCCATTCTAGAAAAATATTTCGACAACATTTCAAGTCCGAGTTACAAAAGGATCAAGTTTGTTCTAACTTGGGTGCCCTAAAATCACAAAGAAATATAGATATCACTCTACCTTCAATGACAAAATCGACATGTCCAAGGTGCATGAACCTCTTCCATAATTTGGTATAAAAAATAACCATGGGTATGCATTTCAAAGGAGTTAATTAGAGTTCATAAGCATTTTTATGTCAGAACTTCAACTCCTGACATTTACTTTCTTGAGAATCTTTACAATTTGATTCATAGAGAAAGAGAGAGGGAGAGAGGGAGAGAGAGAGAGAGAGAGAGAGAGATTTTCTAGAAGGATCATCAAAGATCCTCTTGAGGGGAAGGAGTAATATGTCACTATTTGTTACTTCTTATTAGTGTCTCAAATGACCTTTTAATTACCATTAGTTAATAGAGTTATTCTTACACAAATTTTTTTGTTTTTAATGTTTCCATGTTGATTTCTTTGGTTATGTTTATGATGCTAGTTACTAACCTAGTAATCATGTTTCTCTCACTCTTATGTTGTTAGTAATGTATAACCTCTCTATTAATTGAATATTTTTTCTAACTTTAGCCAAATAAGTTATTCTCTTAAGTTGGAGTTGAATAAGTTTGATTCTTACTACTTGTCAAGATGGGTCACCTAGATGAAACTTTACATCACCTTGCATGGAATTATATTATTATTGAAGACATCGTTGGAAATACTGAGAGAGGGGTGAATACATATTTTTTATTAATTATTATATTTTTTATTTCACAAATTATTAATTTTTATTAGCTTCAAATAAACATAAACATGCATCTTTACCATTAAAAAATACATAACAATAGATACAGTAGATATATAGATTTTTAGGTGGAAACCCCTCCAAGACAAAAACCACTGAAATCTTCTTAATATTTTTCTTCAAAAATATTTACATAAATTTTTCAGCTCCAACTGAATAAGGCTCCAAGCTGTAGGGCACTCCTATGAATGTTTACCAGCTGAAATTAGAATTATGCTACAATTCCCTATATTTCAAGCTCCAACCTGATAGATTCTCCAACACCCTATTTATTATTTGGTATTGGATGAACGCTCCAACGCCCAATGCAAGCTACAACCTGCCCTAGCACCACCCTACCACCCTAAAGTTTTCTTAGGCTCCAATCTGAAGGAGAACCCACTCTCATTCCTTGCACCACCCTACCACCATGATTAGTCAGTGGACCATATTTCACAATTTTCAAACTAGATCCAATTGTGTTCAATAATACAAAATTATTTTCAACTGCAAACTCTTCTCAACAATCAAATATTATTATACTCAAAATTTGATTAGTGTCTCTACATCGATAAAATGTCAATACTATGCTCAATGTATTTTTCTATGCCTTTTCTCACTCTATATATTTTTCAATACATAAAACATCAATAGTCTCCAAAAACACAATTATGACTTCGCTTCAATGAAACCCTAGTTCTCCAATACATCAATCATACCAACTATCAAACCCAATATTTCTGCTCAATTTACATAAAATTCTATCAAATTTAAGCCATGGAAAAAAAATGCACTGAGCCTCGAATGCTACATTTATTCCATATCATAATTTGAATAAAAAGACTATAAAAAACATATATTAAATTAGTTGTTTGAAAAAATTGCAAATTTCTAGTGCATTCTACAATTCAATAGGAATTCAGTGAAAATTCTATATAATTACCACCATTTTTTTTCAAATCATTAAAAGTTATAATCTTGCTACAAAATGACATGAATATGAATTAAACAAATTTTCCTTGGCATAATGAGTGATTATAAGTTTCTATAGAATTTGGTGGGTACCACTCCATACTGCGCTGGAAAATATAACACTTGGTGTCTCAAGGCCATAATTATACTTGTCACTCGTCCTCTCGAATTCTTGCTAACAAATCCATGGTTTTAAATAATTTGATATACGAAACTTTAATATTAAATGTCAATATATAATTTCAAAAGAATTGTTGTTCAGGCATATGATAGCTCGGGCTCATAAACGATGTACATACAATGAATTTCAAGTGTGAGAACTGTATTATCCCATGGTATTCGTGGTTGAGAAATTATAAATAGAGTACTCAACTACCCCAACATATGAAGAATGATGAAACCTTAGCTAAACTGAGAGGGGGGGGGGTGAATCAATTTAGTACATTCATGGACATTTCAAACTCTTTTCTTTAAACTGATTTACACCTCCATTTCATAAGAAACTTAATATATAATGAATTAACAAACCTAATGTGTGGGAAATAAGTAATAAGAAGATTAAACACAATACATCAACACATAATCATCATGCACATATATTTTTTTATTTTCTATAGGCTCCAACATACAGGAGGCTACTACCTCAATTTTTGCAAGCTACAACTTGCAAGGAAGCTCCAATTCCCATCTATTTTCTACAGGCTACAACCCATAGGAGGCTTCTACCTCAACTAGCTACAACTGGCCATCTATCAAGCTCCAACTTGAAACGGAAGCACCAAATCCCACACACTAAAATAAAAAACATATGTTTATTTACCTCGATATCAACTCTATTTTACTCCTTCTTCACTATTTCCTTTTCCTCATTCTTCAGTTCAGGTTACTACATCAGAAATAATCATTACAACACTCATGGAGTTTTTCCTATGCCTATGGAGACTTGCCTTTTCATCACAAAAAACATAAAATTAATCAATGAATTTACGGTTACAGTTACAACAGATGTATTTCACTCAACCCTTTTAGCTCTTTTGCTCGCTGTGATTTTTTAAATTTTTGTTGCTGTCATTGATCTTTTCAGTTTCTATTGTTATATTATAAAAATTATGAACAAACTCCCTTTTCCAGACTCTACCTCTTTTTCTCGTGCATGCAACGTTCAACCTTCACCTACTCCTTTTCTTTGTGTTGGGTCACATACCCTAGTCTCCTTCTGCTGCATTCAGAATTTTGTTATTAAATGCCCATACTAACCTTGCACGAGTATTAGGTCACTTTCCTGAGTCTTTCCTCTTGTGTTCAACCTTTCCTTTTAACTCACTTCCGCAACCACATAACACTGTTCTGCACTTAGATTCGGGTCTTAACCAAGTCTACTCTCGTTCATATTTTTCTTTAAACACCCGAGTATTTTGCTTACGTTTAGACTTTTCTTCGTAAAGCAGGTGTATCCACAGAGAACCTGGACCTGAAATATATTAATAACTACCTTTGTATGATATCACATCTGGTCACTTATCACATTTCGACGTTCCATAGGTTTTATGTTATAATCCTCGTTTTCCTCCTCTGATTCGATTTAATAAAAGGAAATGCTTTACATCTGAATTTGAGATCCTTTGGAGTTCACCTTTGAAACTGCATCGCATCTGGGCTCTTTATCGCACTTTGCATTTCGTCAATTCAACATGGTTCATGGGTTCTATCCTTTCTGAGCTTGCAATGTGAAATATGTGACTGGGTCCCACACCGGGCTTTAAATCCTTTAGTATTTGGATTTGTAATTCCATCGTGTCTAATCCTTGTATCGCATCTCAAACTTCGGCATTTTAACATGATTCTTGAGTTCTTATCTTCCTGATCTTGCGATGTACGATATGCAGGACTGGCCCACGTCATCTCCACATCATCATGAATTAACTACGATCTGCAGGGTTGGGGCCACGTCATTTGCCACGTCACTTGCCACATCACTTTCCACGTCATCTACCACGTCATCCTTCCATGTCACTGATTACATCACTGCATACATCATCTTTCCACGTCATCTCAAATTTTCCCATCACAATATCGTAGTTTTAACCATATGGCAATGTTTACAATTTTGCGATTTTGCAAATCACCACGAATACATTATTGCATGTCGCAATATTTAGCTCATAGAAGTAAAAATATTCCTCTTATCATATGTGATATGTGATCACATCGCATCGTAAAACCCACTTCTTATCGCATCGCAACTTAAAAAAATTAACTTGTGATAACTTAACATATAAATATAAAGATCGTTGATAGCGATGTGCGCTAAAAATCTTATGGCTGAATGCAATATAATCTAGATTGTCCATTCTCCTACTTTATGTTCGCGATATGATCTCGGCCATCAATCTCCACTTTACTCTGTGATTTTATCTTAACCATCCATCTCTCAACCTTCAACCTGGTTTTTCGACTTGACTTACGTGTTCATGAATTTTTCCATTTGTTGAATGTGTTCATTACTTTACTTTGGCACGTTCATGACTCGACCCAAACTTGCTGCCTATTGTTCCTTTAGAAACAATTCCTTGTTGTGTACAGGAATCCGTGCTCAAGACATTAAAGATTATGTCACAAAATATATATCTGTCTCTGTTTATTAAACCTTCAAATATTAATAATATATTTCCCAAATATCAAATCTTTCTAATTTTTGCAATGCCATGTTCCCTTTATATTGAAGTGAGCGAATGGAAGACGAAGAAGAAAAGGATTTTAATTTGCCATGCTGCTTAAAACAGAAACTACCATCATAAAATCCTGAAGAATTGAATAACAAATAAGCTAAAATAGTGGAGCGCCCATTAAGGATGTTTAACTATTAGATACATAAATATCAAGAGACCTGCAGCTCTAATCACTCTACTTTATTCACAGATATGTAAATGAAATGGAAACCAAGAAAACTCTTCAACACAGATGGAATAATGGAAACTTGCAAAACTTTTTCATTCATTCAATATTGTTCAGTACAAAATTAGCCTTCAAGGTCCAAAACTCGGAACCTTCTTTCTCCTTCAAAATGTCTTTAAATACAATCTGAACCAAAATGGTTTCCAGTTATAAAACTAATTCCAACTAACTCTAACTGCTTAACTACTCTCTGTAGTAGAGGTACATGCCTCGGAAACATTCTATTACATTTACATGACTTCATTTAAAACATAATAAAAGATGATAACTCCTAATCTAAGGGAACTGATGTTCCTGAAATAGTGGCTGACTCAATGACTATTTGTGGCTGAACGGCTACTTGTGGCTGTTTGGCTGGAAATCCCTTTTCTGTGTCAATAGAAAATTTCTTGCACTCTTTCCAGAGTTTATCTTGAGTTATCAGAGCGTTCTTATAACGATGATATTCCAGTGTAAACGCAACAACTTGACTGTGAGTAAGATTACTTGTGAACAATGTCTTCACCATCCATAGTAGAAGGAAATGCCTTTGTAAGAAATTAAACACTGTTTCTCCCTTCAAAATCTGTGTCTTCTCATGCCGGCCATCTGCTCTGCTTTTTGCAAATATCAATTGATCCTCATAAAATTTCCAGGACATAATATCCCCTCTCTCTGTCCAGCATGAGGGCAAACCTGTTCTCTTCAACTTGTCAAACGAAATATCAAATTTCTTAATTATCTCTTTAATTCCCTGTAACCATTTCTCTGAGGCCTTTAGAAGGTCATTTTTTATGATCATTTTATTTACCTCTTCAGCATAGAAGTACCTATCCTGTATCCCCATATCTCTCAACTCTTCATCTGTCTTGGCATTAATAAAATTTATGAATTTTTTGGCCCAATTTGATCTTTTAATAGCGGCCTGCTTCTCCGATAATAGCTCCTTTTCATGCTCCAAAATAATGTTTTTCTCTCTGGCAATTATATTCATGGAATCCCATTTTGACTGCATTTCTGAAATGATCTCGTTCCAGATGAGATCCTTAGCTTTGATAAGGGAAATATTTCCCTTTAATTTCTCCTTGAGCTCTTTGATTTTATCCTCGGCTTTTTGTAGCTTCTGCTCGTTCTCATTTGCTTTTCCTTCCCATCCTTGCATCATCTTGATAATTGTGGCCAATTCATACTGGGCTTGTTTACAATCTCTCTCCGCCATCTTTAATTCTGTGTTTAGTTGAACAACCTGGGCTTGAGGATCAGCTCCACCTGCAGAAAAATCAAAAGTACAAGTATGGTTCTGGATTTGATTCTGTAAGGTTATAGCAGTATGCTTTACCTTAGTGAGTTCTTCGTCCTTCTTCATCAGCTGCTGTCGCAATTCCTCTTTCTCCTTTTCAACCTCAGCTACTTCGGCTGCCAATGAGTGCTATGTAGCTGGCAATTTCAACTTTTTCCTTAATGATGATATTTCCGCTTCTGCACTTTTCATCAGCTTCTGAACTGTGGCTTTATCATTTGGATCCACGCCGATTTTCATAATAATCTTCTTCAGCTCTTCATTCCGAGTTGTTAATGCCCTGGCGTTTGCTTTCTCCATTTTGCATTGTTTAATGACCTTTGCCAGCATATTTTCAGTTTTGACTGCTGTAGCATTGGTCTTGCTCAAATCATTTACAATCAGCTGACCAGTCTGCATGTGAAGATTCATTTTGTCCCACAAGGGGATTTTTTTAACATCCATGACAATATTTAACTCGTTAAAGCTGCCTGAAGGTCCAAGGGACATTCCTGTCAGATGTGACAGAGCCATCTTAAACTGATCTTTCTCCAAATCCATCACAGTCAGCAATCTGGTTTGGTCAGCAGGTATATTGTGCTCTGCTTGTGCTTCTATATTGGCCTTTATCCTTTGGTTCCTTTCCTCAATCTGTGTGAACACTTGCTTCATGGAGGAAGCCTTTTCCAAGTGAAGTTCCTGTCTATTAGGAGATGAAGGGCAATCTTGTTCTTCATTGACCTGGAGAGGTAAAACCAGGTGAATTGGAGGAATGGTCTTCTGCTAGTTTAGTCCTTTTTTCCTCTCGGGGCTCCTCATCATCGATTTCAATAACATCCTCTCTACCTCTTTTGCTCATTCTTTCCAAAATTGCAGGTGTTTAAATACTAGTTTTTGTTGAAATTGACCCTCCTGGATTAGCCAGTTTCTCCAAATCCGGTTTACTTACATGAGTAAATGCAGCATACCCATTCTCGACCCTTTTTTGAGAAATTATTCCATGTGGATCATAGGGCCATTTCTCTCCCAACAACAACTGAGTCCCTTCCAATATTTTTGATACCTCTTCAAAAGCTTGTCTTGTATTGACAACAAAAGGGCATACACTCATAGGCAACTTGTACATCAATCCTTTCTTCATGGGTAGAAAATGAACTTGATCTACATTAAGACTTTGCCTTATAAATTCCAAAGCAAAAATTCTCATGGGAACAAAGGTTGGGAGCCTATAGGGCTCAATACTAACTCCATACAGTATTATCTCAGAGTAATCTTCAAAAATAAACCAATCTCCGAATTTACAATTGGGTCCTAACTGCAAGAACTCCTGGGCCTTTGGCGGAAAGCATGGAGGAAGAGTTCCATTTAGAATTTTATAAGTAGTAGTCATGAAATGGTCAGTAAATTCAAACAGCCCGGCTTCGTTCTCTTCTTTTCTAACCATATCGGTCCAAAGAAAAACTGACTGCTTATTTTTATTACTATCCATTATATTTAAACCAACACTCATGAACTCTTCAACATTTTGATATAAAAATAAGTAGACTACCAATGATGGAAATCTGAAAAAACTTGTTAGGGGGAAGGCGATCAATTGGGAGTTTACTACTTCTTGCCAAAAAGACGGGATGTCTAGCACCACACCTGGTTTCATCATCAGAGTGAACATTCCCAAGACTGCTTTATCAATTTCGTGATCATCATCTCTTCCCAAAATTTCTGTAATGCAACTAAGAACTGGCCTATACTGAACATTGAACGCCTCCAAACTGAACTTCCCTGCTTCAAATTGAGTTTTTTTTGGACTTCGTATCAAAAACGACATGCAGCGATTGAACTCCTCATTTGAAAGTTCCTCGAAATATTGAACCAACGAATCTTCGGAGAACTGCAATGGAGACTCATATTCTGGAAAACATAATGCTTGACGCATTAATTGTGTTGAAACCTACAGGATATTTTCCCCCTGAGAATTCATAACAAAACACTTGCCAGGGTACATGGATGCAACTAACCAAGAAATGAATTCGGGGAAGAAATGAGTTTTTGGAACACAAGAAGACAACACACCCGAACTTTTCATAGCAGTGAACACAGGGGACTTGTCAGTGTTCAGGGTTACTTGGTAATGCAAGAGAGGATGGTTGACAGATGACACGGTATCACAAACATCTTTCTCGCTATCTAGGAGGGGACTGAGACTTGATGAACCAGACAATGATGTTCGCTTGGCCATGGCTGACAGGAATTCAAAAGCAATTCGCGAGGCAATGGGTAATGCAAAGGTGGCGGGATGCGGTTAAACAGGGCAAACAGTCACAAATAAATCAAAATGGAATGGGAGAATCCTTTTATAGGCTACGGAAACCATAATAAATGCAGGAGTGACGCGGAGAAACAGTTGGAAGTGGATGACAGCTATCTTCCATCTCGGCTGATGACGTCATGCGGGGGGTCTGTGAGTACGGCAAAGAAGTTCTATCCATACCCCCCATAATTAATCAGAACTGTTGATCACCAGATTTCAAAGATCTGACCAGTCAACTGCGGGGGGTCGGGATTTGATAACTGACGGGCTAGTTTACCCCCCGCAATAGCATATCCGCAAGCTTCTCTGTATAATTGCGACTTCCGCTCGGGAAGTTGCTCGAGCTTTAACCTTAATATATATATATATATATATATATCAACCTAAGGTTGACGCCCACTTCATGTATATAAATAAAAATGGAAATACATGCATTCCTCTCTTTTTTATGCTAAAGTATTAAAAACTTCATACTATAGCATATTTTCGAATTCTTATTTGTTTTTTTTTTATTTTTTCATTTTAAAACTTCAGAATGAAATATAAAAAGGATATGTAGATAATGATCCACAACACTGCCTTTGCTCCTTTGCTGCCTTAACTACCTTTGCTACTTTTTCTCCTTTTATTCTAATGTTTCTCCTCTCTGCTCCTTTGTCTTTGCTAATGGTTTAATGTTTCTCCTTGCCTCTCTAGTGCTCCTTGCCTCTCTACTGCTCCTCTGCCTCCCTTTTATGCTTTCTCACTGTCTCCTTTTCCTTATTGATGCTCCTTCTTTGCTTGTTGTGTAACCAGCTCCAAAGAGAGAAGAAAAGAGATATTCACACCTTAGAAATGAGCCACTTCGAGGGGGCAACCTCCAATACATTACATGAATGAACAATTCTTGGATGATACAATTTACAAAACCTCCTTTCTATATATAGGAGTCCATGGGGCCATAATGTAATCCTAGTGGGGCACAATGTAATCCTAGCTGACCTAACAATAATAATTTAAGGGCACAATAATAACAAAATGGGGGTTACAAGGGTACAATAATAACAATAAGGGGGTTACACTAACAATAACAAGGGACTATACTAGTAATATAGGGACCTAACATGCCCCTCTCCTTCAAAAAGTGTTGTCCTCAACGCTTGAGTAGCTCTGGGTGCTTTTGTATAAAATTCTCATCCTCCCATGTAGAATCTTCAGTGGGTAAGTTCTTCCACTTGATGAGATACTCTGAAATTGATCGATTCCGTAGTTGTCGAGTTCTCGTTTCCATGACCGCTTCTGGTTCCAATATGATTTTTCCTTCCTCATCAAGTTCTGGCAATATTGTTTGAACTGGAAGATTTTCACCTATAACCTTCTTTAAGCATGAAACATGGAAAACTCGATGTACTCGCGAAGAAGCAGGAAGCTCCAATTTGTATGCCATAGTACCAATCTTTTGCAACACCTTGTAAGGACCATAGTACTTTGGTGATAATTTATTATCCTTCTTAGCTTGCTTGAGGGACATTTGTTTATATGGTTGTAGCCGTAAAAATACCCAATCTCCTACATCAAAACTTCTCTCGCCGCGATGTTGATCTGCCTGTTGTTTCATTCGATTTTGTGCCAAATTCAGGTTATCCTTTAAGAGTTGGAGAAATTCTTGCTGATGCTCGATGTGATCTTCCACTGCTTGAACCTTCTAATTTTCCCTTAAAGATGATGTGATGGATGGTGGATGATATCCATAAAGTGCCATAAATGGGGTCATTTTTGTTGTAGTATGGAAGGAAGTGTTATACCACCATTCAGCGAGAGCTAACCACTTGACCCATTGTGTTTTTTTATCAGATACAAAACAACGAATATATCCTTCCAAACATTTATTTACTATCTCAGTTTGACCATCAGATTGAGGATGATAAGATGAGCTATGAGCTAATTGAGTACCCAAACAAGAAAATAACTCGGTCCAAAAATTTCCAGTAAAAATGGGATCTCTGTCGCTCACAATAACCCTTGGGCTTCCATGTAGCTTTTGAATTCTGTCCATAAATGTAGTAGCAATCGTACTTGCTTTAAATGGATGAGATAATGCACAAAAGTGTGCATACTTGGTAAGTCTATCAACTACCACCATGATGACATTCTTTCCTTCAGACTTAGGTAAACCTGTGATAAAATCCATTGAAATCTCCTCCCAACGCCGACTTGGAATGGATAAAGGTTGTAGAAGTCCCGGGGTCTTAATTGTCTCCACTTTATTCTGCTGGCAAACCAAACATTCCGCCACAAACTTTTGAATATCAGATTTAAGGCCATCCCAAAAAAATTCTTTCTTCACCCTGTGGTAAGTTTTTTAAAAATCCTGAGTGTCCTCCTAAAGGAGAAGTGTGCAATTCCATAAGAATCTTTTGTTTTAGTTGGGAATTCTTACAAAGATATAAGCGATCTTTGTACCATAAGGAATCATTTTTCCAACTAAATGTATCAGATGTACTAGGATCTTGCCGCAAATTTTGAATGAGTATCCATACATCTTTGTCCTTCTTCCATTCATCTCTTGCTTCAGTTATCCAATCTGGTTGGATAATAGAAATGGCACAAAGCAATGCTTCCACCTCTTCATTCTTTCTTGAGAGTGCATCTGCAACAACATTAAGCTTTTCCTTTTTGTAGATTATTTCAAAGTCATAACCCAACATCTTTGTGACCCATTTTTGCTGCTCTTCTGAAGATAGTCTTTGTTCCAAAAAGTGTTTAAGACTATCATGATCAGTTTTTACCTTGAAGTGTCTTCTCATTAGGTAAGTTCGCCATTTCTTTAGTGCATGCAGTATTGCTAACATTTCCTTCTCATAAATAGGTTTCTGTAAATACTTTCCCTTGATTGGACGACTTTCAAAAGCAATGGGTCTTCCTTCCTGCATTAAAACTGCACCAATTCCATTTCCTGAGGCATCACATTCCACAATAAGGGTTTTTGTGAAGTCTGGCATAGCTAAGACCGGTGCTAGGCACATTGCCTCTTTAAGATGTTCAAAGGCCTTAGTTGCTTCAGGAGTCCATGAAAATGCATCTTTCTTCAATAATGTTGTTAGAGGTGCTGCTATTCTCCCATAATTCTTAACAAACTTGCGATAATACCCTGTTAACCCGAGAAATCTCGCAACTGCTTTATGGTTGTGGGGACTTTCCATTCCTTAATGGCTTTAATTTTGTTAGGGTCTACTTTAACACCCTCGTGAGATACAATATGACCCAGATATCCACCTCTTGTACTCCAAAGAAACATTTGGATGTTTTTGCATATAATTGTTTCTCCTACAATAGTTTGAGCACCCTGTCAACATGCTCAACATGATCCTTCCAAGACCTATTGTAGATTAGTATATCATCAAAAAATACTAGCACAAATTTTCTAAGGAAGGGTTTGAAAATGGAATTCATCAACCCTTGAAATGTAGAAGGTGCTTGGTAAGGCCAAAAGGCATGACCAAAAATTCATAATGACCCTCATGAGTTCGAAATGCTGTTTTGGGAATATCTTCAGTCTTCATTCTAATTTGATGATATCCTGAACGAAGATCCAACTTGGTAAAACAAATTGCTCCATGTAATTCATCCAATAATTCATCAATCACAGGAATGGGAAATTTGTCTTTAATGGTGAGCTTATTGAGCTCCCTATAATCCGTACACATTCGCCATGATCCATCCTTCTTGTGTACCAATACTACAGGAGCAGAGAAAGAACTTTGACTGGGTTGAATTATACCCGCCTCTAACATTTCTGCAATCATACGTTCAATTTCGCTCTTTTGGAAGTAAGGATATCTATAAGGCCTGATGTTTGGAGGAACACTTCCTGAATCAAATGAATAGCATGATCATGATCACGAATAGGTGGGAGTCCTTTGGGAGTTTCAAACACCTTGGAATGATTGTCCAAGACTTGTTGGAGATCTGCAGAAATAGATGATTTTGATGTTGGAATTTCTAGTGAGCATAATTGTGCAATTACGCCTCGTTGTTCTTTCTTTAGAAGCTTTGTCATGCCATTAGAGCTTATTATCCTTCCTGGCTTCCCTTCAATACCCCGTAGTTCGAATTCCTTTCCTTCTGAAAAGAATTTCAGGAAAAGTTCTTGAAAATTAAAAGCTACCGTCCCCAAAGATTGTAACCATTGTACTCCTAGTACAACATCAGCACCTCCCATAGGAATGGAAAGCATTGGACTAGTCAACACATATTCCCCCATGGTTAGCTTGATGTTATTGCATTTTCCATAGCAATTTATAGTTCCTCCATTTGCAACCATCACTTGACATTCTGGTGCTGGGTATAGGAAACAATTTAATTCCTTTGCTACCTTACAATGAATAAAATTATGGGTGCTACCTGAATCAATCAACACTATTACCTTTCTCTTCTTGATTTGTCCTTTTATCTTGAGAGTTTGAGGAGTGGTAATTCCTGCCAGTGCATTACACGATATGGCTGGATTCATTTCTTCCTCTTCTGGGGCTGGTTCCTGGTGTATATCCTCTTCTTGTTCATTTTCTTCTTCCTCTTCACAATCTATGTAAAATAATTTCTT
Organism: Pinus albicaulis; assembly: GCA_034641835.2. Taxonomy (NCBI): domain Eukaryota; kingdom Viridiplantae; phylum Streptophyta; class Pinopsida; order Pinales; family Pinaceae; genus Pinus; species Pinus albicaulis. Next base: position 499,721,476 of record CM076574.1, read on the forward strand.
CTCAGCACACTTATGACCTTTAGTGTATTTGCTATCACAACTGTAGCAAAGCCCTTTGCTCTTTTTTCTTCCAATTGTTGTGGTGTCAACCTTGTAGGTTGTGGAAATCTAGGCGTAGCAACACTTCCTTCTTTATAGAATTGAGTGGTAGGCTTCCTTGTTGCCATAATTTTACATCCAACTTTTCTTGCCAACCTGAATGCCTTCTCTAATGAATCTCAGTTCCGTGAACACGAACTTCATGTTGAATTAGCTCCTTTAAACCGCCCAAGAACTCTGTGTGGAGTGGTCCTCTCAACACGTTTACCCTTATACTCAATTTTTGGAAGTCCTCAATGTGCTCCCCCACTAAACCCTTTTGTTTGAGATTTATCAATTGGCTAAAGAAGGTGTTGCTCTTTGTATCCTCATAATGTGCTATCATTTCCTCCGTAAAAATTGACCAAGTGACAATTTTTTTACTAGAGCAAAGCCATCGATACCATACAAATGTATTTTGTTCTAAATGTAAAGTTGCAATGCGTACCTTTTGTGTGTTTTGCACATTATGGAGATCAAAATATTGCTCCATCCGTAGTATCCATGTTACAGGATCCTTTCCATCAAACTTCCTCATATCCATTTTTGGAATATGGTGGTTCTTCCCACCAACATTCGAGTTTATGAAATCACGATTAACATTTATTTTGTTCTCATCATGAGGTTCTTCTCCTATATTTCCGCCATTAGGAATCATTTCCGGTTTTAAGCTTGTCATCAAGCCTTCCATGTATGCTTTTAGATCATTCTTCATGTTTTCTATGTTGTCTTTCATGTCATCCATCTTAGCTTCCATGCCCACTTCCATGCCATCCATCTTAGCTTCCATGCCATTCATCTTAGCTTGCACACCATCCATCTTAGCTTCCACGCATTTCTTCAAACCATCCATCTTCACTTCCACACCTTTCTTCAAAACTTCCATTTCATTTTTTGCTTCTCTTTGCGAGAGTGAAATTTGTTGCACTTGTTCTTGTAATTTTGATAGATCATGTTGCAATTCTTCATCTTCATGAGTCATGGTAGAGCCTTCTGAAGGCTTGATGGGTGTTGAATTCTTTTTAGGGGCCATTTTAGAATTCACTATTGATATCTATTCTACAAGATTCCCTTGGAATCAATTCAACTTGATTCTTCAAACAAGACTTATGCAATTCGGAAAAAACAAATACACACCTTTTACTAGCTTTTAGGAGCTCGATATTGAAATTGAATTATCTCTGTATTTGAAAATCTTTGATATCTGAAATTCAGCTCTGTAGTAGAGCTCTGAAGCTTCTTTCAAATGCCACAGGTCTGACCTGATTTGGATTCTCCAAGACAAATTTGTGTCCAATCTCCCACAATGACCTAATTCTGGACTGGTTCAGTAGAGCGAACTTGTACGACTTGCCACGTGTCACTGTTTTGTCCTTTGTCTCTGAAATTGATAGCTCAGAAACTTCAGTCTGTATACTTGCGACCAATTTTTACGACACTTAAATCCAATGCCCAGAGAGAGAGTTATTGAAGTTTTCCCACGATCACCTCTTTGAGATGCAATTCAGGAGCCTGAAAAAGCACTACCTTCCACAGATCCTATCTCCAAAAATATTGCGAACCAAGCTCTGAAATTTTTTGACGAATTTCCTCAAGATTTCAGCTTCGCACCATATGAATTTCAGACTCTGAACCTTCGTACAAAAAAATTTATAGCGCAAATTCCACGATGACCTGTTTATGAGCCTGAAAAAATACCTAAATTCCACAGATGATATCTCCTCAAATATTGCGAACCAAGATCTGAAATTTTTAGAAAACCTTCCTCAAGATTTCAGCTTCGCACCCTTGAAATTTCAGCTTCTGAAGCTTCGTATAAAAAAAGTTATAGCGAAAATGCCACGATGACCTGTTTGGAGCAGCGAAACCCTAGAATCCCAAAGCTCTGATACCAAATGTTGTGTAACCAGCTCCAAAGAGAGAAGAAAAGAGATATTCACGTCTTAGAAATGAGCCACTTCGAGGGGGCAACCTCCAATACATTACATGAATGAACAATTCTTGGATGATACAATTTACAAAACCTCCTTTCTATATATAGGAGTCCATGGGGCCATAATGTAATCCTAGTGGGCACAATGTAATCCTAGCCGACCTAACAATAATAATTTAAGGGCACAATAATAACAAAATGGGGGTTACAAGGGTACAATAATAACAATAAGGGGGTTACACTAACAAAAATAAGGGACTATACTAGTAATATAGGGACCTAACATTGCTCCTTTGCCTTAATGATAATTCTAGTGTTGGTCTTGTGTGCTCCTTTTCCATCAATGAAAATATTTCCAACAGTATCCCCCTTTGGAATTGATGGAAACACTTCCTCCAATACTTCCTCCCCCTTTCATTTTGAGATGTGTCTATCTTCCTCTTCTTTCTTCTCCTCCCTCTTTGACATCAATGGCAAAGGGTTACACCTTTTTCAAGCATATTGTCCATCATTGCATTATTAGAGTTCTGCATAAGAATTCTTCATTTTTTCCACATACCTGGCTAGGACTACTGCTCCATTTGGTGTGTAAGTAACGTTGGGAGAATAATTTGGGAGTCATTGAATCTTCATGTATAGTGCTTAAATGTGCTAGACTACTGAAATTTTTGGCTAAAATCAGGAGAATTTCTTCATCAGTAGTTATATTCAGCCGTATTTGAGGTTCCTCTTTACTTCTATGTTCATGGATGATGGCTGATCTACCCATGGAATGATGCTTCTCGTCTGATATTGGTTGGTCGACTGCACTGTTTCTGTTCTTGATATTACAAACTTTGCTGGTGCTTTTTTTTTCTTATCATTTCAGAGAGTATCATCTGCAAACACTATCCCTAGTTTGTCTCTTAGATATTCAAATGGTTCTCTAGAAAGAAGTTTTGTAAATATGTATGTTGTATGTTCCTTTTTTGGGACGTAGTCCATCTTTACCCTTTTCTTTACTACTTGTTCTCTAAGGAAGTGGTGTTTTATTGGGATGTGCTTGTTTTTTGAATGAAGCACAAGATTTTTTTATATGCTTATTGCACTTGTATTGTCACATTTGATCGAAATAGGTTTAGTGATGCTTACCTTCATGTATTGAAGAGTTTTTTTCATCCACATCACTTGTGTGCAACAAGATGTTGTTGTTATGTATTTTTCTTCTGTGGTAGATAAAGAGACAGATGTTTTCTTCTTGCTTAACCATGCCACCAGACTTTCTCCCAAATAGAATGCACCTCCACTTGTGCTTTTCCTCTCATCCACACAACTGGCCCAATCTACATTTGTATATGCTATCAATGTGAAATATTTGCCTTTTGGATACCATAGGCCATAATGTGCAGTTCCTTGCAGGTATCTAAATATCCTCTTGATTGCTAGTAAGTGATTTTGTTTTGGTGTTGCTTGATATCTTGCCACAAGTTCTACTGCCAACATAATGTCTGGTCTGGAGGCTGTTAGGTATAGCAGAATTCCTATCATAGATCTGTAAAGTCTTTGATCTACATCTGCAAATCCATCATCAGCACATAACTTGCATCTAGTTATCATGGGAGTTGACATAGGTTTACAGTTTTCCATTTGGAATATTTTTAACATGTCTCTTAAGTATTTTTCTTGTGAAATGAAAATTCTTTTCTTCTTCTATAGAATTTGAATTCATAGGTAGAAGGTAAGCTCTCTAATCATAGACATCTCAAATTCTAACTTCATCTCTTCTGAAAATCCTTTTACAAACTCATCCTTGTTTCTACCAAACGTGATGTCATCTAAATAGACAACTACAATTAAAAGTTCATTTTCATCATCCTTTATATACATATTGGTGTCTACCCCTACCTTCTTGAATCCTTGTTTTTTAAAGTACTTGTCCAGCCTATAATACATTGCATGTGGTGCTTGTTTGAGACCATATAGTGCTTTCTTTAATCTGCAAACATATTTGTGCTTATCTGCTAAGGAAAAACCTTTAGGTTGTTCCATTTAGACTTCTTCCTCTAAATATCCATTTAAGAAGGCAGATTCACATCCATTTTATATACCTTGAAATCATGATAGCATGCAAAATCCAGAAACATTCTAATTACTTCAATTCTTGCTACAGGGGAAAAATTTTCATCATAGTCAAGTCCTTCGATTTGATGGTATCCCTTACATACAAATCTGGCTTTATTTCTGATTACCTGACCTTGTTCATTCAGCTTATTCTTGAATATCCACTTTCTGCCAATGACATTTTTCCCAACAGGTATTGATATTAACTCCCAGGTCTTGTTCTTCTCAATCTAGTCTAATTATTCTTTCATAGCATTTAACCATTTTTTGTCATTTATGGTTTCATTAAAATTCTTTGGTTCTATCTTTGATAGCATGGCTAGATATACTTCCTCGGTCTATTTCGCTAGTTGTCTTCTTGTTTAGAATCTTGCACTTTTGTCTCCAATGATTTGATCTTCTAGATGGTTCTTTTGAGTGTCTCGAGGGTCCTTTTGAGTTAATTTATGTATCTCAAGTTGTATCATTATGTTATCTATTTTCTTGATTCTCATCATGATGATGATCTAGAGGATTGACATAGTTTTTACTTATGGTTTTGTCTGGTAGTTCTTCATCGAATATCACATCAATTCTTTCCACAATTTTATGCAGTATTTTATTGTAGCACTTTTAACCCTTACTCCTTGATGCATATCCCAAACATATTCCTTCATCAGATCTTGCATCATACTTCCCCAATTTTTCATCATTATTATTTATGACACATTTGCTACCAAAGACTCTAAAGTGCTTGAATGATGTCGGTTTCCCACGCCAAAGTTCATATGGATTCTTGTCACTATTTGGTTTGAGATGAGATTTGTTGAGGATATGAACAATTGTGTGTACTACTTCTTCCCAGTAGGTTTGGGGAATGTTTCTTTCTTGTATCATGGCTTTGGAAATCTGTTGTATAGATATGTTTTTCCTCTCTGACACTCCATTCTATTGAGGTGTATCTGCAACAGTAAATTGTTTCTTTATCCCACATTCATTGCATAGGTCTGCAAACTCATCACCTGTGAATTCACCTCCTCAATTTGATCTAATGCATTTAGTTTAAATCTAGTTTGATTTTCTGCTATTACCTTGAATATTTTAAATTTCTCAAAAGCTTCAGATTTGTATCTAAGAAATGCCACCCATGTTCAATTGGAAAAATCATCGATTATCAACATGAAATACGCTTCTCCACCTAGTGCATTTGTTCTTGAAGGTCTGCATGGGTCCATGTGTACAAGCTGAAGAGTCTTACTTGTAGATAAATTATCTTTGGCTTTGAACGATGTGCGAGTTTATTTTCCCAATTGGCAGGACTTACATATGTTATGTGGTGGATTCTTTATTGCAAGAGAATCTCTGACAGCTTTCTTTTTTCTTAGTTTGATGATGTGGTAGAAATTTAGATGTCCCAATATTCTATGCCATGGCCAAGGTTCATCAAGTTTGCTGATGTGGCATGCTTCCTTCTCCTCTTCCACTATATAAACATTACTCTCTGTTTGAACACCTTTAGCCAAGGTCTTTCCTGTGATGTTTGACCTTGATTCACAATCTTGGGCTCTGTAAAGGACCTCACAACCTTTATCACAAAAATTACTAACACTTAGCAGATTGGCTTTCAAACCATCTAAAAATAGTACATCGTGAGCCTATCCTCTTCCATTATTCAGGCTGACTGTGCCTTTTCCCTTGATGTTCCCTACTCTATCATTTCTGAATGTTACGTTCCTATATTTCTTTTCATCGAAAGTTACAAACTTGCTTCAATCTCCAGTCATATGCCTTGAGCACCCACTGTCCACATACCATTGACTGTTCTGATTCTAAGAAATTAGAAACATATCACACTTCTTTAGCTTCCTTTTCCATTGCATGCAACTTTTTGTTACATAAATTTTTCGAGGATATGGATCAAAGTATTTGAGAGGAAATTCATAAGACTTGTGCCCATTTTTATGGTAGCAAAAACATTTTATTGTATTTCGGAATGGATTATGTACACCAGTGAATCCACCATTTTTCTTAATTCCCTTTGAGTTAACATACTCCAGTCTCCTTCTATATGAGAAAAAGTAATACCCATGGAAGTAGTATTTGTATCTGGCGGAGAAGGTTGCTTGGGGATATAGCCATCTGGTCATATGAAAATTTTGTCTTTGGAAGCCATTTGATCTTTGCTAAAATGTTGCTTGGTTTTTCACTCCTTTTGTTTCCAGGGCTTTCCTCGTGGTGGGTTTTTGCTGCAGATCATGAGGATTTGAAGGGTTTCCAACATTTTTGTTCTAATATTGATGGGAGTCAACATTTTCTTTTAGGGAAACTTTCACAAACGTAATAGCTTTCTTATCCTCTGCCTTCAACTTGTTGGATTCTCCTTCATATCCTATCCCAGTATTTACAAGAGGAGATCTTTAAGAATTTAATATCCTATCCAATTGTTCAACACCTTTTAATAGTTGAATTTTCATTGTTAAATCAGTTTGAGCCTTTTCCAATTTCTTCCTCATACTCACAACCTCTTCTTCTAATCTTCCACGTTCCTCACTTTTCTCTCTTATTTTATATAGTAGAATGTCTTCTACTTTCCTTGCTTCTTCTAGTTCAATTTTCAACTTAATAAAATCTTCAGAGTTTGGTTCTTCCTTTACATATTTAAGAAGGATTGCCTTATGTTTTCTAGTCTTGAGTTTGAGTCTATCTATTTCCTTTAGGGAACTTTCCAACACCCCCTCAAGATCTAACTGACCTTCTTCTTCAAATTCCAGGAATAATTTCTCAAGCTCTTCCTTTGCCATCAAAATGAATTATGATGTTCCTTCTTCATTGGGGGATTCATCTGAGCTCTCAGATGCATTGTTGTCTTGTTGAGCATAGAATGTTATTTTATTAAATATGTTCCCTTTTTGCCTATTACTGAAATTGATTTTATCTTTCCTTTTGATTGATTCTCTATTTTCTTATGAGGACATTTTGAAGCATAGGGCCCCAATCTTCCACAATTAAATCACTTAAATGGAAGTTTACCTTTGTACTTACCTGTGCCTCTATTCAAACTTACAAATTTGGCTTCTTCTTCATCAGATCATGAGCATGTACCCTCCTTCTCTTCTATGCACTTGTCTACTTTAAAGGAAACCCCCCTCGTGTTTGAATTCCCTTTAGGAAGTCTCATCTCATATGTTGTTAGGTTGCCAAACAATTGGTTCCTGTCAAGGTTTCCTAGTTTGCTATTTCTTCTATGGAAGAAACCTTAGGATTAAACCTGGGTGGTAGATAACTAAATAATTTTTGTACTACAACACTTTTTTTAATTTATTCTCCTAGGCCTGTCATGATATTCACAACTTCTACAACTCTTAAGAAGAATGCCACTATATCTTCATCTTAGTTCATTTTAAAGTTTTCATACTAATTTCTATGTGCTTGCAGTTTGGCCATCTTCACCTTTGTATCTCCCTCATTAATATTTTCTAATGTATCCTAGATTTCTTTGGCAGACTTACTGTGCATTACTTTGATAAATTCTGACTCACTCAGACTGCTAAAGAGTGCATTCATTGCTTTTGAATTAGCTATGAAATTTTGTTTGGATTATTTCTCAATGTTAGTTTCCTTTGGTGCATAATTTTCTTCCACAATAACCCAGACTTCTATTCCTAGAGACATTAAGTATGTCCTCATTCTTATTTTCCAGAAATCATAGCTTGTGCCAGTAAATAGAGGGGATTTATTTGTAGATCTTCCTTGTAGGATAACCATTTTGGGAACTAAGGACCTCCTTCTAGTGGTTATACTGATACAAAATAAACTGGCTCTGATACCAATTGATTAACCCATAGCTAAATTGAGAGGGGGTGGGGGGTGAATTAGTTTAGTACATTCATGGAAATTTAAAACTCTTTTGTTTAAACTTATTTAAACCTCCATTTCATAAGAAACTTAATATATAATTAATCAACAGAATTAATGTGTGTGTAGCAAGTAATAATTAGATTAAACAAAATACATCAATACATAATCATCATGCACATAGATTTTATGATTTTTTGTAGGCTCCAACCAATAGGAGGCTACTACCTCAATTTCTGCAAGCTACAACTTGCAAGGAGGCTCCAAATCCCATCTATTTTTTGTAGGCTACAACCCATAGGAGGCTCCTACCTCAACTAGCTACAACTTGTCATCTATCAATATCCAACTTGAAATGGAAGGACCAACTCCCACACACTACAATAAAAATCATATGTTGATTTACCTGGATATCAGGTATGTTTTATTCCTCCTTCACTGCTGCCTTTTCATCCTTCATATCTACTTCATATTAGCTCTGTATGTGCACAACATATCTATCTTCTCACTCTCATTATTCCACTCTCCAAACTCTCTTTGCAGATTGATATTACATCTCTTATACCGATAACTCCCTGACTATTTTCATTCTACAAGGAATACAATGTGAACAGGCCAGACCCTATGCCTTCTAGCCATTCGATTAATCATTACTCAATTCAGGTTATTACATCATAAATAATCATTAAAACACTCATGGAGTTTTTCCTATGCCTATGGAAACTTGCCTTTGCATCACAAACAATATAAAATTAACCAATGGGTTTACATTTACAGTTAGAATAAATGTATTTCACTCAACCCTTCTAGCTCTTTTGATCACTGTGATTTTTGTATTTTCTGCTGCTGTCATTGATATTTTCAATTTCTGTTGTAATATTATAAAAATTATGCACAAATGCCCTTTTTCTCAACTTGGCCTAGCTGGCACATTTCCAACAGTGCCATCATATATAGCCTTTTTCCCAAATCTGCCTCTTCTGCTCGTGCTCGCAACATTCAGCCTTCACTTGCTCCTTTTCTCTATGTCGAGTCACTTACCCAGGTCTCCTTCTACTATGTTCAAACTTTTTTTATTAAATGACCATACTAACCTTGCATGAGCATCGAGTCAGTTGCCCGAGTCTTTCCTCTTGTGTTCAACCTTTCCTTTTAACTTGTTGCCACAACCGCATAACACTGTTCTGCACTTAGAGTCGGGTCTTACCCGAGTCTACTCCCATTCAAATTTTTCTTTATACACCTAAGTATTTTGCCTGTGTTTAGCCTTTTATTTGTAAAACAGGCATATCCATAGAGAACCTTGACTTGAAATATATTAATATTTACCTTTATATGATATCGCGTCTAGTCACTTATCGCATTTCAACATTCCATAGGTTTTACATTGTAATCCTCATTTTTCTCCTCCGATGTGATTTAATCAAAGGAAATGATTTAAATCCAAATTTTAGATCCTTTGGAGTTCAACTTTGAAACTACATCACATCCGAGTTCTTTATCACACTTTGCATTTCGGCGATTCAACAGGGTTCATGGGTGTTATCCCCTATGAGCTTGTGATATGAAATATGCGATTGGGTTCCACGCCGGACTTAAATATTTTAGTCTTTGGCTTTCTAATTCCATCACATCCGCTCCTCATATCACATCTCGTACTTCGACATTTTAACATGTTTCTTGAGTGCTTATCCTCCTAATATTGCGATGTGCGATATGTAGGCCAAGTCCACGTCGTCTCCACGTCATCATGAATTAACTGCGATCTATGGGGTCGGGGCCGCTTCATCTTCCATGTCAGATTTCAACATCATCTAGCCACATCACTACTTATGTCACTGCATACATCATCTTGCCACACCATCTCAAATCTACCCATCGAAATATCGCAGTTTTAACCATATCGCAATGTTTGCAATTTTGCGATTTCGCAAATTGCTACAAATACCTTATCGCATGTCACAAGATTTATCTCATAGCAGTAACAAGATTCCTCTTATCATATGTGATATGTGATCACATCGCATCGCAAACCCCACTTCTTATCGCATCATAACTTAAAACAATTAACTTGTGATAACTTAACATATAAATATAAAAATCACTGATAGCAATGTGCACTAACAATATTATGGTCGAATGTGTTAGGTCTCCGTAGTTTTCAAGATTGGAAAATACAAAGCTGCAGATCCTACATATGAACCACTTTGGGATTCTAGGATCTAACCCTCCTGAATCCAGAGAGGGATCTCTCTATAAGTGCAAATATTTATGTATATTTAAGGTCTTTTAGTATGATATTTTAGGCTAGTTATTAAGAACAAGGGTTTTGTTTGGTTTCGGTTGGGCAAGGATATGATGAAGGTGAAGGAAGTATATATGAAGGGTGAAGGTGTAAATAGATAGAATAATGGTTCAGCTAATAAGATAGGCAAGAAGCAGCTTTAATCCATTGGGCTATGGAGTCATAAGAGGATTTAATTGAAACATCAAGGTTCAAGAGTGGTCCATGGGGCAAGTCATCTATGTCAAAGGATCTCTTTAAGTTGATTTTATGGAATGGAACATTAAAAAGTGGAGTGAGGGAAATCAAACAGATGAAGAAACAAAGAACAACCTAAGATCACTTAAGAAAATACACAAAATTAATCTAAGATCAGGTAAGTACTTTGAAACTATCCTGCTTTTGATGTACTTTCAATAGAAAACATTTAAAACACTTAGAATAGCTTAAGATCAAGTAAATAATTTTAACTTAGCCTACTTCAGTGTATTCAAAAGGAAGACATTCATGATAAACATAAAAAGTAGTCTAAGATCAGGTAAGTGCTTTGAAACTAGCCTGCTTTTAACATACTCTTAAGGGAAACTTTCAAACAACATTTAGAGAAAGAACTAGAAGACAAGGCAAACCATAAACTTTCCTAGTCCAAATCTATTTAGCATGTAACGAAAATATCATTCAAGAACAATGTTTAAAGTTTAGATAGTAAGACATGGGCTCACCAACATTCCTTGATTGCTTTGACTGTATTAAATCATTCTTAAATACACAATTGGAGGAAAACATAAAGATAAAGCTTATCAGTGAGAGTAGGGTACTTTTAAGAGTAAATCGTAGCTCTATATTTGCTATTCTTTATCAGAAAAAAGTGGACAAAATGGAAACATAAAGAAAAATAACAATTAAAGTGAGAAACACATCACCATTGACACAGACCAGGATCCCATAAATCAGATATTTGTATTTGATGTTCCAACCAGTTACAATCATCAAGTCCAATAAGTTTCTACAACTTCAAAATTCTCATCTCAGCTTATGTATCTTTGATTACAAAGAGGGCTTCAGCAGCTTCAGAAAACTATTTACATGCAATAGATATCTAGAGACCAACCTCTAAACTATCTTCTACAAAAGTATTTATAGAAGAAATGAAGAGGTGGGATGAAAGAAAAGATCTCTAGGTTCAATTAATACAAGTTAATGCTTCTCTACCTTTGAGGGGCTCAATAGCGAAGTTTTCTGATATTTCCTATGTATTAATTGGTTTTCATTAAGTATTAAGCTACTTGGCAGATTTTGTTGACTTTAAAACTCTTTAGGCAGGCTGGCAATAACTCTGGCCATATTTAGGAAAAATATCACTGACTAGGCAATAACTCTACATTCTTTGGCTTTATTGGGGCTGTAGGTGGCACTTTGGTAGCTGAAAAGGATATTTTGGCCTCTGATGTGGGTGTGGAGGCCTCTTTACTAATATTTTTCTCTGTTTAACCTTAAAACACTTTTGATTTGCTTTTAGCTGTGTTTAGGCTTAATTAAGCCTTGATCTTAGTCTTCGGGTCTTTGTTCTTTGATACTGTCTTTAACTCTTTAAATATTTAGGATTAAAACCCTGATCTCCAGGCTTTGGCTTTAATCACCCTTCAGCCTTAATTTCTTTTCTCTGATACACTTTGTTTTGTTTATACAGGTGGCTTTTTGCTATTGGGGGGTTTCTGTTAAACCCTGGATCGTGATCCAATTGATTTAAACTAGGAGCTCAGAACCTGTAGCTCCTTTTCTTCATTGATTTTAAGCCACAAAATCATCATTCTAGGCCAAAAATGTCACCTGACTGTGACTGTGGAAATACAGAGCAACCACCATTAAATCTTGCAAAAACCACAAAAAATCATTAAGAAAACCTGTAGATGTGGTATAGACTGCTTTAGAGGCTCGTGAGGGTGGAGGAGAAATGAGGAAGAACGTGGATGCAGCAGAGAAAGGGAGGAAAACCCTGGCAGAACAGCTAACCAGGTGAAAATGGAGTTTGGGTGCGACAGCGAACAGGAACCATTAGAATAGGATAATCAAAGGCGGAGATCGCTTGATGGAATCGCTTGGAGAATAGATGGAGGAAAATGACTTGGGGTCACGATATAATGAGAGTCGTTCGATCTAAGATATCGACTACTAAGATTTAAAAGTGAAAATGACATTTGAGGAGGATGGTGGTTTGGCGGAAAACCGACAGCGGTTTTCGCGTGGCGAAATGGGGGGAGGCATTATTACCCAAAAAAATGTGATTTCATAAAATGAATGACACGTGGATTTTCAAAACTGCCCATATTGCACAGAAGTAGCGCACTGTGAAAAGGGGCCAAAAATTATGCGATATGGATTCTGGTCCATTGGATTGGAGGCTCTAGATCCAATAGTGTGGGTTGAGCGTGATAGGTCCAAAGGTGTGCAGGGGATGTATGGTGGGACCAACATTTGTTTTGTCGTGTAGTAGAAACGCTTTGGGTAAATGATGAGCAATGTGGGTTTATAGTGTTAAAGGGCTATAATCAAGGAGAAGGTGATTATACAAAGAAGAAGAGGTGGAAATGGGGGGGAGCGTTGACTGTCGTTGGATCAACTTCAATCAACGGTGGAGATTGATTCAGAAGGGGGAAGAAATGGCGGGGTAAAAAACTGTTGGGTATGTGTTATATTCTTTCCACCACTAGCCTCACGTGATGTACGTTGTGCTGGGCACAGCAGGGGGGCAGTAGCCCCCCCTGTCGGGGTCCGGGGCAGCGCCCCGGTGAAATTTTTTTTGGTATGCGGTCCCACTCATATGCGGACCCACCCATGTTTTGTGCATGAGTTTGCACATGGTTTTGGGGTACGATGATTTTCGACCCCTGGTATTTTGTAGATCCGGTCAAGGGAACTACGGTTATGTTCTAATCCAGGGTTAATGGATTGGGGTTTATGTATGCTTCGGCATGTATATATATGTGTTGTAACACTAAAAGGAATATAATGAAAAATCAAGCTGGTCGTCCCGATTTGGGATCCAGGGGAAAATTTCTGTGTTGATCTGTTTTATGTTTTATGCTCTCGCTATTGTTTATTTTCTGTTATAAGATTCGTGTGTAGATAATTTATGTTCAGGGTTAAAACCTACAAAAACATGAGAGAACGAAGGGACCACCTTTTTATAAAGGGCGGAAGGGTTTTTTTCTTAGGAAAAAGGTTTTTTAAGAGCAGCGAGAAGGATCAATGAGAGCCATCGGATCATGAGGATCGACGGCCGAGATCTATCGATGGGGGAGAAAAAGAAGGGCAGGGTTTTAAAAGCAGAAGTATTGTGGGCCGTCGGATTTGAGAAGATCAATGGTGGAGATTAAAGATGGTGGATGAAGGGTAAGGAGGATGGTGAAACTTTAGTAAAGCGCGGACCGTTGGATCCGGAAGAATGAACGATCAGGATTAAATCGAGGATCACACATCGGAGGTGAAAAGCGAACGGGATTTGTGATGTGTGATTAAGTGCTGGCCATTGGATTGGGATGAGAGATCAATGGTCAGGATTATATTGGTGGAAGGCATCAGCAGAAGGTGAAGGGAGCCCACGATGAAGCGTGGGCCATTAGATTAGGGGAAATGAACAGTGGAGATCTCATCGGAGCATCGCATCGGCGGAGGTCAAAGGGTAAGGGACTAAGCCTTTGCGATATTGGATTATGTGAGGGTCGTCTGATCTGAAGGATGATCTAACGTCAATATTTAATCGTCGGGCGTGATTTCGGTGGGCTATGGGCAGAGCACGGTTTAATCTCGGCCATCGATTCTTGTGGATTCGATGGCTGAGATTAAATCGAGGGATCAACATCAGAGGAAGAAAAAGAAAATGGTAAAGGGAAATTGTGACTGTGATTAATGTTTGCAATGCAATGAGTGCTTCGTGCTCAGTCACAGTGCGGGTCATATGCGGAAAGGGGCTAGGGCTAAGGCCGAAAGGGGCTTAAGGCCTTAATGCTGAAAAAATGGGTTTTTAGGCCAAAATGAAAGGTTTTCAGAGGATTTTGAGGGTTTCGATAAGGAAGAAAAGGGTTTTTAAACCAAATGAAAGAGGGACATAAGGTTTAAAAATCATTTTGGAAGGGTTTAGAAGTCAAATTAAGGTCTTGATGGATGAATATGGAGAATGAAATGGAGAAGTGTAATGAGGGAAAATGGAGCTTCTTTGAGTAGTCTTTCTCTTGGTACATAGCAGGATTGAGGGCTAAATAGTAAAACAGCAGTGAAGATTAATACCAAAGACATCATAAGACTTCAAGAACTCACAATTTGGACATGAATTGTTTCTTAAAGGCTAAAAAATATTTAGCCACCATTTGGTATGACAAATTTTTATAGGTGGCTAACAACAGCTCCAACTTGGGATGGCAGCTCCTTGGAGGTGTCAAGAACCACAAAAATTCATCTCTAGAATGTAGATCAGTATCTTGCAATTTTTACAACCTTTTCCTATTCTCTGATCAGCTTCTTGAAAGATGATTAGAACATTGATATCAGTAGAAAAATTCTTCCCCAAACAGCTACCTACACAACCTACTTCCTAACATTTTTCTCTTCAGAAGGTGTATTTGGACTTGCAAACCCTTTCATCAACATTTTATTCTTTTGAAAACATAAAGCTAGTCTATGTCTATTCTTATTTCTCCATGAACTCAGTTTAAACAATTGAGTTCATAAATTTCTCTACCTAACTACTATCTGTCAGGATTAGACTGTCTGACGGATATTTATTCTCTAAATTCTAAAACAGAAAATTAAAAATAGCCAAGCCAGGATTAAATAGTCTAACTTGTTGTTGATCTATGGCATAAAAACAAGCTACACATAGACTAAAATTTGTAGAAAATTTAAAGCAAAACAATGAAGGCTTAAGATTAGAAAATCAACAACATCCTTCTTTATTTTTCCAGCTCTTTTTTATTTTTTTAGAGCTGCTTCCTCTTTCTTTTCTGGTTCAAGTTTTGGGCATATTATAACTAGTTTTTTTCTACCTTTGGCTGAAGATTTGATCTAATCAGAGCCATTCTTCTTTTAAGATTCATAGGTTCGGATTTTGAGCTTGTTTGAACCTTCATTTTTCTATCCTAATCTACCTTACTGATAAGCCAAGATTGAGATGTTTGGCTGATCTAATTCACTAACCTATCAGCAGTAAATTGAAAAACTAATTAGTCATGATTAGGCTATATGACTAACTAGAAGTGTGTTTTTAGGAGTGGCATTTGATCTTACACACTTTCAGACTTTGTTTCTCTTTTTTGGTATGGGGTTGTACCTTTCTTGTTTTCATTCTGCCCTCTTTTCTCTTTTTATTGCTTTTGTATTTTTATTTTTCCTTCAAAGAAAAAATCAAAAACTAACTAAATGCTCGAAATCTGAGCTTTATTTTCATTCCTATCTAACCTAATCTAAATTGAAAATCTCCGCTGCTTTATATGGTACAATAATGCCAATGTAGCCAATTGAGTAGTGACAAAAAGGAATAGAGAAACTGGATACTAATCAGAGGTAACCACAGTACATATTGAATCTTAACCTTTAAAATCAAGGCTGTCACAAGAGGTGACAACATTTTATGTCTTTGGCTCCTGCAAAGGATCCATGCTTGAGAATTTGAGCCAATTGGGGCCTCCACATGCTCTTCCATAGGATCAATAAAGAAAAGATGATAATTCTCTTCTTTTTGGCCCTCCATGATTGGTAGATTGTCTGCCTCTAAGATATTAGCTTTGAGGACTGCACCTTCAACATGTTCCTTGGAAGCATCATCATCCTTAACTTGCAAATCAACAAGCAGTGAAATTTATTCTTTCTCTAAATCTATGCTTTCTTCTAGTGTGAATTTAGGTTCTTGGGATGACAAATTGATATCATCAATGGGAAAGGATTTCTCTTGAAAAGATAATATATCCTCAGAAGGACAACCTTGTATTTGTTTTTCTTCCCCAAAGACTTTCCAGTACCTTTTATTGTTTGGGACAGCTGGTCTGAATTTTTCTTGAATCGTATATTGTTTTCTTTCCCAAGGTCTCAGACATGTACTAGCAACAAGGGCTAATCCTCTGGCAAAAATGTTTTGGTATTTAGTAACAAGGGTAAGTTGAAAATCTTCAAATGATTTTAATAAATCCATGGCATTATCCCTATAGGCTCTAAGTCTAGGATGTTTAACCATGCATTCTTCATTCACTTGCCTAATTACCAATTCTACATTTCCATGAACTGTTATCCTTTGGGCTCCTAATTTCTTCAATAAGTGCAGCCCTAACAGGAGTGCCTCATACTCTACAATGTTATTTGTGCATTGAAAATTCAATTGATATGAATAGGCTTCAGAATTATTCTTTTTAGTATTGTAAAGCCATATTCCTGCACCTGTACTAGTTTTACTACATGACCCACCAAAATTCATACTCCAAAGAGGATTAGTTTCAATTTTACCCTTAATTTCCCTACTATCCTCTCTATCTTGAGTGCCATTTGGTTGTTCTATGGGATAGGCACTATGTTTATGATTGTCTTGTTTAAATGAAGGTTCAGAGGGTAGCTTCTTGTTTAGTATTTGATCATTTTCTTCTTCTGTGAAAGGTGAGATTTCTCTTTCAACATAAACAGAAATACAGCTTCCCTCTTTCTCTTGTGAAGATTGATTTTGAGGCTGGAAGTCTTCTTCGGCCTCAGTTATAAGGGATGATGAATCATTATTTGGGTTTTCAAGGATATCTTGAGGAACGTCCTTTATTTCTTGGATGATTTCTTCCTCAACTAATTCATCTATATTCTTATAATTTTTCAATAGGATATTAAACTCATGAATGGTTGTTAAAAGGTCTTCTGGGTGTATTTTTTCCAAATCCTTATCATTTTCTATAATGTGTTGGGTGATGTTTTGTGATGGATCATAATGTATTTCACCCCATGATAATGATGTAGTGTTTCCTTTATAGTTCTCATAAAACACATATTCAAGGTCCTTTAAAGAAAACAAACTACCAGATTTCAACCATTCATACCAATCCCTAGATTTTCCTTCTAATGTTAACATGAACATTTTCATTGGGAAGTCTTCATGCCATTCAACCTTTAACCTGTATACATGTATGTGAAATTTGATAAGATGTATCAGTGAGTTATCAAACTTTTCACCCTGAAAAACAAGAAGGTTATCATCCCATAATACCTGGGGCATCTTATGTGGAAACCCAGGGATATGTTCTCTAATCATTGGGGCATATCTTCGTTGTATCCTTGGAATCATGTTTGTAAATCAGGAAAGAGGTCACTTTGTCTATTCAATCAGTTCAGGGTCTTCTCCTAGTGGAGTCATTTGGTCTACTGAGAGTTGTAGAGTGTGGAGTTGCCAGGTGGAAATTTCTTAGCTTTTATGGAGGTAAAAAATTTTATGGTTCCACCACCATTGTTTATTGTGAAACCAATCTGAAATGGTTTTGGGTTTTCTGATTTTTTTCAATCCTGTGGATTATGAGAGTGTCCTAAATCTGTTTCAACACTTAGCTATGGTGATGAGACAAAAAGAGTTTACTCTTATGGCTTAGCTAGCTGATTCCTTCAAGGTTTGATAAGCTCTATGAGAATCCTAAGGGTTACTTAGTTTTTCACTGATTCAAATAAGTCCTATCATGATAACCAACATGCTTGGTAGTGCCTGAAGAAAGCTACTTATACTGCACTGAATACTGAGTTTTTTTTTTTAAGGATTTTACTCAGAAGTCCCTAGCGGAGTCGCCAGAATGTTAGGTCTCCATAGTTTGCAAGATTGGAAAATACAAACCTGCATAGCCTACATATGAACCACTTTGGGATTCTCGGATCTAGCCCTCCTGAATCCAGAGAGGGATCTCTCTATAAGCACATATATTGATTTATCTTTAAGGTCTTTTAGTATGATATTTTAGGATAGTTATTAAGAACAAGGGTTTTTTTTGGTTTTGGTTGGGCAAGGATATGATGAAGGTGAAGGAATTCTATATGAAGGGTGAAGGTGTAAGAAAATAGAAGAATGGTTCAACTAATAAGATAGGCAAGAAGAAGCTTTAATCCATTGGGCTATGGAGTCATAAGAGGATTTAATTGAAACAGCAAGGTTCAAGAGTGGTCCATGGGGCAAGTCATATATGTCAAAGGATCTCTTTAAGTTGATTTTATGGAATGGAACATTAAAAAGTGGAGTGAGGGAAATCAAATAGATGAAGAAACAAATAATAGCCTAAGATCAAGTAAGTACTTTGAAACTATCCTTCTTTTGGCATGCACTTAAGAAAAGACACAAAAGTAATCTAAGATCAGGTAAGTACTTTGAAACTATCCTGATTTTGATGTACTTTCAATAGAAAACATTTAAAACACTTAGAATATCTTAAAATCAAGTAAATGATTTTAAATTAGCCTGCTTTCAGCGTATTCAAAAGGAAAAAATTCATGATAAACATAAAAAGCAGTCTAAGATCAGGTAAGTACTTTCAAACTAGCCTGATTTTAACATACTCTTAATGGAAACTTTCAAACAACCTTTGGAGAAAGAACTAGAAGACAGGGCAAACCATAAACTTTCCTAGTCCAACTCTACTTATCATGTAATGAAAATGTCATTCAAGAACAATGTTTAAAGTTTAGATAGTAAGACATGGGCTCACCAACATTCCTTGACTGCTTTGACTGTATTAAATCATACTTAAATACACAATTGGAGGAAAAAATGAAGATAAAGCTTATCAGTGAGAGTAGGGTACTTTTAAGAGTAAATCATAGCTCTATATTTGTTGTTATTTATCAAAGAAAAGTGGATAGAATGGAAACATAAAGAAAAATAACAATTACAGTGAGAAACACATCACCATTGACATAGACCAGGATCCCATAAATCAGCTATTTTTATTTGATGTTCAAACTAGTTACAATCATCAAGTCCAGTAGGTTTCTACAGCTTCAAACTTCTCATCTCAGTTTATGTATCTTCGATTAAAAACAGGGCTTTAGCAGCTTTAGAAAAATATTTACATGCAACAGATATCCAGAGACCAACCCCTAAACTATCTTATACAAAAGTATTTATAGAAGAAATGAATAGGTGGGATGAAATAAAAGATCTCTAGGTTCAATTAATACAAGTTAATGCTTCTCTGCCTTTGAGGGGCTCAATAGAGAAGTTTTCTGATATTTCCTCTGAATTAATTGGTTTTCATTAATTATTAAGCTACTTGGCAGATTTTTTTGACTTTGAAACTCTTTAGGCAGGCTAGCAATAACTCTGGCCATATTTAGGTAAAATATCACTGACTAGGCAATAACTGAACAATTCTTGGATGATACAATTTACAAAACCTCCTTTCTATATATAGGAGTCCATGGGGCCATAATGTAATCCTAGTGGGCCACAATGTAATCCTAGCCGACCTAACAATAATAATTAAAGGCACAATAATAACAAAATGGGGGTTACAAGGGTACAATAATAACAATAAGGGACTATACTAGTAATATAGGGACCTAACATGCCCCTCTCCTTCAAAAAAGTGTTGTCCTCAACTCTTGAGTAGCTTTGGGTGCTTCTGTATAAAATTCTCATCCTCCCATGTAGAATCTTCAGTGGGTAAGTTCTTCCACTTGATGAGATACTCTGAAATTGATCGATTTCGTAGTTGTCGAGTTCTTGTTTCCGTGACCGCTTCCAGTTCCAATATGATTTTTCCTTCCTCATCAAGTTCTGGCAATATTGTTTGAACTGGAAGATTTTCACCTATAACCTTCTTTAAGCATGAAACATGGAAAACTGGATGTACCGCGAAGAAGCAGGAAGCTCCAATTTGTATGCCATAGAACCAATCTTTTGCAACACCTTGTAAGGACCATAGTACTTTGGCTTAGGAATGATATCCTTATTAGTTGTTGAGGATATTTAATTGTATACAGTTTTGTACCTAATCTCCTACATCAAAACTTTCGCCATGTTGATCGTTCGTTGTTTCATTCTATTTATTGCCAAACAAAGTATCGTTTAAGAGTTGAGAACTTCTTACCGTATACCATGGGACTTTCCACCGTTGAACCTTCAAATTTTCCCTAAAGATGATGTGACTTTATGTATGATAATTCATAGTGCCAGTGGCAATGGGGTCATTACTGTAAAAGGGAAGGAAGTATATACCACCATTCAAATGAAACGCCTGACCCAAATGCATTGTTTATCGTATACAAAACAATGAAGATATCCTTCCAAACATTTGTTTACTTGTCTTGGCCACCATCGCATTGAGGATGATAAGATGAGCTATGAGCTAATTGAGTACCCAAACAAGAAAATAACTCTATCCAAAAATTTCCAGTAAAAATGGGATCTCTGTCGCTCACAATAACCCTTGGGCTTCCATGTAGCTTTTGAATTCTGTCCATAAATGTAGTAGCAATTGCACTTGCTTTAAATGGATGAGATAATGCACAAAAGTGTGCATACTTGGTAAGTATATCAACTACCACCATGATGACACTCTTTCCTTCGGACTTAGGTAAACCTGTGATAAAATCCATTGAAATCTCCTCCCAACGTTGACTTGGAATGGATAAAGGTTGTAGAAGTCCCGGGGTCTTAATTGTTTCCACTTTATTCTGCTGGCAAACCACACATTCCACCACAAACTTTTGAATATCAGATTTAAGGCCATCCCAAAAAAATTCTTTCTTCACCCTGTGGTAAGTTTTTAAAAATCCTGAGTGTCCTCCTAAAGGAGAAGTGTGCAATTCCAGAAGAATCTTTTATTTTAGTTGGGAATTCTTACAAAGATATAAGCGATATTTGTACCATAAGGAATCATTTTTCCAACTAAATGTATCAGATGTACTAGGATCTTGCTGCAACTTTTGAATGAGTGTCCATACATCTTTTTCCTTATTCCATTCATCTCTTGCTTCAGTTATCCAATCTGGTTGGATAATAGAAATGGCACAAAGAAATGCTTCCACCTCTTCATTCTTTCTTGAGAGTGCATATGCAACAACATTAAGCTTTCCTTTTTTGTAGATTATTTCAAAGTCATAACCCAACATCTTTGTGACCCATTTTTGTTGCTCTTCTGAAGATAGTCTTTGTTCCAAAAAGTGTGTAAGAATATCATGATCAGTTTTTACCTTGAAGTGTATTCCCATTAGGTAAGTTCGCCATTTCTTTAGTGCATGCAGTATTTCTAACATTTCCTTCTCATAAATAGGTTTCTGTAAATACTTTCCTTTGATTGGACGACTTTCAAAAGAAATGGGTCTTCCTTCCTGTATTAAAACTGCACCAATTCCATTTCCTGAGGCATCACATTCCACAATAAAGGTTTTTGTGAAGTCTGGCGTAGCTAAGACCGGTGCTAGGCACATTGCCTCTTTAAGATGTTCAAAGGCCTTAGTTGCTTCAGGAGTCCATGAAAATGCATCTTTATTCAATAATGTTGTTAGAGGTTCTGCTATTATCCCATAATTCTTAACAAACTTGCGATAATACCTTGTTAACCCGAGAAATCCTCGCAACTACTTTATGGTCGTGGGGACTTTCCATTCCTTAATGGCTTTAATTTTGTTAGGGCCTACTTTAACACCCTCGTGAGATATAATATGACCCAGATATTCCACCTCTTGTACTCCAAAGAAACATTTGGATGTTTTTGCATATAATTGTTTCTCCTGCAATAGTTTGAGCACCCTGTCAACATGTTCAACATGATCCTTCAAAGACCTGTTGTAGATTAGTATATCATCAAAAAATACTAGCACAAATTTTCTAAGGAAGGGTTTGAAAATGGAATTCATCAACCCTTGAAATATAGAAGGTGCATTGGTAAGGCCAAAAGGCATGACCAAAAATTCATAATGACCCTCATGAGTTCGAAATGTTGTTTTTGGAATATCTTCAGTCTTCATTCTAATTTGATGATATCCTGAACGAAGATCCAAATTGTTAAAATAAATTGCTCCATGTAATTCATCCAATAATTCATCAATCACAGGAATGGGAAATTTATCTTTAATGGTGAGCTTATTAAGCTCCCTATAATCCGAACACATTCACCATGATCCATCCTTCTTGTGTACCAATACTATGGGAGCAGAGAAAGAACTTTGACTAGGTTGAATTATACCCACCTCTAACATTTCTGCAATCATACATTCAATTTCGCTCTTTTGGAAGTAAGGATATCTATAAGGCCTGATGTTTGGAGGAACACTTCCTGAAATCAAATGAATAGCATGATCATGATCACGAATAGGTGGGAGTCCTTTGGGAGTTTCAAACACCTTGGAATGATTGTCCAAGACTTGTTGGAGATCTGCAAAAATAGATGATTTTGATGTCGGAAATTCTAGTGAGCATAATTGTGCAATTACGCCTCGTTGTTCTTTCTTTAGAAGCTTTGTCATGACATTAGAGCTTATTATCCTTCCTGGCTTCCCTTCAATACCCTATAATTCGACTTCCTTTCCTTCTGAAAAAAATTTCAAGAAAAGTTCTTGAAAATTAAAAGCTACCGTCCCCAAAGATTGTAACCATTGTACTCCTAGTACAACATCAGCACCTCCCATAGGAATGGAAAGCATTGGACTAGTCAATACATATTCCCCATGGTTAGCTTGATATTATGGCATTTTCCAGAGCAATTTATAGTTCCTCCATTTGCAACCATCACTTGACATTCTGGTGCTGGGTATAGGAAACAATTTAATTCCTTGGCTACTTTACAATGAATAAAATTATGGGTGCTACCTGAATCAATCAACACTATTACCTTTTTCTTCTTGATTTGTCCTTCTATCTTGAGAGTTTGAGGAGTAGTAATTCCTACTAGTGCATTACACGATATGGTTGGATTCATTTCTTCCTCTTCTAGGGCTGGTTCCTGGTGTATATCCTCTTCTTGTTCATTTTATTCTTCCTCTTCACAATCTATGTAAAACAATTTCTTCTTAGTACACTTATGACCTTTAGTGTATTTTCTATCACAACTGTAGCAAAGCCCTTTTGCCCTTTTTTCTTCCAATTTTTGTGGTGTCAACCTTGTAGGTTGTAGAAATCTAGGCATAGCAACACTTCCTTCTTTATAGAATTGAGTGGTAGGCTTCCTTGTCACCATTATTTTACATTCAACTTTTCTTGCCAACCTGAATGCCTTCTCTAATGAATCTGGTTCCAAAAAATGAACTTCATGTTGGATATTATCCTTTAAAGTTCCTATTAAGATATCGATCCTGTGTTCGTCTAGAATATCAGTTACCCTTATATTCAATTTTTGGAATTCCTAAATGTGCTGCCCCACTAAACCCCTTTGTTTGAGATTTATCAATTGGCTAAAGAAGGTGGTGCTCTTTGTATCCTCATAATGTGCTATCATTTCTTCCGTAAAAATAGACCAAGTGACAATTTTTTTACGGGAGCAAAGCCATTGATACCATACAAATGTATTTTGTTCTAAATGTAAAGTTGCAATGCGTACCTTTTGTGTGTTTTGCACGTTATGGAGATTAAAATATTGCTCCATCTGTAGTATCCATGTTACAGGATCCTTTCCATCAAACTTCCTCATATCCATTTTTGGAATATGGTGGTTCTTCCTGCCAACATTAGAGTTTATGAAATCATGATTAACATTGATTTTGTTCTCATCATGAGGTTCTTCTACTATCTTTTCACCATTAGGAAACATTTCTTGTATGAACTTTGTCAAACCTTCGATGTCTGTTTTTAGATCATTCTTCATGTTTTCCATCTTAGCTTCCATGCCAGCTTCCATGCCATCCATCTTAGCTTCCATGCCATCCATATTATCTTGCATACCATCCATCTTAGCTTCCACGCCTTTCTTCAAAACTTTCATTTCATTTTTTGTTGCTCTTTGCGAGAGTGAAATTTGTTGCACTTGCTCTTGTAATTTTGATAGATCATGTTGCAATTCTTCATCTTCATGAGTCATAGTAGAGCCTTCTGAAGGCTTAATGGGTGTCGAAATATTTTTACGGGGCATCTTTTATAACCCAATACTGATATCTATTCTACAATATGCCCTTGGAATCAATTCAAATTGATTCTTCAAACAAGACTTATGCAATTCGGAAAAAAAAATACACACCTTTTTCTTGCTTTTGAGGAGCTTGATATTGAAATTGGATTATATTTGTGATTGAAGCACTTCAATATTTTATTTTCAGAACCAATGTAGCCATCTGAATTATCTTTCGAATGCCACAGGTCTGACCTGATTTGGATTCTCCAAAACAAAGTTGTGTCCAGTCTCCCACAATGACCTAATTATGGACTGGTTCAGTAGAGTGAACTTGTACGACTTTCCAAGTGTCATTGTTTCATCCTTCATCTCTGAAATTGATAGCCAAGAAACTACCGTCTGTGTACTTGCGACCACTTTTTACGTCACTCCAATCCAATGCCCACAGAGAGAGAGTTATTCAACTTTTCCCACGATCACCTCTTTGAGATGAAATTCAGGAGCTTGAAAAAGCACTACCTTCCACAGATCATATCTCCAAAAATATTACAAAACAAGCTCTGAAATTTTTTGAATAATTTCTTCAGGATTTCAACTTTGCACCATAGGAATTTCAGATTCTGAACCTTCGTAGAAAAAAAATTATAGCGCAAATTCCACGATGACCTGTTTAGGAGCCTGAAAAAACACCTAACTTCCACAGATCATATCTCTGAAAATATTGGGAACCAAGCTCTGAAATTTTTAGAAAATATTCCTCAGGATTTCGGCTTCGCACCCTAAAAATTTCAGCTTCTAAAACATCGTAGAAATTTTTTTATATCGAACATGCCACGATGACCTGTTTGGAGCAGCGAAACACTAGAATCCAAAGCTCTGATACCAAATATTGTGTAACCAGCTCCAAAAATAGAAGAAAAGAGATATCAACGCCTTAGAAATAAGCCACTTCAAGGGGGCAACCTCCAATACATTACATAAATGAACAATTCTTGGATGATACAATTTACAAAACCTCCTTTATATATATAGGAGTCCATGGGGCCATAATGTAATCCTAGTGGGCCACAATGTAATCCTAGCCGACCTAAAAATAATAATTAAAGGCACAATAATAAAAAAATGGGGGTTACAAGCATACAATAATAACAATAAGCGACTATACTAGTAATATAGGGACCTAACAATAACTCTGCCTTCTTTGGCTTTATTGAGGCTGTAGGTGGCACTTTGGTAGCTGAAAAGGATATTTTGGCCTCTGATGTGGCGGTGGAGGCCTCTTTACTAGTATTTTTCTCTGTTTATCCTTAAAACACTTTTGATTTGCTTTTAGCTATGTTTAGGCTTAATTAAGCCTTGATCTTAGTCTTTGAGTATTTCTTCTTTGATAGTTTCTTTAACACTTTAAATATTTAGGATTAAAACCTTGATCTTCAGGCTTTGGATTTAATCACCCTTTAACCTTAATTTCTTCACTCCGATACACTTTTTTTGTTTTGTTTATACATGTGGCTTTCTGCTATTGGAGGGTCTCTGTTAAACCCTAGATCGTGATCCAATTGATTTAAACTCGAATCTTAGAACCCGCAGCTCCTTTTCTTCGTTGATTTTAAGCCACATTATCGTCACTCTGGGCCGAAAATGTCAGTTGACTATGACTGTGGAAATACAAAGAAACCACCATTAAATCCTGCAAAAAACAAAAAAAATCATTAAGAAAACCTACGGATGTGGTATAGACTACTTCAGAGGCTCGTGAGGGTGGATGAGTAGTGAGGAAGAATGTGGATGCAGCGGAAAAAGGGAGGAAAACCTTGGCAGAACAACGATCTAGGTGAAAATGTAGTTTGGGCGCAACAGCGAATAGGAACCGTTAGATTAGGATAATCAATGATGGAGATCGCTCGATGGAATCACTTGGAGAATAGATGGAGGAAAATGACTTGGGGTCGTGATATAATGAGAGCCATTTTCGCGATATAATGAGAGTGGTTTTCGCATGGCGAAATGGGGGGGGAGGCGGTTTTGCCCAAAAAAACGAGATTCCATATAATGAATGACACATGGATTTTCAAAACCTCCCATATCGCACAAAATTAGCACACTGTGAAAAGGGGCCAAAATTTACGCAATATGGATTCTGGTCCTTTGGATTGGAGGCTCCAGATCCAACGGTGCGGGTTGAGCGCGATAGGTCCAAAGGTGTGCAGGGGATGTATGGTGGGACCGACATTTGTTTTGTCGTGTAGCAGAAAGGCTTTGGGTAAATGATGAGCACCATGGGTTTATAGTGTTAAAGGGATATAATCAAGATGAGGGTGATTATACAAAGAAGAAGAGGTGGAAATGGGGGGGAGCGCTTATTTCCGTTGGATCAACTTCAATCAACAGTGGAGATTGATTTAGAAGGGGGAAGAAATGGCGGGGTAAAAAACATGAGAGAACAGAGGGACCACCTTTTTATAAGGGACAGAAGGGTTTTTTCTTAGGAAAAAGGTTTTTTAAGAGCAGCAGGTTGGATCAATGAGAGTCTTTAGATCATGAGGAGTGACGACCGAGATCTATCGATGGGGGAGAAAAATAAGGGTGGGGTTTGAAAAGTAGAAGTATTGTGGGCTGTCATATTTGAGAAGATCAACAGTGGAGATTAAATATGGTGGATGAAGGGTCAGCAGGATGGAAAAACTGCGATAAATCGTGGACCATTGGATCCAGCAGAATGAACGGTCAGGATTAAATCGGGGATCACACATCGGAGGTGAAAAGCGAATGGGACTTTGGATTTGCGATGTGTGATTAAGCACTGGCCGTTGGATCGGGATGAGAGATCAACGGTCAAGATTAAATCAACGAAAGGAATCAAGAGAAGGTGAAGGGAGCCCACGATGAAGCGTGGGCCGTTAGATCAGGGGAAATGAATGGTGGAAATCTCATCGGAGCATCGCATCGGTGGAGGTCAAAGGGTAAGGGACTAAGCCTTTGCGATATGTGATTATGCGAGGGCCATCTGATCTGAAGGATGATCGATGGTCAAGATTTAATCAGTGGGCGTGATGTCAGAGGGCTATGGGCAGAGCGCGATTGAATCTCGGCCGTTGGTTCTTATGTATTCGACGGCTGAGATTAAATTGGGGGATCGGCATCGGAGGAAGAAAAAGAAAAGTGTAAAGGGAAATTGCGACTGTGATTAATGTTTGCGATGCAATGAGTGCTTCGCGCTCGGTCATAGTGTGAGTCATATGCAGAAAGGGGCTAGGGCTAAGGCCGAAAGGGGCTTAAGGCCTTAATGATAAAAAATTGGGTTTTTAGGCCAAAATGAAGGTTTTTCAGAGGATTTTGAGGGTTCTGATAAGGAAGAAAAGGGTTTTTAAACCAAATGAAAGAGGGAAATAAGGTTTAAAAAGGGTTTTGGAATGGTTTAGAAGTAAAATGAAGGTCTCTATGGATGAATATGGATAATGAAATGGATAAGTGCAATGAGGGAAAATGGAGCTTCTTTGAGCAGTCTTTCTCTTGGTACATAGCAAGATTGAGGGCTAAATAGTAAAACAACAGTGAAGATTAATACCAAGGACATCATAAGACTTCATGAACTCACAATTAAAATATTTAGTCACCATTTGGTATGACAAATTTTTATAGGTGGCTAACAGAATGCAAAAACCCCCAATGGAGGACCAAAATGGACTAACAATCTTGTGCTATATCATAATCCTTGTTTATTGTTTTGAGATGGTATAAAATTATTCACAGTTTGAAAATCTATACCTTAGTTCCTTTCAAATATGGAAGTCATGTCCCAAACCGCTAGATTTCTTAAAGAAAGTACTTTAAAATCATCACAATATTTGAGCTTTTTTGCACTAAAATAACTTTTGTATGCTATAAATTATATCCTAACAAATCACATACCCTCGTTGGTCTTGAGATTCCACAGAGTCGAAACAAAAGTATTGCTTTAAAAGAGCTGAGTTCATAAATGACTTTTCTGTCTACAAGATCCAATGAATCCTTGAGCCAAATCAGATACAAACCCTAACCTCTTGTATGAATGTCAATATCTCCACAGGGGCTGAAAAAATCAAAGATTAATCACAAATAATTAGCGTTGAATTGCATATATTCGAAGGTGCAATATAACTCCTTTTTATAGAACTTGGAGGGGCTTCCTAAGAGGCATCAATTTCTATTTTAGAGGGTAATTTTTGAATTTGAAATTTAATTTATGGAAGGAAAGCATTTTTATGGTTTTTAATTTTGAACTTTGATTTCCCTTTCAAACCCTAGAACCGTCATGTGCCTTTCAAATCCCAAAACTCTTGACTTTAAAAATAAATCTTCACAATAAGTCCTTTTACCATAAGAAATATTATTCTAACTCTTGATGAGGGGCCTCATTACATGATTGATTATCACCATTTGGGATTTTTTCCCACAAATCGGGTCCTTTATCTTCAAACAAGAATATTTCAAAAAATGTGAAGGTTATTGAGGCATGTCACATACCACTAGAATTAGCTTGATAATGCAAATCTAATGATGATGACTTTTAGGTCAATTTCATTGTTCTTCATATTTAAAAATCACGAAAAATACGTGGCTACTTGTGTTTCTATCCATCCTTCGATTGGAGCTTCCAACTGATGCAATCTAAACATATTACAAGAATTCATTAACAAATGTTTCCATCAATGAAAATTCCATTCAACAATCTCCCCCTTTTTCATTCATGGAAAAACACACTCTTCCTGTGAGTACAACTCCCCTTGACTCCATGCCTCTAATCCTTCCATTTTGTTTTCTCTCCCCCTTTGGCATGAATGGAAAAAGGTGACTTCCCCTAAAAAAATGCATGATTCTATGGACCTGTATCCTACATGTGGTCCCCCTTATGAAATTCCTTATTTTTTATTCCTTTCACTTATTGTTTCAATAGAGTATCTATCTCCTCATTTCTTTTTATTGTTAATATGGATTGCCATTATTGATTATATCTGCCAAAAATTGCTACTCCATTTAAGTTTCCCATAATGTTGAATGAATAATTCATTCAAAATATTTTGAGGTTAAAAATGGGCCCCAAAACAAAAATTTAAAACCAAAATAAAATTTATAAGAACCAATAGGATTCAAGATGATGATGTGAACCATGGGGGATGATTCCCCATTTTTGGAGTAAAAAAAAATATAAAAAACAAACTACTTTTTCAACTTATCTCCATATGATTTTACTCAAATTTTGAGTGAGAACACTCATTGGATGAAGAATTTAATTCCTTATCTACGGAAAACCCATGTTGCATACTTTCTATGGACCTTGATATAGGAAAATGAGAAATACATGTAAAACATGATTGCAATCACGTTTTTTCATGTGTTTCTCATTTTCATGTAGCAAGGTCCTTAAAAAGTATTCATCATGGGTACTCTATGGATGAGGAATTAAACTCTGCATCCAATAAGTGATCCCACTAAAAATTTGAGTAAAACCACAAGGAGATAAGTTGAAAATACAAGCTGAAAATTATTTTTTCTTTTTTCCCTCTAAAATTTGATGATACAATCTAATCTTATTTTATTATTTCCACTATTATTTTGTAATATTCCTTAGGAGGCCCATTTTAGACCTCCAAATTTCTCTTATGTTTCATATTTGTCAAAAATATAGATCTTCAAAAGCACAATTGTTCCTACATAGACTCCCACATTTTCAAAGTTTACAAGGAGTCAACATGTTGAACTTTTTAGAATAATGTGTGAACCAGTTCTTTGGTTAGATCATCCTAAACTTCATCATCTTCCATCGAAGATTCAACATTCCCTTTATCCTTTACAAAATTTGAAGCATGACTGCTGAGACTTTCTCATTTTCTTGGTCTTCTTGCATTCGTTTTCTTCTCCAAAACTTCATGTACCTAATGTTAGGGTGGTCCTTGGAAGATTCCATCATGTACCTACAATCACAAGCTATATTCCCATAGTTATGGAATTTATAAAATTCAATGATGGGCTTGAATGATAGAGAAAATGACATATACTTTTTGTTGGCAAAGCCTTTTTGAAATCTATCTTGTGATTTTTCAAACTTTATTCTAGGGTTATGATAACATATTTGATCATTTTCCCTACTATACATATTGCAATCCTTGGTCATATGCTTATATTTAGTAGATGAAAAACAATAACCATTAAAAATTATAATGTATCTGGATGAGATGTCCTGTCTTGACGATTTTCTGTTGTCATCCTTATTTGGAGGAGGTGTAGCCTTTTGTTGATTTCTTCTTGGAGTAGCAACATTTTCAACCTTCTTCTGTTATTCACTTTTATTTTTCCTTTGAGGGATTTGCCATCAATCTTTCTTTTCGAGTAATTGGAGCCTATGCCTTGCTCATATGGAGATTCACCTGCTTCTTTTTCTTCCATATTAGCCATTCCATTGTTCTTCATCTCGTCATCCAACAATTTTTCCTTCCTGAGCTTATCTATTTCAAATAGGGAAATGTCAAGTTGTCCTCTATTTTGATCAATACATTCTTGAAACTGAATTTTCAATATTTTCCTTATTTCTTCTTCTTCTACTACTTGTAGCTTTACAAGAGTGACATTTTATGCTTCTCTGTTAAGCACTTGTATTTTTATTTCTTCCTTTAATTTTTTTCCTGAGCTTATCTATTTTTGCAATAGCTATCATATATATTATAGATTTGAGACTTCTGCGATGAGTGTTTTGTGTAGAGAAGTTTTCCGGTTTAATCGCATCCATTTTTGTTGATTTTGAGGTTTCGAACCCAGCCAATGAGGTTCATCACCTCATTGGCCTAGCTATCATATAGTTCCTTATATTTTTGAATGATCTCTACCTCATGCTTCTAAAAAAAATATCCTAATCTCCTTTCTTTGTATGCACTTTAGGTATTAGAATGGAAACTTCTTCTTTGAGTGCCTTATTTCGCTTTCTTGCTTTTCTAGGGTTACATAAGGTGCTGAGCAATTTTTCTTCCATGTCAACTACTCCTGCTTCCTCATTTTTATTCAAAGATTATTCAACCTAATAAAATACCTAATTTGAAGCATGGTTATCATCATATTTATTATAATATTGACTTGCATGAATATTTTGAATTTTTTCCCAAATATGTTTGGCAGATGGGCATGGACCTATATAGGATTTTACATAATCTAGCAAGGCACTTGGAATGATACTCATGGACTTTGAATTGAAATTTTGGAATTCAGCAGTAGATGTATCTCCATGAACGATTGAAAACCATGGATTACAACAAATATATTGCAAACAAGCTTCCATTCTAGCTTACCAAAATGCAAAATTTGATTTAGTATACAAAGGAATTGGACTAACCGGTCTTTCTTCATTAGCAGTAATAGGATCTGAAACTATTTCAATGCCTATAAATTCCTTTGATTATTTTGAATGTTTGATGGCATGTTTCTTTTATTTTCCCATATCTGCACTCTAATATCTTCCTTCCAACTCTTAAGTTTCTACTGAAGGAACCTGCTCTAATACCATTTGTTGGAAATACTAAGAGGGGGTTGAATCAATATTTCATATTCATTATTATATTTTTAATTTCATGGAGAATTAATTGTTATTAGCATCATATAAACATAAACATTCATTAACACAATTTCGTAATGCATAATAATATAGATATTAGAAATAAATATTTTTAGGAGGAAACAACTTCAAGATAAAAATCGTCGAACGCTTCTTAATATTTTTCTTCAAAAATATTTACATCAAGTTTTCAGCTCCAACTAAAGGAGGCACCAACCCACTTATTTATAGGCTCAAAATTGTAGGATGTTTTTGTAGCTACTACAACACCCTCCAAAATTTTGGCCTATACCAAATTTCAGAGCATTCCTTGGTCTTGTTCATTACCAGTGCAAACATTTAAGCTCATATTTTTTATTTTATCATTGTGTTGTGATCCCTTTCGCAAGATAGGGAAAATCTTGTCTTTTGACATGATTGGATTTTGCATTGCATGTACTAGCTTGTTATAGTGGTTCCAAGAGGTCATATTTGTGCAAATGAGTTTTTTTGACCTTGCATTTTTCGCACTTATTTCAAAAATTTTTATAACCGTCGCACAAGTGTTGTGACGGTTTTCGTAAAGTGTATCTATGATGTCGCACTTTTTGTAACCATTTGTAACTTTGTCACACTAAGGGAAATTTTTTTTTATTTTTTATGTCAAGGATGATCTATATTGTTTGAGTCATCAAAATATGCTAGGTGTGTGATCACATTCAAATTTCATCACTGTTCACCGATCTCATCGGTCTCACACTTAGTCATTTTTCAAAAAACTTCCCAACTAAGAAAATTAGCTTCACCCAACCTCCCTTGAGTTGTGCACTATGTAGTATCAGTCATATATCAATGAAATCGATTCTTGGCACTTCAATGTGTGTAGTAATTTCCTCCCAAGATTGCTCCATTTCACTTCACAACCTTAAGACACAATCTCATCCACTAAGCCCTAGAACTGCGCACTGTGTAGTCATCTAGGCCTCATTGACCTCGAGAAATATGCAATAAGCCTCTCCACCTCCAATCCTTGTCAGTACCCACTTGCCTTCAAAACTGTGCAGTCATGTCCCTCAGCCCAACCTAAACTGCACATTGTGTATTCTCAAGGCTTAAGGCTATCCCCTTGCCTACTTGAACTACGTAATTACATAGTCATTGGGCCTCCTTTTCTAGCTTCTCACTTGTTCGAGGATCAGTTTACAGATCAGAATGCATCATCTTAGGCTAATGTTTTTTGGATTGATGTCGTCTCGTCATGAGTGATTTGCAAGAGCAAATATTCTATCATGTCATGTAAAGATGATGAAGGAAGGAAGGATGGATGGAAGCATCTCAAATACACTCTTGCATTTGAAATCACAATATGATTCATCAAAACAACGTGAAAGGAAACTATTTTGCGACCACCATCCAAGACTTGAGATCATTGGACAATCCTTGTCACCAAGGCATGAGGAGGAGCAAAGGAAAGCTCTTTCATGAAGACACACAACTCTCAGCAACAATAGTGTCTTAAATTTCTATGTCACCAAGTAGTCCATGTCAGCAGTGTTATGTCATGCCATGTCATGAGTGGTCATATTCCACATCAATATGGTGGACCATTGTATATTGTATTCAAAGTGTATAGTAAAGTGGAAGTGCAAAGGACATGTTAGCTCCCTGTAATTTTCAAGATTGGCAAAGTCAAACTGCAGAGAAAACACTTGAACCACTTTGGGATTCTAGGATCTAGCCCTCCTGAATCTAGAGAGGGATCTCTCCAATAAAGTGCAAAGATTAATTTATCTTTAAAGGTTTTATGGGTATGATATTAGGCTAGTTATTAATACTGATGGTTTTTGTTTGTTTTGGATGGTTGAGCATGATTATTGTTTGAGTGGAAAATCTTGAAATGGAAAGAGTTTCAAAGGTGTGAAGTTTCAAGAAATCATAACAAGCTTTGGCTAAAAGGATAGATATAACGCTGGTTTTTAGTCCATTGGGCTATGGAGTCATAAAAGGGCTTTAATTGAGCAACAACTTCAAGAGTGGTCCAAGGGGCAAGTCATCTATATCAAAAGATATTTGAGATTAAATGATGGGATGGAAACAAGAAAAGTGTTGGAGGGGTGGAAACAGATAATAATTTCAACTAGGATTTATAGTCTGTCCAAACAAGAAAAGCCTTTTAAGCAACTGTTTAAAACCAACCAAAGGGCAGGGCTCACCATAAACCTCTTTGGACAAGCTCGTATTGAAGATAAATCAAGAGAAAAACAATCCAGTAATCCACATAATTACTTTTAGAAAGTATGAAAACAAATAAGAGAAACAAAGTGCAACTTAAGACCAGTTAAGATACTTTTAATTCTAGACTGCTTTCAGCAAACACTTAGGGAAATTTTCAGAATCTACCTTTGGAGAAAGAAGCTAGAAAACAAGGCACACCATCACTTTTCTAGTGTAACTATAATAAGAAAATAATGAAAATAACATTCAAGAATAATATTTAAAGTAAAAATTAGGATGAGGGAACACCAACATTCCTAACTGCTGAAACTGTATTAAATCATTCTTAAATAAAAAAATTGGAGGAAAACATTGAGATAAAGCTTATCAATCAGAGAAGGGTATTGTAAATAGTAAATCCTAACTCTATGCTTTCTGTTCTTTGGACAAGCTCGTATTAAAGCAACTCAATAGACAAACAATCCAGTAATCTACATAATTACCTTTAGAAGGGATGAAAACACATAAGAGAAAAAAAATGCAACTTAAGATGAGATAAGATACTTTTAAATCTAGTTTGCTTTCAGCATACACTTAGGGAAAATTTTCAGAATATACCTTTGCAGAAAGGAGCTAGAAAATAGGGAACAACATCACTTTTCTAGTCTAACTTTAATAAGAAAATAATGAAAATAACATTCAAGAACAATGTTTAAAGCTAACAGTAGGACGAGGGAATGCCAGCATTCCTAACTGCTTAAACTATATTGAATCATATTAAATAAACAAAATAGATGAAAACATTGAGATAAAGCTTATCAGTCAGAGAAGGGTACTGTAAACAATAAATCCTAACTCTATGCTTGTCGTTCTTTATAAGAGAATAAATGGACAATATGGCATACACAAAGGAAAACAATTACACAGAAAGGAGCACTTCACCAGTGATATAGACCAGGATCCCAAGAAAAAACTTGTTATTGATGTCAAACTAGTTACAGTATTCAGGTCTAATGTTTCAGTTCAGCAATCATCTTCACTTCTTAGCCTAACTATTCGATCAGAAACAGAGCTTCAAGAGCCTTTGAAAACTATTTACACATAGAAAGTTAGAGCACAAGTATATTTAAAAGTTCTGCAACCAACATTGTTTCATCTCCTACAGAAGTATTTATAGAAGAAATGAGGAGGTGGAATGGGATAAAAATATCTCCAAGGTTCAATTAATACAGATAAATTCTTCTCAGCCTTTGAGGGGCTCGATGGAGAAGTTTACATATATTTCCTCTGTATTAATTGTTTTACATTAAGAATTAAGCTCGGTGGGAAGCTTTTGTTGACTTTAAGGCTCTGTGTCATCTTTGCAATAACTCTGTTTGGCTTGGAATAATTGTTCAGTTGTATTGAGGAAAATATCCTCTTTTCTGGTCATTACTCGGTCTTTGTTGATTTATGTGAGGCTACAGGTGGCAATCTAGTAGTTGAGAGGAATCAATTAGCCTCTAATGTTGCGGTGGAGGCTCTTTCTGTTTAGTAGACATTTTTCATTTTCTTTAAACATTGTTAATCTGCTTTGATTCTGTGTATTAGGCTTTAATTAGGCCTAAAATTTGTCTTCTTCCTTTTAACTGTGTTTAATCTTAGTGGATTAGTCTTTTGAATGTCTATCTTAGCTGTAATCCACCCCAAACTGTATAATCAATGTTTAATTCTTTATCTCTGTTGTGTTTGGGTCTTCGACACTGATACTCTTTGTTTCAATTATGCATTGTTGTGTCTTTTTTATGTGTAGGTGTTGTAGGGGCTTTATGGCATAATTGCTCATGATACACTGATGAAACGTGGCATTGAACCCTTCGTAGTAATCCTCTTTGATAAATGAAAGCCTGGAGGATCGTCATCCTTGGCTTTTGTTCTCTTTTAAAATTATTTTGAAAAACTTTAATACCTGCATAAACAACAAAAATATTAAGAAATTCCTGTGTATTTTTGGGTCGAACTGCTTCAAAGGCTATGTATTAGGTCGCAGCCATTGGATGAAAGCATCCAACAGTGGAGATTCACTTGCGGGGGTCAGATAGAAAGTGGTTGGAAGAATGGCGTAGAGGATTAAGTTCGGGTGGTAGATCTGCTTTGATCGAAGATCAAGATCAATCAGGGAAATACAATGTGAAGGGGTCACATGTATTATAAAAGGGAAAAAAATATAAGCATAAAGGGTAAAAACCTTAATTAGCATTGAAAATTTGTTAATGGAATTTGGGTTTTCTGAAATGATCGTAGGCCGTCGGATTAGTTTGGCCCATGGAGATCAACGGTCAGGATTGATCTATCAAGGCCCTTGGAGAAAGTGGAGGGTGATAGTGTAATGTCCAGATTGGATCTGAACTGTTGATATGCAGAGATCAACGACGGGGAGTGAGCGTGATAAAACATAATAAAAATGAGGAAAGTGGTTTTGGCTTAACAAACCAGCAGTATCGCGTGATGAAAAGGTGAGTAGGCGGTTTTTTACTTTTTGAATGCAATATGCGTTCCCGCCTGACACGTGGAATTTCAATACAAGCTACATCGCATAAATTTTAGGAATTAATGATTGAGCATAAAGTTATGCAAAAAGATGCATCAACTGTTAGATCTAGGGCCTTAGATCGAACGGTGGGGAATGAGCGCGAAATCGGCAAGATGCGCGGGTAGAAGCAGGAAGGGTGGTTTTGATCTGAGCCGTTGGATCAAAGATTGGACGGCTGAGATCAAATCTGGAGGGAGGTAGGACCCATAGGAGTCAGGCCTATCGGGATTTTCTAAACCATTAGATGTAAAGGATCAATGATGGATATTGAATCTGGGGTTAAATGGAAAAACATTCGAGGCGGAGGGAGGGTTAATATGGGCTATTGATCTACAGAGATCAACGGCTGAGATTAGCTGAAAAATAATTATAAAGCAGGGTTATGAATTTAACCAAAGTTGTGAGAATTGATCTGGACCGTTAGATCTTAGGGCATGGACGACCTAGATTCAATCGGAGCTTCGCGATCGACAGGGGGAAAAATCCAAAAGGTTCCGATGCGATTAGCTATGGACCGTCGATCTGCAGATTAGATCGAAGGTGGAAGAAGAATCGGAGGAGTTCACAGTGGAGGAAAGGGTTTTGGGAAGGAGTGATAAGGGCCATTGGATCTGGATCTGGTGGAGGAGACCAACAGTAGAGAAATCATCGAGAGATCGGCAATCGGGGAGGGGGAATAAAATCTTTAACGCGCCCTTTGAAATCTCCCGATGCGATATTGCGCGATCCGTTCGATCATTTCAAATCAACGGTGGAGATTGTTTCAAATCATGCACTGGTGGAAACCCTTTATAACATATGAAAACCCAAATTTTAATGAAAACCAAAGGTTTTAATAGCTTCGGGGTGGGTTATATATAAGATTAGGCACCCGACTACGGGGGCCTTTGGATATATGAACAAGTGAAAGGGACCAGGGTTTATATATAAGAGGGCTAATCGCATCGGAATGATGGTGCAGGCCTTTTCAATCTACCCATTCAGAAAATCTCCGATGCGAGATCTTTTTGAACGTTGATTGGCTTTAGATCAACGGTTTTCTTTATTAAAAACATTTAACTGGTGCATTTAGCTAAAAACATAGGAAAAGGGGTTTTTATGTATTTACAAAGGAAATATCAAATCGGGAATGGTTTATACAATGTGTTAAGCACCTGATTGCGGGCCCAAGGGTTATATGAAACGACAAAAAGGTCTCGGGGCTTATGTATAAATGGGCTAATCGGATCGGAGGTCTTAACACAATAAATATACTTGCATGCTCTGATCACATCTGATGCAATAAGCACCTGATGGGTCTAGCACTTATTTCTAGGGCATGGGCACATGTGGGGAAGTGGTTTAGGACTTAGCCCAAAGGGGCTTAAGCCTATAGTCAAAAAAGTTTATTTTTTACGAATTTTTCAAGGTTTTTACATGGATTTGGGGGTTTCGGTAAGGATTAAAAGTGAGTTTTAAACCTTATAAAATGGATTTTCATGAAGGGAAAGGGGAATAAATGAAAAATGGAGGAATTTTATGAGGAAAAGGGAACAAATGAAGGTTAATGATGAAGGGAAAAAAGGAACAAAATAAGGGAAAAGGGGATTTTTGTAGCAGTATTTTCTTCATGAGAATATCAGAACTTCAGCATTTCGAAAGGGAAATAGCAGTAAAGTTTGAACAGAGGATAAAATATCTTCATAAGGCTTCAAGAAATAACAACTTTTTGCAATAAAACTTGTTTCTTGAAGGCTCAAAAAATGATTTAGCCACCATTTGATATAACAAATTTTATTGGTGGCTAACAGTGGCTCCACTTGGGGATGGTGCCTTCTTGAAGGCATCAAGAACTTCAGACTTGCATTCTCTGGTGGGCCGATCAGTGCCTCATCCATTGGGCTACAACTTTATTTACTTGGATGATCTTCTTTTTCTCTGAAAAATGTTAGCAGCCATGAACAAACAACGGAACTTCAACAATACAAGCTTTCTACCTACCCAATCCTACTGATCTAACATTTTTTCTTCTTTAGAGTGCACTTGGATTGGCAAAATATTTTACAACATTTTATTATTTTGAAAGAAACCAATCTAATCTAATTCTACTCCTTATTTCTCCATGAAATCATATCAAGTAGTTGAGTTCATATGCTTCTCTACCTAGCTACTAATCTGTTAGGATTAAACAGTCTAATAGATTTTTATTCACTAATTTCTAAAATAGAAATTTAAAAGCATACAAGTCAGGATTGAACAATCTAACTTGTTGTTGATCCATGGCATAAAAGACAAGCTGCACATAGATATTATTTTACAGAAAATTAAATCAAAATGGAAGGCTTAAGATATGAAATTTCAAAGCACGACCTTCTCTTTTCTTCAGCTCCGTTCTTAAGTTCATTCGAGATGTTTTTTCTTTGTTCTCTGGTTTAGATTTTGAGCTGATTAGAACCAGTTTTACTTTTTTCTTTGACTCATGATTAAAATAGATTTGAATCATTCTTATTTTGGACACTTAGGTTCAGATTTTGAGCTTGTTTGAACCTTTATTTTCTAGCTTAATCTACCTAACTGATAAGCCAAGATTAAGTTGTTTTGGCAAATTGAATTCACTAACCTATCAGCAGTAAATTTAAAACTAATTAGTCATGATTAGGCTGCATGACTAATTAGAAGTGTTTTTCAGGAGTGGCATTTGAGCTTGCACACTTTCAGACTTTGTTTCTCTTTTTTGGTATGGGGCTGTACCTTTATTGTTTTTACAATCTGCCCTCTTTTCTTTCTTCTATTGTTTTGTATTTTATTTTTTTCTAACTTTGAATGCAATGATGGGTGAAATATTTATAATGAGAAAAAATATAAAAGGCTTTCAGAACATGATAGGATCAAGAGAATTAATGTTTAAGCATCCTGCCATTGACAGGACCCCCAACAGTTCAGATCCATTCAACTCCTGCAAAAAATAAGCATTATTACTAGCAGCAGAATGAATGAGATAAGGGCCAAGCCATAAGTTGTCAAATTTCCCATGCTTTCCCTTGTCTTCTCTCCTTGAGTCCCACTTTAAAACTTTGTCCCCAACATTGAAATTGTTGGCCTTTGTTCTTCTATCAAAAGGCTTTTTGATGCTGTCTTGCTTCAGTAATGATTTTTTATAAACCTCCTCTCTGGTTTGTTGAAGATGGATAGTTTGATTTATCCTTCTGATCATGTCATTAACTTCAGACTGAACCTCTTGAATCAACTTCATAACTAGTACACCAAGGCTGGTAGGAAAAATTGCATCTGTACCATACACACGCTGGTAGGGTGACATGCCAATAGATTTATTCAATGTCAATCTGTCAGCCCAAAGTGCATGCACAAGATTTGTGTGCCAATACTTCTTGTTGTCCTCCAACAGCTTCCTGATTATGTTCACCAATTTGAGGATTCTGCTAGTCCATTACCTTGAGGGTAATAGGCCATGGAATAGCCCAATGTTATATGATATTTGTGACAGAATTCAACCATCTTCTTAGATCCAAATGTTGTTGCATTATCAGTGATTATCTTCCTAGGACAACCAAATCTAGAAAAGATATGAGTCTCAATGAATTTTATGATGACTGAGTCATTGGATTGCCTAGAAGGGATGGCTTCTATCCATTTGGTGAAGTAGTCTGTGGCAGTGAGAATCCATCTATGTTGGGCAGATGATGGTGGATGGATTTCTCCTATGAAGTCAAGTCCCCACTGTTGAAAAGGAGCTTCGACAGTGATTGGATGCAGAGGTAAGGGTATCAGCTTCCTTTTGCCCTCAAAAAGTTGGCATTTATGATAGGCAATTATCATCTTGTGTACATCAAGAAAGAGAGTGGGCCAATAGTAACCAGCCCTTAGGATTTTGTTGGTCGTTGTCTTCCAGTAGAGGTGGCCTCCACATTCTCCTTCATGGAACTCATGCTTAACCTTCTCTGCATCATTCTCAGGAAAAAATTTAAGCAATATCCCACTTTCATTTTTCCAATAAAGACATTTATCTATAATGCAGTAGTTTACAACTTTCAACTTCGAAAACCTTGCCTTTGTTTTTGATAAATCGGGAGGTGTATTCAAATTAAGCAAAACAAACCAAATATCAGCATACCAAGAGGAATTCATAAAATGATCTTCAACAATGGGAGTTGAGAGTTCCTCGTGTTCATCTATAGCATTAATCATATTAATATCAAGAGCTTCAAAATTTTATTCGGCCATTAATCTAGCTAGACCTTGGCCTTTCATGAGTTTAGTGGGCTTGATCTCTAAATAATTCTCAAGAATAATAGCTATCCACTTACCTCTCTTACCATCTAGGTCTTGCATTATAATGTATTTCACAAGTGAATTTGGGACAAAGGAAATGATGTGGGAGTGTAAGATGTACACTCTAAAGTATTTTAAAGCTTTGGCCAAAGCAAAAGCTTGTTTTTCCATAATGTTGTACTTCAAAGGAGCATCTCTCAATGCCTTGCTAAAGAATGCAATAGGCTACTCTTTTCCTTGTGGATTCTTCTGTAAAAGGACAACAACTATTGTATGTTCTGATTCAAATGAAAAAATATAAGAATCTTTTGAAAAATCAGGACTTATTAGGACTAGTGTTTTGGTTAATGCTTGCTTCACCAGCTCAAAGGACTTCTTTGCTTCCAAGGTCCATTTAACCCCTTGCTCCTTTTTCAACATGTTTGTAATGTTTCTAAGGAGCTCTGCCAAGTTGGGTATGAACCTTCTCAAGAAATAAATCTTTCCAATGAAAGATTGGAGTTCCTTGATGTTTCGAGGATGAGAGATTTACAATATGGCCTCAATCCTCTTGGGATCTATCTTAATACCCTCTTCTGAAATAATGTGTCCAAGAAGTTTACCTTCTTAGAGACCGAAAAGTGTTTTCTTTGGGTTTAATGATATCCAAAACTTTCTGCATCTCTCGAAGACTGTTTTCAAATGTTCTAAGTGCTCTTCATCTGTCTTTGAAAAAATAGTAACATCATCAAGGTATATAATGATGAAGTAGCCTAGTTCTTCCGAGAATGCTATGTCCATGGCTCTTTGAAAAGTTTCACCAGCATTCATTAGACCAAAGGACATTTTCACATACATGAAAGTGCCTCAAGGTGTAGTAAACACTGTCTTTAATTGATCATCAGGATGAACTAAAATCTGATTATATCCAGAATATCCATAAAGCAAAGAAATTATTTTTGAACCAACTACCCTTTGTCAAATATGGTCCATCTTGGGTAAAGGGTAGTTGTCCTTGAGTGAAGCTTTGTTTAAGTCTCTAAAGTATATACAAAGCCTAATATCTCATGTTTTCTTCTTAACTAACACCAGATTAGACACCCACTCAGAATATCTAATAGGGACAATAATATTAGCTTCATACATTTTCTTGATTTCCTTCTCAACCAAAGGTAACTGCACATGGTTTATTCTGTGTAGCTTTTGTTTAAATGGCTTTTGGTTTTCCTTGAGAGGTATTTTTTGTTGAAATAGTTCAGTTTCATAGGATTTCAGATCTTCGTAACTCCACGCAAAAACATTAGAATTTTTTTTAAATATCTCTATGTATTTGAGTTTAATGTGAGCTGGTAAAGTCGTAGACAATTTGATCATCATTGATTTCTATTCACTGCCTATATTACACTCTTCAACTTCAGTTTCTATAGGCTCCAGTTTTGGCTTCTTGGCCACATCGTTGAAATCAAACAAATTTTCTAAAGGGGCTAGACCCTTTGGCAAACTTTGATCTTTTGACTGCAGGGTTTCTAGTCCTCTGTTTCTAACTCTGCCCTCATCTCTGTTTTTCTTTTAATTTTTCTAGACAAAAGATTTACATTAGCAAGATCAGGATACTTTTCTTCTTCATCAAGGAAATTTTCTTCACTAGGGCAGTCTGTTTCATAATCTGAATCCGAACTATGTAGTTCAAATTCATTTTTGCATTGCATGAAGTCTTCTATTTGTTTGTCTCCGTCAAACACTTGCCAATATTTCTCATTATTAGGGACAGATGGTCTGAGTTTAATCTGAGTTGTGCATTTTTTGGTTTCATATGGCGTTAAGCATGTTCTAGCAGCAAAGGCCAAAATTTGGGCCATGTTATTCTTTCTTCTTGGGACAAAAATCAATTGGGATTCATCAAAAGTTTTTAATAAATCCACGACATCATTTCGGTAGGCTCTAAGTCTAGGGTGATTAGCGTTATATTCCCCGTTGACTTGCCTAATGATTAATTCGGAATCCCCATGCATTTTAATTCTTTTGGCTCCTAATTTTTTCAACAAATGTAAGCCTAAAAGAAGGGATTCATATTCCGCTATGTTATTCGAACATTGAAAGTTTAATCTATAGGAAAGGATTTTTGTGTGGTTTCTTTTAGTGTTGCATATCCAGACCCCAGAACCAGAATTGCTTCTAGTGCACGACCCATAAAAGTTCATACTCCACAGAGGATTAGTTTCGGTTTCAATAATTTGACTATCCTCTTCAACTAGCGTGCTTTCAGATTGTTCTTGAGTATCAACACTTAGTTGAATTTTTTTTAGCTCCTCAGGTTTTTCACTGCGTTGAGGGTTACTTTCTTGACTATCAAGGTTTAACAACAAAGGATACATGATTTGTAGCTCAAGACCAGTGTTTGGTTTGTTGTGATTTAAATGTTCAACAAATTGTTTTGACACTTCTGTGTTGTCTTTCTCCTCTTCTCTATCGGCCATTAAATCAGTTAAAGTGACTTGTTCACTAAATGTTTCATCGTTAAACAGGATAAATGAATCAAGGCCTGTATTTATAGAATACAGAGGAGAGTTTTGTGGTCTGTCTTGGCTAGTAACCATGTACTGCATATGTGACTCCCTGTAGAGTCTTCTTGTCTAATTGAAAACAGGGATGGTCGCATATGCCATGTCCACCTGCATAGTTCCTTGTAACTTAGCTCCCCAAGAATTAGATAATATCATACCATAATTTGGAGGCACATCATCCACAACAATATCCATGACTAAACATTTGGCTGGAATCTATGCTAAGTTAACACAAATGTCTTTGATTAACCCTAAACATTTCACTCTGCTTGAGTCAAAGGAGTACAAGTCTTTGTAAGGTCGAGTGATTTCAAGGCCTAGGGTCTCCATCACAGCTTTGGACATTAAATTATGAGAGGCCCCAGAATAATTCATAATGTTGTGCAAAATCTTGTCATGAACGTTTAAACTTACATAAAAAGGAGGAACAGGTCCCTCTTGGTACCTACCTTCAATCTTCAGACCAAAAATGAGCTCTAGTTGGTTATCGTTAAGATTGACAGTGTCATTATTTTCTTCTATGTTAAAAGCCTTCAAAATTTGAGATCTATATACATTCTGGGAAGCTAACTCAGTAAGAGGAACAGAGATTTTAATTCTTGAAATTTCCTGCTCCAAACTGAAAGGGATATGATTCTTTGAAGTCCTTGTCTCAGCCTTATTAACTGCCACTTTGTCAGCAAAATCTGTTTGCTGATTTGTTCTATTTACATTTGACAAAATTGTTTTAACAAGAGTATTAGTTGAGGTTCTAACACTACTAAGGTCTTCACTCTGTTTTTCATTCTTTTGAGTGCCTTTCTCTTTACCTTTATCAGAATTTCCAGCCACTATTTTGTCCTTCTGTTTTACAATTCTGGGTTTATTTATAGTGTTGTTTTGTGAATATTTTTCAGAGGTTTTGGTTTTGGGAGTTTCGTTATTGGTTTTACTTCAAAGGTCATACTCTTTTTTAGACTCTATGATAACATTTTCTATGTCTTGATAATAACTTTCATCCTCATCTCTTTTGTCATCATAGGGTGTGTATAGACCTTATTTTATATCATAATGAACCTCAAAGTCATCATTATCTACTTCGAGCATGTTGATATCATCTTCCTCTATTTTCTCATCTATTTATTCAACCTCTCT
This sequence comes from Pinus albicaulis, assembly GCA_034641835.2. Taxonomy (NCBI): domain Eukaryota; kingdom Viridiplantae; phylum Streptophyta; class Pinopsida; order Pinales; family Pinaceae; genus Pinus; species Pinus albicaulis. The sequence goes on from CM076574.1 coordinate 499,766,043, forward strand.
AACATAGTTTTGATGAAAAGGAGGGGTGATCTGTTGATCATCCTCCCTTGGTCAGTTTTGAGGCTGATTTCTCCTAAAATTCTGATTTTGGTTCTGGTTCCTGTTTTGAGGAGTTCTTTGGTTTTGAGTAGCTTGAGCTCTCTCAAGAATGCTCATTTTATTCATCATCTCCTCCATCAGTCTCTCCATCTTTGAACTAGATGTGGAAGGTGTAGATTCCTCTATAAATGACACTTTCTTCTCATTTCTCATTCTTGCTCTTTTCTCCATTAAGTTGACTTCCACAGCAAGAGCCCCTTTTTGCATATCCTCAAGGGTTAAAGGATCTATTTCTCTCAACTAATTGGCCGTCTCCGGGTCAAACCCTTCAGGAAACTTGTTTAGAGCTGAGCCTTGTGGGGGTTTTAGATCTAGGGGAAGGGCATTATACACACTGTTAAATCTAGTGCAGTAAGCTTGTACACTTTCTCCAACGTTTCTGTGGAGGTTCTTGTAATCAGAAATTATTTGGAGAGGATTCTTCTTCACTTCCCATTTTTTTAAGAATTGCTAATGGAAGGCTTGGAGATCGTTTATACTGTGATGGGTTAAGCCTTTGAACCATTTTCTTACTTCTCCCCATAAACTCCGAGCAAATAGTCTAATTTTGACAGATTCGTCATCAATTTCATTTATGTCAAAGTAGTCATTCATCTTGTCCACATGTTGTGATGTAGTAGTTGCATTACTGGCATCATACAATGGTATTTTGGACTGATAGTCCTGTGGAAGATTGACTAAGGGTACAGGAAGGACTAAGGGAGCATACCATGCTGCCATGATATGTGGTGGGGGTGGATTTACAAGAGGTGGATTAACAAGAGGGAAAGTGGGCTGAAGTGGGGTGGTTTGGACAGTGGATGTAGGATGAACAGATGTGGAAGGACCAGGAATATATTGCTGAGCTGATCTTGGATGAAAGACACCTAAATTATGAAGGAAATGTAAATCAGGTGGTGTTGTTTCTCTACTACCAGGATGTTCACTCGTTTCAGTAGATGAAAGTGAAGACTCTGAATCTAGCTGATCTAAATCATCAAGCGACCTAGTTTTAAATGGATTTCTTAAGTCCACTTGTGATTGTTGTAGAGCTGCAAGGTTTTCTGGAACAGAATTAGCTCTCAAGGGTGATCTGAAAACAGTTGAAGATTTAATCTTAGGACAGTTCCTAAGGATACTTTCAGGGTTATCAACTATCTCAGGAGGGTCCGGGTCAGGATAGGCTCTAGTATGAATCTTTCTAGGAGCCACTATGCTATGTTTTTCAGACCCAAGTAAACAAGAAGATTTTAACCAGATATGACAATATTTAAGTGGTTAACTGATCTTTAACAAGAAAAATTTAATCCTGAAGCCTTCTAACTGAGTTTAAATGATATTACAAAGATTATGGGTCTTCCCAGTGGAGTATTAAGGTCTGATTAGGATTATGGAGTCGCCAAGTGGAAGCTTTTAGCTCTTTTGGAGGTAAAAGGTTTTATGGTCCACCACCACGTTTATTTGAATACCAATATGAACTATTTTTTGGGTTTTTTGAGTTATTTTTCAATCCTTATGGGTTCTAAGAGTGTCCTAAATCTGTTTCAAAACATAGCTATGGTTATGAGACAAAGACAGTATACTCTTATGGCTAAGCTAGCTGATCCTTCAAGGTTAGATAAGCTCTTATGAGAATCCTAGGGTTTGCCTAGTTTGTCACTGATTCAAACAAGTTTCATCATGATTACCATTTGCTTGGTAGGGCTTGAAGAGGGCTACTTTTACTCACTGCAAAATGTTCTTGAATTTAGGATTATCTGAGATCTTTCAAGGTATATCTAGGATGAAAAATACTCAAATCCCCAGTGGAGTCCCCAGAAATGTTAGTTGCTGGTGGCTCAACTGGCTAATATAGCAAATGATTTTTGAAACAAATTTTTGATATCCTATGATTACCTTAAAATGAAAATGACTCAGAACTTGCCAGTGGAGTCGCTAGAAATTTTAGCTCCCTATTATTTTCAATATTGGAAAAGTCAAACTGCAGAGAGAACACTTGAACCACTTTGGGATTCTAGGATCTAGCCCTCTTGAATCCGAAGAGGGATCTCTCCAATAAAGTGAAAAGATTAATTTATCTTTAAAGGTTTTATGGGTATGATATTAGGCTAGTTATTACGACCGAGAGTTTTTGTTTGTTTTGGATGGTTGAGCATGATTATTGCTTGAGTGGAAAATCCTGAAATGGAAAGAGTTTCAAAGGTGTGAAGTTGCAAGCAATCAGAACAATATTTGGCTAAAAATATAGATAGCATTGGTTTTTAGTCCATTGGGCTATGGAGTCATAAAAGGGATTTAATTGAGCAACAACTTCAAGAGTGGTCCAAGGGGAAAGTCATCTATATCACAAGATCTTTGAGATTAAATGATGGGATGGAAAAAGTAAAAATGTTGGAGGGGTGGAAATAGATAATAATTTCAAATAGGATTTATAGTCTGTCCAAACAAGAAAAGCCTTTTAAGTAACTGTTTAAAACCAACCAAAGGGTAGGGCTCACCATAAACCTCTTTGGACAAGCTCGTATTGAAGATAAATCAAGAGACAAACAATCCAGTAATCCAAATAATTACTTTTAGAAAGGATGAAAACAAATAAAAGAAACAAAGTGAAACTTAAGATCAGTTAAGATACTTTTAAATCTAGACTGCTTGCAGCAAACACTTAGGGAAATTTTCAGAATCTACCTTTGGAGAAAGAAGCTAGAAAATAGGGCACACCATCACTTTTCTAGTCTAACTTTAATAAGAAAATAATGAAAATGAAATTCAAGAATAATATTTAAAGTAAATAGTAGGATGAGGGAACACCAACATTCCTAACTGCTCAAACTATATTGAATCATTCTTAAATAAACAAATTGGAGGAAAACATTGAGATAAAGCTTATCAATCAGAGAAGGGTACTGTAAATAGTAAATCCTAAATCTATGCTTGTTGTTCTTTGGACAAGCTCATATTAAAGAAAATCAAAAGACAAACAATCCAGTAATCCGCATAATTACCTTCAGAAGGGGTGAAAACACATAAGAGAAACAAAATGCAACTTAAGATCAGATAAGATACTTTTAAATCTAGTCTGATTTCAGCATACACTTAGGGAAAACTTTTAGAATCTACCTTTGGAGAAAGGAGCTAGAAAACAGGGCACACCATCACTTTTCTAGTCTAACTTTAATAAGAAAATAATGAAAATAACATTCAAGAACAATGGTTAAAGCTAACAGTAGGATGAGGGAACGCCAGCATTCCTAACTGCTTAAACTGTATTGAATCATTCTTAAATATAAAAAAAATAGATGAAAACATTGAGATAAAGCTTATCAGTCAGAGAAGGGTACTGTAAATAGTAAATCCTAACTCTATGCTTGCTATTATTTATCAGATAATAAATGGACAATATGGTATACACAAAGGAAAACAATTACACAGAAAGGAGCACTTCACCAGTGATATAGACCAGGATCCCAAGAAACATCTTGTTATTGATGTCAAACCAGTTACAGTCTTCAGGTCCAATGTTTCAGTTCAACAATCATCTTCACTTCTCAGCCTAACTATTCTATCACAAACAGAGCTTCAAGAGCCTTTTAAAACTATTTACATATAGAAAGTTCGAGCACAAGTATATTTCAAAGTTCTACAACCAACATTGTTTCATCTCCTACAAAATTATTTATAGAAGAAATGAGGAGGTGGGATAGGATAAAAAGATCTCCAAGGTTCAATTAATACAGATAAATTCTTCTCGGACTTTGGGGGGCTCGATGGAGAATTTTACATATATTTACTTTGTATTAATTGTTTTACATTAAGAATTAAGCTCAGTGGGAAGGCTTTTTTGACTTTAAGGCTCTGTGTCATCTTTGCAATAACTCTGTTTGGCTTGGAATAACTGTTCAGCTGTATTGAGGAAAATATCCTCTTTTCTAGTCATTACTCAGCCTCTGTTGAATGCTGTGAGGCTACAGGTGGAAATTTGGTAGCTGAGAGGAATCAATTAGCCTCTGATGTGGTAGTGGAGGCTCCTTCTATTTGGCAGATATTTTTGATTTTCTTTAAACATTGTTAATCTGCTTTGATTCTGTGTATTAGGCTTTAATCAGGCCTAAAATCTGTCTTCTGCCTTTTAACTGTGTTTAATTTTAGTGGATTAGGCTTTTTAATTTCGATCTTAGCCGTAATCCACCCCAAACTGTATAATCAATGTTTAATTCTTTATCTTTGCTGTGTTTGGGTCTTCGACACTGATGCTCTTTGTTTCAATTATGCATTTTTGTGTCTTGTTGATGTGCAGGTGTTGTAGGGGATTTATGGCATCAATGCTCATGATACACTAATGAAACGTGGCCTTGAACCCTTCGTAGTAATCCTCTTTGATAAATGAAAGCCTAGAGGATCGTCATCCTCGACTTTTATTCTCTTTTAAAATTATTTTGAAAACTTTAATACCTACATTAAAAACAAAAATATTAAGAAAATCCTACGTATTTTTGGGTCGGACTGCTTCAGAGGTTGCGTATTAGGTCGCAGCTGTTGGATGAAAGCATCCAATGGTGGAGATTCGCTTGTGGGGGTCAGATAGAAAGTGGTTGGAAGAATGGCGCATAGGATTAAGTCTGGGCCATAGATATAATTTGATCGACGGTCAAGATCAATCATGGAAATACAGTGTGAAGGGGTCACATGTGTTATAAAAGGGTGGAAAATATAAGCATAAAGGGTAAAAACCTTAATCAACATTGAAAAGGTGTTAATGGAATTTGGGGTTTCCGAAATGATCGTAGGCTGTCGGATTAGTTTGGCCCACGGAGATCAATGGTCAGGATTGATCTATGAAGGCCCTTGGAGAAAGCAGAGGGTGATAGTGTAATGTCTAGATTGGATCTGAACCGTTGATCTGCAGAGATCAACGGCATGGAGTGAGCACGATAAAACATAATACAAATGAGGAAAGTGGTTTTGGCTTAAGAAAGCAGCAGTATCGCGCGATGAAAAGGCGGGTAGGCGGTTTTTACTTTTCAAACGTGATATGCGTTCCCACCCGACACGTGGCTTTTCAATACCGCCTACATCGTGTAAATTTCAAGAATTAACGGTCTAGCATAAAGTTATGCGAAAACACGCGTCAACCGTTAGATCTGGGGCCTCAGATCGAACGGTGGGGAATGAGCGTGAAATCGGCAAGATGCGCGGGTAGAAGCAGGAAGGGTGGTTTTGATTTGAGCCATTGGATCAAAGATTGGATGGCTGAGATCAAATCTGGAGGGAGGCAGGACCCACAGAAGTTAGGCCTGTCAGGATTATTCTGAACCGTTAGATGTAAAGGATCAACTACGGAGATTGAATTTGGGTTAAATGGAAAAACATTCGAGGCAGACGGAGGGTTAATATGGGCCATTGATCTGCAGAGATCAACGGCTGAGATTGGCCAAAAAATCATTATAAAGTGGGGTTATGAATTTAACCAAATTTGGGAGAATTGATCTGGACCGTCAGATCTTAGGGCATGGATAGCCAAGATTCAATCGGAGCTTCACGATCAGCGGGGGCAAAAAGCCAAAAGGTTCCGATGCAATTAGCTATGGACCATCAATCTACAGATCAGATCGATGGCGGAGGAAGAATCGGAGGAGTTCACAGTGGAGGAAAGGGTTTTGGGAAGGAGCGATAAGGGATGTTGGATCTGGATCTAGTGGAGGAGATCAACGGCGGAGAACTCATTAGGAGATCAGCAATCGGGGAGGGGGAATAAAACCTTTAACGTGCCCTTTGAAATCTCCCGATGCGAGATTGCGCGATCCATCCAATCATTTTAGATCAACAGTGGAGATTGTTTCAAATCATGCACCGGAAAAAACCCTTTATAACATATGAAAACCCAAATTTTAATGAAAACAAAGGTTTTAACAGCTTCAGGGTGAGTTATATATAAGGTTAGGCGCCCGAATGCGGGGGCTTTTGGATATATGAACAAGTGAAAGGGACCACGGTTTATATATAAGAGGGCTAATCGTATCGGAACGATGGTGCGGGTATTTTCAATCTACCCATTCAGAAAATCTCCGATGCGAGATCCTTTTGACTGTTGATTGGCTTTAGATCAACGGTTTTCTTTATTAAGAACATTTAACCAACGTGTTTGGCTAAAAACATAGGAAAAGGGGTTTTTGTGTATTTACAAAGGAAATATCAAATCTAGAATGGTTTATATAATGTGTTAAGCACTCGATTGCGGGCCCAAGGGTTATATGAAATGGAAAAAAAGGCTCGGGGCTTATGTATAAATGGGCTAATCGGATCGGAGGTCTTAACACAATAAATAGACTTGCACGCTTTGATCATTTCTGATGCGATAAGCACCTGATGGGTCTAGTGCCTGGTTCTAGTGCATGGGTACATGTGGGGAAGTGGTTTAGGACTTAGCCCAAAGGGGCTTAAGCCTATAGTCAAAAAAGTTTATTTTTTACGAATTTTTCAAGGTTTTTACATGGATTTGGGGGTTTCGGTAAGGTTTAAAAGTGAATTTTAAACCTTATTAAAGGGATTTTCATGAAGGGGAAGGGGAATAAATGAAAAATGGAGAAATTTTATGAGGAAAAGGGAACAAATGAAGGTTAATGATGAAGGGGAAAAAGGTTCAAAATGAGGGAAAAATGGGGATTTTTGCAGCAGTCTTTTCTTAATGAGAATAACAGAACTTCAGAATTTTGAAAGGGAAATAGCAGTAAAGTTTGAATAGAGGATAAAATATCTTCATAAGGCTTCAAGAGATAACAATTTTTTGCAATAAAATTTTTTTCTTGAAGGCTCGAAAAATGATTTAGCCACCATTTGATATAACAAATTTTATTGGTGGCTAACAGTACGCACATGGAATGTAAAGAGTCATGTAAGTTGAAAATTCATGGGAAGTAAAATAGTCATGAGGGTATTCAAAGAGTCACCCTTGGTTAAATATACTCCCTCATTGTATGAGAAAAGTACTTTTCACCTTTTCTCCACCACCAAAGCATTAGAGAGATAAACCAACTCTTTTGTGGAGCAAGGAGTGGCTCCAACTATTGGGGCTAGTGATGTTCATTGCACATATGTGCCTTGGAAATTCTACTTTATAACAAAAGCCTTCAAGGCCAACACATTATTCATGCATTACTTATGAATCTTTGTAATACTATTCTGTAGATGTTTGTATTTCATGTTTGTTGTCACATGTACTAAGATAGTTGAACTATTTCAGTTATTTTAGTGCTTATCTTGTTAATAATGTGTTTTAATGGTTATAATTGTTGCCCCATCCTTATGGACTATTTTTCAGGATATTGAGTATATATTTATCAAATTGTTGTGTGCAATAACCATCGCATCCCTTGTGGACTATTCCACTGGATGTTAGAAGAAATGTTTCGGTTCATGTATGTCTCTTTCTGGGTGGTACTATTACCTCTCTCTTAGAGAATCACTTATAATTTCCCAAAAATATAATAAAATTGACACACATATGGTCGAACACTCACCAGGAAAACCCCCCTTTCTTTTTGAAGACACATGTGCACCCCTCTCTCTTGCTAACAATTAGAGTACTCAAGGAAAATATATAAGGATAAATGGAAACCGGGTTGATATTATGGATGGAGCTCCTACTCCAAATGGTGTGAGATCTAACTTTATTTGGGATAGCCCTTGGTTTATAGATTTCCAACACCCTCAATAGATGTTCCTATGCCATGCTTTCCATATACATCCAGAAGAATGTTCCAATGCCTTAGATTTTAGGCTCCAACCTGACGGATGCTCCAACACTCTGTTTACCAGCTACTACTAGATGAGAACTCCAATGACTTGTGAAAGATACAACTTGACCTATAACCACTCTGCCACCCTGATGTTTTCTTAGGCTCGAACCTGAAGGAGAAACCACTCTCATGCCTTGCACCACCCTGCCACCCTCATCAGGCTGTGAAGCACGTTTCATAATTTTTAGAATAGATCCATGTATGCTTATTCATTAGGTGAATTTTGAGGTCTAAAATGGGCCTCATAAGGAAATTATAAAATAATAATGGAAATAACAAAATAATATTAGATTACACCATCAAATTTTAGAGGGAAAAAAGAAAAACTATTTCTTCAACTTGTATTTTCAACTTATCTCCCTATGGGTTTACTTAAATTTTGAGTAGAAACACTCATTGGATGCAGAATTTGATTCCTAATCCAAGGAGTACCCATGTTTCATACTTCAACGGACTTGGCGACACGAAAAAATTAGAAATACATGAAAAATGTGATTACAATCACATTTTTTCATGTATTTCTCATTTTTCTTCTAGGAGGGTCCATCAAAAGTATGCAACATGGGTACTCCTTGGTTGAGGAATTAAATTTTCATCCAATGATGCTGGCTTGAGGGGTCTTGATCCAAGTTCGGTGTGCAAGGTTTGCCAACAAACCCCTATACTACTGGCCCTTTCGGTAGTGACCTGCTTTCACAGGTCAAAGTCTCACCCAAAGTAGTATGGGTGGGTGCTGGAACCAGGTTTCCACACCCTGAGAAAGGTAGGGTAAGGCAAGAAAAGTTGCGTTCTTTTTCTGTAATTCCTAGATTACCTTGTTCTTCGCAGGGTTAACTATGTATCTATTTGCATCCACGTGCACTAGATCTATAATAATATGCTTTCAATAACATCAACACAGTATTATATAAACAAAGCGGAATAGATCTAGATCAAAGCATTCAGTACATAGATCTTCGCAGCGAAAAGACAAAAAATACACAACACAACAATTATCAGCAATTCATAAAATAGTACTCACAGATTCAGATTTCTAATAATCCTTCGCATTCATTCATTCATCAATCTTTCTTTAAAATTCCCTTCCCAACCTGCGCACACAGCAGCAGGGTCCGCACACAACTGGACTAGGATCTCCGCACACACAACCAATAGGAGTTTGTTACCCAAAACCAAAACAGATAGCTTAAGCAACAGACCACATCAATATCTCATCATTTCTTATCCTTTACAATACAAAATACATCTCTATTTATAACAATCTAGCCTTGAATTTCCTATGGTCCGCAACCCATGGATTTCAGACCCCTAGTTTACCCTTTTGACCCATTACAATGTGTTCGGGGCTTTGACCCACCCCAAAACCCCTACGCTAGACTAAATATAATAAAAAATAATCAAAATGGACCAGTTTCGCAGCTTGTTAGGAGACCCCATTCCAATAGTCCCCCAACACAATCTTGTGACTCGTCTCGAGTCACTGCACTGGTGCGGATCTATGTGCACGCGCAAAGTATTCAGAGTGCGGATGAGCGGAGGAAGGACTTCCTAACTTTGGGCTGCAACCTGTTGCACAATGTTGACTAGCGTCAGGGAGGCAGACCCGTCTGTAGCCGCAGTAACCTGTTCCATCAGCCGGTGGAGGCGCGTGATGGTCGACTGAGAGTCGTGAGCGAGCTGGAGTGTGGTGTCAGACCATGGCTTCAACTATTTTCGAACAACCTTCTTGGAGTGGCAAAGGTTCTCAATCTTGTCCATGGTGGCTAGGCATTGCGCAGAGACGGTGGAGGGTGTGGAGGCTCATATTTGATCCAGAACATCTTCTACCTACTGTAAATCCTTCTAGATATGCTAAATCATGGAATGGCGTTGCACTGTTGTCCATAGTTGTGTAGCTATTTCGACCAAATGTGCTCCCTGCGTTAGCTGCTCCTCAATGATATGCATTGCGTCTGCGACCACGACAATCTGTTGGGCCCGGACTTCTGGAGGTATGTCATACTGTTGCTGTCTGTCCTAGTCATGGCAACGAACCTCCCGCAACACTCTGGAGGATAGTCTTTATAGCTCCGAACTAGATAGCTGCGCTAAGTCTAGTTGGACATCCCTAGTAGTTGGGTTGGGAGTGAAAACTATGGCAGCACAAGGGAGTGAACATACATTGCTTCTGGTGAGCGGCACTCGGGAGCTACAGAGAAGTCGTAGCATGTTCTTGTATCTCAGCGTTCCTCTTGTGTGTGGGTCGCAGACAATCCTCTCTGTCGGAAGCCCGTGCTCGCTCCTATAATTGCACTCAGCATTCCCAAGTCCTCTTACCAGTTCCTTTGGTGGGTCAGGGTCCATATTTTTAATAGAGAGATGAGCATTACAGATAATATGGATGAACACAAAAAACCAGAATGCAAATAGCCAGAGTCTGTTGAAGGGTGAATAAATAGCCCGACGTGAATTTTTCCAGCCTTCCGCACCCCATCCGGGGCTATTTAATGGTGAACTATCTTATTCGTGGCACGTAACCTCAATCCTTCAGACCGTTCTTATCATAACTGGCTGCATTGATGATCTGCCACCTGTTTTTCGTACTTTCAAGGATCTTTTCTTATTAAATCAAGATGTGCTGACGGCCATCATTCGTGCCCAAGGTCATGTCCATGGAATGTCAGACCATGGATGACGCTTGTATGTCATTCGTGTACCTTGAATGAGGGTAGACGCGAGGTGTATCTGCAAGTTGGTCAGCAGTCTTTTCGAGCCCTTTACTTCCCTCGTGGGCGAGACGTCCCTGTGTGAGAAGACTGCGTCATACATCCTTATGCCATTTATTACTTGAGATGTTCACAGATTCTCTTGGATATACATGGGTTCAGGTCGATCCGTAATCCAATGTAGGCTTAGGTCAGTGGTACCCCGAAAATTCTTTCCAGGCAAGGTTCAATCGCACCCTTGAGTGTTGTACGTCAGCAAGTAGCTGTGTAGGTCGACTGAGCTCGGAGCCCATCTAGAAACTGGGGTCCCTATGCGCAGGATCACCCTACTCCAATACTTCCCATGAGTGAATAATATCGGTCCTTGCATAGGTGCTTCGCATAGTGCCAGTGGTAGTACTCCTAGCCTATGCTTTGTGGGGATCTTAGGTTCAACAGGCCGCTAACTATCACTTGCGTCCTCCTAGTAGGGAAGGGTTCTTTCTATGGTAGAAATGCGACGGAAGTTCCTGATGGTCTGAAGGCTTCAAAGCGCCAAGACCTCATGCAACCGACCTTGCCAATTTTCCAGCTCCTCATCGGAGTCAGAAAAACATGCACTATCATTTTCCCAACAGTGCATTCCTTCATCTGTGGGGTTAACCCGATCTTCATCCTGTGCAGTTAATTTATAAATGTGATCTAATTCCTCCTTTTCATAGGCTGGCTCTGTATACCGCGCACCTTCTACTGGATCTAGTGGTACTATTATACGCGTACCCTTTTTTTTGAACACCATGCTACGTTTCTTGAGATTTATGACACGTCCCATGTCTATTGTCCAGTCCAGTCTGAGGAGTGCAGGGTAGGGGTTTGCATCTTCTATTATTTCTAGTACTTCAAAATCAGCTGGGACCCATACTTCTGCAATGTCAACCATAAATTTCGGTAACCTACCTAGAGGGATGATCTTTTGTTGATTTTCCATTCGTAGTTGAATAGTGGACCATTCCAATTTAGGCTTTCCCATTCGTTGCCATGTTTGTTTTGGTAAGACGTTTGCATCCGATCTAAGATCTAATATAACCTAATCCATCTCATAGTCTCTGAGCTATGCAGTCAATTGCATCTCTCTCCTGGTGTGTTTCTTATAGCTGTACATTTTGTGTACATCCTTGGTCTCAGGGATCAAATTGGGCTGAGCTATGCAGGTATTTAGTAATGCTTGGAAATTTCCTACTGCCTGTGGATTCCTTAGCAACTTCAGACATGACTTCAAAAAGGGCTTAACTCCTTCTTCTATCTGAGGCTGCGCAGGGGCTGTCAGTGGTGTTTGTTCCTTGAAATACACTCCTTCCCAAGAGGCAAGCTCTTCTTCATTTCCCTGGGTGTCCAGCCCACTACGTGTCATGACTTTTACACTTGGATCCACCTTCCTTAGCTCGGTTGTAACTCTCTGTACGTTCTTTGTAGGGGTGGGCTGCTTTTCCTCCATCTTGGCTATTAAAATTGGGTAGTCTTCTACCTCATGGTCCAACTTTCTACAATATTTGCATGATGTCCTGGTGGGATTAGGGAATTCTCTATAAAAGTGCCCTATTTCCCCACAATTATAATAGATTAGCTACCCACATCCTCGGCCTGCGCTTCCTCCCCGACCTCCTCTACCTCGGGCCGATGATCCTCCAAAGTGTGCAGCAATTCTTGGAGACGCAAGGTCTGATTGTACCCTATATAAATTCCCACGATCCATCATTAAGTCATATGTACAATAGTTCTGCTCATCATGTCCTACTGATCAGCAGATTCGACACCATTGTTGCTTTAGTTCTAGGACATACGCACCTAGCCAAGGGCAATGGTTCGTATCATGTAGTCCTGCTACTCGACAATCATCACACCATAGCATAGATCCACTTGATCTTGGTCGCAACAAGACAGGTTCCCTACTTGCCCCTGGGTGTATCGGACTAGGTCCTCTAGCTTTCATATAATCGGTCAGCAGAGGGTACTGATCCTTCGTATGGCCAGACACCCAGCAACGTATACACCAAAGATCTGCGCATATTTCCTTTCCTCACTCTTTTCACAGGTTCTGTATCTCTATATGCATAGCCCCAAGATGTTCCTGGATTTATTGTACCCCTGCTGACGTATCCTCCTAGGGTGCGGCTTCTAATTTCATAGTGACTTCCATAGCTTTCTCTTGCGATTCAAAGGTCTGATGACTCATCGGTGTTCACAGGTGAGGTAACAACATAGCTATGAACTACTCTGTATATTGTCTATCATCATATTCAAACCCTCCTTCCCTAATTTCCTTCTTCAATCACTGATCAACCTCCCATACTGACTCAGACGCACCTTGTTTGAAGTCCTTTACTTCTGATACTAGCTGGGAATAATATTTTGGCTTCCGGAATTGTTGCTTCAAAGCATCTTTGATATCTTGAATGGAGGCGGTCCCATTCTGGGCAACATATCACATATACCAGTCCAGAGCTCTATCTTCGAATGTTAAAGACAGTTGTGCCCTTTTTATCGTGTCACTTGCCACATTCTGCGCAGTCTAGACAGAGTCTACCACAAACCAAAATCAGTCCATATCCTCATCTCCTACCCCCTTGAAGGTAGGCAGTTTCATATGCATAGCCATATCACTATCCAGGGGAGGTGGTATGGGTGAGTTCTTACTTCTGTGTGGCCTAAGCAGTGGTGTAGCTAGGGGATCTTGCACAGCTGGTTCTTGCAACAAATTATAGGTGGATCTCCCTCCATCAAGGTTGGTTCGATAGTATTTACCACTGTGCGTTGTGCTCCCGTCTAGATCCGAGGTCATTCAGTCGGTATGACTACACAAAATTCCCTTTTCGCATAGTAACTTATTGATTAGTAGCGGTAACATCCTCAGAAATTTGCCTCAGAACCCTTTGAAGAATCGTCGTTCGGCCTCAGAGTATGATACAAACTGATCAATGGAAAATTCTGTCACAAATCATCCTAGCACACTATCCACCCAGTGATCCACTGTGCGAGTTATAGTATTATCAGTTTTTTCCAGCTGTTCGAGCAATCCTGGGGTCCACTGAGTGATTCGCTCATCTTTCCAGCACTTATAGAATTCCACCAGTCTGGCTAGCCACTCCTGGAGTTCAATCGCAAAGTTCACAAAGAATATTTCTTAGCTTTTAGTAAGGACGTACCTATTTTTCCATCTTTCCGTCGTTAAATTCTCACTGCGATTTTATTTTACTGCAAATTCCTGGATCTGCCTTTCGAACCAGTCTTCGATTTATTTTCTTTCAAGCTTCCATTATTCTCTTTTCATTACCTGATTCCTCTCTCAGACTTCCCCCGGTCCTTGAAACAGAACCATTTGTTGGCTTGAGGGGTCTTGACCCTGGTTCAGTCTGCAAGGTTTTCCAACAAACCCCTATACTACTGGCCCTTTTAGCAATGACCTGCTTTCGTAGGTCAAAGTCTCACTCGAAGTAGTATGCATGGGTGCTAGAACTAGGTTTCCGCACACTGAGAAAGGAAGGGTAAGGCAAGCAGAGCTGCATTCTGTTTCTGTAATTCCTAGATTACCTTGTTCTTCAAAGGGATAATTATGTATCTATTTGCATCCACGTGAACTAGATCTATAATTATATGCTTTCTATAACATCAACATTGTATTATATAAACAGAGTGGAATAGATCTATATCCAAGCATTCAGTACATAGATCTTCGCAACGAAAAGAAAGAAAATACACAACACAACAATTATAAAAAAATTCATACAACAGTACTCACAGATTCATATCTCTAATAATCCTTCGCATTCATTCATTCACCAATATTTCCTTACAATTCCCTTCCCAACCTATGCACACAACAGCAAGGTCCGCACACAGCTGGGCTAGGATCTCTGCGCACACAGCAAGCAGGAGTCTATTCCCCAAAACCCAAATAGATAGCTTAAGCAATAGACCGCATCAATCTCTCGTCATTTCTTATCCTTTACAATAAAAAATACATCTCTATTTATAACAATCTAGCCTCGAATTTCCTATGGTCCGCAACCCATGGTTTTCGGACCCCTAGTTTACCCTTTTGACCCATTACAATGTGTTCGGGGCTTTGACCTGCCCCAAAACCCTTGCGCTAGAATAAATATAATAAAAAATAATCAAAATGGACCAGTTTCATAGCTTGTTAGGAGACCCCATTCCAATAGTACTCCAAATCGAAATTCGAGTAAATACTTAGGGAGATAAGTTGAAAATACAAGTTGAAAAAGTAGTTTTATTATTTTTATTATTTTTTAATCTTTTTACTTTTTTACCCAAAAAATGGTGAATCATCCCCCATGGTTGACATCATCTTGAATATTATTGTTTCTTATAAATTTTATTTTAGTTTTAAATTTTTCTTAGGAGGCCCATTTTAGACCTCAAAATTTGTCTAATAAACATAAAATTCTTTAGAATTACAAACTGTACAGAACAAGAAAATCTATTTCTGCTCAAAATATACTTAGCATCTCTACATCGATAAACTGTTAATCCTTTGTTCAATGTATGCTTCTCTGCCTCTTCTCACTCTATAAATTATGAAATACATCAAATATCAATACTTTCCAACTCAAATATAACTTCACTTTAATGAAACTCGAGTTCATTAATACATCAATCATACCAACCAACTCAATATTTCTGCTCAAGTTACATATACTTCTACCAAATACAAAACCTAGACAAAAAAATGAAATAAGCCTTGAATGCTACACTTATTTTGATCTCAATTTGAATCACAAGGCTATAACAACCATATATTAAATTAGTTGTTTGACAAAATTGCAATCCTAGAGTGCATTATGGAATTATACAGGAAGTCAATGCCAATTCTATTGAAGGACCACCAGATTTTGTCAAAATTACATGAATATAAATTTAAAAAATATCCCTTGGCTAAATGAGAGATTATAAGTTCTTATAACATTTGGTGGGTACGACTGAAGATTGCATTGAAAAATATAACAATCAGTATCTTAAGGCTACAACAATACTTGTCACTCGTTCTCTCTCAAATTATTGGTATTGTTATTGCCTAAATCCACCTTAGGCTAAAGGAAGGCAGAGTTCAGGGTAACATCATACCACGCTCAGTCTGGTAGCTAGCCCTACCAGAACAGGAGAGGGCTCTATCCGGGTCAATCTCAAGAAAAATGTATCAATAGGGCTTGAGATGACTGAAATAAAATCTAATTTTAGGCTAGGTATATTAATCAAGGAGTTTGAAATGATTTTTAAAGGTTTTTTTTTGGAAAAAGGGAAAGGCAATTTTTGGGCTTGGGGATGAGGCCAATTTCTTGCAGAGTTCAAGTTGGGGCAGGGAAGGCAATGGCTTTGATGTCTTAGATCCAATGAATGGATAGAAAATATTGCTGAGAAGCTGAAGAGGGCAAGAGGGTGCAAGGATCCTCTTCAAACTGACGAAAACATATAAAACTAAACAAAAGTTTAAGGCAGAGCACCAGCAAACTAATGAATTCTACCTTAGTTACTCATTTGTTTAATTCAGAAGAAAAGAGAAGGGAAATGGCGTAATAAAAATTAATGAAAATTACAGATACATGGAGAAAAACATCATCAAAACTTAGAGCCACAAGGATCCCAACAAGTGCTGCAAAACTCTGGTCTTTCCTTCACCAAAAATCTGAAATGAATATACAATGAGGTGCCAAACTATTCCCAAGTATCCAACCCTGAAAATGTCTTAGAAAATACAATATATAGACCATCCTAACCCCTTCCCATGCCTCTAGGGGTCGAGCTCATCCTTCTAGGAGCTTTTTCAACCAATTCTCAACATGGAACTGAAATCTAGGCAGCCAAACAACTTGCCTCTATATGCTAGGAAACTGATCCATTCACTTAATTTTTACTTTTTAGTGAATAAATCCTATAGAACAAGTAAAAACATGACAAATTTACATCATAGCCACAAAATTACATCAATATAGATCAATAACTACATCAAGAAGTGAAACTAGTCAAACTGGCCGAATTTCTGAGCTGAAAAGTGAAAATTGGGCAAAATTCCTCTATGCGCCACGCCAGAAAACTCAATGCGCCGCGCCAATTTGAGCCTATTTTTGGGGCCCTTCCTGAAGTCCAAATCACGCTCATGATAGCTCGTTGGAAATCCCTGTCTTTCTTCTATCCCACCCAAGTGGAATTTTTGGATTTGGATGTCATTTGCCCCTCCAAAACTGCAATCTCCCAAGACTGGTTCCTGCTGGTGCAAAAAGTGGCAGAAAGGCCATTTTTGGAGTGTTTTTGACCTTTAATACCACCCAGAACTTCATGAAATCTCTCAGCCATTCCTGAGCATGCATAATTTACCATAAAAAACCTAAAAATATCAAGTTTTCCTCCAGAATATGTCCTAATCATAAGCGCGTGTCGGGTGGCGCGACGCGTCAGGCAGAAAAACCTGTTTTGCAACCAAAATTTTCAAAAATGACAAAATTTACTCCAAATTTGCTGAAATTTGGAGTGAAGGTCTCCCATCATGTCTCATGCTCAGCCAAGGAAGCTTCAGCCAAGATTTGGAGTGGATTAGGCCTTTTTCGACGTTTCAGTGCTCTCCTCAATCCGCCTTCAGGATCTTCATCCTGGCTCTGCAAACATGTGTGCGGGCCCAATAGTGGTTCTTCATATGTCTGAGCATGACTTTTTCCCTATTGGCCTTCACCAAGAGCTTCTCCAGATGAATTTTGACTCTCATAAGGCAAGTTTCTCGCTCAAATGGTGTCATGTCACCTGGTCTCTTTCGGGCCAATTCACGGTCTTCGCGGATTCTCTGCAGCTCCATGAGTGTGTGATAATCCTCCAATTTTTTATTCCACTGCTCCAAGTATTTTATAACCCACTGAGCTCTCTACAATTTCTCGGTCAGCGTGTTGATCTTAGCTTTTTTCTCCTGGATGATCTCTTTCAGCTTTGAGCTGGGAGAGCTCGAATCAACATCGATCAATACAAAATCAGTATCTTGGCCTCCTAAGGGGCCCTCATCCTGCATAGGCTTCTTGCCTCTATCCTGTTCCTGTGATGATGTAGAAGGTGAGACCCCTTCCACGCTATGTGGAGATAGTACTCGCGCTGCTGTCGAAGGTAACGAGACACCTTCCACCCTGGGCGGAGATAGTACTCATCGTGCTGCTGTAAATAAGGCTCTGGTACCTCTCTGATAGGTAACACACTGGAACACTGATAGGCTCTGTCTCAGGAACCTCAAACTGATGCGAAGGCTCACGTGCATCGTGAAAAATCTCTGGAGGAGGCTAAGGGGCTGTAAAGAAGTCACGGGAAATGAACTCCTCCCATGCAATGCCCTGCAAACCAAGCTGATGTACCACAATCATCTTGATGAGCACATAATGATAGATGTTGTTATGTTGCTGCTCTGGAGTCTTCTTCTACACAAGGGTAGTCATTCGCTCTATGTTTTGGCACATGAAGTATGGAATATTCATCAGTCTCACTCTCGTGAAATGCATCAACAATTAGATGTGGTATGCATAAAGGCGTGAGAATCTACCCTCACAACTGAAGTATCTAATGATGAGCTTCATTAATGGCGCATAGGACTCCTTCAAGAATCTGAAAGGAAACACCCTGTTGAGCTACCTCATATAACCAGGCCTGATGTAAGGTTCATAATATGCTTTATCCAGCTGCTATCTCTTATTCCACTCTTCACCTATGTTTGGTATCCTGGTCGCCTAAGAAATGGTTTATGGTGTTAAGGTGAAGTTCACTCCAGCAAGGTTTACATGACCATCACGCAAATTTAGGACAAATAAGCGAACCAACTCTTGATGATACTGAATCTGAGCAATCATCTCACAATACCGAAAACATGAATGTTGCTGAAAGCATGTCATTGCAAGCGGGCAGGCCTACAACTGAGTCAAGGAAGTGGGCTCTTCTCTTACGTGCCTGCCACTTTTATGAGACCTCCTCGGTACATTTAGCTCTGCGGTTGAGTCACTGTCTTGCTCATATCCTTGCTCATATGATGAATTTGTCTCTGACATGATGCTGCAATGTGTATAACAAGTGTATGTTTGATTGGTTTGAAAATGAGAAATAGATGTCTTTGCTTCAATGCCAAATATGCCAAATGGAAATGAAGGGCTGTGGTAAGTATGAACAACAGGCAAAGTGGAGGTTTGTCAAGTGCAATTAATACAATGACAGTCACTTGATTATGTTTTGGAAATATGGGGATTTATAAATGATATGAAGGGACGAAAGTGGTAGAATGTGGTAGGGTTTGGCGATGAGAACATGGAAACAATGGATATAAATAGTTGGGACAGAGGGGAATAGGAGAAGGACTGTGATATGATAGTGTGACAGTGAGGAAAGGGTGAATATGGTGGTCAATGGCAAGAGTATAGCACCAACCAAATTTTAAAACTTTGATTTCAAACCCCAAGGAGCGATTTTGGTAAAATAAATAAGGTTTATGTTTCACCAACCCAATTCTCCAAACAAATCTCTGAAACCACACCAAATACTAGCAAGAGTAACTGTGTAAACTTACTTGAGCAAAGGTGTTGAAGTCGTTTTAAAAAATTGATGAAGCAGTGGTAAATTTTGTCTTGGGGGCTCTGTGCACCGCACACAAACCCAGTGCGCCGCGTCGTGTGGGTGCGCCGTGCCCGTTGAAAATTGCACAATAGACTTCGGCTCTATGCGCCACGCGGCTTCTGTGCGCCGCGCCTTCCACCAATGCATCGCGCGCACAAACTCAACACACAGTCGGCCTTTAACACACAGTTTCGCTCCTTCAACTTCCGCTCGACTTATCTCTTGGATTTTTTGATATCTCTTGATGCAAATGGATTAAAAACTATGAGAAATATCTTATATAGACATGGATTTAATTTTTGTTTCTCAAAGACCCACTTTGTAATGTTTTTGGCTTTGGCACTTTTGCATTTAATATAACTCTGTCTTTTTGTTTCCTCACTGATTTTCTGAGCTTGAATGATGAAATTGCTCTTTATTTTTTGCAAGGATGGTGGCATTTGGACAACTTTAAAAAGAGTGAAAACAAACCCTAGACCTAATACCTAGTGACCAAATTTTGCTTGAAGGCTCACTGAAATGAAAAAATTTGACCTTGACACCTTAACATCACCTTGTAAGAGCATGTTTGATCACTGGAGGAAGGCTGCAAAGACTGACACTAACAGGTACCAAATCCACGGTTGTAAAAAATTCAATATTACAAACTTTAATACTCAGTTTCAATATATAATGTCAATAGAATCATTGTTTAGGCATCTAACATCTCGGGCTCATAACGATGTGAAAACAATGGATTTCAAGCGTGAGAAATGGATTACACCATGGTATTAACGGTCCAAATGTTATTAACATAATACTCAAATACCCTTACATATGAAGAATACCAACTCAAACTTCAAGGAAGCTTCATGTGTTAGGCATTCTCTTAAACAATCATTGCTAAGCTACATGATTAAAAAGGCAGATTTGGTTTTATATGCTATCAAAAAAATACACAATTCCAAAGTTAACTTTATGAATGAGTAGAGAATGTTATTTAATACAAAGTTGAATTAACTAGATGGATGAATGTGTGAGTGTAATTTTTATATATGTCAATGGGATTGTTTCTTCATTTTTTGTCTTGAGCCTTATATATAAAAGATATTTGCAGACCTAGATATGAATTCATTCCTTCCTTACTTTAGTGCTTAAATCGTTGGGATTGGAGACAACTCAATTGTTCTAGAATTTGTGAAAAATATGGTAATAGAGAGATGGTGGCACTCATTCACATGACCTAGAATTCCTTCTAGAATGAATTCACTAGTTCTGATCTTCAAAGGTTTGAATTGTGCTTAGAAAAAGCCCTAATGGAGGATTGAAAGGGACTAGCAGTATTGTACCATATCATAATCTGTCTTTGTTGATATGAGATGGTACACAATTATTCATAGTTTGAAAATCCAAACCATAGTTCCTTTCAAATATGGTTTTCATGTCCCACCTACTAGGATTCTTTAGGAAAATACTTTAAACTTGTCACGATATTTGAGATTTTTTTTGTGAAAATTAATTTTGTAGGCTATAAAACATATTCTAATGAAGCACATACCCTCGTTGGCCTTGAGATGCCACATATCTGAAACAAAAGTATTGCTTCAAATGGGCCAAGTTTCATAAATGACCTTTTTGTGTGTAAGAGCCCAACAAATCCTTGAGCCAAACCAGATACAAACCCTATCCTCTCATATAATTTTCAATATCTCCACAAGGGCAAAAAAAAAGAGAGTAATAACAAATAATGATTATTGAATTGCATACATTTGTAGGTGAACTATAACTCCTTTTTATAGAATTTGGAGGGGATTCATAGGAGGGAGAGAGTTCCTATTTTGGAGGTTAATTTTTTAATTTTACATTTCATTTATGGAGGGAAAACCATTTGATGGTTTTTACTTTTGAACTTTGATTTTCCATGGAAAATCCCAAAACCATCACGTGCCCTTCAATCCCAAAACCCCTAACTTTACAAATAAATATTTTTTCATAAGAAATATTATTTTAAGTCTTGATGAGGGGCCTCATGACATGATTAATTATCTTGGTCAATAAATAAGTGTCACATTATCATGCTTTAGGGTTTTTACCCACAAATCAGTTCCTTTATCTTCAAACAAGCATAATTCACAAACCAATAAGGTTCTTGAGGTGTGACATATAACACCAAAGTTAGATCGATGAGGAGAATATAATGATGATAATTTTGAGGTCAATTTCACTATTATTCATCTTCAATAACCATGATGAATGTGGGGCTAATAGGGTTTCCATCCATCCTTCGATTGGAGCTTCCAACTAATGCAATCAATACAAATATTTAGAGTGTTCGTTAATAGATGTGGCATCAATGGAAACACCATTCAACTATTTCCCCCTTTGTCATTTATGTCAACACATAATCCTCTTGCAAGTATATTTCCCCCTAAATCCATGCCTCTAATCCTTCTATCCTATTTTCTCTCCTCCTTTGACATGAATGGAAAATGGTGACCCCCCTAATAAATTTCCTGATTTTGTGGACTTGTAACTTGCACGTGCTCCCCCTTATGAAATTCCATCTTCTATCTGCCTTTAACTACTTTTTGTAATGAATAATATATCTCCCCTATATTGTTATGCTTCATGTGGATTTCCATTGTTGATTCTATATGCAAAAAAATACTACTCCACTGAAGTTTCCCATAATGTTGAATGAATTTCTTCATATTTGTCAAAAATGTAGATATTCAAAAGCACAATTGTTGCTACATAGACTCCCTCTATTTCAATGTTTATAGGGAGTCAACATGTTAAACATTTTAGAATAATGTGTGAACCAACACTTTGGTCGGATCATCTTGAACCTCAACATCCTTTGTTGGATATTCATCATGCCCTCTTGCCTTCACAAAATTTGAAAGCATTGTTGTTGATACTTTCTCATTTTCTTGGTTTTATTGCATCTATTTTCTTCTCCATACCTTCTTGTACTTGATGTTAGGGTTTTCCTTGGAAAATTCCATCTTGTACCTACAACCATGAATTATATGCCCATATTATGGAATTTTTAACATTCAATGTTGGTATTGAATGATAGAGCAAATGAAATATACTTTCTATTGGAAAATTAATTTTGAAACCTATCTTGTGTTCCTACAAATTTGATTCTAGGGTTAGGATAACATATTTGATGATCTGCCATGTTATACATATTTCAATCCCTAACCATATTCCCGTAGTTAGTACATGAAAAAAAAAACCATTAAACATGCTAGTGTACCTGGGTGAAATGTATTATCTTGATGATATTTTGTAGTCATCCTTCTTTGGAGGAGGTGAATCCTTTTGTTGATTGCTTCATGGACCAACAACATTTTCAACCTTCTTCTATTTTTCACTTTGATTTTTCCTATGAGGGATCTTTTCATCAATATTTCTTTCTGATTACTTGGAGATTGTGCCTTTGTCATATGGAGCTTCACTCACTTCTTTTATTTAATCTTATCCATGCCATTGTTCTTCCTCTCGTAATAAAACAATTTCTCCTTCTTGAGCTTATCTATTATATAGAGGGAAACATTAATTTCTCCTTGCTTTTTATCAATATCTTCTTGAACTGAATTTTCAATATTTTCCTTCTTTCTTCTGCTTCTTCTATTTATAACTTTATAAGAGTGACATTTTCTAATTCTATGCTAAGAATTTATTTATTTTCTTTCTGATTTTTATTTTCCTTCCTAAGCCTATTTATTTATGCAACATCTGTATCCAGTTATTTATGCCTTTAACTAATTTATGCTTCATGCTTCTGAACATATTCTTCTAATCTCCTTTCTACTTCCTACACATTATGCCTTATAATGGAAACTTTTTCTTTGAGTGCTTTTTTTCTCTTTCTTTCTTTGCTAGGGTTACATAAGGTGTTGATCATTTTTTATTCCATGTCAAATACTCCCTCATTTTTATTATCATGTTATTCAACGTGAGAAACTACCTGATTTGAAGCATGGTTATCATCATCTTTATCATAATATTGACGTGCATGAATATTTTGAATTTTCTCCCAGAGATATTTTGCAGATGAGCATGGACCTATATAGGATTTTACGGAATTTGGAAAGGAACTTTGAATTGAACTTTCTGAATTCATTAGTGGATGTATCTCCATCAACAATTGAAAACCATACATTATGACCAATAGCTTGAAAATAGGCTTCCATTCTAGCTTTCCAAAATGCAAAATTTGATTACGTAAACAGTAAAATTGGACCAAATTGCATTTCTTCATCTGTGGTAATAGGAAATTGAACTATTTCAATACCTGGAGCTTCCTTTGATTCTTTTGAATGCTTGAAAACCTACCTTTTTTTATTTTCCCATCTCTTCACTCTGAGATCTACCCTAAAGTTGTTAAGCTACAAGTAACATGTTCTGATACCAATATTTGGAAATACTAAGAGAGGGGTGAACAATATTTCTTATTAATTAGATTATTTTTAATTTCATAGAGAGTTAATTGTTATTATAAACAAATAAACATAAAAATTCATCGACACCATTCATCAATGCATAATAATAGAGAAACTAGATAAAGAATCTTAGGTGGAAACCCCTATAGGAAAGAACCCACTAAATTCTTCTTAATATTTGTCTTCAAAAAGATTTATATCAAGTTTTAAACTCCAACTAAGGGAGGCTCCAACCCCTTAATTTATAGGCTCCAACCTACAGGACGATCCTATGCCATGTTTACTAACTACAACTAGAAGTAAGCTTCAACACCCTAGAATTCAGTCTCTAACCTAATAGGTGCTCCAACACCCTGTTACCAGCTGCTACTGAATGGATGCTCCAATGCCGTGTGCAAGCTACAAACTGCCTTAGCACCACCCTGCCACCCTGAAGTGTTCTCAGGATCCAACCTGAAGGAGACTCCACTCTTCTACCTTGCACCACCATTTTACCATCATCAACCGAGGGACCATGTTTCACATTTTTCAGACTAGATCCACCTGTGCTTAGTAACACAAAATTATTTTCAATTACAAACTTTTCTCAACAATTAAATATGCTTCTGCTCAAAATATACTTATCATATCTGCATCAATAATCTATCAATCATTTGCTTAATGCGCATTTCTTTGCCACTGCTCACTCTATATATTCCACAATACATCAAACATCAATACTTTCCAAAAAAATAATTATAACTTCACTTCAATGAAACCCTAGTTCCTCAATACATCAATCATACCAACCAACAAACTCAATATCTTTTCTCAAGTTACATATAATTATGTCAAATACAAACCTTGGACAAAAACATGCACTAAGCCTTGAATGCTACACTTCCTTCATATTTCAATTTCAATAATAAAAATATAACAATCATATACTAAATTATTTGTTTGACAAAATTACAATTCCAAATTACATTCTACAATTTGACAGGAATTCAGTGCCAATTCTACATAATGACCATCATATTTTTTCAAATCATTGAATGTGCTAACACTGCTACAAAATGACATGAATATAAATTAAAAAAAAATGGCCTTGACATAATGAGAAATTACAAGTTATTATAGCATTTAGTGGGAACCACTTATGACTGTGTAGGAAAATATAACACTCAGTGTCTCAAGGTCACAAAAATACTTGTCACTCATTCTCTCTCGAATGCTTGCTAAAAAATCCACAATTGTAAACAATTCAATATGCCAAACTTTAATATTCAGTGTCAATATAAAATGACAACATAACCATTGTTTGGGCATCTAATATCTTGGGTTCATAATGATGTGTAGACCATGGATTACATCATGGTATTCATAGTTCAAACATTGGATTACTTTACTACCTCGACATATGAAGAAGCTCCATGTAGTAGCCATGCTTTTAAAAAATCATTGCTCAACTACATGATTCAAAAGGTAGATTCAGTTTCATATGCTATCACAAAATACACAATTTCAATTTCCTTTATGATTGAGTCAAGAATGTTCTTTAATGCAAAGTTGGGTTAACTGGATGCACGAATCTGTGAGTTTAATTCTTGTATATGCCAATGGGACTATTCCTTCATCATTGGTCTTGAACCTTATGTTAGCGTAAGGAGTCACTCCTTGATTGCAAAAGGAGTAAGCCTTACACATCATAGTTCATTTCAGATTTTAAATGGTTTTTTGAGTGGTAGGATGGGTTCTCAAATATTTTGAAATTATTTCTATATTATTTAAGAATTTCATGCATTTGGCAAGTTGTGGAAAGTATAAATTGTATGGTTAATTGGTAGTAGAGGGAGCAGAGTGTAAAAAATGAATAAGATGGATAGTTGGTACCTATTTTAGGAAATATCCATATCCTAAATCTGTCACATGGCTATAATAATGGCTCTTTACACAAACTCTGTTTATGAAAAGTAAACAGCATTAAAGTAGATTGCATGCATAAATTAATCGACAAATACTTTATGAAATCTTCACTAACATGTTCTACAACACATATATGATTTGCAGAAAGCTAAAGGTAGATAATTTACTATTAAATCATTTAACAGTTTCTCACTCACACCTTACTAGTTGTTGCAACTCATAATTAGAAGAAATTAACAAAGAAATAAGACACATCATACATTAGATTGTTCTTGAGTCAAAAAATCCTCCAACATGAAGTAAAAAAGACTTTTATTTATTATATTCAGTCTTCAGGTAGACCAACATCCAACGAGGAAATGGTATTTACAAATGGTATATATAGAAAGAGAGGCACCAACTCCATCTCTTATAAAAATAAGGAAACAATAATCCTACCATTACAAAGGTGTCATATGACATTAAAACCATATCCATCAAAACCTAATTGAAAGGATAGATGTAGAAGAAAGTAGCAAAGAAATCTAGGCTGAACTGCTAAGTGTGTTTTCATGCTGCCCCTTTTTTTGCTGATTTGTCTCCTTATGTATTTGGTCTTTAAATAAACATGTATATTATATTAATATGACCTCCAAAAACCTCATAAAAACCTTTCACCATCACTTGTTATATCCATTTGGTTACGAGTCTTTATCCTTCCTTAACTGTCTCAAAAATTTTGCTGACAGGTGTCAAAATTCAGTTAAAACAAGGGCTACTGAAAATTCTGGTAAAAACCTATAACTACGCAAAGCCTGGAATGCTACTAGAATTTACGGTAGAGATTTGTTTATTTTTAAAAAATGCACAAAAAATGCTAAAAAACCTATGCAAACTTATATTCTTTTACATCTAAGCTAATGTTCAAAATTTTGATTGATAAGAAAAAAGGTGTTTGTATAAAAAAACCATTTTACCTTCCTTCCATGTGGGTTGCAGCTTCAGTAAGCTTATCCAATTTTGTCTTGTTGTTAATAACTGATTTTGATTTGGTTTTTCTTTTGGATTCTTCCTTGACTGTGGCCTTCTCCTCCTTAGAACCCTTTTGGATATTTCTTCTTTTTGAGGTTTTTGAGTACTTCTATGAAGGGGATTTGTTTTTATCTTTCTTCTTAGATTCCTTTATCTTTGACCCTTTAGATTTTCCTTCTATATCAATGAAATCTGTCATTAAAATTAGATTGTGCAGAGCCTTGCACTTAAGCCTGAACTTATTGTTGTATCTGGTATGTCTTTTTTTGGTAGCAGAAATAGGTTTAGCTTCTTATTTATTCTTCTTGCTACTGATCTCATACCCTACATCTTTGAGGAGTTCTTCATCAGAATTTATGGGAGGATAATCTTTCTGCATATTCTGTTGAATATCTTCTTCTGGAATTTTCAGTAGCACATGCTCTTTAGTTTTCTCTACAGTTGTAGACCTTCGTCTTCGAGATTTGGTGTATACATTAGAAAAAGGAGGAATTGCGGGCACCATTTTCATAGACTTGGGCTTATCAACTAAGGGACTCTCTCCTTTCTCCAAATTTCTCTTAGCCTTTACTAAAGAAACCTTTTCTTTCTTTCTCTTGGTCTTAAGGATGTTCTCCTTTTTAGCCTTCATATTGGTTCTTTTTGCAGGCTGAGGGTGTTGTTATGAGGATGAAGGTGTAGGTGCAGGTTGGCATGCCCTATAAAACAAGAAATGGTCCTAGGTTTGATTTCTTTTTCTTAACTCTTATTCAACTAAAACCTTGATGAGATCTTGATTATACAAGCTACATTCTAAAGTAGCAGTGTGATTTTGGATCCTTTTTGACATCTTTGTCTGAATATTCAAAAAAAAATATGAAAAATTGAGGGTCTTCATACCTCCAACATGAAAATGAAATATCATATGATAAATAAACACAATTGTATACCTCCTTTCACAAGTGAGGTAAATATTGATGAGTTTAATAGCTTTCGCCCAGTCATTTTTAAGATAGTTGCTTGGAATTCCTTTGGCCTAGTTGGGATCTATGTGTGCATCGTCGAGGAAAATGTTGAGGTCTCCTCTAGTGATATCCTGACCTTTAAACCACCTCTGTCCTTCCAGTGTAAGGTTGAATGCCTCGAAAATTGAATCTGCTGAAACCTGCAATGTAAGACCATAGACTTTGGCTTCTTGTCCATTGAAATAGTTTCAAAACTTTTGTGCTACTCCTAAGTGAGAGCTTCCTATTCTGGTGCACAAATAATACCACCCTTCTTGGCCAAACAATCTACTCACCTTCGAATTTTCATCCACTAGGTCATCAGCCTGTGGCTCAATTTGTTTTATCTTCCATCCTATTTTAGTCATATTCAGAAATTAATAACTCTGTCTCTAAAAACTGAAAGGTGGAAGAGATAAAATAGCTTCACCTAACAAGTGTTGCTTGTGTATTCCTCTAAAATTCTGTCTAAAATATAGACTCTTCCTCAAACTGCAACTCTATGAAACTCGATCTCAACAGCTAGGCTCACAACTGATACTGCTCCTGATTTTTTGGTGGTTTTAAAAAAGGAACCATGGTTCCTCACCCCATATAATAGATTTCCATGATGGAAAATATCCTTTACCGTAATGTGTACCATGTGACGGCCATCATAATCTTCAGTTAGTTGTGTAACTTCAGATACAATGCTACAGATGGCTTGAAGCAAGCGGATCTGTGACTGGCAGTCACCTCCATTGCATGCTAGTTTATTGGCCTAAATTTTGTAGAATTTATATACACTAAGCATGCATACATCCATATTATCCTGATTTCACAATATTTAACTTCTTTCAAAATACAAAATCATTCCACTGTTAATATTTTGCGGAAAATTAATTGCAAACACGTGAAGCATAAATAAAAATAATCGCACATAACACATTTGTTTAACGGGAAAGCCTAAAGCTAATGTTGGGTGTGGAGCTTGATTATCTTTTTTACTTTGTATCACAGCGTTGGACCTCTGTACCTTAAAAGGGGCGGCAACGCTGCCCGTAATTAATCGCTACCGTGGGGGTCCCCCCCTGGCGGGGGTTTTCGGGGCAGCGCCCCCGAAGCTAAAAATAGATGTAAAATTGCCTTGTAAAAGTATAGTAATTTCTAGTCAATCTGGGCCGTTCATTAGGAAAATGATCTGACGGTAGAAGTAATGTTTAGATTAAGGTTTTTTTCCCTAGAAGGCAACCCCCTTGTATATATGAGGGTATTGTATTGCGGCTATGGATGATGTGTGTATTCTCGGAGCGAGAAATAGAGAGGGAGACTGTGAGAGAGAACAGAGGATATTACAGCGGATATGCTGTAGGTTTTGTCTCTTCATTTTTTGTTGGATAATAGAAAGGAAGGACTGGATGTTCAGGGTGGACGTAGCCCAAACTGGGTGAACCACGTATATCTGTGTCTCTCTGGTTTTATGTGTTTTTTTGCGTGCTTGTATTTTCCGCATATTTTATGTGTTGCATTTCTCCATAATATATAATTTTCTAACAACTGGTATCAGAGCCATATTTGGCTTCAAAGGGACGCTTTTGCAGCCAAGGGTTTTATTGGCCTGTGAATGGAGAAATCAATGTAGCCTTTTGCAGATCTGGCCATACGGAGCATGGTGTTTCTAGGAAATAGGAAATATTCAATTGATTGATTCCATGGGGAATTCCATGGAGGGTTTCTCAATGGATAAAGAGAACAACGGTGTTGCCACAACCCAGATCTGGCGACTAGCAGTGATAAGAAGTTGGTTAGAGAAATTCAGAGATGAGAGGATGTTTGCACATGGATTAATTAATTGATGAACCATGTATCTGAAGAGAACTCCTAGAGGACTAGAGGTTACAGAGGCTGGTGACCCATGTAATCCGGTAGATGGGTTCTTTTTATATGGAAATTGATGTCATATGTACAAACACAGCAATAATGAAACAAGAAAAAAAATTATTATAACAGAGTTAATTTTTTATATGTAAATGGGCATACTGTTGTAAGACCTGGTATGGCATGCGCACCCCTGGGTAATCACTGGTAAATTCCGGGTTAGACCTAGGTGATAGGGGGGATGTCAAGTTAACAATTACCCTGGGTAAAAATTTGAAGGGGGAAGAGCTAGAGTGAGCGGGGTTGTCTCATCTAGCAGGTTTGGTTGGATTTAGTCAATAATCCCAAAGTCAAGTTTAAGGGGGAAATTGTTAGGTAAAATTGACTCAGGATAGAGTCAAAATTGACTAGGGTAAATAGTAGTGGTTTTGGGGCACATGGTTTTGTGCACCCATGGTTTTGACCCATGGTATTGCATGTAATGGAGCCTATAAAAGGCTGGGAATAATTCATTGTAATGTAGGCCTGGAGGTGAGCAGTGAAGGCTCACTTGGTCGGATTGGCCAGGGTTTTGGCCAATGTTTAATGAAATTTCATTGGTTGGGTTTTTGCCTGGAGTTTGGGGTTTTCTCGGATAAACATCTGTGTTTATGTTTATGATTTGTTGCTGGGTTCTTTATGTTTATTTATCTCAGTAAAATATTTATTATTTCTATGGTAAATTCCTAACAGATAAAAACCCCAAATATCACATATTATGTATCATGGAGATCATGTAAAAATATCATAAAAATCTTAGTACATAAAGCTCTCAATAAAATCAATCGTCACACACTAACCAGAAGAAATCTGCAAATCCATGCACTGATTTCTTGCCACCTGCTAGCCTGCCTCCACTGTGCAATCCCTGTTGAATAATAGCTCTGAATGAATTTGAATTACCCTTACCTTGACTGCGCAATCCTCATTGGAAACTCCAATGTGTGTGTGGTGCAATCAATGCTTCACTATAGTCACAACAGATAGTCCACCTTGCCCTTTCACCTATCTCTCCAATGTGTCTCCACTGGAACTGACATGCACTGTATTTAATTGTTGTATTGTTCAGTTTATTAATGAGTTATTATTTTTTAATTAATTAACTAATTAATTCACTCCACTTTCACTAGTGTATCATTCAGTTAGACTAGATACAACTAGCTCAACTAATTTTAACTCCATTAACTGAGTTAAACTGAATAACAACTCCATGAACTAGTCTTCCAACTCTATCATAACTTTGCCACTTCAGTTCTAACTGAGTTTTCCATACATGAACCACCAGTAAACCCTAGGAATTGTGTAATTCCTTTAGCCCACTGATTTTCCAAATATGTGCACTGAAAATAAGTGCTCCAAGAGAATAAGTTGTTGTTGATTTTTAGATTATTATTAAGAGCTAATAATAATAGACACTTCTATTTTCAGATCGACGATATATAAATAGACTTCACCCAATATTCTAAAAATATAATTTCATATTTTTTTCCAACTTGGCCAACCATCCACAAATAGCATCCTGCAACTTCTGAAATATGATCGCCATGTCTAAAAATAGACTTGAGCCAAAAATAGCCTGTGGGCCCACTTAGTGAAGGAGACTCTTTTCACTAAGCTCATCATATTGTTGAATCTCAACACTCCCTCTCAACAAGATAGGGGTTATCCTTCACCCCGATCCTGCCTCTATGGTATTCGAATTTTCTCCTGCTAAGCGCCTTTGTTGGAATATCTACATCCCGATCTTCCGTACGAATGTACTGAAGCAACATGATCTCCTGCTACACAAAATATCTGATATGATGATACTGGATATCAATATGTTTAGATCTATCATGAAGCACAGGATTAATCAAGATTTTAATGCAACTCTAATTATCACAATGTATCACTATAGGATCTAAATGTGAACCGAAAAAACCAACCAGGATCTTCCACCAGGATCTTCCTCATCTACATAGCCTCACATGTAGCTTGAATTACTGCCATGTATTCTACTTCCGCTAAATTGAGTGCCATAGATATTTTTTTCCTGTTGTACCAAGAAACTGCTGTAGATCCGATACTAAAAATCCCTCTTGATGTGCTCTTTCTGTCTGTTGGGCTGCCTACCCAATCTACATCCGTGAAGCCATGCAACTTCACCTCATCCATCTGTCTATACCACAAACCATACTCAGATGAGATCTCTCAGGAAATGCTTGCCTACCTTCCAAAAGAGCTTGATAGGCTTAACCATCACTTGTGAAAGCTAGTTCACTGCATAGCATATGGCTGGTCTTGTATTAACTAAATACATGAGCGAACCCACCAACTGTCAATAAACAGTGGAATCCACTACCTCTGCCGATGTAGCATCCTCTTTCCTCCAATTTCCTGGAAGATGAGTATCAATAGGCTTGCAGCCTTGCATGTGAAACTTCTCCAGTATCTCCCTGGCATACTTGCCTTGAGACACAAACAATTCACCTTCCTGCTGCCATATTTCCAATCCAAGAAAATAATGAAGGAGGCCCAAATCCTTCATCTCAAGCTCCTTTGCAAGATCCTCCACCACAATTTGGTATAGGTTTGCATCCGCCTCACTCTTGGTGAAGCCAAGTCTAGTGAAATAGTTGTCGATCTGAGTGTACCAAGCACGTGGTGCTTGCTTCAGTCCATACAACTCTCTTTTGAGCCTGCACACATGCGACTCAATGTTGAAGATCTCAAATCCTTCAGGATGCTCAATGTAAACCTCTTCCTCAATGCTCCTATTAAGGAACACAGTCTTCACATCCATTTGATGAATGTGCCAACCCATCTGCGCTGAGAGAGAAAGGATGGTCCTTATGGAAGAATACTGTGCGGTAGGTGCAAATCTTTCTTCATAATCATTTCCCTCAATCTGTGAGAAGCCCCGGGCAAAAAATATTGCCTTATACTTCTTGATGCTCCCATCATCAACTTTCTTTACCTTGTAGATCCATCTTGATCCTATAATTGATTTTCCCACCGACCTTGGAACAATCTCCCAAGCACTGTTTCTGACAATGGAGTCATACTCCTCCACCATGGCATCTACCCATGTGGGCTCCTGCAATGCTTCTTCAAAAGAAGATGACTCTGTCATGATACACTTACTCATAAGAGCCATGTATCCAGTAAATCGGTCAGGTGAATGTCTCTATCTGTGCTATGATTTAGGGACTCCTACATTCTGTGCCGCATCAAGCTTTAGTCTCTCAGCTTTTGTGGTCCACTTTATGCCTTGTCTAATGTTTCATTCTGCATGAGTGGACTCCTCCACTCCATGAATCTGCTCCTATGGCTGATCCACATCTAGAGGCTCATCTTTGGGAACAAGAAGTTCTTTCTCTACATGCAAGTGTAGCTCCCTCTCAAGTGACAACTTCATGGCTTTCACCTCATTGAATTTTATATCCTGTTGCACCATAGTCATCCAACAGTCTGGAAAATACACATGATAATTATGGGGTGTTTCTGTGTACCCCACAAATATCCCAACTTCTACAGATGGCTCCAGCTTCTTCCTGGTGTCCTTTGTCACATGAATGTAAACAGATGAGCCAAAAATCTTCAAATAAGAAATATCAGGCTTCTTACCAATAAAATATTCTTCAGGTGTACTCATGCCAAGTACTCTATGAGGACAACGGTTTTGCACATAAACCACAGTGTTGCATTTTTCTGCCCACAAGTACATCGGTAGGCCCTGGTCATGCAACATCGCTCGTGTAGCACCCACGATCGTTCTGCTCTTTATCTCTGTGAGCCCATTCTACTGTGGGTTATGAGGCACTATGAGTTCTCTTCAAATTCCTTCTTTGCGAAGCATACTCACTTGAATTCTCCCGAGATGTATTCACCACCATTCTCACTCCGTAGAGCTTTCACTTGCTTCCCCGACTCCTTCTCCACCAATTCTTTAAACTCACAGAACTTTGAGAAAATTTCGCTCTTCTTCTACATGAAGAAGAACCAACATCTACGAGAATAGTCATAAACTAATATAACATAATGCCTGTGTTTTGTTGTTTAAGCAATCGAGAAAGGTCCACACACGTCTATGTGAATTCTCTCCAGGATCACCGAAGCACGGTTATCCTTCTCATGAAAGGTGGTCTTCACAAACTTACCATAGTACATCCTTGCACTAATCTGACTGTGCAAGAGTACCCTTGGGAAGTCCAGTAGAAATCTGCTACAAAATCTTCAAAGTTCCATGGTGAAGATGGCCCAATCTCCTGTGCCATAATTCGCCCTCATCTCGGCTCACCACTTCTTCTACTTTGCCCACCATTGCAGCGCAACCATCTACCTCCAGCTTGTAGATATTCTTAACTAGAATCCCTATCTTCTTGGTTTGACCCATTTTTTATCTCAAAGGAAGGCTTTTCCCTCACTGAAAACAACATCATAACCTTTGTCTTCCAACATTGCGACCGAGACCAAGTTCTTCTTCAGACCTGGAACATGCATAACATATTTCAACAAGAATGGATTTCCGAAATCCTTCTCAAAGGTAATGGTCCCAATTCCGGTTGCACTGTATCGACCATTTTCACCTATCTCTATATGCATTTGAAGGTCCTTCTCCTCCAAGTCACTAAACAACTCCTTGTCTCCCGTCATATGGAAAGATGCACCACTATCAAGATACCATACCGATCCCATATAGCATGAAACCAAGCATGCGATCAAAGAGAAATCAAGTTCAAATTGTGAGGCTAAGGCCTCTCCAGCTATAGCTCCAGCAACCTTCTTGTTCTTCTTCTTCTGTGGGCAGTTAGTGGCAAAATTCCAATGTTCATGATAGTGAAAACAGTTTACTTTGGAAAAATCATGCTTCTTGCCTTTTGCTTTGGATTTTGAAGGAAATTTCTTCCCCTTCCCTTTCCTTGCTTTGGAAGCCAAAGCTAAATTCTCTTCATCATCATTCTTTGATGAAGAGCCATCCCTAGTACCCCGCCTTATCCCCTCGTGCATAAGATCCAACCAAAGTTGCTCCCATCCTGGCAGTTTCTCCAGGGATAATTTTAGGGGCGAATTTAGCCCAAAGGCAAATTTTAAGGGATTTTAAATTTTATTAGGGTGAATTTTTAATATAAAACCCATTTTTTATAGTTTAATAAAGTTAGCCCAAAAAATATTTTAAAAATAATTAATTATTTAACATTAGCCAAAAAAAAAAAAGGCACACACAACTGGAAACATGAAATTCGCCCCCGATTTTCCAGGTTTCCTTGGCATTCGCCCCCGATTTTCCAGATTTCTTTGCCATTCGCCCCATTTTTTTAGTTTTCAGTGGTTCGGAGAGGTGGCTGGGCTTTGTGCACACAGATTTTCAAGTTTTTGCTGGCTGAGCGAGGCCGACTCTCTCTGGTCCGTCTCTCTCTGGTCCGTTTCAGTCATAGATCTGTGCAGTGACCAATTAAGGATTTTCTTTGTTGGGCATTCTTTTCCTAGATCCAAAAGACCGTCGCACGCCTCTTCATCCTCACGCTGTTTCTGCCAAAGTTATTCTATGTACCGGTGCGTGATCTTAAATTTGAAACATGACTGGCTGTGAAGATCCCTTCCGCTGTAAGGGCATTCTCGAGGTGGGTAGTCTGCATTGATTTTGCTTTGCTGTAAGAGGTTTGATTTTTTCTTCTATTTGTGCATGGTTTTCCTTATGGTCTGTCTGTCTGCTTGCATGTACAGAAGTTGCAGAGACAGAAGACGAAGGCATGAAGTCGACAAATTCCACAGAGACCTTTGGACAGAAACTGATAAAGGTTATTAGCGATGTATGTTTTACATTCTTTGTGCTTGCTGTACTGGTAATCACAGTGATTGCAATTGAATAGGTAGTCGCCACCTTGTCATCACCAACAGCGCCCTCTTCAACATTTAACATCATCAGGTATCATGCATTTTTTCTTCACTTCCCTAAGGGAGACACTTGTTACTTTTCAAGAAAAATTATGTGCTTGCTCTTACACATCAACATATCCACTGCCTACAAATCTTTGGCATCCAAATAGCAATCACAAAATCAGACTCCAAACATATTTTTTTGACAAAGCATTTTCTTTCAGGTTTTGACTATCACTCTTAATGGAAGGTTTTTGATTTCCATAAATATTCACTAGGAGTTATAAATATGTATGTCAAATTTTCCTTCACTTCACAGGCTTTGATTTGTGCCCTAACAAGTAACACAGGTCGGGGATCTCCAAAATTCATTGTCTGCAGAGAATGGTATCCCCATATGTCTGCAACAATATGTATCCTCCGCCTCAACACTTTCAGGCATCTAACCATCTTAAAATCCTCGTAAGTCTAGTCTACAAATTATAGGTGTCTGATATTTGTTTGCCATGTTAGATCTAAGTACAGTACATCCACCTCTATCCACAAATAGAGAATCATGTCTCTACTCTGCCTCTGCCTCTCATCCAAGGCAAAATACACATCTGCAATAATTATAAAAAATCAACATGGGTGACTGACTTACAAATTTGGAGACAATTCCACACTTAGCCAAATGCCCTAGTCTCCATATTTGCCATAGTGGTCCCACCTCTTCGATTAGTAGTTTCAATACAAGTGTCACTACTACAGAGTGGGTGTGTATCTTCTTCACAAGTTCCTCTGGATCAATTTTGCTACAAAACATGTAAAAAACAAAGGTAGAGTTGCAAGAACCAAAAATAAATTTTTTTAAATTTTAATAAATACAGTGATTTGAATTTGCCAAGGGATACACTCAGATCCTATGATAGTATTTATATCCCCTATGAAGGGCATGTTTCCTGCAACATAACCCAGAAATCTGTCCTTCGATTTCTGGCTCTCCTCTAGAGTCTTGTCCCCAATATCCTATGCAAACTCATGTTATGCCATAGATTACCAGTACATGTTTTACATTCTTTGTGCTTGCTGTACTAGTAATCACATATTAGATAAATCATAATACTTAGAATCTTCTGACAGATCTAACCATTATTTCCTGTAGTCTATTTTTCATAACCTGACATCTTCATACCATCTCCATTTTGTTCTCACATCATCTCTTTATCACACAAACGAATTCAACTCTTCATGGTACAGACCCATTCGATGAAGATTCTCACTGGAGCTTAGATCTGTCAGAAGATTCTAAGTATTATGATTTATCTAATATGTGATTACTATTACAACAAGCACAAAGAATGTAAAACATGTACTGGTAATCACGATGATAGCTTTCTTCCTCTATAAATGTTTTTTATTCATTTCAATTCACAGGCCCACTTAACTCGTTATTTAAAATATCAAGAAAACTAAGCTCCAGTGCACCAAAACTGCTTGGAATTGAACCAGATAGTTTGTTGTTTGAAAGATTTAAGGAGTTTACATCAACAATAGATCCAATAACTAAAATTAATTTTATGTAGTGTATATTATAAATACAGTATACTACTAAATTGAAATGAATAAAAAACATTTATAGAGGAAGAAAGCTATCATATGTGATTACCAATACATGTTTTACATTCTTTGTGCTTGCTGTACTAGTAATCACATATTAGATAAATCATAATACTTAGAATCTTCTGACAGATCTAACCATTATTTCCTGTAGTCTATTTTTCATAACCCGACATCTTCATACCATCTCCATTTTGTTCTCACATCATCTCTTTATCACACAAACGAATTCAACTCTTCATCGTACAGACCCATTCGTCTTATATATGTTTACTTAATCCATTATTTACAACAGTTAATTACTATTAATGATACCAACAAAAGCATATCACCCCTAAATCCACTCTCCCAGCTCTTGATCAAAACTTTATAAGCTATGTTAAGCCATTGACCTGAGCTTCTAAGCAAACTTTATGC
Source organism: Pinus albicaulis (assembly GCA_034641835.2). Lineage (NCBI taxonomy): Eukaryota > Viridiplantae > Streptophyta > Pinopsida > Pinales > Pinaceae > Pinus > Pinus albicaulis. Next base: position 499,803,347 of record CM076574.1, read on the forward strand.
TTACATCGAGACAGTACAATACAATGTCAATCTACATCTCCACAATTCAATATATAGTCAATCCAATCAGCATAAAACACTCCAGCTCAACGAGTTTTCAATCTACTTGTTTGATGACAACCTATGTTAATAATAGATTATAATATATATACTTGTATAATGTCATCCTATACTGGCATTTGTCACTATGACCTGCATGTAGTTGTCACTCTCTTATACTATGTGCTTATCTATCCCAATCCTGGTTCAATCCTCCTTGCGCTCAGTTTATGACTGCATATTAACCAACCAGTCAAGAATCCGAGATTTTTCTGGTTCAAAATTCAAATATACAACTAAAAAGTAAAAAATTTGCAAGACACAAAAACTCTTGGGTACAATTACACAATTTTATGCCTAGATAGGTTAGCATTTGGCCTTAATCCCAAGATTTTTTTTCACTCTCAGAGAAGTTCTATAGCCAAGTTTGAATGGCTATAAGTTTATGCAATTCCCTCATCAATTTTGTTCGCAATGGCAAGCTGATCATTATTCATTCTCTGAGCACTTACTTGGCACATTGCATCCATAACATCTAGGAAGCCTTGTTTGAAAGCAAATCTCAAAGTCCCTCAAGCATTACCTGATGACAATAGCTACTGGTATCCACTTCTCATAACTCAACAAATAGTGAAACAAAAGGGTAAAATGCATACTGAAAAATTTCAATGCAGAGTAAAAAATAAGAAAAGAAATTTCTCAAAGTGAACAATGATTTTTTCGGCACTTATAGGTGGTAAATATTAAATATTGAATACCTGTCTCTACCTGTCTCTACCAGCAGGTGGTAAATATTGAATAGCTGGAAAGTTTGGCAGCTGAGCTGTTCTAGCACACATAACTCTAGAAGCCTTAAGCTCACTGTCTCGCTTTAATAAAGTGTCTTTTAACATCTTGGATTTTTCCTCCATTGCTAACAGGCGTTCTGTAAGATATTCAATCTCTTTCTGAGCATGTTCCCGGTGACTATCATTTGAAAACTCTGTAGAAGAAATAGGTGAAGTGGCTCCCCTACCAAGAGACTTCCTAAATTTCACTTCCCCAGCTTCCTTTCCAGCTGTCTCTACTTCAAGTTTCATTTGAGCAAGCGAAGCAGGCCCTGGTAACCTTTTGCGCACTAGACCCCTCAGTCTCTGGCACTCAGCCTCCAACTTAGCAGTTTTTTTAACAATTTCTGAATGTTGCTTGTTCGCTGCCTCTGCAGATTTCTTACATAGGTCCCTTTCATCAATTATTGAGTCCATTTCCTTACTGAGTGATTGAAGCTTGTATTTCAGGGCAGTATTTTCACTTTCTAATGATTCAAGCTTCACCTGAAGAACTTTGATCTCAGCCTCAGCTTGATTTTTTGCTTCATGTATTTCCATTAACTTTGAACTTTCTTGCAGAGAATTACCCATTGTATTATGCTTTGTTTTTTCCTCAAGTAATAGCTGATCCAATTCAACTATTCTGGAATCAAGCTCAAACTTCATTTTCCCTTTCAATGGATGTGCCGATCAGGAATTCGAGCTTTTCCATAAAATGCAAATGGAAGATGTGCGACCTCACTCTGCTACCTTGGTGAATGTACTATCAGCATGCAGTCGTTTACCTGCTTTGCACCAAGGGAAGTGGATCCATGATTACATAATTAGAAGTGGACTGGAGTCAAGTGGACTAGAGTCAAGCGTTTCTATAAGTAATTCTGTTGTAGCCATGTATGCAAAATGTGGATATGTAAATATAGCACAACAATTGTTCGATTTATTATCTCAAAGAGATTTAGTCACATGGAATGTAATAATTGTTGGGAATGTGCAGAATGGGCATGCCAAAGAAGCTTTGGTACTTTTTCATCAAATGCAATTAGTAGATACGAAACCTAATTCAGTCATGATGCTGAGTGTGCTCCCAGCTTGTGTTGATCTACCAGCTCTGTAACAAGGTAACCGGATCCATAATTTGATAATTAGAAATGGGCTTGAGGCATATGTTTTTGTGATGACTGCCCTCGTAGACATGTATGCCAAATGTGGGAACATAGATGCTGCAAAGCATTTGTTTGAGAAAATGACTAGACGAGATGTCATCTATTGGAGTACAATGATTGCAGGGTATGGAATGCATGGCCTATATAAGGATTCCCTTGGAATTTTTGTTCAAATGCAACAAGCAGGCTTGAAGCCAGATCGCATCACTTTCGTTGGGGTTTTATCTGCATGCACTCATGCAGATCTTGTGGATGAGGGTTGGTGATACTTCAATTGCATGAGTGGATATTTTTCTCTCACACCTAGGCTGGAGCACTATGCTTGCATGGTTGATATTCTTGGTCGTGCTGGCCGATTGGATGAGGTGGAGCACATTATAAAAAATATGCCAATAGAACCTGATAGTGAGGTATGAGGGACTTTACTTTCTGCTTGCAGTGCTCACTACAATTTAGAGTTGGCAGAGCATGTGTAAAAAAACCTTCTCAAGTTAGAGCCTGAAAATGCTGGAATTTATGTGTTTCTTGCAAACATATATGATGTAGCTGGAAGGTGGGAGAATGTAAGCAAGGTAAGAGCAATGTTAAAAGACAACAGGTTGAAAAATAATCCAGGATGCAGCTTTCCCTAAAAATATTTACCAAAAGAAAGTCCCTTAAATCTGCTGCCCATTAACTAGACCTTGGATTCACACATCACTAGAAATTTAATCTCAAAATTAGAACAATCCAGAAAGAACAAACTTATCCATGACTAAACAATTTGCCCGCCATAAGAGTTCAATAAGTGCAGACTACAAAAGTCATAGAGTTTCAACAAAAGTACTTGTACTGGTAGCCCTCTGATAGTGATAACAAAACAACCACCATCCTCTGACAGATATCCTTTCACCAACAATGTACATACAAGACCACATTGAGCCTCAGAGCAACCCTTCTCTGCCACAACCAAACACATATTAAAGACCAAGTGGACAAAAATAACACACGAATGGAACTCATAGTGATAACACTGCAACAACACAACAAAGATACAAAGTGCTTGACACAAGCAGGAGTGGCAAAAAGCCTCAAAAAGTCATCATGCAGTCAAGAGACAAACATGAATTTGAAGTAACTTTGTTGAACCCCCAACCTGCAAACTGCACTTTAAACAAACTGAACTAAACACCCATACATAACTCACAATATTCATGCCACAGGTTTGGTCCATCTTTATATCCTCTCGACACTTATCTTCACTGAAACAACCAAGTGACTTCAAAGCCTCTGTTAAAAGGCAGTTATCAAAAGGATAAAGAGGTCCCTCTCTGCGGACCCTAATAAGGTATTACAGAAAAAGTTGTGTTTACAGCAGCACTAGGACAAACTTTAATATGTGGATTAATCAAGTCCCTTGATGAGGCCAAGGTGGGAATGAACCGTTGTATTTCAATCTGACAAACATGTGGGGAAAACAGAGAAATGTGGCAATTCAAAACCACTTGCATGGGGAGTAAATTCTACCTGGACTTTCAGGAAATAATAAAAGCAACAGTGGCAATGAGACTGTGGGATTAAGTGTACATAACTATGTAAGCCTTCTATGCATCTTCTTTCTAAAATGCAAACTATAAAATTTGAAATCTAAGCTTGCTTTTTATTTTCAAAATAAAAGAGTTGGAATCAACATTCCCTACAAAAGAGGCCAAGTAAGCCTACTTCCAAGTTAGGCAGGTAAAAAAATAATCTCCAGGAGAGGTTTCCAAACCTGCAAAGGCCTATCGAGCTCTTATTCCCATGCATGGCTAGATTGTGTACAGTAAACAGAACATGATGTCTCCCATTTGCAATAAATATAATAGTTTGAACTTTGAAGCTTCATAAAACATTCCCAGGGCACAGTTTATTCAAAATGCATATTATTTGTGTTAGCACTATCTGGAAGAAACCTAACTAGAAAAATGATAACTAGAATCTGACACCACAATGATTTCTGAAGTCTACCAACCAAATATTTCATTTGAAGAATGATTAAATTGAAAATGGGGGCTTCTAACAAAACATGTTAGATTAAAAGATGCCAGTCCATTTAAATAATAATAAAACAGAGGCACTAAAATCCTGTGTTACTGGTTAGTTAGCCCTTTGTCAGAGCTTGGCAGTTAAGGATAGACTCAATGAAACATGTATCGAATGGAACTTGCATATTATTTGTCAAAAGTAAGAAATATTGAGGCATGTTTTTCTAAGTATATTGAATCAAAATAAGCATATCGGTGGTCATTTTACATGAGGGACAAATAGTTGTTGATTAGAACAATTGGAAAAATTCTTCAGGCCACAATAAGAATCACAGGAATCTCATTCTTACAGAGGAGGTACAGGGAAACCTTTAATGATGAGCTCAAAGTTCAAACAGATTGAACTTAGGGGAATTTCTAGCCTGTCAGGCTTATTGGATTATATAAATATTGAACAGAGAGGACACCGTGCTCATAAGAAGGGTACCATCAGATTGTGATTTATCAAATCATAATGTCTTCATACAAATGTACAAATGAATTGCAGAAAGATGTTACATAACATCTTCCTGTTTATTCATTGTTAATTGTAAAGTAAATGCTAATTACTAATAAATGACCATTATTGATAATTCCAGTAGCATCCTCTCTTAATGGCCATTGTGGTAAATACACAAAGATTGTCTCTAAATTTGGCAAACTTATCTAAACCAAGCGGCTTGGTGAAGAGGTCTACAGTCTGCCCTTGTGTGCTACAATATTGAATTTCAACATCATCTTCTAAGAGTTGTTTGATGAAGTGACACTGTACATCATTGTATTTGGTGCACTCATGAATTTACATGGAAAACAAATTTTAGCTTGGTTTGTTCAAGCATCAAATCTCCAGCTATTCTTCTAAGTCAAACTACTACACATGTTCCTCTCATTGCTGCCATATGCTATACCTCAATAGAAGAAAGGAAAACAACATCGTTTCTTGCTAACCCATGAAACAACACCCAATTGTTGGCAAGCATAACCCTAAATCTATGAAAAAAATCATTAACATAGGGGTTTTTAAGAACATATCTGTTAATGGAAGAAATGAAGTTTGTCTCACTGTTCTTCAATCTTTGATCAACAAAATATTCTTAATTGATGGTGATAATGGTTGTTCGTTTCTCAATCCTTCCTTGACAACCACCACAAAGCTCTTCCCCTTCCTTCTCCAAGCCTCACAAACAAAAACAGCAAAAAAAAAGACTGAATTCCCTTTTCTAGCCATGGCCCAAGAGTACCCGGCGATATTTCCTATCGTCCCGCGATATAGAGAAAATATAGCGATATTTTCTCGGCGATATTTCAGCTTGCCAAAAATATCACAATATTTCGGAAATATTATCAACACTGGTTCAAACACTGAACAAATAAATACTTGTTGATTTCCAATCATCCACTAATCTTGCCCAATAAGAATCCATATAGCCAGTCAACTAAAGTGCAGCACTTTTCACCATATAATGATCCAAAATCCATTGTCCCTTTAACATATCTCAAAACCCTTTTCATTGTTTCCCAATGTTCTACTTTAGTGTTTATCATATATCTAGATATGTAGCAGCTAGCTGACTGCAAAACTAGGCTCTGGCCTAGTGCTTGTAAGATAAATTAAACATCTGACCAATTCCCTGTAAATCAACTTATTTATTGATTTTGAGTCAACTTTAGCATAAATTTCTAGCCCTTTCTCCATAAATGTAGATGAATTTTAACAATCAACCATTTTGTATTTGCCTAACAGACCTTTGGTTTTATTAGTTTGTGTAGCAAAAACACATTTGTTATTCTGCCAAACTTAAGCAATAATGTAGGGGGCCTAAATTTTCCATATCAAAAGTGCAAGATAAATCAGATTTAACCTTAGTAATTGTTTTGACCTCACTAACTGTGATAATGATGTCATCTACATATATCATCAATATTACCACTTCAACATCATTGCTTTTGATGAAAAAACTGGAATAAAAAAAGCTTCTTCTGAATGCGTTATCCTAGAAATCTTTAGCAATCTTTATGTACCAAACTCTTGGTCTTTGTCTAAAGCCATCAAGAGACTTAACCAATCTACATACCATACGTTCCTTTTCAACGGCTTGAAAACCTTCAGGGTGATACATAGAAACCTCTTCCTCCAAATGACAATTGAGGAAACCACTCTTGACATCCATTCAATAAATAGTTGAGCTACAATGAGCAGCAAAAGCTAGAACTAGCCAAATCTTCACCAACTTTACAGTAGAAATAAATGTCTCCTCATAGTCTATCCCTTCCCGCTGATCAAAGCACTTCACAACCAACATTTTTTTGTGCTTGTCAAGTGTACCATCTGTCATGTAATTGACCTCATATACACCTTTGCAACCAATAGGTTTTTAATGAACAACGACGTCCTCCAACACCCAATTCTCATTTTTCATCAAGAGATCATATTTGCATCGCTTTCTCCCATTTTGATCATCCTTTGACTTGTCCACAACTCTTACGGTTCACAAAAACATTGAATGTTAGCAAGTAATGCATAATTGAAAAAATCAAATTTTTACCTCCTTCCTTCCCTGGTTCAGGAATCTCACCTAAGCAAACATCATTAAATGTCTGGTAGAAACTTTCAGGCCATCTTTTCACTTCATTAGTTCGTAAATCAACATATGTATCATGCCAATTTGAATTGAATTTAGCACAAATATTGTGCTCATTTGGACTAATCTCAATAGCCTCATTACTTCCATAGATCTGGTCATCTTTGGTTGACCTATTCAAAATATTTAGATTTTCAACAATATCAAAGCCATCTGCAAGAAATTTCAAACCTAGTTTATGGTTTGAACTGTCCAGAAACATGCTAGCATGTTCATCTGTCATAACACCCTAACTAAAAATACACTTGTCGGCTTCCTTATCAACCAATCTATAGGCTTTATGATAGTCACTATACCCCATAAACATTAATCTCTTTCAATCCAACTCATTTGTGCTTCTCATCAAGAATCTCTACACAAGCCACTGAACCAAAAACCGTGAGATGACTCCAGACCAAGCCTCCTCAAGAGTCACAATTGGAACCAACTTTGTAGGAGAACTATTTACAAATATATAATGATATGGACTGCCTCTGTGCAATATATGTTAAGAAATGAATTTTTCTCTAGCATGCACCTTGCAATTTCCATAAAAAATTACTTTTGTCTTTCTACAATCTCAATTTGTTGTGGAGTATATAGCATAGTATGCGGTCTCTATATGCCTTCTTTGTTTATTTTTTTGTAGCTTGGGAGGTAGTCCAAGCCCTAGTGATCGAGGGTTAGAGGTCAAAGTGCCACAAATGGGCTTGTGGGTTTGATATCCAAACTTAGGGGTTTTGCACCCATCGTGATTTGGGCTAAAACCATGATGGAGATATGACGTGTGACGGATGAGGATGAGAGTGCTTGGAAATACGATTCTAACACAACAAGAATCGTCTGAATCCGAGTTGTCGTTGAGGAGTTATCATTTTTTGAAGTTATATGTTGGGGTTACACTTATGTCTCAAGGCCGGCTTGGTGTGAATTTGACATGGACAAGTTGTGGAAGCCCCTAGATCAAGACGTTTTAGGAGCCCCTCATTTATGTATAAAAGTAGGGTGAGTGTAAGGCGTTTGATTATCCAAGTAAGGGCATTATATACTCCAATGAGCTCTGTAATTGCAGGAGGCCACAACAAGGTGAAGACTTGGGATAGTGTGGAAGGAAATCTGCCTTAGACGGCGTGGGAGAGGCCCGTGGTTGAAGGCCGAGTGCTGGAGGAAGTGTAGATCATCTAGAGGGACTGTTTTAGGGTAAAACAGGGTTGTTTCAAGGTCAGATTGCTGGAAGGAAAGGACGTAGCTAGAAGGGCTGAAAAGACAGCGTGGAGAGGAGTCTAAGGAAACATGGTGTTTCCTGTTTGCTGTAGATGCCTTGGCGGCTGTCCAAGGGCATGTCTTAGAGCTGTTTCTTAGGCCGATTTTGCAGGGCAAGAGGTCGAGTTCAGGAAGGACAAAACATGGCTGTGTTTGAGGGCTTGTTGGATTGATTTGAGGTAGGTCGAGAGCAGGAGTTGTTCCCATGGCAGGGTTGAGGTGACAAGGCTCCAAAGGACAACGTGGCATAAGGAGGAACCCTTCCAAGGAGGACCGCAGCCCTTGAAGGGCTTAGTTTGCTGCCCACATGGAGGGTTAAGGGCTGCATTGTGCCCTAACCAGAATTGCAGGAGCAGAAAACTAACAGTATGAACAGCAGCGCTTTGTTTGAGGTATATTGGGTCAAGGTATGACCATGTTTGGAGCATTGCTGGTGCCCCAGACTTGCTGTCATAAAAGACCTTGTACAGCATAAGGTAAGCACACTTGGCAATCCATGATTGGATCAGATGATGGGCAGCGTGAAGAAACCTTAGGAGTTGTTTGGAGGTGCCCACATGGACTATCGGGAAGCTTACCAAGCAGCCAAGGTGACAGCAGGTACATCAGATTGGAAGGTAAAAGGACAACAAAGGAGTGTTGCAGATGTTCACTTGATGATCAACGGATTGATGGTGTTCTAGGTAAGGACACATTGGGTTGCCTAGATTTGCGAAATAGCTCCTCTATTGCAGGACAAAGGGCGGATTGATGGAATCTATGGGAAGTCATGTGTAAGGGTCTCTCAGGTGTGGGGATGCCCTAACTAGGAGCAGATGCTACAGATTAGACTTGGTCTCTCATGGTCTGTCGAAGGGCAATGTTAGAGAGGACCAAATGTGGATGAGATTGGGCACTTATGGTCTGTTGGAGGACAGCGTGATAGTGTCCATGTTGGAGCCGAAGTGCAACACCTTGATGGACAAAGGTGGCTGCTAGCCTGGTAGTTGTTGAGGAACTCAAGGGTCTGATCAACCAGGAGCAAAATTGTGGAGTCCGAGACTTGTGTGTGGAGAAGGACTTCTACAGCAGATGATGGGCAGCCCTCCTTTCTCGTGTTCATTGTGAGAGATGGATATCTCACAGTGATAGGTGGCACCCCCTCTGTGCCCTATGTTGGTCTTCATCGTTGCAGCACAGGAAGACCATAGTGGGCTGAAGTCTCTGAGTAGCTGAGGAGCAGCAGTGGGTAGATTGAGATTTGTTCACAAGTGGAGTTGTGAACAACTCGACAAGAGTCTTGATGTGATGTGCCCTTGATGGATGAAAGCACTATAAGAGAGCAGATAGGATAAATTCAGTGGGCAAATGGACTTGGAGCATTGATAGAGGCAGGAGCTGCAGATCGGGAGCCGAAGGATCGGACAAGTACATGGTACGAATAAGAGGAGTTGTTAGATGCTATAGCCAGATGGCCAGAGTATCTTTTCTTGTACTAGTGGATGTATGAGGGCCATTATCCCTGGTATGACAGCCCTAGACTGTTGTATTATATGTTGTTAATATAACAAAGTTAGGTTGAAAAATTAAAAATTTGTGTATATTTGTGTAAATGTGATTTGCTGCTTTATATTTCTGTTGTGTAAAGTAAGTTTAGTGGTTGAGACTCTTGGTTTGGTAGTGTGAGAGATTTAAGACTCTAACCTGAACCCAAGGTCATGGAAGATCAACATGGTATCAAAACGTATCTAAGATACTTTGGAGGACAGTGAATCAAAGTGTGCATAGCAAAGCAACTCAGAGGGAGTTGTCGGAGTCTGGATCATGGAGCCGAGGGTCTAGCTAGAGGCATGGAGTTGTGGTTTTGACTGGCTTCACAGCGAGAATGGTTGGGAGTTCTGGTGGATTGGTGGTGACCCCAATGAACAACAGTTTGTTGTAGGGCAAGTTGTTGATCATGGACTTTTTTTGATGTGCCATGGATGTTTAGGACAGCTCAAGGGTTTTTTTGGCATGGCCGAGATCACATTAATGGAGATGGCTTCAAGTGATGGACTGGATATTGGCATACTAGAGTCTTCATCGAATCATGGTGTTGCATATCCAAGATTGGTAGGATTTGCACGAGTGGTATTTGATCCAGGAGGATGAGTGCTTGCAGGACTGAGGCAGCGGAGATCGTGTAGGCTCAGATGGAATCTAGCCTTAGAGGGAGCAGCCTTATGGAGGTTTGGGATCTTCAGGTTCGGATGTGATGAGACAGAGTTGTTGAAAAGTGTAACTAGGTCAGTCTTCATATTGACTATGTAATTATATGTAAAGAAGAAGACAAAGATAATAAAATGTATTTTGTACTTGCTTCATGGGTTTCATGAGCAAGATTTTATTATAGGTTAAAAATACTTCTTCTTGATGTCTATATAGGGTTTTGTCTTCTCGTTATAAATATAATCAAGTGTCGTGTATATGAAGTGGCTAGTGAATGCTCCAAGAACTTGCTAAAGACCTCGTGAAGAAATGACTCCTAAATGATACTCCAAGCTATACTTACAACAATGGAATACAAGTCCTCCATGTCGGCCTATGAGCAGAAGTAAAAGTTGGCCTTCTAGCTATTTGAGGGGTCAGCCTAAAACAGGGTCATGGAGACTATATATACATGAAGTTCTGCGGTCACTTGAATAAGCAATTCGAAAAATATTCTGAAGTGTTCGGAGTATAGATAGAGTCTGTATAAAGATGCATATCTTTTCGGAATAATACAACATTTTTGAATGCGGAATGTCTTGAAGTGTATGCAGATATAATCTAGTATAGATAGACAGTGTATGTGGATATAATGCAATATATATAGACAGTGTAATGTGGATATAAAGAGATGATGCGGATTCTCTAAGTAAACACAGAACAACAAATGCGAATTTTGAAGAAGATGTACAGGGTTTTAGTGTGGTCATTGTATGAATTAATAACAAATGTCAAAAAGGTCTAACGAACAGCATATTCACCTGTGATTGAAATGTGAATCTCAGGTGCAGATCTCTCTATGTAAAAGTGCGGAAAATAAAGTGTGTATTTCTCTGTATTATAGCAATGTTAAAGACAAGAAGATTATGCGGATCTGAGTGGTAAACAATGTCGGTTTGAAGGAAATAACAATGCGTACCTCAGGAAGAAAAGGGATGCGGATTTCTCTGAAGTGTCAACAGTGAAAAGGTGCAAACTCTAACAGTCATGAAGTGTTGTATTCAACATGAATGAAATGCATATTTAAGAAGTAATCAAGTGCGAATCATAGAGGTAAGAAAGAAGGTCTACATTCTAGAAAGCTGAAGTGTATCCAAAAGATAAGAAGGATAATCTCAAGATAAAATTAGACACCGAGTTCTCTAAAGCTAATGGAGGTCAGTATACACTAGTGAAGAATAAAAGGATCAGTGCTGGAGGAAGACTTAGAAGAAGTATCAAGGTCTTGGAGGCATTCACAGGTCAAAGGTTTGAGTCTTGGTCATGGTGCTTGTCATTTGAAGGTCTACAAGAAGAATTTTTCGTGGGTTTTCCTCTCCAAGAGGGAGAGGTTTTGCCCTGGTTGGAAGAGCCTAAATTTGTGTCTTTTGTATTTTGGTAATTGACTTGATGAAAGACTAACTAAGCTAAGCAAGAGAAGAAATAAGTAACTCAAGTAAGCTCACAAGTAATTATGAAAGAGCGAATTTGAATTACTCTCCAGCCCTCCAAATTCTCAACTAGAGGCACTACCGAGATTGACGGATTCATCTACAAGGTATGCTGCAGTGGTGGATGTCAGATGGGCTAGTGTCGTCGTTGGATGATGATGTTTACTTCCTAGTCTTGTAAGTACCTCCCTCGCTAAGAGGGAGTGTTGATTTTTGTGTAGCTTGGGAGGTACTCCAAGCCCTAGTGATCGAGGGTTGGAGGTCAAAGCACCACAAATTGACTTGAGGTCCAAGCTTGTGGGTTTTTCACCCATCGTGATTTGGGTCAAAACCATGATGGAGATACGATGTGTGATTAATGAGGATGATAGTGCTCGGCGATACAATTCCAACGCAACGAGAATCGTCCAAATCCAAGATGTTGTTGAGGAGTTATGAATTTTTGAAGTTATATGTTGGGGTTACACTTATGTGTCAAGGTCGGCTTGGTGTGAAGTTGATGTGGACAAGTTGTGGAAGCCCCTAGATCATGATGTTTTAGGAGCCCCTCTTTTTTGTATAAAAGGAGGGTGAGTGTAAGGCATTTGATTATCCAAGTAATGGCAATATATACTCCAACGAGCTCTGAAATTGCAGGAGGCGGAGCAAGGTGAAGACTTGGGACAACGTGGAAGGAAATATGCCTTAGACAATGTGGAAGAGGCCTGTGGTTGAAGGTCGACTACTAGACGAAGTGAAAATCATCTAGAGGGACTGTTTTTGGGTAAAACGAGGTTGTTTCAAGGTTGGATTGCTGGAAGGAAAGGCTACAGCTAGAAGGGCTGAAAAGACAACGTGGAGAGGAGTCTAAGGCAGCATGGTGTTTCCTGTTTGTTGTAGGTGCAACGAGGTGGATTATAGGTTGTCCAAGGGCATGTCTTCGAGCTTTTTCTTCAGACGAGTTTGTTGGGCAAGAGGTCGAGTTCAGGAAGGACAAAACAGGGCCATGTTTGAGGGCTGGTTGGATTGATTTGAGGGAGGTCGAGAGCTGGAGTTGTTCCCATGGAAGCGTTGAGGTGACAAGGCTCCAAGGGACATCGTGGCATAAGGAGGAACCCTTCCAAGGAGGACCGCAACCCTTAAAGGGCTTAGTTTGCTGCCAGCGTGGAGGGTTAAGGGTTGCATTTTGACCTAACCACAATTGCAGGACCAACAAAATAACAGTGTGAACAAAAACGTTTTCTGGAGGTATATTTGGTCAAGGTTTGACCATGTTTGGACCGTTGATGGTGCCCTAGACTTATTGTCATAAAGGACCTTGTACAATAGAAGGTGGGCACAATTGCCAATCCATGATTGGATCATTAGTTGGATCAGATGATGGGCAGCGTGAAGAAACCTTAGCAGTTGTTTGGAGGTACACATGTGGACTGTTGGGAAGCTTACCAAGTAGCCAAGGTGACAACCGGTACATCAGATTGGAAGGTAAGAGGACAACAGCAAGGAGTGTTGCAGATGTTCACTTGATGATCGAAGGATTGATGGTGTCCTAGGTAAGGACACATTGGGCTGCCTAGATTTGCGCAATAGCTCCTCTATTGCAGGGCAAATGACGGATTGATGGAGTCTGTGGGCAGCCATGTGTAAGGGTCTCCCAGGTGTGGGGATGCCTTAACTAGGAGCAAATGCTACAGTGTGGACTTCGTCTCTCGTGGTCTGTTGGAGGGCAGTGTGAGAGAGGATCAAGTGTGGATGAGATTGGGCACTTATGGTCTGTAGGACAGTGTGATAGTGTCCATGTTGGAGTCGAAGTGCAGCACCTTGATGGACAAAGGTGACTGTTAGCCTAGCAGTTGTTGAGGAGCTCAAGGGTCTGATAAGCCAGGAGCAGGATTGTGGAGCCTGAGACTTGTGTGTGGAGAAGGATTTCTTCAGCAGATGATGGGCAGTCCTCCTAGCCCGTGTTCATTGTGAGAGATGGACATCTCATAGTGATAGGTGGCAGCCCCTATGTGCCCTATGTTGGTCTTCATCGTTGCAGCACATGAAGACCATAGTGGGTTGAAGTCCCTGAGTAGTTGAGGAGCAGTGGGAAAATTGAGAGTTGTTCAAAAGTGGAGATGTAAAAAACTTGACATAAGTCTCGATGTGTTATGCCCTTGATGGACGAAGGGACACTAGAGAGCAGATTGGATAACCGAGATTCAGTGGCCAAACAAACTTGGAGCATTGATAGAGGTGGGAGTTGCAGATTGGGAGCCGAAGGACCGGGCAAGTATAGGATACGACCAAGAGGAGTTGTTATATCCTACAACCAGATGGTCAAAGTATCTTGTCTTGTACTGGTGGATGTATTAGGGCCATTATCCCTAGCACGGGAGCCCTAGATTGTTGTATTGTATGTTGTTAATATAACGAAGTTGGGTTGAGAAATTAAAAAGCTGTGTATATTTGTATATGTGTGATTTACTGCTTTATATTTCCATTGTGTACAGTCATTTAATGGTTGAGACTCTTGGTTTGGTAGCGTCATAGATTTAAGACTCTAACCTAGACCCAAGGTCATGGAAAATCAACATTCTTGACTACAAAAAATATTGAAACTATGAGAACAAAACACACCAACATTATCAATCCTACTAAATACGATGCTTCTTTCTAGTTGTTTCCAAACCATAACTTTAAAATTTTAAATCTTTTAATTTGAAAAATATACTTAATTTTGGTTTTAGGAAAACAAAACACACCCACATTCTTTTGGAAGAATCATCTACAAGCAGCAAAAATGTACCTTGCACCATAAAATGTATTGCCTTAATCAGTTCATATATACCTACTAAACGAATTCAAGTAGTTTGTCTCTCCAAGCATTCCCTTCATCAAAAGGCATTCTACATTGCTTCCCCACAAGACATGCACCACAGATAATGTCTTGGATATCCAAAGCATCTATAAAGCCATCCACCATTTTCCTATTAATTAGGAAGGAAAGATAACATAAATTGAGATGGTCATACCTCATGAACTCACATCTTGTCCTCTGCCATTCATTGAAGCATGTTCCTCAATTGTACAAGCACGCACCAAGCGAAACAATCCATGCTCTTCAATATTTGTGCCAACTAATTTCTCATTTTACTTTATTAACAATGCAGCAGATGTTGTTGCTAAAGATCACATTTAAATGAGGATTATGATACCTAATTTCACATAGAAAGATGATTCTTGTCTAATTTCATATGAGAAAATTTTTGTTAATGTCCTGCAAAATTTAATATGAGAAAAATGTTGTGAACTGGAGGCTTACTATTGAATCTGGATTTTGAATCAATTTCCAAACTAGGTTAATTTATCTTTTTTTGGACTTCGACAATTCCTTCCAACCCCTTTAACTATCAATGTTGTGGCATCATCGTAGGTTCTAAATATCAACCTTCAATGTGAGCATAGTTGAGTTAAACAACAACAACACTATAAGTATATGCTTTCGATTAATTAGATATCAAATAGATTTGAACAGAGGACTTAGGCAATGTGTTTAACCTGAAAATTTCAAAGCATTCACATAAAATGTAGTGTAAAAAATAGATATATCTTGAGAAATATCTCTTGTTAATTAAAAAAATAGAGAGCTATGTTCACTTGCCTCTTCAAGGGTTGACCTCCTAAAACAATGTTTCAAATACAATAACAATCCTTGACAAAGCATTACAGAACCTTCTACTCAATATATAGCTATCCATGGGTTAAAGTTAACTACCTATGGACTTAATTATAATGAGGGCCAACTAACTAATTTGGGCCTTATTAATTAAAAAAACCCCTTTATTTTACAATGCTATTAACTAACTAGTTAATAGGCATTATTCAAGGAAGGTGGCTTTATATATTAATAAAGTCTCTAAGGGGGTTGGGGTAGGACCCTAACATGCCCTCCCCCTTCCAAAGCAACATGGTCTTAAAGGAAAATTATTGTAGAATCATTGTTGGTTCTCATGTGGCATCTTCTGGTTGCATATCTTTCCATCGAGTCAATACTTTTTTGATCGTGCACTAGAGCAATTAATGCTCTATGCTATCCAAAATTGCTTATGGATGGAGCCAAATGGAGTCTTCTTCATCAAATTCTGATAGCTTGGTCTGCACTTTGCAATTTAGAATTATTGTTGGTTCTCATGTACCTTCAGTAGTATTCAAAAATATAGAATGGAGTCTATATAACGAATCATGAAAAAAGGATCCAGAAATCGGAAAGAAGAAACAACAGTTCTTACATGACCATAGGACTTGGTTATCAAGTGGCAAATCTAGAGCCAACAACAAGAAACAATAAACTGAGTGGATGAAGGATGAAGAAAGAAACCAAAATTGAGTGGGAGTAAGTTGTAACTTGTCCCAAAATGCTGGGTGTGGACCTATTTCAAATTTGACTAAAATAATTTTAATCGGGAAAAAATATAGCAGAAAAACAGGAAGAACACAAAACCATGCCTAGGCTAGATGAAGTTATATTGACCCAGTACAGGGCAAACTCAATTTTAATATATCATATTTTCATGTGAGAAACAACTACCTAGATCCACGATGCTAAGACAGGACACACGGTAATACTTGCCACATGTTGTTCCCACATAAGCTCTTAAATATTGAGGTTGAAAGTGTTGTTCTTGGGTATGCTACTAGAACATTTTGCATTTCCATTAATCCATAATGAACTCATGGTAAATTTGTCAAATAAAATTCACTATTTAAACTAATCATTGAAATTGATCATTGCTTATGAAGATGGAATGTGAATGCTCTAGAAACACTTTTATTGGTATAATTATGTTTGGTACATGATCCACTTGGTGAATGAATGATATATAGTTTTTCAATGTGGGAGCATAACTCATGATTTATTTATGAGCATTACCTTGTTATTATATCTGTTTTCAACCCCATTGTACCTTGTATGTTAGTTAAATTTCATGGTGGATAAGAACATTAGGGACACCTATTTATGGAAATTCATAATGTATAAAATTTTTAGCAGGATCACCTTTCGTTACAAGCAAGTTGTCAAGGATTCGAGATCTTTAACTGTTCAATAAAATAGTTTTTCCCAAACTCCCCATGTGTCACTTCCCATTGCCTCTCCACATGACCAGATATGAGTATAGACTAATATTTCCCACATATTTGAGCCACGAAAGGATAAAGACCAAAGTCTATTGTCCGAGATGAGCTAAGTAGTTATGTCTGGAAGTAAGTCACTGCATATTTTTAGTAGAATCCCTCCACGGATCGAGTCTAGGAATATTATAGATCCACTAAACTGAGTTGCAGTGATCCTTCACACACATCTAAGTTGTGAGATGACACAGTCCTGAAACCAATATTGATTGGTCTGAGGTGTAAGGAATTGTTTTGAGGTCTGTAAAATTATACCAATAGAACACTGATGTTGACGTATGCATGTGCCAACTCTCCCCTTCACTGCACCTCTTCTATAACATTGTTTCACCTCCTCTGTTCTAACAGAATCTAAATTGTTGTTATTGTTGGTGCACCTCTGTTGCTGAACATGAACACTGTCAGAGCAACAAGGTAAGAAAACTCGAAAACTCCCACTTTACAATTGTTCTCCACCAAGGCAATATACTATTACAAAACCTTGAACCCCCTATCTGCTAAGGGAAACATCATCACATTGGCCATCTGTGAACCTAAAGAAATATAACCTTGGACCACTACTCCCTTCTATACTCTAAAATATCTTTAGAATCTTCAAAGTGTGCATTCCTTGTTCAAGGAAGATTTCATCAACAACCCACCATTCTCTAACATTGTTGCACCTCCTCATTTCTAGCAGAATCTAAATTGTTGCTATTGGTAGTGTGCTTCTGTTTTTCACATGAAAATTGTCAGAGCATCAAGGTATGAAAACTCTAAAACTCCCTCTTTAAAAGTGTTCTTCACCTTGTTGCAAGATAACCTTGTTGAAGAGTTCCTATAATTACATTTTCAATAATAGATGACACAATGAACTTGGGACAATTTGAAAGGAATGGTCCAATATTGTGTATGCCCATCTTTTGAATAGGGAACTAGAATGCAGAACCAATGCTAATAAAGAAGGGTGATCATAAGAGATCTAAATCTGTAGAAGCCCAAGTATGTAGATGTAGATAAGGCAAATGCTTGCCTCTAGAGCAAGACTCCTAGATCCTTTACACATTTTTCATAAAGGTGTAGAGCCCCTTTTATATTGATAGATTACAAATGCTAGATCACAAGTTCACCTATAATATTATACAATCACCTTAATGAGCCTAGAGAGATGTATTCAACTAACAATGTAGAGGGTTCAATTGGTTTTGTTCGATGTTACTGTTGTTTCTCTTAGTTCTTGAGTTGTTAAGTGTAATTTGTATTATGTTTAGAACTACTTATGTTTCTGCTATGAGATTGTTGGGGAAGTGAACATAACAATTCACTTCACAAGAACATCATGAACTATATAAAGTAATCCATATTAAATAATAATTATTTATTCTGAGAATATGTACTTGAGTTTCAACTTTTGTAAGCTCTTTCACTAGTACAACTTCATTGATAACAACATTAGGTTTTTCCACATCAATTGTGTAGGTGTCAATGCTCTTATCCTTGTTTTTGGATCTTTGTTGTGCCTTCTCTCTTTCTCTATCTTCTTTATTTCCATTGGTATAGATTTATTATGACTTCTCAAATGAAAATTTGTATCAACTTCAGTGGACAATTTTTTTATTAATATCTTCAATATCTCTTTTGTGAACATTTTTATGTTGTTAATTTGTTGTTGTAGTTCATTTATTTGTTGTTGGAACTGTGAATTTATGTACCTTGTTTTTATGATCATCTCCAAAATAAATATGCCCAAAGCAGCAAATTTTAGGTGAAGAAGCACCCGTACAATCTCTGGGGAATTCATTCCCCTCCCATTTGTGGCAATTCCCCTAGAATTGATTTAAGATTAGCTTCCTCCCTCCATGAAAGAAAATAACACTCATGACTCAACCTAAGAATATGGATCGTACATAAGCACAATAAAGAGTAAATCAAACAAGAAGCAACAAAGAATAGATCCATAGCTAAGCTATCAACAATAAACCAGGCTTTTGATATAGATAAACATAAGCAGAACTAGAAGAACGCATTTTCCAAAATACACGAGAACTACTTCCCTCACGAGTCACCATGTGCCATGCTTGGTCTCGGTGGTTCTCTTCCTTCTACTCCTGGTTCAATTACCATATCTTCATTGGAACGAATGATTCTGCTAACTCTAATTAAAAAATCATTCACCATTTGTAATTGATTCACCATTTAATTAAAGGATTCACATGATTTTATTATATATTTATAATCTCGTGAGAGATTCGCTAAAAAAAAATTATATATACATATTATATTATTAATAAAATCGCTTTCCATTTTTCCTATGTATCATGGGGATTCGCCTATTTTATATATATATAAATTTAGGGGGGTTCTTAAAATTTTCCCTGAGTTTCTCTTGTCCATTGACAGAGTATTCATAGCTATGCCAACTCTTCGGAAGCCCAAGGAGAGCCAAGATAAACAAGTCTTCATCATCAACAGTAATCCCCACACTTCCCAGTTCATCTCTAACGTGGACAAACTTCGTGAGATATTTTGGAATATTGTCACCCTTCTCCATTTTT
The DNA here is from genome assembly GCA_034641835.2 of Pinus albicaulis. Taxonomy (NCBI): domain Eukaryota; kingdom Viridiplantae; phylum Streptophyta; class Pinopsida; order Pinales; family Pinaceae; genus Pinus; species Pinus albicaulis. The sequence goes on from CM076574.1 coordinate 499,822,628, forward strand.
ATTTTTTTGAGCTTGTCTTTCAGCGCCAACTTCCTCTGGTCGCTACTGCTTTGGAACGAGTCTATCAAAGCCTTCCACATTAAGAATGGAGTGGCTTTCCTGTGAATTCTGGACACAATATGGTCCTTCACACCTTCCAACAAAATTATTCTTATCTTTGCTATCTTCTTTTGCCATGCATCAAGTAATGCAACATCGCTAGATCCCGGCTTAGGAACATCGCTATCGATGAAATCCTTCAGTCCATTATCCTCTAGCACCACCTCCAACCTATCCTTCCAGGCTATTTAATTTGAGCTCCCATCAAGGGCATACTCCAATCACAACCCATTGAAAGACATTTCAATGTATACTCAACTTATGCACCAAGAATTTTCTGTAGAAAATTCGAATTTTCCACCAGCAGAAACTCAACAATTCTTCACAATTGAAATCTTCAAGAATTAACAGTGCTCTGATACCATGTAGAAATTATATACACTAAGCATGCATACATCTATATTCCCCTGATCTCATAATATTTAACTTCTTGCAAAATACAGAATCATTCCACTGTTAATATTTTGCGAAAAATTAATTGCAAACACATGTGAAGTGTAAATAAAAACAATTGCACATAACACAGTTGTTTAACGAGAAATATTGAAGCTGAAAAACCCAACTATCATATAATATGTATCATGGAGATCATGTAACAATCTCATACAAAGCTTAGTACATCAATCTCTTGATACAATCAATCATCACACACTAATCAGAAGAAATCTGCAAATCCATGCACTAATTTCTTGCCACCTACTAGCCTTCCTCCACTGCGCAATCCCTACTGAAGAATAGGTCTAAATGAATTTGAAATACCCTTGCCTTGACTACGCAATCCTCATTGGCAACTCCAATGTGTGTGTGGTGCAATTTGTTAGGGTCGGTATCTTCATCCCTCCGTCAAAGATCAAATTTCTCTTATTGCATTTCATTTTAGGTGTCTCATTCAGTTCAGTTAGCTGCATTCCATTAGGAGCATGGATAATTTGACGGAAGGGTATTTTCTCTCATATCCCTCAAGTCATGTACCTGCTGGTTCGTGTTTGTTCATCGAAATCATTTACAATCATTTACAGTCATTTTTGGTCTCTTGGTCAACAAAGGGTCATTTTAGGGTTTTAGTCTCATTAAGTCTAGGGTTTTATTAATTTAGTCTTCAAAAAGGCTAATAATGTCAGCAGGCACATGAGGGAGGTTCGAAATAATTTTTCATCGCAAAAATTTCATCGTCATAATGCTTGATAATGATTTTTCTTCAAAACTCTGCTTTGAAGAAAAATTGTCTATTTTATCCTTTTGTAATAAATGCAATGTAATTTTCAAAGTTTTTCAGTTGTGAAGTTCTTTAGGCACAACCCTGGTCGCCTTTGCCAAAATCCAATGCCAACTATCCCTGTAAAGAACAGACAAGAGATTCATCATCAGTTCAAAAATCAAAGGAAACAAAAATAGAGTCTATTCAAAAAGTGCCAAAGTTTTCAGACTTTAGAAAGTGGGGTTTTTTCAAATAAAAAATCGAAGTATATGGTATAAAAGATATTTTTGTGTTTTCATAATTCATTTGCATACCAAGAGTCATAAAAGAGCCAAGACAAATTTTGGAGGGCGAAATCAGTGTTTGGAGGCCAAACTATTGGTGAGTTTACCTACGCGGCGCACTGGGTGGAGGTCGCGACACATAAGCCAGGCGCGGCGCATAGGGTCGTTTTTCACCGTGCATTTCTGAACGGTCGCGGTGCACAAACAGAGCGCGGCGCACTGGGTTGTGCTCATGGTGCATAGGGCCGGAACACTTAATTTGTTTCCATCTCTCTCAAATTTCAAAACGAATCTGCCTCCTATGTTTCAAGTAAGTTTGTGAGACTTTGAAATTGCTATTAGCCAGTGTTTGGGTTTGTTTGAAAAGGGAATATGAGAGTTTGAATGTAAAAACCATAAACCTTATCACCTTGTTAAAATTTTCTCCTAAGGGTTTTGAATTTGAAGTTTTAAAATTTCATTTTTGTGCCAAGTACTCCAACTCCTTTCCCCCCATGTTGCTCCTTTCCCATCACTGTCAATATTATCATTACAGTCCTCCCCTATTCCCTTATATCCCAAGTCACTCATTCCCATTATCCCTATCCCTAAATCCTTTAATTTCCTATTATTCTCCCTTTCCCATTTCATTTTTAAAATTCCCAAACCCCAAGAATCCCAAAAATTCAGTGGCTGTCCCTTGTCCCTATGTTTGTTAAATTTTCAAAGGAAAAATTATCATTTGATTAAACCCCATTGTCCCCACTGCCCTATATCTCCTACAGTCCCTCCCCTTTGACACACATTTGGAAATTTGAAACAAAGCACCGAATTCTCATTTTCCTCTCATACAAGCCAAACACAGACCTTGAAGCACCATGGAGACAGACACTGATACATCATATGAACAAGACAATGATTCTACCACTGAGCTTCATGCACCGAGAAGGCCTCGTAAAGGTGGCAAACATGTGAGAGAAGAGCCCACCTCATTGACCCAATTGCAGGCTTGCCCACTTGCCATGGCATGTTTTCGAGAGCAGTCATTCTATCAGTATTGTGAGATGATTTCTAGGATTCATCATCATCAGGAGTTGGCTAATTTTTTTTTATTTCATTTACATGATGGTCAGGTAACTCTTGCTGGTGTAAATTTCACTTTGACACCAGAAACCATCTCTCAAGCAACAGGAATACCAAAAGTGGGTGAACAGTGGAACAAAAGACAGCAGGTGGACAGAGTGCATTATGAACATACATCAGACCTAGCTATGTGAGACATCTCAGCAGGGTGTTCCCATTCCGGTTCCTAAATGAATCCTATGCGCCTCTGATGAAACACATTATCAGATACTTCAGTTGTGAGGGCCGGTTTTCACGCCTCTATGCCTACCACATCAGATTATTGATGCATTTCACTAGAGTGAGGATGATGAACATACCTTATTTCATGTGCTGGAATATCGAGAGAATGACCACTCTTGTGCAGAAGAAAACTCCCGAGCATCAGTACAACAATATTTATCACTATGCACTCATCAAGATCGTGGTTGTACATCAGCTTGGATTGCAGGGCATTTCATTGGAGGAATTCATTTCCCGTGATTTCTTCACAGTTCCTCAGGTTCCTCCAGAGGTTTTCCATGATGCAAGTGAACCTTCACATCAGCTTGAAGGTCATGAGACAGAGCCTATCAGTGTGCCAGTGTTTGTTACTTATCAGAGAGGCACCAGAGTATTATTTGCAGTAGCCCAACGAGTACTATCTCCAACTGGGGTGGAAGGGGTCTTGTTGCCGTCATCAGCAACACAGGTATAGGTACAAGAAAAAGGTAAGAGGCCTATGCAGGATGAGGGCCCTTCAGGAGGCCAGGATACTGATTTCATATTGATTGATGAGGATTTGAGCTCTCCAAGCTCAAAGTTGAGAGACACCATTCAGGAGCAGAAAGCTGAGATCGATACCTTGACCGTCAAGTTGCAGAGAGCCCAATGGATCATAAACTACCTGGAGTAGTGGAACAAATAGTTGTAGGATCAGCATACAATCATGGAGTTGCAAAACATCCGTGAGAACCGGCAAGCTGCCTGAAGAAGCCAAGACGAGATGACACCCATTGAGCGAGAGATTGAGGCTGATAGAGAGACTTAGCTTGAGAGGGTCAATATACATCTTGAGAAGCTATTAGAGAAGGGAAAAAAGGAAAATAACATGATCAGGCACATGAAGAACCACTATTGGGCACGAAATCATGTTTGCAGAGCGAGGATCAAGATCCTGAAAGCAAGGCCAAGGAGGGCACTAAAGCATCGTAAAAGGCATGATAGACTCCAAATTTTGGCTGAAGCTTCTTTGTCCTAGCATAGCACTTGATGGTGGGAATTCAGCCCAAATTTCAAGTAATTTGGGAAAAATTTTGTCAATTTTGAATTTTTGGGCCTAAACACAGATTTTCCTGCCCGACGCGTAGAGCCACTTGGCACGCCCTTATAATTTGCAGCTCTTCTGGAGGAAAACTTTGATTTTATAGATTTTTCATCAAAATTTATGCATGCCTATGGATTACCTAAGGATTTCATCAAGTTTTGGGTTGCCTAAAGGGTCAAAAACACCCTAAAAATGGCCTTTCTGCCACTTTTTGCACACACAGGAAGCAGTGTTGGGAGATTTGATTTCTGGAGGGGAAAATGGCAACCAAATCCAGAAATTCCACTTGGGTCGAAAAGTATACAGGCAGGGCTTTCCAACGAGCTATCCTACACTCAATTTGGACTTCAGGAAGGCCCTTAAAATCAGCCTCAAACTTGTGCTACGCATAGAGATTTCAAGTGCGGTGCATAGAGAAATTTGGCCTATTTTTCACTCAGCAGCTCAGAATTTCGCCTAGTTTTGGCTAGTTTGACTTTTTCATGTAACTCTTGATGTACCTTGATGTAATTTCATGACCATGATATAATTTTGGCACATTTTTTCTCATCTTAGTGGATTCATTCACCAAAAAGTGAAATGTAAGTGAATGAATCAGTATCCTATCATATAGAGGCAAGTTGTTTCATTGCCTATTTTCCAGTTCCTAGTTTAGATATGGTTGAAACAGCTCCTAGAATGACGAGCTAGACCCCTAGAGGCATGGGAATGAGTTAGGCTTGTCTATATCATGTATTTCTTCAGTCATTTTCAGGGTTGGACACTTGGGATTGCTTGGCACTTCATTGTACATTTCATCTCTGCAATTTTGGCAAAGGAATAGACCAGGGTTTGCAACACTCTTTGGGATCCATGTGGCTCTGTGTTTTGATGGTGTTTTTCTCTATGTGACTGTAAGTTCATTGATGTTTATGTGTATCACTTCCCTTTTCCTTTATTCTTAAATTAAACAAATGAGTTATAAAGGTGGAATTCATTAGATTGCTTTTCTCTACCTTCAATTTGTTTAATTTTCCATGTTTTCATCTATTTGAAGAGGATTCTTGAAAGACTCTTACCCTCTTCAACTCCTCACCAATCTGAACTATCCATTCATTCAATCCAAAGCATCAAAACAATTTCCTTCCTTGCCCCATTCAGAACTCTGTAAAAAACTAGGCCTCATCCCCGAACCCAAAACTGCCTTTCCCTTTGTTTCCAACAAAACCCCCAAAATCAAAATCAAACTCCTTTAATTATATACCTAGCCTAAAATTAGCCTTTATTTCAAGTCATCTCAAGCCCCTTCGATTATTTTTTTTGAGATTGACCTGGAGAGAGCCCTCTCCTGTTCTGGTAGGGCTAACTACCAGACTGAGCGTGGTTTGATGTTACCCTAAACTCTGCCTTCTTTCATCCTGAGGTAGATTTAGGCAATAACATAGTGGCGACCATACTGGGGAGAAAATGGTTTGCTTATTAGTGTTATTTGTTTTATAAGCTACAGACGGAGCCTGAAGTTATGCTAGGTAGCCTTCGAAACGCTCTTGCTTTGCATTAGAAAAAGTAGATAAACTCTGCTTCAGTCAATCTCCAGTCTAGTTTGTAAACGTGACACTTGACTTGTAAATTGCCCCCAGTACATCAAATCGTTCTAGACCTTTGGGTGATGAGTCTAGAATTTGATAGGCTGAACAAGTTGGTTTAGTCCCTTTGATTTTTGAAAATAATTTAACACACTGGCTTCCAGAAGACATACCAGAGCAAATCCAGATCCCGATCCACCTCCAGTGTATGAAAATCCCAATTTGATTTCAAGAATTCTTTGTTGAGAAAGTCCCGTGATTCCTCTATTCAAATCTCATTCATGTCCTGCTGTGTTTGAATACCTTGAAGATCTTGAATTTGATGAACAATTTGAGTTGTCGTTGTTTGAGACTAAGTCTAAAAGTGCTATTGGTTCTACAGTCATAAATCCAGAGTTCATCAAGTATCTTGAAATTGAACAAGCTAATAGATCCATTGACAGTTATATTTTGAATATTCAAAATTCCATTGTGGCAACAAACATTCCCGAGTTTATAGAATCTGCATCTGAAACTCTTGGGCCATCAGCAGTTACTTCCGATTCACAAGTTCATACCCAGCCCCCTTTCATTCCTACCATTCTCGTGCAACCATCTATGCCTGATCAACAATCTGCATCCACACCTCATACATCAACTTCTCCGACTCTTCCCATATTTCCAAATCTGATTGTAAATCCACCAAGAGCAATGGCTGCCTGATTTGCACCTCTCGGGTTGCCTCAGAACTTGGATGATATGCCCGCTGATCATCAAAGTAAGATCACATTGTTTCATGGCACTCCTCAAAGTGTTCCTGCTCAGCAACATGTGGATAAAAAAGCAGATTTCTTTGACCTTCATGAAATTGACGCAGAAAATGTGACCATGAGATTATTTGTGAAAACTTTTGGAGGAGAAGTGAGAAAATGGTTCAGAGCTTTGCAGCCTAGAAGTATTGCTACATTGGCTGAGCTTCAGAGACAATTCCTAGATTGGTGGGAAGTAAAGAAATATCCTCTTCAGATCACTTCTGAATATACCAAAATCAAGCGGAATGTTGGTGAGTCTGTCCAAGATTATTGTATTAGATTTAATGCGGTTTACAATGCAATTCCTGATGATTTAAGGCCATTTAGGAGGTAAGCTTTGCTTAAGTTTCCGGATGGTTTTGATCCGGACATGGCCTATAAATTACGAGAAAGAGATCCCGCCACCTTAGAAGACATGCAGAAAATTGCAGTGAGTGTTGAAGCAAATTTGAATGACAAGAGAGCTAGATTGAGAGCTAAAAAGAAAGTCGCAATAAAGGAAGAGGCTTCTACTTCAGATCAAGTACTTCGCAAGGTGGAAAAGATGATTGAAATATTGACACTAGATAATCCTGAACCGCAGATCAGAAATCCTAACTTCTGTGGCCAGCAGCAACCACAATTCAGGATCAAACAACGAGAGCAGTAAGCACAAGAACCACTAGCAGTACAACAGTAGGTAAAGACACCTCTACAGTAGAATTTTGTTGGTCCGGAATCAGATGATGAAGATAATGTAATAGGGGAAAAGAATCACTTCTTTACACCTGATGATTTGCCAACCTTTATTACCGAAGATGAGGAGTATGCAGAAAATTCAAATGTACAAAAAGACGAGGATTTCATCTTGGAAAATGAGACGGCTCTTGAAGAAGAGTCAGATGAGTATCAAAGAGGTTATATGAATTCTTTGTCCACCTAGCAGCGTAAATATTCACTTAGAAACATAGATGTGCCCATCAATCCAATCCAAAAGAGAAAGGAAGTTTCAGCACCAAAGAATGATGCACCCATTGCACAGAAGAAGGGAAAAGAGATAGTTGATCCTACTACTAGTAAATCCCCATCAGCGAATGAAAGATCTAATCAACCAATTGTATCGAGGGAGAAAGTTGAAAAGAAGGATGTTCCAGTAAAAGGGGTAGAAAAAGCTTCAGTTTTTAACTTATAGAGTGAAATAGCTAAGTTAAAATTTTCCATTCCTTTGACTGAATTGATGAAAAATAGCAGTTATAAGGGTCAGGTGTCTAAGATTTTGAATTTTGATCCAATGTCTGATATGGTGAATGTGGAAGATGATCAACCTGAGTTGATATTTGGACCAGCATTGGATGGTGAATCTCCAGATAGTGATGTGCCTCCTTTTTATATCAGTCTTAGATTGCATGATTTTGTGTTACATAATGCCATGTTTGATTCCGGAGCATCTCATAATCTCATGCCAAGAGCAATTATGGAGAAATTGGGATTGGATATCACTAGGAAGTATCATGATCTTTATTCTTTCGATTCTAGTAGAGTAAGATGCATTGGGCTTATCAAATATTTGGTGGTTATCTTAGATCAAATTCCGACCAAGAATGTTTTGATGGATGTGGTTGTGGCGGATATTCCTCCTAGATTTGGCATGCTTATTTCCAGATCTTGGGGAGCGAAATTGAAGGGAACATTGCAGCTTGATTTCTCCTATGCTACCATTCCTATGTTTGGTCAGATGAGAAGATTATATTGGGAGAAAAATATGAAGTATATGATCACCAGCAAGGAGAAATCGGTAAATCATCCTATTAATTATGTACATACAGATTTGGAGTCTTTTGTTTTGTATTCAGATAGTTTCAATGATGTAAATAGTAAGTTAGTTGAAGCAGAGGACATTCCGGAAATCACCGAAAATTTTAGAGAGGTTTTGAAGAAAGAGAGACAAGAACTTGAGAGTTCTGCTGAGCAATCAGCCTTTCAACAGCAGCAAAAAGTTGATGGACAACAAGCATAAATAACAAAGCAAACAGAATTTCAGCACTTGGAAGAAGATGAAGATGGTTTGTGGACCATGGATTTTGATGGTGCAGTAAGGAGCGATGGTGCTAGAAATGGAATTTGGGTACGCAGCCCTTTTTCCGCCCCAAACAGGTACCGAGTAATGTAAGGGTATGCTCTTATAAATTAGCTTTTGATTTTTCGAATAATGAGGCAGAATACGAAGCTTTGACTTCTGGTCTGAAAATTCTTAGAAAGTTGAATGCTAAGAGGATTGCAGTCTATGGCAGCTCCAAGTTGGTAATTAAGCAAGTGAAAGGTGAATACCAAGCTAAGCATCCTTGAATGCGGGCTTATCGAAATGTTGTTCTTGATATCTTGAAATTTTTTTCAGACTATACTTTGACTTGTGTCCCTCGTATTCAAAATGGTATTGCAGATGTGCTTGCAAAGGCAGCAAGTAATTTGAAGATTCCAATGAACTCAAGTAACAAATTTGAAATTCATGTGAAGCATCGTCCGACTATCCCAGAAAAGCAGAGGTATTGGCAAGTATTCCAAGATGATGAAGAAATTGATGAATTTCTACAAAAAAAAGGTAAATTCAAAGAAACCTCAATTGATATAGAGCATGATGATGGTGCAACTGATGTGCAAGTAAATCAGATGGAAGTTTTGCAGCTGAAAGATAATGTCATTCCTAAATGCTTGATACCTTTAGAGGAGCTCTTCGATCAAGATGACGTAGCTAAAAAACCAACCTTGCGGCCAACCGAAAAGGGAGTTGAAGATGTGAACCTTGGATAAGCTGAGAATCCAAAGATGGTGAAATTTTCCAAAGCGTTGTCACTGGAGGTAAAAGAAAAATATGTTAGTTTGTTGTCTTCTTTTGCTGATGTATTTTCTTGGGACTATTCAGATTTGAAGACATATGATATGAACATAATTCAGCACACCATTCCAATTAAGCCAAATCAAAATCCCTTCAGGCAGAAGTTGAGAAGGATAAATCCGAAGTTGTTGCCTTCAATTGAGAAGGAAGTGAATCGATTATACAAGGCTGGTATCATTGTTCCTATAATATTTTCAGATTGGATTTCCAATTTGGTGCCTGTCCGCAAGAAAACAGGTGAGATTCGTTTGTGCATTGATTTTAGGAATCTGAATAAGGTTTATTTGAAAGACAATTATCCATTTCCCAAAATGGATCACATACTTTAGCGAGCAGTTGTAGCATCTCGTATGTCGCTACTCGATGGTTATTCCAGGTATAACCAAATTCTGGTCCATGAGGATGATAGAGACAAAATAGTGTTCACCACTCTGTGGGGAACTTTCCATTTTTCTAAAATGCCTTTTGGTTTGAAGAATGCTGGTGCAACATTTCAGTGAGCAATGGATATGGAATTTTCAAATGAAAAAGATGTTTTTTCTAGTTGTTTATCTTGATGATCTGACAGTCTTTTCCAATTCTGATGAAGAGCACCTTTACCATATAAAGATTGTTTTTCAATGATGTAGAAAGTATGGTGTGTCACTCAATCCGAAGAAGATTTTGTTTGCCATGGATGAGGGAAAACTTCTTGGTCATATTATCTCAAAAGATGGCATCCGTATTGATCCAGCACGAGTTGAAGCTATTCAGCAAATTGATCTTCCCCATAACAAAAAGGAGATTCAATATTTTAATGGTAAGATTAATTTCTTACGCCACTTTGTGCCTAATATTGTTGAACATCTAAGAGAGATTACAAACATGCTTAAGAAAGACAGTGTAGTGAAGTGGACCGAGGAGGCGGTAAAGTATTTCAATTTAGTGAAGTTGGTTCTTTCTTCAGCTCTGGTTTTGATCAGCCCGGATTATACTCAGGATTTTATTTTGTTTTCATTTTCTTCGGAGCATACTATGGCAGCAGTATTGATGCAGAAGAGAGATGAGCATGAAAAACCAATTTCTTTTTTCAGCCGAACCATAAGAGATATAGCCTTAAAGTATAACATCATTGAAAAGCAAGCTCTTGCTTTAGTGAAAGCATTGAAATATTTTCGGGTATATATTCTGCATTCTCATATTCTTGCTTATGTTCCTAACGTTGTTGTTAAGGATGTTTTAGTGCAAACAGATCCAGAAGGGAGACGAGGCAAATGGATTGCTGCCTTGTTGGAGTATGATGTGGAGATAAAGCCTAAAAATATTATCAAAGGACAAGGGCTGGCTAAGCTAATGGCTGAGTTGAATTTGCACGCCTTGGACATTAGTCTCATTGCTTCTATGTCTGAGGAAAATGAGGAAAGTTCATCAGTTCAGGTATCATAAATATTTGTGCTTTCTCCTTGGTATTCAGATATTGTATATGTGTTTCAAAATTTGTCACCACCGCCCGGCATGGCTAGAAACAAAAGTAGAACTCTAAAATTGAAGGCTGCTAAGTTTTATATTTTGAATAATTCACTCTATTGGAAAGATCCTGGTGGTGTTTTGCTGAATTTTTTGGTTGAAGAAGAAGCAAAACATGTTATGGAGGATTTTCATAAAAAAGATTGTGGGGGTCACCTTTTTTGGAAAACAACGGCCAACAAAATTTTGAGAGCGGGATATTATTGGCCGACACTTTTTACTGATGTGTATAAGACTCTCAAAAGCTGTCATGAATGTCATATTTTTGAAGGGAGGCAGAAATTGCAGCCTTTTCCACTTAAGCCCATTGAGGTAAGTGCTCCTTTTCAGCAATGGGGTTTGGATTTCATTGGCGAGATCCATCCCACTTCTTCAGCTCAGCACAGGTGGATCCTCAAAGCGATAGTTTATTTCAAGAAATGGATTGAAGCAATTCCCACCAGGCAAGCTACAAATTCGGTAATAATTTCATTCCTTGAGAATAATATTTTGTCTCATTTTGGTTGCCCAAATAATTTAATCACTGATAACGTAGCATATTTTAAATCAAAAAGGATGATTGAGTTTTGTGACAAGTATCATATCATTTTGGGACACTCAACCGCTTATCATCCACAAGGCAATGGATTGGCAGAGTCTTCTAAAAAATCTTTGGTCAACATCATAAAAAGGTTGCTGGAAATAAACAAGAAAAGTTGGCATAAGAAGTTGGTCAATGCACTTTTGGCAGATCGAGTGAGTCAGAAGAAATCCATTGGTATGTCCCCTTTTGAGCTAGTATATGGAGTTGACATGGTGTTTCCTACCTCTCTCACAGTTCCAGTGGTCAAAATTCTACAAGAAGCTGGCAGTGAAGATGATCATATGCAGAGAAGAATAAATCAAATGATCCATTTGCAGAAGACGAGAGAAGAATTTTTTTAAAACACATTCAAGCTACAAGAGAGAATTAATAAAATATATGATAGAAAAGCCAAAACAAAAAAATGTCAATTGGAAGAAGTGGTGCTGAAATGGGATGAAAGAAATGAGGAAAAGGGTAAGCATGGTAAGTTCGAAAATCTTTAGAAAGGACCCTTTATAATTGTTACATATCGGGGTGAGAATGCTTTTCTTCTGAAAGAGATGAACGGGGAAGATTGTCCAGGAGGGTCGGTCAATAGTCGGCTGCTCAAGCGGTATCATTTCTGAAATGTTTTCTGCTGTTTACATTGTCACTGTACATACCATTTATTTCAGTTTCATTGCAAGTGTGTGCTATTATCTTTTCTTCAGTTTGGGGCCCGAAGTGAAGGCTATAACTCTGAAGGTTGATTTCAGCTTTGGTTTGAGTTTTTCGAGTCAGGTTTTTCATTCATTTTGGTTTCAGAATTGAGTCAGTTTGAGTCAAATTTTTAGTCAATAAAAGAGTCTTGTGTTGATTTGTCGAAGTTATGGATTCCATAGCCCAATGGACGAAGGCACTGCCTACTCTCCCAGAAATATTTAGTTCTTGGCACCTCCCAGGAGCTACCATCCCCATTGGAGCCAATGTTAGGGTCGGTATCTTCATCCCTTCGTTAGAGATCAAATTTCTCTTGTTGCATTTCATTTTAGGTGTCTCATTCAGTTCATTCAACTGCATTCCATTAGGAGCATGGATCATCTGACGGAAGGGTATTTTCTCTCATATCCCTCATGTCATGTACCTACTGGTTCGTGTTTGTTCATCGAAATCATTTACAATCATTTACAACCATTTTTGGTCTCTTGGTCAACAAAGGGTCATTTTAGGGTTTTAGTCTCATTAAGTCTAGGGTTTCGTTAATTTAGTCTTCAAAATGGCTAATAATGTCAGCAGGCACATGAGGGAGGTTCAAAATAAGTTTTCATCGCAAAAATTTCATCGTCATAATGCTTGATAATGATTTTTCTTCAAAAATATGTTTTGAAGAAAATTTGTCTATTTTATCCTTTTGTAATAAATGCAATGTAATTTTCAAAGTTTTTCAGTTGTGAAGTTCTTCAGGTGTAGCCCTGGTCGCCTTTGCCAAAATCCCATGCCAACTATCCCTACAAAGAACATACAAGATATTCATCATCAATTCAAAAATCAAAGGAAACAAAAACAGAGTCTATTCAAAAAGTGCCAAAGTTTTCAGACTTTAGAAAGTGGGTTTTTTTCAAATAAAAAATCAAAGTCTATGGTATAAAAGATATTTTTTTGTTTTCATAATTCATTTTCACACTAAGAGTCATCAAAGAGCCAAGACAAATTGTGGAGGGCGAAATCAGTGTTTCCAGGCCGAACTGTTGGTGAGTTTACCTGCACGGTGCACTGGGTGGAGGTCGCGACGCATAAGCCAGGCGCGGCGCATAGGGCCATTTTTCACCGTGCATTTCTGAACGATCACAGTGCACACAGAGATCGTGGCGCATTGGGTTGTGCTCACAGTGCATAGGTCCGAAACACTTAATTTGTTGCCATCTCTCTCAAATTTCAAAACGAATCCACCTCCTATGTTTCAAGTAAGTTTGAGAGACTTTGAAATTTCTATTATCCAATGTTTGGGTTTGTTTGAAAAGGGAATATGAGAGTTTGAATGTCAAAACCATAAACCCTATCACCTTGTTAAAATTTTCTCCTAAGGGTTTTGAATTTGAAGTTTTAAAATTTCATTTTGGTGCCAAGTACTCCAACTCCTTTCCCCACCTATTGCTCCTTTCCCATCACTGTTAATATTATCATTACAGTCCTCCCCTATTCCCTTATATCTGAAGTCACTCATTCCCATTATCCCTATCCCTAAATCCTTTCATTTCCTATTATTCTCCCTTTCCCATTTCATTTGTAAAATTCCCAAACCCCAAGAATCCCAAAAATTCAGTGGCTGTCCCTTGACCCTAATTTTGTTAAATTTTCAAAGGAAAAATTATCATTTGATTAAACCCCATTGTCCCCACTGCCCTATATCTCCTACAGTCCCTCCCCTTTGACACACATTTGGCAATTTGAAACAAAGCACCGAATTCTCATTTTCCTCTCATACAAGCCAAACACAGACCTTGAAGCACCATGGAGACAGACACTGATACATCATATGAACAAGACAGTGATTCTACCACTGAGCTTCATGCATCGAGAAGGCCTCGTAAAGGTGGCAAACATGTGAGAGAGGAGCCCACCTCATTGACCTAATTGCAGGCTTGCCCACTTGCCATGGCATGTTTTCGAGAGTAGTCATGCTATCAGTATTGTGAGATGATTGCTAGGATTCATCATCATCAGGAGTTGGCTCGTTTGTTTGTATTGAATTTACATGATGGTCAGGTAACTCTTGCTGGTGTAAATTTCACTTTGACACCGGAAACCATCTCTCAAGCAATAGGAATACCAAATGTGGGTGAATAGTGGAACAAAAGATAACAGGTGGACAGAGTGCATTATGAACCATACATTAGACACAACTATGTGAGACAGCTCAACAGGGTGTTCCCATTCCAGTTCATAAAGGAATCCTATGTGCCTTTGATGAAACTCATTATCAAATACTTCAGTTGTGAGGGCCGGTTTTCACGCCTCTATGCCTACCACATTAGATTATTGATGCATTTCACTAGAGTGAGGATGATTAACATACCTTATTTCATGTGCCGGAATATCGAGAGAATGACCACTCTTGTGCAGAAGAAAACTCCCGAGCAGCAGTACAACAGTATTTATCACTATGCACTCATCAAGATCGTGGTTGTACATCAGCTTGGATTGCAGGGAATTTCATTGGAGGATTTCATTTCCCATGATTTCTTCACAGTTCCTCAGATTCCTCTAGAGGTTGTCCATGATGCAGGTTAACCTTCACATCAGCTTGAAGGTCACGAGATAGAGCCTATCAGTGTGCCAGTGTTTGTTACTTATCAGAGAGGCACCAAAGTATTATTTGCAGCAGCCCGACGAGTACTCTCTCCACTCGGGGTGGAAGGGGTCTCGTTGCCGTCATCAATAGCACAGGTACAGGTACAGGATAGAGGTAAGAGGCCTATGCAGGATGAGGGCCCTTCATGAGGCCAGGATACTGATTTCATATTGATTGATGAGGATTTGAGCTCTCCAAGCTCAAAGTTGAGAGAGACCATTCAGGAGCAGAAAGTTGAGATCGATACCTTGACCATCAAGTTGCAGAGAGCCCAATGGATCATAAACTACCTAGAGTAGTGGAACAAACAGTTGGAGGATTAGCAGACAATCATGGAGTTGCAAAACATCCATGAGAACCGGCAAGCTGCTCAAAGAATCCAAGACGAGATGACACCCATTGAGCGGGAGATTGAGGCTGATAGAGAGACTTGGATTGAGAGGGTCAATATACATCTTGAGAAGCTGTTGGAGAAGGAAAAAAATGAAAATAACATGCTCAGGCACATGAAGAACCACTATTGGGCACGAAATCATGTTTTCAGAGCGAGGATCAAGATCCTGAAAGCAAGGCTAAGGAGGGCACTAAAGCATCGTAAAAGGCATGATAGACTCCAAATTTTGGCCAAATCTTCTTTGGCCCAGCATAGCTCTTGATGGTGGGAATTCAGCCCAAATTTCAAGTAATTTGGGAAAAATTTTGTCAATTTTGAATTTTTGGGCCTAAACACAGATTTTCCTGCCCGACGCGTAGCACCACCTGGCGCGCGCTTATAATTGGCAGCTCTTCTGGAGGAAAAATTTGCATTTTTGGATTTTTCATCAAAATTTATGCATGCCTATGGATTACCTAAGGATTTCATCAAGTTATGGGTTGCCTAAAGGGTCAAAAACACCCTAAAAATGGTCTTTATGCCACTTTTTGCACACAAAGGAAGTAGTGTTGGGAGATTTGATTTTTGGAGGGGAAAATGGCAACCAAATCTAGCAATTCCACTTGGGTCGGAAATTAGACATGTAGGGCTTTCCAATGAGCTATCCTACACTCAATTTGGACTTTTTTAAGGCCCTCAAAATCAGCCTCACAATTTTGCTACACATAGAGATTTCAGGCGCGGCGCATAGGGAAATTTGGCCTATTTTTCACTCAGCAGCTCAGAATTTCGCCTAGTTTTGGCTAGTTTTACTTTTTAATGTAACTCTTGATGTACCTTGATGTAATTTCATGACCATGATGTATTTTTGGCACATTTTTACTCATCTTAGTGGATTCATTCACCAAAAAGTGAAATGTAAGTGAATGAATCAGTTTCCTATCATATAGAGGCAAGTTGTTTCATTGCCTATTTTCCAGTTCCTAGTTTAGATATGGTTGAAACAACTCCTAGAATGATGAGCTCAACCCCTAGAGGCATGGGAATGAGTTAGGTTTGTCTATATCATGTAGTTCTTCAGTCATTTTCAGGGTTGGACACTTGGGATTGCTTGGCACTTCATTATACATTTCATCTCTACAATTTTGGCAAAGGAATAGACCAGGGTTTGCAGCACTCTTTGGGATCCATGTGGCTCTATGTTTTGATGGTGTTTTTCTCTATGTGACTTTAAGTTCATTGATGTTTATGTATATCACTTCCCTTCTCCTTTCTTCTTAAATTAAACAAATGAGTTATAAAGGTGGAATTCATTAGATTGCTTTTCTCTGCCTTCAGTTTGTTTAATTTTCCATGTTTTCATCTGTTTGAAGAGGATTATTGAAAGCCTCTTGCCCTCTTCAACTCCTCACCGATCTGAACTATCCATTAATTCAATACAAAGCATCAAAACAATTTCCTTCCTTGCCCCATTCAGAACTCTTCAAAAAACTAGGCCTCATCCCCGAACCCAAAACTGCCCTTCCCTTTGTTTCCAACAAAACCCCCAAAATTAAAATCAAACTCCTTTACTTATATACCTAGCCTAAAATTAGCCTTTATTTCAAGTCATCTCAAGCCCCTTCTATTATTTTTATTGAGATTGACCCGGAGAGAGCCCTCTCTTGTTCTGGTAGGGTTAGCTACCAGACTGAGTGTAGTTTGATGTTACCCTGAACTCTGCCTTCTTTCAGCCTAAGGTAGATTTAGGCAATAACACAATTAATGCATCAATATAGTCACAACAGATAGTCCATCTTTCCTTTTCACCTATCTCTCCACTAGGTCTCCACTAGAACTGACATGCATTGTAGTTAACTACTGTATTGTTTAGTTGATTAATGAGTTATTATTTTTTAATTAATTAACTAATTAATTCACTCCACTCTCACTAGTGTATCATTCAGTTAGACTAGATACAACTAGCTCAACTGAGTTTAACTCCATTAACTGAGTTAAACTGAATAAAAACTCCATGAACTACTCTTCCAACTCTGTCATAAATTTTCCACTTCAGTTCTAACTGAGTCTTCCATACATGAACCACAAGTAAACCCTAGGAATTGCGTAATTCCTTCAGCCCACTAATTTTCCAAATCTGTGCACTGCAACTAAGTGCTCCAAGAGAATAATTTGTTGTTTAGTATCGAATTATTATTAAGAGCTAATAATAATCGACACTTCTATTTTTAGATCGACGATCTATAAATAGACTTCACCCAATATTCTAAAAATACAATTTCATCTATTTTCCAACTTGACCAACCATCCACAAATAGCATCCTGCAACTCCTAAAATATGATCACCATGTCTAAAAATAGACTTGTGCCAAAAATAGCCTGCAGGCCCACTTAGTGAAGGCGGCTCTTTTCACTAAGCTCATCATCTAGTTGAATCTCAAAAAAATTTCGGAAGCATCGTTTTGTGACCAACTAAATGGTCATTTTATTAATTTTTATGATCCATGATCTTATTCATTCGAAAAACACATACCTTGACATGAGATTAAATTGACTTGGCTGACGGACGAGACGGGATTAATGGTTGGGTTTATTACTGTGGGTTGAAACCTAGGCACTACACGTATACCATGACTTGAATTTGAACATAACTAACCACATACGACTCCTATCACATGATATAAATCATTTTAAAAATATTTGAAACGTATTTACACCATAACACGTGGCTTGAAAAAAAAACGAATGTTCTTTTTTGTTTATTTTTAAAAACAAGGGAAGTTACCGAAATTTCCAGTAGCATCGGAATAAAAGAAAAATAGACGGAAATAGGAATATAACAGAATGTCTGAAAATTTTAAAACAAGCACTACCAAAAATTTCGGTAGCGAATTTTTTTTTTTTTTACTTTTTCAAAGTCTAATCCTAAAAACAAAAAATTTAAAATGGAATCATGACTTAACAAAGAATTGTGTTAACACCTTATACATAAAAAATTTTCATGCCTAGATATGACTATAATGCTTCCTTACTTCAATGCTTAATTCACTGGTATTAGAGACAAGTCAATTATTATGGAAATTATGGCCACAGAGAGATGGTGACACTCATTCACATGACCCATAGGTCCTTCTAAAACTACTTCGCTAGTTCTAATCTTCCAAGGTTTGAAATGTGCATATAAAATTCTTAATGGAGGAATGAAAGGGACTAACATTCATGTACTATATTAGAAGCCTTCTTTGTTGATCCGAGATGATACACAATTATTCATAGTTTGAAAAACCAAGCATTAGTTCCTTTCAAATATGACAGTCATGTCCCAATCGCTAGATTTATTCAAGAAAATTATTTAAAATTATGAAAATATTTGAGAGTCTTTGCGCTGAAAATTATTGTGTAGGCTATAAAATATATCCTAATGAAGCACATACCCTCTCTAGTATTGAGATTTCACAAAGCCAAAAAAAAATTATTGCTTCAAAAGGGTCGAGTTTCATAAATGATCTTTTTGTCTGCAAGATCCAAACGAATCCGTGAGCCAAACCAAATACAAACCCTACCCTCTCATATAATTTTTAGTATCTCCAAAGGGGCTGAAAAAATTAGTGTAATCACAAATAATGATCGTTCAATTGCATACATTTGGAGGTGAACTATAACTCTTTTGTATAGAATTTGAAGGGGCTTCATAGGAGGTAGTCAATTCCTATTTTGGAGGATAATTTTTTAATTTAATATATAATTTAAGGAGGGAAAAAACTTTTGAGTGTTTTTAATTTTGAACTTTGATTTTCCTTTCAAATCCCAAAACCCGTACGTGCCTTTAAAATCCCAAATCCCTTGACTTTAGAAATGAATATTCACAATAAATATTTTTTCCATAAGAATTATTATTATAAGCCTTCGTGAGAGGCATCATGACATGATTAATTATATTGGTCAAGGAAGTAGTGCCATATTATCACGCTTTGGGGTTTTTACCCACAAATTGGATCTTTTATCTTCAAACAAGCATACTTCACAAAACTTGAGGGCTCTTGAGGAATGCCACATGCCACTAGAATAAAATCAACGAGGAGAATCTAATGATGATGATATTGGGATTAATTTAATTTTTATTCATATTTAAAAACCATGAAAAATGTGGGGTTTCTAGTGTTTCCATCCATCCTTCAATTGGAGCTTCCAAATAATGCAATCCAAACAAACATTAAGATTGTTCATTAATAGATGTTTGTTGGACATTGGATTCAACGCTCCCCATGTCTTTTGCGACATGGACTAACTGCCTCTCATGGATCCTAACTCTGGCGATTGTAGTGGAGACTAACACCTACAGGTTTTGGTCCAACGACAATCATGATTCCAACAATTGGTTTCATAGCAACAGGTCTCGAGTTTGAAACTCACCCAAATTGAATTGGGGGGGAGATTGTTGGACATTGGATTCAATGCACCCCGTGTGTTTTGCGACATGTACTAACCGCCTCTCATGGATCCTAACTCTGGCGATTGCAGCGGAGACTAACTCCTGCGGGTTTTGGTCTAACACAATCGTGATTCCAACAATGTTGGCATCAATGATAACACCATTCAAAAAACGTGATGGAAATAAAGGCGGGGTCTTGTATTTTGATCGAGAATAATGGAAATAGTGGGAATAGCATAAAAAATCCTATCTAGGTTACATGACCTAGATTTAACTTGTTAAAGTTATCCATGCACATTTTGAGAGAGATACTCAATAATTGGGGTGACTTACAAAGTTACTCCAAAGATGATCATTCACCAACATTAGTGCTACCTTCAATAAACTATTTACCCATATAGAGAATTTAGTAGATTCCTTATATAACTGATGTTTCATTAATCACCTCAAGGAGGATATCTAAGCACAATTTAGAATGAAACATTTTTCTACATGGTTAGAAGTAACCAAGAGGGCACTAGAAATTGAGATGGTGATCAATGAATGAATATAAGAACCAAAATTCATTCCACACACTCCTCTTACCCAAGGTAATTCCTTAAGCACAACCCCTACTCATCACCTCAAATTACAAATGTTATCTCCATTAGAAATGATGGAAATACTAAAGACATTGACTCTACTAAATTAGTGATGAAAAATATGCATGAAATCATAAATGCAAAGAGCATAAATTGTTCCAAATTTATATGACAATATAGGCCCTAATTTTAGGCATAACTATTGAAAAGACACAAGACCTACCTATTGAAGACACCAACACTCAAACTCGGGAAGATATCAAACTTCCATTTCCTCATGAAAAACACAAATTTCCATATATGCAATATTAGGAATTTTGATTCCACAAACCTTCGAACTCAAGGGCTATATCAAGCACCAAAAAGTTTTAGTCCTATTTGATAGTAACAAATTTCGTAATTTAATTCACAAGATAATGGTAGAAGAAACTAATTATTTTTTACACTCAATTAAAAACTTTCAAATCATAATTACCAATTTTGGTATGATGAAATGTGAAAGTAGATATGAAAATGTAAAAATGTATTTAGCAGACTATAAATTCAAAACCCGTCTATTTTCCATCAATATGGGTGGTTGTGACATAGTAGTGGGGATATAATCACTAATCACATTAGGACTAATCAAAATGACATTCACATAATTCTATATTATTTTCACTAAAGAGGGGCATGTACACACCCTTAACAGGATTCAGGAAGGATCCCTTGAATAGTCAATTTTCATTGTATGGATAAATTATTAAAGAAAGGCCCCTCTAGAGACGTTATTTCCCAATTTAAGTCCATATATGTTATGGATAATCCAACACAAGAAATGATCGAAAATTTGTAATTAGTCGTTGAAAAACATCATTAGATAATTGAGACACAAAAGGGTTTACCCCCTTATTAAAGGGAGGATTACCACAACATTCTCCTAATTTTAAAAAGTTAAGCACCAGAAGTATGTCCTTATTAACACCCTTTTTCATTAAGAAATGAACTATTAAATACCCTTCAAGAACTATTGGAGTTAGGGGTAATATATCCTAGTACAATACCTTACTCATTGCTAGCACTCATAGTGTTAAGCAAGGAAGGTACTTGGTGCATGTGTCCTAATTTTATGGATCTCAATATCTTTAGGATAAATTAAAAACTCCCATCCTAGTTATTGACGATCTCCTAGATGAAATTCATGGAAATTTTTTTTTCAATAAAGCTTGATTTGTGTTCAAGATACCACCAAATTAGGATGAAAGGGATAAACATCATTAAGATATCCTTTAAAACACATGAACGTAATTATGAGCCTCTAATGATGACGTTTGGTTTTTCTAATTCTCCATCCACTTTTTAGAGGCTCATGAATAATATTTTAAATCCTCTACATGCAATTTTATGGTAGTATTCTTTCATGATACCATAACTACAATAAAGCATGGGAATCACACATAGAGTATCTTCATAAATCTATGATAAATCCTTGCAACTCTTGAGATACAACCAATTATTTGGGAATAGATTCTAATTCTATTTTATGGATCCCAAGGTTGAATATTTGGGTGACATTATAATTAGGAGGGAGTATGTGTTGATCTCAAGAAAGTGGTAGCTATGGAAGATTTTCATTTTCCAAAAAAATAAAGAGATTGGGGGAATTCTTATGAATCATAAGCTACTATAGGAAATTTTCAACTCCCGTAATGTCACTCCTTAAAAGGAATGCACATTCTTGGATTGAGGAAGTAGCATGTAAATCCACTACTTTAAAGGATGACATGTGCACTTTTCTATTATTGGCAGTCTATGATTTTAATAAGATTTTTTTCTTGGAATATGATGCTTTGGGTATACTAGGTCTAGGAGAAATTTTAATGTAAGAAGGATGCCCCTTGGAATTCACCAACAAGAAATTGTGTGACTAAAATTTGGGAAAATCCATATATGAAAAGGAAATCATGGTTATCTTTCATGTAGTGGACACTTCATGACCATATCTTATAGGGAGGAAATTTCAAATCAAGATTGAAAATCATAGTCTAAAGTACCTCCTCATACGATAATTGTCTTCACCATAGTAACATTAATTCGTCATCAAGATGTTGGGGAATGATTATGAGATCATATATAAAAAGGATACAGATAATGTTGTGTTTGACGCTTTGTCTAGACAATTTGATGAGGACAAGTCGCTTCTTTCTTTATCATCACTAATTCCAATATTTCCCAAGAAAACCCATGGAAATGGTTAGTAAACAATAATTTAAGGTAGGTCATCCAATAGCTTCAAATAAATCCCAACCCACCTAGAATTTATACCCAGGAATAAGATATGTTATAGTATAAATGGAAATTTTTTCTAGAAAAATATTCAACCCTAAAATAGTGACTATTAGAGGAGATACATTCATCACTAACAATAGGTCACTCTAGTTTTCATAAAACCTATGAAAGAACTAATATTTTTCTCTTTTGGTAAGGTGTGAAAATATATATCTAGGATCGCATGTCATCCTATGATGATTGCTAAATAAATAAGGAGATATAGTGAAAATAATAGAGGCATTCTAACCTTTACCAATCTTAACATAGATTTGGATAGACATTCAACGTGTTGTATTATGGGACTCCAAAAATTGGGCAATAAATTATTCATCATGGTGGTGGTTGACCATCTTTCAAAAGCTACTCATTTTTTTCCCTAACTCATCCCTTCACTCCTTCCTTAGTTTCTTAGACCTCATCGACTAGATATTTAATCCACATGCTATGACCACTTCCATCACCTAAATGGGACCCCATGTCCACTAGCAAATTTTGGTAAAGGTTATTTAAACTTTAAGGTACACAACTAAATATGATAAATGAATATCATCCTCAAACTTATGGTCAAATCAAGTCCTCAAAAAGTTCTCAGAAACCTATTTGAGATGATTTTCTTTTAAAAATCCATACTAGTGGGCATAGTGGCTTCCCGTTGTTGAATGGTACCATAATACCACTTATCATGGAGCCACAAAAATGACACTATATGAAACTATTGCAGCCCAAAATCCCTGTCAATGGCATTCTATGTACTAGGTACATCCATAATACAATATTTATGGATATATCAATTCAAGTAAAAAAATTGTATGTTTAAATTGTGACTCTTTTAAAGTATTGAAGAACAAAATCAAACTTATTGAATGATGGTTATATCATAATGTATATTTTAAGTAAAAAATATTGTATATTGGTAGAGTTATGAATAATTATTAAGTGAGAAATTGAGGACATGATTATAATAATATATTATGATTTTTTTGCTTTGGTTGATGAAGAGATACCTTGAAGAAAAATTGTGTGTGTGTGTGTGTGTGTGTGTGTGTGTGTGTGTGTGTGTGTGTGTGTGTGTGTGTGTGTGTATATATATATATATATATATATATAGAGAGAGAGAGAGAGAGAGAGAACCTCGTAATTTATTTGTGTGTATGCATATTGGATCAGACACTACATGGAAAGTAAAAAAGGAGAGTTGAAAGTAGCATGAACGTCCATAAAATTTCAAGAAATGACAATAAAAGCACATGAAAAAATTAAGGTTGACTAATGAAAATAATTTCACTTTTTCCTTTTCACCACCCATCAAGATTTGGTTCAACTAGAACCAAAGCCAATTGTCGTCCCACTTAAGGGACTTATTTATCAGAATATTTATTAGAATCAAATATTTATGACACATGAGATCTTTTATAGCCCCTAGATACGTTCAATGTCAAAGAGTCTATAGGTTCTTTTACTTTTCGTTGTACAGTGCTAGAGCTCAGATATACCATTGCACCCGATCTTGTGCAACTCCCTGCACGTATATGCCATTCATTTCTTCTTGATCAAGATAAAATTATTTTTTGTAATCTTCTTCATCCTCAAAAGGACATTTCTCTATGAACTATCTCCATTTTTGTCTATTATATTTCCTTGTCTTCTTCTTGATATTCTTCTTTTCCTAAGGGCTTGCATGTTGCAAGTGGCTTGTCTGAAAACATGCGCGAAATCTAAATGTTTTGTTTTCATATTCAATAACTTGTGACTAGTGAAAGTTTTGGTGTTTCATATTTATACTATTTAGAATTCCTTTTCTAAGATCAATCTCCACACATGTTCTGGCATAAGTGAAGATACCATTTTTTGTTCTCTCTAGATCCATTTTTTTTTAATTTTCCCAATGTTTTGACTATATCTTCAAGGAATTTTTGGAGTTGGAATGGAAGGGGGAGAATTGGAAGTCTCATCCAAACTAACACAGTAGATACCGCCATAGAGTTAGCATCAAACTCAAGGAACCAAGACGTGATGAATAGCTTGTATCCACCCCAAAACCAAGGCTTGAAATTTAGAGCATAATCGAAATACTTATGTGTTTCAAACTATACTATGAAAAATCCTTTTGAGGAAAAAAAAATTGAAATTCAAAGTGGAGATAATCCATCGAATTAGTGCTTCAAAAGGCCAAAAACCATTAAATATACAGATGACTTCTTTAGATTGTAAATCAAAGAAGAAGGAATTTACCTTTACTTCCATAGAAGGATATTTTTCCATTTGTTCAATAATATAAGGGCCTCGAATACTTTGAATTTGATATTTTAGATCTATAACTTTCATTTGGGTTGCATCCTTAAATGAGATAGGAATCACATTGGCTGATTGTGCACCACGACATCCCCACAAAAATATTTTGTTCATAATTATGGTTGATTTTTGTAAATATTATATTCTTGAAGTTGGGAGGAGTCTGATAAGACATTCCCATCAAATTAAAGGCTTTGAAAACAATATGGTATACCCCACATATATTCTATAGTTTGTTTTAAAGAGCATACTGAATAAGAACTATAAACCCATAAGATTTTCAATTTCCCACATAATATTTTAATAAAAATATGGAAACAGAGCTTCATACAATTCTCTGTCAGTTAACAAAAAGTCTAAATTCGTAGATTTTTATAAGGGACCTCTCTATGGGAGAACACCAGAGAAGGCTCAAAAGATAGAGTCGCCCCCAACTTATTTGTGAGAAAAGTATGAAATATAGGTGAGAAAGAATAGAAGGATGCAAGGACCGACATAGAAACTGCATGCAAAAGAACCCATTAAAGAATATGAAAACACCACGCAAATATAATGTAGGCCATCTAAGAATAATGAACATGTGATAACAAAAGAGGTGATTCGAGATAGAGAGATGGAACATGTTGATGACATGCCCAAAGATGCCCACTAAGTACAAATTCTCAATAAATCATGAGAAAGATAATTCCCTGATAGTCATTAACAACAAATATAATTAATCTATGTTCACAGGATAGCCATCTGTCCATTCACGACTCCATTGAAATAGTGAATGGGATGTATCAAAACCTAGATTTCCAGCACGACGACCTGAGAAAAAGTAGAGAACTGAAAAGACCTAACCTCCACCACTCCCTAGCCTTTTTGGCAGAACCTAAGTTCCCTGGGAAATGGATACTTCACACACACACACACACACACACACACACACACACACACACACACACACACACACACATATATATATATATATTCAATTTTTCCTGAATACTCTTAGCCCAAATTTTTGGATATATTTCTTTTATAAAAACATGGACAATCATTTGTTAATGATACATTACAAATATGATATATGTGCTAAAATCCAATATCAAAACTATTAGTCCTAACATTTTCAAAACATTTCATTGTAGGACATGATATTATACAAATCCACATGGAATATATTGTTGTAGAACCTTTGTTTGAATGATTTATTTCATTATGCATCTATATTGTAACTAAGCCAATGATCTTTGTTGCAAAAGATATCCAACTACTATTTTATTGGCCAAGATTCATGTAGACAAATATATGAGAAACATTGACCAAAATCTCAACCATTGTTATAATATGAGTCCCCATGATGAGTATGTTTTGAACATTTTGATCCTGATGGATATTGGTGGTCACTTGTCTATTACACCTAGACCCCCAACACTATTTCCTTTCATTTTTCTAATTTCTAGCACAATTACTAGTTTTGGCAAGTTTTCAGGTCCCGAACTTTCAGAGTCATTTTGAGGCCCTAAAAGGTATTATTTTGGAAAATGGGAAAACCCATATCATTTTGTAGGATATGAAATCAATTTTTTTTCTTTGGATAGATCTTTCTAATGAGGTATCGTATGCTCCAAATGGAGATTGTATGAAAAAGTTACAAGCTCGGGAAATTGATGTACTAACTAACCCCTTAATTGAGTTTTGAAATTAATATGGTTTGGATGTATATTTCATGATGGTTCATGATGAATGCTTCTATAGACCAAACATAAAAATGTATATAATCTTCTCCTCTACTTGATGGAAATATTTTTTTTTTCTTGCATGCATATATATTTGAATAAAATAAAATCCTTTGGATGATAATGATTTTGATTTTGCTTGCACGTATATAGATTTGAATAGATCTCACATTTTTTCATAGATCAAATGTCAGCTGAATACATGAGTTATATATTGATTTATTCCATATATATATTTAAGCTCAACATAAGCTGAAGAATTTTGAGGAAATTCTAATCATGCCAATATACAATGAGTTAGACTCGTCTTTCAACATGATTTTACTAGTTATACAAATATATAACTGCATTGTGTACACTTGAGAATGTTTATATATATCTATATATATATATATATATATATATATATATATATATATATATATATATATATATATATATATATATATATATATGTTCACACACACACACACATATATATATCTATGTGTGTGTTCGTACAATTTTGAAAAAAAAAACTTATTCTTGAATCAAGAATGGGCCTCAAGAACCTAATTATGAAAAATATGTCTTGATCAATTTGATGATGCTCCTTTGCTTTTGTTGCTTCTTGACTACTTCATGTTCTTGGTACAATCATACGCTTCTTTCTCCTATTTTTCATGATCATATACCCTGCATTTTCACCACAATTATATGCTTCTTGTTCCTCTTCTTTACTCTTTCCTACTCCTGTAGTCTCCCCCTAAGATGATGCACTTAATTTCATGTTCTCTATAATGTTTTAGGTTCTCATTTTGGAGTCAAATTAGTGAAAATAATTTGTTGGAACTATCCCTAACTTGTTTCTCAAATATTCAAACGGTTCTCTAGCAAGAGGCTTTGTAAATATGTCTGCGATTTGTTATTTTGTGGGTATGTATTCCATCTTCACTGTTTTCTGAACCACGTTCTCTCGAAGCAAGTGGTACTTTATAGGGATATGTTTGGTCTTTGACTGAAAAAAGAGATTTTTTGAAATTCTTATTACACTTGTGTTGTCTCACTTAATAGATATAGGTTATCTGAAATTTACCCTCATATATTGTAGAGTTTGTTTCATCCACAACACTTGTGTGCAACATCAAACAACTGCTAGGATTCTGCTGTAGACAGATAAACGAATGTTTTTTTTATTATTAACCATGATACCAACGACTCTCCTAGGTAGAATGCACCACCAATTGTACTTTTTTTGTCATCCACATAGTTGGCCCAATCTACATCTGTCTATGTTGTCAACGTAAATTATGTCCTTTTTGGATAACATAGACCATACTTTGGGTGATAATTGATATATTTCTACTAAGCCAATAGCCAACAATATATTTGGTCTACAAGCTCTTAGGCATAAAAAACTTCCTATCATATATCTGTAAATTTTTTGATACACATCAATCAACTTCATCTACACATAGCTTACATCTAGTAGTCATGGGGGTTGAGACAGGTTTACCATTTTCCATTTCGAACCTTTGCAGCATATCTCTTAAGTATTTATCTTGAGATATAAATATGCCTCCAACGTTTTGTAGGATTTCAAGTCCTAGGTAGAAGTTAATATCTCCAATCATTGACATCTTGAACTCAAACTTAATCTCTTCAGCAAACCCTTTTACTAGATGATCTTAATTGCTGCAAAACATGATATCATTCACATATACAATGACAATTAATAATTTATCTCCATCAAACTTTATCTACAAATTACTATTAGCTCCTCCTCCCTTCAAACCCTGTTTCTAGAGGTATTTTTTGACTGTAGAGTACCCTACTCATGGTGCTTGTTTAATACCATACAATGCTTTCTTTAATTTGTAGACATAGTTAGGCTTATATGATAATAAAAACCTTTAGGTTTCTCCATATATACTTCTTCCTCAAGATCACCATTTAGGAAAGAATACTTCACCTCCATTTGGTATACCTTGAAATCATTGTAGCATGCAAAGGAAGAAAACATCATAATTGCTTCCATTCTCACAACTGGGGAAAAAATATCTTCATAATAAAGACCTTACACTTGTGAGTAACCATTACACTCTAGTCTAGTTTTGCTTCTAAAACATTTACCTTGTTCATTCATTTTATTTTTGAATACCCATTTTATGCCAATGGAATTATTTCCAATAGGTCTTGGTGTTAGTTCCCAAGTCTTGTTTTTCTCAATTTGGTCTAACTCCTCATTCATAGCATCTACCCAAATTTTTTCTTTACTTGCCTCATCAAAGTTATTTGGCTCTATTTGTGACAGCATAGAAATATGAACCTGCTCAAATATTTTTTCTAGTTTCCTCCTTGTTTGTACTCTTTAATTTTTATCTCTAATAATTTGAATTTCAAGATGATTCTTTTGAGTGTGCCTTGAGGGTCCTTTTGAATGACTCTTTGTATCTTCTAATTAATCATCTAGTACTTCATTTTATTTACTTTCATAATGATGATGGTATGGAGGATCAATAAAACTTGTTCTTTTATTCTTATTAGATAGCTCTTCATCAAAATTTACATCTATGCATTCCAAAATATTATGTAACCTATTGTTATAGCACCTATATCCCCTACTTTTTCATGAATATGCCAAAAATATTCCTTCATCTGATTGAGCATAAAACTTTCCTAGATTTTCATCATTATTTTTGATATAGAATTTACTCCTAAATAATTTAAAATGCTTGATTGATGATGGTTTCCCATGCCACAACTCATAAGGTGTCTTATCAAAGTTTGGCCTAAGATGTGCCTTATTGAGAATACATACTATTGTATGCACTGCTTCAACCCAATAGGTTTGAGGAATGTTTCTTTATTGCATCATGGCTCTGGCCATTTGCTGAATAGATCGATTTTGTTTCTTTGCAATTCCATTCTATTTCAGTGTTCCTACAATAATGTACTATCATTTAATTCATTACATAGGTCTGCAAACTCATCTAATGTAAATTCACCTCCTTTGTCTGACCTTATGCACTTTATCTTACACCCTTTTTGTTTTTCTGCCAGTGCCTTGAATATTTTGAACTTCTCAAATCCTTTTGAATTATTTATGAGGAATGTCTCTTATGTCAATCTTGAATAGTCATCAGTTATCAACATGAAATATTTTTCTCCTCCTGGTGCTTCTTTTCTAGAAATCTCGTAGAAATCCATGTGAACTAGTTGCAAATTCTTACTACTATATAGTTTATCTTTGACTTTGAAATATGTTTGAGTTTTTTCTCCTATTTTACATGACTTGTAGATAGTTTTTTGAGGCTTCTTTATTGTTTTTATATCTCTAACTCATCTTTTCTTCTTGAGTATGATGATGTGAGGAAATTTGAGCCCCAATATCTTATGTCATAGCTAGGATTCAACTTGTTTTTTGTTGTAGCATTCTTCACTCTCTTCATTCCATATATATATATTATTCTCTATTCTAACTCCTTTAGCCAAAATCTTTCTCATATATGTTGACCTGATTCCACAGTCTCAAGCTGTAAAGAGAACATCACAACATTTTTCACACATCTGACTTACACTGAAAAAAAAAATGTTTTATACCATCTTCAAACAGTACATCCTAAGCCTTTCCTCTTCCATTATTCAAATTAACTATACCCTTTCCTCTAATTTTTCCTGCTTGATTATTGAAAAAAGTGACATTTCCAGTTTTATTTTCATTCGAGATATAAACATGGTTTTATCTCCTATCATATGTCTAAAGAAACCATTATCCACATACCATTTACTGTTTTGATCTTAAGCATATAAAACTAAGCCACACTTATTAGGTTTTGTTTCTTCTTCCTTTTTTCTCCATTGCATGCATCCATTTATTATTCTCTTAGAATTTCCCAAAACAATTCTTCTGATGTAATCTATACATTTTATGGCTGTATGTCCAAAATTTTTACAACAATAACAATATACATAAACTTAAATATATGTCCCTAGTAGTGGATGTTGTTTCAGAATATATCTATCTTAACATTTGATAATATTGTCCCCTAAGGAAGTATGGGTTCTGATAGATTATTATTTGATTCTCCATTCCTTTTGCCTTTTCTACTTTTTCAGCAATGTTTCTTTGCTGTTTTTCATTTGATGTTGAAGCGTTTCTCAAATTTTTGTTCTCAGATTGATGTGAGTTGTCATTCTCTCCCCTAGAAGCTTTTACAAAGGTGATCGTTCTTTTATCCTCTACCTTGTATTTACTGGATTATCCTTCATAACCTAACTCAGTATTTATGAGTGGATACCTTTGAGAATTTAATATCAAATCCAAATTTTCAGACCCTTTTATCTACTGAATATTCATGTTTAGTTCATTTTTAACCTTATTTGGCCTCTTCTTAAGGCTTACCACCTCTTCTTCTAGTCTTTCACATTCCTAGCTTTTCTATTTTATTTGTTGCATCAAAATGTCTTCCACTATCTTTGCTTCTTTAAGTTCAACCTTCAACTTGATATTATCTTCTAAATTTGATTCTTATTTTACGTATTTAAATAGGATCTCTTTTTTCTTTCTATTATTTAGTTTAAGACTTTCTATTTCATCTAGGGAATTGATTAACTCCCCCTCAAGGTATACCTCACCTTCCTCTTCTTCTTGATATGCCTGGAAATATTTTTCAAGTTCCTCCAAGGTCATCAATACGAATTCATTGGTTCCATATACACTAGAGGATTCATTGGTACTTACAGTCACACTGCTATAGTCTTGAGCATATAGACTTTTTATTCTAAATTTTCCCTCTTTCTGCATTTTATTAGACTTGTTGTTCTCTTTCCCTTTAGGTTGATTTTTTTCTTTATTATAAGGACATTTTGAATCATAATTCCCCACTCATCCACAATTAAAATTCTTAAATGAAAGTTTTCCTTTGTACTTACCTCTGCCTTTCTTTAGTCTTTTGACAAATTTTTATTCTTCTTCATTAGAATCTAAGCATGAACATTGCTTTTCTTCTATGTGTTTTTCTTCCTTGAAAGTTGATTCCCTAGTGATTGAATTTTCTTTTGGAATTCTCATCTCATATATTGTTAAGGAACCTAGTATTTTATCCCTATTCAAAATATCAAATTTTGTTGTCTCTTCTATAGCTGAAACCTTAATATTGAATTTAGAGGGTAATGACCTCAATATTATCTGAACTATTACACTTTCTTTGATTGTTTCTCCTAAACTCATCATGAAATTTATGACTTCATCAACTCTTAAAAATAATTTAGATATATCTTAATCTTCATTCATTTTTAAGGTCTCAAACTATGTTCTATATACTTGTAATTTCACCATATTTACCTTTTTATCTCCTTCATGAATACTCTTGAATTTACCCCAGATATCTTTGGTTGTCTAAAAATTCATAACCTTAATAAATTCAGACTCACATAGACCACTCGTAAGTGCATTCATAGCTTTTGCATTAGCTGTGAAATCCAGTTTGGCATATTTATCAGTAGTCATTTCCTTCAGTTCTTCATACCATACCATCACAGTAGCCCATACTTATATTCCAAGATACATTAAGTATGTCTTCATTTTCACTTTACAGAAAGCATAGTTTTTACCAATAAATAAAGGGGATTTATTTTTTGAGCATCCTTATTGACTAGCCATTTTACTAACTTGGGACCTCCTTCTAGTTTTGAAACTGTTATTGAAGGAACTTGGATATGATACCAATTAATATTTATGATTTGGAATTATTGAGAGGGGGGTGAATCAGTCAATCAAATATTTAATTTTTATATTCTTAATATTCTTCTTATTCAATTAATGGTTTATGTTCATGCTCTATTATTACTGAATTCCTTTTGTAGGTGTCAAAGAGAGAAATTTGCATATTTATTTATCAATAATTCAAGAAAATTCACACATCATTCAAGAACCAACACATGAAGACACTAGATATAAGTGGAAACCATGAAGAGAGAAAACCACAAAATTTAGGATGAAAGTGATGTCAAGGCAAGCTGCTACTCCTTATTACATCATATTTTTGTAGGCTCCAACCTACAAGAGGCTTCTACCTCAAAGGAAGCTCCAACTCCCACAAATTTTATGCAGGCTACAACCCACATGAGGCTCCTACCTCAACAGGATATAACCTATTAGTTTTCAAGATAATGTTGATTTTTTAGTAGCTTGGGAGGTACTCCAAGCCCTAGGTGTCGGGGTTTGGAGGGAAAAGCACCAAAAGGTTCAATTATGGGCTTGGAACCCAAGTATGGGGTTTTTTACCAAATCGTGTTTTGGGAATTTCCATGAGAACATTTATACATGTGATGGCATGAGACGATATCGGTGGTAAAGGAGACTCCAAAGCTTCAAGAATCATCGAATTCATACTTGTATAAGTGGAGATATGAATTTTTGAAGATAATTAATGGGCTGACACAATAAGGGTCAAGGTCAACCTGAGGTTTTTTTAAGCATGTGACAAGTTGGTAGCCCCTTTTGTGGCGTTTTAGAAGCACTTGTGTATGGTATATATACAAGGTGGAGTGGAGGAATTAGAAGCATCCATTCGGAAACACACAACAAGAAATCAATCTTGATAAAGGAGAGAGATATTGGCCACAGGAAGGAGGAATAAATAGTCAAGGCAGGGATTGTTTTTAGGGTTGTTTCAGGTGATTGAAATGTTGCAGGAGGCCAAGGAGAAGACTTGGAAGGCCAAAAATGTTGTGGATGCTTGTGGGTTTGTTTGAGGGTCAAACAAAGGTAAGAGGAGGCTATTTTGGAGGCTTTTTTGGGAGCCACAAAGAATTGAGGTATGCCACTGTAATATTCCAAATCTGGAACAACTCAACAAACATTCACTAAAAATGAATTTTTAGAAATATATGCCATAGGAATGAAAAATAATCAATTGGATCCCATAGACACATCCATCTAGCATCTAATTCCAAGAGGAGATTAGAAAGAAATGAAACTGGGTGAGGTAAACAGACCTCCCACACTAGTGTAGCTGAAAATGACTAAAAACCCCAAACACTGCTACTTAGGAATAATGCACAAAAGGGACTGCACATTCATAAGAGGGTTTTAACTCAAAAATTAGGGAAACAATTAGATCTGCTCATATATTAGATAAAAAATCTTACAAACTGAGATCTAGTTTCCTTATAAAAAATACAAGAGAACCCGGCAAGGGTTTCTTGTTAAACACTCTGCATACAAAATGTGATATTCAGAAATTTACTGAATCACCACTGCAACACTGAAGCATAAGAGTGTAGAAGGCTAAAATATGACTGATTTGATGTAGATCCCTCAAGGGATTTCTCCCATGAAAGGTTGGACCTTTCAATCACAAGAAAACACTGCAACAGAGCCACTAGACCATGGACTGAATGCTGCATCCAAAATAATGCATTCCCTAGCTTGGCAGTGTTGGGAATGTTAGGGAAATGTGTGTTATGCTACCATAGATATGAAATAATGACTATGACCCTCCAAATAGGTCTCTCAAGTGAAGTAAACCTTCCTCCCAAGAGAAACTAGCTTAGAAAGAGGGATTCCAATCCCTTCCACTGCTGCACCCTGCAACACTGCACAATCTCCGGAAAAAACTGCGCTGATGAAGTAGGCTGAAGCTTGGCCTGAAAACATGATGTGGAATTATGAATACAAACTCTCCCATGAGGGTCAAGGAAAGAGGTAGGATTCCCGCTCGGGAACACGCAGTGCTAAACAACATTGCTACCCTGCTAAACAACAAGAGGAAGAAAAAGTCTGAGAAAACAAGAATAATAATATAAAACATGAAGAATAATTTTTCCATCCTCTTCCTTAAATAAAAAATGATTTTTCTTGCCCTTGGCCCCACTCAATTAGGTCATCTCTATCCAAAGATTCATCTCCCTCCAAAACTGCGTTACTCCTTCTTGGATTCCTCCTCCTCCACAACTGCGTTGTTGAATTAGTCAAAGTGGACTGAATCAACTTGATTTTATCCCTGTTCACACATGGAGGTGTTTTATTAAGCTATAAAGAGTGTCCCCTTTCACACTTTTAGTGTTTTTATTCCTCCTTAGGAAACTTATGGGCTTTTCTACCCATTTATTCACTGGCTAGAGCTGCTGCTAACTCTAATGTTCCATTTAGCTTTGAGGCTAAAATTTTGGAACATTACAATCCTCCCCTTCAAAATATTTTCTTGTCCTCAAGAAAATGTATAGGGAGAGAAAAATTTCTCCCCTCCTCCTCATGTGGCCTCCCATCAATAGCCTCCATCACTACATCAAAAGAATTTGCAAATAAACTGTCATCCAATGTTTCCACCCAAGTGTGCAGAGCCAAATGGTCCACATCAATAAAAGGTGGAAAGTGTGAATGGAAACCTACTTGCTGTCTCATGGCTTCCACAAAGTAGGAGTGATGACCAACATGGTGAACAAGTGCCTCCTTCACCCATGCTATCATCCAAATGAAGTGAGTCACCCTCCAACGTGGAAACTCATGAAGAATCTCCTCCACATTTGGTTCCTGAAATGTAGGCGGGCTGAATAAATGAACATGATAGGAGAGAAGGCCTATCCCATGCTGTCTTCATCCCCACTTATGATAAGTGTATAGGGCATGTTGATCTTGGGCTGTAACATGATTTCCCTCCAATGGCAAGAAGAAGATTGAGTCTCCAAGGACCCTCCCTCCAAAGTCATAAGTCATGCCAACCCAAACCATTCCATACAAGATGAATGGTACATCATCACCATATGGCATCCAAATCAGAAAATGGCTGAAGGTTATGCACAAGTTTGGATGATACACATGGTCTCTCTGGTGGATGCAGTGCAGTCCTTTCAACTGTTGATTCAGAGTATGAAGTGGCAAGTTGTTATTCGAAGAATTTGTGGCTATGCATGTTAGCTCATCTACTATGAAGTAGTAAGCTACGATATATACCAGCTGTGTACAGTAAAAAAAATTCAACACTTGCCAAAATTCATGTAGATATGGGTTATTAGCATTACAATATTTGGCCCTAAAGGGACCATGAAACCCATAAATAATCTTGCTCTCTTGTGGAGCAATGCACTATTTACATATGGTGAGAAAATACGAATACTCAATTGAGTAATAAACAAGAACATAAATGTATTTCTTACCATGCATCATGTGTGAGCTGAAATTGAGGTCCATGAGTGAGTCCTCCCGTGAGAATCTTCTCATAAAAAACTGCAAGAGGAGAGAGTGCATACTCCCTTTGGAACACTCCATCAATAGAAACATGCTCTTAGGTGACAGCGCTGTAGGCCTTAGTAACAAGGCTCTTGTCACTCCATGACTTTTCCCTTTGACATTCCATATCCCAAAGCCATGCACCATCATGCTGTTATGTGAGAAGGTCTTCTTCTGACATGGAATCCTTTCATAATCCTCATGTTGGGAAAAATACTGAGAGGGGGGGGGGGGGTGAATCAGTATTTAGGACTTACTCAAATCTTTTTACTTTTTCTTACTTAAAAACCCATACGCGACTTTCCTGATGCCAACTCGTGTATACACATGGATATCCTTAATAAAACATGCGTATGTCCAGAAATATTATTATGCAGATAATTCTTCACTTATATCATTCCATCATTCATTCATTATATGTTCAATAATCAATAAACATATGCAGTAAGAATAGAGTAAATCATCACACATAAGAAACACACATGAACACCAGGATTTTTAGGTGGAAACCCAATTTGGGAGAAAACCACTGTTGCCGTTGTCTTAGCCTTCAATATTTTATTATAAAGAAAACATCTTACAACCATGTACTAGCGCAAACTCATACCAGCATGCAGGCACCCACCTGCAGAAGGCTACAACCTTCTCTCGTTTACCAGCCTCTCCTGGAAGGGAGCTATAACCCCCCTGCTCTCATTTACCAGCTTCTCCTGGAAGGGAGCTACTACCCCCTTACTGAAGGCTTCGATCCTCAGCTCCATTTCAGACCACGTTTCATCAATTTTCAAACTGGATCAAGCAGCTTCAATACAACCCTTCACTTATCAACGATCATACTTTGCCCATTGCTTCCAACAAAACAGTGAAACCACTGTAACCAGAATATCAGAGATAACCTAGACTTCAAAATAGATATGCAGAACCACATTCAACCTTGAGAAACTATAAGTTCAGATACCATACGCGCCTTTGTTTAAACAGATCCACGTATACACGCGCTTTTCACGAAATGAACCCGCGTATACATCTGTGCATTTTTCAGAACAACCCTAACTGCCCATATGCGCCTTTGTTTAAACAGATCCGCGTATACACACACTTTTTATGAAATGAACCTGCGTATACATCTGTGCATTTTTCAGAACAACCCTAACTGCCCATACGCGCCTTTGTTTAAATAGATCCACGTATACACGTGCTTTTTATGAAATGAACCTGCGTATAGATCTATAAAAGATAAACTTTGCAGAACAGACCAGATCTATGAACTTACCCAGATTTCTTCAATTTCTTCAACAGATTTGCGCCAGGTCTTCAATACTTCTTTTCAGATCATCCTAGAGATTCATCATTTATAGATCTTCATCATATTCATAGGTGCATCATAGATTCAGATTTATCGATTAAGAACAGAGTTCAACCATACAGATAAACTTCAGAGTGAAGTATTCATTTCAAGCCCAGACACATGCACCCCTTTGCACAATGATCTTCTTCTCCTTATATAGGTTTAGCCTTTATCAATACCATGAGTCAAAACCACACCACTTCCAATGGTATTCCTGGACGGGACCAAATAGATAATCAAGCGCTCAATACAATGGGTCAATACCATGGTAGTAACCCCTGGTTTTACACATTTAGAGTGCAATTAGGCATACGTGACTTAGCACGTACTTTTCCACGTACATATGCTACTTCGCCTAAACAAACCCACGTATGCATAGTGACATGTCTTATTCATCATTGCTCTGGCCCTTTTTGAAGTTTCTTTCTTCTGTACTCCTTAGCTGATCTGTAGATACATCATCTGTACATATTTGACACATAGGTTGCAACTCATCAAGTTAGTTTCTTTCAAGAAAAACTTCATCAAACAGGTTGCTATCCAAAGACAACTTCATCACATCATATAGCCAATTATCATCTCATCAAGTAAATTACCATCAAATACAACACATGCCAACAATCTTCACATCAGATTTACATCATTAATAAACTCATCAAGCATCAAGAACAACTTCATTAAGTAGGTTTCCATCATCTTCATCAAGTGGGTTGCCATCAAGGACAACAATCTGCATCATATTGCCAACAATCTCCCCCTTTGGACTTGATGGCAACCACGATGGTGTTTGATCACCACAACAGATAGATACATTAAGCATAATGATATTCTCCCCTATTCAAACACCATGTCACTCTCCCCCTTTGACATCAAGGGCAAAGGGCGGATCAAAACCAACACAAGGTTGTTTTCTCCTCATGTAGATAGAAGAGCACTGTAGATCTGATGTGCACTGAAGTTACCATGCTCCCCCTGAATTCATGCTGAAATTTCAAACATATTTTTCAATGAAGTACATGACTCTATGACCTTCCTATCACCAAGGACTCATACTTACATCAAAGATCCAACCAAGTGGATTTACATATGAGACTCAAGTACCCAACCAAGTGGGTTTACACATTTGAACAAGTCCTTACATTTCTAAATATTTCAATTTTACATCATAGGTCTCATCATGACCTTTTCATAAAATTACAAATATGACTTTTTATGACCACTACCAAAAAGACCTCAAGAAAGAGATCACATTTCAGACACGGCTAATGCTCCCCCTGAAACTGTGATCTTGTTCTTGAGCCATCTCACTGTTTTCCTTAACAGAAAATCATACTCTTCTGTCTCCATTGGAACTCGCGTGTATACGCGACTTTGCTTCATAAAACCCGCGTATGGAAAGGAAATTTCACATTCCTTCTTCTCCCCTTGAATCTGTACCACCTGTACCTGTCTTCTTTTGTCACATCAGATGCACTGTCAGAAATAAACATAACCAGAATTACCAAAACCAACCATGGGAATCATCATACATTGCTCCCCCTGAACACTTTCAACAACCAATCATCAAGGCATCTTTACCCAATATCAGAGAATGAAACAGAAATATAAGAGCTGAAACATCATCAAAGATACCATACAACATCAGAGATACCAAACAGTACTGCAGTTGTGCTAAAAAATGCTGACCCAAAACAAAATTTGTCAGCAACTAACCATGCATTGTTTTCTGTGTATAAACCCGCGTATATACACGACTGTCTTTCAGGAAACCCGCGTATCCAATTTAATCTTTTGAATTTAAGCAGTTCTGATTTTCTGCAAGGCAGAGACTACTCCCAGCTTCTGTCTAAGATATTCGAACGCTTCCCTGGGCAGAGGTTTGGTAAATATATCAGCAACTTGTTCTTTGGAGGGAACATACTCCAACTTCACCTTTTGTTCAAGCACTTGTTCACGTAAGAAGTGATACTTGATGGGAATGTGCTTGGTCTTAGAATGCATAACATGATTCTTTGAGATACTGATGGCGCTTGTATTATCACACATGATGGAGATAGGAGGTGAACATTTGATTTAAAAATCTTGTAAGGTTTGCATCATCCAAAGAAGTTGAGTGCAACATGATGCGACAGCCACATATTCTGCTTCTGCTGTAGATAAGGCAATAGAGTTTTGCTTCTTGCTGAACCAAGATACTAGTCGGGGCCCCATATAGAATGCACCACCACTAGTGCTTTTTCGATCATCAACATTTCCAGCCCAATCTACATCAGTGTAAGAAGGAAGAGTAAGATCAACATTCTTTGGATACCATAGTCCAAAGTCTTGAGTTCCTTGTAGATATTTGAATATTATTTTGACAGCCTGAAGGTGAGTCTCTTTTGGATTAGCTTGGAATCGTCCAACAATCCCAACTGCATGCATAATGTCCGATCTAGTCCCAGTGAGACATTGTAAGACTCTATCATCTGCATTGCATTCCCAAGGATGACTGGTGGGAGAATATCATGAGAACCGAGATTACATCTGTTATCACAGGCACTTATAGGTTTTCACTTTCCATGCCATATATCGTAATTTGCGAAGGTATTGACACAAGAATATACCATCTCGTAGTTCATGCACGGCAAGTCAAGAAAGAATGTTAGTTCCCCAACTAAAGAAATTCTACCTACGCCAGACATACAAATTTCTGACTCATAGACTCTTCATTACTTCCAAAAATGATATCATCAATATATACAACCACAATCAATAGTTTCTCATTTTCAGTTTTTGTGTATAAGTTGCTATCAGCAGACCCTTTTGAAAATCCTTGTTGATGAAGATATTTGTCAAGACGATAGTACCATGCCCTTGGAGCTTGTTTGAGACCATATAGAGCCTTTTTAAGTCTACAAACAAGTTTTTCATCATTTCCCAAAATGAATCCTTCTGGTTGTTCTATATAAACTTTTTCTTCTAGATCACCATTGAGAAAAGCAGATTTAACATCCATTTGATAAACTTTGATTTGTTGGAAGCTTGAAAAAGCAAGAAACATTCTTATGGCTTCAAGTCTAGCTACAGGAGCAAACGTTTCTTCAAAGTCTATACCTTCTTGTTGAGTATACCCCTTGCAAACAAGTCTAGCTTTGTTTCTTACAACATCCCCATTCTCATTTAACTTGTTTTTGAATATCCATTTAGTTCCAATGACATTTTTGTTATGAGGTCTTGGTACTAATTCCCAAGTATGATTCTTTTCAATTTGATCTAGCTCTTCATTCATGGCTTGAACCCAACATTCATCTTTGCTAGCTTGATTGACATTGTGAGGTTCAATAGTGGATAGAAATGCCAGATAGCTAGAAGATCCCACAAGAGTCCTTCTTGTTTGTACACCTGATCCCTTATCTCCCAAAATTTGAGATTCTGGATGATTCTTTTGAACATATCTGGATGGAGCTTTTTCAGATAGATCATCTTCAGGTTCTTCATTGGGTTCACTGTCTATATCATTGCTATTTGATGTAGAAGTACATAAGTCACCATCGTCTTCATTTGTTGTTTGTTTTCCTTCTTTTGGGGCTGCAGGAGACTCATCAATAACAACATCAATACATTCAACAATCTTCCGAAGTCTTTTATTGTAACATTTATATGCTCTACTCCTAGAGGAGTATCCAAGAAGTATTCCTTCATCTTCTCTAGGTTCAAAGTTGCCAAGTTTTTCATCATTATTTTTGATAAAGCATTTGCTTCCAAAAACTCTAAAATTCTTCACAGTGGGAGGATTACCATACCAGAGTTCATATGGCGTTTTATCACTATTTACACGAACATGCGCCTTGTTAAGAATATTTACCGCTGTATGTGCTGCTTCTCCCCAAAAAGTGTCAGGTGTTCCGGAATCATCAAGCATAGCTCTGGCCATTTGTTGAACTGTTCTATTCATTCTTTATACTGCGCCATTTTGTTGTGGAGTGCCAGCTACATAAAACTGTCTTTTTATGCCATGTTGTTCACAAAATTCAAGGAATTCATCTGATGTATATTCTCCTCCTCGATCAGATTTAAGACACTTGATTTTTAGATCTAATTCATTTTCAACCAGTGCCTTGAAGACCTGAAATTTCTCAAATGCTTCATCT
Source organism: Pinus albicaulis (assembly GCA_034641835.2). NCBI lineage: Eukaryota > Viridiplantae > Streptophyta > Pinopsida > Pinales > Pinaceae > Pinus > Pinus albicaulis. The sequence goes on from CM076574.1 coordinate 499,863,653, forward strand.
TTGTGTTTAATCAACCCAATCCAACACATTCTAGAGAAATCATCAATAAATAAGATATAGTATTCTTCACCACGTGGTGACTTTTTCCTCATAGGTCCACATATGTCGGTATGAATGAGTTCAAGAGGCTTACTTGATGATCCTTCCTTGGCATTAAATTGTACTCTAGTTTTCTTGCCGAATTGGCAAGATTTGCATATGATATTTTCAGGTAGAGTAATATTGGGAAGATCACGAACAACTTTAAGTCTGCTTGATTTGTTGATTTGAGAGAAGCTCAGATGCCCCAAACTTCTATGCCATAGCCAGTTTTCTGAAGATTTACTCAAGTAACATTGTTCTTTGCAGTTCTTCAATACATACAAGTTGCTTGGAGTTCTTTTTCCTTTTATAATTGTTTTACCTGTATCAAGATCACGAACCACACATTCTTTTGAACTAAAGACAACTTCAGTTCCTTGATCACACATTTGACTTACACTTAACAGGTTATGCCTTAATCCATCCACATACATGACATCATTAGCCTTTACCTTTTCTCTTAAAAACACAGACCCTTTTCCTTTAATTACAGCAGGAGTATCATTTCCAAAAGTAACTTTCTTTTCCTTTTCTAGAGCACTATATGCACGAAGTTTGTTTTTATCACCTGTCATGTGTCTTGAGCATCCACTATCAATGTACCATTGATTTTCTTCACCTTCTGCAAATAACGCTATGCCACAATTTTCAACCTATAATTCCTTCTTTTTCCATACCTTGGATTTTGAAGGAAGATGCTCTTTTGGCTGAACTTTTCTCCTGCATTCAGATTCTTCATGGCCAAATTTATTGCAATAAGCACATTCAACTTCATTTAGAAGAGGAGAAAAGTTGTTATATGTATTCTTCTTTGTTTCAATATCAATCCTTTTCTTTCTTGCTTCTCTTGTCATGATGGTTTTATATGCAACACATTGAACAACTTTATGACCAAAATTGTGACATGAGAAACATTATCCATTGAAAAAGAAATTTTTGCGATCATGAAGTCTTCTACTTGAATTTACCTGTTTATTGGTGTTTCTTTGAAAGATATTCCTATTATTGTTTTTTGAATTGAGATGATCATGCTTTACCTGTAAAGATTCTTTATTCCCTTGCTGAGTGGTAGAATGTTGTAAACCAGCTGTAGCGGCTTTTAGATAATTTGGTGCTAAAGCCTGAGAAGATTCTCTGGTATATCCAAGACCTGTCTTTATAAGAGGAGAATGTTGTACCTTGATAATCTCATCTAAGGTTTCAGATCCTTTATAAAATCTAAGATTCAGAGTCTTTACTTTCTCAAGTTCTTTTCTTAGACTTACTACTTCACATTCTAATTTCTCATTGTGTTTCTTCTTTTCTTCATTCTGCTTTTTCAGAGTCTCAATTATTATTTTACTTTCTTCCAAGCAAATTTTGAGTTGATTGTTTTCATCAAGAAAATAATTGTCATCTAGAGCATCCATAAAAGTATCCTTGTCTTCTCTAGAATCCTTTTCAAATGCCATGAGAAGTCTAAGATCTTGTTCACATTCTTCCTCACTATCAGAGAACCCATCACTATCTTCATGAGTATAGTAACTTTTTCTAGTGCTAGACCAGTTCTTATTCCTTCTTGCTACTTCCTTCCCTTTTGCAGATGTTTCTTTATAAGGACACTTCACAGCATAATGAACAACTCTTCCACAATAAAAACATTTGAAAGGAAGCTTACCTCTGAACCGTCCTGTGCCAAGTTGAAGTTTCTTTACAAAATTAACCTCATCTTCTTCTGAGATATATCCTGATCCTTCTGCTTCTTGTACTTCTTTTCCTTTTGTAGAAGCTCTAAAGATGGCTTCTTTGACTTTAGATGGTCCTCCTCTTCTCATTTCATAAGCAGTCAGTATGCCATGAAGTTGCACCACAGTAAGATTTTGAAGATCCTGTTTTTCTTCAAGAGCAGAAACTTTTGACTCAAATTTTGCCGTTAGTGATCTTAAAATTTTCTCAACCAAAGTAGATTCAGCTATTGTTTCTCCCAGATTTCTCATACAATTTACAACATCATCAAGATGTAAAAATAAACTGACAATACTCTCATTACTATGCATCCTTAAATTTTCATATTCAATTATGAGAGTTTGGAGTTTTTCACCTTTTACCTTGGCATCACCTTCATAACTTAGAATGATTTTGTCCCATATTTCCTTTGATGTATTCAGCTGCATGACCTTGACAAATTCAGATTCAGTTAGACTTCCCAATAGAGCATTGACTGCCTTTGCATTTGTTTCATAATTCTTCTTTTCCATCGGATCTGTTGGTACTGCGGCTAGATATTGATATCCTCCTTCAAAAATGGCCCATACATCTGCTCCCAGAGACTGAAGATAAGATCTCATCCTTGTTTTCCAGAATATTAAATTGTTTCCATTAAAGAGTGGAGGCCTGATAGATGCTAATCCCTCTTGATTGCTCATCTTGCTTGATCTTCCTTCTAGCGGCCAAGCTTTTTCAGAAGAACCTGCTCCAATACCAATTGTTGGGAAAAATACTGAGAGAGGGGGGTGAATCATTATTTAGGACTTACTCAAATATTTTTACTTTTTCTTACTTCAAAACCCATACGTGACTTTCCTGACACCAACTCACGTATACATGCGGATATCCTTAATAAAACATGCGTATGTCCAGAAATCTTATTATGCATATAATTCTTCACTTATATCATTCCATCATTCATTCATTAGATGTTCAATAATCAGTAAACATATGCAGTAAGAACAGAGTAAATCATCACACATAAGAAACACACATGAACACCAGGATTTTTAGGTGGAAATCCAATTCGGGAGAAAACCACCGCTGCCTTTGTCTCAACCTTCAATATTTTATTATAAAGAAAACATCTTACAACCATGTACTGGCACAGACTCATACCAGCACGCAAGCACCCACCTGCAGAAGGCTACAACCTTCTCTCATTTACCAGCCTCTCCTGGAAGGGAGCTACAACCCCCCTGCTCTCATTTACCAGCTTCTCCTGAAAGGGAGCTACTACCCCCTTACTGAAGGCTTCGACCCTCAGCTCCATTGTAGACCACGTTTCATCAATTTTCAAACTGGATCAAACAGCTTCAATACAACCCTTCACTTATCAACAATCATACTTTTCCCATTGCTTCCAACAGAACACTGAAACCACTGTAACTAGAATATCAGAGATAACCCAGACTTCAGAATAGATATGCAGAACCACATTCAACCTTGAGCAACTATAAGTTCAGATACCATACGCGCCTTTGTTTAAATAGATCCGCGTATACACGCACTTTTCACGAAACGAACCCACGTATACATCTGTGCATTTTTCAGAACAACCCTAACTGCCCATATGCGCCTTTGTTTAAACAGATCCGCGTATACACGTGCTTTTTATGAAATGAACCCGCGTATATATCTGTGCATTTTTCAGAACAACCCTAACTGCCCATACGCGCCTTTGTTTAAACAAATCCACATATACAGCGCTTTTTATGAAATGAACCTGCGTATAGATCTATAAAAGATAAACTTTGCAGAATAGACCAGATCTATGAACTTACCCAGATTTCTTCAATTTCTTCAACAGATTTGCGCCAGGTCTTCAATACTTCTTTTCAGATCATCCTAGAGATTCATCTTTTCTAGATCTTCATCATATTCATAGGTGCATCATAGATTCAGATTTATCGATTAAGAATAGAGTTCAACCATACAGATAAACTTCAGAGTGAAGTATTCATTTCAAGCCAAGACACATGCACCCCTTTGCACAATGATCTTCTTCTCCTTATATAGGTTTAGCCTTTATCAATACCATGAGTCAAAACCACACCACTTCCGATGGTATTCTTGGATGGGACCAAATAGATAATCAAGCACTCAATACAATGGGTCAATACCATGGTAGTAACCCTGGTTTTACACATTTAGAGCGCAATTAGGCATACGCAACTTAGAACGTACTTTTCCGCGTACATACGCTACTTCGCCTAAACAAACCCGCATATGCATAGTGACATGTCTTATTCATCATTTCTCTGGCCCTTTCTGAAGTTTCTTTCTTCTGTACTCCTTAGCTGATCTGTAGATACATCATCTGTACATATTTGACACATAGGTTGCAACTCATCAAGTTAGTTTCCTTCAAGAACAACTTCATCAAACAGGTTGCTATCCAAAGACAACTTCATCACATCATATAGCCAATTCTCATCTCATCAAGTAGATTACCATCAAAGACAACACATGCCAACAATCTTCACATCAGATTTACATCATTAATAAACTCATCAAGCATCAAGAACAACTTCATCAAGTAGGTTTCCATCATCTTCATCAAGTGGGTTGCCATCAAGGACAACACTCTGCATCATATTTCCAACACCTCCAATGCTAAAGGGTAGCTTCCTTGCACCATGAATGTGCCTTCCTTCTCTTCAGAAATATCATGAAAAGTATGGGGAAGTCTCTACCCATACTTTCCCAAGTGCAACCACAGCAACAAAAACTCTTGCTGCTCTATCATATGGGTGCCCTGCCATCCAATTAGTTTCTCTCTCCATTTATGGTAAAATTTGGGCTGCCTTTGTCCTTGGGCTAAAATGACATGTCCTCCAAGAATGGCGCAAGTTCCCCCATTAAACAATTCAGCCATGAAGTGCCTCCTCAAGTTCTCCAAGTGATTCCTCCCACAAGAAGAGAAGAGGTGTGATGTGGCAATCATGCTTTGCCCATAGTTCCTCCTGAAAGGTACAACATATAAAGTGGGGATAATCATGATCCCAATGGGCATCTTCAATCTCAAGCCCACTCTCCCAACCAAAATTCCCATGAGCATAAACATGTCAGCAATACATGGAAGCAATGTACCATGAAAACAAGTTTCCAAATGACAACTAGAGAGTGAATCATAGTTCCACTCATGGAACTAGTGCATTCCATCCTTTGCCTACATCAAAATAAGAAATAACAAGTTCTTTACCAGCCAATTTTTTTCTACCACAATCATCTCATTAGATGGAAACAGGAAGTTACAATATGGTGTCAATGGTGTACACCAAGAAACATGTGGCTTCCCCCACAAGCCACCAAAAAGATAGACAAAACTAATGCTACAACTAGCTACAAGTATATCATCATACAATATGCAAGAAGAGATAATTCTTCTTGATACATCATGTTGCTCAAACAAGGAAAATAATTACAATTCAAAATGTGAAATTATACCTCCTCCATCATGTACTTGAGATCTTGAGCTGAAATGGCTCAACTAGACTCTTTCCCTCACCTCCAATGAGTAGGGAAGTGGCTGTGACCTCCTATCTATCACCATCCAGGCTATGCATCTCTCCATATGCTGAAATATGTCATGCTGGATGACCTCTCAAGTGAACTCCTCTACCAAGGAAAGATATGCATCATAATGCATGGAAAGGAAGTCCTCATCTGCTGCAAGTAGCAACTTCTCCTTGAGACTAGAAGCTCTAGTCAAGAAGACTTTTCCATGTGAGTAGATGACCACATCCTCCACCATATACTCATCTTCTCTATCTGATTCATCAAGAACCATGCATGCACCAAGATCCTTGGAGTACTCTACTAAGAGTTGAGGTCTCCAATAAGGATCAATCCTCCTAAGAGACAACGCTGATGATCTAGCATGTGAAGCTCTCCTCATGCTGCTGCCTACTACTTTGACATCCATTATGCCAAATTCTTCCTCCAAACCCTTCACCCCTCCAAAATCCAAGAGTGGTGAATCCAAAGACAAGATGTCTTCCATCAACTCCAGATCAGGTGGTCTCCCAGGTGGAATGCCTCCATGTAGTGAGACATCAATGTTAGGAGTAGACTATACATATGGTTGGGAAACCTTGCCCCTACCCTTACAATGCAATTCAGTCTACCTCTTCCTTGCATTGGCTCTCTGAAATAGAGAAGGGTGTGTGCCTCTCATCAAGTGATGCTGCTCTTCCTCCCTTCCTCCTCCTTCCAGCTGCAATGTTGCACAATCATGTTGCTCACTAATTGTGCTTGGAACTCCATGTATGAGATCCTGGGGAGCTTCTTGCAAAGGTACAAGAATCCCTCCTATTGGAGCATGTGCTCCTCCTCCCTCTGCATGAGGCACTGGATGTGCTATAGATGTGACAACACTGTTGCCCTCAACTCCATCTATGTGTGTGGGCAACATCTCAATAGTTGGATCCTCCTGTGATAAAGAGATCCTCATTCCCTCTTGTTTAGGAATATGAACTAGAGGTCTTGCCTCCGGCAATGTGTCATGCAATATGTCAGCTCCTCCCATGGTTTTCTGAAGTGGAGTTTCCTCCATCACATACAAAGGGTTTGTCCTCTCAAGTTTCCATTTCTCATGTGTCTTAGGAAGTATTTCACCAAACCTTCCCATTAATGTTTCAATAAACCTTTCATAAGAGGAAGTGTTTGCATTTTTTAAAGCGCAAGATTCAAAAATCCACCATGCATGGGCTTTACCTCTAAAATTTAGCGCTGCAACTCTGGCCTCATCTTCAAAAATATGGTGCTGCTGAAAATAGGAGTATATGTCTTTCACCCAAGCTTCAACTGAACATGTATGTGATCCGGAAAAAGTGGATAGTGTAAATATACCCACACCCTGCTACTGGTACTTCTCCACTTGGATCTTGAAAAACCCTTGGAAATCAGTATGATCTCTAAACCTCTCAGTTTGAGATTCATACTCCCTCAACAAATAACTAAGAGTCACCCTCTTAGTCATTCTTCCTCCTCTCATCCATCTTAAGATAGACCTGGGTGCTTAGCTACGCTGTGCATCATGGTGTGTAGTTTCATGCTTACACTCACCATGTGAAAATTTAGATTCAGATCTAGATCCAAACTCATTTGGAGATCCCATATCCAATCTCATTTTCTTCAGCTCTCCTCGAAAGCTCTGCATAGATTTTGGAAGAAGCTTTGTAATATTTTCTTCCCTTCTCCCTTAAAATACTGAAGCTTTCTAATTTCTTTCCATCTCTCCTTCCCCTAAAGTACAATTTCCTGAGATCCACAGGCTGAGCCAAGATTGCAGCTCTGATACCACTGTAATATTCCAAATCTGGAACAGCTCAACAAACATTCACTAAAAATGCATTTTCAGAAATATATGCCATATGAATGAAAAATAATCACTTGGATCCCATAGATACATCCATCTATCATCTAAACCCAAGAGGATATTAGAAATAAATGAAACTAGGTGAGGTAAATAGACCTCCCACACTAGTGTAGTTGAAAATGACTAAAAACCCCAAACACTGCTACTCAGGAATAATGCACAAAAGGTACTGCGCAATCATAAGAGGGTTTTAACTCAGAAATTAAGGAAAAAATTAGATCTGCTCATATATTATATAAACAATATTACAAATTGAGATCTAGTCTCCTTATACAAAATACAAGAGAACTCGGCAAGGGTTTCTTGTCAAACACTCTGCATACAAAATGTGATATTCATAAATTTACTGAATCACCACTACAAAAATAAATAATAAGAGTGTAGAAGGATAAAATATGATTGATCTGATGTATATCTCTCAAGGGCTTCTTCCCATGAAAGTTTGGACCTTTCAATCACAAGAAAACACTGCAACGGAGCCACTAGACCATGCACTCAATGTTGCCTCCAAAATAACGCATTCCCTAGCTTGACAACGTTGGGAATGTTAGGGAAATGTGTGGTACTACCACAGATCTGAAATAAGCACTAGGACCCTCCAAACAGGTCTCTCAAGTGAAGGAAACCTTCCTCCCAAGAGGATCTAGCTCAGAAAGAGGGATTCCAATCCCTTCCACTGCTGCACCCTGCAACACTGCACAATCTTCTTCAAAAACTGTGTTGATGAAGTAGGCTAAAGCTTGGCCTAAAAACCTAATGTGGAATGATGAATACAAACTCTCCCAAGAGGATCCTCAAGGAAAGAGGTGGGATTCCCGCTTGGGAACACCCGGTGCTAAACAACACTTCTACCCTGCTAAACAGCAAGAGGAAGAAAAAGTCTGAGCAGACAAGTATAATAATCTAAAACATGAAGAATAATGATACCATCCTCTTCCTTAAATAAAACATGAGTTTGCTTGCCCTTGGCCCCATTCAATTAGTTCATCTCTATTCAAAGATTCATCTCCCTCCAAAACTGTGTTACTCCTTCTTGGATTCCTCCTCCTCCACAACTGTGCTATTGACTTAGTCAAAGTGGACTGAATCAACTTGATTTTATCCCTTTTCACACATGGAGGTGTTTTATTAAGCTAGAAAGAGTGTCCCCTTTCACACTTGGAGTGTTTTTATTCCTCCTTAGGAGACTTATGGGCTTTTCTACCCATTTATTCACCAGCTAGAGCTACTGCTAACTCTAATGTTCCATTTATCTTTGATGCTAAAATTTTGGAACATTACAGCCACATGCCTAGCCTCTCCAAAACATGCAAGTGTTGGGGTGTTAAGGGATATCAATTTCCTAGAACAAACAACCATGAGGATGCCATATCACCTTTCCTAGGCCGCAACAATGAGGAGGCTGTTAGGTTGGTTTATAATGGGTTTTTGCAGCATGAAATTTCCATAACCAGGTAAAAAAGTACAATAGTATTGCAACAACATTGAATGTGTATTGGATACACATTTTTGGCTTAGTTTTGGATCATAATTATTGTATCCTATCGAATCCAATTTATATGCTTGATTGGATGATTGTAATCCTTCATCAGTGCAGATCTTGAATTGTAGAATTGGGCATCATTGGTATAGTGGAGGGAAGTGTGTTGATAGCCCAAAGTATCACTAGACAAGCTATCCTAAAGTGGCTAAGAGGAGCTAAATATTGGGTGAAGATTGGTGTCGAAGTGCAACACCTTGATGGACAATGGTGACTGTAATCCTAGCAATTTGGAGCTCGAGATTAGGCCTACCCAAAGGGTATATTGGTGTCAAAGTGCAACACCTTGATGGACAATGGTGACTACTATCCTGGCAATTTGGATCTCGAGATTAGGCCTACCCAAAGGGTAGATTGGATCAACCTGTGTACATGCTACATAAGTGACTTACAATAGTGTTAGGTAGCATCCCTCCTGGAGTCTCTATGTTTTTTCCTTTGAAGGACTAAGGGGAAGTTAGTGAGGAGTACAGAAGCAAAGGAAAGACAGGACAAGATATGACATTGAAGTTGCAATGAAGTTTGACATTGTATCTTGTATACCATAGACTATTGTATTATTCAGATTTAGTTTAATATAACAAATATTGGGTTATACATTACTGTACAATTTTGTTAAAAATTGTGTATACGTGTGCATATGTGATTTACTGCTTTATGTTTTCCGTTGTGAAAAGTAGCTCTTTTTTAGATTGTTGGTGTGGTAGCGTCAATGATTTTAAGATATTATCCTATACCCAAGATCATGGAAATTCAACATGGTTTCAAAGCATGTACAAGCTACTTTGGAAGTCAGTTAATCAAATTTGTGCATGTTATATGATCCAAATATAATAATGTAAAGTTAAGATACAAATATTTATTAAATTATAATATTTAATAAATATTAGAGACAATTAGAAATAGAATATTGTTAGCAAAGATAGGACTCTATAATAGAATCATATCTTAGGCTCTAAAATAGGAATAAAGTTAGTAGATTGGATAGAAGATCATTTATTGTAAATGGACACTTCTTATTTTTTCAAGTGATCCATAGCTAAATTAAGTTAGGACATATAGCTTATAAATAGGTTAGTCTCCTAATTGAAAATTTAGTAGAAGTTTACGTTTGTAAACTCCTACAACTTTTGATGTAATTTATTTTCCAATATCAATAAAATTACGTGTCTAAGGACACTTCTACCTTTATTGTGGTATCGGAGCCACCAATAATGCAGATGACATGAAGGTGGAGATTTTAGCTTTGCAGACTTTTGGAAAATTATGCTAAAGGATGAATTGGTATGCAATCTATTCAGTTTTTTTTTAAGGGAAAAGAAATTTAATTATTAAATTGATTTTATATTTTAAATCTGAAAATTAATTTGTTATTTAAGATTCAATTTGTTTTTAAAATTCAATTTTCTACTTGCTTCGAGTGCGAATCTATCTCCATATCTGATCGAAGTTCACCCTTCTCTCCCGTGCTTTTAAACTTCATCTCGTACATCTCCCACATTTTGGGAAATAGCACCCAAAGCTGCAAATTGTTCAGTCATATTTGTAGTTGATTTGTATTCATGTAATACAAGTTCTGTCATTTCAAGGGTAGTATTTTTTTTAAAGCACGTCTTTCCATACTCCTTACCATCGTGATTAGGATCATATTCCTCTGAGTTTCAATTATTATCAATATCTCTGCAAAACGCTGCACACAATTTAGATGCAAGTTTTTTTCTAACAAATCAACGAACTCCATGAACAACATCTGGATCTGCAACTTCTGAAACACCAAGATTAAGCTTCAAATCATTTGTATATGTTTTAAATTCTTATCAAACACCCAGAATTGGATCTAGAGGTGCCATTTTCACTTTCAAAGTGGGAGACGTCTGTTGCAATAGTCATGTTAATTCTGCTCACAACTTTGACTTTCAAAGAAGAACTTTCTTTCCTCTTAGCAAACGCGTAGAGGAAATGTAAATACACTGAATCTAGGTGGATCGGAGATTTTCCTCTGAGGGTACCATTCCAGTACATTCTAGCACCATTTTTTAATATTTAAAAGCACTTCAAAAGCGTAATTGGAGAATTTGCGGATTCTTTCTGTATTAATCCTGGAAAGCAAGGTTATCTTATCTTGTCGATACATCAAAGCAAGGTTATCAGAGAAAGGTTATCTTCAGGACTCGCATGAATTAGTAGCCTACAACAACGTTCAAGATCCATCGACGTTGCAGAAGAGCACTCGGAGTCAGTGTACAATCACCCAATAATTTTCATAAATATGTTGAGAGTTTTGTCAAATTTGTGATTTTGTAGAGCTGCTTGCGACAAAAAACTCTTCCCTATCGCCATCAGAAAAATCGAGGAATTTTTATATCCATATCGGCATCAAAAATTTCGAGTATTTTTCTCTCGAAATTTTGCAACCTAATCCAAAATCCATGGCAAATCTGCAACCAAGAACCTATGGCACCGCTTCCAGTTTCAACATTTAAGTGGGCACTTTTATAATTCATGCCTGAAAAAGGTAATCGAATATTTCAAGGTATTTAGTGTGGTATTAAATAATTGTAAGCCAATATCTATCCATACATTATTGTGGAAGCATATGATAGACTTGGTGTGGAAATTTTGAAAATTATGCACTTTAAACAAAGTTATGGCATAACGTATTGTAAGAAGGTGTCAAAAGGGTATTTTTCATTTTTGGGAGCAATAAGGAGAAGTAGAACCTTGTTTTTAGAGGAATAAGTAGAATTTTTTATCTTGGAGAAATAAGGGTTATTATTTGTAACTCAAAGTACCTTTTACTTTGAAGGGGGGGTTGATTTCTTTTTAAGAAGAAATTTGTAAGGACAGTATCAAGTGGTCAAATTTTGAAAAGATTTCATTGTAAACACTAAACGAGAAATTGACTAGAGCCAAGTGAAAAGTACAGTCATTTTTTCTCCTTTTTCAACGACTATACGAGGGTCAAGGCCAAGCCCCGATAGATCATTTTTTCTTTGCATGGCATGTGTCATTTTTGGCGTGGCATGTTTCATGTGACAATTTGCTCATTTTCTTCTTGTGCTTGATTCTTCTGGTGCACTGCTTCAACACTATCATGTCAAAGTTAATTAATCTATTCTCTAAATATTATAAGCTAGATGGGGTGAAATATTATAAGATATGGAAACGTCTAATTGAAAGCACTCTCATTTATAATGAATTGTGGCATGACATATGCGATGGTAACATTAAGCCTAATAAACCAAGAGATGCAGCTTAACTTGCAAAATGGGAAGTAAAAAATGGAAAAGCATTAGCTCTTATAAAAGCTTCAGTTAATAATGAAATGTAAATACATATTGAAAATTCCTCAGATGCATGGATTTCTTTACGTACATTCAAAGATCTCTTTGATACACAACCTAAATCAAAGAAGGTTGATTTTCAATTAAAATTGCTTCAACAGAAATTAACTAAAGGTGGTGATGTCCTTAAGTATATTTCACGGCTTAAAAACATCAAGCAAGAAATCATAAACGTTGGTTTTCAAGTTGTCGATGAAAGTTTCTTAACTACGGTTTTAATTGATGGATTGCCATCATCATATACCCATTTTTTGGAAACTTTTCAAGTCACTGGAGAGTTAGAGAAGACAAAGTTTGATGAATTGAGTGACATGTTAGCCCAACATGATAAAACCTTTGGGAAGAAGAAACAAATTGGAGAAGATTTATTCTTCACCGAAGCCAGCTCAAGTAACTCCTCAGCTGATAGTTCAAGAAATAGAGGAAGAGGAATTTTCAATCAAAATCAACCAGCCCAAGTTCGTGGTCGCAGTCAAAGCAGATGAAACAATTTCAACAGAGGCTACAATTCAGGAAGGAGAAATTTTCAAGGAAGAGGAAACAATCAAAATAGAGGATATCATCAAGGTAGATGACAAAGTCCAGGCAGAGGAAAAACTCAAAAAAGAGGCCAAAGCAGAGGCCGAGGCCAGTATCTAGCCAAAGGACAGTCTCAAGGTAGAGGCAGTGATTTCAGTCAAATTTTTTGCAGGAGATGTAAAAAAGTTGGCCATTATGCAGCAGATTGTAGAACTTCTATTGGGAAAATTCCCAAGTTTCATCCAAACTCTGCACAGTTTGAAAATTATGAAGATGCTCCTAATGGTTCCGAATATGTTTTCACCAACACAGAATCAACAGCTTTCCAAGTTTCAAGATTTCTCAGAAGTGATTATGAAGATGCATGGATTATGGATACAAGTGCAACTCAACACATGACTTTTCGATGGGATTTATTTTTGAATTTAAAAGAATGCCATCTAAATTCAATCTATCTTGCTGATAAAACAAAACATACTCCTTCAGGCAAAGGTGTAGTTAAAGTTTTTTTACCAGGAATTGGAGAAATAATGATTTCAAATGTATGGTATGTCCCAAAATTTAAGCAAAATTTGTTATCTTTAGTCACAATTCGACAAGCATGAAATATGGTTATTATGGAAGATGGCTTAGTTAAAATTAACTCATTCAAACATAACATGAAAATAGTAATGAAAGGTTATGAAGATGGAAAACTATTAAGGATGAAAGGGACAATTATTCCAAGAAATTCTGACTTTGCAGGAGCAGCAAGTACAGAAATTTCATTGATCGGATTGTGGCATGTAAGATATGGCCATCTCAACTTTGACAGTCTCTCTCAGTTACAAAAATAGGGAATGGTTAAGGGACTTCCAACATTCAAAAGGGGAAATGCAAAGTTTGAATATTGCATTTTTGGAAAACAACATCGAGAGAATTTTCCTACAAGTTCATGGCATGCAAACAGGCATTTAAAGTTGGTTCATAGTGGTATTTGTGGACCCTTCCCAATTTCACTTGGAGGTTGCAGATATTTCTTACTCTTTGTTGATGATTTTAGTAGGACGACTTGGGTATATTTTTTGAAGCAAAAGTCAGAAGCATTTGAAAAGTTCAAAACTTTTCATCAGCTTATTGAAAATGAAGTAAAGGAGAAGATTGTCACTCTTAGAATTGACAATGGCAGAGAATTCACTTCAAATGAATTCAAAAATTATTGCATGGATAATGGCATAAAACGACATCTTACCAATGTCTACACTCCGAAGCAAAATGAAGTAGTAGAAAGAATGAATCGTACCTTGTTAGGAATGGCACGATCTATGTTAACTTTCAAAAATTTAAGTCCTTTATATTGGGCTGAAGCAATTCATACTGATGTTTACTTGAGGAACAGATCTCCCACTGCTTCTTTAGACGGAATCAAACCTTATGAAGCATGTTTTGGCTTCAAACCTCAGGTAAAACATCTCAGGGTTTTTGGATCAGTCTGTTATGCCTTAGTTCTGAAGGAAAAACAAACTAAACTTGATGCACGAAGCTCGAAGTGCACAATGATAGGGTATTCTGATGAGAAGAAAGGGTATCGAATTTTGTCGAATGGAAAATTTATTGTAAGCAGATATGTGATTTTTGATGAAAATGAGAGTAAGAGTGCTGAAGAAGTTGAAAGTCTTCTTAAAAAGTTAGAAACAAAAAGTGATAAAAGAAATGGAAATTTACAAAAACTAAATTTAAAAAATTGGTATGAACTTGAGTTTCCTTCATCTAAAAATGATTCATCCAGTATGTCTTCTTCATTAGCACCATCTGGGTCTTCTAGCAGTTCATCCAAATCTCCTAGCAACAGAATTTCTTCTGACAATGACTCTCTACCCCCAAAACCTGCAGTTGATCAACAAACATCAGTTTATATCAACCCTCTTTACAATGATGGTGATTTTCCACAATCTCAAACTCGTGAACATCAATTTCCAAAATGGGCAGTTCAACTTTTGAAAGATGTAAGGCCTAATGAATAGAATAAAATAGGAACAAGGGGATCACAAAGAAACAAACGATCCTTGATAGAAAATGATTTTACTGAACCTTATACATACCAAGAGGCAGTAAAACATAAAGAATGGAAACAGGCTATGATTGATGAATATCAGGCAATTCAAGACAATAACACTTGGAAACTTGTTGATTGTCCTCAGAATGTTAAACCCATCGGATGCAAATGGGTTTACCAAAATAAGTACAATAAAAATGGTGAAATTGACAAGTATAAAGCAAGACTTGTTGCTAAGGGGTTTATGCAGTAGGGAGGGATAGATTATGAGGGAAAAAATTCTCCTACAGCTAAATGAAACACCATTCGACTCACACTTGCCTTAGCATCTCAACAAGGATGGAAATTTCATCAGATGGATGTAAAAGGTGCTTTCCTCAATGGAGATTTACAAGAAGAAGTGTACATGACACAACCACCAGGTTTTGAAATTGAAGGACAGGAACATAAAGTCTGCAAACTGATAAAGGCTTTAATTGGGTTAAAACAAGCTCCCCGAGCTTGGTATGCTAAAATGGATGAATACCTTTGGAAAGTTGGTTTTCAACAAATTGAATCTGATGATACCTTGTATGTACATCAAAAAGGTAAAAGTTTGATGATTTTGGTTATGTATGTAGATGATTTGATTATCATTGGCAATAATGATGATCACATTGCACAAGTGAAAAAGGAGTTACATGAAGGTTTTAAGATGACATATTTGGGACTACTTCACTACTATCTTGGAGTTGAAGTATTCCAACATCCACATCATATATTCATTTCTCAGAGTAAGTATGTAGCAGAAATTCTTCAGTGATTTGGAATGCAGGATTGCAAGCCTCTTCTCACACCTATGGAACAAAACTTGAAATTTTCAACATTTGAAGGGGGGGAAATGGTGAATAGCACTACTTATCAACAGTTGATTGGTAGCTTGATTTATCTGAAAACTACTCAACGAGATATTTATTATGTCATCAATATTATTTCCTGCTTTATGCAAGAACCACGAGAAAACCATTGGAATGCAGCCAAAATAGTTCTTTGTTATATCCAAGGAACAAAATATTTTGGTCTTCTTTACAAACAGACTAAAAAATTTGTACTTGGTGTATTTTTAGATGCCAATTTTACAGGCAGTATTGATGATAGGGCATCAACCTTAGGTTATTTAATGAACATGGGGTCAGTTGCAGTTTCCTGGAGTTGCAAGAAGCAAGCTATAGTGGCCACTTCTTCAGCAGAAGCAGGGTGCATTTCAGTATGGGAAGCAGCATGTGAGATTGTTTGGTTGCGTAGAGTTTTACAGGACTTGGGAATTCCTCCAGCAAAAGCTACTTCATTATTCATAAACAACCAGTCAGCAATAAAGCTTGCCAAGAATCCAGTTTTTCATTCAAAGACAAAGCATGTGGACACCAAGTATCATCATATCAGATCACTCATTGCAAAGGATGTCATCAAGCCGATTTATTGTCCTTTAGAAGATCAAACCTCTGATATCTTCACCAAACTTCTTGGAAGAAAAAAATTTACTAAGTTTAGAGATGAACTTGGTATATGTTGTAATGTATCTTTGGATCATAGGGGGGAATGTTAGATGATACAAATATAATAATGTAAAGTTAGGATAAAAATATTTATTAAATTATAATATTTAATAAATATTAGAGACAATTAGAAATAGAATATTGTTAGCAAAGATATGACTCTAGAATATAGTATTATCTTAGGCTCTAAAATAGGAATAAAGTTAGTAGATTGGATAGAAGATCATTTATTGTAAATGGACACTTTTTTCAAGTGATCCATAACTAAATTAAGTTAGGACATATAGCTTATAAATAGGTTAGTCTCCTAATTTCAAATTTAGTAAAAGTTTACGTTTGTAAACTCCTGCAACTTTTTATTTAGTTTCTTTTCCAATATCAATAAAATTATGTGTCTGAGGACACTTCTACCTTTAGTGCACTATGAAGTATAGCGTGAGAGGGAGTTGGTCACATTATACTTGACTATGTCGAAGTTGTAGGCAGGTCTCCGGTATGAGGACAGGTTGGAAGGATTTTCCTACCATACTCCTTGAAAGGAAAGGATCAAGTTGGTATTGCAACTGAATAGGATCTGGCATTTTTTTGAAAAATAGATCAAGAAGCCAATGAGCCTAAGGAGTTGGAAATATGGGAATATTTGGATACGAAGGCAAGATTGATCATCCTTGATGGTGTGAAGGATCCCTTAATACCTCATTTTTCTAGGAAGAACAATGCACATGAGATGTGGATGGATCTTCAGAATTTGTTCTAGAATAAGAAAATGAATCGATTATTGGTATTGGAGGATACGTTGAATTCCAACAATATGATAAAGGGTAAAGGAGTTACTTTGTATCTTATGAGGTTATCTCATGTCGGAGATGGAGATATGGTGACGATTGCCTTGAAAGGGTACACCGAGGAATGGAAACCCTTCATCAAAGGAATCGTTATGAGAGAGAAATTTTGAGACTGGAATATATTGTGGGATGACATCATTCAAGAAGAGTTGAGAGAAGATGATATTCATCCATCAAAGAAGGCACATGAGGATGTGGCACTTGCATTGCGAATGAAGGGTAAGCGGAAGAAGGACTTTAGTAAAGTGAAGTGTTTAAACGATGGTAAGATGGGTCAATTTTCATCGAGATGTCCGATGAAGAAGGGAGATGATGAAACGAGGAAAGGAAAGCAGTTCGTTGGTGTTGCCACTTCAGCTAAGATAGACGATCTCACCAAGATATTAGAGGATGAGTACTTTGCTATGATTTCTCATTTCTTACAAGGTACTATAAAGGAGGATCAATGGTACGTGGACAATGGTACAATGAAGCATATGACAGGGTCACATGAGGTTTTTTGAGACTCTAGTTGAATGGGACCCGAAGTTGCACATGGTGTTGGGCGACAAGAGTCAGTTAGAGATCTGAGGCTCTGGTGTTGTTCCATTTAGAATGGAGACAGGATGAGTGATGCGGGTCTAGGATGTACTTTTTGTGCTATGACTTAGATAGAGTGTGAATTCTATCTTGATTATTGAGAAGAAGGGGTTTGAGGTCTTATTCTAAGATGGGAAGGCAAAATTCAGACCTAGAGGCTCTAGCTTGCTGGTATCATGCTTGGAGTTAGAGAGCATGATCTATATAGGCTAACGGGAAAGATTATGAATCATAAGAAGCAGGTTGAGGAGGTGCGGGTTCTAGAGGAGCAAGTGCAGGTGCAGGCTTCAAAGAGGCAGGTATAGGTTCCAGTGAATAAGGTCCATTTTCCAAAGGCTTAGAGGGAGTCAAGTTCTAGCGGGAGGTTACAGGTTCAGAGGGATAATTCGGAGCCCAAGAAGAGCACGTGGTTAGTGGGAACAAGGGTTATTCCACAAATACCAATAAGGAAACATGTAGATATTAGAAAGTGATACAGGAAAAGAAGAAGAAGCAAGGTGCTTCCAATAGTGACAGTGACATTTTTGAGAGCAGTGTAGTTCATAGAACATGGATTGCTACGACGGTGAGTGCCAATATTGGGGCGAGTGTTACATGTAGTCATGATGATGATGAGTTACTTCCTAGTCTTGGAAGTACCTCCCTTGCTAAGAGGGAGTGTTTATTTTTTAGTATCTTGGGAGGTACTCCAAGCCCTTGGGTTCAGGGTTTGGAGGGAAAAGTGCCACAAGGGTCACTTATGGGCTTGGAACCCAAGTATGGGGTTTTTTTGGCTCGATGGGTCCTGACCCAGGTTCAGAGGTTAAGGTTTTCCAACAAGCCCATATACTACTAGCCCTTTCAGCAATGACCTTCTTGCGTAGGCCAAAGTCTCACCCGAATTAGTATGGGTGGGTGCTGGAACAAGGTTTCCACACCCTTAGAGAGAGTAGGTAAGTCAACAGAGCTGTGTTCCCAGTTCATCGGCTTCGTAATTAACAGATATAGCTACAGAATTATATCGAAAAGTTCATATCTACCAATTACCTTCGCATCCATGTGCGTAACATCAATCTATCAGTATAACAGCTATAATTGAAGTAATCAATAGATCATAGATTGATATAACAAAAACAGAAATAATCTCACAGTTATAAAACAGATCTATTGGTAGGTTTGCTAATCAGTATAGTCCATAGCTACCAGAGTTACTATCAGTCATAGATCTAATCAGAACCTTCGTATTAGCAATATCACATGTAATATCATAAACTCATCAATAGTGGATAACCAATAATAGATTCAATAGTTCGCATCAACAATAATACATAACTTCAGACAATGCAAAGATACTCTAACCAGATCCACATATATTCTCATTCAAAACCCAATAAAATCCCATGCAGCCTGCCCACATAGCTAGCAAGGTCCGCACACAGCAGGACTGAGGATCTCCGTGCACACAGCTAGTAGGAGTCCTTTCCCTAGCAACCCAAACAGATCTAATAATTCGCAATTATCATCAATCTCTATTCTTTCCTACCTATGACTAAAAAAGGTTCATCTATTTATACCAATTTAGCCTATGCATCCAATGGTTCACAAACCATGGTTTGTGGACTCTTCGTCTACCCTTGACCCGTTACAATGCATTATAGGCTTTGACCCACCCCAAAACCCCTATGTTAGACTAATTAAGACCAAAATTTACAAAATTTACACAAAAATGCAGCTTGTAGGCAACCCTGTTCCAACAGTCCCCCAACACAATCTTGTGACTCATCCCTAGTCACGGTGGTTGTGGGTCCTCCATTTTTGCCTGAAGCCACTTGACTACATCGACTAATGGGGAAAACACCCCTATGCTTTGTGCAGCAGTAGTCTGAGATATATCTACCAACTTCTATGAATTTGGGCCTTCTATAGTAGCTGTGACGCTCTCCAATGTCTGGTTCAACTGTTTCAATGCAACATCAATATCATGGGACAGCTTTAGGGCCTCGTCTGCCCATGGCTGGAGGTGATTACTCAGCATGTGCTTCCGCTGTCAAAGGGCATCCATGTCGGCTCTGAGGGCCTGGCTGGTGCGCAGTCGGGCCAAGCACTGGGCGGGGACCAATGTGGTCAAGGTAGCCTCCAACTGATCAAACTCCTCTTCCTTCTGGAACAACGTTTGAGTAATTTCCCATAGGAGAGGATCCCACCGTACCTTGGTCCAGAGCTGCATCATTATGTGCAGTAATTCGACGCCCTAAGAAATTTGGCTTATGATCACATTTGTGGCAACTGTAATTAACACAGCTCACTGGACCCTGACTTCTGGTGGTTTTTCTGGCTGTAGTTTGGCCTGCAAGTCAGTGATTTTCTGTTCCATCTAAGTTTTAATGACCTGTATCTTTGCGCGTGAGGCTCTTAAGGCTACGACCAATCCTTCATTTCTGGCCTAGGGGGTAGTTATGGCTGGTATTTCATTTGTAACATCTGTACAGATTCTACCAATTAAATTTTCCAGCTCCATCTGTTGTGCGGTGGTGAGGGCACACATAGCCTGTACCTTGGTTACCTCAGTCGTCTGTTCTATAATAGCCTGCTCCACTGTGCTGAGCCGCTGGTGGGCTTGATGGTCCCTGTGTTGAATTTCTTGGAACAATGAGCTATGTAGAACTTGCAGTGAATCATGTGGCAACCTTGCTAGATCCAGCTGGACTTCTGCATAGGCCTGGACTTGCTCTCCCAAGTCGATTGGACTTACTATGAGAGTTGCGCCTGGCAGGGGACAAAGGAGGATTTAGACTACAACAAGTGCCATGCTGCTAGCGGCGGAGGCTGAGCAAGCCTAGACCAAACTGGTTTGCAGTGTGTCCGTTTTCAGTTGCAGGGCTCGGAGCTCAGCCTGAGGTGTGTCAACCATAGCTTTCTGCTGCTCTCCCAGAGCCAGCCATTTTTCCTCTATAGCCAAGGTGACCGCATCTACGATTTGTTCAAGGTCACCTTCCATGAGTGTAACCTTTTCATTGTGTTCTATTCGCTGAGAGAGTTGCTTCTTTCATGGCCCTTTAGCAGTCTCACTTGTTCGTTTTATTCCTCTGGGGGAGTCAGTACCTCCCATCCCCTGGCCCTCTGTACCTAGATTTCACTACGACCCCTCTTGCGATGGCACTTCCGCACCCTTCACCGTATTTATATCTGGCTATGAACCCTTCTGTTTGTCTACATGCGTTTTGACATTATTTTTCTACTGTGAATCCCGCTGTGATCCTACGGACCCTTCTTTCCCCATGCCTTTTCTTGGTCTATCAGTTCCTTTGGTTGTGGTAGTTAGGGTAACCTTTGTAGCACTTGCCCCTATGGTTTCCATCGTACCGGTTTTGAACCTGATCTTCCACTACAGAGACCATGTAGCGACTATGTGATCAATATCCTCGTCCGTAACCATATATGGGAGCAAGACCTAGGTTTTATCCTTGCGCACCCTGATTTGGATGTTGTGCATCATGATATGAAATTCCACGATGGTCTTGTACTTGTCATAGACTATTGGAGACAAGCGTGGATAGGAGTTGATAGCTGCTACGAAGTTGCTCTGAAAAAGGACCTAGAAGACCTGATTTTCCTTTATACACTGCGCATCCTTGGAATCCCATAAGTTGGAATGGTGTGCCCCTTTGCACATGTCAGGAGTGAGCTTGGGGAGGAGTGCTTCTTCCGGTGCTTCCCATGTGACCAACGCAATGAGCAGCAACAATAAAGAATAACAGAATGGGCACCCTTATTCCTAGGTTTCGTGGACATTTGCTAAAAATTCGGTACAGAGGTGTTGGGACCAATTGAAGAAAATGCCTTTTTCGCATTGTCCTTCTAACTGAATGACATATGTAGGGACTGTGGTGGCCTGGCACTTGCGCGTTAGCTTACATGCTAGCAACAAGGTACCCATCTGCGTTTCTGGGTCACTGATGGTATTGATCATGAACCCTCGCATATTCTGTAGCACATGGTAAGTTTTGCACATGCTATTATTGATATTCTACTCATACTTCTTACCCACCTGCATCATCAATAGGGATGCGATCCCGGATCCACAAGCTACTATCATGGACCAAGGCAAGTAGCTGCTACACCAAGTGATCTGTAACATTGTAGTGGCCAAAATGTGCCATCCTTAGCAGGTTCAGTAGCCCAGAACCATCCAATCCATGCACCCATCGCATAGGGACGACCTACACCCCATCATCTTCCAATATCCGTTCCAGGTAAAACTCAATTGCCAGCTGGGGAAAGGCCTCATAATTGGTCAAGTCATGATTGTCAAAATTCATCTTATGAAGCTTTCCAAAGGGTTCACCAATGACGTGGACCTCACTCAGGGTTAGTGGCATCTGTAGGTAGGTGACTAGAGGTTCTTTGGTGTGTGGGTTGAGGGCCTGCGAGGCCAGAAAAATGGTGGCAATCAATTGATTGGTTGAGCAACCTGGGCCTTTTCTTGACCAGATAAAGGGCAGCCTACTGGTTTAGGTGAGCGGGCTAGGGCCTCCCCTCATGGTGACTTCACATTGCGGGGAGAAGTGTGAGGTTTTACCCTAGCCCATGTTCTATGATTTCCTGACCCCTGTGCTTTCTCTTTTCCTTTCTTTGCTACTGGAGGTGGCGTGGAGATGACTGCTTTGGCTTTTGATTCGACCTGTACTACCTCCTCGGTTTCTGAATCTTTAGAGGCTATCATCTAAGAGGACTCAGTAGGGCTGGTGGCTATCATTCTGGCATGAAAAATGAATCCCAACCCTAGGTGGCTACTATCAGAAGGGGTGGGTTGGGTAGATATGAAAGGAGTACAGTAGGCCCAAACTATCTTAAGGCATAAACCCACAAAGCACAACCAAGAAAAAAGATATGGAACCCTCTTCTGACCTAAACTTCCCCTTTTATAACCACAGAGAGCCACTAACGATTGGGTGAACCTTAATTGATACTTACCCTTATATAAACAGTAAAAAATCTCTAGAAATTTCCTTATTAAATGTCGGTTGCTCACTCCTTTCAACGGTAATTTTAGCTTCTTACTCAATTTTACTGTTCCAACGGCTATTTGTCGCACTTCTTGTGAACCCAGTGCACCCCTGCACTCCCAGCACACCTGCTGCATTTTGAACAGACACATGCACCTCCTGCACACCCCTCCGAGCTTCCAAGTTTGTGGCCACTTCCTGCACATACCCTAGTCATCCTCATCTTCCTTGGTGGGAATATCCTACCCTAAATAGCTACTCTATCCATATAGTCATTTGATCTGATGCGGTTTAAGCCGGCTACCATTAACATATCTTGGGAGCATATCGTCGCGCAGGGTAGCTAGCCTAACAGCGCCACCATCTGTGATTTCCTTAACTGTGTAGGGACCCAGCCAGTGCTGTCGGAACTTCCCTGGGTGTTTTCCAAACTGCCTATCATATAAGAGGACCAACTCGCCCTCCACAAATGTCTTTTGGAAAATATTTCGATCATGCCATGAATTATCGCGGGCCTTCAGAACCTGTTGATGGAAATTAGCAATAAAAGGATCTTCCTCCAAAGCCATAAGTTGCACTACGTGCTCTTCCATGATTGCAGGTTCTGCCATGTTTGTAAATGCTGTGATACGCAGACTAGGAACAATATACTCCATCGGCATAATGGCCTCCTTGCCATAGACCATCCTGAATGGGTTTTTCCCTGTTACCTTGTAGGTCAGTTGATAGGCCCAAATAACCGCCAGGATGCGCACGTCCCAATCACTACGATCGGCATTGCAGACCTTGGTTAGTGCTTGCTCCACAATTTTGTTAAAAGCCTCGACCGCTCTGTTAGCCTGTGGATGATATGAGGTGCTCTTCGCATGATGGATTCGGAATTTCTCAGTCAGAGCTTGTATTATTTCATTAACAAAGTGCATACCTATATCGCTCATAAGGATCTTTGGGCATCCAAATCTTGTCAGAATCTTCTCAAAGATAAAGTGTGCAGCAGTATCTGCACTACAATCCTTCACTTCTTGTGCTTCGTCCCACCTATGACATAATCAGTGGCAATAATTATGTAGCGCGCACCCATCTTCTTCCCTGGTGGGTTGATTGATCCCACAAAATCAATGGCCCATTTGTCAAAGGCTTGCAGAGCCATTTGCGGTTGTAAAGGAATTACGTCTCGGCGTGATGGCCTTCTTGTCTGTTGGCACATATCATAGGCTTTACAATAGTCATGGGAGTCACTATGTAGGGTAGGCCACCATATCCCTACTCGCAAGATCTTTTTTATCGTTGCTTTGCCTGTGTAGTGACCTCCTACTATGCCTTCATGAGCTTCTACCAAGATAGTGTGCCTTTCATGCTCCAGAACATATATGTGCAACACTTCATCAACCCCTAGTTTATATAATTGACCTGCGATAATGGTAAAATTCATTTCCGCGGTAACCAATTCCTTATTTTTTTGTACCAAATATTCTGCAG
This sequence comes from Pinus albicaulis, assembly GCA_034641835.2. NCBI lineage: Eukaryota > Viridiplantae > Streptophyta > Pinopsida > Pinales > Pinaceae > Pinus > Pinus albicaulis. The sequence continues at coordinate 499,887,724 of CM076574.1, forward strand.
GTGCCATGCCTATAGTCAGAAACTGAATGATATCTGTGAAGTGTGCATCAACAACCTTAATGGAAAATAGTTGCGCATCAGGCAAGCCTTCCTCCAGGTTAGTGGGTTCCTCGCCCATCCCAATTCAGGACAAGCGATCCGGCCCATCATTAAACTTCCCTGGTTTGACTATGATTTCAAAATCGTATTATTGAAACAACAATAGCCATCTGCAGATTCCCCCCCCCCAACACAGGCCTGTTTACCAGGTAATTTAAACCCAAATGATCTGTGAACATTTTAAAGTGTCATCCTAACAGGTAGTGTCGATACTTCTGTAGTGCATAGACCATGTCCAATCCTTCCCTCTCTGTGGTGGCATAATTGTGCTCCGCACTCGAGAGTTTTCGACTAGCAAATGAAATTGGGTGATCAATGTCCTTGGCGTAAGGCTACGTAAGGACCACTCCCGTGGCAATCCCTGAAGCATCAACATGAACATGAAATACCTTCACCCAATCTGGAAAAATAAGAATAGGTGCAGAGACCATATTTTCCTTGACTAGATCAAAGCTCTTTTGGCACTCGTCATCCCAAAAGAATGAAACATCCTTCTTAAGCAGATTTTCCAGGGGTGCTGTTATCAGTGCGTATCCTTGAATGAATTTTTTGTAGTAGCCTGTATGTCCAAGGATTGAACATAGCTATTTCTTAGTCATAGGTACCGCTAGATTGATAATGACTACTACTTCCACAGGGTCCAACATCAACCCTTCTCGGCAAACTACGTGTCTGAGCACGATTCTGAAGGGTATGCAGAAGATACATTTCTTGATATTTAGGGAAATATGGTGTTTCCGACAGGCGTCCAACATCATGCGCAAGTTTGAAACGTGCTTCTTTACTAGGCCAAAGACAGTCCAATCATCGAAATACACTTCTAGGAATTTGTGGATGAATTCCTTGAACACTACGACAATGACCCACGAGAAGATAGAAAGGGAATTCTTGAGTCCAAACGGCATGACTGTATACTGGAAGGATCCCCATTCAGTGGAAAATGTAGTTTTGCTGTGATCTTCTAGTGCAATTTGGATCTGATGGCGTCCTGAGAATTCGTCAGTGAATGAGTACGCTTCCTGGCCTCCTACACTATCTAGGATCTCATTGGAGAATGGTGTCGGAAAGGGGTCATGTACGTAGGCATCATTTAGTTTGCGTAATTCCACACATATTCATATTTCTCCCTTTGTTTTCTTTTCCTGAACCACCATCGGACTTACCCAATCCGACTGCTCGACTGACTCAATAATACCTGTAGCGAGAATTTTATGATTTCCTCCTTAACCTTTTGCTTATACTTAGGGTTCAGCCGATAAGGTCGCTACTTTACAGGGCGTGCATCCAGTTTTAGCGTGATGTGCATAACCCATAGGTCCCCTGTGATCCATTTGAGCTCTGAAAACATTGTTGGGAATAAGTCTTGATATTCTGTGAGAAATTCAGCAACTTTCCTTACAATGTCATCATCTCAGTAGTCCCCAATTTTAGCCAACTTAGGCTACTCTGCCGTGCCAATGTTGATTTCCCGTAGTTTCAAAGGCTTCATCACATCCACAGTCTGTAATGGAGGTCCCACAACTATGTGCTCCCCCTATGATTCTGGGATAGAGATATTGCGCAGATTCTCATCGCACTCTTCTATCATTATATTGTGACAATTGACAATATCCTGCATCTGCGTTTCCCATGTTGGTGCCCCGAATACTGCAGAGGAGCTAGATTCACCAAAAAAAAACGTATCTATATCTTTCAAAGCTTCGTCAAGCGCCTCTGAACCCCCTATCAGTCCAAATGTTCCTATGAATTCATCCTTTAGAGTTTCCCAGTGGTGGGTGCGATGATGTAGCTCTGCATCCAGGTACCATGCAGTAGGGATTGGACCTAACGCATGAATGAACAAGTGAACCCATTCTTCTATATTTCGGTCGCACCAATTCTCTATCCAAGTGAACAAGTATTCATGCGGATCCCCTGGGCCAAGGAACGTCTTGACGCGTGCCTTTGCAGGAGGCTCAAACCGCAGGATCATCATGTCCCGACAATCCTCCCAGTCTTGGAATGCCCCCTTATGCGTATCCCACCATCTTGCAGGTGTTGTGTGCATGGCTAGATTAAGGGCCCATGACCTTCATTCTCTGGGAACCTCGACTTCGAATGTTCGCAAAAATTCTTTTACACTACCAAACCCATTAAAGTAGGTTAGCTCTCTCACCTCAGAGGATATGAAATGGAAGTCCCTTGTAATTCGCAGGTAGCGCAACATAGAGACATCATGCTGCCAATTTTTCCAATTTTCCATTTCCTTGTCAGATTCGGAGAAGCACTCCCTATCTCCTTCCCAACAAAGTATACCATTAGTCGTAGGATTGATCCAGTCTTCGTCCCTCACAGTTAGCTTATAGATGTGATCCACCTCTTCTTCCTCACGCACTAGCTCTGTATACCTTTCTCCTTCTGCGGGATCTAGGGGTACTATCACCCGTGTTTCTTCACTTTAAAATACCATGCTCCTCTTTTTTAAGTTGATAATACCGCCCATATCTATGGCCCAATCCAATCCTAGGAGCACCGGGTAAGGGTCCGCATCTTCTACAATCTGAATGACTTTAAAGTTAGCCCAAATATTAACTCCTGTGATATCTACCACATTCTTCGATAGTCTTCCTAACGGGATGATCTTCTGCTAGTTGGCCATGCGCAGCTGGATAGTGGACCACTCCAACTTAGGTTCCCCCATTCGCTACCAAGTCTGTATAGGGAGGGCGTTCGCATTCAATCCCAAGTCTAGAATAACCTGATCCATCTCATAATCACCGATTTATGTGGTCAACCGTGTTAGTATGAATATTGATTTGAAGTGTATGAAAAATACCACTTTAGTTGCACATAACTTATAGCCATAACAACAGAAATGACTGCTAATATATTCAGATCTGCAATTAGATGATCAAGACGAATGATACAAAAAACTAGATCTATGCATTAGAAGACATTAAACAGTAGAAAAATAAGATTTACTCCATAGATCCAATAGAAAAAACAAGAATATATCCAATGAATATTTTTATTAATGGCACCTGGGAGGAAAACACAAGAGGGTGTTCCCTGTTCTCCTCAATGGGATGGGTTCTTGTGAGTCCTCAACACTTCAGATTGAGAACTTCTCTCTCTTGATGGTGTTGAAAACCCAGACAAAAATAGAAAATTATGGCTATGATTGTGGATCAATAGCCAAACCAAGTGTTGAGATCTAGAGTGATCTTTAGGAAAAAAAATGTGACAAATGAATGGGAAAACCCTTCTATTTATAACAAAATATTGAGTTAGTCTAGAGATTGGTGCATAGTTAAAATATTATTAACCAAATCTAGATCCAACTTTTATGGAATATTTTATTATATTTGTTGGAGGGAAAAGGAATTTGACTTGAGTCAAATCTCCTTATTTGTAAATAATAAATAAATAAATGATTTATTTATCATTTTAAGGATGTGATTAAGTAATAATAAATAAATAAATGATTTATTTATCATTTTAAGGATATGGTTGAGTAATAATAAAATAAATAATGATTTATTTAATTATTTAAGGGTGAATTAGTCATATTTAACAAAAAATATTATTTAAATAAGATTTAAACAATTATTCTTAGAAAATAATAAGATAAATAATGATTTATCTAATTAATTTCCTTGTTTTGGGTTAAATATAACCAGAAATATTAATTAAACTACTGTTTAACTAATTGTTTCTTGAGGAAAATAAAACAAATGTATATCTATTTAATATTTCCTTATGGGTTTTCCTATTTAGACCATAAAAAACTTAATAAAGGTGATTTACTAAGTTATTTTCATAGTGAAAGCAATTTTACTTGGAGTAAAATTGGTCTTACATGATGTACTTGGGTCCATCTAATGATAATTGGTTAGATGACCAAAAAATGGTGTAACAGATTTCCCCCAGTGTGCAAGAGTTAGGAGCTAATCGTATGACCGAAGTACATTGTAAGAACTCAATCACTAGACATCAAAGGAGAAGTCAAAGAGAGAGAAGTATAAGGTAAACCAAAGTGCTGAAAGACCTAGACCCTGAGGAGGCAACTTGCAGGTGCGAAAAGTCTTTTTAATGAGTGAGTACCTACTATAGGCGGCGGGAGAGGCATACCTATTCCTGCTGAGGCAATAGTAAAAACAATAAGGCACCCGAAAAACCACAGAATGCAATAATAAAGTATATGCTAGCATAAACATGAGCCAGATGAATAACATGATGATGAATTTGACATACATATTGTGCCTGGGATAACAGCCAGGACTTGTACAATAAAAGCTGGGTACATGAGATATGAAAGAAACCCAGATGCCCCTGAACACAGGAAGTGGCTCTGAAAATCTGACTGATACATGCAAACAAAACAATGCTACAAGAGGCTTCGACATCATCAAATGTATGGAGCTGCATCGAAGGTTGTGATGAAAAGGTCATCTGAGTGTGTGGGGGGTTACTTGTAGGGCCACACCCTCATGAGGGTTGAGACATCTCACACACACTCAGGAATCATCAATGTTAGCTGCTGCATCATTGAACCATCAAGTATATGGATCTCGATCATGTTGAAAGGAGCTGGAGCTGAGAAAAAATCAAGTCAAAGGGCAATAAGGAGTCCCTTTGCCTGATCCGAGGCACCAAACCAAAGTATAAGCTAGAAACAAGGTACATCGCTCTCTAGACCTCTTTTCTGGAAGGAATGAGCTGATTTCGACGAAAGGAGGTCCGCCATAGGTGAGGCAATAAGGGATCCTCAACTAGGGCATGAGAGAAAATAGTAAAGTGAGTGACAGACGAACACCAATGATGATGATGAAATGGGGGGGAATGAGTAGCGAGCGGACAACTTCCCTTGTTAGAGCATAAAGGGCATGGATGACCTGGTAGCAACTAACACAACATCAAGAGGGATAGGGGACAGTGGGACTGAAGGCCATAAGATGCGACACGAGAGAGGGACCAAGCAATGAATGATGGGGGACTGTGGCAAGATGTAAAGGGACTCAGGATAGACTCCATGAAAGAAAGATGACTCGACTCGGATGCTCTAAACAAGGGTGACTCGATGGTGTTGCCTCATATGAAAAGGGGCCAATGGGGACCATAAGAGCATGAGTACCAGATGGTAACTCATGATGAAAGTTGACACGAGCATGGAAAAGTATGGAGGCAACATGGTACCCCCAGTATGATTGTTGCAAGTGAAGAAATTCAATTTTTTATAAGGGGTGAAGTGGTGCTTCTTGGGAAAATGTGTCTCGGTGAAGTATCAAATCACTAAAAACTAACAAATACCCATTTGAGGGCTCAGTGAGAGCTTTCCAACGGTGTGGATGGTTTGGTAAACAGAGCTACGATTGGATCGCGGCGAGAAAAATAAGGAACAACGGTTTCTCTTTTAATAAGGCATTTTCCCTCCAAATTCATTCATTTTCATGTGGAGTTGTGGTGAATGTGGAGAGGAGAGAAGGCCCTAAATCTTGCAGTGATCATAGTGGACAAACCGACTGTTGGAATCGGGAGCTGTCAGTTGCAGGTAAGAGGCCTAACTCTACTCTTTCTTTTTAGTGGATTAAAAGTTCAGATTGGGTCCCTAATGCTCAGGAAAAGCACCCTACTCCTCCTCACGGCCGGGTCACACTTTTTGGGGAAAAAAGTGCGACCTGGGTAGCAAGTTTTGGCCAGATAAGTGCGACCTGTCCCAGGTTTGGGCCTGAAAAGTGCGACCTGCATGGGAGGGGTGTTTTTGTGCTTTTTTTTTGCTGAGCACTAGGGTTTTTTGATGAGATATAGTCTTTCCTATCTATATAATGATGAATATGATGGTTTTGTGTAGGTATGTTAGAATTACGGATTAATTGGAGAGAGAGAGACGTGGGCGCATTACATTCGGAGATTCGAGAGGATCAGGGTGTCCGTAGTGCTTTGGCCAGGTTTGGTGTTCTGAAGTTTGTGGAGAACCCTTTGATGAGAGCGGGGGAGCCCTTATTGTCCTGGATTGTCAACTACTGGGACTTGGACCATGAGGTCTTTATAGTGCAGGGGCACCGGATCGAGTTGATAGTCCGGGATATATATTTCATGACTGATCTCCCACCACTTGGGATGGTAGGGAATACTCAACCAGTATTACCACGTGGGCAGAATATCATTGAGTTTGTAGAGCACCATTTTCATCCAGGTCTCCAATTCAAGGGGACTCAGATACCCATCGGGGATTTTGAGAGGTTAGAGACCCGTGCTGTGGCCACAATGGTGTTGTGGATCCTAGGCAACCAGGCACTCCATCACATTACGAGGGGAAAGATGATGCTTATGGAGAGTGCTTTGAGTGGGACCTACTATGGGTGGGCCCAGAGGATGTTGTCGTCGTTGAAACAACATTTGTCACTATGTAAGCGGCAAGTGAACCGTAACTATGTGTATGGTACATTTTTGTGCTCTTTCCTCTTTGAGAAGATCCCAACACTTCGACCTCGCATATAGCTCCCAGATGGGGACCCAAGAGAGCCTAGGATGCGCTGGTGGGGATGACTACTGTGTAGAAGAGGAGGTGGAGTAGTTGGATGAGTGTTCCATCCTGATTTCTTTATTCATTGGGATCATATGTCGTTGTATATAGACAAATATCCCTATAGTGCGATGAGTTATTGTGGCGAATCGGATCTGCCACTTCCACCTGGTCATATATGGGGACTAGATGGTAAGTTCCACATTGCTGATCTTTTACGTGCATGTAAAGTTTTTAGAATATTGTATGTAATATTGATTCTTTTACTTTTGGTATGCAGATACAACACTGGTAAAAATGGTCGGGTACATGGGGCATCCTGCAGTATCAGGGGCCGTAGGATCTAGTGGATGAAGGGAAAAGCAAAATGAGGACACAACAACCCTTCTAGAGGACATCCATCATAGATGTGAGAGGCTTTTGACTGGTGTTTTGGAGTGTGGATGGCAAGACTTAGATGAAAAGTACATAGAGCCATGTATTGGTTTACCCTCGGAATGGCGAGGGGTCATGCGACGCATGGCGATGGCCAGACAAAGTGTTCATGATCTATGAGCTACAGGGGTAGAGCCATTGGCTCGAGATCCTCCAGATAATGATTAGTGTGTAGGGGCATGTGGTGCCCCCATTTTTGAGTTTTTGGTAACATGCTATGGGCATGTCATATGTATCAGAGTTGATGAACTCTAAAACATTTTGTACGACACATACTATGGATATGTATCATTTTGATATTTTTATGTTATTGTCTTGTGTTAAATGTGCGTGTTAAATTCCAATCCAGAATATGGTTTTCAATGCTATCTACGTAGTGATTTTGTGCTCTAGGTACATGACTGAAAGTAGTGATATAAAATTCATGCATCAAAAGCTTCACTTGTAAATATCTTCTGAAAAGGATAGGATTATGCACATGATATACACCATTCAATTGCATGACAAGAAGCAGGGAATCTAAACAAACATGATGGTGGAGGATGCGATGTGAAAGGGCATCGGTAATAAACCTCGTACAACATCATATTCAGCCTAATTATTGGTAGCAGTACCAATGCATACACCGTTTGAAAGAACAAGTGCCTGCAAAGGGGTAAAAATGGCCCAACCTGTCGAGGCTAAATTCCGAGAGTAGCGATTTGCAACATCGACAAAACTGATATAAGGTGTTGATGGTGTGTCCCTCTGAAAGGTGCCACAAGAAAATAAATGGTAGGATAAAAAAAAAATGCTGGAAACCTGAGTGCATAGTAGAAATCAAATGTACTCTGCTGAAGGGAGTGATCTAGGTAGGATGTCTACTTCCCACATGTCGCTAGGGAGGGGGAGTGTGGGAGCCACTAGAGGCATAGCTTGAGCTTAGGCTGCATAAGTCACTAAAGGTATGGATGATGGCATCCTGTTTATGGGTGGGAAAGATGAAGTCAGGGGTGGACGTAGCTTCCATGATGTCGTTGTCACAACAGGAGGTGGAAGGACAGGAGGAAGGGAGACCACATGATGCGGCAAGGCTACCTGACTCATCATCATGTGAAGAAAAACTCATATGCGCATCGTTGTGGGGGATGACGTAAGAACAAGCAGATAAAGGATCTACAGATGTTGAGCCTGGGGTTTTTTCTGAAAAGGGGTCAAGCAAAACAACAAGAGAAGATTCAGAGGGAGCTTCTGTCGAGGGTCTCAAGGATGATGAAAGATAGAGGATGGTGGCCGCATGCTCCTTCATGTCGACATTAGGGGGGGAATGTCAATAGGAGCGGGTAAATCCTCGGTCTGGTCTGCAACATACTATGAAATTATGGGAGAATCAGATTAGTTCTGTTCAATCTCGTACTCCCAAACCACCTCTAAAGAGGCACAGTAATGTGTAAGGCAGGGACAACGATGAGATTAATGGCCATGGAGACCACAAAAACAACAAGGGTGTTTGGTGTGAATAGTCTTTTTTTTCTTGGTAACGGTCGATGAAGAAGCAAAGGTTTCGGGGACTGTCGACTCAGGGAACGTGACATTAACCATGGGCTTGATGCAGGGCAACTCAGGACAAGTATGGGTGGCATGACCGATGACACCACACAAAGCACAGGGCTTTGGAGGTGCAGGGTTAGTCAGGGCGACTTTGTCCTTTGAGGCCCTTTTCTGAGCTTTGCCCTTCTTACTCAAAGCCGTCGCAACAGGAGGTGATTCTTGTTGAGGTGGTTGAGGCACTGTAACAATGGGAGAAGTTAGGGGGATCGGTTGAACCGGGGCCAAAGAAAGATAAGGTTTAGGTTGACCTAGTGGGGTGGCAGTTGGAGGATCAAGGTACCAAACTAGGAGCCCAATGGTCAAGTTAACAAGAGAGAGGGTGGCCATGATAGGTGCTGTATAGATGCCTGGTGGAGGGACTAGGAACAATATCTGACCGGAGGGGTATTGACCAAGTGGGTGGGATGGCTCCTAAATGGTTAAGGCCTGGAGGAAGTGACCTAGGAGAATAAATAGGCTCATGAGTACTAGCTGAAGGGCCAGGAGGAGGAGGTCTAAGAGGCTGCATCAAAGGGCTAGGAGATGGCTGCGGAGGGCGAGGGGGCTGCTGAATAGTCGAGGCGGGCCTCTTGAGAGAAGCCCAAGATAATTGCATCATGCAAACATTTGATGAGCTGGGATCAGAGATAGCAGGAGGGAGACCAGGGAATGTACCAAGTAAGCAGGATTCCTTGTAGATGCTAGGTGAGACATTGGTCAAAGGGTCGACAGTTTTCTTTTTGGCCACCAAAGAGATGGTGGACTCAGGGGAGGTCTGAGACTTCGGCTCGTAATATGTCAACTGGTGAATGGTTACTATCTTTCCATTATGGGGGAAGGACATCTTGCAGTGAACCGCGGAAGGGACAAGAGACATTGCCTAAGTGTAGCTATGACCCAATAGAATGTTGTAATCCAAGGGGGCATCTATAACTTCTACGTCAACACAAATCGTCTTTCCTGCAAGAGTGATAGGGAAATTTAAAAATAAGCCAATGGGCTTGGAGGCATGGCCATCCCACGCTCGGAGAGTGATCGTGGAAGAAGCCAACTTAGGAGATCTGAGTTGTTTCCAAACCAAAGTGAACATTATGCAAGTGGATGCCCCCTCATCAATAATGCACTGAGAAACGTTGGCGTTCCAGATCTTGACTAGGATTTGGAAAGCGACGGAAGCAGGGAGAGGAGGATGTTCTAACTGGTCAACATCAAAGACAATAAATTGATATTTGGAAGGGTCTACATCACCCACGGCAGATAGAAGATATTTTCATTGTGAAGGGCACAACTAGAGGAGTTCCAGCATTGAAATGGCAGCAGGGGATTGTGCCAAATCATTGACTATGCTATATGAATGGGCGGCTTTGCCAAAAGTAGCATTTCAGTGTAGTGGACCCTTAGGGATCTTGGTATGAACCTCCACTTTAGGCTGAGCGATATTCAAGGGGCCATTAGGTGTCTAAAGAGGCGCTGTAGAGATCAAAGGAGGTGGCTTGGGGATAGACACAGTGGGAGGCTTGTTGTACTGACGGGATTGAGTTTGAAAATTTATGTCTACGGTTGAAGGTTGATTGGATTTCATCATGAGAATTTGGTCATCGGGGGTACCAGAAAGAAGAAGTTGGGTAACAGTGTGGTATACAGGAGGTTGGGCAAAGAGAGGAGGCATGTTGTACCCTGAATACATGCTACCAAGAGGGGAAGATGTGAAGGAGGTGCTGCCCCCCCCTGAGGAAAATCAAAGCCCATGGGAGGTTGAGCAATGACGACACACACACAACACCAAGGAAAAAGAGACCGACAAGGGCAGGGAGGTGCAATATCAACCGATTACAATGTTGAAACAAGGGCATAGAGGTACAGGATCAATTTATTTCAATATTTTAGAGTATTTTCTTGGAGATGTTAACCAAGCCCTTTTTTGCTTAGGGTGTGTGTGTAAAAGTGTGTAAATTTTAATTTTTAAACCCAGACATTTGTAGAGAAAAATAAAAAGTGTTGTTGTATAGCTATAAATAACCCTGCAAATGACAGTGTATAGGCCTGTAAAACTGAAAATAAACAGCTAATAATGCAATAATCTAAACCCAAGAAGGTGGGCCTCTCAACAACTAGTCTATAGGTGAGTAAAAAATTAATATAAACACACTAAAATAGGCTAATAGATCTTGGGTCAAGAGGGACAGAGATCTAAAATACATAAAAGAACAACAAATCAGAGGAAAATTTCTGTAAAAAAAGAGGTGGTGAAAGGCTATCTCCAGGAAGGAAGCAGAGTGCCCCCTAAAGGAAAACCCAAACAAAGATAAAAGAGGAGATTTGGATGGATAACAAGCCGATATGAAGTGGATCTGAAGATGAGGTATCAGATCTGAAAAAATGGCTGAAGACTCTGAAATTTCGGACAACCTGCAATAGCAAACACTCTTCCACAAAAAGTGGAGGGTACTGAAGCCGTAGGGGGCTAGGTTCCCACTTAGTTGAGTAAAACAGAACAATTACAGGTCCAAAATAGGTGGAGATGGAGATCAGAAAACCTTGAATAGAGGTTCAGCAGAACCCAGAAAATTTTCAGAAAAATCCTTGCAGAAAGTCCAGGTCATAGTTTTTGTCATGTTTTCAGCAGAGGTCACACTTTTTGGGCTGTAAAGTGCACCCTGGAGGTCTAGGTCGTAGGTTTTGGGCAGAAAAGTGTGACCTGCACTTCCAACACTCTTGGTGGTAGGTTTCAGAAAAAATTGTCGTCTCAGCTACGACTGATGTCTGTCACCTATGCAATGGGTCTGAAAACACGTGGAAGTTAGAATTTATTTATTTTTAGGGTTTTATGGGTTAAAAACAACATCAAGAAAAAGAAAAACAAGGGGTTGAAGAGAAATCCTAGGGTTTGAAGAAGCTAGATATGCAAGGATCAGAAAAATGATAGGGGTCGTAATGGTAAACCCATGTGGAGTCGCCAGTTGTTAGTATGAATCTTGATTTGAAGTGTACGAAAAAATACCACTTTAGCTGCATATAACTTGCAGCCCTAATAGTAGAAATGACTGCTAATATCTTCAGATTTGCAATTAGATGATCAAGACAAATGCTGCAAAAATCTAGATATATGCATTAGAAGACATTAAACAGTAGAAAAATAAGATTTACTCTATAGATCCAATAGACAAGACAAGAATATATCCAATGAATATTTTTATTAATGGCATCTGGGAGGAAAACACAAGAGGGTGTTCCCTATTCTCCTCAATGGGATGAGTTCTTGTGAGTCCTCAACACTTCAAATTTAGAAATTCTCTCTCTTGATGGCGTAGAAAACCCAGACAAAAATGGAATTGTATGGCTATGATTGTGGATCAATAGCTAGACCAAGTGTTGAGATCCAGAGTGATCTTTAGGCAACAAAAGGTGACAAAATAAATGGGAAAACCCTTCTATTTATAACAAAATATTGAGTTAGTCTAGATCTTGGTGCATAATTAAAATATTATTAACCAGATCTAGATCTAACTTTTATGGAGTATTTTATTATATTTGTTGGAGGGAAAAGGTATTTGACTTGAGTCAAATCCCTTTATTTGTAAATAATAAACAAATAAATGATTTATTTATTATTTTAAGGATGTGATTAAGTAATAATAAATAAATAAATGATTTATTTATCATTTTAAAGATATGGTTAAGTAATAATCAAATAAATAATGATTTATTTAATTATTTAAGGGTGAATTAGTCATATTTAACAAATAATATTATTTAAATAAGATTTAAACAATTATTCTTAAAAAATAATAAGATAAATAATGATTTATCTAATTAATTTCCTTGTTTTGGGTTAAATATAGCCATAAATATTAATTAAACTACTATTTATCTAATTATTTCTTGAGAAAAATAAAACAAATGTATATTATTTAATATTTCCTTATGAGGTTTCCTATTTAGACCATAAAAAACTTAATAAAGGTGATTTACTATGTTATTTTCATAGTGAAAGCAATTTTACTTGGAGTAAAATTGGTCTTACATGATGTACTTGGGTCCATCTAATGATAATAGGTTAGATGACCAAAAAATGGTGTAACAAACCACATCTCCCGACTAGTGCATCTCTTATGCTTATAGAGTTTTTATACATCCTTATTTTCCATAATTGCGGTTGTCTTTTCTACGCAGCTATTTTTCAAGGCTTGGAGGTTTTCTACAGCCATTTGGTTGCGCAGCAGCTTCATACATGCCTGCAGGAATGGTTTGACCTCATCATCTACTCTGAGGTTCGTAGGGGCTTGATGAGTAGGTGCCTCATCTTTAGAAAAGTCTTGGAAAGCTGCGACAAAGGTTTCTTTTTCTTTCTTTAAGTCTAAACCTTCTTATTTAATAGCGTCTTTACAGATGAGAGGCTCTGCCGCAACTTTCTCCACAGCTCCTCCAGTGGCCATGCCGCTGTGTGTTATAACATTAACAATTGGTCCTTCATCTCGAGGTTCCACCTTGACCCTTTATACATTCTACAGAGGTGTATGCTACTTCTCCTGCATCTTGGCTTTCAGAATTGGGAAATCTTCAACCACATTATCCAACTCTCTACAGTATCTGCAAGATTGTCTCGCAGGGTTCATGCAATCCCTTGCAAAGTTCCCTATTTCTCCATAGTTATATCAAATCAGTTGCCCTCTCCCTCTACCCGTGCTTCCACCTCAACCCCCTCCCCTGGCCCTGGCTGGAGAACCATCTATGCCCGAGGGGGATCTTGGTGATGATGGATTGGCCTGTACCCTATACATATTTCGTTGATCTATCAATAGATAATATGTTTGACAAGTCTATTCATCATGGCCTACAGATCTGCAAAACCTACACCATTGTTGCTTTATTTCTGGGACATATGTGGCAAGTCGGGGGCAGTGGTTGGTATTGTGTAGCCTAGCAACATGAAAATCATCGCACCAAATCACCGTACTAGGTCCTACAGCTTCCCTAGGTCACAACGGACTGGGTCCCCCAGCTTGTATGTAGTCTGCTAGTAGAGGATAGTTATCCTTGGTGTTTCCATTCACCTTGCATCGTATGCACCACCTTTCAGGGCTAGCCTTCATTCCTCGCTCCTTCCACAAATTCTGGATCTCCATATCCATTGCTTCTAACTAGCCTTGTATCTATTGTACTCCTAACTGGGTATCATCCCTTGGTGAAGCTTCTAGCTTCATCGTAATTTCTAAGGCCTTTTCCTGTGACTCAATGGCTTGATGTCCCATTGGCACACGCAGGTGGGGAAGAAGCATAGAAATGAACCACTCCATGTGCTAGTTTTCATCTTATAGAAATCCTCCTTCTCTAATTACCTTCTTTAACCATTGGTCAGCCTCCCATACAGACTCAAACGGTCCTTGCTTGAAATCCTTTAGATCATTCACTATCTACGAGTAGGACTTGGGCTTTTTGAACTGTTGTTTCAAAGCATTCTTAATGTCATAAATGGTTGCATTTTCATGCTGATTGATGTACCCCATATACCAATCGAAGGCCCTTCCTTCAAAGGTAAGGGATAGCTACGCCCTTTTCACCGCATCACGAGCTACGTTCTATGCAGTCCATACAAATCCTGCGATGAACCAAAACCAATCCATATCCTCATCTCCTACACCCTTGAAGGTGGGTAGCTTCATGTGAGAATCCATATCATCTTCCGGTAGTGGAGGCAGTGAGTTCTTACCCCTATGAGGGTTCGATAGTGGCATAGACGAAGAGCTATGCATAGAAAAATTTCTTACTAGATTGTAGACAAATTGATCTCCCTCCTAATTGGTTCTATAGTATTTACCACTACACATTGTACCCTCACTCTGATCAAAGCTCATTCACTCTGTGTGACTACACAGGATGATTTTTCGTATAAAAAGTTCTTAATAAGTAATGGTAGAGTTTTTACAAACTTACCCCGAAACCCCTTGAAAAATCTTCGCTCTCCCTTAGAGTAGGACACAAATTGATCAATTGCAAATTCCGTCACAAATCATCCTATCACACTGTCCACCCAGTGATATATCATGCGCATGATGGTGTTATCAGTCTTTTCTAACTACTGCATCAGCTCTGGAGTCCACTATGTAACCCTTTCATCCTTCCAACGCTTTTGGAAATCTACCAGCCTTGCGAGCCACTCCTGAAGCTTGATCGAAAATGTCATGAAGAAAATTTTGTAGATCTCTATGGTTATCCTTGTAATATGATTCTCTCTTACTGAGAATTCCTAAATTTTCTTCTCGAACCACTCATCAATCTCTTTCTTCTTAGGTCTCCAATGTGTTCTTGGCATTACCCGATCTCTCTCAAAATTCTCCCAGTCCTGGCAGCAAAACCATTTTTTGGCTTGAGGGGTCCTGACCCAGGTTTGAAGGTTAAGTTTTGCCAACAAACTCCCATAATACTGGCCCTTTTGGCAGTGACCTTCTTACGCAAGCCAAAGTATCACCTAAAGAAGTATGGGAGGGTGCTGGAACCAGGTTCCCGCACCCTGAGAGAGAGCAGGTAAGTCAACAAAGTTGCGTTCCCAGTTTATCAGCTTCGTAATTAACATATCTAGCTATAGACTTATATCGTAGAGGTCATATCTACAAATTACCTTCGCATCCATGTGCGTAACATCAATCTATCAGTATAACATCTATAATTTTAGTAATCAATAGATCATAGAATGATATAACAGAAACAAGGATACTCTCGCAGCTATAAAAAATATCTATTTGTAGGTTCGCTAATCAGTATAGTCCATAGCTACTAGAGTTAATATGAGTCATAGATATAATAAAAACCTTCGTATCAAAAATATCACATGTAATATCATAAACGCATCAACAATGGATAACCAATAATAGATTCAAAAGTTCGCATCAACAATAATACATAACTTCAGACAACACAGAGATACTCTAACTAGATCCACATATATTATCATTCAAAACCCAATAAAATCCGACATAGCCTGCACACACAGCAAGAAGGGTCCACACACAGTAGGACTGAGGATCTCCACACACACAGGCAGTAGGAGTCCTTTCCCTAGCAACCCAAATAGATCTAACAATTCGCAACTATCATCAATCTCTATTCTTTCATACCTATGACTCAAAAAGGTTCATCTATTTATACCGATTTAGCCTATGCATCCAATGGTACACAAACCATGGTTTGCAGACTCTTGGTCTACCCTTGACTCGTTACAATGAATTAGGGGCTTTGACCCACCCCAAAACCCCTGCGTTAGACTAATTAAGACCAAAATATACAAAATTTATACAAAAGCGCTAGGGGACCCTATTCCAACAGGTTTTCAAAAAATTGTGTTTTGGGAATTTCCATGAGCACATTTCTACATGTGATGGAATGAGATGATAGAGGGAAGAAAGGAAAATCCAACTCTTTGAGAATCGTCAAATCACGAGTTGTAGAAGTGGAGATATGAATTTTCGAAGATAATTAAGAGTTTGACACCATAAGTGTCAAGGTTGGCCTAAGGGTTTTTTGGGCATGTGACAAGTTGGAAACCCATTGTGTATTGTATGTATACAAGGTGGAGTGGAGGACTTAGCAGCATCCATTTTTCAACACACAAAAATAAAGGGATATTAATAAAGGAGAGAGATATTGGCCATAGCAAGGAGGAAGGAACATTGAGGGAAGGGATTTTTCTAGGGTTGTTTTAGGATATTGAAATGTTGTAGGAGGTCGAGGAGAAGAGATGGAAGGATGAAATTACTATGGATTCTTGTGAGCTTGTTTAAGGGTCAAACAGAGGTAAGAGGAGGTTTTTTTGGAGGACTGTTGGGGATCTGCAACAAACTGAGCTAGGTCGTAGGCCTAGTCTCTCCAAAAGAGGCCAGTGCTTGGGTGTTAAGCGTTGCCACTTTCTTAGAACAGGAGGCCATCTCACCTTGTGTAGGCCACAACAAAGAGGAGGTTGGTTTATGAATGGTTTTTGTAGCATTCAATTGCTATAACCATGGATGCTAGTACAACAATATTGTAGCGACATTGAATGTGTGTTGGATCTGTGTTTTTGGGTCAGTTTTGGATTAGAATTATTCCATCCTGTGGGAGCCAATTTGGAGGCTTGATTAGGTGAGGGTAAGCCTTCGTCGATGTAGACCTTGCAGTGTAGTATTGGTCATCATTGGTATGGTGGAGGGAAGTGTGTTGATAGCCCAAAGTGGCCTTATACAATATATCTTGAAGTGAATAAGAGGAGTTGAAGGTTGGGTGAAGATTGGTGCCAAAATGCAACACCTTGATGGATAAAGGTGACTGCTACCCTGGAATTTTGATCTTGGGATTAGGCCTACCCAAAGAGTATATTGGATCAGCCTATGTACATGCTACAAAAGTGACTTGTAGCAATATTAGGTGGCAACCCACCTAGAGTCTCTATGTGTTGTCCTTTGAAGGACTAAGAGGAAACTAGTGGGCAATATGGAAGCGAAGGACTGATATCACAAGATACAACATCGAAGTTGTAGTGAAGTTTTCCATTGTATCTTGTATAAAATATACTGTTGTATTATTCAGATTTGGTTTAATATAATGAATATTGGGTTTTAAATTATTGTACAAATTTATTAAAAAGTGTGTATACATGTGCATATTTTATTTATTGCCTTATGCTTTATGTTGTGCAAATTAATTATTTTTGAGATTCTTTATTTAGTAACGTCAGTTATTTTAAGATTCTATCCTAGAATCAAGATCGTGGAAACTCAACATGGTTTCAAAGTGTGTCTGAGCTACTTTGGAAGTCAGTGATTCATATTTGTGCACTATGAAGTACATAGTGAGAGAGAGATTATCACATTGTAGGTGAAAATATCGAAGTTACAGGAAAGTCTATGGTATGAGGATAGGTTGTAAGGATTTTCCAACTATACTCCTTGGAAGAAAATGATCAAGTTGGTCTTGAAGGTCAACATGATTTGGGATTTTTCCGAGAAAGAGATCAAGAAGCCAACTGACCCTAAGGAGCCGAACATATGGGAATATTTGGATACAAAGGCAATATTTATCATCCCTGATGGCGTGAAGGATTCCTTAAAACCTCATTTTTTTGAATTTGTTCCGGAATAATAACGAGAAATAAGTACTAGTATTGGAGGACGAGTTGAATTCTGCCAAGATGATAAAGGGGGAAGGAGTGACTTCATATCTAACAAGGTTATCTCAAGTCAGAGATGAGCTTGATGTTGTCGGTGTGAAAATTTCAAATGTAGATATGGTGAGGATTTCCTTGAAAGGGTTCACCGAGGAATGGAAGCCCTTCATCAAAGGAATCATTTCCAGAGAGAAATTTCCATACTAGAATAGACTATGGGATGACTTCATTCAAGAAGAGTTGTGAAACAAGGATATCCATCCATCAAAGAAGGCAAATGATGATGTGGCACTTGCGGCGTGAATGAAGGGTAAGACGAAGAAGGAATTGAGTAAAGTCAAGTGTTTCAATTCTGGCAAGATGGGTCATTTTTCATTGAGATGTCCGATGAAGACGAGAGATGATGAAAAGAGGAAAGGAAAGTTGGTCAATGATGTTTCCACTTTAGCTGAGATAGATGATCTCACTAGGATATTGGAGAAGGAGGACTTTGCATTGTTTTCTCATTTATTGTAGGGTATTGTAAAGGGGGATGGATGGTATGTGGAAAGTGGTGTGACGAAGGATATGATAGGGTCACAGGAGGTTTTTGAGACTATCCAAATTGGACTCGAAGTTGCACATGGTTTTTGGCGACAAGAGTCAGTTTGAGATGCGAGGAACAAGTGTTGTGCCATTTACGATGGAGACATGATGACTTATGTAGGTCCAAGATGCATTTTTTTTACCAGGACTCAGATATAGCGTGTTTTTTTTTCAATGATCGAGAAGAAGGGGATGGGAATCCAATACTCAGACCTAGAAGCTATAGCTCCACTCGTATCTTTCTTGGAGTTAGAGATCATGGTCTATATAGGATGATGGGAAAGACAATAGATCATGAGAAGAAGGTGTAGCATGTTCAGGTTTTGGAGGAGCAGGTGAAGGCATAGGATTCAGAGGGGCAGGTACAAGTTCCAACAAAAAAGCTCCTTTTTTTCCAGAGGCTCAAAGGGAGTTGAATACTAGCAGGATCTTTTAGGTTCAGAGGGAAAATTTGCGACCTAAGAAGAGCATGTGGTCAGTGGGGAGAAAGGGTGCTTACACATTTACCAAGAAGGAAACGTGGAGAGATTGGAAAGTGATATAGGAAAATAAGAAGAAGCAGGATTATTCCTGCAGTGACAGTGAAACTTCTGAGATAGGCGTGGTTCACACAAAAAGGATTGTTGTGATGGTGAGTGCCAAGAGTTGGGCAAGTATTTCTAGTAGTGGTGATGATGGCGAGTTACTTCCTAGTCTTGGAAGTACCACCCTCGCTAAGAGGGAGTGTTGATTTTTTAGTAGCTTCGGGGGTACTCCAAGCCCTATGGTTCAAGGTTTGCAGGGAAAAGCACCATAAGGGTCACTTGTGGGCTTGGAACCCAAGTATGGGGTTTTGCACCAAATTGTGTTTTGGTCATTTCCATGAGAACATTTCTACATGTGATTGCATGAGACGATAAAGGGCAGAAAGGAGAATCCAACACTTCAAAAATCGTTGAATTCGAAGTTTTAGAAGTGGAGATATGCATTTTTTAATATAATTAAGGGGTTGAAACCATAAGTGTCAAGTTTTGCCTAAGGTTGTTTTAGGAATTTGACAAGTTGACAACCCCTTTTGTGACGTTTTAGAAACTATTTTGTATGGTATATATACAAGGTGGAGTGGAGGAATTAGAAGCATCCATTGTGAAATGCACAACAAGAAAGGGATATTGATAAAGGAGAGAGATCTTGGCCACAATAAGGAGGAAGGAACAATGAGGGCGATAACTGTTTATAGGCCTGTTTCACGTGACCGAAATGTTGTAGGAGGCTGAGAAGAAGAAATTGAAGTTTGAAACTGTTGTGGTTTCTTTCAATCTTGTTTGAGGGTCAAATAAAGGTAAGAGGAGGTTTTTTTGGAGGCATGTTGGGGATCTATGGTAAATTGAGGTAGGTCACAGGCATAGCCTCTCTAAAACATTATAGCATTGGGGTGTTATGGGCTACCACTTTCCTAGAAATTCAACCCATGAGGAGGCCATATCACCTTTCCTAGGCCACAACAAAGAGGATTTTGTTAGGTTGGTTTATGAAGGGTTGTTGCAGCATGCACTTTCCCTAACTAGGGACAATAATAAAAAATTATTGCAGCATCATTTAATGTGTGTTGGATTTGCATTTTTGGGTTTGTTTTGGATCAAAATTATTACATCTTGTGGGAGAAAATTTAGAGGTTTGATTAGGTGATCATAAGCCTTCATGGAGGCAGATATTTTAGTGTTGTATTGGGCACTATTGGTCTAGTGAAGCGTAGCGTGTTGATATCCCAAAGTATCCCTAGAAAAGCTATCTTGAAGTGACTAAGAGGAGCTAAAGGTTGGGTGAATATTGGTGTCGAAGTGTAGAACCATAATGGAAAAAGGTGACTACTAGCCTGGAAGTTTGGAGCTCAGGATTAGGCCTACTCAAAGTGCATATTGGATCAGTCTATGTACATTCTACATAATTGACTTCCAATATTGTTAGATGGAATCCCTCCTGTAGTATCTATGTGTTGTCCTTTGAAGGACTAAGGGGAAACTAGTGAGCAGTACAGATGCGAGGGACCGATACGAAAAGATATTGCATCGAAGATGCAACGGAGTTTTTCATTGTATATTATATACCATACAATATTGTATTATTCAAATTTGGTTTAATATAATGAAGATTGGGTTGTACATTATTGTACAATTTTGTTAAAAAGTGTGTATACGTGTGCATATGTGATTTACTTCTTTAGGTTTTCCACTGTGTGAATTAGTTTTTGTTGAGATTCTTGGTTTGATATCCTAGACCCCAAGATCATTGAAATTCAACGGCTACAACATAGAAAGCGATAGAAATATCTCAATCACAACATCAATTCACAAATATTGGTTACTTCATTTGCAGGTTTGTTGTCAAATCTGTTGCTGCACTGCTTCTCCTTGTCCACTTTGTGTCTCTTCTATTGTTGCTCATAAACTTTCTTGTCCATATTGTTTCACTTAAAAAAGTCCAATTTCCATACCACGTTTTATATTTTATATGCAAGGCATCTTGGTTGTTTTTATTCTTTGCAAGAGTATGAAATGAAGCATTGTCTCTCAGACTTCCAAAATTTCTCATAAGAATGACTCTTCATTTTCAGTTCTGAAGGAAAATTTGTAATATAAAATAAATTTGAAGTAATATAGCTCAATCAGTAATGATTACAAGAGACAAATCATTTTTTTACTATCTACATTTTTTCAATGAACATATGTATTTCAGGTTTTGTCTCAATAAGTTTTATGTCCCATTTGACAAAATTTTAGCCTTCACATTCATTAGCATAGTCTTTTCACTTCACAATACTTTTAGCCTTTGCAACTATGACATTCAACATAAATTAATTTTAACTAAATCCACACCAATAAATCATGATATTTTGACATCAATTCCAACATTAGCAACATTGTTTTCATTTCCACATTATTTACATGAATTTACAATTCACACTCACATTTATATGAGGGGTAGAAAAAATGGTTATCACAGACCCCATCCCCCTTAGAGGAACATCATCCTTGGCATTATATACTCGAACCCAAAATTCAATAATGTTCTATTCCCAAGTACAAAATTTAACAACAAGATCTATATACACAACTCGTTTTACATTTACTTACACAGTAAACAAAAATGTGTAAGATACTTTCATCTAATCAACCATTTTTCAAGTATATTCCTTTGGTCCAAAGTGATTCTTTTACACCTTGTCCTACTTGATTACTCTATTCTAGAGTGAAATCTTCCTCCAATGTCCAACCATGTCATCCATTATGCTTAGTTCTCCTTCAATCAACCATTTGACTCATTACTTCCTAGGACACACAAAATGCATTTATGATCCTAACGATTATGCACATGATTCTTTGAAATCTATTTCACTTTCAAAATTTTGGCATCCCCTTATTTGCTTCATCGGTATCTCCAGAAATATATTTCCTCTTTCTTGTAGTCACTCACCTTCCCAATTCAGAAATCCCCTTCTCTGCTTCCTCAATCCCTTAGGTGATCCATCCCTGTGCAAGGTTTCCTCGCACAACAAAGAAATTCTCAGCCAAGAAATACCCCTTCCTTTATTTAATAACACATCACATGCATCATGGCATATCTCATGGGTGTCAACACATATCATAGGGTTCCAATGTCCCCACAATGGCCCATTTCCTTAATTATTTATGTCTAGTTTGTTTTTGCTACACACGCTGATATTATTAAGTTGATGTTTTTTCCTTGTAGTTAGCCTCATATATTATTTCAGTAGTTCTTCCTCCATCATAAGAATATTAATTATGATATTCATCATAATTTTTTTAAATTAAACCATACTTTCAACAACAAATTCTTTGGGTTCAACCACATAATTTTAAATCACAACTTAAACATAGAAATTCTTCAAAATGGTAATTGATACTTATCTCCATGGTTACTCTTTGCTTCCTTGACTTTGCAATCACTGATTGGTTTATTCACTCCATTTTTCAACAGTATTTAGCTTTGTATTTACCAAAAAAATTCACACAATCCACTACTAAGCACTACAAGAATCCAAAGCATGTCTCCACATGTTAAGAATTACAAGATTCCAGAGAACAATTCTACCTGTTAAGCATTGATGAGTCAAATTATCCACTTAGTCTCCAACTAGATCCGCATTCAAGTCTATCTCACAGGATTCCAGAGCACATGGTGTCTCCACTTGCTAATCATTATATAAATCTAGAGCACACTTTTCTGAACCTACATACATACTTCTCCATGAAGTATTCTCATACAACTCCAAAAAAGCTCCCTTATTCTCACAACCTAATGATCATGGGAAGATTTATTCTCCCACTAGTTACTCACGTATCTAGGCTTAGAAAACCCCCATTCTAAGCAATCTATTTGTCCCAAGGTTTTCTTGTATGGGTTCCCATTAGCTACTTACTTATCTAGGCCCAAGAAACCCCCATTCCAAGCAGTCTATATGTCTTAAGGTTTTCCTACATGGGGTATTCATTACATTCTTACATCCTAGTTTCCATTTGGCATGTTATAATACCACGCGCATGTATTTTTATGATGAAGAACCCATATGGCATGCTCCACTACACTAATCATGGAGTCTTATAGTCAAGGCATTGGTTATGACTTTCTCCCATGAGATAAATGAAGTCCCAAAGGACGTAGTGCCTTAACAAAAGTCTTATTCCTGAGCTCTTAGCTCCATTATTTCACCTTTTTCAAAAAATTTAATTCATTTCATGAGATATACTCAAAAATTTCAAAAAATAAATTTTAATTTCCAAATCCTTGCTTCACATAGAAGCCTAATCTCATAAACATGAGATCTATAGTCATTTCATTGGGTGCCATTGTGGGTATTTATAATCTGTCATGGTGGTTTGATCTCAAACACCATTTCAACAATTTTCCTACAACTTACATGCTAGCCAAACACCATTTTCAACATAAACAAATTGAATTGTTATCTTTCCATGCCCACACTATACATTCTAAGCAAAAGTAGGTTGATATGTTGTTTTTAACACATCTAGAAATCATGTCAGCCACATACTATAGGAATAAAAAGTGCATATCATCATAATTATATTCATATCATCACTAAGTATAAAATCAACCTTTTTCCAAGGCTAATATCCATGAAATTTATAAATTTAGACGTCAGTTAGAAAATAAACTGACATATCATAATTTCTCATTCCCTTCATTTCATAATTATGATACCAACACATGCATACAACACACGATCACCGATAATTTTTTACAACCAACACACATTTGTACTCATCACTGATCATCCTTTAAATGCCATACTCTGTAACATAGCTCCAAATTTTATCCCCAAAGACCTAGTGTAGAACCTTTGATTTTCTTTCCATCTATTTTGAACCCATCCTATCCATGAATTGAACTTGGGTGCTCTGATGTCACACTCTATAACAGAGATATAAACTTATTCTCTTAGGCCTATTCAGTATTAGTTCTAAACTTAGGTGCTCTAATGCCACATTTTAATCCTCTCTCCCACACCCTTGGAATTTTCTAAGATGAGGGGAGGTGTTACTTTTAACTAATCCAACCTCCATGGTATCATTATGGAAATGAGGTTAGAAAATATCTTCTTTCCCAAAGTTTTTGGTACTAATTTAGACAATATCATCACATCCAGCTTCTTAATAGCTTTTTGTTGATGTAAATTTTATCCCAATCCAATCTCTAGATTGAAATATATTCCCATTCAAATTATAACCAATCATGTAGTGCCATGTGGCACCTACATGGAAAATGGTTAAACCTTTCACAGCTTGAAGCCCTTATATGACTATCTTGAATAGATCAATAACCTTTATTAATTGTGGGGTCCCCTTTCTTGTCTAACAATTAACAAGGGGGGGAAAGGTTCCACAATTTGTCACTTTTACAACTAAAATTATCATAGGTTCCCCATACCCTATCTTCTCCATGTGGTCACCTCTTTACATCGGTAGCCTATATTAATAGTGCCCCCCCCTACCTTCCGAAAAAATAACAAGTGGATTCCACTAGTTATCATTTATGCAGTCATGGTTCCCACCACACCCATGTCATGCAATGTGCCACCTTGGCATCTATGTGATGTCCACGTCACCCTTCCATCCACATCTTGTTGATGTGGATGGCAACATGGCATATGCAACCTTAGCATAGGTCATGGGTCCCATTGGGCCTGACCTCTTTGTGCAACTCGTGAATTTCCCTCGCATCTAGTTCTAAGTGATATTTAGGTGTAATCTAAGTTTATACTATGGAGAACTCCCTGTACCCCCTAGACCCTTGGATTACCACATCTCACAAATATATCCATGCATGGCACACCATCCTAGATTCTTCAAACTTGTTCCAAGCACTTTTTCACATATTCCCAAATAATTACACGAACTAACATATCTAACCCTCACGGATTTTTTTGGAGTGTTGGACCACATCTGAGATCCTTTGCATGGGTTAAAAAATATATATTGGACCTTATCTAACCCCGCAACACTTTTCCAATATGTGTGACCTCCCAGATTACATATTGGACCTTATCTAACCCCACGACAATTTTCCAATATGTGTGACCTCCCAGGTTATAGATATCCATAAATGTATCTTTACCTAGCCCACATCCAGGGATCCTTGAGTGTGCATCATGCCCATGCCCTTGAATGTCCCAAATTATCAAATACATGGACACCACTTGTGAATTGGTATAGCCTTGGTCCAAAAAGTTTTGCTACCTAAGACACATCTAACCTAGAAACAAATTTTTCCAAGGTCAAATCCAGCCTCATATACAAGTTTTATTTTCATGTAGTTCTTAGACTTATAATATTTAAGGATTTTGGGAACCTTTACTAAGTTTTTCTTGAAGCCCAATGTTGCTCATATTACTATCTTTTATAGCAATGAAACCCTCATTATAACACTAACAATCCAGGTATCTTTTCATAATCATAATACAATAAGAAAATCTATCAACATGCCTACTAATAGACATAGAAGCAAGTCAAAACCATGCTAATAAAAATTTGTAAATTCATCATAGAAGTAGCATATATTTCCATATAATGGATCCCAGACATGGCTATCAGATCCACTCAATAATGCATACATTTCTAATATCATGAGTTCTTTACAAGGAAATACATTCAATATTTTTAAACAGTCAACGATCCATGAAATCCAAAACATGCCAAAAAATGGATATCACAAATAGTAATGGTTTATTTGAACACATCAACCATTCATTAAAGATAATTTAAATAGCTCTATAACTGAGGAACATACCAACAACCACATGGATGTACAAGTCCCCCATAACCATTAGAGTCATTCAAATAACACCTGATTATAGAAAACTAATAATAACATATTCATTTACAACTAGTTTGGACACATAAATTGTTATACCACATAATAATATCATTCAAAATTCATAGTGAAACACACAAACACACATGTGAATATACTTATCTAATTAACTTAATGACTAGAAACTGAGGGAGAGACTTCAACTCTCCACCCAACCATAGGACAATGACACTATAACCTTTCTTATAGTTCACCACCCCCAAGATGGATTCAGAGTCTGAGGGGTAAAGTACTTAAGGGAATTCACACCAATGTCGATTATTTTTATCACATAGGAATCCAGACCTCACAGTGTCTCCACCTATATGGAATCTAGATCCTACAATGTTACCACCTAATAATTTCTATAGAGAACCATAGCCCCTATGTCACCACCTACTCAATAGGGATCTATAGCACACATTACTTCCACCTACAAGCCCTATAGGTATATGAATCCACAGAGTTTCTACTCTTCTAAATAGAAATCCAAATCACATAGTGTTCCACTTGTTAGCTCATAGTATTTAAAATAAAAGTGTCTCCACATGTATACTTTTGTCTTTCACCTATGTTTCTCCTTGAGCTACTTCCTTCTTTGAGTTCACTTCAGAAGTCTCATATGATTATCCCGACATACTCCAAATGAGTGAAATTTTCTCATCTTCTTGAACCTTTGTCTCTATTCTTGTGACTTCTCTCACCACTTCCTGTATGTGCATCCTAGCATACCCTTCATACACAACATACAATACATGTCTATATTCTTGTCTAGTTGACTACTCTCTTCATAATTTATTCCCAATTAATCGCTTCTACTATCAAATCCTCATTTTTGTCTTGCATGTTGACCACACCAATACACCCCACAAGGAGAGAGGTGGTATCAAATTTTTCCTTATCTCAAGGAACCCATAATTGAACTCCCTTCCTAGTGTGGAGGCCATTAAACTCATTCAAAGAACTAGTGTCATATTAAATGAAGATGTCTAATTTTAATCACTTCCCAAACAACTCTTCTCCTCAAACCTTTGAATCCATGTCCACGCCTTAGCCCAATAATTTTTTTTATTTCCAAAATATTTACATGAGTTTACAATTCACAAATATGTTTACAAGAGGGATAGAAAAAAAGGTTGTTACAGAAAATTAATGAATAAGAAGGTAGTATCACTAGGAAGAGATCCATTGGTGCATTGTAGAACTAGTAAGATGTATAATTTTTCACTATAGGGAGGCAAGGAGGACAGAAGAAGAAAATATGAGAGAGGAAAAGCCATTGTATCACTCCACTAAGGGTTATCTAAGTGTCATATGCTAGAGGGAAGTGATGTGCTATGGGGGTTCAAAAATGAAGAAATATGCCTTGAAAATAAAATTTGAGAGTGTATAACTGCGTTGAGGGAAAATAGGGCACTATGGCACTAAGAAAAGGCTCTATGGAACACTACAAAGATCAAGAGAGGAAAATAAAGTTTTAAATCTAAGAGAAATATTGTAGCATTGATCAAGATCCTAAGGGAGTGTTATACCATTAGATTGATCCCATGGGGGCTACACTCAATGAACCTATAACATATCATGTGTGTTCATGTCATACTAAAAAATACCCTTAATTTGACAACATATTGGAAAATACCTCTAAAAATCACATTATCTAACCCCCAACCAATACAATCTCAATAAAGCTTCCCAATTTGAAAAACCCCTACTTTCACTAGATATTGTAGTTATCCATTTTTTCATTAACATTTTTTATATCACTTCATATTTTTTCATTAAATTTCAGCTCCATTTTTTATACCTTCCAGTATAAAAAAAATTTACCCCCTATTATATGTGTTAGTATGAATCTTAATCGCAAGTGTACGAAAAAGGCTCACTTTAGTTGTGCATAACAAATAGCCCAAATAGAAAAGATGGTTGCCAATATATTTAGATCTGAAATTAATTTACCAAGATAAATGCTTCAAAATTATAGATCTATGCATTAAAAGACATTAAGCAGTAAATAAAAGAAAGAGCTGCTCCATGCATTAGACAAGACAAGATTGTTTTAAAGAATTTTTTGTATTTATGACACCTGAGAGGAGAACATAGAAAGATGTTACCAGTCCTCCTCAATGGGATGGGTTCTTGTAAGTCCTCATCATTTCAAATCTAAAATCCCTCTCTCTTGATGGTGTATAAAACCCAGAAAAAAAATGGAACTCAAAGGGAGCTCACAAGAAAAATGGTAGAAAAATATGACAATGATGGTGGATCAAAATCAGACAAAAAGTATAGATCTACAGTGATCTTTAGGAAAAAAAAGGTCATGAATGAATGGAAAAACCCTTATATTTATAACAAAATATTGAGTTAGTCTAGATATTGGTGCATAATTAAAATATTATTAACCAAAAAAGATCCAACTTTTATGGAATATTTTATTATATTTGTTAGAGGGAAAAAGAATTTGACTTGGGTCAAATCCCTTTATTTATAAATAATAAATAAATAAATGATTTATTTATTATTTTAAGGATGTGGTTGAGTAATAATAAAATAAATAATGATTGATTTAGTCAAATTTAACAAGGAATACTATTTAAATAAGGTTTAAATAATTATTCCTAGAAAATAATAAGATAAATAGTGATTTATCTAATTAATTTTCTTGTTTTGGGTTAAATATGACCAAAAATATTAATTAAGTTGTTGTTTAACTAATTATTCCTTGAGGAAAATCAAACAAATGTAGATTTATTTAATATTTTCTCATGGGGTTTCCTGTTTTGACCATAAACAACTTAATAAAGGTGATTTACTAAGTTATTTTTCATAGTGAAAGCAATCTAACTTAGGGTAAAATTGGTCTTACATGATGTTCTTAGGTCCATCTAATAGTAACAGGTTAGATGACCAAAAAATGGTGTAACAGATTGCCCCCCAACGTGCGAGCGTTAGGAACTAATCGTATAACCGAAGTACATTGTAAGAACTCAACCACTAGACATCGAAGGGGAAGTCAGAGAGAGAGAAGTATAAGGTAGACCAAAGCACTAAATGACTAGACCCTGAGGAGGCGAGACTTATAGGTGCGAAAAGTCTCTTTTATGAGTGAGTACCTGTGCTATAGGCGGCGGGGGAGGCATACCTATGCCCGCCGAGACAAAGTACAAAGAATAATGCATCCAGTAAACAGGGGACTGAACTATATAGTACATGCTAGCATAAACATGAGCAAGATAAAAATATGATGATGAATACCACATACATACTGTGCCCGGGATAACATCTATGACTTATACAATAATATATGAGTACGTGAGATACAAATACAACCCAAATTTCCCTGTAAATAGGAAAGAACTCTGAAAATCTGACTGATACATGCAAACAAAAAGGCGCTGCAAGTGGCTGAGGCTGACATCATCAAATATGTGGAGCTGCATCAAAGGTTGTAATGAAGAGGTCATATAGGAATGTGGGGGGCTACCTAAAGGGCCACCTCCTCATGAGGTCTGAAAACATCTCACACACACCCGAGAATCACTGATATCATTTGTTGCATCATTGAACCATCAAGTATATAGATCTCGATCATGCTGAAAGGAGCTGGAGCTAAGAAACAATCAAGTCAAAGGGCAATAAGGAGTCCCTTTTCCTAATCCGCTGCACTAAACAAGAGTGGAAGCTGGAACCAAGTTACACCGCCCTCTAGACCTGTCTTCTGGAATGAATGATTTGATGTTGACAGAAGGAGGTCTGTCATAGGTGAGGCAATAAGGGACCCTCAACTAAGGCACGAGATAAAATAGTAGAGCGACTGACAGACTAACACCAGGGATGATGATGAAATGGGGGGGACTGAGTAGCGGATGGATGACTTCCCTTGTTAGAGCATAAAAGGCATGGATGACCTGGTAACGACTGACACAATATCATGAGGGATAGGGGATAGTAGGACTAATGGCCATAATGTGAGACATGAGAGAGGAACCAAGCAATGAAGGATGGAGGACTATCGCGGGATACAAAGGAGCTTGGGATAGGCTCCATGGATGCGATGATGACTCAACTCGGATGCTCTAAACAAGGGTGACTCGATGATGCTGCCACATAGAAAAGGTCCAATGGGGACCATAAAGACATGAGTACAAGATGGTTACTCATGACGAAAATCAACACGAGCATGGAAAAGTATGGAGGAAAAGTGGTGCCCCAAGTACAAGTGTTGCAAGTGAAGAAATTTGATTTTGAGGAGTGGTGAAGTGACCCTTCCCGAACAAAATGTGTCCTAGTGAAGTATCAAATCACAAAAAGCTAACAGATAATCATTTGAGAGCTCAGTGAGAGATTGCCAACGGTACAGATGGTTTTTCAAACTGAGCTACGGTTTGGCTATAGCAGGCGAAAGAAAAATCAGGGGTTTCTCTTTTAATAAGGTATTTTCCCTCCAAATTCACTCATTTGTAAGTGTAGCTGTGGTGAATGTAAAGAGGAGAGAAGGCCCTAAATCTTGCAACGATTGAAGCGGACAAACCGACCATTGGAATCGAGATCTGTTAGTTGCAGGTAAGAGGCCTAACCATACTCTTTCACTTAAGGGGATCAAAATTTCAGTTTAGGTACCTAGAGCTCATGAATAGGCCAGGTCGCACTTTTTGGGGTATGTTTTGCGACCTGGGTAGAAAACTGCGACGTGTCCCAGGAAATGACTTGAAAAGTGTGACCTGTCAGAGAAGGGGGGTTTTAGTGCTGTTTTTGGCTGAGATCTGGGATTTTTATGGTTGAGGGCATAGGTGCCCCCAAGCATGTTATGGTCATTCAAAAATGTATTTAGAAAAAGGGGAATATAAACACATTTTTATGATGTGGTGCACCATTTGTTTTCGTTATGGTTATGCAGTTCAAGAAATGGAATGGAGGATTACCAATCTCTTTTGGCACTGCATATATGAAGTAAATGGAATTAATTTTCTAGGTTGGCATACATTGTAATATTCCCAAATTTTAGCCTTAAGCTAAAATGAACATTATAGTTTGCATATTTTTATTTTGTTGAATAAAATGGGTAAGGAGACCCCTTAACCCCCTTATATGGAGAAATAACAATCCTTGTGTGAAAGGAGGACGAATAAGCAACTGGATTAATCACCTAAGGGTGTGAACATGATCGGGATCACTTTGATTTAGTCATCTTTGACTAAGTCAACAACACTGTCTAAGAGAAGGAATATCCATGACAAGGCAGTGTAGTTTTAGATGAGGCTCCACTTGCATGAGCTAGGTGGCAAGTGTGAATGGGACCCATGTTGAGAAGAGTTCATTTGATTTATAAGGAGGAGATGGTAGCCCATTTTCATAATGCATTAGCTTATTATTTTCGTTGGGTCTCCAAAGACTTGCATCCTTGGGCTGTTTAGCAGGGTTGTAATGTTCTTGAACCCAAGGGTGTTCCTGTTCAGGAATCCCTACCTCATCCTCAAGGAAGGAGAGGGTTTGAGCTCCATTTCCTCATTCCAACATTTTTCCAAAGCTTACTCCTTCAGCTATAGCATTATTCTGTTGGGCAGAAAACGTTGAGTTGCAAGGTGCAACAAGAGAGGAACTCATAGAGTCATTCTTTGGTTTGTTCTTCGGTGGAGACCTTGGATATTATTTGGAGGAGTAGAAAAGGAGACTCCCGGGCATCATTTAATATCTTTGGCACCAGGCCAATCATTCACCATCTCTCATAGCGCAATCTAGGGCTGAAACTGTGTTATTTTATGCGGGCAGTTGCTGGGAGGGTCATTTGAGCTTATCAGGAGGAGTTTTTTTGAGTAAAAGGGATCAGCCCTTTGCTTGAGAAGATTATCAGAGGAGGGCATTAGTATTTTAGATCTTCTACAACCTCATTCTTATTTTTATTCAATTGCAGTGACAAGTTATTTGTCACATTGTGTAATTTCCGGCATTTCTAGCAATCTTTCCTAGATTGGCTAGAAATCTTGTATTGAGGCCCATCTTTCCATTTGTGGGTGTTTATTTGTATCCTTCAGCCATATTATAATTTTTTATACATTCAGAAACTTATACCCTCATAGAGATAGTGTAGTCACTTCTTTCTGGCATTTTGTGCAATTGCAGCAACTCCTGTATTTTATTGCTTGATCACTCGAGATTGGTTCTCATAGCTTGAGTGGCTTGTCCCTCATGATTTTATTGTGTATTATTGCTGATATATTAATATAATGATGGCTGCATGAATTTTCCCTATTATGGTATATTCATAATTCCATATTTTATGATTGTGTTCATGTATTATTGTAAGCTCTCTCTTTGAGCATTCTTTAAGGGATCTAGTTTGGGGAGATCTGAATAACCCATCTAGAATCATTTATTTGGGCTCAACTTCTGGAAGAGAAGTATTTAATGAGTTAAAAAGGGGATCCAATTCTCATTTCAACTTACTTTTACACTTCCTTCCTTATACAACATCCTCATGGACCATATTGCAGAAATTCCCAAAAAAGGAATATTACAATGGTATCAGAGCATCAATCTTGGCTCAGCCTGTGCACAAGATTTAATGTTGTCAGAAAGAGGAGCTTATCTCCAAGGAGAGGATATTTACAAAGGGATCAAGAAAAGATGAATGATGGAAGAGGGGGTTTCCCTTCTTCTTTTCCAAACCATGGAGGGCATCATTGAAGATCTTGAGGAAATAGAAAGGAAAAACTGGAGAGATTTTCTGAGATGGTTTGTGGATGAAGCAAGCCCTAGTTGTGACCATGTTGGGTGTGATAATTCAGCCACACATGCAGATCCATAGCACAGACCATTCTCTACTTGCACTGCCGGGAGGATGGAGGAAGAAGATGAGGCCATTGGAGGAGCAGCGCTGCAAGTCAAAGGTATGACTCATGATTGTTGGTTTGAAAATTTTGTTTCACATTTTCATGCAACTGTAAAAACATATGATGAATTCACTAAGGGTTTTTTGGAGAAATTTGATGAAAGTCAATGTGAATCATCATGTATCATAACTTCAACCACTTTGCATGCATTGGAAGGAAACATGAAACAAACTCCACTCCACATTTCTAGAGGGGAAGAAAACTGGAATGATGACTTGTTAGAGGCAAGACCCCCATTGTATGAAGGTAACACTTCCATTTGTGATAACATGGAGATCCCTATTTCAGAAGAAGACATAAATCCATGGTCTCTCATTGAAGGGGAGGCATACTCACATATTGGTGAAGAGAATGTGCATAGAAGAACCCACAGTAATGTATCATTGGAGGAAGATCGATCATCACATGGAGATGAGAGAGCAGCCATTGCTTCCATGGGAGGAGTCCTTGTTTCTATGCAAGGGATTCCGAGAGGTACCACATGTGGGGACCCATTCACAAATCCTAAGAAGCATATAGTAGCATTGGAGGATTGTGAGATGGAGGAGGGAGAGAAGGAACAGAATCAAGGGTTGATACACCCTTATCTATTCTGGAAATTCTTTGCATAAGGGAGAGAGACTGTACAATGTAGTGAAGAAAGGGAAAAATCAGTCCACTCATACATACATTCCACTTATGAACTTGATGCCTCACTATATGAAGGCATTCCACCTGGGAGGCCACCTGATCTAGAGTTAATGAGGGGCATCTTGTCACTTGAGTCACCACTCTTGGATTCCAGAGAGGCGGGGACATTGGAGGAGTCCAACACAATGCAGAGAGTTTGGGATAAACCCAAGAAGAAGGGAGACACTCTCTCATTTTCAGTATCACCCACTCTCATCAGTTATGCTGTGTGTAGAAATTTGAATAATTGATATATTATTCACCGAGATTCTCCTGATTACACACTATTTTATCTTCATGCACAATACATAATCTCTTCTACCATTGATCATTACATGTGGAAATAAAATCAATTACATGTGCACATTAAAAACATAAACATTCACACATATGAACATAGTATTTCATGAGAAATCTTAAAGCTGAAAACCCAAACTATCTGTATATTATATGTCATAGAGATCATGTAACAATCATTGTAAAAATCTCCTCACAAGCTCTCAGCACAACCTCCAATTGCTACACACTAATCAAGCTAGATCTGGCAAAACACATGCTTCAATCTCTGCCACCTGATAGCCAGCCTCTATTGTGTAATCAATGTTGTAGGATGGCTCATTAAATAACATAAACCACCTATATTTTACTGTGAAATCCTCATGGGCTTCTCCAATCACTGGTATTTGCAAATATGCAACAGTATAGTCACAACTAATAGTTAACCTGCTCTTTCACCTATCTCCGCACTAGTCTCCACTGAAACTGTCCATGCACTGAAGTTAACTGATGTATTATTTAGTTGATTAATGAGTTTATGATTAGTGAATTAATTAATAATTAATTCACACCACTCTTCACTAGTGTATTAATCAGTTAGACTAAATACAACTAGTTCAAATATGTTTAGATTAGTTAAACTGAACACAACTCCATTAACTTCCTCAATCAACTCCACCAAACTCTGTCACATGAGTTCTAACTAAAGTATCCATGCAATAGCTCCACTTAACCCTCAGGAATAGCGTAATTCCTTCTGTCGGCTCCTGTGCCACATCTGTGCACTTAACTGAAGTGCTCCAAGAGAATAAGATAATGTTTAGAGTCCAAATATTATTAAGAGCTAATAATATTCGACATATCTATTTTTAGACTGGAAATCTAAAAATAGATTCCGCCCAATATATCTAAAAATAGAAGTCCATATATTTCTTCCAACTTGACCAACCATCCACAAATAGCATCCTACAACTCATAGAACATAATCCATATGTCTAAAAATAGACTTTGCGCCAAAAATAGCCTGCGATCCCACTTAGTGAAGGTGACTCTTTTCACTAAGCTCATCATCTTGTTGCAATCTCAACACTCCCTCTCAAAAAGATAAAGATTATCTGCCACCCCTATCCTGCCTCTGTGGTATTCGAATTTTCTCCTAGTGAGCGCCTTGTGAAGATATCGGCATCCACGATCCTCCTGGGAATATATTAAACCAAGATGATCATACCAACGCACACTTTTAGGGATATGATCCTCTTAGAATATCAATTTGTTTAGATCTATCATGAAATACTAGATTAACCGAGAGTTTGATGCAACTCTGATTATCACAATAAATCACATTAGGATCTAAGTGTGAACCGAACAACCTGACCAGGATCTTCCTCATCCATATAGCCTCGCATGTAGCCAAACTCGCTGCCATATACTCGGCCTCTGCTGAACTGAGTGCCACGGATCTCTACTTCCTGTTGTACAAAGAAATTGTTGTCGACCCAATACTGAAAATTCCTCCAGATGTGCTCTTTCTGTCCGTTGGGCTCCCTGCCCAATCTACATCCATGAAGCCACACAGCTTCACCTCATCCAACTATCTGTACCATAATCCATATCCCAATGTGCCTCTGAGATATCTCAATACATGCTTGCCTGCCTTCCAGTAGAGCTTGGTAGGCTCAACCATAGCTTGTGAAAGCTGGTTAACAACATAGCATATGTCGGGTCGTGTATTGACCAGATACATAAGCGACCCCACCAACTGTCGATAAACAGTGGCATCCACTACCTCCGTCGAAGTAGCATCTCCTCCCCCCTCCATCCCCTTGGAAGAGTAGTATGTGAAACGCCATGCATGTTGAACTTCTCCAGTATCTCACGGAGCATACTTACCACGAAGAGCAAATAGTCCACCAACTGTCTTTGAAATTTCCAATCCCGAGAAAATAATGAAAGGAGACGAGTGTCGAGTGCTTCATCTCAAACTCTTGCAAGATCAGCCTTGCATGAGAGTATCAATTGTTCATCACTTAGGTGGTATCAAATCATCTACATAAAGTATTGATAAATCAACTTACCCTCCACCACAATCTGGTATAGGTTAGGATCCGCCTCACTCTTGGAGAATCCAGGTCCGGTGAAATAACTGTCTATCCGTGTGTACCAAGCACGAGGTGCTTGTTTCAACCCATACAACGCTCTCTTGAGCCTGCACACATGTGACTCGCTGCTGAAGATCTCGAAACCTTCGGGCTGCTCTATGTACACCTCCTCTTCAATCACTCCGTTGAGGAACACAATCTTCACATCCATCTGATGAATGTGCCACCCCATATGCACTGAGAGAGCAAGAATCGTCCGTATGGAAGAATACCTTGCGACAGGTGCAAAGGTTTCCTCATAATCGATCCCCTCAGTCTGTGAGAAGCCTCGGGCAACAAATCTTGCCTTGTACTTCTCCACCTCACATCGGTTGCTTGCTTCACTTTGTAGATCCATCTCGAACCTTTGCGGTCCCTTACGGCCTTGGGACAATCTCCCATGCACTGTTTCTGACAATCGAATCATACTCCTCCACCATGGCATCTACCCATGCAGGGTCCTCCACAGCTTCCTCGAAAGAGGATGGTTCTGTCACGATACACTTTCTCGTCAGGGCCATGTATCCAGTATCTTGTCCGGGTGAGCGTCTGCGTACGTGCGTGATGTAGGTGCTCCCTACAACCCTTTACGTCTGAGCCGATCGCTCGGCTTACGCCAGTGCGCTTTTTCCCTCTAATGGTTGGCGGCACATGGGTGGTCTCTTCCACTCCATGAACCACGATCTTGTGGGTGATACACATCACCGAGACTCGTCATAGGAACTAATAGCTCCTCATATGCATGCAGTGTGGCTCCTCTCCAGTGAACACTTCATGGCTTTCTCCTCATAGGGTGATGTCCATCTTACAACGGTCTTGCGGCCCATGCAGAAGAAATACACACATGATAGTTGTGGGGTGTGTGAGTGTACCCCACAAATATCCCAACCTCTGAGGTCGACTCCAGCTTCTTCCTGGCATCCTTCGTCACATGAATGTAAACAGGTGAACCAAAAATCCTCAAATGGGAAATATCAGGCCTCTTACCAGAAAATGCCTCCTCGGGTGTACTCATGCCAAGTATCCTGTGAGGACAACGGTTCTGCACATATACTACAATATTGCATGCCTCCTCCCACAAGTTAATGGGTAGGCCCTGATCATGCAACATCGCTCGTGCAGCACCCACGATTGTTCTATTCTTCTGCTCAGTAACCCCATTCTGCTGTGGGTTATGAGGTGCTATGAGCTCTCTTCAAATTCCTTCTGCGCTGCAAAAGTCCTTGAATTCTCTAGAGATGAATTCACCACCATTGTCACTCCTAAGAGCCTTCACCTGCTTCCTCGATTCTTTCTCAACTAGTGCCTTAAACTCACAGAACTTTGAGTATGTCTCACTCTTCTTCTGCATGAAGAAGATCCAGCACTTATGAGAAAAATCATCAACAAATATCACATAATACCTGTGCTTTGTTGTGACTAGTGCGAGAAAGGTCCACACACGTTTGTGTGAATTCTCTCAAGGATTGTCGTAGCGCAACTATCCTTCTCGTGAAGAGTGGCTTTCACAAATTTTCCTAAAATTTACATCCCTTGCCTATATGCGAAAACTGCGCAGAGTACCCTTAGGAAGCCTAGTAATCTGTGATGTCTTGAAAGCTCCATGGTGAAGGTGGCCCAATCTCCCGGTGCCACAACTCGCCATCATCCCGGCTCCACCACTCCTTCCTTTCCTTCCATTGCTACGTAGGCGCAGCCATATACCTACGATTGATAAAGGTTCTTAACTCCAAAACCCCCAACCCCTATCCTTCAAGTCTCACCGGTTTCCTTCTTTGCGTGGGAAAGCCTTTCCCTCGCTGAAGACAACATCATACCCCTTGTCTTCTAACATCGCCACAGAGATCAGATTCTTCTTCAATCCCGGAACATGCATCACTTCCTTCAATACGAAGGGTTTACCAGACTCCCTCTCAAAGGAAATGGTACTGATACCGGTCGCACTGTATCTACCATCATCGCCCATCTCGATGTGCACTCGAAGATCTTTCTCATCCAGATCAGTAAACAAATCTCGATCTCCTGTCATGTGAAAAGACGCACCACTATCAAGAAACCACACTGCACCCGTCACACTTGAAACCAAGCATGCGATCGGAAAAAAATATAGCTCAAACTGCGAGGCTAAGGCCTCTCCAGCTGCAGATCTAGCAACCTGCTTATTTTTCTTCTTCTGTGGACAACTAGTGGCGTAATGTCTGTGTTGGTGACAGTGAAAACACTTCACCTTGGACATGTCCTGCTTCTTTCCTTTCACATCGGATTGAGAAGCATGATTCTTTCTCTTCCCCTTCTTTGCTTTGGTAGCCAAAGTGCAATTTTCTTCATCTGAGTTCTTTGATGAAGATCTGTCCCTGGTACTTCGCCTTATCTCCTCTTGCACAAGATCCAACCAAAGTCGCTCCCATCCTGGCAATTTCTCCCGACCATTGACAGAGTCCTGATAGGAATGCCAACTCTTCGGAAGCCCAAGGAGAGCCAAGCTCACCAAGTCCTCATCATCAACAGTCACCCCCACACTTCCCAACTCATACCTGCATTGGATGAACTTCGTGAGGTACTTCGGCATACTGTCGCCTTTCTCCATTTTTATGTTTCTGAGTTTATCCTTGAGCGCCGACTTCCTCTGGTCGCTCTTGCTTTGAAATAAATATTTCAAAGCTTTCCACATCAAGAATGGAGAAGCATTACCATGAATTCTAGATACTATGTGATCCTTCACACCTTCCAACAGAATCCTTCGACACTTTGCTATCTTCTTTTGCCATGCGTCAAGTGCGACAACATTGCTAGAAGTAGGTTTTGGAATTTTTGCATCTATGAACTCCTTCAACCCATTGTCATCTAGCACGCTTCCATCCACCGTCCTTCCATCCAATATAATTGAGCTGCCCTCAGAGCATACTCCAATCGCTATCGTTGAAGACATCTCAACTTCGACACCAAGAAAACACTATTGCAAATTCGAATTCCACCAGCACAAAACTCAACCGCTTCAATGTTTTGCAATTTCTCCAATGATCAATATCGCTTTGATACCATGTAGAAAATTTGAATAAATGATATATTATTCACCGAAATTCTCCTGATCACACACTATTTTATCTTCATGCACAATACAGAATCTCTTCTACCATTGATCATTACATGTGGAAATAAAATCAATTGCATGCGCGCATTAAAACCATAAACATTCACACATATGAACATAGTATTTCATGGGAAAGCTTAAAGCTGAAAACCCCCAACTATCTGTATATTATATGTCATAGAGATCATGTAACAATCATTGTACAAAGCTCCTCACAAGCTCTCAGCACAACCTCCAATTGCTACACACTAAACAAGCTAGATCTAGCAAAACACATGCTCCAATCTCTGCCACCTGATAGCCAGCCTCTATTGCATAATCAATGCTATAGGATGGCTCATTAAATAACTTGAACCACCTGGCTTGTACTGCACAATCCTCATGGGCTTCTCCAATCACTGGTTATTGCAAATATGCAACATTATAGTCACAACTGATAGTTAACCTGCTCTTTCACCTATCTCTGCACTGGTCTCCACTGAAACTGTCCATGCACTGAAGTTAACTGATGTATTCTTTAGTTGATTAATGAGTTTATAATTAGTGAATTAATTAATAATTAATTCACACCACTCATCACTAGTGTATTAATCAGTTAGACTAAATACAACTAGTTCAACTATGTTTAGATTAGTTAAACTGAACACAACTCCATTAACTCCTCAATCAACTCCACCAAACTCTCTCACATGAGTTCTAACTGAAGTCTCCATGCAATAGCTCCATTTAACCCTTAGGAATATCATAATTCCTTCTGTCAGCTCCTGTGCCACATCTGTGCACTTAACTGAAGTGCTCCAAGAGAATAAGATAATGTTTATAGTCCAAATATTATTAAGAGCTAATAATATTCGACATGTCCATTTTAAGACTGGCAATATAAAAATAGATTTTGCCCAGTATGTCTAAAAATAGAAGTCCATCTATTTTTTCCAACTTGACCAACCATCCAAAAATAGCATCCTGCAACTCATAGAACATGATCCATATGTCTAAAAATATACTTTGTGCCAAAAATATCCTATGGGCCCACTTAGTGAAGGTGACTCTTTTCACTAAGCTCATCATCTTTTTGCAATCTCAACACTGCGCTGACAGAGTTTGTTGCAGGGATGGAGGATGGCATCTTCATGATGCAGGATGAATTCTCCACAGATTTGGTGGGGAAAAGGATACTTCCTTTGAGGGAGGACTCTTTCATACATAGGAGTGGATGGAGGCCACTCATGCTTACTTTGACCCAGCTTGGGAGATTACTTTTGGATGACAACTTCTCATGGGAGGCCAACTTCCAAAGTACACCATCATTATTTGAGCATGAGTAGATGCATGATGGGCATGGCAGCATTTTGGAGGATGAATTTGGCATGGGGGATGTCAAGGTAGTAGGAAACAGCATGAGGGGAGCATCACATTGTAGATTACCAGCACTGTATCTGAGGAGGATGGATCCAGATTGGAGGTCTCAACTCTTGTTAGAGTACTCCAAGGATCGAGGTGCATGCATGATTATGGATGACCCAGATGAAGATGACATGTACATGGTGGATGGTATGTTCATCTATTATTATGACAGAGTCTTCTTGACTAGGGCTTCTAGCCTCAAGGAGAAATTATTACATGCAGCACATGAGGACTTCTTAGCTATGCACATTGATGAATATCTTGTCTTGCTACAGGAGTTCACTTGGGAGGGAATTCAGCATGATCTATATCAGCATATGGACAGATGCATAGCCCATATTACTTTATAGAGGTTGGCACAACCATTTCCCTACTCATTGGAGGAGAAGGAGAGCATTCAGATGAGCCATTTCAGCTCAAGGACCGGAGTACATGGTAAAGAAGGTATATACTCTCATTTTGATTTACCTTTCTTTACTTTATATGGTCAGATTGATGAGCTAAGGATGATCACACCTCCTTATGCTCCTTATTATTATGTACTTGTGGCCCATTGTAGCAATGGGAGTGGCTATTTTCATGATGGTTTGTGGGGGAAGCCACACATTTCTCGGTGTGCATCATTGGCACCAATTTGTACTCTTATGTTTTCACCTTATGATATGTTTGTGGCAGAAAAAAAGTGGTTGGGAAAGAACTTGTTGTTTTTAGTTCTGATGTAGGCAGGAGGCTCACTGCACTGGTCCCATGAGTATAGCAGTGACCCACTCTCTAGTTGTCTTATGACAACTTGTTTTCATTGCATATTTCTTCCTTGTGTTGCTGATGGTTGTACATTTATAGGGAGCACTACTTGGAGGGTGTTGGAGGTATTGGGACAGCCCATTGGTAGTATGATTCTACCCATTGTACATGTTTTAAATTCTAGGAGACACCATGGGCAAACCATGATTGCCACATTGCTACTTTTCTCTTCTTGTGGGAAAAACCACTTGGAGAATTTGAGGGGGCATATCATGGCTGATTTTCTTGATGGGAAAGCTTGGGCCATTCTTGGAGGCCATACCATTTCAGCACAAGGACGAAGGCAGCCCCATATGTACCACAAATGGAGAGAGAAACATCTTGGGAATCAAAAGCCCCACTCTCCATTCAGCCCCAACACATTGCATGAACCAGGGGTTGATATTTTTATTTGGATGATAACATGGATGGGAGGATCATCATCGGGGACAAAATTTTCCCATGCATGTCATCACTCCTACCTTGAGGAGGCCATAGCATAGCAAGAAGGTTTCCACCTACACCTTCTATCTTTCCATAATGTACACCATTCCAGCTGGCATATTTGGGAGGAAGCATTGGAGGACAAATTTATTGCAGGATATCTTGAGCAGTGGTGGAGATTGTTGATGAGGAGGCCACAAAAGAGCAGGGGGAGAAATTTTGTTCTCTCTATGCAGTTGCTTGAATAAAAGCAACATGTGGGAGGGGAGGACTGTAATGTTCCCAAATTTTAGCCTTAAGCTGAAATGAACATTATAGTTTGCATATTTTTATTTTGTTGAATAAAATGGGTAAGGAGACCCCTTAACCCCCTTAGATGGATAAATAAAAATCCTTGTGTGAAAGGAGGATGAATAAGCAGCTGGATTAAGCACCTAAGGGTGTGAACATGATTGGGATCACTTTGATTTAGTCATCTTTTACTAAGTCAATAACGTTTTCCAAGAGAAGGAATCTCCATGACAAGGAAACGTAGTTTTAGAGGAGGCTCCACTTGCATGAGCTAGGTGGCAAGTGTGAATGGGACCCATGGTGAGAGGAGTTCATTTTCTTTATAAGGAGGAGATGGCAGCCCATTTTCATTATGCATTAGCTTATTATTTTCGTTGGGTCTACAAAGACTTGCATCCTTGGGCTGTTTAGCAGGGTTGTAGTGTTCTTGAACCTAAGGGTGTTCCTGTTCAGGAATCCCTACCTCATCCTCAAGGAAGGAGAGGGTTTGAGCTCCATTTCCTCATTCCAAAATTTTTCCAAAGCTTACTCCTTCAGCTACAATGTTATTCTGTTGGGCAGAAAACGTTGAGTTGCTGGGTACAGCAAGAGAGGAACTCATAGAGTCATTCTTTGGCTTGTTCTTTGGTGGAGACCTTGCATATTCTTTGGAGGAGCAGCAGAGGAGACTCCCGGGTATCATTTCAGATATTTGGCACTAGGCCAGTCATTCACCATCTCTCACAGCGCAGTCTAGGGCTGAGACTGAGTTATTTTATTCAGGCAGTTGCTGGGAGGGTCATTTGAGCTTATCAGGAGGAGTGTTTTTGAGTAAAAGGGATCAGCCCTTTTCTTGAGAGCATTATCAGAGGAGGGCATTATTATTTCAGATCTACTACAGCCTCATTCTTATTTTGATTCAGTTGTAGTGACAAGTTATTTGTCACATTGTGTAATTTCCGGCATTTCTAGCAATCTTTCCTAGATTGGCTAGAAATCTTGTATTGAGGCCCATATTTCCATTTGTGGGCATTTATTTGTATCCTTTAGCCATATTATCATTTTTTATACATTCAGAAGCTGCTACCTTCTTATAGACAACGCAGTCACTACTTTCTGGCATTCTGTGCAATTGCAGCAACTCTTGTATTTTATTGCTTGATCACTGGAGATTGGTTTTCATAGCTTGAGTGGTTTGTCCCTCATGATTTTATTATGTATTATTTATGATATATTAATATAATGATGGCTACATGACTTTTCCCTCTTATGGTATATTCAAAATTTCAGAGCTTATGATTTTGTTCATGTATTACTGTAAGCTCTCTCTTTCAGCATTCTTTAAAGGATCTAGGTTAGGGAGATCTAAATAACCCATCTAGAGTCATTTCTTTGGGCTCAACTTCTGGAAGAGAAGTATTTAATGAGTTAGCAAGGGGATCCAAGTCCCAGTTCAAATTATTTTTACATTTCCTTCCTTATATAGCGTTCTCATGGACCATATTGCAGAAATTCATGAAAAAGGAATATTACGTACATGGTGTCACTATCCCAAAGGGAGGATTCTGAGATAATGAACTGGTGCTCTCCTAGGAAAGCCACAGGTTGGTCAAAAAAAATGTATAGAGGACTGGATTTATATTGTAAGATAAAGTAATGATGAGGGGTACCATCCCTAGTGTGATCTGAAGTGATATGGGACTTTAGAGGTTCTTCTAAATGGGGAAGAATAATGGTACTAGAGTCGACACGACCAGACACACTAGGAGAGTTGTGGAGAATCGCTTCTCCTAGTCTCTCGAATATGGGTGCCCCCTTACCCAAACATTGGGTGTAAATGTAATGGCCACAAGGTGTTTGTGGTTTGAATGCATGGGTTTGATGTAAGGGGGGATAGATAATGTCAGGGGTGGTCACTACTTCCATAATATCATCATCGTAATAGAAGATGGGGTGACTGGTGGAAGAAAGACCACCTGATGTAGCGAAGCTACCTGACTCATCATCATGAGAAGAGAGGTTCACATGCGCATCATCACAAGGGGTGACAGAAAAACAATTAGATGAAGGATTCACCAATGTTGAGCCCAAGGTGATTGCTGAAGGGAGGTCAAGCGAAACAGATAGAGAAGTCCCAAGGGGGTCTTCCACCATGGATCTCATAGATGATGACAGGTAGTGGACATTGGCCGAAGACTCTGTCATTTCGAGATCCAGAGGGGGGATGTGTATGGGAGTGGATGTGTCCTCTAGTTCTGCTGAAGCAAAATGCACAAACAAGGGGGCGGTGGACTCGTTGTGCTTGGTCTCGAATTGGTGAACTACCACTAGAGATGTGTGAAAGTCCTTGAGGCGGGGACAGAGGTGAGTATAGTGGCCATGAAAATCACACAAATCATAGGGG
This sequence comes from Pinus albicaulis, assembly GCA_034641835.2. Lineage (NCBI taxonomy): Eukaryota > Viridiplantae > Streptophyta > Pinopsida > Pinales > Pinaceae > Pinus > Pinus albicaulis. The sequence continues at coordinate 499,931,787 of CM076574.1, forward strand.
TGGTTGGTGTGAATATTCTTGGGGTTCTTGGCTGCAGTTGAGGAAGGAACAGAGGTTTCTAGGACTGTTGACTCAGGGAACACGGCATTAACCATGGGCTTGAGACGAGGCAATTTAGGAAAATTATGGGTGGCATGACCGACAACATCACACAAAGAACAAAGAGTTGTATGCTTTGGAGGCTGAGGAGGAGCATGGTTTTTCAGGGCAGCCTTGGCTTTAGGTGCCTTCTTGCGAGCTTTTCCCCCTTCACCCAAAGTTGTCACAATAGGAGTAGGTTCCTGTTGAGGTGTCTGAGGCACGACAGTAGAGGGAGGGGTCATGGGGACCATTTGAATTGAGGTCAAAGTAAGATAAGGTTTGGGTTGACCAGGCAGGGTAGTGGTTGGGGGATCGAGCTACCAAAACGGAATCCCCAGGGTCATGTTAGGAAGAGATAGGGTAGCCATGATAGGTACTGAGAACACTACAAGAGGGGGAGTTAGGAATGGTATCTGAACGAAGGGGTAATGGCCAGGCGAGACGGCTCCGAGATGGTTAAGGCCTGGAGGAACCATTAGAGGAGGGTATAGAGGCTCATGAATACCAACTATAGGTGTAGGGCTAGGAGGAGGGGGTCTAGAAGGCTAAATCAAAGGACTAGGAGTAGGCTACAGAGGGTGATGCTGTTGACTAGCCGAAGCGAGCCTCTTGAGGGAAGCCCGAGATGATTACATAATGTAAACATTCGATGAGCTGGGATCAGAGATAGAGGAGGAATACCAAGGAATTTACCAAGAAAAGAGGAGTCTTTGTAGGCTTCGAGTGAGACACTGGTCAAGGGGTCGACGGTTTTCTTATTGGCCTCTGAAGATAATATGGACTCAGGGGAGGTCTGAGACTTCGGTTTGTAATAATATGTCAACTGGACGATGGTGACTATATTTCCATTATGGGGAAAGGACATCTTTTGGTGAACCACATATGGTATAGAAAAAATTTCATAGGTGTAGCTACGGCCTAATATAATGTTGTAATCTAAGGGGGCGTCAATGACTTCTAAGTCAATGCAAATAGACTTGCCCGCAAGAGTAATAGGACAATTTTGGAATAGGCCAATGGGCTAGGAGGCATGTCCATCCCATGCTCAGAGAGTGATCATGGAAGGGGAAAACTCAGGCGATCCACGCTTCTTCCAAACGGAAGTGGACATCACACAAGTGGATGCCCCCTCATCAATGACACACTAAGAAATGTTGGCATTCCGGATCTTGACTGGGATTTGAAAGACGATGAAAGTAGGAAGAGGAGAATTTTCTTACTGGTCAACATCAAAGATGATCAATTGATCATTTAAAGGATCTATAGCACCCATGGTAGATAGTAGAGATTTTCGTTTTTAAGGGCACTACTAGAGGAGTTCCATCCTTGAGATGGCAGCAGGATATTGCGCCAAATCATCTACTATATGATACGAATGGGTAGCTTTGCTAGAAGCAACATTTCAGTGTAGTGGTCCCTTAGGGATCTTGGTATTAAGCTCTGCCTTAGGCTGAGGGATCTGCAAAGGACCATTATTTGTCAAAAGTGGCTCTGTAGAACTTGAAGAAGGTGGTTCGGGGATAGACGTAGCAGGAGGCTTGTTGTACTGATGAGACCGAGTCTAAAGGTTGAGGTCAATGGTTATAGGTTGGTCAGAGTTCATCATGATAATCTGGTAATTAGAGGTACTAGAGGGAGGAGGTTGAGTGGTTGCCTGACCTTTAGGTGGATGGGTAGCCGCGAATCCTTGCTGAGGGAAAGGATTAGTAAACACAGCTGGCTGACTAGGTGCAGCATTGGGAGGGATGGAAGGGGAGGCTTTCTGAACTCGTACTATTTCTTGGGACTCCCACATCTACCACATCTGTGGTAAAAGAGGATAATCATGCATGTAATGACCATAACCACCACAATAAGAACAAGGATTGTTCGTGTGAACATACCTGTCCTGCTTGGGTTAAGTGCCCTGTTGTTGGTTAGCAGTTTTAGGTGCATTATTTTGAGGATTAGGTCTAGGATTACCGGGGGAATATTGATTTTGAGTGCCTTTCCTCTTCTTTTTGGAAGGAGGAGGATTATTCGCACCCTGCTGTGCATACACCTACCCTTGAGGGGGTGGTGGCTATTGTTGCGGGGGTTGAGAAGGCAAGGGAGGCGGAGATGCTAATGCTTGAGGAGTTGGAGCACCGGGCTGTGGATACGGATAATAAGGAGGTTGGGTAACATTTTGGTAAAGAGGAGGTTGGGAAAAAGGAGGAGGCATGCCGTATCCTAGATACATGCTACCGAGAGGGGGAAAAGTGCAGGAGGTGTTGGCCCTTCCCTGAGAAAAACCACAGCCCATGGGAGGTTGAGCATATGGATGAGAGATAGCTCCATTGATACTGTCGACAGAATGAGATGCCCCTAGTGCATTGGCACCACTGAGCCTAGGAAGATCAGGTAGAACGATATAAACATAACCCGACTGACTGTAGATCAGGTCATATTTTAACGCAATTTGGAGAGTGGCTTCTTCAGTTTGAGGGGAATGCGATGCGACATATTTTCCTATAGCAGGAAAAAGAGATCTAAGGAACCAATCCATGTAGACACGGTCTTTGAAGGTATGGGCTTGACATAGGCTCTTTCTTCTCCGCATTCCTGGACATCATCGGATAGACGGGTCGCAGCTGATTGATGGAAAGAAGTCAAAAGTTCGGTACCAGTGTCATAATGAAGGGGAATCTGGAAATAAGACAAAAAATCACAGGCAAGAGTCACAAAGGTGGTATGAGAGGATGAGGCCTGATCAACATACCACTTAGAAGCTTTGCCAGTAAGTGTACGTTGGAACAACCGAAGATAGACAGAGTCATCGGTAATGGAGTTAGATGAACACCACATGTGGAAAGATTGAACATGATTTGTAGGATCTTCTCCATCAAGACCTTCAAACTTGGGAATGTCAGAAGGGAGCTTGGTAGACATAGTAGGCCAACTAGCGTCATGGTGTATAGCATTATTGATCAACTAGTTAAAATCGAGAAGACTAAGGCACACAATATAGGGGAGCAAGGGCGTAGCCAGGGTAGTTCTTGTTGCGGCCCCATTAGTAGTATTCCCAGCATTAGGGTCGGTGCTACCACCAGCATTAGGTCATGAACCAAACATGGTGAAGGTGACAGGAGGAGAACTGGGTGCAGAACCAAAAGGGGAACCCAATGAACTAGAAGAGGAGTCGGAGTGCAGACTCGATGGAGGACTAACTTGAATCCTATGCGGAGGAGTAAGTCTTCCTACCAAAAATTGAGGATGAAGCCCAAGAAGTCTCCAGGATAAACTCCTTGGTGGCGCAATGGTGAAGGAACAAACATGACACAAAGGGTAGAGAGACCAACAAGGGCAAAGAGGTGCAAGATCAACAGATTACAATGTGGAAACAAGGGTAGAGAGGTGTAGGATCAATTGATTTCAATGTTTAAAGTATTTGCTTGGTAGTGTTAACCAAGCTCTTCTTCACTTAGGGTGTGTGTGTTAAGTGTGTAAATTTTAATTTTTAAACCCAGATGTTTGTAGAGAAAAAGAAAAAGTGCACTATATAACTTTAAATAAACCTGTAAATAACAGTATATGAAACTAAAATAACAGAAAATAAAAAACTAGTAATGCAATAATCTAACCCAAGGAGGCATACCTCTCAATAAGTAGTCTGTAGGTGGGCACAAATCTAGTCAAAACACACCAAAATAGCCAATAGATCTAAATTCAGGAGGGACAATGATCTACGGGTCAGATCTGCTAGAAACAGGTGCAAAAAAAATCAAAAAATCAGAGGAAAAATTGTTGTAAATGAGGTGGCGAAAGGCTAGAACCTGGAGGGAAGCAGAGGGGACCCTAGAGGAAAACCAAAAAAAAACTAAAAGGATGTGTTTTGGATGGATAATTAGCCAATCTGAAGTGGATCTGAAGGTAAGGTATCAGATCTGAAAAATGGCTGAACACTCTAAAATTTCAAACAACCTGTAGTAGCTAAAACTTTTCCACAAAAGGTGGAGGGTACTAAAGCCCTAGAGGGCTAGGTTCCCACTTTTTTGAGTAAAAAAAACAATTATAGGTCCAAAATGGGTGGAGATGAAGGTCAGACAACCCTAAACACAGGCCCAGACAAAACCAGAAAAATCTCAGAAAAATTCCGGCAAAAAGTCCAGGTCGTAATTTTTGACTATTTTTGCAGAGGTCATAGGTTTTGGCTTTTTTTCTGTGCCCTAGAGGTTCATATTGCAGGTTTTGGCCCAAGAAGTGAGACCTGCACTTTCGGCACTCTCGAGAGTAAGTTTCATAAAAAAAATTTGTCTCAACTGCGACTGATGCTTGTCACCTGCGCAATAGGTCCGGAAACACACGAAAGTTAGAATTTTCAATGTTTTAGGGTTTTATAGGTTAAAAAAAACATCAAGAAAAACAAAACAAGAAGATAAAGAGAAATCCTAGGGTTTGAAGCAGCTGGATATGTAGGGATCTGAAAAATGACAGAAGTCGTAATCGTAAACCCTTGTGGAGTCGCCAATTGTTAGCATGAATCTTAATTGCAAGTGTACGAAAAAGGCTCACTTTAGTCATGCATAACAAACAACCCTAACAGCAAAGATGGCTGCCAATATCTTTAGATCTACAATTAATTGACTAAGATAAATGCTGCAAAAATCTAGATCAATGCCTTGAAAGACATTAAGCAGTAAATAAAAGAAAGAGTTGCTCTATGCATTAGACAAGACAAGATTGTTTTAAATAATTTTTTCTATTTATGACACCTGGGAGGAGAACATAGAAATATGTTACTAGTCCTCCTCAATGGGATGCGTTCTTGTAAGTCCTCAGTAGTTCAGATCTAAAATCCCTCTCTCTTGATGGTGTAGAAAACCTAGACAAAAAATGGAACTCAAAGGGAGCTCACAAGAAAAATGGTAGAAAAATATGACAATGATGGTGGATCAAATTGAGACCAAAAGTATAGATCCAAAGTGATCTTTAGGCAACAAAATGTTGTGAATGAATGGAAGCACCCTTCTATTTATAGAAAAATATTGAGTTAGTCTAGATATTGGTGCATAGGTAAAATATTATTAACCAAATCAAGATCCAACTTTTATGGAATATTTTATTATATTTGTTGGAGGAAGAAAAAAATTTGACTTGGGTCAAATCCATTTATTTATAAATAATAAATAAATAAATGATTTATTTATTATTTTAAGGATGTGGTTGAGTAATAATCAAATAAATAATGATTTATTTAATTGTTTATGAATGATTTAGTCAAATTTAACAAGGAATATTATTTGAATAAGGTTTAAATAATTATTCCTAGAAAATAATAAGATAAATGGTGATTTATCTAATTAATTTTCTTGTTTTGGGTTAAATATGACTAGGAATATTAATTAAACTATTTTTTAACTAATTATTCCTTGAGTAAAATCAAACAAATGTAGATTTATTTAATATTTCCTCATGGGGTTTCCTGTTTAGACCATAAACAACTTAATAAAGGTGGTTTACTAAGTTATTTTTCATAGTGAAAGAAATTTTACTTAGGGTAAAATTGGTCTTACATGGTGTACTTAGGTCCATCTAATAGTAACAAGTTAGATGACCAAAATATGGTGTAACAATATGCTCAATATGTTATGCCATTTTTTCCTTCATATATATCCCTCAATATGAATTCATGTTGTATGGTATTTATCCCTCAATGAAACCCCTATGATATATCCCAAGAGGGCACTATACAAGCCCAAAAAGACTCAAATTTACAAGAAAATTCAAGGAGGGACCTCTCTTCAAGAATTACCTTAGTGGGATCAGGTACAAATGGTCACATTGTTATTAATGATTAGACAACAAATATTAGTTATGCTCACATGTCTTCATCAATTATCTCAAGTTACAAGGGATTGTGATAGCTCACAAGTGTTGGATAGTTCTAACATAATTATATATGCATTGATTTGAAGAAATGGTCCCCCCAATTCCCTCCAGGAACAAGGAACATAGAATAATTGAGGAGGGTTGTTGTTATATCTATGGAAAAAAACTATCTCCATATTTTCACTTTCATCCTAATTATTCCTTCATTCATTGGAGATTGTATGAAGTATTCTTTCACTAAAGAAAGTTTTACCATTTCTTTTAGATATTATTCTTCTTACCTCGTAACATTCCTAGTTTCCCTCTATTCAAATAATTTACATCGAGTCACCCATTCCTACATGGTCAATACTATTTTAAGGAAACTCTAGTATCCCAATATCATCCACAATGATCCCCAAAAATTTCCAAAATAATTACCTATACCATGTGCAGCCACTATAGTGTCAATGACAACTTGACTTCAACCTACAATATATTCTTATCCTCCTAGAAAAATAAACAGTATTACATCTTGTTGGTATATTCACTTCCACCCATGCTAACCCTCTTTCTCTAACCAATGGAGTTTTCCTTTACAACCTCCTCCATTGTTCCCAAAATTTGTCTTAAAATATTTGTTGCCTAGTTACTCTACTATGGAATTCAACGGACACCATTTTTCTTTAGGGTTCATGTCTTCATTCCTGTTGAATTATCTCATCCATTATAGGATTAATGTTTTTACATCTTGGTTTTCATTATCATTAGAATGGTAAACCATGGATGGGATAGGGAGACTCATCATTAGTCTCTAATTCCATCGGATTACATGATGTTTGATTGCAACATTTATTCACATAAGCGTAAGTCATACATTGCAATAATTGTAACTATTATTTTAGTCACAGATCCCCATCATTTATTAGGCTATCAATGTCATCATATCAATACACTTATTAAATAATTATCAAGTTATGTTCCAGGGGCTATTCTTCTTAGAGAAATTCTTTAATTTTACTATTTCCCTTGATGGTGATGTAGATATATACATCATTGATTCTCCAGTACAGTGACATCAATCATGTTTTTGAGATTATGTTATTATCAAAGTAGACCACTTGGATTCTCATATACTATTTAGAAACAAAATATTACAAGCATGAAACACACCTACCTCATTTGTATAAAGAAACAAAGTTGCTAAGATGATTGTGGTTTTGCAGGTGGGTTATTATTATGCCTTCTCTCTCTCTCTCTCTCTCTCTCTCTCTCTCTCTCTGAACACACCTACCTCATTTGTATAAAAAAACAATTTTTCTAAGATGATTGTGGTTTTGGGTGGGTTATTATCCTTATATGCCTTCTCTCTCTCTCTCTCTCTCTCTCTCTCTCTCTCTCTCTCTCTCTCTCTCTCTCTCTAACACACACACACACACACACACATTCCATATTTTGTTAATTTTTGCAAGAAAATAATGATGTATTTTAGATATATTCCTACTACTAACCTTAGACACACATAATAGGGTGAAAATATATATATGATGTCATTAATTATCACCTAAAATTAAGTGCTAAAAAGTTGTGCAACATTAGATTTTGATTACTTGTGTAGGTCTTCCCCATAGGACCCACGCCATTTGTGTGTACTAACCTATTATAGCTAAAAAAAAATTTGAAAACATGTAAAAGTGGCATATTCCATTCTAAAAAACTATTTCCACAAAATTTCAACTCCGAGTTACAAAATGATCAAGTTTTTTCTAACTTGGGTGCCCTAAAATCACAAATAAATATAGATTTCACTCTACCTTAAATGACAAAATCAACATATCCAAGGTGCATGAACCTCTTCCATAATTTGGTATAAAAATTAACCATGGGTATGCATTTCAAAGGAGTTAATTAGAGTTGATAAGCATTTTTATGTTGGAACTTCAATTCTTGACATTCACTTTCTTGAGAATCTTTACAAATTGCTTCATAGAGAGAGAGAGAGAGAGAGAGAGAGAGAGTTTCTAGAAGGATCATCAGAGACCCTCTTGAGAGGAAGGAGTAGGATGTCACTATTTGTTGCTTCTTATTATTGTCTCGAAGGACCTTTTACTTACCATTAGTTAATAGAGTTATTCTTACATAATTTTTGTTGTTTTTTAATGTTTCCTTGTTGATTTATTTGGTTATGTTTATGATGCCAGTTACTAGCCTAGTAATCATGTTTCTCTCACTCTTATGTTTTTAGTAATGTATAACCTATCTATTACTTAAATATTTTTTCTAAACTTAGCCAAATAATTTATTCTCCTAAGTTGGAGTTAAATAAGTTTGATTCTTATGAATTTTCAATATGTGTCACCTAGATGAAACTTTACTTCACCTTGCATGGAATTATATTATTATTGAAGACATTATTGTAAATACTGAGAGAGGGGCGCATAAATATTTTTTATTAATTATTATATTTTTAATTTCACAAAGTATTAATTTTATTAGCTTCATATAAACATAAAAATGCATATTTACCATTAAAAAATTCATAACAATAGATATAGTAGACATATAGATTTTTAGGTGGAAACCCCTCCAAGACAAAAACCACTAAATACTTCTTAATATTTTTCTTTAGAAATATTTACATAAATTTTTTAGCTCCAATTGAATAAGGCTCCAACCTGTAGGGCACTCCTATGCATGTTTACCAACTGAAATTAGAATTATGCTACAATTCCCTATATTTCAAGCTCCAACCTAATAGTTGCTCCAACACCCTATTTATCAGTTGCTACTGGACAAACACTCCAACGCCCAATGAAAACTACAACCTTCCCTAGCACCACCCTACCACCCTAAATTTTTCGTAGGCTCGAACCTGAAGGAGAATCCACTCTCATTCCTTGCACCACCCTACTACCGTGATCATTCGGTGGACCATATTTCACAATTTCTAGACTAGATCCAATTGTGCTCAATAACACAAAACTATTTTCAATTACAAACTCTTCTCAACAATAAAATATGATTCTACTCAAAATATGATTAGCATCTCTACATAAATAAAATGTCAATCCTATGCTCAATGTATTTTTCTATGCCTTTTCTCACTCTATATATTTTTCAATACATCAAACATCAATACTCTCCAAAAAACACAATTATAACTTCGCCTCAATGAAACCCTAGTTCCTCAATACATCAATGATACCAACTAGCAAACCCAATATTTCTACTCAACTTACATAAAATTATATCAAATATAATCCATGGAAAAAAACATTCACTGAGCCTTGAATGCTACACTTATTCCAGATCACAATTTGAATAAAAAAAATATAAAAACCATATATTAAATTAGTTGATCGAAAAAATTGCAAATTTGTAGTGCATTCTACAATTCAATAGGAAGTCAGTGACAATTCTATAGAATTACCACCATTTTTTTTTTCAAATCATTAAAATTTCTAACCTTGCCACAAAATGACATGAATATAAATTAAACAAATTTTCCTTGGTGTAATGAGCGATTATAAGTTTCTATAGAATTTGGTGGGTACCACTCCATATTGCGCTGGAAAATATAACACTTGGTGTCTCAAGGCCACAATTATACTTGTCACTCGTTCTCTCAAATTCTTGCTACCAAATCCATGGTTTTAAATAATTTGATATGCGAGACTTTAATATTCAATGTCAATATATAATGTCAAAATAACTTTTGTTTGGGCATCCGATAGCTCGGCCTCCTAAATGATGTACATATAATGAATTTCAAGCATGAGAGTTGTATTACGCCATGGTATTCATGGTTGAGACATTATAAATATAATACTCAACTACCCCAACATATGAATAATGATGAACCCTTAGCTAAACTGAGAGGGGGGGCTGAATCAATTTAGTACATTCATGGACATTTAAAACTCTTTTCTTTAAACTTATTTACACCTCCATTTCATAAGCAACTTAATATATAATGAATCAACAAACTTAATGTGTGGGGAACAAGTAATAAGTATATTAAACATAATACATCAACACATAATCATCATGCACATACATTTTCAGATTTTCTATAGGCTCCAACCTACAGGAGGCTACTACCTCAATTTCTGCAAGCTAAAACTTGCAAGGAAGCTCCAACTCCCATCTATTTTCTATAGGCTACAACCCATAGGAGGCTCCTACCTCAACTAGCTACAACTGGCCATCTATCAAGCTCCAACTTGAAACGGAAGCACCATCTCCCACACACTACAATAAAAATCATATGTTGATTTACCTAGATATCATCTCTGTTTTACTCCTTCTTCACTGTTGCCTTTTCAACCTTCATATCTGCTTCATATCAGCTCTGGATGTGCACAACATCTCTATCTGCTCACTCTCATTATTCCACTCTCTAACCTCTCTTTGCACACTGATATTACATCTCTTATACCGATAAATCCTTGACTATTTGCATTCTACAGGGAATAAGACATGAACATGCCTGACCCTATGCCTTCCACCCATTCGATTCCTCATTCTTCAGTACGGGTTACTACATCAGAAATAATCATTACAACACTCATGGAGTTTTTCCTATGCCTATGGAGACTTGCCTTTGCATCACAAAAAATATAAAATTAATCAATGAATTTACAGTTACAGTTACAAAAAATGTATTTCACTCAACCCTTCCAGCTCTTTTGCTCGCTATGATTTTTGTATTTTCTATTGTTGTCATTGATCTTTCAGTTTTTGTTGTTATATTATAATAGTTATGAAAAAACACCATTTTTCCCAAATCTTCCTCTTTTTCTCGTGCATGCAACATTCAACCTTCACCTGCTCCTTTGCTCTATGTTGGGTCACTTACCCTAGTCTCCTTCAAGTGCGTTCATACTTTAGTTATTAAACGACTAAACTAACCTTTCACGAGTATTGGGTCACTTGCCCGAGTCTTTCCTCTTGTGTTCAACCTTTCCTTTTAACTCACTTCCAAAACCACATAACATAGTTCTACACTTAGATTTGGGTCTAAACAGAGTCTACTCTCATTCAAATTTTTCTTTAAACACCCGAGTCTTTTGCCTATGTTCAGTCTTTTCTTCATAAAATAGGCGTATCCATAGAGAACCTGGACCTAAAATATATTAATATTAACCTCTGTACGATATCACGTTTGGTCACTTATCACATTTCGACGTTCCATAGGTTTTACGTTATAACCCTCCTTTTCCTCCTCTGATGTGATTTAATCAAAGGAAATGCTTTACATCTGGATTTGAGATCCTTTGGAGTTCACCTTTGAAACTATATCGCATATTAGCTCTTTATCACACTTCGCATTTTGTCAATTCAACATGGTTCATGGGTTATATCCTTTCTGAGCTTGCGATGTGCGATATGAAATTCGATCCCACACCAGAACTTAAATCCTTTAGTCTTTGGCTTTGTAATTCCATCGTGTCTGCTCCTTGTATCACATCTCACACTTTGGCATTTTAACATGATTCTTGAGTGTTTATCCTCTTGAGCTTGCGATGTGTGATATGCGGGACTAGTCCACGTCATCTCCACATCACCATGAATTAACTGTGATCTGCATGGTTAGGGCCACGTCATTTTCCATGTCACTTTCCACGTCAGTTGCCACATCATCCTTCCAAGTCATTAATTACTTCACTACATACGTCATCTTTCCACGTCATCTCAAATCTTCCCATCGCAATATCGCAGTTTTAACCATATCGTAATGTTTGCAATTTTGCAATTTCACAAATCACTGTGAATACCTTATCACATGTCACAAGATTTAACTCATAGCAGTAACAAGATTCCTCTTATCATATGTGATATGTTATTGCATCACATCGCAAACACCACTTCTTATTGCATCGCAACTTAAAAAAATTAAATTTCGATAACTTAACACATAAATATAAATATCGCTAATAGCAATGTGCACTAACAATCTTATGGCCGAATGCAATATAATTTGGATCGTCCATTCTCCTACTTTATGTTCATGATATGATCTCAACCGTCAATATCCACTTCACTCTGTGATTTTGTCTTAACCATCCATCTCTCAACCTTCAACCTAGTTTTCCAACTTGACCCACGCGTTCACGACTTTTTCCTTTTGTTGAACATGTTCATTACTTTACTTAGGCACATTCACAACTCAACCCAAACTTGCTACCTTTACTCCTTTGTTGCCTTAACTACCTTTGCTGCCTTAATGACCTTTGCTACCTTTGCTCCTTTTGTTCTAATGTTGCTCTATCTACTCCTTTGTCTTTTCTAATGGTCTAATGTTTCTCCTTGCCTCTCTGGTGCTCCTTGCCTCTCTACTGCTCCTCTGCCTTTATTTTATGCTTTCTCACTGAATCATTGCCTGATATGCTCCTTTTCCTTATTGTTGCTCCTTCTTTGCTCGTTTGCCTTAAAGATAATTCTGGTGTTTCTCCTATGTGCTCCTTTGCCATCAATGAAAATAATTCCAACAGTCTCCCCCTTTGGAATTGATGGCAACACTTCCCCCCCCTTTCATTCTGAGAAGTGTATATCTTTCTCTTCTTTCTTTTCCTCCCCCTTTGACATCAATGGAAAAGGGTTACACCTTTTTCAAGTGTATTTTCCACCTTTGCATTACTTCTGCATAAGAATTCTTCATTTTTTCCACATACCTGGCTGGGACTACTACTCCATTTAGTGTGTAAGTAACATTGGGAGAATACTTTTGGAGTCATGGCATTTGCATGTATAGTGCTTAAATGTGCTAGACTACTGAACTTTTTGGCTAAAATCAAGAGAATTTATTCATTAGTAGTTATATTTAGCAGTATTTGAGGTTCCTCTCTACTTCTATGTTCATGGATGATGGTTGATCTCCCCCTAGAATGATGCTTCTTGTCTGATATTAGATGGTCAATTGCATTGTTTCTATTCCTGATATTGCAACCTTTTCTGGTGCTTTTTTTTTTCTTATCATATCAGAGAGTATCATCTGCAAACACTATCCCTAGTTTGTCTCTTAGATATTCGAATGGTTCTCTAGCAATATGTTTTGTAAATATGGTCCTTTGCTACTTTTTCTTTGAGGAAGAGGTACTTTATTGGGATGTGCTTGGTTTTCAAATGAAGCATAGGATTTTTTGATATGCTTCTTGCACTTGTATTGTCACATTTGATAGAAATAGGTTCAGTGATGCTTACCTTCATGTCTTGAAGATTTTTTTTCATCCACATCACTTGTGTGCAACAAGTTGTTGTTGCTATGTATTTCGCTTCTATTTTAGATAAAGAGACAAATATTTTATTATTTCTTAACCATGCCACCAGACTTTCCCCCAAATAGAATGCACCTCCACTTGTGCTTTTCCTGTCATCCACACAGTTGGCCCAATCTGCATCTGTATATGCTTTCAATGTGAAATATTTTCCTTTCGGATACCAAAGGCCATAATGTATAGTTCCTTGTAGGTATCTAAATATCCTCTTGATTGCTAGCAAGTGATTTTGTTTTGGTGCTGCTTGATATCTTGCCACAAGTCCTACTGCTAACATCATGTCTGGTCTAGAGGTTGTTAGGTATAGCAGAATTCCTATCATAGATCTGTAAAGTCTTTGATCTACATCTGTAGATACATCATCAGCACATAACTTACATCTAGTGATCATGGGAGTTGACACAGGTTTGTAGTCTTCCATTTGGAATCTTTTTAACATGTCTCTTAAGTATTTTTCTTATGAAATGAATATTCCTTTCTTCTTATATAGAATTTGAAGTCCTAGGTAGAAGGTAAGCTCTCCAATCATAGACATCTCAAATTCTGACTTCATCTCTTCTGAAAACCCTTTTAAAAACTCATCCTTGTTGCTACCAAACATGATGTCATCTACATAGACTACCACAATTAAAAGTTCATTTTCATCAGCCTTTATATACATATTGTTGTCTACTCCTCCCTTCCTGAATCCTTGTTTTTGAAAGTACTTATCCAGCCTATAATACCATGCATGTGGTGCTTGTTTGAGACCATATAGGGATTTCTTTAATCTGCAAACATAGTTGTGATTATCTGCTAAGGAAAAACCTTTAGGTTGTTCCATGTAGACTTCTTCCTCTAGATCTCCATTTAAGAAGGTAGACTTCACATCCATTTGATATACCTTGAAATCATGATAGCATGCAAAAGCTAGAAACATTCTAATTTCTTCCATTCTTGTTGTAGGGGTAAAAGTTTCATGATATTTAAGTCCTTCGATTTGATGGTATCCCTTACATACAAGTCTGGTTTTATTTTTGACTACCTAACCTTGTTCATTCATCTTATTCTTGATATCCACTTTCTGCCAATGAAATTTTTCCCAATAGGTCTTCGTATTAACTCCTGGGTCTTGTTCTTCTCAATCTGGTATAATTCTTTGTTCATAACATTTATCCAATTTTTGTCTTTTCTGGCTTCATTGAAATTCTTTGGTTCTATCTTTGACAACATGACTAGATATACTTCCTCAGTCTATTCAGCTAGCTGTCTTCTTGTTTGGACTCCTTCACTTTTGTCTCCAATGATTTGATCTTCTGCATGGTTCTTTTGAGTGTATCGAGGGTCATTTTGAGTTAATTTATGTATATTCTGTTGTCTCATTCTGTTCTTTATTTTCTTAATTCTCATCATGATGATAATCTAGAGGATTGACATAGTTTGTACTTCTAGTTTTTTCTGGTAGTTCTTCATCGAATCTCACATCAATGCTTCCCACAATTTTATGCAGTCTTTTATTGTAGCACCTGTAACCCTTACTCCTTGATGCATATCCCAAAAATATTCCTTCATCAGATCTTGCATCACACTTCCCCAATTTTTCATCATTATTATTTATGAAACATTTGTTGCCAAAGAATCTAAAGTGCTTGACTGATGTTAGTTTCCCATGCCAAAGTTCATATGGAGTCTTCTCACTATTTGGTTTGAGATGAGATTTGTGGAGGATATGAAGAATTGTGTGTACTGCTTCTGCCCAATAGGTTTGGGGAATGTTTCTTTCTTGCATCATGGCTCTGGAAATCTATTGTACAGACCTGTTTTGCCTCTCTGACACTCCATTCCGTTGAGGTGTATCTACAACAGTAAATTGTTGCTTTATCCCACATTCATTGCATAGGTCTGCAAACTCATCACCTGTGAATTCACCTCCTCCATCTGATCTGATGCATTTAAATCCAGTTTGATTTTCTGCCAGTGCCTTAAATATATTAAATTTCTCAAAAGATTCATATTTGTATCTAAGAAATGCCACCCATGTTAATCTAGAAAAATCATCGATTATCAACATGAAATACACTTCTCCACCTGGTGCATTTGTTCTTGAAGGTTTGCACAGGTCCATGTGCACAAGCTAAAGAGGCTTACTTGTAGATAATTGATATTTGGCTTTGAACGATGTGCGAGTTTGTTTTCCCAGTTGGAAGGACTTACATATGGTATGTGGTGGCTTCTTTATTGCAGGAAAACCTTTTACAACTTTCTTTTTTCTCAGTTTGATGATGCGGACAAAGTTTAGATGTCCCAATATTCTATGCCATAGCCAAGATTCATCAAGTTTGTTGATGTGGCATGCTTCCTTCTCCTCTTCCACTATATAAACATTACTCTCTATTTGAACACCTTTAGCCAAGGTATTTCCCATGATTATTAACCTTACTTCACAATCTTGGGCTTTGAAAAGGACCTCACAACCTTTATCACAAATTTTACTAACACTTAGTAGATTGACTTTTAGACCATCTACAAACAATACACCTTGAGCCTATCCTCCTCCATTATTTAGGTTGACCGTGCCTTTTCCCTTTATTTTCCCAACTCTATCATTTCCAAATGTTACATTCCTAGATTTATTTTCATCGAGTTACAAACTTGCTTCGATCTCCAGTCATATGTCTTGAGCACCCACTGTCCACATACCATTGACTGTTATGATTCTGAGCAATTAGAACCATATCACACTTATTTAGCTTCCTTTTCCATTGCATGCAGCTGTTTGTTCTATAATTTTTTTGAGGATATGGATCACAGTCTTTGAGAGGACATTCGTAAGACTTGTACCCATTTTTATGGCAGCAAAAACAGTTTATTGTATTTCAGAAATGATTATGTACACGATTGAATCCACCATTGTTCTTAATTCCCTTTGAGTTTACATACTCCAGTCTCCTTCTATACGATCTACACTCCATGGGTTTATGAACTAAACTTTTACAACAAAAGCAATACCCATGGAAGTAGTATATGTATCTGGTGGAGAAGGTTGTTTGGGGATATAGCCATCTAGTCATATGAAAATTATTTCTTTAGAAGCCATTTGATCTATGCTGGAATGTTGCTTGGTTGTTCACTCCTTTTGTTTCTAGGGCTTTCCCCGTGGTGGGTTTTTGTTGTAGATCATGAGGATTTGAAGGGTTTCCCACATTTTTGTTCTCAGACTGATGGGAGACAATGTTTTCTTTTAGGGAAGCTTTGACAAATGTAATAGCTTTCTTATCCTCTACCTTCGACTTGCTGGATTCTCCTTCATATCATATCCCAGTCTTTACAAGAGGAGATATTTGAGCATTTAATATCCTGTCCATTTTTTCAACACATTTTAACAGTTCAATTTTCATTGTTAAATCAGTTTTAGCCTTTTCCAATTTCTTCCTCGGACTTACCACCTCTTCTTCCAATATTCCACATTCCTGACTTTTCTCTCTTATTTATTGCAACATAATGTCTTCTACTTTCCTTGCTTCTTCTAATTCAATTTTCAACTTAATAAAATATTCAGATTTTGGTTCTTCCTTTACATATTTAAGAAGGATTGCCTTCTATTTTCTAGTCTTGAGTTTGAGTCTATCTATTTCCTTTAGGGCACTCACCAACTCCCCCTCAATATCTACCTGACCATCTTCTTCAAATTCTAGGAATTCTTTCTCAAGCTCTTCCTTGGCCATCAAAATGAATTTTGATGTTCCTTCTTCATTGGGGGATTCATCTGAGCTCTCAAATGTATTGTTGTCTTGTTGAGCATAGAATGTTATTTTATTGAATCTGTTCCCTTTCTGCCTATTGTTGAAATTTATTTTCTCTTTCCTTTTGATTGATTCTCTATTTTCTTATGAGGACATTTTGAAGCATATGGCCCCACTCTTCCACAACTAAATCACTCAAATCAATTAAATCAGGGCATGAGCATGTACCCTGCTTATCATTTATGCACTTGTCTGCTTTAAGGAAACCTACCTCATGTTTGACTTCCCTTTAGGAAGTCTCATCTAATATGATGTTAGGTTGCCAAGTAATTGGTTCTTGGTCAAGGTTTCCCAGTTTGTTATTTCTTCTATGGCAGAAACCTTAGGATTAAATCTGGGTGGTAGAGATCTCAATAATTTTTGTACTACAGCACTTTCTTTAATTTATTCTCCCGGGCCTATCATGATATTCACAAATTCTGCAACTCTTAGGAAGAATGCAGCTATATCTTCATCTTCATTCATTTTTAAGTTTTCATACTGATTTCTATGTGCTTGCATTTTTTCCATCTTCACCTTTGTATCTCCCTCATGAATATTTTTTAATGTATCCCAAATTTCTTTGGCAGTCTTACTATGCATTACTTTGATAAATTTTGACTCACTCAGATCGCTCAAGAGTGCATTCATTACTCTTGCATTAGTTATGATTTTTTTTTTTGCTTATTTCTCAATGTCAGTTTCCTTTGGTGCATAATTTTCTTCCACAAAAACCCAAATTTCTATTCCTAGAGACATTAATTATGTCCCCATTCTTATTTTCCAGAAAGCATAGCTTGTGCCAGTAACTAGAGGGGCTTTATTTGTATAGATTCCTTCTAGGATAGCCATTTTTGGAACTAAGGACCTCCTTCTAGTGGTTAAACTAATACTGAAGGAACTGGCTCTGATACCAATTGATTAACCCTTAGCTAAAATAAGAGGGGGTGAATCAGTTTAGTACATTCATGGACATTTAAAACTCTTTTCTTTAAACTTATTTAAACCTCCATTTCATAAGAAAATTAATATATAATGAATCATAAAAATTAATGTGTGTGTAGAAATTAATGAGTAGATTGAACGCAATACATCAACACATAATCATCATGCACATAGATTTTCTTATTTTCTGTAGGCTCCAACCTACAAGAGGCTACTACCTCAATTTCTACAAGCTACAACTTGCAAGGAGGCTCTAATTCCCATCTATTTTCTGCAGGCTACAACCCATAGGAGGATCCTACCTCAGCTAGCTACAACTTGCCATCTATCAAGCTCCAACTTGAAATGGAAGCACCAACTCCCACACACTACAATAAAAATCATATGTTGATTTACCTGGATATCAGCTATGTTTATTCCTCCTTCACTGCTGCCTTTTCATCCTTCATATTTGCTTCATATCAGCTCTGGATGTGCACAACATCTCTATCTTCTCACTCTCATTCTTCCACTCTCTAACCTCTATTTTCACACTGATATTACATCTCTTATACTGATAACTCCCTGACTATTTTCATTCTACAAGGAATACGACATGAGCAGGACAAAACCTATGCCTTCCACCCATTCGATTCCTTATTATTTAGTTCAGGTTATTACATTAGAAATAATCATTACAAAACTCATGGAGTTTTTCCTATGCCTATGGAGACTTGCCTTTGCATCACAAACAATATAAAATTAATCAATGAATTTACATTTACAGTTACAAAAAATGTATTTCACTCAACCCTTCCAACTCTTTTGATCACTGTGATTTTTGTATTTTCTACTGTTGTCATTGATATTTTCAGTTTCTGTTGTTATATTATAACATTTATGAACAAACACCCTTTTTCCTGACTCGACCTTGCTGGCGCATTTCCAACAGTGCCATCATATACTGCCTTTTTCCTGAATTTGCCTCTTCTTCTTGTGCCTGCAATGTTCATCCTTCACCTACTCCTTTTCTCTATGCCGGGTCACTTACCCGAGTCTCCTTCTGCTGCATTCAGACATTTTTTTATTCAATGATCATACTAACATTGCACGAGTATCGGGTCACTTGCTCGAGTATTTCCTCTTATGTTCAACCTTTCCTTTTAACTCACTGCCGCAACCGCATAACGTCATTCTGAACTTAGAGTCGAGTCTTACCCAAGTCTACTCAAGTTCATATTTTTCTTTATACATCTGATTCTTATGCCTGCGTTCAGCTTTTCTTCGTAAAATAGATAGATCCACAGAGAACCTTGACCTTAAATATATTAATATTTACCTATGTACAATATCGTGTCTAGTCACTTATCACATTTGGGTGTTCCATAGGTTTTACGTTATAATCCTCATTTTCCTCCTACAATGTGATTTAATCAAAGAAAATGTTTTACATCCATATTTGAGATCCTTTTGATTTCACCTTTGAAACTACATCACATCCAGGTTCTTTATTGCACTTTGCATTTTGACGATTCAACATGGTTCATGGGTACTATCCCTTCTTAGCTTGCGATGTGAGATATGCGATTGGGTCCAACACGGAACTTTAAATATTTTGGTATTTGGCTTTGTAATTCCATCGCATCCACTCCTCACATCACATCTTGCACTTCGACATTTTAACATGATTCTTGAGCGCTTATCCTCCTGAGCTTACGATGTGTGATATGCAGGCCAGGTCCACGTCATCTCCACATCATCATGAATTAACTGTGATCTTTGGGGTCGGGGCCGCATCATCTTCCATGTCAGATTTCCACGTCCCTTACCACGTCATCTACCACATCACTTCTTATGTCACTGCATACATCATCTTGCCACGTCATCTCAAATCTTCCCATCGGAATATTGCAGTTTTAACCATATCGCAATGTTTGCAATTTTTCTATTTCGCAAATTGTTGTGAATAATTTATCACATGTCGCAAGATATATCTAATATAAGTAAAAATATTCCTCTTATCATATGTGATATGTGATCACATCGCATCGCAAACCCCACTTCTTATCGCATCGCAACTTAAAACAATTAACTTGCGATAACTTAACATATAAATATAAAGATCGCCGATAGCGATGTGCACTAACAATATTATGTTCGAATATGATATAATTTGGATCGTCCGTTCTCCTACTTTATGTTCACGATATCATATCGACCATCAATCTCCGCTTCACTCTGCGATTTGATCTTAACCATCCGTCTCTCAACCTTCAACCCGGTTTGCCGACTTGACCTGCGCATTCACGTCTTTCTCCATTTGTTGAACGTGTTCATTAATTTACTTAGGCACATTCACGACTCGATCCAAAATTGTTGTCTTTTATCCGTTGCTTCCGTAACTAACTTTTCTCCTTTGCTGCCTTAACTGCATTTTCTTCCTTTGCTCCTTTGATTATAATGTTGCTCCTCTCTACTCCTTTGCCTTTGCTAATGGTATAATGTTGCTCCTTGCCTCTCTACTACTCCTCTGCCTCTCTTTTATGCTTTCTCACTACACCATTATATGATCTTCTCCTTTGCTTTATTGTTTCTGCTTCTCTGCTCCTTTTCCTTAATGATAATTCTGGTGCTACTCCTTTGTGCTCCTTTTCCATCAATGATAATATTTCCAACACCAAAATCAAACTTCAGGGAAGCTTCATGTGGTATCCATAATTTTAAACAATCGTTGCTCAACTACATGATTCAAAAGGAAGATTGGGTTTCATATGCTATCACAAAAATACACAATGTCAAGTTATCTTTATGGTTGAGTTGATAATTTTCTTTAATGCAAAGTCGACTTAACTAGGTGCATGAATCAGTGAGTGCAATGCTTATATATGATAATGGGATTGTTCCTTCATTGTTGGTATTTATACTTATACCTAAAAGAGATCCATGTGCCTAGAGATGGCTGCAATTATTCCTAATTCAATACTTATTCATGCATTACTTATGAATCTTTGTAATACTATTTTGCAGATATTTGTATTTCATGTTTGTTTTCACGTACTAAGATAGTTGAACTATATCGGTTATTTTAGTGCTTATCTTGTTAATAATGTGTTGTAATGGTTGTAATTGTTGTACCATCCTTATGGACTATTCTTTTGGATATTAAGTATATATTTATGAAATTGTTGTGTTCAATAACCATCGCATCCCTTGTGGACTATTCCACTGGATGTTAGACAAAATCTTTCGGTTCATGTGTGTCTCTTTCTGGGTGGTACTATTACCTCTCTCTTAGAGACTCACTTATACTTTCCCAAAAATATAATAAAATTGACACACATATGATTGAAAACTCACTAGGAAAACCCCCCTTTCTTTTTGAATACACATGTGCACCCCTCTCTCTTGCTAAGAGTTAGAGTACTCAAGGAAAATATATAAGGATAAATGGAAACTGGGTTAATATTATGGATGGGGCTCCTACTCCAAATGGTGTGAGATCTAACTTTATTGGGGATAACCCTTGGTTGATATATTTCCAACACTTTCAATAGATGTTCCTATGCCATGCTTTCCATATATAGCCAGAAGGATGTTCCAATGCCCTAGATTTTAGGCTCCAACCCGACGAATGCTCCAACACTTTGTTTACCAAATACTACTAGATGAGCACTCCAATGACTTGTGCAAGATACAACTTTACCTATAACCACTCTGCCACGCTGAAGTGTTCTTAGGCTCCAACCTAAAGGAGACACCACTCTCATGCCTTGCACCACCCTGCCACCCTCATCAGCCGACGAAGCACGTTTCATAATTTTTATACTAGATCCACGTATGCTTAGTCATTATGTGAATTTTGAGGTCTAAAATGGGCCTCATAAGGAAATTATAAAATAATAATAGAAATAACAAAATAATATTAGATTACACCATCAAATTTTAGAGGGAAAAAAAACTACTTTTTCAACTCATATTTTCAACTTATCTCCCTATTGGTTAACTCAAATTTTGAGCAGAAACACTCATTGGATGTAGAATTTTATTTCTCATCCAAGGAGTACCCATATTGCATACTTCAATGGACCTTGCGACACGAAAAATGAGAAATACATGAAAAATTTGATTACAATCACATTTTTTCATGTATTTCTCATTTTTCTTGTAGCAGGGTCCATCGAAAGTATGCAACATGGGTACTCCTTGGTTGAGGAATTAATTTTTCATGCAATGAGTACTCCAACTCGAAATTCGAGTAAATAATTAGGGAGATAAGTTGAAAAGTAGTTTTATTATTTTTATTATTTTTTAATCTTTTTACTTTTTTACCCAAAAAATGGTGAATCATCCCCCATGGTTGACATCATCTTGAATATTATTGTTTATTATAAATTTTATTTTGGCTTTACATTTTTCTTAGGAGGCCCATTTTAGACCTCAAAATTTTTCTAATAAACATAAAATTATCTAAAATTACAAACTCTACAGAACAAGCAAATCTACTTATGCTCAAAATATGATTAGCATCTCTACATCGATAAACTATCAATCCTTTGTTCAATGTATGCTTATCTGCCTCTGCTCACTCTATATATTATGAAATACATCAAATATCAATACTCACCAACTCAAATATAACTTCGCTGCAATGAAACCCTAGTTTCTTAATACATCAATCATACCAACCAACTCAATATTTCTTCTCAAGTTACATATACTTCTGCCAAATAAAAACCCTGGACAACAACATGCAATAATCCGTGAATGCTACACTTCTTTTGATCTCAATTTTAATCACAAAAATATAAAAACCATATATTAAATTAGTTGTTTGATAAAATTGCAACCCTAGAGTGCATTATGGAAATCTACAGGAAGTCAATGCCAATTCTATTGAAGGACCACCATATTTTGTCAAAATGAAATGAATATAAATTTAAAAAATATCCCTTTGCTAAATGAGCGATTATAAGTTGTTATAACATTTGGTAGGTACCATTGAAGACTACATTGAAAAATATAACAATTATTATCTCAAGGCTACAACAATACTTGTCACTCATTCTCTCTCAAATTATTGGTACCAAATCCGTGGTTGTAAAAAAATAAATATTACAAAATTTAATACTTAGTTTCAATATATAATGTTAATAGAATCATTGTTTGGGCATCTAATATCTCGAGCTCATAATGATGTGAAAACAATGAATTTCAAGCATGAGAACTGGATTACACCATGGTATTCACGGTCCAGATGTTATTAACATAATACTTAACTACCCTTACATATGAATAATACCAACTCAAACTTCAGAGAAGCTTCATGTGGTAGGCATGCTCTTAAACAATCATTGCTAAGCTACATGATTAAAAAGGCAGATTTGGTTTCATATGCTATCAAAAAAATACACAATTCTAAATTTAACTTTATGATTGAGTAGAGAATGTTATTTAATAAAAATTTGAATTAATTGGATGCATGAATGAGTAGTGTAATTCTTATATATGTCAATGGGATTGTTCCTTCATCGTTGGTCTTGAGCCTTACATATAAAAGATATTTGTAGGCCTATATATGACTGCATTCCTTCATTACTTCAGTGCTTAAATCGTTGGGATTGGAGACAACTCAATTGTTCTGGAATTTGTGAAAAATATGGTAATAGAGAGATGGTGGCACTCATTCACATGACCTAAAATTCCTTCTAGAATGAATTCACTAGTTATGATCTTCAAATGTTTGAATTGTGCTTAGAACAAGCCCTAATGGAGGATTGAAAGGGACTAGCAGTATTGTACCATATCATAAGCCTTCTTTGTTGATCCGAGATGGTACACAATTATTCATAGTTTGAAAAGCTAGACCTTAGTTCCTTTCAAAGATGGTATTCATGTCCCAGCTACTACGATACTTCAAGAAAATACTTTAAACTCGTCATGATATTTGAGAGTTGTTTTGTAAAAAATAATTTTGTAGGCTATAAAACATATTCTAATGAAGCACATACCCTCGTTGGTCTTGAGATGCCACATAGCTGAAACAAAAGTATTGCTTCAAAAGGGACAAGTTTCATAAATGACCCTTTTGTCTGTAAGAGCCTAACAAATCCTTGAGCCAAACCAGATACAAACCTTACCCTCTCATCTAATTTTCAATATATCCACAAGGGTTGAAAAAACAGAGAGTAATAACAAATAATGATCATTGAATTGGATACATTTGTAGGTGAGCTATAACTCCTTTTTATAGAATTTGGAGGGGCTTCATAGGAGGGAGAGAGTTCCTATTTTGGAGGTTAATTTTTGAATTTTACATTTCATTTATGGAGGGAAAACCATTTGGTGGTTTTTACTTTTGAATCTCAACATCCTCTATCGGATATTCATTATGCCCTCTTGCCTTTACAAAATTTGAAAGCATTGTTGTTGATGCTTTCTCATTTTCTTGGTTTTATTGCATCTATTTTCTTCTCCATACATTCTTGTACTTTATTTTAAGGTTTTACTTGGAATATTCAATCTTGTACCTATAACCATGATTTATATGCCCATATTTATGGAATTTGTAACATTCAATGTTGGTATTGAATGATAGAGCAATTGAAATATACTTTTTATTGGCAAAGTAATTTTGAAACCTATCTTGTGATCCGGCAAATTTTCTTCTAGGGTTAGGATAACATATTTGATGATCTTCCATGTTATACATATTTTGATCCCTCACCATATTTCCATAATTAGTACATGAAAAAAATAACCATTAAACATGCTAGTGTACCTAGGTGAAATGTCTTCTCTTGATGATATTTTGTAGTCATCCTTCTTTGGAGGAGGTGCATCCTTTTGTTGATTACTTCATGGACCAACAACATTTTAAAACTTCTTCTATTTTTCGATTTGATTTTTCCTCTGAGGGATCTTTTCATCAATCTTTATTTCTGATTACTTGGAGATTGTGACTTTGTCATATGGAGCTTCACTCTCTTATTTTTATTTAATCTTATCCATGCCATTGTTCTTCATCTCGTAATAAAACAATTTCTCCTTCTTGAGCTTATCTATTTTATATAGGGAAGCGTTAATTTCTCCTTGATTTTTATCAATATCTTCTTGAACGAAATTTTCAATATTTTCCATCTTTCTTCTGCTTCTTCTACTTATAACTTTATAAGAGTGACATTTTTTGATTCTATGCTAAGAATTTTTATTTTTTATTTTTTCCTTTTATTTTCCTTCCTAAGTCTATTTATTTTTGCAACATATGTATCCAGTTATTTATGCCTTCAACTGATTTATGCCTCATGCTTCTGAACATATTCTTCTAATCTCCTTTCTACTTCCTACACGTTATTCCTTCTAACATAAACTTATTCTTTGAGTGCCTTATTTCACTTTCTTTGTTTGCTAGGGTTACATAAGGTGTTGATAATTTTTTCTTCCATGTCAAATACTCCTTCCTCATTTTTATTATCATTTTCTTCAATGTGATACCTTATTTGAAACATGGTTATCATCGTCTTTATCATAATATTGACGTGCATGAATATTTTGTATTTTCTCCCAAAGATGTTTTGCAGATGAGTATGGACCTATATAGGATTTTACGGAGTTTGGCAAGGCACTTTGAATTGAACTTTTTGAATTCATTAGTGGATGAATCTCCATCAACAATTGAAAACCATACATTATGACCAATAACTTGAAAATAGGCTTCTATTCCAAAATGCAAAATTTGATTACGTAAATAGTAAAATTGGACCAACTTGCATTTCTTCATCTGTGGTAATAGGATATGAAACTATTTCAATACCTAGAGATTCCTTTGATTCTTTTGAATGCTTGACAACCTACCTTTTTTTATTTTCCCATCTCTTCACTCTGAGATCTATCTTAAAGTTGTTAAGCTATAGGTAGCATGCTCTGATACCAATATTTGGAAATACTAAGAGAGGGGTGAACGATATTTCTTATTAATTAGTATATTTTTAATTTCACAGAGAGTTAATTGTTATTATAAATAGATAAACATAAACATTCATCGACACCATTCATCAATTCATAATAATAGAGAAACTAGACAAAGAATCTTAGGTGGAAACCCCTACGGGAAAGAACCCACTAAATGCTTCTTAATATTTGTCTTCAAAAATATTTATATCAAGTTTTAAACTCCAATTAAGGGAGGCTCCAACCTGTAGGACGATCCTATGCCATTTTTACTAGCTACAACTGGAAGGAAGCTTCAACACCCTAGAATTCAGTCTCTAACCTGACGGGTGCTCCAACACCCTATTACCAGCTGCTACTGGATGGATGCTCCAATGCCTTGTGCAAGATACAACCTTCATTAGCACGACCCTGCCACCCTGAAGTGTTCTCAGGATCCAACCTGAAGGAGACTCCACTTTTGTAACTTGTACCACCATTCCACCATCATCAACCGGGGGACCATGTTTCACATTTTTCAGACTAGATCCACATGTGCTCAGTAACACAAAATTATTTGCAATTACAAACTTTTCTCAAAAATTAAATATGCTTCTACTCAAAATATACTTATCATCTCTGCATCGATAATATATCAATCCTTTTCTTAATGTGTATTTATTTGCCTCTTCTCACTCTATATATTCCACAATACATCAAACATCAATACTCTCCAACAACTCAATTATAACTTCACTTCAATGAAACCCTAGTTCCTCAATACATCAATCATGCCAACCAACAAACTCAATATATTTTCTCAAGCTACATATAATTATGTCAAATACAAACCCTGGACAAAAAAATGCACTAAGCCTTGAATGCTACACTTCTTTCATATCTCAATTTTATTCACAAAAATATAACAACCATATATTAAATTAGTTGTTCGAAAAAATTACAATTCCAAAGTACATTCTACAGTTCGACGAGAATTCTGTGCCGATTCTACATAATGACCATCAAATTTTGTCAAATCATTGAATGTGTTAACACTGCCACAAAATGACATGAATATAAATTCAAAAAAATGGCCTTGACATAATGATAAATTACAAGTTATTATAGCATTTAGTGAGAACCGTTTATGACTATGCAAGTAAATGTAACACTCAGTGTCTCAACATCACAACAATACTTGTCACTCATTCTCTCTCGAATGCTTGCTACAAAATCCACAGTTGTAAACAATTCGATATGCCAGACTTTAATATTCAGTGTCAATATAAAATGACAACATAATCGTTGTTTGGGAATCTAATAGATTGGGTTCATAACGATGTGTAGACCATAGATTACATCATGGTATTCATAGTTCAAACATTGGATTACTTTACTACCTCGACATATGAAGAAGCTTCATGTGGTATCCATGATTTTAAAAAATCATTTCCCAACTACATGATTCAAAAAGTAGATTCAGTTTCATATGCTATCACAAAATACACAATTTCAAGTCTCCTTTATGATTGAGTCAAGAATGTTCTTTAATGCAAAGTTGGGTTAACTAGATGCACGAATCAGTGAGTTTAATTCTTGTATATGCCGATGGGACTATTCCTTTATCGTTGGTATTGAGCCTTATGTTAGCGCAAGGAGTCACTCCTTGACTACAAAAGGAGTAAGCCTTACACATCATAGTTCATTTCAAATTTTAAAGGGTTTTTTGAGTGGTGGGATGGCTTCTCAAATATTTTTAAATTATTTTTATATTCTTTAAGACTTTCATGCATTTGGCAAGTTGTGGCAAGTATAAATTGTATGGGTAATTGGTATTATAGGGAGAAGAGTGTAACGAATAAAGAAGATGGGTAGTTGGTACCTATTTTAGGAAATATTTATATCCTAAATCTGTCACACGGGTATAATGATGGCTCTTTACACAAACTCTACTTATGAAAAGTAAAAAGCATTCAGAAATTAGATTGCATGCATAAATTATTCCACAAATCCTTTATGAAATCTTCACTAACATGTTCTACAACACATATATGATTTGTAGAAAGCTGAAGGAAGATAATTTACTATTAAATCCTTTAACAGTTTCTCGCTCACATCTTACTAGTTGTTGCAACTCATAATTGGAAGAAATTAACAAAGAAAGAAGGAACACCATACATTAGATGGTTATTGAGTCAAAAAATCCTCCAGCATGAAGTAAAAAAGGATTTTCATTATTATATTCAGTCTTCAGGTAGACCAACATCCAACCAGGAAATGGCATTTACAAATGGTATACATAGAAAGAGAGGCACCAACTCCATCTCTTCTAAAAAGTAGGAAACAATACTCCTATCATTAAAAGGGTGCATATGAAATTACAACCATAACCCATAGAAATCTAATTGAAAGGACATATGTAGAAGAAAGAAGCAAATAAATTTGGGCTGAACTGCTAAGTGTGATGTCATGCTACCCCTTTTTCTACTGATTTGTCTCCTTATTTATTTGGTCTTTAAATAGCCATGTATATTATATTAATATGACCTCCAACAACCTCATAACCACCTTTAAAAATCACTTTTTATATCCATTTGGTTATGAGTCTTTATCCTTCCTTAACTATCGTGAAAATTTTGCTGACAGGTGTCAAAATTCAGTTAAATAGGCGCTACCAAAAATTCCAGTAAAAACCTGTAACTGCGCAAAACCTAGAATGCTACTAGAATTTTTGGTAGCACTTTGTTTATTTTTCAAAAATGCACAGAAAATGCTAAAAAGCCTTTGCAAACTTATATTCTTTGACATCTAAGCTAATGTTCAAAATTGTGATTGATAAGCAAAAAGGTGTTTGTATAAAAAAACCTTTTTACCTTCCTTCCATGTGGGTTGCAGCTTCGACAAGCTTATACAAGTTTTTCTTAATGTTAATAGCTGATTTTTATCTGGTTGTTCTTGTGGTTGCTTCCTTGAAAGTGGCATTCTCCTCCTTAGAACCCTTGTGAATCTTTCTTCTTTTTTAGGTTTCTAAGTACTGCTTTGAAGGGGCTTTGTTTTTATCTTTCTTCTTAGAATCCTTTATCTTTGACCCTTCATATTTTCCTTCTATATCAATGAAATATGTCATTAAACTTAGATTGTGTAGAGCCTTGTACTTAAGCCTGATTTTTTTTTTGTCTCTGGTATGTCTTTTCTTGGTACCATAAATAGTTTTGGCTTCTTCTTTATTCTTCTTGCTACTGATCTCATACCCTGCATCTTTGAGGAGTTCTTCATCAGACTTTATGGGTTGATAATATTTCTACATATTATGTTGAATATATTCTTCTGGAATTTCCAGTAGCACCCATGCTTTAGTTTTCTCTGTAGTTGTAGACCTTCGTCTTCAAGCTCTCGCATATACATTAGGAAACGGAGGAATGGGGGGCACCATTTTGATAGACTTGGGTTTATCAACTTAGGAGCTCTCTCCTTTCTCCAACTTTCTCTCAGCCTTGAATGAAGGAACATTTTCTTTCTTTCTCTTGGTCTTATGGATGTTCTCCTTTTTAGCCTTCATATTAGTTCTTTTTGCAGGCTAAGGGTGTTGTTGTGAGGATGGAGGTGTAGGTGCAGGTTGACCTGCCCTATAAAATAAGAAATAGTCCCAGGTTTGATTTATTTTCGTTAAATCTTCTTCAACTAAAACCTTGATGAGAGCTTGATGATACAAGCTACATTCTAAAGTAGCAGTGTGAGTTTGGATCCTTTTTGATGTCTTTTTTATAATATTCAATAAAAAAAATGGAAAATTGAGGGTCTTCATACCTGCAACATGAAAAAGAAATATCATATGATAAAGAAACACAATTGTATACCTCTTTTCACAAGTGAGATATATATTTATGAGTTTAACAACTTTTTCCTAGTCATTTTTAAGATAGCTACTTTGAATTCCTTTGGCCTAGTTGGGATCTCTATGTGCATCATTGAAGAAACTATGGAGGTCTCCTCCAGTGATATCTTAACCTTTAAACCACCTCTCTCCTTCCCGTGTAAGGTTGAATGCCTTAGCAATTGGATCTGCTAAAACCTGCAATGTAAGACCTATTAGTGTTAGTATCTTCATCCCTCCATCAGAGATCAACTTCCTCTTGTTGCATTGCATTCTTAGGTGTCTCATTTAGTCAGTTACATTCCATTAGGAGCATGGATCATCTGACGGTAGTGGTTTTTTTTCCTCATGTCCCTCATGTCATATACTTGCCGGCCTATTTATGTTCATTAAAATCATTTACAGTCATTTTTGGTCTCATAGTTTGCAAATAATCATTTTTAGGGTTTTAGTCTCATTAGGTCTAGGGTTTTGTTAATCCGGTCTTCAGAATTCCTAATAAAGGTTAGCAGGCACATGAGGAAGTTCGAAATAAGGTTTCAGTGCAAAAAATTTTCATTATTATATGTTTAATAATCATTTTTCTTCAAAACTATGTTTTGAAGAAAATTTGTCTATTTCATTATCATGTAAATAAATGTATGTGATTTTCAAGTTTTTCGATTGTAATAATACTCCACTCGCAACCTTGGTTGCCTTTGCCAAATTCCCATGCCATTCATTCCCTGCAAGATAGACAGAAAGCTCATCATTCAGTCCAAAAGCCAAAAGCAAGCGAAACAGAGTTCTTTTGAAAAAATGTCAAGTTTTAAACATTACAAAGTGGGTTTCAAATAGAAAAAATCAAAATCCTTGGAATAAAAGATACTTTCAAGTTTAAAACTTCATTTGTGTGCCAAGAGACAGCAGTGAGCCAAGGAGAACCCATGAGGAGTGAAGGAAGAAGCTTGAAGGGTAGACTGTGTTGAAGTTGCAGAGCGCGACATGTTGGGCAGGTGTCGCGACGCATCGGGCGTGCGCGGCGCATTGAGTCGATTTCATGTGTGTGAATTTGAACCAGCGCAATGCATTGGAAGGGCGTGGCGCACTAGGTTGGTTGCGCGGCGCATTGGGCCGGAACACAAATTTTTTTCCATTTCTTCAAAAAAACAAAATCGACTCGGTCTCCCTTGCTCCAAGTAAGTCCATGCGACCTTGTAATTGCCATGAACAAGTATTTGGTGTTGATTATGAGATTTATTATGAATATTTGAATAAAAAAACTCAAAACCCTATTCTCTTGTTTTAAGATTGCTCCTAGGGTTTTAAAATTGGTTTTTGTGTCAAAGAATTCCATTCCCCACCTTGTTTTTTCCACCCCCTCACTGTTATCTTATCATAGCAGCTCATCCCCTATCCCCTTACATCCCTAAAGTCACTCATTTATCTCCCATTCTCATTATCCCCATCCCACTTGTAAACTTTTCCAAACCCCAAGTTTATCCCAAGAAGTTAAGTGGTTGTCCCTTGTCCCTAAACTTATCAAATCAAAATTTTCAAAAAGGCAAATTTCACTTGATAAAAGTCCATTATTCCCATTATCCTATTCCTCCATATTCCCTCCCACATTATCTCATATTTGGCAATCAAATCAAAACACCAAAATTCTCATTTTCATCCAAGATAACATAGACCTTGCACAAACCTTGGACAGCATGGAGACAGATACCGATACATCTTATGACCAAGACAGTGATTCCACCACTGAACTACATGCACCTAGAAGGCCTCATAAGAGTCGCAGACATGTGAGGGAGGAGCCCACCTCATTGGCTGAATTGCAGGCTTGTCCACTTGCTATGGCATGTTTTCGAGAGTAGTCTTGTTATCAATTTTGTGAAATGGTTGCTAGGGTCCATCATCATCAGGAGCTGGCTTGTTTGTTTGTGTTGCATTTACATGATGGTCATGTCACCCTTGCCGGTGTGACATTCACTTTAACACCTGAAACTATCTCTCAAGCAACCGGAATACCGAATGTTGGAGAACAATGGAACAAAAGACAACAGGTTGAAAGAGTGCATTATGAGCCATATATCAGGCCTAGCTTTGTGAAACAACTTAGCAAGGTGTTTCCTTTCTGGTTCCTAAAGGATTCCTATGCTCCTCTGATGAAACTTATTATCAGATATTTCAGTTGTGAGGGCTGGTTTTTACATCTCTATGCCTATCATATTAGGTTATTGATGCATTTTACCAGGGTGAGGATGATGAACCTCCCTTATTTCATGTGCCGGAATATTGAGAGAATGACCACTCTCGTGCAAAGGAAAACTCCTGAGCAGCAGTACAACAGTATCTATCACTTTTCACTCATCAAGATTGTGGTTTTGCATCAGCTCGGCTTGCAGGGTATTTCATGGGAGGATTTCATTTCTAATGATTTCTTCACAGCTCCTCAGGTTCCTTCGGATGTTTTTCATGATGCAGGTGAACCTTCATATCAGCATGAGGGTCAGGAGACAGAGACTAATAGTGTACCGATGTATGTCACTTATCAGAGAGGCACCAGAGGATTATTTGCAGTAGCCCGACGAGTATTATCTCCACCTGGGGTGGAAGGGGTCTCGCTTCCGTCATCAGTAGCACAGGTATAGGTAAAGGATAGAGGTAAGAGGCCCATGCAGGATGAGGGGCCTTCAGGAGGCCAGGATATAGGATTCATACTCATTGATGAGGATTTGAGCTTACCAAGCTCAAAATTGAGAGAGACTATTCAGGAGCAGAAGGCGGAGATAGACACTTTGTCCGTCAAGTTGCAAAGAGACCATTGGATTATCAACTACCTTGAGCAGTGAAAAAAACAATTGGAAGATCAACAAACTATCATGGAGTTGCAAAATATCCGTGAGAACCGGCAAGCTGCCTAAAGAAGCCAAACCGAGATGACATCCATTGAGCGAGAGATTGAGGCTGATCAAGAGACTTGGCTTGAGAGGGTAAATATTCATCTGGAGAAACTATTGGAGAAGGCCAACAAGGAAAAGAACATGTTAAGGCACATGAAGAATCATTATTGGGCAAGAAATCATGTCTGCAAGGCACGAATCAAGATCCTGAAGGCAAAGCTAAAGAGGGCATTAAAGCATCGCAAAAGGCATGATAGACTCCAAATTTTGGCCGAAGCTTCTTTGTCCCAGCATAGTGCATGATGGTGGACATTCAGTCCAAATTTCAAGAAATTTGGGACACATTTTGTCAATTTTGAATTTTTTGGCCTTAACACGGATTTTCCTGCCCAACGCGTCACGCCACTTGGCGCGCGCTTATGATTGGCAGCTCCTCTTGGGTAAAACTTGATATTTTTGGATTTTTTATGAAAATTTATGCATTCCTACCCATTACCTAGATATTTCTACAAGTTTTGGGTTGTCGGAAGGGTCAAAAAACCCTAAAAATGACCTTTCTGCCCCTTTTTGGACACACAGGAAGCAGTGTCGGGAAAAATAATTTTTGGAGAGGCAAATAGCAACCAAATTCAAAAATTACGAGTTAGAAATTAGACAGGTATAGGTTTCCAACGAGCTATCCTATGCTCAATTTTGACACGAGGAAGGCCCTCAAAATCGGCTCCAAAATGGCGCGACGCATAGAGATTTCAGGCGCAGCGCATTGGGAATTTTGACTCTGTTTTCACTCAGTAACTCTGTTTTTCGCCTAGTTTTGGCCAATTTGACTTTTTTATCTCCAAAAGTAAAAATATTGATATAGCTTGATGTAATTTCATGGCTTTGATGTAATTTTGGCACATTTTTACTCATGCAAGTAGATTCATTCACCAAAAAGTGAAATGTAACTGAATGAATCAGTTTCCTATCTTATAGAGGCAAGTTGTTCCACTGCCTATTTTCTAGTTCTTAGTTTAGATATTGTTGAAACAACTCCTAAAATAGTGATCTCGGCCCCTAGAGGCATGGGGATGAGTTATTCTTGTCTATATCTTGTAGTTCTTCAGTCATTTTCAGGGTTGGACACTTGGGATTGCTTTGAGCTTCATTGTACATTTCATCTCTGCATTTTGGCAAAGGAATAGACCAGGGTTTGCAACACTCTTTGGGATCCATGTGGCTCTATGTTTTGATGGTGTGTTTCTCTCTGTGATTGTAAGTTTACTGATGTTTCATGTGTATCATCTTCCTTCTCATTTCTTCTTAAGTTAAACAAAAAAGTCATAAAGGTGGAATTCATTTCATTTGTAGTGCTCTACCTTGAAATTTTCTTTAATTTTCTATGTTTTCAACTGTCTGAAGAGGATTCCTAAAAGCCTCTTTCCCTCTTCAACCCCTCACTGGTCTGATCTATCCATTGCATTCAAACTCGAAGCATCAAAACAATTTCCTTTCTTTCCCCATTCAGCTCTCTACAAAACTGATAATTTCCAAGACCCAAAATCTGCCATTCCCTTTGATCCAACAAACACCTTCCAAAATCAAATCAAACTCCTTTACATATATACCTAGACTAAAATTAGCCTTTATTTCAAGTCATCTCAAGCCTCACTGATTGTTTTTGCTGAGATTGACGAGGAGAGAGCCCTCTCCCGATCTGGTAGGGCTAGCTACCAGATTAAGCGTGGTTTGATGTTACCCTAGACTCTGCCTTCCTTCAGCCTGAGTTAGATTGAGGCAATAACATAGTGGTGACTCCACTGGGGAAAAAAATGGTTTTCTTGTTAGTGTTATTCATTTTATAAGCTATAGACGGAGCCTGAAGTTATGCCAGCTAGCCTTCAAAATGCTCTTGCTTTGCATTAGCGAAAGTAGATAAACGCTGCTTCAGTCAATCTCTGGTCTAGTTTGTAAACGTAACATCTGAATTGTAAATTTCCCCAGTACATCAGATCATTCTAGACTTTTGGATGATGATTTTAGAATTTGATAGGCTGAACAAGTTGGTTTTTTCCATTTGACTTTTGAGAATAATCCAACACACTAGCTTCTAGACGACATACCAAAGCAAATCCGGATCCTGATCCACCTCCTGTGTATGAAAATCCCAATCTTATTTCGAGAATCCTTCGTCGAGAAAGTTTTGTGATTCCTGTGTTCAAATCTCATTCATGTCCCGCTGTTTTTGAGTATCTTGAAGATCTTGAGTTTGACGAAAAATTTGAATTGTCGTTGTTTGAGACTAAGTCTGAAAGTGCTATTGATTCTACTGTCCAAAATCCAGAGTTTATCAAATATCTTGAAATTGAACATGCTAATAGATCCATTTACAGTTACATTTTGAATATTCAGAATTCCATTGTGGCAACAAACATCCCTGAATTCATAGAGTCTGCATCTGCAACTCTTGGGTCATCAGAAATTACATCTGGTTCACAAATTCGTACCGAGCCTCCTTTCATTCCTACCATTCCTGTGCAACCTTATATATTTGATCAAAAATATACAGTAGTATCACCTCCATCCACACCACATACACCTCGTACATCAACTGCTCTGACTCCTCCTATATCCCCAAGACTGGTTGTAAATCCACCCAGAGAAATGGCTGCCTGATTTGCACCCCTCGTGTTGCCTCAAAACTTTGATGACATGCCCGCTAATTATCAAAGAAAAATTCCATTGTTTGATGGCACTCCTCAAAGTGTTACTGCTTAGAAACACGTGGATAGGATGGCAAATTTCTTTGACCTTCATGAGATTGATGCGGAAAATTTGACCATGAGATTGTTTGTACAAAACTTTGGAGGTGAAGTGAGGAAATGGTTCAGAGCTTTGCCGGCGAGAAGTATTACTACATTGCCTAATCTTCAGAGACAATTTTTGGATCGATGGGAAGTGCAGAAAGATCCTCTCCAAATCCTTTCCGAGTATGAAAATATCAAGCGGAATGTTGGTGAGTCAGTTCAAGACTATTGTATTAGATTCAATTCTGTTTACAATGCAATTCCTACTGATATAAAGCCACCTAGGGGATCAGCTTTGATTAAGTTTCCGGATGGATTCGATCCTGACATGGCTTATCAATTGAGGGAAATAATTCCAACCACTTTAGAAGATATGCAGAAAATTGCAGTCAGCGTTAAAGCTAATTTGCTTGCCAGGAGAGCTAGAACGAAAGCTGAAAAGAAAGTAGTAATAAAGGAAGAGGTTTCCACTTCAGATCAAGTGCTTCGTAAGATGGAAAAGATGTTTGAAATATTAACACTTGATAAACCTGAACCACAGATAAGAAATCCTAACTTCCGTGGCCAGCAACAACCGCAATTCAGAATCAAGCAAAGAGAGCAGCGAGCACAAGAACCAGCAGTACAACAGCAAGTGAAGACACCTTTACAACAGAATTTTGTTGGTCCGGAATTAGATGATGAAGAGAATGTAATAGGAGAAGAGAATAATTTCTTTACACCTGATGATATGCCAATTTTTATCACTGAAGATGAGGAGTATTCCGAAAGCTCAGCTGTACAAAAAGACGAAGATTTCATCTTGGAAAATGAGACAGCTCTTGAAGAAGAGTCTGATGAGTATCAGAGGGGATATATGAATGCCTTGACAGCCCAGCAGCGACAATATTCACTCAGAAGCAGATATGTGCCCATTAATCCAATTCAAAAGAGAAAGGAAGTTTCATCACCAAAGAATTATTAACCCGTTGCGCAGAAGAAGGGAAAAGAGACAACCGATCCCACTACTAGAAAATCCCCATCAGCAAATGAAAGATCCAATCAGACAATTGTATCAAAGGAGAAAACAGAAAATAAGGATGTTCCAGCTAAAGAGGTAGATAAAATTTTAGTTTTTAACTTAGAAAATGAAATTTCTATGTTAAAAGTATCCATTCCTTTGACTGAATTGATGAAGAATAACAGCTATAAGGGTCAGGTGTCTAAGATTTTGAATTTAGATCCATTGTCTGATATGGTAAATGTGGAAGATGATCAACCTGAGTTGATTTTTGGTCCAGCATTGGATGGTGAGTCTCCAGATAGTGATGTGCCTCCTTTTTATATCAGCCTTAGATTGCATGATTATGTGTTACACAATGCTATGTTTGATTCCAGAGCCTCTGATAATCTCATGCCTAGGGAAATCATGGAGAAATTGGGATTGGATATCACTAGAAAGTATCATGATCTTTATTCCTTTGATTCTAGTAGAGTAAGATGCATTGGGCTTATCAAAGATTTGGTGGTCAGTTTGGATCAGATTCCTACTAAAAATGTTTTGATAGATGTGGTTGTGGCAGATATTCCTCCTAGATTTGGCATGCTTCTTTCCAGATCTTGGGGAGCGAAACTTAAAGGGACATTACAGCTTGATTTCTCCTATGCTACTGTTCCTATGTTCGGTCAGATGAGGAAATTATATTGAGAGGAAAAGATGAAGTATATGATCACCAGTAAGGAGAAACTGGTAAATCATCCAATCAATTATGTACATACTAATTTAGAATCATTTGTTTTGTATTCAGATAGTTTCAATGATGTAAATAGCCAATTAGTTGAAGTAGAAGACATTCCAGAAATCACTGAGAATTTTAGAGAGGTCTTAAAGAAAGAGAGACAAAAACTTGAAAGTACCGCTGAGGAATTAGCCTTCCGACAACAACAAAATGTTGATGGACAGCAAGAAGAAATAACAAAGCAAACAAAATTTCAGCACTTGGAAGAGGATGAAGATGGTTTTTGGACCATGGATTTTGATGGTGCAGTAGGAAATGATGGTGCTAGAATTGGCATTTTGGTACATAGCCCTTTTTCCTCCCCAAACAAAGTACCGAGTAATGTAAGGGTTTGTTCTTATAAATTGGCTTTTGATTGTTCAAATAATGAGGCTGAATACGAAGCTTTAATTGCTGGTCTAAAAATTCTTAGAAAGTTGAATGCTAAGAGGATTGCAGTGTATGGAGACTCCGAGTTAGTTATCAAGCAAGTGAAAGGTGAATACCAAGCTAAGCATCCTCGAATGCGGGCTTACCAAAATGCGGTTCTAGATATCTTGAGATTGTTTTCAGATTATACTTTGACTTGTGTCCCTCGTATTCAGAATGGTATTGCAGATGCACTTGCAAAAGCAGCAAGTAATTTGAAAATTCTAATGAACTCAAGTAACAAATTTTAAATTCATGTGAAGCATCGTCCGACCGTCTCGGACAATCAAAGGTATTGGCAAGTGTTTCAAGATGACAAAGAAATTGATGAATTTCTACAAAATGAAGGTAAATTCAAAGACACTTCTATTGATGTGGAACATGATGATGGTGAGGCAGATGTGCAAGTAAATCAGATGGAAGTTTTGCAGCTGAAGGATAATGTCATTCCTAAAGGCCTCATACCTTTAGAGGTGCTTTTCGACCAAGATGACGTAGCTCGAAAACCAACCTTGCGGCCAACCGAGAAAGGAGTTAAGGATGTGAACATTGGATCAGCAGAAAATCCAAAAATGGTGAAATTGTTTAAAGCATTTCCCTCGCAGGTAAAAGAAAATTATATCAATTTATTTTCTTCCTTTACTGATGTATTTTCTTGGGACTATTCAGATTTGAAGACATACGACACAAACATAATTCAGCACACCATTCTGATCAAACCAAATCAAAAGCCCTTTCGACAGAAGTTGAGAAGAATAAATCCAAAGTTGCTACCCTTAATAGAGAAGGAAGTGAATCGGTTGTACAAGGCTGGTATCATCGTTCCCATAAGATTTTCAGATTGGATTTCTAATTTGGTGCCCGTGCGCAAGAAAACAGGTGTGATT
The DNA here is from genome assembly GCA_034641835.2 of Pinus albicaulis. NCBI lineage: Eukaryota > Viridiplantae > Streptophyta > Pinopsida > Pinales > Pinaceae > Pinus > Pinus albicaulis. The sequence continues at coordinate 499,970,206 of CM076574.1, forward strand.
CGCTTATGCATTGATTTTAGGAATCTGAATAAGGTTTCTTTGAAATATAATTATCCATTGCCCAAAATGGATCACATACTTCAGCGAGTAGTTGGAGCATCTCGTATGTAGCTACTCGATGGTTATTCTGGCTATAACCAAATTCTGGTTCATGAGGATGATAGAGACAAAACAGTGTTCAGCACTCCGTGGGGAAATTTCCATTATGCTAAAATGCCTTTCGATTTGAAGAATGCTGGTGCGACCTTTCAGCGAGAAATGGATATAGCATTTTCAAATGAGAAGGATGTTTTTCTAGTTGTGTATCTTGATGATTTGACAGTTTTTTCTAATTCAGATGAAGAGCACCTTTACCATTTGAATATTTTTTTTCAGCGGTGTAGAAAATATGGTGTGTCACTCAATCCGAAGAAGATTTTGTTTGCCATGGATGAGGGCAAGCTTCTTGGTCATATTATATCAAAGGATGGCATCTGCATTGATCCAGCTCGAGTAGAAGCTATTCAGAAAATTGATCTTCCTCAAAACAAAAAGGAGATCCAATCATTCAATGGTAAGATGAATTTCCTACATCGCTTTGTGCCCAATCTTGCAGAACATTTAAGGGAAATCACAAACATGCTCAAGAAAGATAGTGTAGTGAAGTGGATTGAGGAGGCTGTAAATTCTTTCAATTTAGTGAAATTGGCTCTTTCTTTAGCTCCAGTTTTGATCAGCCCAGACTATACTTAGGATTTTATTTTGTTTTCATTTGCTTTGGATCATACTATGGCAGTAGTATTGATGTAGAAAAGGGATTAGCATGAAAAACCAATTTCTTTTTTCAGCCGAACCATAAGAGATGTAGCCTTAAAGTATAACATTATTGAAAAGCAAGCTCTTGCCTTAGTGAAAGCGTTGAAATATTTTTGAGTATATATTTTGCATTCTCACATTCTTGCTTATGTTCCTAATGTTGTTGTTAAGGATGTCTTAGTGCAAACAGATCCGAAAGGGAGACAAGACAAATGGATTGCTTCCTTGTTGGAGTATGATGTGGAGATAAAGCCTACAAATCTTATCAAAGGAAAAGGGCTAGCTAAGCTAATGGATGAGTCAAATTTTCATGCCTTGGACATTAACCTCATTGCTGCTATTTCCGAGGAAAATGAAGAAAGTTCGCTAATTCAGGTATCAGAAATCTTTGTTCTTTCTCCTTGGTATTCAGATATTTTATATGTGCTCCAAAATTTGTCACCACTGATAGGCATGGCTAAAAACAAAAGTAGGAATCTAAAATTGAAGGCTGCCAATTTTTGTATCATGAATAATGCACTCTATTGGAAAGATCCTGGTGGTGTTTTGCTGAATTGTTTGGTTGAAGAAGAAGCAAGGCAGATTATAGAGGATTTTCATAAGGGAGATTGCGGAGGTCACCTTTTCTGGAAAACAATGGCCAACAAAATCTTGAGAGCAGGATATTATTAGCCGACTCTCTTTTCTGATGTGTACAAAACTGTTAAAAGCTGTCATGAATGTCAGATTTTTGAAGGGAGGAAAAAATTGCAGCCTTTGCCGCTCAAACCCATTGAAGTAAGTGCTCCTTTTCAGCAGTGGGGTTTGGATTTCATTGGCGAAATCCATCCTGCTTCTTTAGCTCAGCATAAGTGGATCCTTACAACAACGTATTATTTCACTAAATGGATTGAGGCGATTCCCACCAGGCAGGCCATAGATTCGGTAATAATTTCATTTCTTGAGAACAATATTTTGTCTCGTTTTGGTTGTCCAGATAAGTTAATTACTGATAATGCAGTAGCTTTCAAATCAAAAAGAATGTTTGAGTTTTTTGATAAGTATCAAATCACTTTGGGGCACTCAACCGCTTATCATCCACAAGGCAATGGATTGGGTGAGTCCTCGAATAAATATTTGGTCAACATTATCAAAAAGCTGCTGGAAATAAACAAGAAAGGTTGCAATAAGAAATTGGTTAATGCACTTTTGGCAGACAGAGTGAGTCAGAAGAAATATATAGGTATGTCCCTTTTTGAGCTCGTGTATGGCGTTGACACGGTATTCCCGACCTCTCTCGCAGTTCCAGTGGTCAAACTTCTGCAAGAAGCTGGCAGCGAAGATGATCATATGCAACGGAGAATAAATCAAATGATCTATTTACAGCAGACTAGAGAGGAGGTTTTTCAAAACACTTTCAAGCTACAAGAGATAATCAAGAAGATATATGATCGAAAGGCAAAGGTGGACAAGTTTCAATTGGATGCAAGAAACTAGGCGAAAAAGGGATGCAAGAAACGATTGGCAGCTCCTCTTAGTTTTGACAAGTTTCAATGGGATGCAAGAAACGAAGATAAAGGTAAGCATGGAAAGTTCAAGAATATTTGGAAAGGACCCTTCAAAATTGTTGCATATCAAGGCCAAAATGATTTCCTTTTGAAGGAAATGAATGGAGAAGATTGTCTAGGAGGGCCGGTCAATGGTCGGCTGCTCAAGTGATATCATTTTTGAAATGTTTTATGTGGTTTTATATTATCACTGTATATATCAGTTTGTTTAAATTTCATTGCAAGTATGTTCTGTCATCATTCCTTTAGTTTGGGGCCCGAGGTGAAGCCTATAAATATGAATATTGATTTCAGTTTGGTTTGATTTATTGAGTCAGGTCTTTCAGTCGTTTTGGTTTCAAAATTGAGTCAGTTTGAGTCAGTTTTCAGTCCTCACTATAAGTCAAGAGTCTTGTTTTGGTTTGTCGAAGTTATTGACTCCATAGCCCAATGGACGAAAGGCACTGCCTACTTTCCCAGAGATCTGTAGTTCTTGGCACCTCCATGGAGCTACCATCCCCATTGGAGCCAATGTTAGTGTCGGTATCTTCATCCCTCCATCAGAGATCAGCTTCCTCTTGTTGCATTGCATTCTTAGGTGTCTCATTCAGTCAGATGCATTCCATTAGGAGCATGGATCATCTGACGGTAGTGGTTTTTTTTGCTCATGTCCCTCATGTCATATACCTGCTGGCCTATTTCTGTTCATTAAAATAATTTACAATCATTTTTGGTCTCATAGTTTGAAAAGAATCATTTTTAGGGTTTTAGTCTCATTAGGTCTAGGGTTTTGTTAATCTAATCTTCAGAATGCCTAATAAAGGTCAGCAGGCATATGAGGAAGTTCGAAATAAGGTTTCAGTGAAAAAAAATTTCATTATTATATGTTTAATAATCATTTTTCTTCAAAACTCTATTTTGAAGAAAACTTGTCTATTTCATTATCATGTAAATAAACATATGTGATTTTCGAGTTTTTTAGTTTTAATAATACTCCACTCGCAACCCTGGTCGCCTTTGCCAAAGACCCATGCCATTCATTCCCTGAAATATAAACAGAAAGCTCATCATTCAGTCCAAAAGCCAAAAGCAAGAAAAACAGAGTTCTTTTGAAAAAATGTCAAGTTTTCAACATTACAAAGTGGGTTTCAAATAGAAAAAATCAAAATCCTTGGAATAAAAGATACTTTCAAGTTTGAAACTTCATTTGTGTGCCAAGAGACAGCAGTGAGCCAAGGAGAACCTGTGAGGAGTGAAGGAAGAAGCTTGAAGGGCAGACTGTGTTGAAGTTGCAGAGCACGACACATTGGGTAGGTGTCACGACGCATCGGGCATGCGCGGTGCATTGAGTCAACTGCCTGTGTGTGAATTTGAACCAGCGTGGTGCATTGGAAGGGCGCAGCGCACTAGGTTGGTTGCACGGCACATTGGGCCGGAACACAAATTTTTTTCCATTTCTTCAAAAACTCCAAATCAACTTGGTCTCCCTTGCTCCAAGTAAGTCCATGCGACCTTTTAATTGCCATGAAAAAGTATTTGGTGTTGATTATGAGATTGATTATGAATCTTTGAATACAAAAACTCAAAACCCTATTCTCTTGTTTTAATATTGCTCCTAGGGTTTTAAAATTGGTTTTTGTGTCAGAGAATTCCATTCCCCACCTTGCTTTTTCCACCCCCTCAATGTTATCTTATCATAGCAGCTCATCCCCTATCCCCTTACATCCCTAAAGTCACTCATTTCTCTCCCATTCTCATTATCCCTATCCCACTTGTAAACTTTTCCAAACCCCAAGTTTATCTCAAGAAGTTGAGTGGCTGTCCCTTGTCCCTAAACTTATCAAATCACAGTTTTCAAAAAGGCAAATTTCACTTGATAAAAGTCCATTATTCCCATTATCCTATTCCTCCATATTCCCTCCCACATTACCTCATATTTTCCAATCAAATCAAAACACCAAAATTCTCATTTTCATCCAAGATAACATAAACCTTTCACAAACCTTGGACATCATGGAGACAGATACCGATACATCTTATGACCGAGACTATGATTCCACCACTGAACTACATGCACCTAGAAGGCCTCATAAGAGTGGCAGGCATGTGAGGGAGGAGCCCACCTCATTGGCTGAATTGTAGGCTTGTCCACTTGCTATGGCATGTTTTCGAGAGCATTCTTGTTATCAATTTTGTGAAATGGTTGCTAGGGTCCATCATCATCAGGAGATGGCTAGTTTGTTTGTGTTGCATTTACATGATGGTCAAGTCACCCTTGCTGGTGTGACATTCACTTTAACACCTGAAACTATCTCTCAAGCAACCGAAATACTGAATGTTGGAAAACAATGGAACAAAAGATAGTAGGTTGACAGAGTGCATTATGAGCCATATATCAAGACTAGCTTTGTGAAACAACTCAGCAGGGTGTTTCCTTTTTGGTTCCTAAAGGATTCCTATGCTCCTCTAATTAAACTTATTATCAGATATTTCAGTTGTGAGGGCCAGTTTTCACGTCTCTATGCCTATCATATCAGGTTATTGATGCATTTTACCAGGGTGATGATGATGAAACTCCCTTATTTCATGTGCCGAAATATTGAGAGAATGACCACTCTCGTGCAAAGGAAAACTCCTGAGCAGCAGTACAACAATATCTATCACTTTGCACTCATCAAGATTGTGGTTTTGCATCAGCTCGGCTTGCAGGATATTTCATGGGAGGATTTCATTTCTAATGATTTCTTCACAGCTCCTCAGGTTCCTTCTGAGGTTGTTCATGATGTAGGTGAACCTTCATATCAGCATGAGGGTCAGGAAACAAAGACTACTAGTGTGCCGATGTATGTCACTTATCAGAGAGGCACCAGAGGATTATTTGCAGCAGCCCGGCGAGTATTATCTCCACTTGGGGTGGAAGGGGTCTCACTTCCATCATTAGTAGCACAGGTACAGGTACAGAATAGAGGTAAGATGCCCATGTAGGATAAGGGGCCTTCAGGAGGCCAAGATACAGGATTCATACTCATTGATGAGGATTTGAGCTCACCAAGCTCAAAATTGAGAGAGACTATTCAGGAGCAGAAGGCGGAGATAGACACTTTTCCCGTCAAGTTGGAAAGAGCCCAATGGATTATATACTACCTTGAGTAGATAAACAATTAGTTTTAATATCAGCAAACTATCATGGAGTTGCAAAATATCCGTGAGAACCGGCAAGCTGCCCAAAGAAGCCAAACCGAGATGACATCCATTGAGCGAGAGATTGAGGCTGATCGAGAGACTTGGCTTGAGAGGGTCAATATTCATTTGGAGAAACTGTTGGAGATGTCCAACAAGGAAAATAACATGTTAAGGCACATGAAGAATCATTATTGGGCAATAAATCATGTCTGCAAGGCATGAATCAAGATCCTGAAGGCAAAGCTAAAGAGGGCATTAAAGCATCGCAAAAGGCATGATAGACTCCAAATTTTGGTTGAAGCTTCTTTGGCCCAGCATAGCGCATGATAGTGGACATTCAGCCCAAATTTCAAGAAATTTGGGACACATTTTGTCAATTTTGAATTTTTTGGCCTTAACACAGATTTTCCTGCCCGACACGTCGCGCCACTTCGTGCACGCTTATGATTGGCAACTCCTCTTGGGTAAAACTTGATATTTTTGGATTTTTTATGAAAATTTATGCATTCCTACCCATTACCTAGAGATTTAGACAAGTTTTGGGTTGTCGGAAGGGTCAAAAACACCCTAAAAATGACCTTTCTGCCCCTTTTTGGACACACAAGAAGAAATGTTGGGAAAACTCATTTTTAGAGGGGAAAATGGAAACCAAATTCAAAAATTCCACTTGGTTTGGAAAGTAGACAGGAATTTATTTCCAATGAGCTATCTTGCACTCAATTTTGACACCGAGAAGGTCCTCCAAATCGGCTCCAAAGTGGTGTGACGCATAGAGATTTCAGGCGCGACGCATTGGGAATTTTGGCTCAGTTTTCACTCAGTAACTTTGTTTTTCGCCTAGTTTTGGCCAGTTTGATTTTTTTATTTCCAAAAGTAAAACTCTTGATGTAACTTGATGTAATTTCATGTCTTTGATGTAATTTTGGCACATTTTTACTCATGCAAGTAGATTCATTCACCAAAAAGTGAAATGTAACTGAATGAATCAGTTTCCTATCTTATAGAGGCAAGTTGTTCCACCACCTATTTTCCAGTTCTTAGTTTAGATCTTGTTGAAAGAGCTCATAAACTAGTGAGATTGACCCCTAGAGTAATGGGGATGAGTTATTATTATCTATATCTTGTAGTTCTTCAGTCATTTTCAGGGTTGGACACTTGGGATTTCTTTGAGCTTCATTGTACATTTCATCTTTACATTTTGGAAAAGGAATAGACCAGGGTTTGCAACACTCTTTGGGATCCATGTGGCTCTATGTTTTGATGGTGTGTTTCTCTCTGTGATTGTAATTTTACTGATGTTTCATGTGTATCATCTTCCTTCTCATTTCTTCTTAAGTTAAACAAAAAATTCATAAAGGTGGAATTCATTTCATTTGCAGTGCTCTACCTTGAAGTTTTCTTTAATTTTATATGTTTTCAACTATCTGAAGAGGATTCCTAAAATCCTCTTGCCCTCTTCAACCCCTCACCAGTCTGAGCTATCCATTGCATTCAAACTCGAAGCATCAAAACAATTTCCTTTCTTGCTCCATTCAGCTCTCTGCAAAACTGATCATTTCCCAGACCCAAAATCTGCCATTCCCTTTGATCCAACAAACACCTTCCAAAATAAAATCAAACTCCTTTACATATATACCTAGCCTAGAATCAGCCTTTATTTCAAGTCATCTCAAGCCTTACTGATTATTTTTGTTGAGATTGACGAGGAGAGAGCCCTCTCCCAATCTGGTAGGGCTAGCTACCAGATTAAGCATGGTTTGATGTTACCCTAGAATCTGCCTTCCTTCAGCCTAAGGTAGATTTAGGAAATAACAAGAGCATAGACTTTGGCTTCTTATCCATTGAAAGAGTTTCAAAACTCTTAAGCTACTCCTAAGTGAGAGCTTCCTAGTCTGGTGCACAAATAATACCACCCTTCTTGGACAAACAATCCTCTCACCTTCTAATTTTCATCCACTAGGTCATCACCCTATTGCTCAATTTGTTTTATATTCCCTCCTATTTTATTCATATTCAGAAATTAATAACTCTGTCTCCAAAAACTGAAAGGTGGCAGAGATTGAAGAGCTTCACCTAACAAGTTTTGATTGTGTCTTCCTCTAAAATCTTGTCTAAAATATAGCCTCTTCCTAAAACTTCAACTCTATGAAACTCAATCTCAACAATTAGGCTCACAACTGATATTGCTCCTGATTTTTTAGTGGTTTTAAAAAAATAACCATGGTTCATCACCCCATGCAATAGATTTCCATGATGGAAAATATCCTTGACCATAATGTGTACCATGTGATGGCCATCATAATCTTAAATTGGTTGTGTAACTTCGGATAGAATGCTACAGATGGCTTGAAGCAAGCGGATCTGTGACTGGCAGTCACCTCCATTGCATGGTAGTTTATTGGCCTAAATTTCTAGTAATATCGTTTTGTGACCAACTAAAAAGGTCATTCCATTAATTCTAATGATCCATGATCTTATTAATTTGAAAAACACGTACCTTAACATGAGATTAAACTGAATTGGCTGACAGACAGGACGGGATTAATGGTTGGGTTTATTACTGCGGGTTGAAACCTAGGCACTACACGTATACCATGACTTGACTTTGAACATAACGAACCACATACGACTCCTATCACATGATATAAATTAGTTAAAAAATATTTGAAACGTATTTACACCATAACACGCGGCTTGACAAAAAAATGGATGTGCTTTTTTGTTTATTTTTAAAAATAGGGGAAGTTACCAGAATTTCAGGTAGCATCAGAATAAAAGAAAAATAGAGGGAAATAGGAATATAACAGACTATCCAAAAATTCTAAAACAAGCGCTACCAAAAATATCGTTAGCGAATTTTATTTTTTAACGTTTTAAAAGTCTAATCCTAAAAACAAAAAATTTAAAATGGACTCATGACTTAGCAAGGAATTGTTGAGATTCAACAAGATGATGAGCTTAGTGAAAATGAGTCGCCTTCACTAAGTGAGCCCGCAGGTTATTTTTAGGTGTAAGTCTATTTTTAGACATCGTGATCATATTTCAGAAGTTGCAGGATGCTATTTGTGGATGGTTGGTCAAGATGGAAAAATAGATGAAATTCTATTTTTAGAATATTTGGCGAAGTTTATTTATATATCGTCGATCTAAAAATAGAAGTGTCGATTATTATTAGCTCTTAATAATAATCCGACAATAAACATCAAATCATTCTCTTGGAGCACTTAATTTCAGTGTACAGATTTGGAAAATCAGTGGGCTGAAGGAATTACGCAATTCCTAGGGTTTACGGGTGGTTCATGCATGGAAGACTCAGTTAGAACTGAAGTGGAAAAGTTATGATAGAGTTGGAAGAGTAGTTCATGGAGTTGTTATTCATTTTAACTTAGTTAATGGAGCTAAACTCAGTTGAGCTAGTTGTATCTAGTCTAATTTAATGATACATTAGTGAGAGTGGAGTGAATTAATTAGTTAATTAATTCACAAATAATAATTGATTAATCAAATGAACAAGTACAGTAGTTAACTATAGTGCATGTCAATTCCAATGGAGACCTAGTGGAGAGATAGGTGAAAGGGCAAGATGGACTATCTGTTGTGACTATATTGATGCATTGATTGCACCACACACACATTGGAGTTGCAAATGAGGATTGCACAGTGCAAGAAAGGTAGATTTGAATTCATTCAGGGGTCTTCTTCAACAAGGATTACGCAGTGGAGGCAGGCTATCAGGTGGCAAGAAATCAGTGCATGGATTTGCAGATTTCTTCTGATTAGTGTGTCACAATTGATTCTACTGAGAGCTTGATGTACTAAGCTTTGTATGAGATTGTTACATGATCTCCATGATACATAATATATGATAATTGGAGTTTTCAGCTTCAGGCTTTCCAGTTAAACAATTGTGTTATGTGTGATTGTTTTTATTGCTTCATGTGTTTGCAATTGATTTTAATTTCCACAAAATATTGACAGTGGAAGGATTATGTATTTAGAAAGAAGATAAATATTGTTATATCAGGAGAATCTGGATATATGCATGCATATTGTATATAATTTCTACATGGTATTAGAGGAGTGTTAATTCTTGAAGATTGCAATTGTGAAGATTTATTGAGTTTGTGCTGGTGGACAATTCGAATTTGCTGCAGAAAATTCTTGGTGCGACATTTGAGTATACATTGAAATGTCTTTCAATGGATTGCGATTGGAGTATGCCCTTGATGGGAGCTCGAATTACATATCCTGGAAGGATAAGATGGAGGTGGTACTGGAGGATAATGGACTGAATGATTTCATCGATAGCGATATTCCTAAGCCGGGAGCTAGTGATGCTGCATTACTTGACGCATGGAAAAAGATGATAGCAAAGATAAGAAGAATTCTGTTGGAAGGTGTGAAGGACCATATTGTATCTAGCCTTTATGGGAAAGCCACTCCATTTACAATGTGGAAGGATTTGACAGATTTGTTCCAAAGCAACAGCAACCAGAGGAAGTTGGCGTTGAAAGACAAGCTCAGAAAAATAAAAATGGAGAAGGGCAACAGTATTCCAAAATATCTCACGAAGTTTGTCCACTGTAGGGATGAACTAGGAAGTGTGGAGATTAATGTTGATGATGAATACTTGGTGAGCTTGGATCTCCTTGGGCTTTCGAAGAGTTGGAATAACTACGAAGACTCTGTCAATGGATGAGAGAAATTGTCAGGATGGGAGTGACTTTGGTCAGATCTTGTGCAGGAGGAGATAAGGCAAAGTACCAGGGATGGATCTTCATAAAAGAATGAAAATGAAGAGAATTTCACTTTGGCTGCCAAAGAAAGGAAAGGGAATGGGAATAAATTTCCTTCAAAATCCGAAGCTAAAGGCAAGAAGCAGGATTTGTCCAAGGTGAAGTGTTTTCATTGTCACGAACATGGGCATTTCACCACTAACTTCCCATAGAAGAAGAAGAACAAGAAGGTTTCTAGAGCTACAGCTGGAGAGTCCTTAGCCTCACAATTTGAACTTTATTTTTGTAATGTTCCCAAATCAGGAAATTGCTACAAAAATGAGAATATATTAAGATAGTCTAATGTTGGAGACTCAGCAATATGTAAGCACAATAATGGTGCAGCAGCAACACTCAACTCATAGAAACATGGGAGAAATCCATAGCCATATTATTAAGAAATAGCAGCAACAGTAGAATACAAGATCTTGAGGAGAAAGGTTACTCAAGATAGGCAATACTCAGCCTAAGTACATGAATCATGACAAAACCACTGCTACACATGTATGCTTAAGCTATAATAGCACATTTTTATAGAGAAACTACATGCTACACATGTCAAATACATAGATAAATCAATATGTGGCCCAATAAAACATTAGGAGTGAAGATATCATCTCCCAAAGACTACCTCATGTCAATCCTGGAAGGATTGGCAATAAAATACAAAAACTGAAAAATGTCGAAGTTGCTGGGTAGCAGTAGCAACTCAAAAATAGAACTGGATGGATATGGATCTAGATGATACCCAAACTGAATGTGCCTCCTCCAATGTATCTTTAGGACGAAAGGCTAATCCCTTCACCAAATATCTCACCCTCCAACAATCTGCAAGAGCCCCACTGCAAATGCTCCTCTCAAAATAACGCAGTCACTGGATGGAACTGCGCTGTAGGGATAGGGAATGAGTTGGCCTTGATGCCAAAGTCTGAAATATGCTCTATAATGCCTCCAATCTAATATCTCAAAGGAAATAGGGACTCCTCCTCTGAAAATAGCCGATGAAGGTGGTGTAGTGAACCCTCACTGCAACACCCAACAACACAACATTACTCTACTGCAGAAATAATGTTGTCTTGATGGAGGATGCTTGGCCTCAAGCCTGGATGTGAGGAAAATCAGAGCAATCCCTCAAGAGGCCTCTCAAGAAGGAGAAGGAATCCTAAACAATAATTCCCTCGGCAATTCTTACTAAACAACAAAGAATGCACAATTGTCAGAATACACAACTGAGATGACTAATACAAGCATGTGAAACAATGGTTGCCTTGCCCTCCTTTTAAACAAGTGAAAGCTCTTCCTCCATGGGCCCCATCCATTAGAGTTTCCTCCACCAAATATCCTCTTCCTCATTCACTCTGCGTTGTCTCATAAAGTGATCCACTCCTCCTATGGCAGGGTTGTTGACTTGGTCAAACATGACCTTGTCTTCATGCATTTTCCCATTTTCACACTTGAGGGTGAAAAATGAAGCTACTCTGATGATCCATTTCACATCATGAGGGATTTTATTCATGTATTTAATAAGAATGGGTCCCTTTACCCATTTATTTAGTTGCAATGTGATAAAAGAAAAATTTTAATGTTCCATTTAGCCATGTGCTAAAATGGGAACATTACAGTCCTCCCCTCCCAAATGTTGCTTGTCCTCAATCAACTACAAGGATAGAAATGAAGAATCTCCACCCAACCCATGGATTTGGAAATATGTTTGGGAACATGTTCCTCATGTAGACCCTCTATCCCCCAAGCAATCATCCATACAAAATGAGTTACCCCCCAACATGGCAACTCCTGACAATCATCTCCCACCTTTGGCTCCTAAAATGTAGGTGGGATGAAAATCTATTCTTGGTAGACAAAATAGCCTACCCCATGCTGTCCTCCTCTACACTTAGGATAAGTGTAGAGTATATGCTAATATTGGGTTGCAACAATGTTGCCCTCAAGTGGAAAAATGAAGATTAGACCTCCAAGGATCTCTTATCCAGTGTTATGAAACATGTTGTCCCAATCCATCTCATATATGATGAGTTGGAAGTCATCATCATATGGCATCCAATGAAGCATATGGCCCACCTCAAATGGAAACAATTTTTTTGCTGTGGTGGCCACATGTCCCCCAAAATACATTTGCTCCCCAAATCCTCCTAGGGAGTGGTCACCAATAGTGCTCATGGCGTCGAGTAGACCATGGGGTATAGATAAAAGAATGCCCCTCCTTGGAGCAACATCTTGTACATATATGGTTAAGGGATGAATATATAAGTAATCATAAAAATAAACAATACCCTTACCATAAGTTTTTCTCATGTAAATGGAATGGCTCAAAAATGAGTCCCCTCTCATCCTCAAAGAGAAAAGAGGTGGCTATGCTAACTCCTCCAAGGATTTATGAATATCCTCCATCTGCACATGATCTTTGCATCTCCTCATATGCTGATATGTCAATACCATACAAGCAAGATGATCCTGGGAATACTCCACCAACAACCCAGAGCTCCAACATGGATCTATCCTCCATAGTGACAGCGCTGATGATTCCTCATGAAGGACATCTGTCATATGGTTATCTCCCAAGGTCTCCACTCCTATGAGATCAATGAATGGTGCCTCAACATGTGAAGCATCCCTCCTCCTCTACTGGTCCAGTGGTCTCCCTGGCATAATGTCTCCATGTAATGAGACATCATCATCAAAAGGTGACTGCATATATGAATGAACAAGTCTTTCCATGCTTCCACTGCGCAATCCAATCACCTGCTTAGGTGCATCAGCCTCATAAAATAGACAGGGATGCGTGCTCCTCATCACACCATGATGGTCATCCTCCCTATCTCGTCCTTGTGTCTCTATGGTTCCACACCTCCTCAACAATGTCACATGTAAAACATGAGTTGTGTCTTGATCTCCATACATGAGATCTTGGGGAATTCCTTGCAAGGATGCAAGAATACCTCTACTTAGAGAAATATCTCCTCCTTCCTCTACATGAGGCACTAGATAGTCTCTAGATGGCACAGCGTTTTTCCCCTCAGCTTCCCCAACATAGATGGGCAACCCTCCAACAATGTTGTTGCAAATATGGAATCTCTCCCAAGGTGGAAGTAATTCCTGATCATAAAAGGTCAAGGAGTATCCCCTTTGCACCATGATTGTGCCATATCCTACTCCTACAACATCATACAAGAAATGAGAGAAAATATGCTCTTTCTCTGCCAAGAATAACCCCAACAACAAATGTTTTTGTTGCTTCCTCATGCTCTCATCATACAAGATATATGAGGAAGACATAGCGTATGATATGAATGTTGCATCATCACTATGCACCCATGCTCTTTGTTTCTCCATGATGCTAGCATCCTGCCACATCTTTTCCATCCTCATACCCTTGGAAAGAGTGTATGCCAAGTGATGGCCAAACTCCTTCAAGAGTAACCAGCGCAGCCAAGCCTCCTGCTACCCGGTATCATAAATTTGCAAGTAGCTCACCAACTCCTTTCTCATCATCAACTCAACCAAATGTGGATGTCTCCTTCCATCCATCATCTTGGTACTCCTCCCATGAGGGATACCATCATCCCAAATCAAATTTATGCATTTCATGGGATCTTGAAATGAAATCTTCCCGACGATCAATTTGACCCTATGAGGATCCAAATAGGTGGTAGGAAAAAACCTCCCATCATGATGTGCATGGCTCAAGGAATGTCTAACATAGTCATGAGAGATGTTATCCATCCAAATATGTCCTCCATCTACTATATGTTCCTAAGAGAAGGGAAGAACCTCCTCAAACTGATGAAGAATCTTGCACTCCATGATGTGTGAGAGTGCACCTCTACTGAAATCTCTCTGTGAGATCTCCTCCTCATGCATGGTCTTCAAAAACCAAAGAGGCTTTGGATCTGCTACAAGTATACGTATCTCTTTGAGCGGTGGCATTCTCATTGAGAGAGTGTCATCTAGAGAGGAGAAAGAGTTTCTTATCTCCATATTTCTACTCCTTCTCACTGCTTCCTTCATGGCTTTCCAAATGAAGCTTCCCTCTGAATGCTCACATGAGGAATGATTCCTCCTTTCTCCATCATTGCTCAGCATAGTGCTATTCTGTTGCTCTAGATCAACTGCATGCAATGTTATAGACCCATCCAAAGTGTTTTCTGAAATGACAAGAGATGGATTTTCAATCATACCTTGTTGTAATGTGGAAGCTCCCTACAGGGCTGCAAGTTTCCTCCTCATAAATCTTGGCCTCCAAAACTATTGAAGATGAAGGTTGCTCCTCCATGCTATCAAAAGCGGTGGTACATGCCTCATTATCTGGTGGTGAGGGATCCTCCCTCCTCTTGCCAAACCTCCTGATCAATCTTTGAGAAAACTCAACAAGAGTAGAAACCCATGTATGGCTGAGATGGCTGACCCACCAATTCTTTGCTTCACCTTCAAGGTGTAGCGCTGTAATTTATATAGCCTCTCTATATACTACAGGATGTAACAGGAAGAACGCCTCTATATTCTTCACCCAAACCTCTGCTGCACATGTGAGTGATCCATCAAATCTGGACAATAAAAATCTATTGCCTCTCATCATCCCATGGCTGTGGGGTCTTATTTCTTCTTCCTGTTGAATAAATTGAGGAAAATCTAGAGTCTCTTGGAATGCTCTAGGTTTTTCTCGGTATTCATCTAGGTACTCGCGTAGAATTTCAAATTCCAAGTGTTCTTCATGCTGCTAGTCTTCTTATTTCTGAGAATAAGAAGTGCATGGTCCTTCCTCTTCTCCTACTTCAATCTCTTTGACCTCCTTGGAGAGGTCTCCTCTGGATCTGAAAATAGATTAGAGTAAACTCATCTTCTTCATCATCTTGATATTATTTGCCTAAGACTCCAGGCTGAGCCAAAGATCATGCTTTGATACCACTGTAATGTTCCCAAATCAGGAAATTGCTACAACAATGAGAATCTATTAAGATATTCTAATGTTGGAGACTCAGAAATATGTAATCACAATAATGGTGCAAAATCAACACTCAACTCATAGAAACATGGGAGAAATCCATATCCATATTATTAAGAAATAGTAGCAACAATAGAATACAAGATCTTGAGGAGAAAGGTTACTCAAGATAGGTAATACTCAGCCTCAAGAAACAAGTACATGAATCATGACAAAACCACTGCTACACATGTATGCTCAAGCTATAATAGCATAGTTTTATAGAGAAAATGCATGCTACACATGTCAAATACATAGATAAATCAATATGTGGCCCCATACAACATTAGGAGTGAAGATATCAGCTCCCAAAGACTACCTCATGTCAATCCTGGAAGGATTGGCAATAAAATATAAAAACTGCAAAATGTCGGAGTTGCTGGGTAGCAGCAGCAACTCAAAAATAGAACTGGATGGAGATGGCTCTATATGATACCCAAACTGAATGTTCCTCCTCCAATGGATCTTTAGGATGAAAGGCTGATCCCTTCACCAAATATCTCACCCTCCAACAATCTGCAAGAGCCCCACTGCAAATGCTCCTCTCAAAATAATGCAGTCACTAGATGGAACTGCGTTGTAGGGCTAGGGAATGAGTTGGCCTTGATGCCAAATTTTGCAATATGAGCTGGAATGCCTCCAATATGATATCTCAAAGGAAAGAGGGACTCCTCCTCTGAAAATAGCCGATTAAGGTGGTGTAGTGAACCCTCACTGCAACACCCAGCAACACAACATTTCTCTGCTGCAGAAATAACGTTGTATTAATGGAGGATGCTTGGCCTCAAGCTTGGATGTGAGGAAAATCATATAAATCCTTTAAGAAGCCTCTCAAGAAGGAGAAGGAATCCTAAACAGGAATTCCCCTGGAAATTCTTGCTAAACAACAAAGAATGCACAATTGTCAGAATAGACAATTGAGATGAATAATACAAGCATGTGAAACAATGGTTGCCTTGCCCTCATTTTAAACAAGTGAAAGCTCTTTCTCCATGGGCCCCATCCATTAGGATTTCCTCCACAAAATATCCTCTTCCTCATTCACACTGCGCTATCTCATAAAGTGATCCACTCCTCCTATGGCAGCGCTATTGACTTGGTCAAACATGACCTTGTCTTCATGGATTTTCCCCTTTTCACACTTGAGGTACTCCCTACTACTCTGGTGATCCCTTTCACATCATGAGGTATTTTATTCATGTCTTTAATAAGAATGGGTCCCTTTACCCATTTATTTAGCTACAATGTGATAAAAGAAAAATTTTAATGTTACATTTAGCCATGTGCTAAAATGGGAACATTACAATTTCTCTTTGATCGCATGCTTGGTTTCAAGCTCAATGGGATCGGTGTGGTATCTTGATAGTGGTGCGTCTTTCCATATGACGGGAGACAAGGAGTTGTTTAGTGACTTGGAGGAGAAGGACCTTCAAATGCATATAGATATGGGCAACGATGGTCGATACAGTGTGACCAGAATTGGGACCATTAACTATGAGAGAGAGTCAAGTAATCCATTTCTGTTGGAAGATGTTATGCATGTTCCAGGTCTGAATAAGAACTTGGTCTCGGTTGCAATGTTGGAAGAAAAAGGTTATGACATTGTTTTCAGTGAGGGAAAATCTTTCCTGCGACATAACACAACGGTTCAATCCAAGAGGATATGGATTTGAGTTGAGAATACTACAAGATGGGGGTAGATGGCTATGCTGCAATGATGGGCAAAGCAGAGAAGTGGTGAGCTAGGATGAGGGCGAATTATGGCACAGGAGATTAGGCCATTTTCACCATGGCACTTTGAATATTTTGCAGTAGATTTATATTGGACTTCCCAAGGGTACTCTTGCGCAGTCAGATCAGTGCAAGGGATGTACCATGGGTAAGTTTTTGAAGACGAACTTTCATGAGAAGGAGAACCGTGCTTCGGTGATCCTGGAGAGAATTCACACAGACGTGTGTGGAACTTTCTCAGTTGCTTCAATAGAAAAACACAAGTATTATGTTATATTTTTTGATGACTATTCTCGTAGATGCTGGATCTTCTTGATGCATAAGAAGAGCGAAACATTCTCAAAGTTATGTGATTTCAAAGCATTGGTGGAAAGGAGTCAGGGAAGCAATTGAAAGCTCTATGGAGTGATAATGATGGTGAATACATCTCGGGCGAATTCAAAGAATTCTGTAGCAAAGAAGGAATTTGAAGAGAACTCATAGTGCCTCATAACCCATAGAAGAATGGGGCTGCAGAGAGGAAGAACAGAACAATGGTGGGAGTTGCACGAGCGATGCTGCATGACTAGGGCCTACCGATGCACTTGTGGGAAGAAGCATGCAACACTGAGTTTTATGTGCAAAACCATTGTCCTCATAGAGTACTTGGCATGAGTACACTTGAAGAAGATTTTACTGGTAAGAAGCCTGATATTTCTCATTTGAACATTTTTGGCTCATCTGTTTACATTCATGTGACAAAGGACGCCAGGAAGAAGCTAGAGCTGACTACAGAAGTTTGGATATTTGTGGGGTACACAGAAACACCCCATAATTATCGTGTGTATTTTCCAGATAGTCAGATGACTGTGGTGCAATGGGATATAAAATTCAATGAGGTGAAATCCATGAAGTTGTCGCTTGAGAGGGAGCTACACTTGCATGTATAGGAGGAACTTCTTGTTCCCAAAGATGAGCCTCTAGATGTGGATCAACCACAAGAGGAGATTCATGAAGTGGAGGAGTCCACTCATGCAGAACCAAAAATAAAACAAGGCAGAAAGCATACCATAGAAGCTGAGAGACTAAAGCTTGATGTGGCACAAAATGTAGGAGTCCCTACATCACAATGCAGACAGAGACAGTCACCTGACCAATTTACTGGATACATTTCTCTTATGAGCAAGTGTATCATGACAGAGCCTTCTTCTTTTGAAGAAGCAGTGCAAGATCCCACATGGGTAGATGCCATGGTGGAGGAGTATGATTCCATTGTCAGAAACAGTGCTTGGGAGATTGTTCCAAGGCCAGTGGGTAAATCAGTTGTAGGATCAAGATGGATCTACAAGGTAAAGCAAGTTGTTGATGGGAGCGTCGAGAAGAAGGAAATATTTGTTTCCAGGGGCTTCTCATAGATCGAGGGGATTGACTATGATGAAAAATTTTCACCTATCACACGGTATTCTTCCATAAGGACCATCCTTGCGCTCTCAGCGCAGATGGGTTGGCACATTCATCAGATTGATGTGAAGACTATGTTCCTTAATGGGATCATTGAGGAAGAGGTGTACATTGAGTAGCCTGAAGGATTTGAGATCTTCAGCAGCGAGTCACATGTGTGCAGGCTAAAAAGAGCATTGTATGGGCTAAATCAAGCACCTCGTGCTTTGTACAAATGGATCGATAGCTATTTCACTGGATTTGGCTTCACCAAGAGTGAGGCGGATGCAAACCTGTACCAAATTGTGGTGGAGGGTAAGCTTTTAATCATTGTTATTTATGTTGATGATTTAATACTAACGAGTGATGAGCAGTTGATACACTCATGCAAGGCAGGTCTTGCAAAGGATTTTGAGATGAAGGATTTGGGCCTCCTTCATTATTTCCTTGGATTGGAAATATGGCAGCGAGAAGGTGAAATTTTTGTGTCTCAAGGCAAGTATGCTTGAGAGATACTTGAGAAGTTTCACATGCAAGGCTTCAAGCCTATCGACACTCCTCTTCCAGGAAATTGGAGGAAAGAGAATGCTACATTGGTAGAGGTAGTGGATGCCACTGTTTATTGAAATTTGGTGGGTTTGCTCATGTATTTAGTTAATACAAGACAGGACACATACTATGCGGTGAATCAGTTTTCACAAGTGATAGTTAAGCCTACCAAGCTCTTTTGGAAGGTAGGCAAGCATGTCCTAAGGTATCTCAGGGGCACATATGAGTATGGCTTATGGTATAGACAGATGGATGAGGTGAAATTGCATGGCTTCACAGATTCAGATTGGGCAGGCAGCCCAACAGAAAAAAAGAGCATATCAAGAGGGGTTTTCAGTATCGAATCTACAATATTTTCTTGGTACAAAAGGAAAAAAAGATCCATGGCACTCATTTCAGTGGAAGAAGAATACATGGAAGCAAGTCAAGCTACATGTGAGGCTATCTGGATGAGGAAGATCTTGGTTGGTTTGTTCGGTTCACATTTAGATCCTACAATGATACATTGTGATAACCAAATTTGCATTAAACTCTTGATTAATCTCATGTTTCATGATAGATCTAAACATATTGATATCCGGTATCATCATATCAGAGATTGTGTGCAACAGAAGATCATGTTGCTTCAGTACATTCCTACGGAAGATCAGGATGCAGACATTCTAACGAAGGCACTCACTAGAAAATTTGGATGCCATAGAGGCATGATCGGGGTGAAGTTTAATCCCTATCTTGTTGAGAGGGAGTGTTGAGATTCAACAAGATGATGATCTTATTGAAAATGAGTCCCCTTCACTAAGTGGGCCCGCAGGCTATTTTTAGGTGTAAGTCTATTTTTATACTATGTCTATTTTTAGACATGGTGATCATATTTCAGAAGTTGCAGGATTCTATTTGTGGATGGTTGGTAAAGTTGGAAAAATATATGAAATTATATTTTTAGAATATTGGGTGAAGTCTATTTATAGATCATCGATCTAAAAATAGAAGTGTCGATTATTATTAGCTCTTAATAATAATACGACAATAAACATCAAATTATTCTCCTAGAGCACTTAATTTCAGTGTATAGATTTGGAAAATCAGTGGGTTGAAGGAATTATGCAATTCCTCAGTTTTACTGGTGGTTCATGCATAGATGACTCAGTTAGAACTGAAGTGGAAAAGTTATGACAGAGTTGGAAGAGTAGTTCATGGAGTTATTAGTCAGTTTAACTCAGTTAATGGAGTTAAACTCAGTTGAGCTATTTTTATCTAGTCTAACTGAATGATAAACTAGTGAGAGTGGACTCAATTAATTAGTTAATTAATTCACAAATAATAACTCATTAATCAACTGAACAAATACAACAGTTAACTACAGTGTATGTCAGTTCCAGTGGAGACCCAATGGAGAGATAGGTGAAAGGGTAAGATGGACTATCTGTTGTGACTATAGTGATGCATTGATTGCACCACACACACATTGGAGTTACCAATGAGGATTGAGCAATGAAATCAAGGTAGATTCGAATTCATTCAGGGGTCTTCTTCAACAGGGATTATGCGGTGGAGGCAGGCTATCAGGTGGCAAGAAATCAGTGCATGGATTTGTAGATTTCTTCTTATTAGTGTGTGACGATTGATTTTACTGAGAGCTTGATGTACTATGCTTTGTACGAGATTGTTACATGATCTCCATGATAAATAATATATGATAGTTTTGGTTTTCAGCTTCAGTATTTCCCGTTAAACAACTGTGTTATGTGTGATTTTTTTTATTGCTTCATGTTTTTGCAATTGATTTTAATTTCCGCAAAAGATTAACAGTTGAAGGATTATGTATTTAGCAAGAAGATAAATATTGTTAGATCAGGAGAATTTGGATATATACATGCATCTTGTATATAATTTCTACATGGTATTAGAGGAGTGTTAATTCTTGAAGATTGCAATTGTGAAGAATTGTTGAGTTTGTGCTGGTGGACAATTTGAATTTTGTGCAGAAAATTCCTTGTGCGACAATTGAGTATACATTGAAATGTATTTCAATGGGTTGCGATTGGAGTATGCCCTTGATGGGAGCTCGAATTACATAGCCTGGAAGGATAGGATGGAGGTGGTTCTAGAGGATTATGGAGTGAAGGAATTCATTCGATAGCGATGTTCCTAAGCCGGGATCTAACGATGATGCATTACTTGACGCATAGCAAAAGAAGATATCAAAGATAAGAAGAATTCTGTTGGAAGGTATGAAGGACCATATTGTGTTCAGCCTTCATGGGAAAACCACTCCATTTACAAAGTGGAAGGCTTTGACAGATTTTTTCCAAAGCAGCAGCAACCAAAGGAAGTTGGTGCTGAAAGATAAGCTCAGAAAAATAAAAATGGAGAAGGGCGACAGTATTCCAAAATATCTCACGAAGTTTTTCCATTGTAGGGATGAATTAGGAAGTGTGGGGATTACTATTGATGATGAAGACTTGGTGATTTTGGCTCTCCTTGGGCTTCCGAAGAGTTTGCATAGCTACGAAGACTCTGTCAATGGATGGGAGAAACTGTTGGGATGGGAGCGACTTTGGTTGAATCTTGGGATGGATCTTCATCGAAGAATGAAGATGAAGAGAATTTCTCTTTGGCTGCCAAAGCAAGGAAAGGGAAGGGGAAGAAATTTCCTTCAAAATCCGAAGCTAAAGGAAAGAATCACAATTTGTCCAAGGTGAAGTGTTTTCACTGTCAGAAACATGGGCATTTTTCCACTAACTTCCCACAAAAGAAGAAGAACAAGAAGGTTGTTGGAGCTGAAGCTAGAGAGGCCTTAGCCTCGACATTTGAACTTGATTTCTCTTTGATCGCATGCTTGGTTTCAAGCTCAATTGGATCGGTGTGGTATCTTGATAGTGGTGCGTCTTTCCATATGACGGGAGACAAGGAGTTGTTTAGTGACTTGGAGGAGAAGGACCTTCAAATACATATAGAGATGGGCGACGACGGTCGATACAGTGCGACCGGAATGGGGACCATTACCTTTGAGAGGGAGTCAGGTAATCCATTTATGTTGGAAGATGTTATGCATGTTCCAGGTCTGAAGAAGAACTTGGTCTCAGTCACAATGTTGGAAGGCAAAGGTTATGACGTTTTTTTTAGCAAGGGAAAGGCTTTCTTGCGACATAAAACAACGGGTCAAACCAAGAGGATAAGGATTCAAGTTAAGAATCTCTACAAGCTAGAGTTAGATGGCTACCCTGCAATTATGGGCAAAGAAAAATAAGCGGTGAGCCGAGATGAGGGCGAATTATGGCACAGGAGATTAGGCCATCTTCACCATGGCGCTTTGAAGATTTTACAGTAGATGTCTAATGGACTTCCCAAGGGTACTCTTGCATAGTTAGATCAGTGTAAGGGATTTACAATGGGTAAGTTTGTGAATACCACCTTTCATGAGAAGGAGAACCGTGCTTCGGTGATCCTGGAGAGAATTCACACAGACGAGTGTGGACCTTTCTCAATTTCTTCAACAGCAAAACAAAGGTACTATGTTATATTTGTTGATGACTATTCTCGTAGATGTTGGATATTCTTCATGTATAAGAAGAGCGAAACATTCTCAAAGTTCTGTGAGTTCAAAGCATTGGTGGAAAAGGATTCAGGGAAGCAAGTGAAAGCTCTACAAAGCGATAATGGTGGTGAATACATCCCGGGTGAATTCAAAGACTTTTGTAGCAAAGAAGGAATTCAAAGAGAACTCATAGCGCCTCATATAGCGGGGATGTAGAGAGGTGCACTTGTGGATGG
This sequence comes from Pinus albicaulis, assembly GCA_034641835.2. Lineage (NCBI taxonomy): Eukaryota > Viridiplantae > Streptophyta > Pinopsida > Pinales > Pinaceae > Pinus > Pinus albicaulis. The sequence continues at coordinate 499,992,957 of CM076574.1, forward strand.
AAGCATGCAACACTATGGTTTATGTCCAAAACCGTTGTCCTCATAGAGTACTTGGCATGAGTACACCTAAAGAAGCTTTTATTGGTAAGAAGCCTGATATTTCTCATTTGAAGATTTTTGGCTCATTTGTTTACGTTCATGTGACAAAGGATGCCAAGAAGAAGCTGGAGCCGAATGTAGAAGTTGGGATATTTGTGGGGTACACAGAAACACCCCATAATTATTGTGTGTATTTTCCAAACAGTCGAATGACTGTGATGTGAGGGGATATAAAATTCAATGAGGTGAAAGCCATGAATTTGTCGCTTAAGAGGGAGCTACACTTACATGTAGAGGAGGAACTTCTTGTTCCCAAATATGAGCCTCTAGATGTGGATCAACCACAGGAGGAGATTCATGGAGTGGAGGAGTCCACTCATGCAGAACCAAACATTAGACAAGGCAGAAAGTGTACCACAGAAGCTGAGAGATTGAAGCTTGATGCGGCACAGAATGTAGGAGTCCCTACATCACATAGAAAATAGAGACAGACACCTGATCGATTTACTGGCTACATGGATCTTATGAGCAAGTGTATCATGACAAAGCCATCTTCTTTTGAAGAAGCAGTGCAGGAGCCCACATGGATAGATGCAATGGTGGAGGAGTACGACTCCATTGTCAGAAAGAGTGCTTGGGAGATTTTTCCAAGGCCGGTGGGTAAATCAGTTGTAGGATCAAGATGGATCTACAAGGTAAAGCAAGCTTCTGATGGGAGCATTGAGAAGTATAAGGAAATATTTTTTGTACGGGGCTTCTCACAAATCGAGGGGATTGACTATGAAGAAACCTTTACACATGTCACATGGTATTCTTCCATAAGGACCATCCTTGCTCTCTCAGCATAGATGGGTTGGCACATTCATCAAAAGGATGTGAAGACTACGCTCCTTAATGGAATCATTGAGGAAGAGGTGTACATTGAGCATCCTGAAGGACTTGAGATCTTCAGTAGTGAGTCGCATGTGTGCAGGCTCAAAATATCATTGTATGGGCTAAATCAAGCACCTCATGCTTGGTACAAATGGATCGACAACTATTTCACTGGACTTGGCTTCACCAAGAGTGAGGCGGATGCAAACCTATACCAAATTGTGGTGGAGGGTAAGCTTTTAATCATTGTTCTTTATGTTGATGATTTAATACTAACAGGTGATGAGCAGTTGATACACTCATGCAAGGCAGATCTTGCAAAGGAGTTTGAGATGAAGAATTTGGGCCTCCTTCATTATTTCCTTGGATTGGAAATATGGCAGCGAGAAGGTGAACTGTTTGTGTCTCAAGGAAAGTATGCCCGGGAGATACTTTAGAAGTTTCACATGCAAGGCTGCAAGCCTATCAACACTCCTCTTACAGGCAATTGGAGGAAAAAGGATGCTACATCAACAGAGGTAGTGGATGCCACTCTTTATCAATAGTTGGTGGGTTCGATAATGTATTAGTTAATACAAGACCAGACACATGCTATGCGGTGAACCAGATTTCATAACTGATGGTTAAGCCTACCAAGCTCTTTTGGAAGGCAGGAAAGCATGTCCTGAGGTATCTCAAGGGCACATCTGAGTATGGCTTATGGTACAGAAAGACAGATGAGGTGAAGTTGCATGGCTTCACGGATGCAGATTAGGCAGGCAGCCCAACAGACAGAAAGAGCACATCAAGAGGGGTTTTCAGTATCAGATCTATAGCAGTTTCTTGGTACAATAGGAAAGAAATATCTATGGCACTAAGTTTAGCGGAAGAAAAATACATGGCAGCAATTCAAGCTGCATGTGAGGCTATCTGGATGAGGAAGATCCTCATTGGTTTGTTTGGTTCACATTTAGATCCTATAGTGATACTTGTGATAATCAAAGTTGCATTAAAATCTCGATTAATTTTTTGTTTCACGATAGATCTAAATATATTGATATCTAGTATCATCATATCAAAGATTGTGTAGAAGAAGATCATGTTGCTTCAGTACATTCCTACTGAAGATCAGGATGCAAACATTTTGATGAAGGTGCTCACCAGGAGAAAATTCGAATACCATAGAGGTAGGATCGGGGTGAAGGATAATCCCTATCTTGTTGAGAGGGAGTGTTGAGATTCAACAAGATGATGAGCTTAGTGAAAATGAGTCGCCTTCACTAAGTGGGCCCACAGGCTATTTTTAGGTGTAAGTCTATTTTTAGACTATGTATATTTTAAGACATGGTGATCATATTTCAGAAGTTGCAGGATGCTATTTGTGGAGGGATGGTCAAGTTGGAAAAATAGATGAAATTCTATTTTTAGAATATTGGGCAAAGTCTATTTATAGATCATCGATCGAAAAATATAAGTGTCGATTATTATTATCTCTTAATAATAATCTGACAATAAACATCAACTTATTCTCTTGGAGCACTTAATTTCAGTGTACAGATTTGGAAAATCTATGGGCTGAATGAATTACGCAATTCCTAGGGTTTACTAGTGGTTCATGCATGGAAGACTCAGTTAGAAATGAAGTGGCAAAGTAATGATAGAGTTGGAAGAGTAGTTCATGGAGTTGTTATTTAGTTTAACTCAGTTAATGGAGTTAAAATCAGTTGAGCTAGTTGTATCTAGTCTAACTGAATGATACACTAGTGAGAGTGGAGTGAATTAATTAGTTAATTAATTCACAAATAATACCTCATTAATCAACTGAAAAAATACAGCAGTTAACTACAATGCATGTCAGTTCCAGTGGAGACTGAATGGAGAGATAGGTGAAAGGGCAAGATGGACTATCCGTTATGACTATAGTGATGCATTGATTGCACCACACACATATTGGAGTTGCCAAGGAGGATTTTGTAGTGCAATAAAGGTAGATTCAAATTCATTCAGGGGTCTTCTTCAACATGGATTGTGCAGTGGAGGCAGGCTATCAGGTGGCAAGAAATCAGTGCATGGATTTGCAGATTTCTTTTGATTAGTGTGTGACGATTGATTGTACTGAGAGCTTCATGTACTAAGCTTTTTATGAGATTGTTACGTTATCTCCATGATACATAATATATGATAGTTGGGGTTTTCAGCTTCAAGCTTTCCCATTAAACAACTGTGTTATGTGGGATTGTTTTTATTGCTTCATGTGTTTTCAATTGATTTTAATTTCCACAAAAGATTAACAGTGGAAGGATTTTGTATTTAGCAAGAAGATAAATATTGTTAAATCAGGAGAATATGAATATATACATGCATCTTGTATATAATTTCTACAAGAATTGTGTTAACACCTTATACATAAAAATATTTTCATGCCTAGATATGACTATTAGATATGACTATAATGCTTCCTTACTTCAATACATAATTCACTGTTATTGGAGACAAGTCAATTATTATTGAAATTATGGCCACGGAGAGATGGTGACACTGATTCACATGACCCATAGGTCCTTCTAAAAATACTTCACTAGTTCTAATCTTCTAAGGTTTGAACTATGCATATAAAAATTCCTAATGGAGGAATGAAAGGGACTAACAGTCATGTACTATATTATAAGCCTTCTTTGTTGATCCGAGATGATACACAATTATTCACAGTTTGAAAAACCAAGTGTTAGTTCCTTTCAAATATGACAGTCATGTCCCAATCGCTAGATTTCTTCAAGAAAATTATTTAAAATTATCACAACATTTGAGAGTCTTTGCATTGAAAAGTCTTGTGTAGGCTATAAAATATACCCTAATGAAGCAAAGACCCTCTCTAGTCTTGAGATTTAACAGAGCCAAAAAAAAATTATTGCTTCAAAAGGGACGAGTTTCATAAATGACCTTTTTGTCTACAAGCTCCAAACAAATCCGTGACCCAAACCAAATACAAACCCTGCCCTCTCGTCTAATTTTTAGTATCTCCAAAGGGGCCGAAAAAATTAGTATAATCACAAATAATGATCGTTCAATTGCATACATTTGGAGGTGAACTATAAATCTTTTGTATAGAATTTGGAGGGGCTTCATAGGAGGTAGTCAGTTCCTATTTTGGGGGATAATTTTTTAATTTAATATTTAATTTGTGGAGGGAAAACCCTTTTGAGTGTTTTTAATTTTTAACTTTGATTTTCCTTTCAAATCCCAAAACCCATACACGCCTTTCAAATCCCAAAACACTTTACTTTAGAAATAAATATTCACAATAAATATTTTTTCCATAAGAATTATTATTATAAGCCTTCGTGAGGGGCGTCATGACATGATTAATTATATTGGTCAAGGAAGTAGTGCCACATTATCACCCTTTGGGGTTTTTACCTACAAATTGGATCCTTTATCTTCAAACAAGCATAATTCACAAACCATGAGGGCTCTTCAGGAATGCCCCATACCACCAGAATAAAATCGACGAGGAGAATATAATGATGATGATATTGGGATTAATTTAATTGTTACTAATATTTAAAAGCCATGAAAAATGTGGGGTTTCTAGTGTTTCCATCCATCCTTCAATTGGAGTTTCCAACTAATGCAAACCAAAAAAATATTAAGATTGTTCATTAATAGATTTTTTTTGGATATTGGATTCAATGCTCCACGTGTGTTTTGCGACATGGACTAACCGCCTCTCGTGGATCCTAACTCTGGAGATTGTAGCAGATACTAATGCCTACGAGTTTTTCTCTAACAAAAATTGCGATTCCAACAATTGGTTTTAGAGTGATAGGTCTCGAGTTTGAAACTCACCCGGATCACGTTGGGGGGAGATTGTTAAAAATTGGATTCAATGCTCCCTGTGTGTTTTACGACATGGAATAACTACCTCTCGTGGATCCTAACTATGGCAATTGTAGCGGAGACCAATGCCTGTGGGTTTTGGTCTAACAATATTCATGATTCCAACAATGTTGTCATCAATGATAACACCATTCAACAAACGTGATGGAAATAAAGGTGGGGTCTTGTATTTTGATCGAGAATAATGAAAATAGTGGGAATAGCATAAAAAATCCTATCTAGGTTACATTACCTAGATTTAACTTGTTAAAGGTATCCATGCACATTTTGAGAGAGGTACTCAATGAATGGGGTGACTTACTAAGTTACTCCAAAGAGGATCATTCACCAACATTAGTGCTACCTTCAATAAACTATTTACCCATATAGAGAATTTAGTAGATTCCTTATATAACTTATGTTTCATTAGTGGCCTCAAGGAGGATATCTAAGCACAATTTAGAATGCAAACATTTTTCTACATGGTTAGAAGTAACCAAGAGGGCACTAGAAATTGAGATGGTGATCAATGCATGAATATAAGAACCAAAATTCATTCCACACACTCCTCTTACCCAAGGTAATTCCTTAAGCACAACCCCTACTCATCACCTGAAATTACAAATGTTGTCTCCATTAGAAATGATAGAAATACTAAAGACATTGAATCTACTAAATTAGTGATGAAAAATATGCATGAAATCATAAGTGAAAAGAGCATAAATTGTTCCAAATTTATACGACAATATAGGCCCTAATTTTAGACATAAATATTGAAAAGACACAAGAGTTACCTATTGAAGACACCAACACTCAAACTAGGGAAGATATAAAACTTCCATTTCCTCATGAAAAACAAAAATCTCCATATATGCAATATTAGGAATTTTGACTCCACAAACCTTGGAACTTAAGGGCTATATAAATCACCAAAAAGTTTGAGTCCTATTTGATTGTAACAATTTTCGTAATTTAATTCACAAGATAATGGTAGAATAAACTAATTATTTTGTACACTCAATTCACAACTTTCAAATCATAATTACCAATGTTGGTATGATGAAATGTGAGAGTAGATATGAAAATGTAAAAATGTATTTAGCAGACTATAAATTCAAAACCCATCTATTTTCCGTCAATATGGGTGGTTGTGACATTGTAGTGGGGATATAATCGCTAATCACATTAGGACTAATCACAATGACATTCAAATAATTCTATATGATTTTCACTAAAGAGGGACATGTACACACCCTTTAAAAGATTCAGGAAGGATCCCTTGAATAGTCAATTTTCATTGTGTGGAGAAATTATTAAAGAAAGGCCCCTCTAGAGACATTATTTCCCAATTTAATTCCATATATGTTATGGATAATCCAACACAAGAAATGATCCCGAATTTGTAATTGGTCGTTGAAAAACATCATTGGGTAATTGAGACACCAAAGTGTTTACCCCCTTATTAAAGGGAGGATTACCACAACATTCTCCTAATTTTAAAAATTTAGGCACCAAATGTATGTCCTTATTAACACCCTTTTTCATAAAGGAATGAACTATTAAATACCCTTCAATAACTATTGGAGTTAGGGGTAATATATCGTAGTACAATACCTTACTCATTGATAGCACTCATAGTGTTAAGCAAGGAAGGTACTTGGTGCATGTGTCCTAATTTTATGGATCTCAATATCTTTAAGATAAATTAAAAACTACCATCCTAGTTACTGATGATCTCCTAGATGAAATTCATGGAACAAATTTTTTCACTAAAGCTTGATTTGTGTTCAAGATACCACCAAATTAGGATGAAATGGATAAACATCATTAAGATATCATTTAAAACACATGAAGGTAATTATGAGCATCTAGTGATGACGTTTGGTTTTTCTAATTCTCCATCCACATTCTAGAGGCTCATGAATAAGATTTTTAAACCCTCTACATGCAATTTTATGTTAGTATTCTTTCATGATACCATAACTACAATAAAACATGAGAATCACACATAGAGTAACTTCATAATTTTGTGATAAATCCTTGCAACTCTTGAGATACAACCAATTATTTGGGAATAAATTCTAATTTTATTTTATGGATCCCAAGGTTGAATATTTGGGTCACATTATAATTAGGAAGGAGTATGTGTTGATCTCAAGAAATTGGTAGCTATGCAATATTTGTATTTTCAAAAAACACTAAAGAGATTGAGGGAATTCTTTCGAATCATAAGCTACTATAGTAAACTTTCAACTCCCGTAATGTCACTCCTTAAAAGGAATGCACATTCTTGGAGTGAGGAAGTAGCATGAAAATCCACTACTTTAAAGGGTGACATGTGCACTTTTCTATTATTGGCAGTCTATGATTTGAATAAGATTTGTTTCTTGGAATATGATGCTTTGGGTAGACTAGGTCTAGGAGAAATTTTAATGTAAGAAGGATGCCCCTTGGAATTCACCAACAAACAATTGTGTGACTACAATTCGAGAAAATCCACATATGAAAAGGAAATCATGGTTATCCTTCATGTAGTGGACACTTCATGACCATATCTCATAGGGAGGAAATTTCAAATCAATATTGAGCATCATAGTCTAAAGTACCTCCTCATACAATAATTTTCATCACCATAGTAACATTAATTCATCACCAAGATGTTGGGGAATTATTATGAGATCATATATAAAAAGGATAAAGATAATGTTTTGTTTGATGCTTTGTCTAGACAATTTGATGAGGACAGGTTGCTTCTTTATTTATCATCACTAATTCCAATATTTCCCAAGAAAACCCATGGAAATGGTTATTAAACAATACTTTAAGGTAGGTCATCCAGTAGCTCCAAATAAGTCCCAACCCACCTAAAATTTATACCCAGGAATAAGATATGTTATAGTATAAAGGGAATTTTTTTCTAGAAAAATATGCAACCCTAAAATAATGAATATTAGAGGAGATACATTCATCACTAACAATAGGTCACTCTAGTTTTCATAAAACCTATGAAAGAACTAAGCTTTTGCTCTTTTGGTAAGGTGTGAAAATATATATCTAGGATCGCATGTCATCCTATGATGATTACTAAAGAAATAAGGAGATATGGTTAAAATACTAGAGGCATTCTAACCTTTACCAATATTAACATAGATTTGGATAGCCATTCAACATGATGTATTGTGGGACTCCAAAAAGTGCGTAATAAATTATTCATCATGGTGGTGGTTGACCATCTTTCAAAAGCTACTCATTTTTTTCCCTAACTCATCCCTTCACTCATTCCTTAGTTGCTTAGACCTCGTCGATTAGATATTTAATCCACATGCTATGTGTTTGCTCAACTTAGTTTTCCTAAATTGATGTCATAAATTGTCAACCAGGGCTAGTAAACTGTTGAAGTGAAGTGCACTATATGTGCCTAGGTATATTCTTCCTACTTCGTTGTGTTTAGTGTTTTTCTAGTGTTTTTCTAGTGTTTTTGGTTTTGTGTTTTTGTGCGAAGAGGAAAAGAATTAAATTGTTGGAAAAGAGAAGTTACTGATCACACTAAAAACAGAACAAAATCTACTCTAAACTGTTTATGGCACCTAAGAACAGAAAATGATAACCCATAGATTGTAAAGCTTGACAAGAAAAGTAACTCATAACATTAACTCAGTCCAATTCATTTCATTAGAGGTATGTTGGAACAACTTGAGAATAGGATAAGTTTGATGTAATGAAGTTCTCTTTAGTAAACAACAACTTAAAATATCACAGAGAAAATCTCATCCATTGTTAGAAATTTGTTGGAACATTTTGAGAAAAGATTATCTACAATATAGTAACGAATCCTATGCTAAAATAACTTATGACACTAGAATTAACCCATTCTGCAACTCAAAATGTCACTATTAAACCTCATTCAAGGGTTAGAGATCTCTTGGAATAAATTTGGAAAAAGGTTATTTGTAAAATTATGAGAAATTGCAGAACAATTAAGAACTCAAAATGATATAACTAATTCTTGTCCATATGATAATGATGTGTTAGAAGAGACTAAGAGCAAGAGCAGCTTGTAAAATAATGAGGGTCTTTTAAGTCTAATTAACAGGACTAGAATGCAATTAACTAATAAAACTTGAAATACAATAAACAGAATTGAACTAAAATGCAATTAACCTCCGAAGTACTACAAATATATCTCATTCACGTGTTAGTGATATATTGGAACAATTCATGAGAATAGGATTGACTCTAATATTCGATGTAAGTAAACATAAAACATGATGCTCAGAAAACTGCCTAAATTAAGAATAAACAGAGTTAAAAATCACTTATCTAGAAAATATTCACAAAGCCTTTCGGACAGTAGGGGCCCTCTACCATCATATTGGCACACGAATCCTCAACTCCTTAAAATTGCTTCAGATCATGTATCAAAGTTGTACTTATTTAATTAAAGAAAAAACACTCAGAAAATAGAGTATCATAGTTTTTTAGAATTAACAACAGAACATCAACTAGATAGCTGTCTCTCAGTTCACCGAGTTATTCTTATAAGAAAAATACATAACTGTCATTAAGTAGAAATAGGCATAGGTGTATTTTTCAGTCAGAATCGAATTAGAACTCCTGTTGAGGACTCATACTTTGCTGAAGACATCTGCAAAGTCCTTGTCCTTGTAGAAGTCTACTTCTTATTTTTTGCTTCCTCCACGTGCATAACCACTTGTATATTTTTGCTCGGACTTTGTAGAGGGCAAGGAATGATGTAGGAGAGTTCTAGAATTTAACCATATGTGTTTTTCCCTCAAATGACACCTGTAATCTATGTGAACATAAAGATAGCTGCAGAATATGCGACTAGCTACAGAATGGCAGCATTCTGTAGCTAAGTCTGATAAAAAATCACTATGACAACAAAACCAAAAAAGTATAATAATTCAGTCATTGCATGCATTCTTAAAGTGAATTTAATCATTCCTATTGATCTTTTAAGCCTATAATTGATAAAGGACAAATGTAATGAAGTGAAATTTGGTGAAAGGAAAGGACATCTTTGGGGCTCAACATACCCCCATTGCAAAGATTTTGCATGTCCTCATGCAATCAATCCATGTATTCTAAAAATTCTGCTAGGACATCTAACTTCCTTTTTCTACTTTTCTTGGTGTTCAATGGAATCCTAGGCTTCCTTATGACCAATTTGAACCTCAGATTTATAAATGCCCTGCTCAAATTTTTGTTTTTCTTCTTCAGCTTCTCACTATCCTTGTACAATTTTTCCATTTACAGAGAGAGAGTTGTGTTCATGTTACTTTTTAGCTTGACTTGTTCCCTTAAAATTTCATTTTCATTTTTTATATGCCTATTAAGTACTTCCAATTCATATTTATCTCTTCTCAGCACTTCAATTGAAGATTCTTGTGGGCTAGGAGTTATTCCTCTATTTTCTGAAGCTCTCTTTTCCAATGACTCAACATAATTATAGATTTGTTGTTGGGCAGGGTCTACCTCCGGAGTTCCTCTATCAATGTCTTCTTCGTACTGGTACTCAGGAGATCTTTCAGTTGGTGTCTCTTCATCTTCAATATCTATGATTCCTGTTTGCTTAACTCCTATTTTCTTCAATATGCCTCTAAGCCTATGGCTTCTTCTCAGTTTAGATGGTCCCTCACCTCTCTCCTTAGCATACTTCCTTATTATCTTTTACTTTTTAAGTTGTTTCTTGATTTCAGCCAATTTTTCAGAGATAATCTCCTCACTGTCTTCTTGTATGGATTTGCCAGTTTTAAGTTCAACAGATTTGGCAATTTTTCCTCTCCTGCTTCTTCTTACAAGTTTTCCTTCTGATGGAGTTTCTTTAGGTTCTTCAAAATGATTCCTCAAGAGGAACTCATCCCAACTATCTCCCACCTTTTTCAAATGATGCTCAATTAGGATTTTAATTAGGCCATGGTGATACAAGGTGGTTTCTAAGAATTGAACCCTTTTTTGGACATTAGAAGCCATCCTCTTTAGGCTATGGAGTTAAAAAAAGGCTAAATTCATTTATTCATCTAGGAAATGCATCATAAGTTGAATGTGATAAACATATAGGGTGCCAAAGCTTCCCTCACAAGTTATAAAATTTTGCAGAATTAGCAACATATTTCGCCATTTATTCTTTAACGCTGAACCAGGAATGCCTTTCTTGAAAACTGAGATATCCATACCTGGTGTTTTTAGCATCTGCCTCCGTGCTTCATTGTGAAATTCCTTGTTTTTGAACCATCGTTCACCTTGCCTTGGTAACTCTGTTGCTTCTGCTATAAAGGATTCTGTGATAATGAACTTGACATCACCTATTTCAACTTCTGACCCATTGAATGACCGGGCAAATGACTTGGTGACCTCCTTATGAAACCCATTTAACTTCTCCAAAAATTGTAGCCATCCAACCTGCTGTAACATCTCTCTAATTTGTGGGTAACCTTCTAGATATTTTGTTTCGACTGGTTCGGACCTTACAATGAGTCCCATGGCTTCTTTTCTCAATCTTCAATTTACTTCTTCATTACTACTCTCCTATTCAAGGTAAAAATGGCTGTAGAAGGTTGTTTTCACCCCAAATATGACTTCTCTGTTTCTGCAGACAGGAATTGGCTACGGAAAAATGACATGAAGTGGATATCGAATGAGTGAAATACGATGAGGGTAAATCATACAAATAAATGAGTTTGAGAGTTGTCATGAAGTAAAAGACCACAAAGAAATCCCATGAGGATTTCAAAATCATCATTGAATATTTCGGGTTAGTGACGTGACCTAATAGGTCACTTCAAGTACTAACCGTTATTTTTTAACAAATGATGATTTGATATGGCGGAATGGAATGGATTTGTCCAAGGATTTTATGATAGGCTTGATCAATATGAATAATCAAAATAACTTTATGAAACATACATATGACTTAACCATACTATAACTTTCATAATTTGTTATCATAATAATTTCACAATTTTACCTTAGCCCTTCTTTTGATTTTTTTGTTGTTTTAATATGCTTTGTCTTCCTTTGAAAATCATTGATCTTTTAGTCTTCATAATCCCTTTGATTTGACATAGTTGTGCAGGATAAATTTGCTGCTGAACAAGTGGTTGCTGGATAGTTGGTTGCAGAATATCTGGCTGTAGAATGTCTGGCTACAGAATGTCTGGCTGCGGAATATCTGGCTGCAGAATATCTGGCTGTAGAATGTACCTGTAAAAGCCTTGAGACATGGAATGAAATGATTTGAAACATGGATGGAATGTAGTATGAAATGAAATAAAATGGATCATGAAATATGGTGGAATGAAGCATGAGTGAAGTGAAATATTATGGAATGAAATGGATCATAAATGTGAAGTGGAATTAAGTATGAAAAGTGGCCTGCAACTTATGATTTGTAATACTCAATTACAGAAAGAGATCAATTTTGAAAATCTAAAATGAAAATTAAATGGACCATGAAATGGAGTGAATGAAGTATGGATGAATGGAGTGAATGAAATATGAATGAAGTGAGATATGATGGAGTGAAATGGATCATAAGTGGAATGTGATATGTAATGTGGGCTGCACTTATGATTTTATGATAGTTGCTTTGCAGGAAAAGAAAAATTTTGAAAAGCTAAAGTGTCAGAAGGATTCTGATTTTCACTTTATCTTTTCTGTATAAACATTATAATCAATGATTAGTTTTCATGTTTATACTTTATTTTATTTTTATTTTATTTTTATGTTTATTTTTTTTCATGCATCTGATTTCAGAAAATACAATTAAGTTGATGAAGAAGAAGGATTATTCTTCATTAACTTCACATCACTGTTCTCTTGGAATCTCTTGACAAATTATTCTCTTGAAAGTGGCTTATGATACAGTTTCAATCTATGACCATTTACAAGAAAAGTGACCTCATCTTCATCTATTGTCCTGATTTTTATTGCTCCATTGTCAAAAATTTTCACAATTTCATATGGCCCAAGCCAATGTGTTTGAAATTTACCTTGAAAATATTTGAACTTTGAATCAAACAAGAGGGCCCAGTCACCTTCTTTGAATTTATTTTCCTTAATGTACTTATCATGCCATCTAGTCCTTTGCTGTTGGACTACATTTTTTCTCTGGACTGCATCTTGTCTGATCTCATCCAATTCATTAATCTGCTCCAATCTATGCTTTTTTGCTTCTATTAGATCAAGTCCTTGCTGGACTACCATTTTAAAAGTTTGAATCTGAAACTCTATGGGAAACAAGACTTGTTTTCCATAAACAAGTTCATAAGGAGTATGACATGTTGTGCTTCTCCATGTAGTTCTATAGGCCCACAAGGCTTCAGGAAGCCTGCCTGCCCAATCTCTTCTATGTAAATGAACAGTCTTTGTTATGATCCCTTCAATGACCTTATTAGTAGTTTCCACTTGACCATTTTCTTGTGGATGATAGGGAGTAGATTTTTTGTGTCTGATTTTGTACCTCTCCACCATTTTTTCCACTAGCTTTGATGTGAATTGAGCTCCTTGATCTGTAGCAATTTCTCTTGGGACACCAAAACGAGTAAAAATATCCTCAAAAAGAAAATTAACTATAGATGCTTCAGTAGCAAAAAGTAATGGCTTGGCCTCTACCCATTTGGTAACATAATCAGTGCAAACTAATATATATTTCTTTTGTCTTGATGGAGGACTAATAGGTCCTACAAAATCCAAAGCCCATTTTTCAAAAGGTTCAATATGTACCTGAGGCTGCAATGGCATCTCACCCGAAGGAGAAGGTTTCCCTACCCTTTGGCAACTGTCACACCTTTTGACATACTCTTTAGCATCTTTAAAAAGGGATGGCCAATAATATCCTAAATGAAGGATCTTATAAGCTGTTCTTTTATCAACAAAGTGTCCACCACAAGGTTCATCATGACATGCCTTGAGGATCTCAGGCATCTCATCTTCCCGAACACATCTCCTAATGATAAAATCTGGACCTGTTTTGTATAACTCATTAGCAACCCATGAATATTTTGCACTGTCATAAATGATCTTTCTTTTGTCTCTTACATTCATTATTGAAGGAAATTTCCCTGAAACTAAATAATTAGCAATGTCAGCAAACCAAGGAGTTTGAGTAGAAATTGCAAAAAGATATTCATCAAGGAATTGATCTTCAACTGGAGTATTATCTTTGATGTTTTGGAGTCTAGATAGGAAATCAGCTACTGTATTTTGTTTCCCAGGCCTATCTAGAATGGTAATGTTGAATTCCTGTAAAAGCAATAACCATCTTATGACTCTTCCATTAGTAATTGATTTGTTCATTAGATATTTAATTGCAGAGTGATCTGTGTGAACAAAAGTTTCATAGCCTGTTATATAGTGTCTGAATTTGTTTATGGCATGAACAACAACTAAAAACTCTTTTTCAGTTACAGTATAGTTTAACTCTGAAGGAGTCAAATTTTTACTGGTATAGTAGATGGCATAAGGAATCAGGTATTTTTGTCCCAATACTGCTCCTAGAGCTGTATCTGAGGCATCTGTTGAAATATGAAAAGGTAACTTCCAGTTAGGTCCCCTTAAAATAGGTGCTTCAAAAATTTGTGTTTTCAGGGTCTCAAAGGCTAACTGGCAATCAGAATTCCATTTGAATTCACAATCTTTGGTAAGTAATTTGAAGAGTGGAGATGCTATCTTAGTGAAGTTTTCTATAAATCTTCGATAATATCCTGTAAATCCAAGAAAACTCCTAACATATTTTTTACAACTTGGAATAGATAAGTTAGAGATGACTTCAACTTTTGACTCATCAACTCTAATCCCATCCCCTGAAATGTGATGTCCTAAAACAATTCCTTCAGTAAACATCATAAAACACTTCTCATGACTTAGTGAAAGATTTTCTTCTTTACATCTCTTTAAAAAAATTTCCAAGTTTTCTAAGGCTTCTTCAAATGTGTTTCCATAGACTGTGAAATCATCCATATATACCTCTACACAATCATGTATTAGATCTAAAAATATTCCTAGTACCGCCCTTTGAAATGTTGCAGGTGCATTGCATAGTCCAAATGGAAATACTCGGTAAGCATAGGTACCCCAAGGATAGGTAAATGTGGTTTTGTCTTGATCTTCAAGTGCTACTTGAATTTGATTATAACCACTAAACCCATCTAAAAATGAGAATTACTTTTTGCCAGCTAATGTATCTAACACCTGATCTATGAAAGGTAGGGGAAAATGATCTTTAAGAGTAGCTTTGTTTAATTCCCGGTAGTCAATACATACCCTCCATTTACCATTTTTCTTTGGCACAATTAGCAAAGGAGAAACCCACTGACTATCTGAAATGGGATAGATAAAGTTGACATTTAACAATTTCTGCAATTCTTCTTTAACAATCTCCCTAAGATTTGGATTCATCCATCTCTGAGGTTGTCTGATTGGTTTACAATTTTCCTCTATGTAGATGTGATGAGTGCAAGTCTTAGGGCTTATCCCTTTCATATCAGTGTACTCCCATGCATATGCAGAAGAATGTCTTTGTAATATCTTGACTACCTTTTCTTGTTGAGATTTCTCTAGGTTCTTGTTTGTGTTTAAAGTTTTACCTGGAAATATCTTAATTGTAGAGCTGCCAAATTTATCCATGGAGTAAGGAGACATCTGTCTTGATGATAAAAACTCAATGTTGGATTCTTCTTGAAATTTTTCATGTTTGTATTCCGAAGAGGATTCAAAATTTTCTAAGGTATTTAGAATCTGGCTATCTTCACTAATTTCTGAAATTGTGAAGAGAGGTTGTATGTCTTCTTCATCCTCAATCCATTGAGTATCATCTAATTCTGTAATTGTTTTTGCTGGAGGATAAAAGGTAAATTTCTTGGTTGAACTACCATCAGAGATGTACATATCACTGGATCTACAGCTAATGAAAGCATCAGCTGTAGCTAACCAAGGTCTTCCTAATATGATAGGATGCCCTCCTAGATTATTCATAGGAGTTAGGATCATAAAATCCACAGGATACTCTCAAGAATCTAGGGACACTGGAATGTCTTCTATTAACCCATCAGGTTTGATCATAGATCTGTCTGCTAATTGTAATAATGTGGGTGTAAAAAGAAGATTAGGAATTTTTAGTTTATCCATGATTTTTCTACTCATGATATTGATTGATGCTCCTAAATCAATAAGTGTGTTTTGGATCTCAGTTCCATTGATGTGTATTTTAACAACTGGATTTCCTAGGTCTAGATACTTTGGAATGGCAATCTTACCCATCATGATATCTACTATTTTTCCTACCAGTTGAATTTTCTTTGTCTTTTTTATTCTTTTTCCTATTTTTTTCATGCTCAACTCCTTTATTGTTTTTGCTAAAATTGGAATTTCCTTGATAGCTTGTAATAATGGGATCTTAATACAAACATTCCTTAGCTCATCTAGGAAATCATAATTAGGCACCATAATTTGTTTTTCTACACCTCTATCAATTTGTAATCTTTTTGGAAAGGGAGGTGTAGAGGTAGATGTTGATGGCTGCTCTAATATAGGAGTTGAAATTATTGGTTCTTTTTGTTTTGATTTTTTAATATTTGGGTCTTGAAAAGATGTGTCTTCTTCAAGACTTTTATTTACCCGTAGAGAATCTTCCTCAGAGTTGTTTTGTTCTTGTATGATTACACAAGGTTTCTTCTTTTCAAGTATTCTTCCAGACCTAAGTTGAACATCATTAAGGTATAAAGGAGTAATCAAATGGGTTGGAAACTGTTGGCCTTCTATCATGTATGTGTTCTGAGGATTTTTATTGTTGGGTTTTGGTATGGTTTGGGCAGGTAACTGATTTTTTTTCTGAGGAAATGGTAATGAAAGTGGTGGATTTTGATGTTGTGGATTTTGAGGATTTTGTTGAGGATTTTTTTGAGGAGGGAAATGTGGATATGGTGGATAGGATGGTGGATATTGATAGTACTGAGAGTATCTTCCATAGGAATTTTGTGCTCCTTGTGCCTAAGTTTGACATTGATTTTGGTATTGGGGCCAAGGTTTCTGCCAAGAATTCCAATTTGGTGGGGATTGATTATACAGCTGATCATGGAATCCTTGTGTTTGAGGTCCTTGCCAAGGCCTCCTAGAGACAAAATTGAGAGATTCTGTGGAATTTGTAGGGGTTTCTTCTTGAAAGACAACTTTAAGACCAGGAATTAAAGGACAACTCTTGGTATCATGTTTTTCTGAACAAATTACACAAGTCTCTACTATTTTTGCATCCAAAGGGCACTCTCTCAAGGCATACTTCTTTCTACATTTGGGACAAAAGATTGATAAGGCATCAGATTCAGCTTTTTTCTTGTTTTATAATTTAAGGGTGCCTATTTGTTCACTAAGACACCCTAAAATGTCAGATTTGAATTCATCAAGTATATTTCCTATTTTTTCCCTACTTACTGTCCCAGAAGCAGAATTACTTGCCCTTGCAAGAGCAGGGTCTCTTGGTCCTTTTACAGTTTTAGATTTCCCTCTTGAAATGTTGATACATAATTCAGTTGTTTCAGGTAAAGTGAGCTGAGATATATCCCCTTTTCCCATCATATTAAGGATATCTAGCCATTCATCCCTAATTTTCTTCAACAAGAGATCTTTCTAAGTATCTTGGTCTAAGTTTTCCATTTTTGCTCTTTTGATGTTATAGTTAAACCTCTCCAAAAAATCTTCCATATTTTCATCCTCTTTTTGTAGCATTTTAAACACTTCCTCCTTATGGTTGACTGGAATACATTAATCCAAATACCTCTCTAGAAATGCATGTTTCATGTCTTCCCATGTCCTAATAGAACTATTGATCAAACTCATAAACCATTTTAATGCTACTCCTTTCAATGTTGAAGGGAATAGTTTAAGTTTCTTGGCATCTTGTAAGTAATCATAGGTTCTACATAGGACTTCAAATTCAAATAGGAAGGTTTCAGGATCTTCACTTTTGAGTCCATAAAATTTTGGAAGGACAGAGGGTGAAATGTTTTTCATAGTTGCATTGGTTTCTTCATCTACTATGGCAAACCCAAAAGAGCTTCCCATTTCCCTTCTACCTCTTCCTCTGCCTCCTTCTTCACCTATACCTCCTTCTCCTTCTACACCTCTACCTCCTTCTCCTCTACCTCTACCTCTACCCCCTCCAAATAGTGTATGTTCTCCATTAAAGACTCCTCATCCCCCTTGTTTTGCCATGGTTGATTCTCCTATGGAAGTGGAAAATTTTATGTCTCTAGCAGGGGTTCTTGAATATTCTTCTAGGACAGGTTCAGTGGATGAAATGGAAGGTCTTTCTGATGGAATATCTGATCTTAAGTCTTCTGGAAGTCTATGATCAGTAAAGTATGGGATGTGGGTTTGAGTTGGAGGTGTGCTGCCTCTTGGTCTTGGTGGAACAAGTGGTGTTCTACGAATCAAGCTTCTGCTTCTTATGAATCTACCCCTTGAGTCTCTTTCTCTACCCATATCATTATTTTTGGGAGGTAAGAAACAAGGCTACCTAGTTACACTTCCCCGGCAACGGCGCCAAAATTTCTGCTTAACTTAGTGTTCCTAAATTGATGCCATAAATTTTCAACCAGGGCTAGTAAACTGTTGAAGTGAAGTGCACTATATGTGCCTAGGTATCTTCTTCCTACTTCGTTGTGTTTAGTGTTTTTCTAGTGTTTTTGGTTTTGTGTTTTTGTGCTAAAAGGAAAATAATTAAATTGTTGGCAAAGAGAAGTTACTGATCACACTAAAAACAGAACAAAATATACTCTAAAATGTGTATGGCACCTAAGAACGGAAAATGCTAATCCATAGATTGTAAAGCTTGACAAGAAAAGTAACTCATAACATTAACTTAGTCCAATTCATTTCATTAGAGGTATGTTGGAACAACTTGAGAATAGGATAAGTTTGACGTAATGAAGTTCTCTTTAGTAAACAACAACTTAAAATATCACAAAGAAAATCTCATCCATTGTTAGAAATTTGTTGGAACATTTTGAGAAAAGATTATTTGCAATATAGTAAGGAATCCTATGCTAAAATAACTTATGACACTAGAATTAACCCATTCTGCAACTCAAAATGTCACTATTAAACCTCATTCAAGGGTTAGAGATCTCTTGGAATAACTTTGGAAAAAGGTTGTTTGTAAAATTATGAGAAATTGCAGAACAATTAAGAACTCAAAATGATATAACTAATTATTGTCCATATGATAATGATGTGTTAGAAGAGACTAAGAACAAGAGCAACTTGTAAAATAATGAGGGTCTTTTAAGTCTAATTAACAGGACTAGAATGCAATTAACTAATAAAACTTGAAATACAATAAACAAAACTAAACTAAAATGCAATTAAACTCTGAAGTAATACAACTCTATCTCATTCACGTGTTAGTGATATATTGGAACAATTCATGAGAACAGGATTGTCTATAATATTTGATGTAAGTAAACATAAAACATGATGCTCAGAAAATTGCCTAAATTAAGAATAAACAGAGTTAAAAATCACTTATCTAGAAAATATGCACAAAGCCTTTCGGACAGTAGGGGCCCTCTACCATCATATTGGCACATGAATCCTCAACTCCTTAAAATTGCTTCAGATCATGTATCAAAGTTGTACTTCTTTCATTAAAGGAAAAACACTCAGAAAACAGAGTATCACAATTTTTGAGAATTAACAACAGAACATCAACTAGCTAGCTGTCTCTCGGTTCACCGAGTTATTATTATAAGCAAAATACATAACTTTCATTGAGTAGAAATAGGCATCAGTGTATTTTTCAATCAAAATCAAATTAGAACTCTTGTTGAGGACTCGTACTTTGCTAAAGACATCTGCAGAGTCCTTGTCCTTGTAGAAGTCTACTTCTTAGTTTTGGCTTCCTCCACGTGCATAACCACTTGTAGATATTTTCTCAGACTTTTTAGAGGGCAAGGAATGATGTAGGAGAGTTCTGGAATTCAACCATATGTGTTTTTACCTCAAATGACACCTGTAACCTGTGTGAACATAAAGATAGCAGCGGAATATGTGACTAGCTACAGAATGGCTGCATTCTGTAGCTAAGTCTGATAAAAAATCACTATGACAACAAAACCACAAAAGTATAATAAGTCAGTCATTGCATGCATTCTTAAAGTGACTTTAATAATTCCTATTGATCTTTTAAGCATATAACTGATAAAGGACAAATGGAATGAAGTGAAATTTGGTGAAAGGAAAGGACATCTTTGGGGCTCAACACAATGACCACTTCCATCACCTAATTGGGACCCCATGTCCACTAGAAAATTTTGGTAAGAGTTGTTTAAAATTTAAGGTACACAACTAAATATAATAAATGAATATCATCCTCAAACTTATGGTCAAATCAATTCCTCAAAAGGTTCTCAGAAACCTATTTGAGATTAATTTCTTTTAAAAAACCATACTAGTTGGCATAGTGGATTCCCCTTGTTGAATGGTGCCATAATACCATTTATCATGGAGCTACAAAAATGACATTATATGAAACTATTGCAGCCCAAAATCCCTATCAATGGCATTCTATGTACCAGGTACATCCATAATATAATATTTATGGATATATCAATTCAAGTAAAAACTTTGTATGTTCAAATTGTGATTCTTTTAAAGTATTGAAGAACCAAATCAAACTTATTGAATGATGTTTATATCATAATGTATATTTTAAGTAAAAAATATTGTATATTGGTAGAGTTGTGAATAATTATTAAGTGAGAAATTCAGGACATGAGTATAATAATATATTATGAATTTTTTGCTTTGGTTGATGAACAAATACCTTGAAGAAAAAGTGTGTGTGTGTGTGCGTGTGTGTATATATATATATATATATATATATTGTTATCACAAAATTAGACCTGATAGACTGCTAATCAAATCAATTTCATGTAACTATTTCAAACCAATATTTTGATTGAGGCTTAGCCTCCGCAACCTGAGAGGGCTCTCTCAAGGGTTAATGATTTTTGATAGAAATATAGATGGCTAAATCTCTGTGGGGTAATAAGCAGATAAATGATATATATTGGTTGAAAATCACATCAGAAAGTGCACATTGAGCTTATGGAGTCAAAATAGCTTCATAAAAACCAAACAATCTACTTAGCATGGAAGTCAAGGCATATCAGAGTTCTAGTCAAGAGATACACATGTGAAACAGTAAAAAACAGAGTCAGTTTGTCTATATAGGAAGTCAGAGCATAAAAGATGAATTCTGAGTAACATAAACAAACACCACTACCATAATATAGTGATAAGATGCAATTAGAACAAGAGCACACTAGAACTCTTTATGAATCTCAAGTTGGCTAAGTAGAAAACTCTGTATTAAGCTGAAAACCAGTCACTTACAATAAACACAGTCTCTTAGTAAAAATTTTCAACCCCTCACTAATTTGAATTCTTAGTATTAAATGGACCTTCACAACATGAGATGAACTCATCTCCTGCTAGATAATTTGAATTCCTAACTCTTGACACCTTGCATAACCATATTACATGGGATTTATTACAAAAAGACAGCTAATCTACAAAAAAATCCTAATACAAATAGGATCCAAACTCTTAATCACCTATCTATAACCACCTTATCTTAATTAAGTTACATCCTTTGCGAATTTTACTAGCACATGGTCGAATCCAGAGGATAGACTTAAACTCTTCATGACCATGATGCTGACCTCCATCAAAATAGGAACAATCTCCTATTTTCTAAGCATAGGGTTCCTCGCACTTCTTGAAACATTTTGATCACCATGAACTCATTTTTTCAAGTTCCTTTTCTATTGGAAATTGAAATAACACCTGCAAGAATCTTCCCTAAGCTCTAGGTGTCCAAAACCATCGTTAAATTGTTCAAATTAGCTGAAGTAGACCTGCGCTACGAAAACGACACAGTTTCGTAGCGTAGCCTTTTTACCTTTTTACCTTTAAAATTTTGGTTTCTTTCCTCCAGGATTATATTCATTATCACTTAACACAACTCCCCTATAAATTTCAGGCATAATCTACACTTTTTCCCTTCAAACGTTTATGAGAAAGAGTGAAAAAAGCTGCTACAACAGTTTCGTAGCGCTTTTCACTCTTTTTACACTGTTTGCGCTACGAAACTGCTAAGTGAGAAGTTTTGTCCAAAATTTTCTAAAGTGGAGAATTAAAATGTGACAAAAACTCAAAATCAAAATGATTCCATCATTTTAAAAACATATCAAGTGAAAACCACAATCATTCCAGCCTTTATGACTTCTTAACTTCTTGCAGATTTCTCCTGTTTTTTTCCTGAAAATTAGGTCTTGAGACAGAGCCTATATATCCTAATACATGATGTATTTTGATAAAATTAAGGAGGTTGTTTTATGCCATTATTTATTTAATAAAAACCTCTCTTGGTTTTCTGAAATACATCTCCTGCTGTTCGGAAACTACCTTTGAGAAACATGTGTAAAACATGAAAACTTTGTTTTCTGAAAATAGGGCTTCAAAGAAAGCCTTGTATTTCCCAACTGATAACATTTGTGAGAAAATTGAGAGAGGTTATTGTATTTTTGGCTTTTATGAAGACAAACCGTTTTCATAATTCCAAAATACTTTTTCATTTGGCCAGAAACGGAACTTGAAGTTGACTGCTAAATAGTCATGTACAAGACAGTTTTGTAACAACAGTTTGCTAGCGCATTTTAATTTATCAATTTCTCCCACCTCCTAATGAATTTGAAGAAAAACCTCTTTCCATTTTCCTAAATTCGTTTTCAGTTGCTCAGAAACCACCTTGGAAGTTGACTATTCAAAATCATAAAACAGAGTTTTTGTTGCATCACTTTCAGCAGTTTCATAGCGCAAATCAACTTTTTTGAACTAGCGGCACTATGAAAACGTGGATTCTTGGCTAATTTACCAGTTTTAACAATGAGACTTTAGGAAATGACTCATACATGGAAATTATGGATATTTGACAATGAATGGTCCTTAAAAAAGACTTTATTTGAACTTATGGATGAGCTTTGAACTTATGAAAATATAACCTACCCTTGATTAAAACCTAAATTGACTTCTAAACCTAATTTGAACCATGACCAAAAACAAACATGACACAATCATGTTTTGAAAATTTTCGGGTGATAACAGTGGCTCCACTTGGGATAGTGCGCCCCTGTGGTACACTAAGAACCAGTAGTTCTAGTGCTGCTATCCATCTTCTTGGAATAAAAACTTTGAAATTTTACCAAGTCTTCTTCAAAATGTTATAGCCTTCACCTCAGGCTTCAAGCTTGATGATCACTGTAGAAGAACCAAATCTATACCTACTAAAAATATGCTCAGTCAAATTTGAGCTTATTCACACACTCGTACCTACCCTATCAGCTGCAATCTCCATTTGTAACTCAAGGAACATGAAACTTCCAATGAAGCCAGTCATTGATCTGATCTAACACTTGAATCTCTTGACTGTGCTTGAACCAAAAGTAAACATGATACTGAAATGACCAAGGCAACATGAGATGTAACTGATCTTCATAATGAACATATGATTGGAAATCTAGACTGTAGAACTCTTCCATGTATTGAACTATAGGATCAAAGAAGACATGATATGTTTGATGCTTCTCATGATATTCTGCAACTTTGGACAACTCATCCATGCTTTGATCAACCACATAAGACTTCAGTTGTGTGCTTTCAAACTGCTTTTCAAACTGATTTACAAAAATAGTGTTTTCTTCCTCAATCTCTAAGAAGAAAGGTAGAAACACCCCCTCTATGTGTTCTGGCATTAAAATCATTTGAAAAGACTGATCTTGATCAGAATACTATGAGATTGAATTTTACCTTTTGAAACTTGAATGTCCTTTTCATTTTTCTCTGCAACTTCATCCACAAACTGAATCTTATCTTCTGACTTGCACTCAAATGATTTCAAATTAGAAGACAAGGATAAAGAAAAAAATTCACCCACTTTTTCCTTAGTGTGATCATTATTTGATGTAGGCTGATATAAGGAAAGACATGAAAAATCAACACTTTCCTTAACTTGAGGGTTATAGAAACTATCTTCCAGTATTTCCTCTTGTTGTTTGCAATGATTCTCATACTCTTGATGATCAAAAGACTGACAAGTCTGCTACAAATTTTCATAAAACTCAGAGGATGTAACATGATTATCATAAATAAACTCCTGTTGGGTTTCATTTTCATCCAAGAGAGAGGATATCCTTTCTTCTTGGTGATGAAAGCTATCTTCATGAAGG
Source organism: Pinus albicaulis (assembly GCA_034641835.2). Taxonomy (NCBI): domain Eukaryota; kingdom Viridiplantae; phylum Streptophyta; class Pinopsida; order Pinales; family Pinaceae; genus Pinus; species Pinus albicaulis. The sequence goes on from CM076574.1 coordinate 500,017,028, forward strand.
GCCTCTAAAATTTCCTCATCCATGAACTCATCATCTTCATAACAATTCTCCAAATATTCAATAAAACTCACAGAGTGTTTACAGCAATATTTGACCAGCAATAAGGAGGGTGACACTCTTTATACATCTCATAAAATGCAACATGGAAATAAGCAAGAGAATATAATGAACCATTTGGCAAGCTTTCATACCAAGACCATGCTTTTCCTTCTAAAGTGGCCATAAACATCCTCATGAGACAATCCTCAGGGAACTGAACCTTAAGACTATGTACGTGCATATGGAATCTAACCAAATGAAGAGAAGCATTGTCTTTCTTTTCATCTTTGAATATAGGAATATCAGTTAACCATTCAACCTTTGGCATAGGATTTGGAAAACCAGGGATGTGATACCGATTCATAGGGCCATACCTGTCATTTATTCTTGCAATGGAACTCATTCTGAAACTTCATCAAGCTACTGATATTCAAGCAATGGAATCACCTTCGAATTGATTATTTGATGTGTGGAGTCGCCAAGGTAGATGCAGCCTCAAAAAGCTTCCTGAGCTCCTGCTACCTTCAGAAGTTCAACTTCAAAATCTCGGGAAAGTATAATCTTCAGACTCCCGGCAGACGCACCAAAATGTTATCACAAAATCAAACCTGATGTGCTGCCAATCAAATCAATCTCATGTAACTGTTTCAAACCAATCTTTTGATTGAGGCTTAGCCTCCTCAACCTGAGAGGGCTCTCTCAAGGGTTAATGGTTTTTGATAGAAATATAGATGGCTAACTCTATGTGGGGTAATAATCAGATAAATGATAGAAATTGGTTGTAAATCACATTAGCAAGTACAAATTGGGCTTGTGGAGTCAAAATAGCTTCAGTAAAACCAAACAATCGACTTAGCATGGAAGTCAAGGCTTATCAGAGTTCTAGTCAAGAGATACACATGTAAAACTGTAAAACACATAGTCAGTTTTTCTATGAAGGAAGTCAGAGAATCAATGATGAATTCTGAGTAACATAAGCAAACACCACTACAATAGAATAGTAAAAATTTTCCATTAGAACAAAAGCACACTAGAACTCTTTATGAATCTTGAGTTGGCTAAGTAGAAAACTCTGTATTAAGCTGAAAACCAGTCACTTACAATAAACACAGTATTTTTGATAAAAATGTCCAACCCCTCACTAATTCGAATTCTTGGTCTTAAATAGACCTTTAAAACATGAGATGAACTCATCTTCTACTAGATACTTCGAATTCCTAACTCTTGACACCTTGCATAACCATATTACATGGGATTTATTACAAAAAGACAGCTAATCTACTAAACAATCCTAATACAAATAGGATTCAAACTCTTAATCACCTATATATAACCACATTATCTTAATTAAGTTACATCTTTTCTGAAGTGTACTAACACATGGTCGACTCTAGAGGATAGACTTAAACTCTTCATGACCATGATGCTGACCTCCATCAAAATAGGAACAGTCTCTTGTTTTCTAAGCATAGGGTTCCTTGCACTTCTTGAAACATTCTGAACACCATGAACCCATTATTTCGAGTTCCTTTGCTGTTGGAAACTGAAATAACACCTGCAAGAATCCTCCCTAATCTCTAGGTTTCCAAAACCATCATTAAACGGTTCAAATTAACTGAAGTCGACATGCGCCACGAAAACAACACAGTTTCGTAGCGCTTTTCTTAGCGCAACCTTTTTACCTTTAAAATTTTGGTTTCTTTCCTCCAAGATTATCTTAATTATCACTTAACACAAATCCCTTAGAAATTTCAGGTCATAATCTACACTTTTTCCCTTCAAAATTTTATGATAAAGAGTGAAAAAAGCTACTATAGCAGTTTCGTAGCGCTTTTCACTCTTTTTACACTGTTTACGCTACGAAACTGCTGAGTGAGAAGTTTTGTCCAAAAATTTCTAAAGTGGAGAATGAAAATGTGCCAAAAACTCAAATTCAACCTGATTCCATCATTTTAAAAACAAATCACATGAAAAACACAATCATTCCAGCCTTTATGACTTCTTAACTTCTTGCAGATTTCTCCTGTTTTTTTCCTGAAAATTAGGTCTTGAGACAGAGAATATATATCCTAATATATGATGTATTTTTAGAAACGGAAGGAGGTTTTTGTAGGAAATTATGTCTTTAATGAAAACCTCTCTAGGTTTTTTGAAATACATCTCCTGCGGTCTAGAAATTGCCTTTGAAAAAAATGTGTAAAACAGGAAAACTCTATTTTCTGAAAATAGGGCTTCAAATAAAGCCTTGTATCTCCTATCTTATAACACTTGTGAGAAAAGTGAGAGAGGTTATTATATCTGGGGATATGATGAAGACAAACCTCTTTCATAATTCCAAAATAATTTTTCATTTGGCTAGAAACTGAACTTGAAGTTGACTACTAAACAGTCATGTACAAGACAGTTTTGTAACAGCAGTTTCGTAGCGCATTTTAATTTATCAATGTCTCCCACATCCTAATGAATTTGAAAAAATGGAGAGATTTTTTTGTATTTAGGTCTGTTAGGAAGAAAAACCTCGTTCAGTTTTCCTAAATTCGTTTTCAGTTGCTCAAAAACCTCCTTGGAAGTTGACTACTCAAAACCAGAAAACAGAGTTTTTGCTTCATCACTTTCAGCAGTTTCGTAGCGCAAATCAAATTTTTTGAACTACTGGAACTACAAAAACGTGGATTCTTGGCTAATTGACCAGTTTTGACAATGATACTTTAGGAAATGACTCACAAATGGAAATTATGGATATTTGACCATGAATGGACCTTAAAAAAGACTTTATTTGAACTTATGGATGGGCTTTGAACTTATGAAAATCTAACCTACCCTTGATCAAAACCTAAATTAACTTCTAAACCTAATTTGAACCATGAACAAAGACAAACATGACACAATGATGTTTTAAATTTTTTTGGGTGATAACATATATAATATATATATATATATATATATATATATATATATATATAATTTTTTTCCCAAAGAAAAAAACTCGTAATTTCTTTGTGTATATGCATATTGGATCAGACAGTACATGGAAAGTAAAAAAAGAGAGTTGAAATTAGCATGAACATCCATAAAGTTTCAAGAAATGACAATAAAAGGGCATGAAAAATTAAGGTTGACTAGTGAAAATATTTTCACTTTTTCCTTCTCGCCACCCATCAAGATTTGGTTCAACTAGAACCAAAGCCAATTGTCGTCCCATTTAAGGGACTTATTTATCAGAATATTTATCAAAATCAAAGCTTTCTTACACATGAGATCTTTTAGAGCCCCTAGATACGTTCAATGTTAAATATTCCATTAGTTCTTTTACTTTTTTTTGTATAGCGCTAGAGCTCGGATAAACCATTGCACCCCATCTTGTGCAACTCCCTGCAGGTATATGCCATTCATTTCTGCTTGATCAAGATAAAATTATTTTTTTTAATATTCTTCATCCTCAGAAGGACATTTCTCTTGAAATACCACCCTTTTGATCTATTATATTTCCTCTTCTTCTTCTTTATATTCTTCCTTTCCTAGGGGCTTGCATGTTGTAAGTAGCTTGTCTGAAAACATATACAAAATCTAAATGTTTTGTTTTCATATTCAATAACTTGTGACTAGTGAAAATTTTGGTGTTTCATATTTATATTATTTAGAATTCATTTCTAAGATCAATCTCCACACATATTTTGGCATATTAAGTGAAGATACCATTTTTTATTCTCTCTAGATCCTTTTTTTTTTTTTTAATTTTCCCAATGTGTTGACTATATCTTCAAGGACTTTGTGGAGTTGGAATGGAAGGGGGAGAGTTGGGAGTCTCATCTAAACTGACACGGTAGATACCACCATAGAGTTGGCATCAAACTAGAGGAACGAAGACATGATGAATAGCTTGTATCTACCCCAAAACCAATGCTTGAAATTTAGAGCATAATCCAAATACTTAAGTGTTTCAAACTATACTATGAAAAATTCTTTTGAGGAAAAAAAATTGAAATTCAGAGTGGAGATAATCCATCGAATTAGTGCTTCAAGTTTAAGCCAAAAATCATTAAATATGCAGATGACTTCCTTAGATTTTAAAGAAAAGAAGAAGGAATTTACCTTTACTTCCATAGAAGGATATTTTCCCATTTTTTCAATAATATAAGGGCCTTGAATACTTTGAATCTGATATTTTAGATCTATAACCTTTTTTTGGGTTGCATCCTTAAATGAGACAGGAATCCCATTCGCTGATTTGGCACCAAGGCACCCCCACAAAATCTTGTGTTCATAATGATGGTTGATTTTTTGTAAATATTATATTCTTGAAGTTGGGAGGAGTCTGATAAGACATTCCATCAACTTGAAACCTTTGAAAAAAATATGGTATACCCCACATATATTATATAGTTTGATTTAAAGAGCATACTGAAGAAGAGCTATAAACCCATAATAGTTTCAATTTCCCACATAATATTTTAATAAAAATATGGAAACAGGGCTTCATACAATTCTATGTTAGTGGAGAAACAGTCTAAATTCAAATATTTTTATAAGGGGACTCTATGGGAGAACACTAGAGAAGGCTCGAGATATAGAGTCGCCCCCAACTTATTTGTGAGAAAAGTATGACATATAGGTGAGGAAATAAAAGGATACAAGGACCGACATAGAAACTGCATGCAAAAGAACCCATTCAAGAATACGAAAACACCACAAAAACATAATGTAGGCCATCGAAGAATAATGAACATGTGATAAGTAAAGAGATGATATCGAGATAGAGAGATGGTACCCATTGATGACATGCCCAAAGACGCCCACTGAGTATAAATTCCCAATAAATCTTGAGAAATATAATTCCCTGATAGTCATTAGCAACATATATACTTCATCTATGTTCACAGGATAGCCATATGTCCATTCACGAGTCCATTGAAATAGTCAATGGGATGTATCAAAGCCTAGATTTCTAGCGCAACGACCTGAGAAAAAGTAGGGAACTGAAAAAACCCTAACCTCCACCACTCCCAAGCCTTTTTGGCACAACCGAAGTTCCCTGGGAAATGGATGTTTCACACACACACACAGATATATACCTATATATATATATTCAATTTTTCCTGACTACTCTTAGCCAAAATTTTGGGATATATTTCTTTTACAAAAACATGGACAAGAATTTGTTAATGATGCATTGCAAATATGATATATGCGTTAAAATCCAATATTAAAACTATTAGTCCTAAAAATTTTAAAACATTTCATTGTAGGACATGATATTATACAAATCCACTTGGAATATATTCTTGTAGAACCTTGGTTTGAATTATTTATTTCATTATGCATCTATATTGTAACTAAACCAATGATCTTTGCTACAAAATTTATCCAACTACTATTTTATTGGACAAGATTCATGTAGACAAATATATGAGAAACATTGGCCAAAATCTCAACCATTGTTAGAATATGAGTCCCCATGATGAGTATGTTTTGAACATTTTGATCCAACTGGCTATCGTTGTCCACCTGTCTATTCCACCTAGACCCCCAACACTATTTCCTTTCATTTTCCTAATTTCTAGCACAATTTACTAGTTTTGGCAAGTTTTCAGGTCCTGAAATTTTAGAGCCGTTTTGAGGCCCTAAAAGGTATTATTTTGGAAAATGGGTAGACCCATATCATTTTGCAGTTTATGCAATCAATTTTTTTTTTGGATAGATCTTTCTAATGAGGTATCGTATGCTACAAACGGAGATTGTTTGAAAAATGTTACAAGCCTCGGAAATTGATGTACTAACTAACCCTAATGTGACCCACAAACCTTTGGCGCTTCATCTCCTAGGGTTAGGTTTTTGGATGTTTAGGGTTTTGATTTGTTTCTTGATGATAAAAATACATGAAATACTCATTGTAACACAGTTCAAAAGGAATGTAGCCATCACAAATATTCTTAGAGATAAGCTACCATTTCTCGAGCTAGTTTGTTTCTCTAATGTATGTAGATACTTTTCATCAATTTCTATTTATTAATTGAAATTTTGTTTCACTATATCTTTGTGCTTTGGTTTTAATATGTATTTCATTTCATTCCTTCATAAATATGAATCAATGGTATCATAGTGGTATGTTATTTCTCTAGTTTTCTATGCATTTCCCTAATAAGGTCGAGGTATAAGGAGTTGGGACTTGAATTGGTTGAACCTTGCAAGATCAACCTCGCCAACCCTGGCGGCCTACAATGGTGAAAGAAAGGAAAGACAATGGAGTAGGAGATCCTTTCAAAATGTTGGTTGAAGAATCCCTTGAGGGATACATGAATGATATGATGGATAAATTTTCCTCGATCCTTCAGTGGATATCAGTGGGTGAAGTATCCTCATCCAACAATCACTTCGGAGGCACCACCCCCTTTAAGGTACAAGTTAAATTTGAAATTCCTAAATTTGAATGAAAAATAGTCGTAGATTCCCTTGATAGAAGGTTAAATCTGTTGGAAGGATATTTTTCAATCCATAATTTTTCTGATAGGGAAAGGATAATTTTTTCACTCCTCAAAGCCAGCCCCCATGTCAAGGACTGGTGGGAAACTTACTGTGAGTAGAGGGATGAGGAGGAACCCTCACTATTTTTAGTCACACCCTCTTGGAATTATTTCCGAGATTTTTCCACAGAACAATATTACCCTATTGGAAGTTATGAATATAAGTACATACAGTGGACCATACTACGATAGGGAAGGGACCAATATGTACCATAGTTAACAAACATTTTCCATACCCTACGCATGAAGTTGGGTATCAAGGATTTTGAGTGGAATCATATACTCAAGTGGCTTAGTTGTCTGCAAAAATACATCCAGGAAGAAATGGAGTTTTTGGAAATCTCCTCGTTTGGCACAGTGTATCGATATGCTATGAGGGTCAAGAATAAATTTAAAAAAAATAAGCGAGACTTTGGATCTGCAAATATGAAGTAGGGAAAGGCACCTCCAAACCCCATAACAAAGGACATAGCAAAGGTGGAGTTGTTATAGGCCATTTTTTCACATCTGGTCAATAGGCTTACAAATCGGATCAATCAATATCCATGAACATGTTGCCTTCATCCCTTCATAAATGCCTAAGCATGACCTTTCCAAAATTTTAGAATTTATGGGATTAGATACTCAAAATTAGTGTTTTTATCTCCAACAAATCCTTCTCCTGTAGCCACCTGTGTTCAATGTTGGTTTATCCTTTCTATACTAGCACTGATCAAAGTTGGTTGCTCCCTTCTGTAGATGCATTGATTCTAGAAATTAGGGAAAATTAAAAATATTTTTGAAGCTTTCTCTTCCAAAAGCTTCCAGGGGTTGTTTTAACCATTTACCATGGATAAGAAGTTGGAATCCTATTTGATCCTACCTTGGATACTTCACCTCTTATCCCTTGAATTCATCATCCCATCACATGTGGATCTTAATCCCATTATGGTAAATCATAAACTACCTCATGTCTCCTACAAACTTATTGCCATCCATAGCATCAAGGTTGGGTTTTGGATATTTATTATGCCCTCATGTTTTTTCCTTGAACCTAAACGAGTCATTGTCTTCATGCATTAAGGTGACATTAAGGTGTGCTTTGTAACAAGGAAGGATAATTTAACTTGGCGAGATCTCTACAAGATCAACTACTATTTATGGTTGTAAACTCTCTCCTATTTCTATTAATGCAAAGAGTATCTTATTTCCCTATATGTGTTATGTTATGTTTACATGCATATATTTCAATGCCCTACTGATTCATTGAATGGAGTAATTGAATTATGCTACATAGATGTTGAAAATCCTTCGATTGTTTTAGTCGTGTGTGCAGGTTCTAATTATAGCACTTGGAGCTAGAATTGGAGCTTACAAGCAAGGATGAAAGTAAATCTTGTGAAGGATTCCAAGTAATATTCTTTCCTGTTCTTTAATTTCTATAAGGAAAAACCCTATATTCTTTGTCTTTTGTTATTTTAGACCATTCCACTAAATCACTTTTGTCCAAAATCGTAAATTCCATATAAAAAATTGGCGACTCCATTGGGGAACAATTTCTTCCCTTAGTAGTTTCCTTGACCTAAGCACCTTTTTCACCTCTTGAACCGACCATGATTGTCTCACTCAAACCTTCATTGACCTTAGGAAAACCCTTCTTTGAGCTTGAATTGATTTTCTGTGTCATAATTTGGGTAGATCTGCCTTAGTGCACCCATTGGTCTGGTGATAGAGTGCTTCAACACATATAATCCTTCTTTGTACCTACATTATAGAGCACTGGTGCCTATTATACACCTACGTTGTTTCCTGTAGGATGCAAAAAAAATTCTTATTTTGTATTTTTCTTTGATCTATTTTATTCCATCAAGTTTTCCTCTTGTCCGTGAGTGTGTATTGGTCTATGAAAATCCTTCACTTTGTTTTCTTTTGGTTTTGATAGCCTTTGATAATAATTTTTTTGCATTTGGATTTGTTATTTTCATTTAGTTCATTGGAAAACTTTTGGCTTGATCATTGATTGCTTGAAGAAATTGATATTATAGTCATCATTCTATGTGTCTTCTATCATCAGTGATTTAGTATCATTTTAGTTTCATTTCATTTGGAAATTAAGAGGATTGAAAAGAAAAATATCATAATTTTGCCTTGCATTTAAGGATTTGCGTGTGAATTGGAAATTGGAATAGTTTCATTAGGGAATTTTAGTTAGAAAATATTTTTTGTTGCGTTACTCTTTGTTTTCTCCCTCCCATACCTAGATTTTAGTTGAAAAAACAAATCATTTTCTCGTTCTAGATTTCACTTTAGGGAATTTAGGTGAAATTTGCGGTGAGCCTTGAAAACCGAAACTTAATTCAAGATAAAATTTAAAATTTATTGAATCAACCTTAAGAAGCATTTGAAACATTATTGAAAACAACTAGAGGTCTAGGCTAGAGACGTGTTCCATCATATGATAAACATAAGAGTTGTCATTTTTTTGTAGTGTTTCGTTTTGGGGGTGATATCACATTCCATGTAGGTAATATTATTGGACCGTTCTCCATGTACTTCCGAGTATATTGGATGAACATTATATGGGAAAAATATCATAATATGGTTATTCATTATACAACACTAACATGGACTATGCTTCCATGTACCCTTGGGTATATTAGTGGAATTCCACACTAGGTTTCTATCCTCACCTTAGGTAACCGATTCATCCACCTTATACACTATGATACATTGAACACAACATTTAAGGATATTTCCTTAATGTAAGTAAAACCTTGGTTTTCCAAGGTGGTATATTGCAGTTCACAATTGGTTTACCACCCTTTTTCATAGTTACCCATTTTTTATTTATTTTTTGTGTTACTTTTCTAAAATATATGAAACCAACATGGAATAACAACCTTATCAACCCCTTCATTCACGTAGGATGCAAATATTTCCTCCCCTTCCCTTGAGGCAACTCTTGGATGTTGAAAGAAAAAAAAATGCACAAACTACCGAATCTAGTAGATTGGGAGCTACTCCTTTTAGACCCGAAATTACTCCACTAGGATAATATCTTCCTGTGAGTACTAAACCTGAAATTACTTCTTCATTTTCTAGCGAATTATACATTTTCAAAACAAAAGCACCTGAGACTTTATTACTTGAGTTAATTGAACCTGATTTTCTTGACTCAAACACATTACAACCTGAGATTATACAATTTGAATATCCTTAGTTAACTACACCTATTACTTCAGGCCCTTCCTCTTCTCTTCCTCTATGTTTATCTCAACCTCAATCTATATATCTTGGATGTTGTGTATGTTTTATATTCTTTCCACGATTAGCCCCACGCATTGTACGTTGCGTCGGGTGCAACAAGGGGGTCACAAGGGGGGAGTCAGCCCCCACTATTGGGGTCCGGGGCAGCGCCCCAGCAAAAATTTGTTTGGTTTTCGGACCCACCCATGTTTTGTGCATGATTTTCCACATGGTTTTGGGGTACGATGGTTTTCGGCCCCTGGTATTTTGTAGATCCGGTCAAGGGAACTACGATTATTTTCTAATCCAGGGTTAATGGATTGGGGTTTATGTATGCTTCGACTTGTATATATATGTGTTGTAACACTAAAAGGAATATAATGAAAAATCAAGCTGGTCGTCCCAATTTTTGATCCAGGGGAAAATCTCTATGTTTATCTATTTTAGGTTTTATGCTCTTGCTATTGTTTATTTTCTGTTATAAGATTCGTGTGTAGATAATTTCTGTTTAGGGTTAAAACCTACATTTTGTATCAGATTTTTTCGGCTTCAAGGGGATGCCTTTGCTGCTAAGGGTTTTTTGCTTGGGCCTGATGTAGACTCTGTTCAGTGGGAGATCTGCGGGATATATTCTTGCGGTGAAAGAAGATGGCGAGCGGCGGGAAGATAGAGATCTAGAAATTTAATGGTCAGAGTTTTTAGTTATGGAAGCTTAAGATGGAGGATCTGCTAGTGGATAAAGATCAGTGGATTGCAGTAGATCTAGGTACTAAACCAATGACAATGTCAGATGAAGACTGGAAGAAACTAGATCGGAAGGCTAAGAGAAAAATACGGTTGTGTGTCTCAAATTCAGTATTGTTGAATGTATCTGGGGAAGCTACGACAAAGAATTTGTGGGAAAAACTTGGGACTTTGTACCAATCTAAGTCTCTGGTGAATAATTTTTTCCTGCGGAAAAAGCTGTATAACCTGAGGATGAAGGATGGAGACTCGGTGACAGAGCATCTGAACGCCTTCAATACTATGGTAAGTCAGCTGTCATCTGTTGATATTAAAATATCAGATGAAGATACGTGCATCAGTTTGTTGTGTTCTCTACCAAATTCATGGGACAGTCTGGTTATTGCAATAGGTAGCAATACAACTACCTTGAATTTTGATGACATTGTCTCAGCCTTGTTGTTGGAGGAAATGAGATGGAGAAATATGGAGGGCCAGAATGGAGATGCCTTATCTGTACGAGGAAGGTCCCAAAATAGAAACAAGAATAAGGTTTCGAGTGGGAGATCCAAATCTAGAGGGAGATCTAAATATTCTGGAAAGTTTGTAAAGGTATGCTGGAAATGCGGAAAGGAAGGGCACTACAAAAAGGACTGCAGATCTAAAGCTCCTGAGAAAGGAAAGGGATCTGATGATGCTCCTTCTACAGAGGCAAAAACCACCTCGGATGAAGGTGGGGATGTGTATTTGGATTCTTCTTCAAATACACATGTAGATCATGAGTCATGGTTGATTGACTCAAGTGCATCCTTTCACTTCACTCCCCATCGGGAGTGGTTTTGTGAGTATGAGAAATATGATCGTGGTGATGTCTTCCTAGGGGATGATAGGAAGGCCAGAATCATCGGACGTGGAAAGGTCAAGATGAAGCTGCAAGGTGGAAGGATTAGAACACTTCCTGGTGTTCTGCATATTCCTGCATTGGCCAGAAATATGATTTCTGTAAGCAAGATGGATGATGCAGGTGTAAAAACAGTGTTCGAGAAAGATGACTGCAAGATGGTTCGGGGAGAACTAGTATTAATGTGGGGAGTTCGGACTGGAACTCTATACAAGCTACAAGGTAGCACTATTATTGATGGGTGTAACAGTTCTATGGTTCCTAAAAGTGGAGCGGAAAGCCTAGTTGTCTCTGGAGAAAAGACCATGCTATGGCATCAAAGGCTTGGACATATTGGAGAGAAGGGCCTTCGGATACTGCATAGAAATGGTATGGTAGAAGGTATGTATAATTTCTCTCAGGATTTATATTTCTGTGAACATTGTGTATATGGGAAGGAGAATTGGGTTAGTTTTCCTTCTGGTGCTGAGAGGGTAAACAAGATATTAGAACTTGTGCATGGTGATGTGTTTGGACCTATGTCAGTTCCATCACTGGGAAAGTCTGTGTACTATGTTTCATTCATAGATGACTTCTCAAGGAATACATGGATATATTTCTTGAGGAAGAAATATGAAGTATTTGACAGATTTAAAGAATTTAAGGCTCTGGTGGAAAACTAGACAAAGAAGAAGATAAAGGCGCTGAGGACAGATAATGGTGGGGAGTTCTGCAAGAAGTAATTTGAAGAGTTATGTAAGAAGTGTGGTATAGCACGGCAGAAGACTACTCCATACACACCTCAGAAAAATGAAGTTGTAGAAAGAATGAACAGAACGCTGATGGAAAAGGTAAAAAGAATGCTCAGTGGTACCAGGTTAGGACAAGAATTCTGGGCAGAGGCAGTGGATACTGCATGTTACTTAGTTAACAGATCACCTTCGTCAGCGTTGGAGGATAAGACTCCACATGAGGTATGGACTGGTAAGAAACCCTCTCTTTCACATCTAAGGGTATTTGGATGTGATGCATATGTAAATGTTCCAAAGGAGAAAAGGACCAAGTTGGATAATAAATCTGAAAGGTGCATCTTTATTGGGTATAAGGATGTTTTAAAGGGTTACAAGCTTTCAAACCCAGAAACAAGGAAGGTTGTGTACAATCGAGATGTGGTGTTTAGAGAGGTGAAATATGTTGTTACACATGAAATCCTACCAAAGGAATCTGAGAAGATAGAGTTTGAGCTAAAGGAGGATGAATCAGATTCTACAACAAAAGAAGACTCAGAAGAGGAAGAGCCACAAACTCCAGCTATGAGAAGATCAACCCGGGAAAGAAGGCAACCAGAAAGGTATAGTCCATCTGCTTTTTGTTCAGGTTTTGCCTTAACTATAACTGATGATGATCCCAGAACTATCAGGGAGGCAGTAGATTCAGAGGATGGAATACTCTGGAAGGAGGCCATGGTTGATGAGATGGCATCCTTGCACAAAAATGAGGCATGGGATCTGGTAGAGTTTCCGGCCGGAAGGAAGCCCATCAGGAGAAAATGGTTGTTTAAGAAGAAGATTAATGTAGAAGGCAAGTTGGAGAAATACAAAACTCGGTTGGTAGCAAAAGGTTATTCCCAGGTGCCCGGAATTGATTTTGGTGATATTTTTTTCTCCTGTTGCCAAAGTTACTTCTATTAGATTACTTTTATCTGTTGTTGTTGCATTTGATTTTGAGATAGAACAGATGGATGTGAAGACAATATTTCTTCACGGGGATCTAGAAGAGGATATCTACATGAAGCAACCTGAAGGCTTTATGGTGAAGGGTAAGAAATAATTGGTGTGCAGGTTGAAGAAGTCTCTGTCTGGGTTAAAACAATCACCAAGGATGTGGTATCAGAAATTTGATACCTATATACGAAGGCTTGGCTTCACCAGAAGTGAGGATCACTGTGTTTATTTTAAATTAATTGGTGACCGTGTTATTTATTTGTTCTTGTATGTGGATGATATGTTGTTGATTGGAAATGACAAAGAAATTATCCAAGATTTGAAGACCCAGCTGCTCTCCAAATTCGACATGAAGGATATTGGTGCTGCAAACTATATTTTGGGCATGGAAATTAAGAGAGATCGGGCAAAGAGGAAGCTTTGATTAAACCAGAGGAATTATGTCGAGACTATATTGCAGAGGTTCAATATGCAGGATAGTAAACCGGTGAATTTTCCTATTCCTGTAGATGTAAAGCTATCTGTTGAATAGTGTCCCAAGACACAAGAAGAAGAGGGGGATATGTCCCGTGTTCCATATGCAAGTGCAGTGGGTAGCCTGATGTATGCAATGGTCTATACTAGACCAAACATTGCACATGCAGTGGGAGTATTGAGCAGGTTTATGTCAAACCCAGGGAAGGAGCATTGGACAACAGTGAAGCGGGTTTTCAAATATTTACGTGGCACTAGTGATTATGGCTTTTGCTACCAGGGAAGACCAGGATTGGAAAGAATGTTGGACATTCGTGGTTTTGTTGATGCAGACTGGGCTGGAGATCTGGACCAAAGAAGATCTACAAGTGGGTATGTGTTTAGCTTATTTGGAGGCGCAGTCAGTTGGATGAGTAAAAGACAGTCTATAGTGGCTTTTTCAACTACAGAGGCAGAATACATAGCAGCCACTCCTGCAAGAAAGGAAGCAGTTTGGTTGCAAATATTGTGTTCAAGTATGGGGTTGGTACAGCAAGCTATAAGGATAGACTGTGATAGCCAAAGTGCAATTTTCTTGGCTAAGAACCCTGCTTACCATTCAAAGACAAAGCACATTGATGTTCAATATCACTTTGTTAGAGATATGGTTGAGGCTAAAAGGGTGTTGCTAGTAAATATGGACACTTTGAAGAATGTTGCAGATGCATTGACGAAGTCTGTGAGCACTCAGAAGTTCTCTTGGTGTAGAGAAACAATGGGTGTTGAAGAAATGGCCCAATGACTAAGCTCTCCTGTGGCCCCCTCTGGAAAGAAAACAACAAGTGGGAGAATGTTGGGTATGTGTTATATTCTTTCCACGACTAGCCCCACGCGCTGTACGTTGTGTCGGGCGCAGTAGGGGGGTCACAAGGGGGAAGGCAACCCCCACTGTTGGGGTCCGGGGTAGCACCCCGACGAATTTTTTTTTGGTGTGCGGACCCACCCATGTTTTGTGCATGAATTTTCACATGGTTTTGGGGTACGATGGTTTTCGGCCCCTGGTATTTTGTAGATCTGGTCAATGAAACTATGGTTATGTTCTAATCCAGGGTTAATGGATTGGGGTTTATGTATGCTTCGGCATGTATATATATGTGTTGTAACAATAAAAGGAATATAATTAAAAATCAAGTTGGTCGTCTCAATTTGGGATCCAGGGGAAAATCTTTGTGTTTATCTGTTTTATGTTTTGTGTTCTCGCTATTGTTTAATTTCTGTTATAAGATTCGTGTGTAGATAATTTCTGTTCAGGGTTAAAACCTACATTGGACCCAATGTGAGTAACTTCAACCAGTATTCTATGTATTTAGGAGATTTGTCATGAAGAGTCTCGACCTACCTCTCTCATTCATTTAAGAGGGACTCCTTTCTATCAAGTTCCTACTCATAATCTGTCTCAATCTCCTTTACTTGATTCTCCTTTTAACCCACCCATGAGTTTATCTCAGCAATCCTCTTTAATACAGTTAACCATGATTGATTTTTTTATGGTTTATCATCCTACATGTACTACTATGAATGAGACAACCAATGTTGCATATTCTTGTATGTTTGCGACATCACTAAATACACATCTATATAGTAGACCATCTATCCCACCTGGTTACCAATCATTATCTGGTACCTTTTCTGGTGCAACATCTTTTCCATGGAATTCTCTCATGTCATCCTTCTCTGGAATACCATCCAATGCTTATTTGATGAGTGCTACATAGTTTTTTCTTCCTCCTCCATCCCAACTCATAGTTGACCAGTAATATTTTTCATATGTCAGTGGGCATGGACACTTACAACAACCCAATTATGTTGGTTACCCTCCTTTTGGGGGGCAGTTTCCATATTCCCCTCCTCTTTTCGCATGGGCAAAATCTGTTGTTGGAGTGTTCCAATATCATGTCCAGACACTACAAGTTAGTGACCAACATCCTTTGAGTCCTCTATATCCAATAATGGATGTTAGTTCTTGGAAACCTACATTTCCCATACAACTTGGCTCAGCTGTGAATCGAGTTCAAACCTCTCAACCCGTTCCACCTACATCTTTGATATGTACTTGTCAACCTATATCTCAACCTATTTAAGCTCAAGATCTTATAAGTCAAACTTTGTAGGTTGCACCTTTGACTCAACTTGTTCTGCCAATATTTGGGGCCTCCCAAGCCCCACTTACCTAGCCTATTCAAGGTCTCTTATAGTATCCACTGCTTGGCCAAGATATTCCTCAAATTCAAGCTGGTACATGTATATGGTATGGCATGGGAAAAATCTAGTCAGCGATATGTTGGGATGATTCAAAATACCATGAGGCAACCATCTCAAGGTATTCCTCAAATTCCTTACCCAAGTGAGAAAATTCGAACCCAATAATTTAAGCCTTTGCAAGGTTGTCTTAGGATTGGGCAACAAGGTTATGCTTATTCAGGTTATCAGAATCCTCCCTACCCAACAGTCTAGATACCTATTTTTAGGCTATCCCATCTTACAAAAGCTATCCTCTACCATATTTCAATAGGAAGTTTCCATTCATGGAAACCCTTGAATTTCTAGATTTAACCTAGCTTACAAATGATACCACTTGTCACTCTCCTTGGTGGCCAGTTGTTCTTGCAAAGTTGTTGAGTGATATCCCTGAGTTCAATGGAAATATTGGAGAAGCCCCATCTACATATGTTATGATGTAGTATTTATGGTGTTCCTTGAACTCTTTAAAATATGATTCAATTTTCTTACATCTTTTCCAGTGCACACTTACTGGTACGACAACAAAGTTGTTTATTGAATTACCACGAGCTTCGTTCAACCATTTTAGTGCCTTATCAACTACATTCATAAGTCATTTTAAGTTTTATGTTCAATATGAGATCGGAGCTGAAATTGTTACCAATTTAAAATAATATAAGTCTACTCATATATAAAATCATATTCATGAGTGGACACGCCATCATCGTTTGGTTAAAAAAAATTTTCCTGAACAATATTTGGTTGAATATTTCATTAAATCCTTGTTACCATCCATAACTGAATATTGTGTAGAAAATTTGAATAACTGATATGTTATCCACCGAGATTATCCTTATCACACACTATTTTATCTTCATCCACAATACAGAATCTCTTCTACCATTGATCATTACATGCAGAAATAAAATCAATTGCATGCGCACATTAAAACCATAAAAAATCACACATATGAACACAATATTTCATGGGAAAGATTAAAGTTTAAAAACCCCAACTATCTATATATTATATGTCATAGAGATCATGTAACAATCATTGTACAAAGCTCCTCACAAGCTCTCAGCACAACCTCCAATTGCTACACACTAATCAAGCTAGATCTAGCAAAACACATGCTCCAATCTCTGCCACCTGATAGCCAGCCTCTATTGTGTAATAAATGTTGTAGGATGGCTCATTAAATAACATAAACCACCTGTCTTGTACTGCGCAATCCTCATGGGCTTCTCCAATCACTAGTAGTTGCAAATATGCAACAGTATAGTCACAACTAATAGTTAACCTGCTCTTTCATCTATCTCTGCACTGGTCTCTACTGAAACTGTCCATGCACTGAAGTTAACTAATGTATTCTTTAGTTGATTAATGAGTTTATAATTAGGGAATTAATTAATAATTAATTCACACCACTCTTCACTAGTGTATTAATCAGTTAGACTAAATACAACTAGTTCAACTATGTTTATATTAGTTAAACTGAACACAACTCCATTAACTCCTCAATCAACTCCACCAAAATCTCTCACATGAGTTCTAACTGAATTCTCCATGAAATAGCTCCACTTAACCCCTAGGAATAGCTTAATTCCTTTTGTAAGCTCTTGTGCCACATCTGTGCACTTAACTGAAGTGCTCCAAGAGAATAATATAATGTTTATAGTCCAAATATTATTAAGATCTAATAATATTCGACATATCTATTTTTAGACTGGCAATCTAAAAATAGATTCCTCCCAATATGTCTAAATATAGAAGTCCATCTATTTTTTCCAACTTGACCAACCATCCACAAATAGCATCCTGCAACTCATATAACATGATCCATATGTCTAAAAATAGACTTTGCGCCAAAAATAGCCTGCGGGCCCACTTAGTGAAGGCGACTCTTTTCATTAAGCTCATCATCTTGATGCAATCTCAACACTCCCTCTCAACAATATAAGGATTATCTACCACCCCTATCCTGCCTCTATGGTATTCAAATTTGCTCCTGGTGAGTGCCTTCGTCAAGATATCAGCATCTTGATCCTCTGTGGGAATATATGAAAGTAACATGACCTTCCGCTGCACACAATCTCTGATATGATGATACCGGATGTCAATGTGTTTAGATCTGTCATGAAATACTGGATTAACTGAGATTTTAATGCAAATTTGATTATTACGATAAATCACAGTAGGATCTAAGTGTGAACCGAACAACCCAACCAAGATCTTCCTCATCCATATAGCCTCACATGCAGCCAAAATTGCTGCCATATACTCGGCCTCTATTGAACTGAGTGCCACGAATCTCTACTTCCTACTGTACCAAGAAACCGCTGTCAATCCGATACTAAAAATCCCTCCATATGTCCTCTTTCTATCCGTTGGGCTACCTACCCTATCTGCATCCATGAAGCCACACAGCTTTACCTCATTCGACTGTCTATACCATAATCCATATCCCAATGTGCCTCTGAGATATCTCAATACATTCTTCCCCGCCTTCCAAAAGAGCTTGGTAGGCTTAACCATAGCTTGTGAAATCTGGTTAACTACATAGCATATGTCGGGTCGTGTATTGACCAGATACATAAGTGACCCTACCAACTGTTGATAAATAGTGGCATCCACTACCTCTGCCAAAGTAGCATCCTCCTTCCTCCAACCACCAGGAAGAGGAGTATCAACAGGCTTGCAGCCATGCATGTTGAACTTCTCCAGTATCTCCCGGGCGTACTTACCCTGAGAAAAAAATAATCCACCACTGCGCTGCCAAATTTCCAATCCCAGGAAATAATGAAGGAGGCCCAAGTCCTTCATCTCAAACTCTTTTGCAAGATCAGCCTTGCATGAGAGTATCAACTGTTCATCACCGGTCAGTATCAAATCATCTACATAAAGTACAATTATCAGCAACTTACCCTCCACCACTATCTGGTATAGGTTCAGATCCGCCTCACTCTTGGAGAATCCAAGTCCAGTAAAATAACTATCGATCTGTGTGTACCAAGCACGAGGTGCTTGTTTCAACCCATACAACGCTCTCTTGAGCCTGCACACATGCGAATCGCTGCTGAAGATCTTGAAACCTTTAGGCTACTCTATGTACACCTCCTCCTCAATGAATCCATTGAGGAATGTAGTCTTCACATCCATCTAATGAATGTGCCACCCCAGCTGCGCTGAGAGAGCAAGAATCGTCCGTATGGAAGAATACCTTGCGACAGGTGCAAAGGTCTCCTCATAATCGCTCCCCTCAATCTGTGAGAAGCCTCAGGAAAAAAATATTGCCTTTTACTTCTCCACACTCCCGTCAGTTGCTTTCTTCACTTTGTAGATCCATCTCGAACCCACCACTGATTTCCCTTCTGGCCTTGGGACAATCTCCCATGCACTGTTTCTGACAATCGAATCATACTCTTCCACCATGGTATCTACCCATGCGGGATCCTCCACAGCTTCCTCAAAAGAGGATGGCTCTGTCACGATACATTGACTCATGAGAGCCATGTATCGAGTGTACCAATCAGGTGACTATCTCTGTCTGCACTATGATGTAGGTGCTCCTACAACCCTCTCTGCATCTTGAGCCAGTTGCTCAGCTTCTGTAGTGCGCTTCCGCCCTCTAATGGTTGGCGCTGCATGAGTGGTCTCTTCCACTCCATGAACTTCCTCTTGTGGCTAATCCACATCCTGAGGCTCATCCTTAGGAACTAATAGCTCCTCATCTACATGCAAGTGTGGCTCCCTCTCAAGCAAACACTTCATGGCTTTCTCCTCACGAAATTTGATATCCCGTCGCACAACAGTCTTGCGACTGTCTGGCAAATACACATGATAGTTGTGGGGTGTATCAGTGTACCCCACAAATATTCCAACCTCTGCGGTCGGCTCCAGCTTCTTCTTGGAATCCTTCGTCACATGAATGTAAATAGGTGAACCAAAAATCCTCAAATGGGAAATATTAGGCTTCTTACCAGAAAATGCCTCCTCGGGTGTACTCATGCCAAGTATCCTGTGAGGACAACAATTCTGCACATATACTACAGTATTGCATGCCTCAGCCCACAAGTGTATAGGAAGGCCTTGATAATGCAACATCGCCTGTGCAGCAACCACGATCATCTTGCTCCTCTACTCAACAACCCCATTCTACTGTGGGTTATGAGGTGCTATGAGCTCTCTTCGAATTCTTTCTACGCTGCAAAATTCCTTGAATTCGCCAGAGATGAATTCATCACCATTGTCGCTCCTAAGAGCCTTCACCTGCTTTCTTGATTATTTCTCAACCAGTGCCTTGAACTCACAGAACTTTGAGTATGTCTCGCTCTTCTTTTGCATGAAGAAGATCTAGCACTTTCGATAAAAATCATCAATAAATATCACATAATACCTGTGCTTTGTTGTCGAAGCTACTGAGAAAGGTCCAAACACGTCTGTGTGAATTCTCTCAAGGATTTTCGTGGCATGACTATCCTTCTCGTTGAAGGTGGCTTTCACAAATTTTCCTAAGGTACACCCCTTGCACTGATATGACTGTGCAAGAGTACCCTTAGGAAGCCCAATATAAATCTGCTGCAGTATCTTCAAAGCTCCATGGTGAAGGTGGCCCAATCTCTGGTGCCACAACTTGCCATCATCTCGGCTCACCACTCCTTCTGCCTTGCCTGCCATTTCTGCGCAACCATATACCTACAATTGATAAAGGTTCTTAACTCAAACCCCTATCCTCCGGGTCTCACCAGTTTCCTTACTGCGCAGGAAAGCCTTTCCCTCGCTAAAGAAAACATCATATCCCTTGTCTTCTAACATCGCCACAGAGATCATATTCTTCTTCAATCCTGGAGCATGCATCACTTCCTTCAATATGAAGGATTTACTAGACTCCCTCTCAAAGGAAATGGTATCGATACCGATCGCACTGTATCTACCATCATCGCCCATCTCGATGTGCACTCCAAGATCTTTCTCATCGAGATCAGTAAACAAATCTCGATCTCCTGTCATGCGAAAAGACGCACCACTGTCAAGAAACCACACTGAACCCATCACACATGAGACCAAGCATGCGATCAGTGAAAAATCCAGCTCAAACTGCGAGGCTAAGGCCTCTCCAGCTGTAGATCTAGCAGCCTGCTTATTTTTCTTCTTCTGTGGACAACTAGTGGCGTAATGTCCGTGTTGGTGACAATGAAAGCACTTCACCTTGTACATGTCCTGCTTCTTGCCTTTCACACCGGATTGAGAAGCTTTCTTGCTCTTCCCCTTATTTTCTTCGGCAGCCAAAGCGTAATTCTCTTCATCAGAGTTCTTTGATGAAGATCCGTCCCTGGTACTTCGCCTTATCTCATCTTGCACAAGATCCGACCAAAGTCGCTCCCATCCTAGAAATTTCTCTTGACCATTGACAGAGTCCTGATAGGAATGCCAACTCTTTGGAAGCCCAAGGAGAGCCAAGCTCACCAAGTCCTCATCATCAACAGTCACCCCCACACTTCCCAGCTCATCCCTGCATTGGATGAAATTCGTGAGGTACTTGGGCATACTGTCGCCTTTCTCCATTTTTATGTTTCTGAGTTTATCCTTGAGCACCAACTTCCTCTAGTCACTCTTGCTTTGAAATAAATCTTTCAAAGCTTTCCACATCAAGAATGGAGAAGCCTTACCATGAAGGCTGGACACTATGTGATCCTTCACACCTTCCAACAGAATCCTTCGACACTTTGTTGTCTTCTTTTGCCATGCGTCAAGTACGACAGCATCAATAGAAGTAGGTTTTGGAATTTCTACATCTATGAACGCCTTCAAAACATTGTCATCCAGCACCGCCTCCATCCTGTCCTTCCATGCAATATAATTCGAGCTGCCCTCAAGGTCATACTCCAATCGCAATCCGTTGAAAGACATCTCAACTTCGACACCAAGAAAACACTACTGCAAATTCGAATTCCACCAGCTCAAAACTCAACTGCTTCAATGTTTTGCAATTGCTCCAATGATCAATATTGCTCTAATACCATGTAGAAAATTTTAATAATTGATATGTTATCCACCGAGATTATCCTGATCACACATTATTTTATCTTCATGCACAATACAGAATCTCTTCTACCATTGATCATTACATGTGGAAATAAAATCAATTGCATGCGCACATTAAAACCATAAAAAATCACACATATGAACACAGTATTTCATGGGAAAGCTTAACGCTTAAAACCCCCAACTATCTGTATATTATATGTCATAGAGGTCATGTAACAATCATTGTACAAAGCTCCTCACAAGATCTCAGCACAACCTCCAATTTCTACACACTAATCAAGCTAGATCTAGCAAAACACATGCTCCAATATCTGCCACCTGATAGCCAGCCTCTATTGCATAATCAATGCTATAGGATGGCTCATTAAATAACATAAACCACTTGGCTTGTACTACGCAATCCTCATGGGCTTCTCCAATCACTGGTAGTTGCAAATATGCAACAGTATAGTCACAACTGATAGTTAACCTACTCTTTCACCTATCTCTGCATTGGTCTCCACTGAAACTGTCCATGCACTGAAGTTAACTAATGTATTCTTTAGTTGATTAATGAGTTTATAATTAGTGAATTAATTAATAATTAATTCACACCATTCTTCACTAGTGTATTAATCAATTAGACTAAATACAACTAGTTCAACAATGTTTCGATTAGTTAAACTGAACACAACTCCATTAACTCCTCAATCAACTCCACCAAACTCTCTCACATGAGTTCTAACTGAAGTCTCCATGCAATAGCTCAACTTAACCCCTAGGAATAGCATAATTCCTTTTGTAAGCTCATGTGCCACATCTGTGCACTTAACTGAAGTGCTCCAGGAGAATAAGATAATGTTTATAGTCCAAATATTATTAAGAGCTAATAATATTCGACATATTTATTTTTAGACTGGAAATCTAAAAATAGATTCCGCCCAGTATGTCTAAAAATAGAATTCCATCTATTTTTCCAACTTTACCAACCATCCACAAATAACATCGTGCAACTCATAGAACATGATCCATATGTCTAAAAATAGACTTTGCACCAAAAATAGCCTGCGGGCCCACTTAGTGAAGGCGACTCTTTTCACTAAGCTCATCATCTTGTTGCAATATCAACATATTGTGACCAAAGAGCAAGTTATTTCTCATTCCCAATACCTTGATCTTATGTACACTCAATCTAGCACACTCTATGATAAAATACTTGATGATACTAGACCTTGATAAACTGTTCCCCGATCTTCTGGTAAATAATCACATGTCACTGATGGAATTATTGGTTCTACTAACTAGAATCCACTGAGTAAACCATCTAGTTCAAATCCTAATGCAACTACCTAAAACCCCTCCTCCACTACTCCTGAAACTTCTACTTTTGAGATCAATGTCGTTTAATCCACTAAGGGTAAATCTCAGCAACTAGGAAGTCATATAAAAGGGAAAGGTAAAAGGAAGAAAGATAATCCCCCACAGAACAAACAAAATAACCAGTCTTCTGATGAAAAGAGGAAACCACGTTATCCATGCTTAATATGTGATGAGGAGAATTTCACTCGCAATTGTCTGTATCGGGTGAAAGTAAATAAATTACTTAATTCATATGTTATGCATGTTGTCCTGATAAATCCATTTCATAACCGGGATATTAACATGGTTGCTCAGGATCTTGCTTCCTCTTCCTTAGTTATGATTCTTTCCTCCACCAAGCAGGAAAATAAATTTATGGTGGAAACTATTAATAAGGACTATGGTAATATAAATCTCTTGATTGGTCATGATACTAATCAACCTACTAGCTCTATATCATCTACTCCGGATGCTACCCCAATTGTGATTCCTACTGAGTTGACAATTAATCCTCTGAAGGTTGTTATCCATAAGTCTCTATTCAACCCTTGTGCAAGAGCTGCACAAAATTATAACATAGTTGAGGATCTGGCTTAAGCTACTTTAGCTATGTCAACTCTCAAGTTTTTTCAAAATTATCACACCCAGAATAAGGATTTACTTGCCATAATTTTATGTATTAATCCTTCATATTCTAACCTTATAGTTTTTAATCATGAGAATCATACACCTAGAATTCCACCCCAATTAACTTTCATAATTTAGGTTATGGTTCAAAGTAATACCATGCATTGAACCATTTTGGATAAAGTAGATTCAACCTATATTATGTCTCTTTCTTGCTAGAATTCCGTTGGTTCTCCTCCCCTCAATCAGTCACCGACTACTTTAAAGGCTTTTGATGTATGGGGCTTCAAGACATATGCAATCTTGATTTCATTACAAAATGAATTAGGTGGAAAAATGGTGTCAGTAGAAGTCAAATTTATTGATGAACCATTAGATTATAATATTCTATTGGGTGATACATGGGTTTACGTTATGTCTATTTTCATCTCGACTTATTTCAGAATAATAGTTTCCCCTCATTTTGGGGGCATAGTGGGCATTGATTAACTCACCTTATTTTCCAAAAAATCTCAAGTTACTTGAAACATTCCCCTTATGGGAGAAACCCCACTCACATATCAACATGTTGGGGTGGTATTTCTTAAATATTATTCCCACATGGGAACCTTTTTGCTTCCTCCTCTTCCTTATCCCCTTCTAGAAAGCTTGAATCTGGTTTCCTACATCAACATGATATCTTCTTGTACTACTCAATCTGATCCTTGGATAGTACCAATTGTATCTAATATTGATCCTTTTTGTGACCAAATTCTTCTTATTCATATCGATCTCGAAGATGAATCCATGTATTCAACCTCTGCGACACATTCTGATCCCTCCTCTTCAATCAATTGGGTTGACTATTCCTTAGATTATTGCATGTCTTCTGATACTTTCTGGTACATTTCTACTGATGAGAGCGTCATGGAGATCATGATGCCAAATGATGTGTCGTGGGACAATCATTTCCATCTTTCCTCCTTACCTAATTATTTCGAGGATAATCTTAGTGATATGTATTCACCCAATTTTGTTGAGATGTCTGTGAAATTTGCATCCATCCATGATATTGATTTTGAAAATAAATTTTCAAATATTGAACTGATTGTCCCTTTTGATATTTTGATCAAACTTAGAATTGTTGAGAATGTACATATTGGTGCATCTTGCTCTCTATATGAGATCAAGAATTATCAAGCCTTTTCCAGGAATTTTGAGAAATTTTCGCTTGGTATTATGAAGAGATATCAGGTATTGACCCAAAAATGGTTTTACATGAAATCAAAACATATCCCTATGCTAACCCAGTTCGATAGTGTTTACATCCAATCCATCCTAAGAAGTTTGTTGATATTGAGGCTAAAGTTGAAAACTTCTCCATGTTGGTTCCATCTACCCGGAACCTCTAATTGATTGGGTCTCAAACATTGTTCCTATCATGAAAAAACAAGGAAGAATTCATGTGTGTGTTGATTATCAAGAAATTAATAATGCTTGTCCTAAGGAAAATTATCCTACCTTTTTCATTGACCAGATTGTTGATGATTGTGATGGTAGTAAAGCATTTTTCGTTTATGGACAGCCTTTCTACCTACAATCAGATCAGCATTCTCCCATTGGACCAACAAAAAAAAACATTCATTTGTCCATGGGGAAAATTTGTATATAAAAATCTCACATTCGGATTGAAAACTGTTGGGGCCAATTTTCATAGGGCAATGAATTATGCCTTCCATGACATTAAACACATCATAAAACCATATTTGGATGACCTTCCTGCCCACTCAAAACATTGTGTTAATCATCTGATGAATCTTAGGGCTATATTTATGCGTTGTCAAGATTATAAAATCAGGTTCAATCCACACAAATTTGTGTTTTGTGTTAGCTTCGATTGAATTCTTTGCTTCATCATATCGAAGCAAGGAATTTGTATTGACCCCCTGAAATTCTTGGTGACCCTAGATATGCCTTCTCCTCCCTCTCTTGTTTAGCTTCAACGACTCCAAGGGAAGGCTAAATTTCTACAGAGATTTGTTCCCAACTATGTTGAACTTACAAAAGGATTTACTCGCTTGTTAAAGAAATGGATTCCCTTCCATTGGAATGACACTGCCCAAAAGGAATTTGATTCTTTGAAAGGTGTTTTGATTCGGGCATCATTGTTGTATCCCCTGGATTACCAACCAAATTACTCCTTGTACCTCGCCACTATAGTTACTACCATTTCTATGGTATTGGTCCAAGAGGAAAATATAGGGAACGATCATCCCATTTATTATTTGAGTTGGGACTTGAATGAAACTAAGATCAAATATACTCATGTTGAAAATTTAGCTTTGTTAGTTATCCAAGTTTTCCAAAGGTTTTGCCACTATATTCTACTTCACAAGACTATGATTGTTTCTTATTGCAAGCCCATGATGTACATTTTGTCACAAGAATTTCTAGGGGGGAAGTATTCCAAATGGATCACCGTCCTCCAAGAGTTCGATTTGGAATGCATCAAATCCAATTCAAAGAAATACTTGGTATTTTTCAAGCTTATTTGTGACCTTCCCACTACTAAAATCGAAATGACATCTGACGATTCTATTCCAGAAGAGTTTTTATTCCTAATAGATTCATCTAACCCGTGGTATGGATACATTATCATATATATCTAGACCTAGAATTGTTTTTCTCGATACCTCTCGCTCTGACCATCGACATATCAGATATCAGGCTAAAAACTATATTATAATTGGATAAAACCTTTGTCGTTGTGGTATTGATATGATTTTTCACATCACATCACATCACATCTCCAAATTAATTCCATGCTATGGGATGTGGTGGACATATTTCTAGTTATACCACCGCTACCGCACATTATATTTTACGTGTTGGCTACTTTTGGCCTACTATGTTTCATGATTGTATCCTCATTGTCCAAAAGTGTCATGTATGCCATATATATGATTGTAAAACTTGTGCTCCACTATCTCATTTTCACCCCGTTATCATCATTGGTTATTTTGAAAAATGGGGCATTGAATTTATGAAATGTAATCCTCACTCAGTCAAGCGGCATGGCTACAGCATTGTGGCAGTATACTACTTTACCAATTGTGCTGAGGTGGTTGATGCCTACATATAATAACACTGACAAACTAACTTCTTTCTTTCTCTTAAATCATGTCAATGAAAGGTTTGGTTTACCACAAACTATAGTTACAGACCATGGGAAGCATTTACGTAATCACATGATGTTTGAACTCACTACCAAGTTGGACCTTCACTATAAACTATCAACTCCCTACTACCCACAAGAGAATAGGAAAGTCGAAAAAAAAAAAAAAAAGTCTTGAAATTGATACTTCAACGCATGATAGGGATCCATAAATTGGATTGGAATCTTATCCTTTATGCAACCTTCTGGAAATATCAAACCTCTATCTAGAATGCTACCGAATTCATGCCTTTTCAATTTGTGTATGGTCTGGAAGAGATCCTTTCTATTGAGTGTGAAATTCCATCTCTGAAACTTGATTTCGAACTCCTCCCTGCCACTTCCACTAAATAAGAATGTCTCTTAAATTTGAGATGATTGGATGAAACTCGGTGCGATGTCACAGTGGCTAATGAATCCCATAAGAGACGCATTAAGGCACAATATGATAAGAATGTCAAGGCTCATCCTTCTCAAAAGGTGACCTTGTATTGTTGTATGATCAAGAGTCTAATAATTTAGGACCTGGTAAGTTCAAGCCAATGTGGCTAGGCTCATACATTGTTAAACATATTCTTGCTCAAGGGGTCTATGATCTTATTGATTTTGATGGAGTTCTGTTGGAGCAGCCCAAAAATGGGTTGTACCTCAAAAAATACTATGCTTAAGTAATTTTTGTGTAATTCACTATGTACATATTATTTATAGTTCTGATTAGTGTGTTTATAATGTGTTCCCTTCAGATTTTCCCATTGTTTCTATTAATCGTGCTTTACATTTGCTTTGCAGATGTTGACATCCCTTCAACCATATGTTGGTCATGTTGACAAATCTAGTTCTAGTACTCAGAACCTTTCCTTTGCGATGTGGGATAAATATGCTTTGAATGGTGAGTTAGTGAGTTTACAAGGGATTTGTATCATTAAATCTACCAATAATGAGTATAACGCAGTGCTCTAACTATTTTATGATGTTATTTCTCATGGTATCTGCCATATAGTCATTAGAATAGACTCAAAACTTGTAATACTACACTTGAATAATGTCTATTTAGTTAGAAGTCCAACTATCCTTCATATGTTTTTAAGGGTTCACATTCTAGAAAGGATTTTGATTATATCCAATATCAACACATTCCTACAAGTCTAAATACATCGATAGATGCATTGGAAAATCATGTTTTAGACAGACATTAGTATGTAAATTAAATTAAATTCACATCACATACATTGAATAAAGATATAGAATGCATAAGAAACACTAATAAGTATATATATATATATATATATATATATATATATATATATATATATATATATATATATATATATATATATATATATATATATATAGATAGATGTAAATGTTATTTTTTGCAAAAATATTTTCCTGGGACACATGGCCACATGACCTATCATATCAAAAAATATACATGTATTTAAAAAGAGGGTCCATACAGGTGAAATAGATTTCAGAAGAGAGAGGAATAACCTGTTTCCGAGTTTTTTAATAACCCAACGTTTCGGACCTCCTCAATGAGTCCATCATCAGGGGTAGATGCCAAATATTCTTTGAAAATATTGTGAGGAATAGAGCAAAGGAATAGATATATAAATAGTAAATTATTGAGGAGTTTATTATGGTCAGTTTGATGAAATTTAATTTAATTTAATTTATATATTTATTTGAATTATTTATTTATTCATTTGAATTTATTTATTTATTTATTTATGTTATTATTTATTCTTTTTCTTTTATTATTTTTTCTTTTTAATTCAAATATAATGTATTAAGAATTATTAAACCTTATTGAATTCAAAAATTAAAAACTTAATTACATAAAGGGGTTATACTATAGAAGAAGGTAGAGTATAAAAATTTTGAGACTAATTATTACATTTATAATTTGTTATTATTAATTCTGATGTCATAAGAGGTTTGATGTATTAAGGGTTTCCAAGTATGGATGATGATAAGGCCATCATCACGATTTATGTTATTTTTTCTTTTTTCAATTTCTATGGCCTCTTTGATTTTTATTTTTAGGTAATGGTCCTCTTTAGAGACAATTTTGGCATCCTCCATTTGTATGTAATGTGAGGATGAGAAGGCATGCTCTACCAAGGCATATTTAGTAGTTTTGTTCCTAGATAAGTCAACAACATGTTCTTTCAGTCTAATGCTAAGGGATCTACCTGTTTCACCAATGTATTCTTTACCACAAGAGCATGGTAAAATGTAAACTCCTTTTTGCAGCCTAGGGTTTATAGGGTCCTTAGTGGAGTCTACCATATTTAAAATAGTATTAGGGGGAGTGAAGGAAATCTTAATGTTATGTTTGTTAAGGATTTTGGACATTTTATCAGTTGTTCCTTTATGTGAGGTAAAGAGATTTTAGGGATGTAAAAGGCTCTTTTTATGTTATTTTTATTAAGGGTTTGGCAAATAGTTTTGTTGATGACATGTTTATTATATCCATTATGTTGAAATACATGGCAGAGATGGTTTATCTCATGTTCTAGGTGGGGAGAGTCTGAAATTCTGGACGCCCTAGTCGTTAGGGTTTTGATGATGCCAATTTTTTGTTTAGGGTGGTGATGTGAGTTAGCATAAAGGTATCTATCTTTGTGAGTTTTCTTTCTATAAACTTTGGTTTTGAGTTTTACTTCTATTTTGTTAAAAATATGTCTAGGAAAGGCAATTGGTTATCCTTTTCAATTTCAATGGTGAATTTAATGTGACTCGAGAGACTATTAATGTGAGCTAAGAAATCATTTAATTTCAATATACCATGGGTCCATTTTGTGAAAACATCATCTACATATATTTTCCATTATTCACGGGTGAATGGAAAGGATTTGAGGGCTTTTTGTTCAAAATGTTCCTTGTATATGTTGGCAATTATAGGAGATAAATGTGATCCCATGGCTACCCCATGATTTTGTTAATAAATTATTCCATTGAAGATGAAGAAAGATGATTTTAAGCACAATTTTAGGAGGTCTACAGTCTCGCTATCTGTGATAGTTTTCATAATATTGATGGCTTCATATATAGGAATCATAGTGTAAAGGGAGACAATGTCAAAAATTACCATGAGATCTTCGTCTTGCATATCAAGGTTCTTGGTCCATTGAAAAAAGGATGTAGAGTCTTTGATATACAACGAGGTGTTTCCAACAAGGGGGTGAAGCTTTTTGGCAAGGTATTGAGCAAGGAGGTAGGTGGGTGAACCTATGGTGTTGACTATGGGTCTTAGAGGGATGCCTAATTTATGAACCTTGGGACTGTTGAGTCCCGAATTTGTCTCTCTTCCATACACTTTTCCATATCTCTTTCACTCACCTAAACCTCCAAAATTGTCAAATATCATGTGCAAAAGGGTATCTAACATGGTTTTTAATTATGTTTGTGTGTTTTCTATTTGATTTAGATTTTGTTCATACAGCTGCGGAAACTTGTCACTTTCCGCAGTCGCTGCAACTTTCCGCAGCTATTTTGTGGAAATCAATGTTACAGGTGTCAACGAAGGAAACGAGCCACATGGGCAGGCTAGGAATGACAAGGACATGGTTCGTGTCCTATTGGTTCAATGAAATTCGTCAAGGAAAGCCGCGGTCAAAGCCATCCACGTGGAAGTCAACTGTGGAGTTCTATGTCGGCTGGACTCTGTTTCGTGGCATAGGAACATCCATACGGCCGTTTCCCAAGCTTGTGGAAGTTAATTGACATCTGTGCAAAGTTCTGGAGTTGAATTTAAGCGCCCACCTTCCATAGATCCGTTTCCCAAACATGGCCATACTCCTAAATCCGTGGCCTTTGTGGTTTACGTGTTGGCTGCTATCATAAACTTCAGGAAACAGTTACATTTTATTGCTTTATAAAGAGCGTTTGCATACGCACGTAGAGTTAGTGAATGTGAGTTGATAGTTGTTAGTTGTTAAGTTGATGTGCGTACTCTGTTATGTGGTGATTACGCTGCCTTAAGCCGTAATACCACCAGCCTGTAATGACTTTCTTTTTAATGTGAAAAACTCTGTTTCATAACTTAATTCGTGTTTGAAGATCATACCAGAGCTGCGTAGAGGGCCCCTGCTCAGCCGAGGTTCTGTGTATTAATGTATATATTTTTTATTTCATTTCTTTAAGCAGTCATTGTATCATAACTCATTACATGTTCATATTTCATAGTTGTTTTATTTCTGTTCATACATTTCTGTAATTTCCATTGCATTCCTGTCTTTTATGTTTTTATGATTGTTAAATCACTGATCAGTTTTCGTGTGCAGGTTTTAGGTAGACAGCCCGGGGCATTTTCATAGTATTTTTGCTAATGATATGAAACTGATATTATTCTGCTGCTAGTTTTCTTTCACAGTCTTTGTTTAACTTCAGTTTTGTTTTGTGCACTTGAGTTTTGTTTATCTGATTCAGTAGTTAAAATTAGACATATTAAGCTACTCATAGTGTCTTCAGCTACCTCCGAAAGCCACAGCTGGACTGATGGTGAGGGGCTCCATGATGAGATGTGTAGTTTAGTATTAGTTTCCTTTCTGCAAAATTAGATATATTAAGCTGCTCATAGCGTCTTCAGTTTCCTCCGAAAGCCACAGCTGGACTGATGGTGAGGGGCTGCATGATGAAGTGTGTAGTTTAGTATTAGTTTCTTTTACGCAAACTTAAATATATTGAATCATGTATGACATCTTCAATTGCCTCCGAAAGCCACAGCTGGACTGATGGCGAGGGATTGAATCATGTGTGTATGGTTTAGTGTTAGTTTACTTTCTGCAAATTAAATATCAGTTACACAAGTTGTTTATGATTACTTCCGCAAGTCATAGCTGGTCTAATGATGAAGGGTCAGAAAATGAATTGATGTAATCTGGTTTAGATTTCTTTCATTGCAATTTTGAATTTCCATAAGCGTAGTTTCTTTTGTGTTCAGTTGGCAGCAAGAATATTTTAGTTTTCATATTCACTAGTTTCTTGTTTTGATTCATTAGATTAACAGCACTTTCCATTTCAGCAGTTTACTTTCTTTTGTCATTTGTAATTTCAATTTGCTTTTAAAGTTTCGAGATTGGTAAATCATTATAGGGGATATCACTTCCTTGAACAATTATAACCAAACTTGTTTTTTTCACTTTAGAATTTCCATTTCACCTTAGAAAGACCATAAACGACAAAAAGTTAAGAAAGAGGTTATCTTGCACATATAGTGCGCCGCACTTCATCAGCTTACGATTTCCGGATTGACAATTAAATGCAGCAATTTAGGACACACTAAATTGACCAAACATTTTGGCGCCGTTGCCGGGGAAGTGTAACTAGGTAGCCAATTTCTTAAAAAAAAAACACATAAAATCATAAAAAGAAGGGAAAACTTGATAACTTCTTGAAGTATGCTCTCCTCTTGCACCTAGTGTGATCTAGAGGATCAGAAAAGAGAGTTATTGGTTTAGTAATTTCTTAAGTATGCTCTCTTCTTGCACCTAGTGTGATCTGGAAGATCAGAAAGAGAATTATTAGCCCAACTTTTATTAAAAAATATAAAAAAAAATGACATGCATAGAGCAAGAGATTCTAGGGGAAGGTTTATAGCTAAAGCCAAGAGTTCGATTTTCACAACTCCATCTTCTTCAAGGCATAGACCAGATTCACCATCATCTACCCCTAGCCTTAATATTTTTGGAAGCCAAAGAACAGCTGAATTAGAGGATTCTCTTACACCACCTACTAAAGCCTACTTAGAAAACAAAGAAACTTTCTCTCATCCTTCCTTGATAGAAGAACTAGAGGACTATAAGGACTCTAAAGAAACTATCATGGCAGAGGAAGTAATAAATAGAGGTGGAGGTAGAGGAGGAGGAGATAATGAAGATAACAATGGTGAAGGAAATAATGGTAGAAATAGGGACGATTTTCTTGGATTCCCTATAGTTGATGAGGAAACTCATGCAACAATGAAAAATATTTCACCATTTGTTCTCCCTAACTTTTATGGATTACGAAGTGAGGATCCTGAAACATTTCTGTTTGAGTTTGAAGTAGTGTGCCGAACTTATGACTATATGGAAGATTCTCAAAAACTCAAACTGTTTCCTTCAACATTGAAGGGATCTGCTTTGAAATGGTTCATGGGATTAGCCACTCAATCTATCGGGACTTGGAATGATATGAAACAAACATTTTTGGATAGATACTTGGACTATTGTATGCCCACCAATCACAAGGATGAGGTATTCAAAATGATGCAAAAAAAAGATGAAAATTTGGAAGACTTAATTGAAAGATTTCAATACAACTTGAAAAGAGCAAAGATGAGCAACTTAGATAATGAAACCTTGAAAGCCCTCGTATTAAAAGCCATTAGAGATGAATGGATAGACATTTTAAACATGATGGGTAAAGGAGACATTTCTCAACTCCCATTTCATGATATAACAGAACTATGTATCCAATTCTCGAGGGGAAGATCTAAAACTGGAAAAGGGCCTAGGGATTCTTCTCTTATTAGGGCTAACAAATCTGCAACTGGATCAGTAAGTAGGGCAGAGATTGGTAATATGCTTGATGAGTTTAAAACTAATATCTTAGGGGGTCTTAGTGAACAACTAGACACCCTTAAAATCCAAAACAAGCAGAAAGCAGAAACAGATGCTTTAGCCATATTTTGTCCGAAATGTAGAAAGAAACATGCTTTAAGGGAATGTCCCTTGGATGCAAAAGTTGTAGAAACATGTATGATTTGCTCAGAAAATCATGAAATCAAGGATTGTCCTTCAATCCCTGGACTCAAAGTTGTTTTTCAAGAAGATCCAAATTCAATAGAATCTCTATGTTTTGTCGCAAGGAGACCTTGGCAGGGACAACAATCTCAAGGGTTTAATAACCCTATGAATCTTCAAACCCCACCAAATTGGACTCCTTGGCAACAACCTTGGCCCCAACATCAAAACTCATATCAGCCATGGGTACAAGGAATGCAAAATCCTTATGGGATATTTGCTCAATTTTATCAATATCCTCCATCTTTTCAAAACCAACAAGCTCTACAATTTCCAAGCCAAAATCCACAACAACTTTCATTGCCATTTCCACAACATCAACCTTCTCAACAAAATACAAATCCTCAACTCATGCTCCCATACCAACAAAAGACAAATCAACTTCCAGCTCAGCCACTGCCAAATCCTAACAATAAGAATCCTCAAACTACTTATATGGTAGAAGGACAACAATTTCCTACCTATATGATTGTTCCTCTCAACGATGTACAACTCAGATCTGGTAGAGTTTTAGAAAAACCTTCTATAGACATTCAAGAGCAAGATACCTCTGATGAGGACTCTCTTCAAGTCAATAAGGGTTCTGAGGAAGAATCTCTTCAAAATTCAAAAATTCAAAAAGAAAAAGAAAAGCTAGCATCCACAACTCCTATAGTTGAGCAACCTGTATCTTCATCTACACCTCCTTTTTCGGAAAGACTACAAATTGATAAGGGGGTGGAAAAACAAATTTTGTTGCCTAACTATGACTTTCTAGATGAATTGAAGAATGTTTGTATCAAGATTCCATTGCTACAAGCCATTCGAGAAATTCCTATTCTAGCAAAACCATAAAGGAGTTGAGTTTCAAAAGACCAGGAAGAAAGCTAAAGGACACAAGAAGAATCCACCTGGTAGGAAAGATTGCAGACATTATGATGGGAAAAATTGCCATGCAGAAGTATGTAGATCCTGGAAGTCCAATTGTCAAGACACATATAAATGGGATAGAAATTCCAAACACATTGATTGACTTAGGGGCTGCTATCAACATTATGAGTAGACAGACTATGGAGCAGTTAAAACTTCCTAACCTTCTTTTTACACCTACTTTTTTGCAACTTGCAGATCGATCGGTTATTAAACCAGATGGTGTATTAGAAGATATTTCAGTCTCCTTAGATTCTTGGGAATATCCAGTAGACTTTATGATTTTGACTCCCAAAAGTAATCTAGGAGGACATCCAATAATCTTAGGAAGACCTTGGCTGGCCACAGCTGATGCTTTTATTAGTTGTAGATCCGGAGACATGTACATTTCTAATGGTAATTCGACAAAGAAATTCAATTTGTATCCTCCCGCAAGAGCAATTACAGAAATAGGAGACAATGAATGGGTCGATGATGAGAACACTATACACCCTGTCTTTACCATTTCTGAGATTAGTGAGGATAGTCAAATTCTGAACACATTAGAAAATTTTGAGATAACTTCAGAATATGACCCCACACAATTTCAGTTGGAATCTAACATAGAATATTTATCATCAAGACAAATGTCTCTTTACTCTATGGAAGAATTTGGTAATTCTGTTTTTGAGATTTTTCCAGAAAAGACATTAAATATCAACAAACATCTGGAGAAGTCACAACAAGAAGAACTAACCAGAAACTTGCAAAAACATTCTACTGCATTTGCATGGGAGTATACTGACATGAAGGGTATTGATCCTAAGACTTGCATCCATCATATCTATATTGAGGAAAACAGTAGACCAATCAGACAACCTCAAAGAAGGATGAATCCAAATCTTAGGGAGATAGTGAAAGAAGAGCTCCAAAAACTTCTCAATGTAAACTTCATTTATCCAATTTCAGATAGTAGATGGGTTTCTCCTTTGGTTATAGTACCTAAAAAGAATGGTAAATGGAGAGTATGCATTGATTACAGGGAATTGAACAAAGCAACTTTGAAGGATCACTTTCCTTTGCCTTTTATTGATCAGGTATTAGATACATTAGCAGGTCAAAAGTACTTTTCATTTTTGGATGGTTTTAGTGGCTATAATCAAATTCAGGTAGCACCTGAAGATCAAGATAAGACCACATTTACTTGTCCATAGGGAACTTTTGCCTACCGAGTGCTTCCTTTTGGGTTATGTAATGCACCAGCAACATTCCAAAGAGCAGTACTAGGAATTTTTTCTGATCTAATCCATGATTGTGTAGAGGTTTATATGGATGATTTTACAGTTTATGGTAATTCATTTAAAGAGGCATTAGAAAATTTGGAAAAAGTTCTCATAAGATGTAAAGAAACAAACCTTTCATTAAGCCATGAAAAATGCTTTATGATGTTTACTGAAGGGATTGTTTTAGGACATCATATTTCAGGAGATGGAATTAAAGTTGATAGATCAAAAGTTGAAGTCATCTCCAAGTTACCTATTCCAAATTGTCAAAGAGATGTTAGAAGTTTTCTAGGATTTACTGGTTACTATAGAAGATTTATAGAAAACTTCACTAAAATAGCATCTCCACTCTTGAAATTGCTTACAAAAGACTGTGAATTTAAATGGGATCCTGATTGTCAATCAGCTTTTGAAACTTTGAAAACAAGAATATCTGAAGCACCTATCTTGAGAGGACCAAATTGAAAACTTCCTTTCCATATTTCTACAGATGCTTCAGATACAGCTCTTGGAGTTGTGTTGGGTCAAAAAGATTTAATTCCTTATGCCATTTATTACACCAGTAAAAATTTGACTCCCACAGAGTTGAACTATACTGTGACTGAAAAAGAGTTTTTAGCTGTTGTTCATGCAATTAATAAGTTTAGACATTACATAACAGGCTGTGAAACTTTTATTCATACTGACCATTCTGCAATTAGATATTTAATGAACAAACCTGTTACTAATGGCAGAGTGACAAGATGGCTTTTACTTTTGCAAGAATTCAATATTACTGTGTTGGATAGACCAGGAAAACAGAATACAGTAGCTGATTTCTTGTCTAGAATTCAAAATACTAAAGAAGATTCTCCTGTAGAAGATAAGTTTTCTGATGAATATTTGTTTGCAGTAACTATTAAGACCCCTTGGTATGCAGATATTGCTAACTATTTGGTTACAGGGAAACTACCTTCACATTTATTTCCAAGAGAAAAACGAAAAATTATTCAGGAGAGTTCAAGATGTTCATGGATTTCTAACGAATTGTTTAAAACAGGGCCAGATCTTGTGATCAGAAGATGTGTCAGGGAAGATGAAATGCCTGATATTCTTAAGGCATGTCATGATGAACCATGCGGCGGACACTTTACGGACAAAAGGACGGCCTATAAAATCCTTTCCTTGGGATATTATTGGCCTTCTCTCTTCAAAGATGCAAAACAATATGTCGAAAGGTGTGATAGCTGCCAAAGAGTAGGGAAACCTACCCTTTCAAATGAAATGCCATTGCAAACACAGGTACTCATTGAACCCTTTGAAAAATGGGCTTTGGATTTCATTGGACCTATTAATCCACCATCTAAGCAAAAGAAGTATATATTGGTTTGCACTGATTATGTTACTAAATGGGTAGAAGCTAAAGCATTAGTATCTGCTACTGAAAATTCAGTTGTTCATTTTTTTTATGAGGATATTTTTACTCGCTTTGGTGTTCCAAGAGAAATTGTAACAGATCAGGGGAGCCAATTCACATCAAATTTGGTGGAGAAGTTGATGGAAGAATACAAAATCAAGCACAGAAAATCTACTCCTTACCATCCTCAAGCAAATGGTCAAGTGGAGTCCACAAACAAAGTTCTTGAAAGTATCATCACCAAAACTGTTCATCTACATAGAAGAGATTGGGCAGAAAGGCTTCCAGAAGCCTTGTGGGCCTACAGAACTACATGGAGGAATACAGCAGGACATTCTCCCTATGAACTTGTTTATGGGAAAGAAGTCTTGCTCCCCATTGAGTTCCAAGTCAAGACCTTCAAGATAGCAGTTCAGTTGGGAATGGACTTATCAGAAGCTCAAAAGCATAGAATGGAGCAATTGAATGAGCTAGATGAGATCAGACAAGAAGCAATTCTAAAAACTGATCTAGTTCAATATCAAAGAACTAAGTGGCATGACAAATATATCAAAGAGAAGAAGTTTCAAGAAGGAAATTGGGCATTGTTGTTTGACTCCAAGTTTAAAGACTTTCAAGGGAAATTTCAGACTCATTGGCTTGGGCCATATGAGATTGACAAGGTCTTTAACAATGGAGCTGTAAGAATCAAGACCATTGATGAGTTTCAAACTCCTCTTTTATTGAATGGCCATAGATTGAAAGTTTATCATAAGCCACTCTCTAAAGAGGATTTTGTCAAGTTGTTTCAAGAAAGTTCTGCAATCAGGCTGGTACAGAAGAATCCTTCTTCTCTACCAAGCTAGTTTTTGTTTTTCAAGTTAAAAAAAAAAAAAAAAAGAAAAAAAAAAAGAAAAAAAAAAAGAAGAAAAAAAAATGGTATAAGCCTGAAAACCAATCATCGATTGGCAGTCTTATACAGAAAATATGGGGTGAAAATCAGGGACACCTGACACTCTATATTTTCCAAAAAAAAATTCTGTCTTTTATTTTTATCTCACCACCCACTCCATTTCATTTCACTTCATTTCATTTCATTTCATTTCATTTCACTTCATTCCACTTCATCTCATCCATTCCATCAATAAAAATATTTTTATGACCATTTCCATCTGGTCATTTGTCATTTGTTCATTTCTATTTCAGCCAAGTAATAGCTGTGTCAGTTTCCGCAGCTGATAGCTGTTTCCGCAGCTGACTCCAGTTTCCGCAGCCAGAAGCAGATTCCGCAGCTGCTACTACTCTGTTTTCAAAAAGAATGTACAGTTAGTTGTTGTTTTCATAAAATCATGAAATAAAATGTAGGAGAGGATCAATGGGACATTCAAGACACTAATGAAGATCAATCAGTTGAAGACCAAGGGCAAAAGCAAGGATTCCAAAGGTATGAATAAAGTTTATTTCAAATAGTATAAAAGACACATTTTTATGTAATTCTAAACTATGAGCTCTACCCATAACGCGCAATGATTATATTGACAGTCAGTAACCTTCCACGATCTCTATGTTATCCTCTTGCATTTATTCACAAACGGCTTCATTATTGAAATTCCGACTCTTACTCATGTTCAAATAGCCCACCGAAGATAATGATACGTATTTGAGTTGACAAAGGACTCTTACAAGCCGCATAACTCCATAATCATTGATTGAAACGGTTCATATTTATGACACAGCCACCAAAAATTCAAAATACGGCTGAATGCATTATGCTTTGTTAACTTCTTTGTCGTTTCTCTGTCGTGTTTACAAAACCTCACTCTACTCATTCTCATTCCCTGTTTCACTCCATTTCGTTCCTCTTACTCACTCTCATTCTCGTATATTCACCCACAGTCTTATTCTATTCTGTGTATGGTGCTCATTTCCGTTTTGTGATAACATCCCCACAGCATTGTGCTCGACTCCGTGTATTCCATCGTTCCACTTCCGCTTAAAACCCTCACAGAGGCAAGCTGTGAAGCACAGAGAAGTAAAATGGAAAAATTATTAAGGGCAGAGCCGGAAGGACCGAAGTTCATAGAGGGATTTCCACAAGCAAAAGAGATGTTGAGAAAAGCTAAATGGCTGCGTTTTATTCAGAAATTCCGGGGTTACCACAGAAAAGTTACCAAAGCGTTTGCAAGATCATTTGATGGCTCGGAAGCAGAAGTGGGAGACCTCAAGTTTTTGGTTAATGAAGCATCAATAGCAGCAGCCACAGAACTTCTTCAGGAAGGAGAACGGTGGTTCAAAAACAAAAGTATCAGTGATGAGGCATGGAGACCAATCCTCCGAAATCAAGGTATGGATATCACTGTTTTCAAAAGAGGAATCCCAGTGCATGCAATAAAAGATGAATGGGCCACTTTATTACTCATTGTTCAGAAATTTATCACATGTGAAGGCCGCTTTGGCTCTATGTACATGTATCATATTAGGATATTGATGAATTTCCTTGAAAACCAAACTCTCAATCTTCCTTATTTCCTATTCAATAGCTTGAAGAAAATGGTTGTGACTGTGCAAAAACACCTAGGAGATGTAGAGCCTCATTTATATCATCATGGGCTTATAAAAATTTTGATTGAAAAGGAGCTAAAAGAAAGAAAAGATACATGGGAACAATTCTTAGTAAGAAACTTCTTTGAAGAACCTCGGGAAATTCCTGAAGGTAATCCAATTAGAAGGAGTAGAAGAAAGAAAATGGATGTTGAAACCCAAGATGCTCCTACACAGGAAGTTCCCGCAGCTAGCACAGCAAAAATAAGTAGAAGGAAAAGAACAGTAGATGAAATCCAAGATACTTCTACTATTACTATGAAGAAAAATGATAGAGAAGAGAGATTGGTAAAAAGGAAGAAGGAAATCAAAATTAAGAAGCCAATAATATCAAAAGGGAAAGAAATTGTTGAGGCTGTCCATAAAAATTCTTCTGAAGAAGAAGAAGATCACCAAATTCTATCTGAGAGATTAATTTTTCTTCAAAAAAAGTCATCTCTATCTAAAAAGGCAAAAACAGGAAAACAAGAACAAAAGGGTAATGTACCACAGCAAGTGAGGAGAAGCAGCAGGCTTAAGGGAAAACTGAGAAAAACACAAATTAAAGGTCCTCATTTCATTGATTTGGGTGAAGAGACATCTGAACAGTCTCCAACTGACCATAGTCCATTTCAGTCAGTTAGTGACCCTGACTCCTTTCACTCCCAATCAGACAATGAGCGTACTCCATCTTATTCTCAGCAAAATATTGATGAAAGTTCTCCTCAGCCAAATTTTGAACATAATTCTCCCTTGCAGCATTTTGAGGACAGTCCAATGAAAAGACACCGGAAGTAGACCCCAAACAGCAGGAGGTCTATGACTATATAGAATCCCTGGAGAAGGCAGCCACAGGTCCAAGCACCTCTTCTATTCAGCCTCATACATTGCAGGATGACTTGGTTCAGTCATTAAAACAGGAGATTTTTGAGCTTGAGCTTTTGAATCGGCATATCAAAAATGAAAATGAAACACTCAAAGAGCAAGGCAAACTGGACAAGATTATCCATGACAATACTATGTTACATTTGGGTATTTGGCAAAAGAAAAATAAGAAGCTAAAAATGAAATGCCAAAAATTGAGCAGAGCACTTGTGAATATCAAATTCAGGTGCCTCATGAAGAAACCCAGAATGATGGCAGTACCAAAGAAGAAGAGAAGGGGGTTAGATGTGTTGGCTAAAGTATCAAGGCACATGAATTGAATAAAGAGTGTCAAAATTTTGGTTGCATGAGGACATGCAACACCTTCACAGTGGGGGTATGTTGAGTCCCGAATTTGTCTCTCTTCCATACACTTTTCCATATCTCTTTCACTCACCTAAACCTCCAAAATTGTCAAATGTCATGTGCAAAAGGGTATCTAACATGGTTTTTAATTATGTTTGTGTGTTTTCTATTTGATTTAGATTTTGTTCATACAGCTGCGGAAACTTGTCACTTTCCGCAGCCGCTGCAACTTTCCGCAGCTATTTTGTGGAAATCAATGTTACAGGTGTCAAAGAAGGAAACGAGCCACATGGGCAGGCTAGGAATGACAAGGACATGGTTCGTGTCCTATTGGTTCAAGTAAATTCGTCAAGGAAAGCCGCGGTCAAAGCCATCCACGTGGAAGTCAACTGTGGAGTTCTATGTCGGTTGGACTCTGTTTCGTGGCATAGAAACATCCATACGGCCGTTTCCAAGCTTACGGAGGTTAATTGACATCTGTGCAAAGTTCTGGAGTTGAATTTAAGCGCCAACCTTCCATAGATCCGTTTTCCAACATGGCCATACTCCTAAATCCGTGGCCTTAGTGGTCTACGTGCTGGCTGCTATCATAAACTTCAGGAGACAGTTACATTTTATTGCTTTATAAAGAGCGTTTGCATACGCACGTAGGGTTAGTGAATGTGAGTTGATAGTTGTTAGTTGATATATCTGTTAAGTTGATGTGCGTACTCTGTTATGTGGTGATTACGCTGCCTTGAGCCGTAATACCACCAGCCTGTAATGACTTTCTTTTTAATGTGAAAAACTCTGTTTCATAACTTAATTCGTGTTTGAAGATCATACCAGAGCTGTGTAGAGGGCCCCTGCTCAGCCGAGGTTCTGTGTATTAATGTATATATTTTTCATTTCATTTCTTTAAGCAGTCATTGTATTATAACTCATTACATGTTCATATTTCATAGTTGTTTTATTTCTGTTCATACATTTCTGTAATTTCCATTGCATTCCTGTCTTTTATGTTTTCATGATTATTAAATCACTGATCAGTTTTCTTGTGCAGGTTTTAGGTAGACAGCCCGGGGCATTTTCATAGTATTTTTGCTAATGATATGAAACTGATATTATTTTGCTGCTAGTTTTCTTTCACAGTCTTTGTTTAACTTCAGTTTTGTCTTGTGCACTTCAGTTTTGTTTATCTGATTCAGTAGTTAAAATTAGACATATTAAGCTACTCATAGTATCTTCAATTGCCTCTGAAAGCCACAGCTGGACTGATGGTGAGGGGCTGCATGATGAGATGTGTAGTTTAGTATTAGTTTCCTTTCTGCAAAATTAGATATATTAAGCTGCTCATAGCGTCTTCAGTTTCCTCCGAAAGCCACAGCTGGACTGATGGTGAGGGGCTACATGATGAAGTGTGTAGTTTAGTATTAGTTTCTTTTCCGCAAACTTAGATATATTGAATCATGTATGACATCTTCAATTGCCTCCGAAAGCCACAGCTGGACTGATGGCGAGGGATTGAATCATGTGTGTATGGTTTAGTATTAGTTTACTTTCTGCAAAATTAAATATCAGTTACACAAGTTGTTTATGATTACTTCCACAAGTCATAGCTGGTCTAATGATGAAGGGTCAGAAAATGAATTGATGTAATCTGATTTAGATTTCTTTCATT